>BTCW01000007.1:3770000-5020000 GCA_033239725.1 Echinochloa phyllopogon | reverse complement strand
AGCTAGTTATGCGTTGAATAATAATCATAAAAATGAAGCAATGCATTGCAGGAAAACAGAAACTTTGAAAACAAAATCTGAACTAAACAGAAACAAAGTGAATACAATTTTAGCACGATGTTTAATCAGATACAACCAGCAATACATTCCTATAAATTATAAAATTAATAGTGGAAGCAACTAAAGATAAAACTGAGACAGAAACAGTGTAAGTCACTTGCAGATTTACATGCAGCACTTTTGAAGCATGGATTAATAGTAGTATTTCTGCGAAACGAAACGTTTGCAGCATAAACAAGTAGAATATATCAAAACATTAAATGTAAAGAAAACAGAAAGCATTAAGAGTTAATACTTTGCCGTATCATTTACATCAACTATAAGCTGCAGAGCTCTTGTAATACCAACCCAATTGCTTCTTGATTCCTGAGTAGCACAACAGTATATCGTAGACAATGAGAAAGGAAAAATAAAAATAGAATATATAACACGATAAAATAACACAAACAACTCTGAAGAGGGATCAAATGTGACTAACCTGCCTTTTAAAAAGGCTAGCCTTTTCCAGATTGTATAACAATTGCATGTGCTCAAAGCCGTAACTATGCAGTATCTCCCGCCTAGCCAATAGAATACAAAGCAGGGTAGACGAGGATTAAGTGTAAAATCAACAGCATGCTGGAAACTAACAAATAAATTCTAACAAATGCACAATGATATTCCTGAAGTACATACTTTTAAATACCATCTAGTCCACAAATCCAGTGTATTCCATATTGCAGACCAAGTTTATAGCTGCCTGGTCATCCTGTTATGTAAGATTTGGCTGTAAAGCCTATTTATGAATTTCTAATATTGTTCATGATTTTGTAAATTTATGCACTAGCTTGGTTCAGGACTGGTGCAAAATACATGTATCTTTTGGATTTAGCATAGCATGTCTGAGTACCAACACATGTCAACACTTCTATTAGTTCATAAAAGGTTTGGGAGGAAAAGCAAATCTGCGAATGAGTAGCTAGAAAGAAAAATGTGCTCCAAGACAGATGACAATACCGACTCGTTTACCTATAGTGTTATAATACATTTCACCAGTTTGTATAGCAATGAACCAACAATAACATATGCCATAAACCTTTACACCAAAGCAATAGGAGAAAAAAGAAAGCTTTATAAACCAACATAAGCATACCTCAAGTAATCAAAATTCTTCTTTGGCAACCCAGCATTTGTAAGAGAGAGTAACACTAGAAGGCGAAGCACATTTTCAATAGGTTCCTGCTTATGTATCATCTCCTCGATGTACTCAAAGCATCTGGGGATGAAGTTATTTTAGCTCATATACTAAAATAATTTGTGAGGGAACTAGAACACAAATGTGGTGATTAATAATGATATCCAAGAAAACATGAGGCCAAACTTCATATTGAAATTAGGCAGCTCTCGTAGAACTGTGAAATTAAAATATTGATGTAAATGCACATCAAAACACAAGTTCAGCTTTTTGAAAACTCAACAAGAGACCCAATTTTCTTACAAGTTTTCCGCACGTTAACAGAATCAAGCATACAAAAAGGAAAACTTTAAGCAAATAACAAAACTTAAGAATATTTACAATAAAAATGATGATTTATTAAAGGAAATGCAGGAAAAGGAAACAAAAAGAAAATTTAAAGACCAGTGAAAATGAAATGACACAGATCTCCTGCACGTTCGAGAAAAAAAGAAAAGACAAACTCACATTTCAAAGTTCTGAACCTCCAGTATTGTTTGTTCTATATCAAGTCGAGCATGAAAAGAGGGTTTTCCTGTGAAGGATTGCAAGTGTTGTGCCAAATGAACATGCCTCTAGACCATTGCATGGAACAAGTTAGTAAAAACAATAACAGAGATCAAATAAAGGCATGTAATCAACTCACAGCTATCTCCGGTAGTGAGTGCAATCTCCTCACAAAATCCTTGAGCTCAGAAACTGATTGTGTCTGTTTAAAACAACAGAGCTAATTAATTAACCTCCACCATGTTGTACTAGACAAAAGATAATGTTGAAGAAATAAACAGGCATATTAGATAAAAATTCACATACTCAATACCAAAAGCAAGAAATAATAAGTTATTAACAATATGTAAGTTTTCTGCCTCTGTTAACAAAAGGCGGGGTGAAAAATAAGAGTTCCAACTAAGCATGTCCACACTTAGACTAAAAGATTTGGAGTTATGCAAGCAATCATACTTACATCACCCCCAGTTGAACGATCAGGGATGCCTCCCAGAATCTTCAAATAAGACAATCTTATTTAATTCAAGATGAGCTGATGGTTATAAAATGTGAATGGCATTTCTGGACCTAAGCAAATGCTATATGACCACAACAACAAATCAAACAGAGAAAGTGGATATCTATTAGTATCCACTAGCAAGAACGCACGTGCGGCACGCACGTTTATTGATGACATGTAGGTAATAAAACAATGTTACTTTAGTGCAAAGCGCTTTTAAAAATACTTTATATTCGCTCTGTCATGTATAGAGAGCTTTATGTATATTCTTAAAACTCATGATAGTTGGCATTTATTTATATGGAGAAAAACTCTACAATTTATTATCTATTAGCAATACGGGATAATTGTGTATAGACGTGGGTACAAATGTGGGTCCTTTTTTGGGTGAAAAAAAGTTTTGGGTTTCGAGGAGAAAATCAACACAGAAATGTCCCTCCCCCTCCCTTTTTTCCACCATTCATGTAACTTTCAGCCTGACAGGTGGGTCCTCTGTGAGGTGGGTGGTGGTCCTAATCTTGGTGAGAAGTGTTTTCAAATCTAATTTTCTTTATAGTATAGAGATGGATCTGATCAATGGCTCAGATGCCAATGACACAGCGCACTCGAATTTGGCCAACCATTTGCAAGGTTCATCCTCCTGCCATTCATTCACGTCTCTTGGAGAGAACAAGAGAGGCAAATTAGCCACTTTTGCTTATTATTGTCTCTTGATTGAAACAATTACAGACCATTATAGTGGCCAGCTCCAAAGAACTCAATCTTCTCTTTGAAGGAACCTATAACTAACACGCAAAGGACTCGAGCAGTATATAAGGGAACAATATTCAGACAACATAACATATGGACTTGTTCTAATTCTAATAGTAAATGCCTAAATGGTCTCAAATAAACTTCTTTACAATATATCATCTGAACAAATGTGAGCAATATAAAATATCTATAAATTCAGCATTGCTCAAGAACAATGCTGTAAAGATCAACAAATATAAAGAACACAACATAACCCAACATGCTTAATTCTTACATTGGTGGATTTCACTTCCGCGTAATCTTGCTGAATAGATGTTGCTTTTTGACGCAAAACCTACAATCGGTACAATTGATAATAATTAAACTTGGTAGAGATGATGGTCGCTACAACAATCAACCTGGAATTAGACTGACAATAGCAGGTGCAACCAAAGCCACAAATAGATTAGCAAAAAGTTCCTTCACATGAAATAAACAAGAGTTCAAGTCACTGGGATGAACCTGAACTACAACCTCAAAATTGAGGTCACGAATCTCCTTGTACAACTTATCACTGAAAAGGAAAAGAACACAAATATAAATGTATAACTCCACATACAGCAACTATCCTGTAAAATGCAAGCCTATGTACAATAGCACAACTGCATACATATAATCACACTATCTACAGTCTCAAATAGATACCAGTCTCTAAACAATATATTTGTAAATTATTAAATGGTAATATTAGGAAAGTATTTTTTGAGAAAAATGAACAGGTATTTTTCGACATATACAATCTCACGAGTTATGATTTTAGGATTTTGACTGCTGACATTTTTAAACCATCGCTTACTTTTGATTGGAAGGGGTAATAAATAGTAATCAAACATACAAAAACTAAGAGATTTATTAAAATATCTAAAACTTTCTACATACAAAAGTAAGGTGTTCAACGCAAATAGAGTATCCAAGAATAAAGAAACGCAACAATCTTGCAGTTACGGACAATATTCAAAGGCCAGTAAATTTACATTTTCAGTAAAATGTGCTCCCTTATAATATGAATGAAAGACGTTTACGACATTGACATGGTCTGCAAGGTAAACTTTGACTACTAATTTCTGTAGAGATATACTATTGAATATAGTAAGAGTTATATATTGTGAAAATACTTTTCATGATGAATCTAGTAGCATCAACCTTATGTTGCAAAAATATTTGGATTTAACCTAATGATGGTCAAAGCTAAAAAGGTTTGAGTTAGGACAATCCTAGAACACTTATTTGTGATCAGAGGGAGTATATCAAAATATAAACAACAGATTAATCGTCTCTAATTGACACAGGGAAATTTACCTCGAATTCAATGGAACCTTGACTTTTTTCCCATCTTGTTGACCTCCCATGATGCTTGCATCAACTTCCACTGAACCATTATGAATTTGCAGCATCTGCAATAATCATAGAATTCATTTCAAACAACTTGAGATTCTAGATAACACTAGCAATGCAGTATTAGAAAGGTATATAACCTTTTTTTAGAAAATGAAAGAAAGACTACATCTATCGGTTGCATTGATTTAGGCAAAAGAAATGTCTCAGGCCTACCAACCATACAGTGATGATAAAGCATCATGGTTACTGTTGAGTCATAAAAACAAAACAGACAAAGAATACGAGCCATAATTAAGCAAATATCCTAGGCAACACTACCCAAGCACAGATAACAGGTAAGCAGGCAGCTACATATTCATTTATAGAAAAAAATTATAAATAAACTAAGATTACTAGATCATCATGTGCAATCTAGTAGCAGGTATTTGCTGAAAGACCATAATAACACCCTGTAACCTAAAAATACAAGAGTAGGAGAATCACTAAAAGAATGGGAAATATTGCATCAGCTCTCCACACTCAAGTTGAAAAAAAAAGTAAATTAGGAATTACATGATATATGAATGCTTTCGTAGATAGTCTAGAGAACTATATAGTTCACCTCCAATATGCATCTGAGAGACACCAATAGCAGATCCTATTTTTTAAGTAAACCAATAGCAAATCTACCATTCATTCGACTATGGCAGACTACTATGTGCTGCAACCATTCAAAAATAGATGTTTCAGACAATGAAAGCCTTCAATGGACACCTAACATTTTTTATCGCTAGTTTTTCAATTTGTATAAATCGATTTGTAGTTGAAGACTGTAATGCTAACCAGTTATAATCAATAAAGATCCGTATTTCCTCACAAAAAAACTATAGGAGAATAAAAATATTAATAAAATAGCACTATTATATTTGTAAGACCATTCCAAAAACTTTTATGTATATCATTGTTGAACTTAACATGAAGTTTGCTGGAGTCAGCATTATTGATTTAACAACTAAAGTATTCTTTGGTGACTTTAACTGCATAGGCTCATTCGCAAATCTTAACAGACATGTTGAAATCTGAATGGACTAGCGGGGGAGTCAGAAGATGGACGAGGCAATTTGTCTTGCTTTGAGCATGTAACTGACAGGAGAAAGGGCATTATTTGATATTTCTTGTTGGTCTATCTTTAGATAAAGCAATATTGGAATGTCGTATAGAGGCAATTTCATAGTCATATGATAAGTACTTTACTATGGTTAATAGAAAACACTAGCAAGATCCTATGCTTATGATTTATGCCAGGAAGAAAAGATTCTGTAATCCACCTCATCCAACAAGCCTTCATATGTCAACTGAGAGCACATTGGTGTCACCATGTCCACCTGAATATAAAAATTAGAAGAAATTAGAAAAACAACAATACATCAAAATAGAATCGTACTTGAGATCACAGTAAAATGTATTACTTAATGAATTAAGAGAAATATATGTAAAAACAGAAGAAATAAAGACAAAACATGACATGATTGTTTTCAGAATGAAAATCACAATAATAGAACATAATAGAATATTTACCTCTCTGTCTAACAGAATAACAGTGTTTATCTCCGGAACCCCCATCTAAGAGCACCACAAAAAAATAGAATTAATCAGGTTCACATAAATATAAAAATATGAGTCGTGAAAGGAAAACATCAAGTTGCCTTACATCATCCATATTGACTGGATCCTCTAGTTGCATATTATTCAACAACTCTGCAACTTTAGTTGAGGCCACACCTTTAGCCCTAATATTAGGGATAACTCCAAAGGCAAACTGGCAAAAATGCCGTAATGTGCATTAGTGCATAGCTTCAAGGATTTTTATAAGTACACCAAAGTACGAAGTCATAACTTGTGATTTTGCAGATTTCTAAAATTGGTAAATACTCTGCAGTTCAGTAGGAGATAACAAGTTACCATGACCATATGATACATCTGCCACAAAGACTGTATCTTGAATATGTTATAAATTTCAATACATGAGGGAAGACATACCTCTAACTTGTGAATTGCTTTTGCAACATGCCAGATTGAACTTGTGTCTCCTTCAATAAGGCATTCCTAAAAAACATAAAAGCTCAAATGATATTCAGAATATTGGAACACAAATGCTAGATCATGCATCAGTACCTGCAAAGAATGGTCAAGTTCAAAAGAAAGGACATCATCATCCAATGGAACTAGATACAAGGGGTATTCTCCAAGCGTCAGTTTCTGATGAACCTTCTCTTCTTCCAAGATCTGAAAGCCATATCCCGATCACATTTTGATTAGAAATTAAGCATGTCCATTCATCTATATGGCGGCGGAAAATGAAAGACAGGGATTCCCTTCAAGATAGATTATTTGTTCTTAAAACCTTAGCATAGGTATCTGGGAAATAACTATTTTGCTCATGGTAATCAGTTGGAATTAACATTTCAGGCCTAATGTGCATCATGGGCAACATGAGAATATGCAGTACACACAATCAGTGCTTATTGTACCAATGCAATGCACAAGGTGCTGTCGATGAACGTCTAAGCACAGAGCACAGCCTAAGGGCAGAGGCATAAACTGACTATAGCTTGCCTGCTTCTGGAACCTATTCAAATCGATTTTCAACTAGACTCAGAGATCTACTCTCATGTTAAGATAAACTATCATTCTTTCGAAGAATCAGAAGGTGCAAGGACATAAAAATCCTTCATATCTGGAAATTGGCTACCTGAGCTTTCATTCTTACTAAATTTGTATCCAGATAACTAAATCAAAAATACAGAATAAGTAAAATTAAATATAAAAGAACTAAATAGCCCTGAGCATTGCAAACTATTCTAGGTTCGAACAAAGAGGACCTTCAGCACAAATAAACATTATAGAACCCACGAGTGAATTAGACAATTAGTCCAAACGTAACAGATACCTTCTCACAAGCAACAGTACAGCGTGGTGTAAAGTGAAGGAAGTACTCCCTCTGTAGCCCTTTAGTTTCATCGTTCCTGATTTGACTTGCGATGAACTTCATGAAGCTCAGCTGAGAGCGCACAAGATATATGATTTTTGGGCATTCTGTCTGCAAAGGGTCGGAAGAGAGAATCCGCAACTCCGCACCATACTCCTGATAAGCATAACAAACCATGATATGACTAAGGAAGTTAGGAAATTAAGCAAACGAACTGTGGCAATAACCTAGCCCTTGATTCATATATAAAAGGTATTGCAAATAGTATTAAATAACATATAGACACTCTGTCATCACACCTTCAGCAGCGATGTCTGCACGATCAGCGACAGGGTCCCAGCGAGCTTCGGATCGATGACCAGACACTTCTTTCCCCTTACCTGATACAGAACACCAAGCAAATCAAACTCCACAGTTCAGCATGAACAAGACCCCTGAAGATCAACAAACAGTGCTGAGACAGGAAACCCACGCTTTTGAGGATGCCAAGCAGGTCCTTCTGTGACTGCTCTCTGAAAATTGAAAACACACATGTTAGAATCCAGAGGCGTGACAGATAGAAGAGGGGTGGGGGGAGTTACCTGAGGGCCGCAAGGTTGAGCGGCGCATTGTCGAGGTTGGGGATCTGCGCCATCTTCCAAGGGATGAGTGAGTTGAAAAGGAACCTATCCAAGTCGAGGTGGATCTCTGCTCCACTCCAGCCTAGAGAGAGGCGGACGACGAGGGGAGAGGATAGCAAATTAGGCAAGTAAGCACACGCAAAATTCAGGATCGACGGGTCGGGCTGCGGCGGCGCCCCATGGACCTCGTCATCTCGTCCTGCCGCCCTGCGGGATCACCGGCGTGGGCGCGCTGCCAGCAAGGAGCTGCGGCGCCGCGGGCGAGGAGGATCGACGGCGGCCGGCCGGAATGTCGTGTCGTCTCTCTCTGGTGGGTCCCAAGCCCGAACTGGCGGACAGCTCGTGGGCTTCTTGGTCTCTTGGGAAGTTTTGTACCGTATGACTCTATTTGCTTGGGCCTGGCCGTGGGGATCTTCGCGTCACCTGTTGGAAAAAGTCCCATTTATCTCCCTGGATACAAGACCGAGTTCGCGAAACCACCCTACACACGAAAACCGGGTGAACTACCTCCCTTAACTTTCAAAACCATTCACTTTGCCTCATTTCCGTGGTTTTAAGCGGTTTTCAAGGTGGTTTTGCCTTTATTTAGATTTATTGTGTCCCATTCCATCTCTAAAATTTTTCTCAGAATTTTTAGAAGCTTAGGAATATTTTTTGTGGTTTAACAAATATTTACGAGATTGATTTTCAATTGAAAAAGGCAAAACCACCTTGAAAACCGCTTAAAACCACGGAAAGGAGGCAAAGTGAATGGTTTTGAAAGTTGAGGGAGGTAGTTCACCCGGTTTTCGTGTCTAGGGTCGTTTCGCGAACTCGGTCTTGTATCCAGAGAGGTAAATGAGACTTTCTCCTCACCTGTTCTTGTCGTTGAAAACAACAATGGTCCAGTAAAAGGCCCATAACAGCCCAGCAAAGGAAAATGACGACACACACCCTCTCTCTTTTTCCATTCTTTTTTCCCTTTCCATGCTACTAATTGACGACTAGTTCAATTCATATATGATATATTGTGCTTTTTTATATGAATTGGGTATTTTTAAATACTTGATTCAGCATTTTTAGAGCTTAGTTAAACACTAAGTTACGTTAATTCTGAAACGATAGATTTCATGAGACTGTTAGACGACGGAAACTCAAAATGAAAAACAACAGAATGCGTGAACACCAATCATATTTTTGCGGCATACAAATATTAATTTTCTTTCCTATGAAAAATACATGACCAGAACCAGAGATTTTTGTACTCTCTTTTTTTTTACAAGAAACACGGTGGTTTGATCGAACCAGCGATTCCATCGCGGTCCATACCTTGGTGCTCGAACTTGCTGAAAATGGTTGCTTCCCCTCTAGATACATAAAGTTAGCTTAATTATTGCGCAAGAAAGATCTAAAAAAATACTGAGCCATGAAATAGGAATATTAGTAGCAGTGGAGATCGGTGCGAGTCTTGAGAATAGAATAATGAAATTAAGGCCCCATTTAGATTGTGGGGGATTTTTTGGGTTCATGTGAGAAAGTAAAGGAACCTGTTTGGGTTACATGCCATGCATGCTTGCATTTCAGGCTTGTGGCACAATCATGGACATATATAGTCTGAACGGGCATGACTGTCAGCACCGGTTTCACCTTGGTTTCGAATCTGGCTAGGGCCTTGTTTAGATCCTAAAATTCCCACACCCAAATTTACTATGCAAAAAGAAGATTCCCATCACATCAAAATGTCATAGCATGCATGGAGTACTAAATATAGATAAAATCAAAAACTAATTACACAGTTTTGTTGTACTCTGCGAGACGAACATTTTGAGCCTAATTAATAAATTTTTAGATAATTTTTCACACGTGCAAACGAAACGCTACAGTGCGCATTTATGGGACGTGTCAGAGGGTCAGACCGGATTCGGGGGTACCGAATCTGCATCTAAACGCGGCCTAGGTTGCAATCGAATATAAAATGTGGCCGGAGTACCAATTCTTGGCAGACCGCATCTAGCTAGTGGGGCATCTCAATTAAAGTTGCTTATTTCTAAACGGAACTGAAATGCATGTGGCGGAAATTAGTTCACTCATGTGTGTGTTGGCACAACCAAAGTGAATATATAGTGACCTTTTGTTTGCCCACTTCTGTCTCTCTCTCTATATATAACCTCACCTCGCCAAGGTATGCAAAGCACAACGTATATACAGCTAGAAGATGATGGCGGCGGCGAACGCCGACGAGCTGTCCGACGAGGAGAAGCGGTGGCTGTGCCGGGTGCGGGAGACCCTGGAGCAGCTGTCGGCCGAGCAGCTGGGCGCGGCGGCGAGGGTGTTCGACGTCCCGCGCTCCCTGCGCGCCACCAAGCCCGAGGCCTACGCGCCGCAGCACTTCGCGCTGGGCCCCTACCACCACGGCCGCCCCGAGCTCAGGGACATGGAGTGCTACAAGCTCGCCGCCGCCAAGCGCGCGGAGCGGCTCTTCGCCGGCGGCCGCGGCATCGCCGACCTCGCGCGGCGCTTCGTCGAGATCGGCGGCGAGATACGGCGGCCCTACCACCGGGTCCTGGACCTCGGCCACGACACGCTGGCGTGGATGATGGCCATCGACACCTGCTTCCTGCTCGACTTCATCGAGAGCTACCGCCGCCGCCGCGGCACGCCGGAGGACATGACGATGGTGTCGTCGGCGGCCAACTGGGTCAACGCCACCGTGCGCGACGCCATGATGATCGAGAACCAGCTCACGCTCCGCCTCTTCGCCGAGGCCATCAAGCTCCGCCGCGACGCCACCGATGACGATGAGAAGCAGGCCGCCACCGCCACCCGTGACGTGCTCTGCCCCGTCATCGACCACTTCATCAAGCACTACGGGAACCCCGCATATGCCGAGTGCATCTTTCTTTGCCGAGTGTATTTTTTCGGAAACTCGGCAAATAACCTTTTTGTCGACTGCCGAAAAAAAAAACACTCGGCAAACAAAAAACACTCGGCAAATAACTCGTTTGCCGAGTGTCAAAAAAAACACTCAGCAAAGAGTCTCTTTGCCGAGTGTAAAAAAAAACACTCGGCAAAGAGTCTTTTTGCCGAGTGTATTATATACGACACTCGGCAAAGAGTCTCTTTGCCGAGTGTATTATACACGACACTCGGCAAAGAATTAAGTATTTTTCCTTTTTAACCGAAAGTGATTCGAATAATAAAATCAATGAGTAAAAGAATTATATACATGTTATTTGCCGGGTGTCAAAAAAATACACTCGGCAAAGAAGCTCTTTGCCGAGTGTATTTTTTGACACTCAGCAAAGAATTATTTTTTTTATTTTTAAATCGCAAGTGATTCAAATAACAAAATATAAGGAGTAGAAAAAAAATATATGCATGTCATTTGCCGAGTGTCAAAAAAATACACTCGGCAAACAATCTCTTTGCCGAGTGTATTTTTTTGACACTCGGCAAAGAAGCTCTTTGCCGAGTGTATTTTTTTTGACACTCGGCAAAGATGTGAGTCTAAATGATTTTTAAATTCTAAAATAAGCAAATTAAGTCTAAAAATTATGAAATTTGTCATGAAGTGATGGTGTCACATATAAAGGCCGTGATAAAAAGTTGAGAACATTTCACACATTTTGGCATAAGGATGTTTACAAAATCAAAACATCTTAAAGGAAGTGTATGTGTGATTGTATATGAGATGGTTAGTGGATGTATGTTTTGAATACAAACTTTCTTATATGATCTCATATGAAAAAAAACTTTATACCAAAGCTGTACACCTTAACGAAATCTAAAACTTTGTAGTTGACAACTTTTATGTTTGAGATTGTTCAATACCTTAAAATATTATTATAAGTTATCTAATTTGAAATTTCAAACTTTTCAAATGACCTCGAATGTAAAAAAGTTATATATCAAAGTTGTACAGCTCAACGAACTATAAAACTTTGTAGTTGACAACTTTTTAAGTCGTGATTATTTAATACTTAAAAATATTATAATAATGTATCCAATTTGAAATCTTGAATTTTTAAAATTTTTAAATGACCTCTGATGTAAATAGGTTCTACATCAAAGTTGTAGTTCTTGAAGAGATGTAAAAGTTTGTAGTTTATAACTTTTTTATTTGAAATTGTTTAGTCATCCAAAATTACGATATAAGAGTAAAGAGAGAACACAAGAGAAAGCACACTGCCACATCATCAATCCGCACTATTCAAAATAGAGGCTTCTCATTGGTCCAAAGTGAAAGCACATGGATCCCTCCCCCTCATCCAAATAAAATACAGCTCTCTTTCCCTTCTCTCTTCTCTCTCACTCACGCTCTCTTTCTTCTCTCATCTCTCCCACACGCTCTCAGCTCCTAGCACGCATGCGGCCATGGTCTCAGCTCCCAGCACGCATGCGGCCATGGCGGTGCAGCAGCTCACCGGAGAGGCGCGCGTTCGGGCAGCCGGTCGGCCAGCTCTCTCATCTCTCACCCCCTCTCTCTCATCTCTCTCCCTCTCACCAGCGGCCTTGGCGAGGACGGCCGGCTGGCCTGGCGGCGGCCGGGCGAGCGCCCCACGGACCGGCGGAGGACGGCCGGCTGGCCTGGCGGAGGCCCGGCGGCGGCGGCCCGGCGCGACGCAGCACCGGCGAGGGTCGCCGGCCGGGCGGGCAGGGCCCGGGAAGGGCGGCTGGGCGAGCAGGGCCCCGGCGCGGGCGGCCGCGCGGCTCCAGCGAGGCCGGTGGCGCTGCTCCGGTGTGTGTGGCGTGGCGTTCCTAGCGCGGGCGGCTGGGACAGCCGGCTTGGCGCGGCCGGCACGGGCGGCCGGCGTCGGTTTTTATTTTTATTTTCTGAGAACATGTTTGCCGAGTGTCGGCAGGCTGTTTTTTTTATTTTCTGAAAAATTGTTTGCCGAGTGTTGGTTTGGGCACTCGGCGAACCCTTTGCCGAGTGTTCGACAAAAAACACTCGGCAAATGGCTGCAAAGGGCTCTTTGCCGACACCTGATATGCCGAGTGCTATTTGCCGAGTGTAACACTCGGCAAAGACTTTGCCGAGTGTTTTTCGGCTTTTGCCGAGTGTCCCGGGCACTCGGCAAACAGCCGGTTTCCGTAGTGAAGCACGTGTCCCCCATCAAGCTCAGCAAGGATGCCAAGGTCGCCATCGCGGACTTCACCGAGCAAGCCCACCTGCTGGAGCTCCTCTACCACTTCTTCGTCCCGCCCGACGCTGTCTTCGATGACGGCAGCAATACCAGCGACAAGGTGATCCGGCGGGGGCTTTCGCTCAGGCGGGCCGCCGCAACCCCGACGATCTCGAGGAGCAGCTCCTCGACGTGGCGCCGGAGCTTGCAGGCGTCCAGCCGCCACCTCAACGCGACGAGAGCACGGTGGTGAAGAAGGCCTTCCTGCAGGTGTTCCGCCGCCTCAACGTGGGGAGCCTCCGGCCGGTGAGCTCCGTGACGAAGCTCTATGGGAAGATGACGCGCAAGCTGCCGGCGCTGCCGGGGATGGTGTCGGTGGCGCGGAAGCTGGCGGCGTCCGTGGACGTGGACGCGATCCTCAGCGGCATGAACACCGACGGCGTCGCCGGCAACGCGCCGCTGGCGAAGGAGATCAAGGTCCCGTCGGTGTCGCAGCTCGCGAGCTGCGGCGTCCGGTTCGCGCCGACGCAGTACGGCATCCGCGGCATCGCCTTCGACGCGGCGACGGCGACGCTGCGGCTGCCGGCGATCACGCTGGACGGCAACACGGAGGTGGTGCTGCGCATCCTGGTGGCGTACGAGGCGGTGGCCGTGCGCGGGCCGCTGGTGCTGTCGCGCTACACGGAGCTGATGAACGGGATCATCGACACGACGAGGGACGTGCGGATCCTGCGGCGGAGCGGCGTGGTGGTGAACCGGATTAAGAGCAACGCGGAGGCGGCGGGGATGTGGAACGGGATGTGCAGGGCGGCGAGGGTGAGCAGGGTGTCGAGGCTCGACGACGTGATACGGGCGGTGAACGAGCACCGGGACAGGGCGCCCTCGGTCAGGGCGAGGAAGATGCTCAAGAGGTACGTGTTCGGGTCGTGGAAGGTGCTCACGCTGCTCGCGTCCCTCGTGCTGCTCCTCATGACGGCGCTCGAGGCCTTCTGCTCCGCGTACCCGTGCCAGAACTCGTGGTTCGGCAACGTGCTGCAGCTCGGCGGCGGCCCGCCGGACCCATGAATGAAGTACTACTTCTATAAGAAGATCCAGGATCGACGAGCGCTAGCGAGCTGACGACTCGAAATAATCCTTACGTATCTGCAGCCTAAAACTGCACTACTGTTAGTCGTAACTTTCATGCATGCTACCAGCACCAATAATAAAGAAAATTAAAAAAATTATGATAATATTTTATATATTCCCCGTCTGCCGCTCTCTATTTATCTTCCGCATCGTAATTTCTAAAAAAAAATCCCGCATCGTTGCGCTGCCCACTGCCAGAGAAGCTCACATTCGTCCCGCTCATATGCCTCGGCACATTTTAAAACCGCTCATATCCCTTTTCTCCTTTTTTTTATCTCCCTTCTCTCTCTTCAACCTTATCTTCTTCTCTTTTCTCTCTTTGGGATCTCACTTTCTCTCTTCCTCTTCCTCTTCTTCTCGCAGGCAAGTGCACGTGGGCGAGGCCAGCGGCGCTAGCGGGGGCACGGGCCGGCGCGGGCCGCGCTTGGGCGGTGCAGGCAGCACGCTCGGGCAGCACTAGCGTGTAGCTGCTTTCACGCTGGCAGGTGGGCGGAGCGCTCGCGCGGGGCGGCGCGCTGCAGGCCGCGTGTGCTGTCCCCGGGCGGAGCTGCTCGGCCGCGTGTGCTGTCTCCTTGAGAGGAAGGAGTCCGCCGATCTCTTTGGATGTAATTTTTATAATCTCTGTAAATTTCTCTGTTGAATGCAATACTTTAATGTAATTTTTTGTAATCTTGGATCTATAAAATCTCTGTAAATTCCTCTGTTGAATCTTGAATGTTAATCTTGAGCTATTTCTACTCTTAATCTTGAATGCAAGGTATTTTTTACTCTTAATCTCTTTCTTTCTCCTCTCTTCTTCCTATGTTCTTCTTGTTCGTGAAGAACATGGAGAGAGCGGGCTAGAAAAGAGAGGAGAGCGAAAGAGATGAAGAGTAAAAGAAATGTTTAATTTTTTTACGCGCAAAAATCTTTAGCACAGTGTTTTCAACCGGTTCTAAAGGATGCCTTTACCACCGGGTATTTGACCCGTTGCTAAAGATTGAGCTCATTAGCCTCGGAAGTTCAGCACGGGTTGAGAATCTAGTGCTAAAGGCCGTTCCCACCCGGTGCTCATGTGGGATGTTCTGGCAGTGGCTGCCGGCGGCGCTTCGTGCGTCGCCGCCGCAGCCCCGACCGTTGCCGTCAGAGCGTCGCCGTCCGTGCGCCACCCCGCCCGTCGCCGTCCGTGTGCTGCCCCCACTACCAGAGAAGTTCACATCCATCCCCTCATATGCCTCGACGCACTCAAGATCTGGTGCTAATGCAACATTAGCACCTGGTGTAAAATTGGGGTACCCTCGGGAAACCTTTAACACCGGGTGGTAACAACAACCGGTGCTAAAACACCTTTAGCACCGGTTGCTGTTACCACCCTGTGCTAAAGGTGCTCCCCGGGGTGGCTAAAGGTGCTCCCCCTTTAGCACCGGCACTACTAAACATAGATATTGTAACGTACATTAGTAACACATTCGTCAATGTGTTACAAACAAATTTCATAGGAACACAAAATTATGTGTTACAAACCATGATTGTAACACATAGACACTGTTTTGTAAAATTGTGTTACAACCAATGATTATAGTAACACAAAATTATTGTTACTCCTAAAATGTTACAAATATGGTAGTATATTCTAACACATAAAAAATAGAGTTACAACCCAAGTGTTACAAAAAAGAATATATTGACATAGATGGCAATTAAAGTTCCTGTTTCCTCTTAGACAGCTTGCACAATAATTAGATACCAATGCTTCATTCATAAAGATCCATATTCATACTAATCACTAACTCTTAGACAGCTTGCACAATAATTAAACATATGTGAACATCCATCTATATTGACATCTCCGAACTTTTGGAAAAAAGAAATTAGGCCATAATACATGCGTTCAAGTAAGCTCACATATTTGTTTCTATTTTTGCAAAATGTATTTTTTTCTCCATAAAGTGTGATAGGACAGTATCCATTTTTGTCTCTCCCACAAATTCCAAATTTATTAGAATGGCATAAAGGGTGTCGCACCCCATTTATTATAATATAATTTAATAGTGTAGTGGATACAGGGTATGGTTTTAATACCTACGACCTGCGTTCAAATCTCCTTGTGCACAAATTTTATTTTATTTATGTTTTTTCCTATTGTATAATTAATCCATATAGTAAGAGGTGCACAGAATGTAGGGTAGAAGTTTTAATATTTTTGAGCTGCTTTGGTATTAATTTATGTATTTATTTTTTTTTCAAAATGTTAATCCTTGTGGGGTAATTTGCACAAAATAAATTTCATATATGCCCCCAAATAATTTTATACATATAATGCAATACATAAAGATGTTGTGTCGGTGGTTTTATATGTTTTTAAAAAATGATTTTCTATTTTCTAGAGATTAAATGTTTTTTTGGGTGGTTATTTATGAAACGCACATTTGAAGCACTGCTGCAAAAACCAAAATGAAACCCAAGACCTCTAGCCTCGCGTTTCCCATCTCATCCCATCCAACCTATTCATCACTTATGACTATGTGGGAGATGTTTTTTCCTTTAAAAATAACTCATGGAGGACCATTTAGTACCACACTTTAGTACCGGCTCTTGTTACCGGCCGGTACTAAATGGTCGCGCCACTTTAGCACTGGCTGGTAACATGTGGCTCCAAGGACTCCGTGCCACTTTAGTACCGGATCTTTTTATGTCCGATACTAAATACACGGGACAAATGCGAGTTTTCTACTAGTGAAGTACTTGTGTCTCAAAAACCAAGAAACTTATATAAAATTCATATTTGAGTTCATATGTTCCGATACTAATGGCTATTTCTGCTGGCAAAGAGTTGCTCGCAGATGCGTCAACCGTCAGTACAAATGTATTGTGACCGTTAGCAGAAATTATTTCTTTACTATTGTTGGTCATGCCGCATACTCCCTACATACACTACTACAAAACATAATTCAATTTATACCTATAAAAACAAATGGAAAGGAGAATAATTCAATTTTTCAAGTCACTTTAGGAATTTTGAAATTTAATAATAATACCTAAACCGTTTGAGGAAATTTAGAATTTTTGATGAAGCTGGTATAATTCTTGGAATTAAAACAAAATGAACGAAAAAAATTGTAGGAAGAGGGATTCGAGCGCATGCAGAAAGGCATAAACTTCTAGCAACTAACCGCTGCACAACTCACACTTTTCTGATATAACTTTCAGTCATCTGATATATAAACAATACAGTGCATAATCAAAACCCGAGGGAAAGCTGCAGGACCCTATAGGCCAACCTCGCTCCACGTCCCGTGCCGCCAACCGTATCATCCCACGCCGCCGCCGTCCTCCGCGTCTGCGATCTCAACTTCCCCATGCCGGATCCCACCCCACCGAGACTCCGGTCACGGTTAGGCAATCTTCTCCCCTCTCCCGCTGGCACGCACCTCCACTCCCTCCACCAGATCCGCGTGCTCGTCGTTCCCAGCCCATGGGCAACTTATGCGCGCGGCATCCCCTGCCGCGGTGCCGGATCGAGCAGGGCTAGCTGGAGCTGGAAGAGGACCGCTCGGCTCAGGAATCCAGGATGCTGCTAGAGAGCTAGAAGAGGGCCGCGCGCATGGCGGCAGTGAGGGAGGCGTGGCTGGAGGACGCTACAAGGAACAAGGATCATATCCGGACTCTAAACCTCGTCATTCCGGGGCTCCTCCACAGCAACGCCGGCACAAGGCCCTAACAACATGTCAACGTGGACAGTAGGATGTTCCACCGCCTCTAAGCTCTAACCCGCGCCCTACTGCCCCAGCGAGCTTCTCGCCGATTTAGGGTAAATCGATTCTGGCTTCACCTGTGCAGTAACAAATTTTGCAAAATTTATTTTTGTGCATAGATATGGATCTAGCATAATTGATTTGTGTCTGATGTAGTAGCTTCAATTTATATCAAGTTCAATTAACTATATAATTAGAAAACATGTAGCAATTTTATTAGGAATGTTTTAATTACTAGCATCTTCTCTACACACACTCTACCAATTTCAACTATTTCCAGGCCGGTGAACTGATGGTATCCTGGGTTCCTAAATCATGGAGAAACGGCAAGAACATGATGTACTTCGGATCAAGCTAATATCTTCCATTCCTTCTTCTAATTACAGATTTATCCTCACCTTTCTTAAACCTGTTTCTTTTTCATGTTTGTCTAACTTTTTTTATCTGCCATTGGCTTGACATGCCTGTACTATTATACAGGAGAGGGTTTTTACGGCACTTATGTATTCTTTTATGACGTATGGATTGAAGATGCCATGGCTCTGTGCGCCGATAGGTATTTTGATTTAATATGCAGTGATCTTGTTGACATTATAGATGGATTATTTAAAGTTTACAAAGGACCTTCATAAACCAATTTTATAGTTAATTACTTTCTGGAATATCATGCGATGTAGCCCAAACTTCCTTTCTATCTGTAGATTATGTTCTGTTTAATTACACAAAGCATCCATGAGTATTTTAGATGGTCATTTTGCCGTACTTAACTTTATGTTTGTTGTGAGATGGTTGGTCATTTAGGATGGTCAGGTTTTGAAACTTGAGATCGAGAAGATAGATAGTCATGTGATGGGATAATTTTAAATTGAGATTGGACAGATTTTACAAAGTGTGTATGAATCATCCATTGCATAAGATGAGCCATTTGTAAGGTCAATAACCAGCTACTATATGATTGGTGATGCTCATGCAAAAGGAGTACCAATTTCTTGGCCTTTGTTTGGTATATGTTACAGTTAGCTTTTCGAATATGTAATATTTCAACTAGTTATCTCTATGCATGGTGAAAATGATTAATGGTTTAGCTAGCTTTATCTATGAAGGGTGAAAATGATCAATGGTTGAACTCATATATTTTTGATGCGCAGAGCAACGGATCAAGAAGCAATGGATTTCAAGAATACTATTTGTTTTACATTTCATTTCTAGTAGTATATGCTTGTATTACTCTCCACTTCTATATGTGTACGATGACATTTTGTATATATACCAGATTATGTGAACAAATGCAATACAATGAATACAAGTTTATGTGATTATGGAAATTTATGGTTTGTATGATTGGATGATGTGTCATGTTCCCTAAAAAAATTTCATGTCAACACTGTATACCATATACAAGTGTGTAATAACATTTCTTTGTAAAATTATGAACTTGTTACAATAGCTAAAACATGTGTTACAGACCATGTCCTAAATTCCAAATTATATTTGGGAGAAGTGTTACCATGTTTTGTGTTCCAATAGATCAGACTACAGTAACATCAAGAATAGGAACACTAACAAGATGTGTTACAAGAAGAGATAGTAACACTTTTATTGATACATAGTAACACCAGTTCTGGTGTTACTATATCCATGTTCTGTAGTAGTGCGGTTCGTAAATACGACCCGGTGCTAAAGGGGGTGTCACATGTTACTTCAAAAGGAGCGCATCTTCTATCCTATCACATGCGCTGCCTAGGTGAGATAATGGTTAGGTGGGTACGCGTGAGCCGAGAGATCCTGAGTTCGAATCCCCGCAACAAAGCACATATTTTTCTACCGGTGGGCACCGGTTGGGAATCCGGTGCTAAAGGCTGTTCCCAACTGGTGCAGATGAGGGTGCCTCTGGTAGTGCCCGCACCGCAGCCGTCCGTGTGCCGCCTCGCGCATCGCAACGCGCCGCCGCTGGGACGCCACCGCATCCGCGCAACACCCCGCGTGGCTCCGTTGGCACCGACATGGCTGTCGCGACGGAGTACTCTGCTCGCCGTCCTCTTCGTCCTTCTCCTCCTCTGCGCCACCTGTGCATTTTCTCTTTTTTTTGCTAGGGTTGCATGATGCTACGAGTGTATGTTTCATGTGTTTCAGATATTTCTGAAAAATATTGCAACTGTTTTATGTAAATGTTACAAAAGTAGATCTTGATGTTTGCGATGTTGCATATGGTTCACACCCATGTTGCATGTGTTTTATCCACATTTTGCAATTTTATTGAGAGGTTTTGACTGCGGCCATACGTGACTGAGAGTTGAGAGTGCGCTGTTTTTTGTGTTGCAAACGATGACTATTCATGTTACGGCTACTATTGTTTGATGTTGCATACGTTATTCTTGGATATTGTAAATATTTTACATGTTGCATGCAACATTATACCCATTTTGCGGCGAGTATTTTTCTGTGCTAGAGTACTGTCTGACGTAAAGCTGAGGAGGAATGCTTGGCTCTGGTTGCTCCACATTACCATCCAATTTTTTTCTCATCCATCGGACGTTCGGGCACTAGCAAGATCTAAAAATATATCAATAAATGATATGAAAGGAGACAATAGCAAGATCCAAAAATGTATTTGTTGAGAAATCGGCGTCCCGAACTTGACACCGACTTCCTAGAAGTGGCACCAAGTCACTGTGATACCACTTCTTCTGTGGACCCGATACCCACACTATGACGAGAAGACCTTGACTTAACACCGACACGGGAGACCAACACTATGTGGGAACTCAACTCTTTATTCACTATAACAACTTGGTACAAGACTCACTCTTACACTCTGTGGACTGTGGAATTTAGGTGGACTGTGGAATTTAGGACAGCTTAACTTCAGCTTAAGCTTATGATTAAAATAAGCTGAAACTAGAAGTCAAACGGCATGTTTTTTTGCAGCTTTTTTGGCCACGCTTCTCCCTACCACCCCCTTTTGTAATTATAGAAGCTGGTTCAGACCCGCTTCTCAAATAAGCGCTATTTTTATTTTTGTATAGCTTATCTAAGAAGCGCTTCTCACGACTGTTGTTCCAAACAGGCCGGGCCTATGAAGCTTCAAACGGTTCGATTAGTAATTTTTCTAGGACCTGAGAAATTATTATATACTAGGGGGATACTCCGCGCGATGCTGCGGGAATTTTTAAATAAAATTTTAAGGTGAAATTTCAAAATAGGTGATACCCCGCGCGATGTTGCGGAAATTTTTTAAACCAATTTTTAAGGTGCAATGTGAAAGTAGAAACATCAAAGTGATTTCATGATAACATTCTTTTGTTAATAACATTATACATGGAAGCATGATAATTTTGTTGAGAGAGAGCCATTCTAAATTATTGATCCTTTGTTAACAACATTATACATGGAAGCATGATAATTTTGTTGAGAGAGAACCATTCTAAATTATTGATCCTACATTTTTCTCTACTACGGAAATTTTGTAGCATGCTACTCACAAAGACATGATATTAACCATATATAGAAAATCGGTTGAAGACATAAATGTATGATCTAGTGGATGGTGACATGTCGTATAGTGGATGATGACATGGAATGTTTGCATGTTGATAGAAATCAACTATGACATGTTAGTGGGTACCAATTATATATGTTATATTATATATATAAATAGATACAAGGCATATGTCAGCTATCAAATTGATGGAGAGCTGCAGTCGTCGTCTCTAAAAAACGTGGTGCGGTCCAATATTGATTTCTATTTTCTAACAATCATGCATATATGGGTCTTTAATTTTTTTTATATGAACATACACAACATTTGTTTTATCTGATTTATAGAGCCAAGCCATTTGGATTTGAGCGGGAGATGTAGTAAGCAGGTCTTTAATTATTTGTACTTCCATCGATGAAGCTGGGACCCAACAACTAGCAATTTGTTAAGACCTTACTTATTACCCGAGGGTTTTTTTTTAGCATGGACCCAAGGCTAAAAAATGGATGGAGAATTGAAGGAGAGGCACATATACAGTCTCTAAAATAACGCCGAATATTAATTTCGAAATTTTGATGATCATGAATTGGTCCCTTTCTATTTTGAATCTCAACATCTTGGTCCTTATGTTATCTTTTTTTCGTCTGAGCAAGCTAAACACCTCTCTCGCTCTATATCTATCTAATCAGCATGACCCGCGTGTAACACCCATGTGAGCGCATGTGTACATCCACTTACTATAAGCCTGTTTAGGTGGGTTCCAGCTCCAGTCAAGATGATTCTAGTGTTGGCTTCTCTAATGAAGCAATTTCTCTGGTAGTGCTAACGCCATTTTTAAAAATATTAGGCAAAACGTTTTCTTTTTGTGTTTTCAAATAAATGAAAGAGATCAAATGTACAATCTGCCCTTGCCAAATAATTAACTTGGTTGTACAGAGGATTTTGTGTTTTCCATCAACTTATAATAATGCGATTTTATATGAAACGAAAAGGATGAATGAATACTTCTTGCCCCTCATTCTGCTTCGTGTTCAAATATTATTAGCACACTAGTAGAGAGAGGCATATCCATCCCCCAACATTTGTCTTAGACATTATTAGTCCTAGGTCTAAATTTCACAAGAATGGTAGACCCTTTTGTCTGGTTAGTAACACCAACCGGGACTAAGGATGTCTTGCACGGCGAATGCAAAAGAAAAGGTACCTAGAATCAAGTCACATGTATTTTGTAGATAAGATAGTAAGCAAGCTAGGTAAGTGATATAGTAAGGAAAGTACGCTCGAGTTGAATGGTCTCGGGTTCGAGTCCCATGCATCGCTCAATTGTGTTTTGAGGGAAACAACAAGGGAGGCCGCTATCTCTTTTATTTATTAAAAGGAACAATATTTACAAGTAGAATATAAGAACTCAGGTTCTTTAGGAAAAAAAGTGGCCCAAAAAACCCAACTAGACTTGAAGAAAAACCTAACCCTTTGATAGGCTGGAACCTGCAATGTTGACTCGAGCTAAGTATCTAGCGGCTTGAGCCTTGTCCATTTTTGGTCGGATAAAACACCAACCCAATCTCGATTCAATTGGGTCTAGATGATGGATGGGATCATCCCGAAACAACAAAGAGAAACGGTTACAACTTTGCAGGCGGATGAAAAAAAATTCCTTTTGTCCACCTCAACAATAGAATTGAAGTTTGTTTCCCCTCCCCCAAATATAAAATTAGATTGCAAATTGGACTGTGTTGATAGTCATGGGCCAAATTGAATTTATCAAAAAATATACTATTTTTTGAGAAGTTATAAATTAAAAATTCTAAATTTGGGTTAATCTTAGAAATTTCATTTTAGCTCAGGAAAATGAGAAAATAGTTTCATATTATTTTACAAATATACGCTCTATCTTTATGTACACGTAGTTGGGAGTTGTTTGGATCTTATGTATTATGTTTGTTACTAACTGCTCCTTATTTATTATATTTAGTCTGATAGGCCTCGAGAACAAAAATGAAGGATATTGATGACCTTATGCGTAGAAGGCCAAGTGATTGAGTTGATCTTATTTATACATGCGCAGCTAGTATGACTAGCACTTCATCAAAGTCACTTGGCTATCTACATAGTTTGGCTCCTCAATGTTGACTAGCTATAAAAGGTACCAAGAGCTACTAGCAAATAAGCACCAAGGTGTGTTGTGTATTGAAAACTTAGAGGAAACATTAAGGCATCTGTGCTTTGATTATCCTTTTAGACAGGCTTGCTGGATTTTTATTGGTATACATCGGGACACCTCTATTCCTACACTAGAGATGATCATTCAAGCAAGAACTGTCATCTTCAGAGAATTGGTCATCAACTCATCACAACATGTTGGGCAATCTGGGCTCACAGAAACAACATCATCTTTGATGGGGTTCATTGTCTTTTGCATGGAGAACTGTCTTCAAGGAACAGTTAATAACTTGCCATTTTTTTTGTTTGGCTTGAAGCTGAAATACTCTTGTATATATCTCCTGTTAATATGAAATTAAATATAGGTAGGGGCCTCCCCTACCACAAGGAGATATATCGTGATTTTAGGGAAACACAAATAAAACTAGTTTTATATTTTCGAGCTAAAACAATTCTTTTAATAAACTTTTAAGATTAAATAAGAGTTTAGGATTTTAAATTGTTCAACTTTTTTAAAAATAGTGGTATATTCTTTTTGTTAAATCCTATTTGACCCATCTATCGACACAACTAATAAATTCATCAATAGGATGAGTATATTTTAGTGGGCCTCGACAAAGGAACTTTTTTTCTTGGACAGATGGGCTTTCTTATGGTGGGTCTACTGTCAGTAAACCCACTAAGACCCGTCTCAGTGGGATTTTATAAAAGTTTTATGGCATTAAATTTTAAATGTACGAATTGGCTTGTAGTTTAATGATAGGACGGTCCAGTGAGACGTTATCCATCAGGGTTCAAATCCTAGTGCTCGCACCTTTTTCTAGAATTTTCTTAAGATTTACCGGCGTTATGCGTTAAGTGGTAAGCGGCGTTCCGGTCGACAACGACACGCCAATAGTGACTTCGGGAATCTCCATATCTGCCGTGTTGGGGGCCGTAATTAGGGGTCCCTTAATCATCAGGGTAATCACCTAAAAAAGCGCAAAAAAGCTGCCTCCAGGAACCTTTGGGCCTGCGCATACGAAATCACGCAGCCCAACGGCCCAACACGGCCCAACAACAACCCACGGGGATGCGCCGCCCTCACGCCCAAACTCCGCCTCGCTCGAGGGAACCCCGCCCCCTCGAGCGGCGAGATGCAAATCTCCGCCTCGCCAGGGGATGCCTCGACCCCTCGAGAGACCGCCACGACGCGGTACAGTCACTCATTACCATCCCCCATGATGGGCACCAAAGTCAAAAGGCGAAACTTCGGCCGCACGTCACCCCTGGCAAAACCTGACCACGCTGTACCGCCATGATACGGACAGGCAGCCACTGTGCATAGCGTGCCCGACACTGTACCTTCGACGCATACGGCCCCGGTCACTCCGCGGCGCTATTCCACTAACTCTCGTCGCCTCCTTCGTCAGAGCGCCCTCAAATGGGCGTGGAGACCC
Organism: Echinochloa phyllopogon; assembly: GCA_033239725.1. Classification (NCBI taxonomy): domain Eukaryota; kingdom Viridiplantae; phylum Streptophyta; class Magnoliopsida; order Poales; family Poaceae; genus Echinochloa; species Echinochloa phyllopogon. Next base: position 4,994,956 of record BTCW01000007.1, on the reverse strand, counting down.
TCGAACGGGAGTACAGACGACGACCAGGGGCGAACCTTGGTCAAGCGTCATCATGTGGCCGACGGGACAGAGTACGACCCCCTTAACCCTTGCTCGCTACGCCAACGAGCAGCCACGCCCCGCACTGTGGCAACAGTGAGCGTCGTAGCACCCCAATGCTGCCTACTCCCGTTCCATAGGGCAGTAGAGCACTCGGGACGCGTACGAGGGCCGTCAGGCCAGCAGGAAGCCAGCCACCCCATACGCATCGAGCCTGACGCGACCGACGGGGCGAAAGCCGGTCGTACCGGTCCGTCAGGCCGGGCCACTACGCCTCTGACCACAGTGCTACGACGATATGACAGCTACGTACGACACGCCAGCTCCTGTCCACCTGCCCCCATAATTTACGGGTAATCGACCCCTCGGGGCAGGGCAGGAGACCCCTCGAAGGAAGCCGCGGACAACGACTCGACCACCACGACGACCGTGCGACCCCTCGAAGCCCCGATAGAACGGGTACAAGACTCGCCACATCGCCGACCGGCTCCGAAAGCCAACCCAGCTCGCCTTCAAGGCACGGATTCGTCAAGGATCAAGGGCACCCCATTAGGGGACGTCCCATGACATCTACTGTAGCCACGACTGTAACCCCTCTACCCCTTGAGATATAAAAGGGATAGTCAGGGGGCCACGCACGAAGGACCCAAGAGTTGATACGTCCAGGCACACGCCCAAACACGAACATACACACACACACGGTATTGGCACTCGCCTCAATCATCATCTTCCTCCGTTCCGGGACTTGGAGAACGACTCTCCTCTCCCACCTTCACTTGTAGCCCCCCACTGCAAGCACCAGGGTGCGAAACTAACACGAGTGCGCGAGCACCTCTTGCTGGACGTACAGCCCCGCGGCCGGAACCAGGATAAACCCGTGTCCTTGTGTTGGCTTCTCACATCGACCATCAGGGACGAGACACAGCGCACTTTCTGTGCGGCTAAGGGAGTGCCGGCCATTCTTGACGCCGACAGTGGCGCGCCAGGTAGGGGGAGTGCTGTGCGATTCGCTTTTCTCGCCAGTTCCCTTAATGGCTGCTCACGATGACCATCCGACGCCGGGACCCTCCGATGGGGTTCCCAACGGGTTCCCGCCTGGATTCATCATCCAGTTCGGGAGTCTGACGTTCGAGTCCGACGGGTCCGACTACCTCATGCAGCTTCACCGCACCAATGAGGAAGAGGCCATGTCGCCATCGTCCCCGGCGGGCGGACTGCAGAGTCGCCGCCGACTGCAAGGCCTGCAGGTGCAGGTGGAGCAGCGTCAACCCCCGGGGATAAGGCTCCCAGACTGGGACGATCCGCGGGTACCACCGCCTGACGCGGGGTCAAGTGGAACCGCACCATCTTCGGCGAACCCTGCGGAAGGGAACCGCCAGGCGGCGGACACCGTGCCAGCCCAGTTCCCGATGGGATTGCGCAACGCCGCCGCGACGATCTCTTCATCGGTCAGCGCCAGCATGAGCGCGAACCGCGGCGCCGCCGACCCGGTGCGCGTCGGGCTGCCTCCGACCCACCAGGGACGTTGGGGCCGGCGGCCGCGACGCGTGCAACTGGAGCCAACCCGAACGTCTCTCCCCACTGCCCAGCGCAGTAGTGGGGGAACCCACCAGCCTGCCCCTCCGCGGGGTGGCTACCTGCCTACTTACCGGCGTAATGAGGTCGCGCCACGAGGACGGACGGTCGTGCGTCCTGTGCGCCCGCGCAGGGGACACCACCACGCCCGCCGCTCATCCTCGTCGGACGACACGACCCGCCACCACACCGCCTCGCCTGACGAGTGATACCCACCAGGTTCGAGCGGCGAGGAATGGGACTACGCCGGGCCTCAGGACGCTGAAGCGCTCCGGCAGTTCCTGAGCTCCAGCGAAATAGTTTTTGAGCATGAAGGGCTGGACCATCTATCAATGCCATTCACTAAGGAAGAAATAGATAATGCGGTGAAGCACATGCCAGTTGACAAAGCACCTGGGCCAGATGGATTCAATGGTATGTTCATAAAAAAATGTTGGCACATAATCAAGGAGGATGTGTATCAGCTCTGCAATGATTTCTTTTCTGGTGCAGTCAGCCTGGAAGCTATCAATAGCTCCTTCATCACTCTTATTCCCAAAATCAACAATCCAACAACTCCTAATGATTTCAGGCCAATCTCTTTGTTAAATTCCATCCTTAAGCTGATCACCAAGTTAATGGCAGATAGGTTGCAAGCACACATCATTCCCTTAATGCACCAAAATTAGTATGGATTTATCAAGACTAGAACAATCCAGGACTGCCTGGCATGGACATTTGAATATATACATCAATGTCAGCAATCAAGAAGAGAACTAGTCATTCTAAAGTTAGATTTTGAAAAAGCTTTTTACACTGTGGAACATGATACAATCTTGCACATGCTGAAGAGAATTGGTTTCAATGACACTTGGATCAATTAGGTCAAAATGATCTTCAATAGTGGTTCCTCCTCTGTGCTGCTTAATGGAGTCCCTGGGAAAAACTTTCAGTGCAAAAGGGGAGTCAGACAAGGAGACCCCCTATCTCCACTCTTATTTGTGATTGCTTCAGATTTACTTCAATGTATCATCAACAAAGCCTACAACCAAGGAATCTTCACTCTGCCAATAGCGGCTGATCCTAGCAACAATTTCTCCATCATCCAATATGCAGATGACACCATTATGTTATTGAAAGCATCACAAAGGGAACTATTTTGCTTGAAGGGCCTACTACAATCTTTCACAACTTCAACTGGACTAAAGGTTAACCATGCAAAATCTCACATGATCCCTCTCAACATGAGCCACGAGCAAGCAACAATACTAGCCAGTACCTTTGGATGTCAGCTTGGCACACTTCCTTTCACATACCTAGGACTACCTCTTGGCACAACAAAGCCCAAGGTAGATGACTACATGCCCCTCATGGACAGAACAGAAAGAAGACTCACATCAGTCTCATCATTTCTCTCTCAAGCTACAAGACTACAGCTGGTTAACTCAGTCCTATCTTCACTGCCAACATATACAATGTGCAGCCTTAAAATTCCAATTGCAGTATTGGACTTTATTGATAGGGCTAGAAAACATTGTCTTTGGAGAGGCTCTGATGTAAATGCAAAAAACAGGCCCTTGGTGGCATGGACAAAGGTTACAAACCAAAAAGGCAAAGGAGGATTAGGGGTGATAGAACTCAAACAACAAAATGAAGCATTGTTACTCAAGCACCTAGATAAGTTTTATAATAAGAAAGATATTCCTTGGGTCAATATGATATGGCACTTACACTACTCCCAAGGACAAATACCACATGCAACAATAGACAAAGGATCTTTTTGGTGGAAAGACTTACTTCATCTTTGTGATAAATTTAGAGGAGTGGCAACTTGTACAGTGGGTAATGGTACCACAGTTCTATTCTGGCTTGATGTATGGAATGGACATTACCTACAAGGAAAACTTCCAAGACTGTCCTCATATGCTAAAAATCAAAAAATCTTAGTTGCTGAATTCCTGTTAAACACAAATATCATGGAACACTTTTATCTCCCTTTATCAGATCAAGCACATCAAGAATTTCAGGGGCTTCAAGTCATAATACAGAGTGTACAAATACAAGATGGAGACAAGGACAAGTGGAATTATATCTGGGGCTCCCAGCAATACTCATCCAAATTTTTTTACAATTATCCACACAACAATACCCAACCTCCTAGAGCATTTCTCTGGATATGGGACTCAAGATGCTGCAACAAACTGAGAGTCTTCTCATGGCTCCTTATGATGGACAGATTGAACACCAGAAACATTCTTAAAAGAAAAAATCACAAGGTTGAAGGGGACAACTACAATTGTGTTCTATGTACTTCCCAACTAGAGGAGACTGCCATGCATCTGTTCTTTATGTGTCCCTTTGCAAGAAGATGTTGGGATTTAATTGGCTTTCAATGGCAACCAGAATTGCCCTTCTTCCAAATGATGGAAGCAGCCAGACATAAGTTTAATCATAGATTCTTCATGGAATGCTTCATCATTGCTGCCTGGCACATTTGGAAACAGAGAAATGGCATTATCTTTGATAATTGCCCAGCAAGCACCGGTTCATGGAAAAGAAAATTCAGAGACGAGTGCTATCTCCAAGCCCACCGAATGAAGGAAGTTTTGAAAACCCATTTTCTTACTTGGGCCAATAGCCACCTTTAGTCTTCTATTCCTAGCTTGTACAGCTCCTGCCCATCCCCCTTCTTCTTTCATGTTCTTTGTAAGTTGTTTTATGCCTTTCTGTTTTTTTTTTCAAAAAAATATAATAAAATAAAATTTCACAGCGGGGGCCTCCCCTGCTGTTTTCTGCTGTTTTCTGTTCAAAAAAAGTAGTGATCACTCAAAAAAGATAAAAATATTTTCTTAGTTGTAAAAAATTTAATCACAAAAAACATTGAGCCTATTCGGTAGTGCTGACTGTTGCAGCGCTGTGGCTGCAGCTGCAGGAGCCACTACAACTTTCACAGCCAGCAGCAGCTGCTCCAGCTTCTGCACCCCGCCAGCAGCACAAGCAGTCAGCCAACACAGCTTAGATGGTCTGCAGCCGAATGACGGGCTGTACAGCTGCAGCAGAAGCGGTTGTAAAAGTCAGAAGCGAACAGACCTATTGATTCGATAAACTTGAATCGGTTAGCGCCATCGGGAAATCAAATGTGTTTCTCTATTCTGTTCCAGGCCTCAGTAGTCAACACCCTCCTGCACGACAACAATCACTTTGAGTCCAAGATATCCTCTTACCCTCGTGCTCTTTCTGCTTTTTTACAGTCGCTATGACTTCAACATTTCCCTTTTCTTGTTAGGCAGCTATGGGTCGTTGTATAATTCTATAACTAAATCTCGCCCTGTTCGGCTGGCTGGTGCTGGTTTTTACTAAGAGAAAAATGCTGCTGGTTGGTGCTGGTTTTTGCTGAGAGAAAAACACTGCTGACTGGTGGCTGAACAAGCCGGCCGAACAAGGCAATGCGTGCTCGAGATGTTCTCGAAAAAGATACCTACCAAGACACAATAGCTACACTCAAACCTTAGACCAGCAGAGAACAGCCTCTCCTGCGCTTTATTATAAACTTATAGGCACAGATTGTACAAGTGCTATGAGGGGCATCCTTATCATTCGTCTATAGCTCACAAGTGACAACCCTTCATTGAACTAGTAATACACAAATCAGAGAAGAAGTTAGGTAGTGTTTGGTTGAGGTATTTGTAACGTAATCTGATAACGCCCATAAATAGATTACGTTAGATCTCGTTTGTTTTGTTGCTGGCCGTAATCGCTTCCCTCGTAATCAGATACCATCATATGTAATTTTGTTACCGCTCCCACCACGGCGTAATCAAATGGCGAGCTACTTTCCGGTCTTCTCTCGACTGCATTGCCAGGCGCAGCAGCTCTGCTATTGATGTGACGAGCGGCTGCATTGAACCAAACACTGACTCCTTCTGATAATTGATTGATACCGTTACATACTCAAACCAAACAAATCTTGTTTTGACTCATTCCCTTACCATTTTCGCAGTGATGTGATATCGTTATCGTTTGCGTTTGCAGCGACGGAACCAAACACTACCTTATATATAACTGCCACAGGATTCTATATAACTGCCACAGGAATTGAAGCGCAATGTCTAGTATTTTTTGGGGTGGAGATTAGCATAATCACCAGGGCCATAGATCCCAAATAATTCAGCGAAGAAGCCTTTCTTTCTTCTAGGGTTGCACCCCATATCCCTGCATAGCTGGTCATTGTACCAGATGTGAAGGACTCCGACGCAGGACCTGCGAAAGTACCTGCCACCATACCTTTTCATGTACTTCTCCCATTCAAGAACATCGTTCTGCATTGTTGTAACACTTGGTAATCTGATGCGACCATCCAAGAAATGTGCTAGCCATTTGGCTCGAAGTTCCGAGGTGTACAAATTAGCAATGCTCTCTGAATAACCGAGAACTGCAAGCTGTGGTATCTTAGGGTGTATGCACTCCCTGTCGATTGTAGGTCACAGGTCAATAAAAATGGTCTAGACAAAGAATTGGAACATATGCAGGATTGTAATTGTGCATACAGAATTACCTGTAGAGAGGTACAGTTGTGGATGTGGACCCAACTGCAATACTTCTAAAGTATTCTGATGTGAACATGTCCTTGATCTTCTGGTCTCCCTTAAACCCGGTTGCAAAGATCACTATATCACTCTTTATCGGTGAGGATTCACCTTCCACAAGAACACCTTCTTTGCAAAAGCTGAATGTCTTTGATTTCTTGAGAACTATGCTGCCTTCTTCCAACATATTATAAAAACCCTTTGGTTCTATGGCAATCAAACATGTAGCTAATGCCTCAAACAGGCTATGGTCAGGCACCATGTCATACTTCTTCATTCGGATGGAGTAGTAGCTCTCAGCAAACTTTGAAAATAGCCACCTCTGCAGAACACATGATGAATGTGTGATTCTAATAGCCTCTACCGGAAATGTGTAAGGCCTAACATGGTTATCAGAATGCATCATTACCAGTGGAGCCAATAGGGTTGCCACGAGCCAAAGGAGAAATCCTTCACCAGGCTTGTGAATAAGGAGTTCTGCAAAGCGGTTTAGGTACAGCAGTGATATGTGGACTCCCCAAGCAAAGTAGTCTGGTATGATCCAATGCTTTGTTCGAACCAACATTGTACATGGATGATCAGTGCCTACATACCAACAAATAATCTATCAACAATACTAAGAAGATATGATATATGCACTACAAGATATTTGCAAATTAAACTAGCATGAATAGGACGATATTTTGTACCATTTGCTTTGGCACATTCTGCAGCAATGTCAATTGCTGATTTAAGATAGCCGACGACAGTGACATGTTTGCCCTTAATCATCTCCATGGCTTTCTTGGTGCCCATCTTGGAGTAGTCCATGGAGTGGATCACCTGCCCATCAAATGCTTCTGGACCTTTGCCAGGAGCGAATGTGGGTATGTTGGGCACACCACTGAACCTCCCAATGCAGAGAATGACAAAGTCTGCCTTGTGTGTCTGGAGGAAAAAGGAAAAAAAATTGGTTGCAGGAAAAGTATTCTTTGAAAAAAAAATGAAAAGTCCTGTAACAGTCTTTAATCAAGCCCTGTTTCCTACTATAGTGATTTGAATTTGTAGTTATGAATTATTCTAATTCGAAATTATACTGCACATATAGTCTCTATTGAATTTACATGCAAATAAAGATCATATTTACATTTCTGTATTTCTAAGTATGGTATCATTATTCCAAAAGAAAAGGTATTTTCACAAAATTATGTAGTGGACCTTATGTAGTGATTTCCAGTCAGTTATATTGGGTTTATGCCAGTAATAGTGGACCTTATGTAGTGATGTTTGCAACATGTAGGTCCAAATTACTCCACTCAAGTACGGCCAAATTCAAAACAATCCTCCAAACTATATTTCGTTCAAATCACTCCCATAGTTAAGTCAATTGATCCAATCTACCCCTTATTAGAATTTGTTTTGTTTTTCTCCTTGCACGGGTGTAGTTTTAAGTTCAAATTTTGGGGATCCATAGAGGACATCATATACTACTTTTATCATTATTTTTATAAGCTATGATATCTAATAAGTATATTGATGCAAAATTGTATGAAAAATAAAGGTGAAAATTTGTAACATATTTTTTAAAGTAGGTTATGATGTTTAGTATCACCCCACAAAATTTTAACTTAAAACTCCACTCATGCATGCAGAAACAAAAATACAAATTTTATGGGGTAAATTGGACCAATTAACCTAGTTATAGGAGTAATTTGAACCAAAATATAGTTTAAGTGGTTATCCGGATTTTAGCCATACTTGAAGATAGTAATTTAGACTTTTTCTACTAATTACTTCCATTTTCTGTCGAAAGGTACATTTCACAATATCTATCTGTGAGAATAACAGAGGGGTATGGTACTAATTTTACTCTCGACTTTCTTAATAAAACAAGAAAGTGATTGTGTCATCGTATTTAATTAAGAAGGGTATGGATAGTCATTTCATATTAATGTTTTCTTGCACTTGTACTTTGAGTAGTATGTATGTTGTGACATATAACAACATATTAAGTCGAAAGAAGCTTGATTTATGTGTACACAGATAACTACATATTGTTAAGGGGTCATATTATTTATTACCCTGGAAAAAGTCGTAAGTCTGACTATAACACTTGGTCCAAATTTTCTTGTTGGGGATTATAGTTATTCTAATTTCCTTTCATACATGGGTTGGAAAAAATCAGAACCAGACTAGAAAACCCGGCCTCTACTCTCATCTGTAACATGTCCACCTGTGCATGCATATTTACTGTCAATTTGACTCTATATGTGTGCACGTGGGACTTGAACCTTGTGGAACTCGTCTATTCCGTGTAAATTCAAAGATCTTGGTGCACGTATATGATCATCAAAAAATATATAAAACCAAATTAAGTGCATATAAAGATAACCGTACGTGTTAGACCCTAACAATATAAGTCCAATCCCGGTGTCTTCGTCATCCACGATACACTGAAACATAGGAGTACAGGTAGCAAAGCTTTCACCACAGCTGTCTCATTCAAGTCTAACGCTCAAGTCTAACGCCTAAGGGCAGGTACATTGGTGCCGTCTAATAGCCGGTCTCATGCAGTGACACGTAATTTTGAGACAACTTATCAGACAACCAATACAATAGGTTGTTGTTTTGGTTGTCTCATAGTAATGAAATATCCCTTAATTTATGGGAAAATAGAGAGATATTATTGGTTGCATGGCAATAAAACTCGTACAATATGGTAGAGGAGTTATCTCATAGTCCTAAAATTTAGCTCATGAGGCGGTTGTTTCGCGAAACAACGACCTCATTCTCTCACCTCGCTTTCTCTCCTCCACATTAGCAAAAATCGTAAGTAGCACTCCTAGTACAAAAACCCGGACCGGTTCACCGGTTGAACCGGAAAAACCGTGAACCAGTGGCTGGACCGGTCCGGTTCAATTAAAAGATCGGTCCTGCAATTGGACCGGTGTGAACCGGTGCAAACCGGCCGGTTTTGTATCGAACCGGTGAACCACTGAACCGGATTTTTCATGAACTATTGATCAATTCGATGTTTGGATATTGGTTTCTAATTTTAAACAATAGACTATTATGATATAATTATATTATACCATCTATTATGTTATATGTGATATCTTTTGGTAATAAAACATACATATTATTTATATAAATCATGTGAAATAAATATTATATTAATAAATAATGAACCACTGGTTCGACCAGTGAACCACTGGTTGGACCAATGAACCAGTGAACCAGTAGTCTGACCGGTTCGATCTCCGGTCCGGCTTTTCGTACTTGAGTAGCACTGCATGAGACGACCTATCAGACCGCTGACGTGTAGCAATGTACCTGCCTTGAGGATCGGAGCTGATGGGATAGGTGCACGTACTATGGACCAGGACGCTACGTACCTAGGCTGCCGCCACCCTTTGGACGTTTGTGCTATGCCTATACGTATCAGACAGGTCCTTCCAACCTTTCACCGTCACTGGATTGCGCTCAATCCGCTCATGGCTTGCGTTTTTGGACTGCACATATCATTTTCGTTTCGAAAGACGTCGGCACTACAGCTTATGTTGACAAATTTAAAGGATATATACGAGGATGGAAACAAAAAAAATAAACAAGGGAATACTATATATGTATCTATCCGATGCAAAATACTATATTACAGCTTGTTTGTGTCTCTCACAACATCTCGATCCGATGGTTAATGACATTTAATTAGGTGAATTTTGTGCTGCAAATTAAAGTCTCTCATGGAAAATGCCTATAGATAGAGAGTAGACTTTTTTATAGCCTTGTGAGGTCGTTATTACTATAGACTCATTATTTGTCATGGCTCTGACTCCTCTAAAAACAGCTGTTGCTGTGGCTCCTCTGATGAAGCCGCGGTGTTTTCTTTGTCACTGATTTGTTGAATTATTGAAAAAATGTTTGATATAATGACTTCTCCTGTATACTTTTAAAAGAGAGACTAAAAAGTTAATTATATCTTGCTTGGGCCCGGCGTCAAATAGCATTATACTGGAGTAAACCAGAGATGCATGGTTCCACAAATGATGCGTTTGTGAATAGCGTGCTAGCTGATCAACAAGGTGTGGACACAAATTTATTGAAGGGAAACATTTTATATCTTTCTTGGAAGGTATCGTATATGTAATATGTCACGTATTGACATGGGCACATGGCGCCCGTACGTCGACAGCAGTGTTCAGTACTATTTTGCATTTTTGCTACTGCAACTGGCTATTATATTCCATGATTAATCAGCTTCGATCCGGAGATTCTATGCGGTGTATGTATTAAAAGAACGGAAACTTACATCCAGTGAAACATACTACTCACCTCAACGTGCCCCTCGTCGTCTTCCACCGTGAGGCGCCACTCCCCGTCGCCGGAGCCGAAGGCCTCGCCGTTGCCGGCCCACTCCTCCCACGCCGCCACCTCCTCCTCGCCGGCGCCGTGCAGGTACTCCATCCCGACCACGCGGTGGCCGAACCGGACGCAGCCGAGCACGCCGAAGCGGCGCGCGTACGCGTCCAGGTAGGCCATCACCTGGCGGTGGTCGGGGAACACCTCCGTGACGGCCGCCGGCCACGGGAAGTCGGAGTACTGGTACATGGGCCGCGGCGTCTGCAGCGCCGTGCAGTCCGGCACGCGCGCCCACACGCCGCCGGGGACGCCGCCGGCCTCGAAGACCACGGGCCGGCACCCGCGCTCCAGGAGGTGCTTGCACGCGGCGAGGCCGCTCACGCCGGCGCCGACGATGGCCACCCGCTTCTTCTCCATGACGACGCCTGCTTTTTTTTCTGTGCTTTGTGGGGAGCAAGAGAGATCGAGTGTGGGACTCTGATATGCGAGGTTGTGTACTACGTGCTCATCTTTATAGAGTGTACTGTCCGTCGTTTTCTTTTGATCAGCGGGTGTTGTCTCATCGATAATCTTTTGTAATCTAATTAATATAAGAATGATACGCACAAGATTAACTACTCTAGCTAGCTCGTAATGGCACTCCATTCATTTACTTTTATAATATTAAGATTTAAATTTTATAATCATGTATCAATAATTTAATCAATATTTTATAAATTACGTATAATAGTTAGATTTTTATATTTCTAGCGTTCATAAAACAAATGATCTATTTCTAGCGTTTATCAATGCCTGATCCTGGTATGCACGAATACGCAGAGGGTGAGACGATGATCTGAGCCAGAACCCGAAAAACTAAATTTCAAACTTTGCTTAACACGTGTATTTCACCAGGCTCCTTACACATGCTGGGTGAATTGCTGAAGTTTCTTTCTTTTGTTTCTTGAAACTGCAGGATAAATTTTCTAGCGAAGTGGTTGCGCTTCCCTGACTGCAACAGATTGTTCCCATGTAAGAATTAGTTTCAACTGCAACAATTACAACCAACAATTGTTCGCAGATCATGATACTCTGAATAACTTCCCGTTATTTCAGAGCAACCGAGAACAACCCCAGACAGTATAAACTTAAAGAATCACCTAGGCCAAGATGGTCGATACTGCTGTTACAACAAGCTACTGTTACCAGATCATGATATTCTGAATAACTTCCCGTCTCCACCAGGAATTCAGAGCTGGGATGGCAGAGCCTGCTCGACGCAAGACTGCAAGAGGGTGTCAGCTATCCTAGCCATGACACAGAGTTGTAGCCCTGCGTGCAACCTGCAATAGACCAGATCTCGAGATTTTCCTTTGAATTAGATGACAGGGCATACAACAGGGGAGTGGACTTATTACTATTTATAAAGTAAGGGATAAACATGGATTCTGTATGCTTTCAAATTGCAGCCATTTACACAGGAATGAGCTAGATGAAGATTGGGACTTGCAAATCATCTGTTGAACAGAAATGCCAAATCCAAGAAGCAGCAAGTCACACAACTCGCCGCAGCTCTCCTGTGGCAAGTGAAAACTTACGGTGCTGTGATAGCACAGATGCCACAGTAGTGCCCTTCACTTTTAGGTCCTTTAGGTCGTCAAGGAAAGATGAGTTCTCCTTAGCTCCACTGAGTACAGCTTGAAAGATTTGTAGTGGATCTCCATGGCTGACAATAAGTATTGCTGAGCTGCAAGAAACAAACGCAAGAGTCAGCTTCAGTACGACAGATCCAGGCATGAGATAATAAAATGTTGATAATTTGGAGAAAACAAAGGTGGAACAATGTGGCCTAGTGGTCAGTGTCCGCAATAGTGTGATTTAGGCAACTGTCCTACATCAATTGTCTAAATTAACTGCAAAATTAGCGAAACCTTTGCATTCTATACTTCCAGTAGATAGCTTGTCAGTGGCCAATAAGATTTTTCTATCTGTTTTCTTTTTACATATGCATACACTGCGAACATGAATGCCCTTCCCATGTAAGGATCAAATCTCAATATTAGCATTCATTCTAGCTTGGAGGATGTTCCCTCACAAGCCATAAGCCCTGTAATTATTCACCTTCATGTATCCAATTAATTCCTGACAGAGGCCAGAGCCTGAGCTGGCACAGGTAAAATCCTAGATTCACAGTTCCTCTGAGTCACTTGATTTAGAGGATTTGAAGGGTTCCTACCTGTTTCCTACTTACACAGAGTTAATCATCTGCGTTGACCGTTGACAAAAGTTGTCTATGTGACCATTCAAACTTTAAGCATAATTGTGTCGACTCATCTAACCCGTAATAAGGGCAGCAGAAACTTAAGCTGACTAGTAGATTTAGTGATTTACTCAGCCATCCAATCAGTTTTAATTAGAGCACGTAACCAAATCACTAGATTTAACCAATCCCAGCCAATTCCTGGTGGCATTATGATTCATGGTCCCATATTTACTGTTTATCACTGGGTTTGGAATTATTACTAGCAGGATACTGAAGCCCTGTTAACTGATGTACAGACTATATTTGTGAACGATATTGCAGGTTGATTGTGTTACAAATACATTGGACAATTTATTGTATATTTGATCATGTAAAGATTCTTTTCTGATAAGCACCTGGATGCTCAATAAAATATATGGGATATCAACCGAGATACTTTATTTTATATGTACATCACTAGATTTGTAAATCCCTGTCAGTCCATGGTGTTCTGATTCATGGTAACAAATTTTGTGTTGACTAAGAGCACATGACTGCACTGGCTTTAGAGTTACTATTATTATTACTACTACTTACTAGTGGAATACAGAAACCGAGTTACCTGATTTCCACAGTCAGTTCACATATGACATTGTAATTATCAGTGCTAAAAATACATTGGATAATTCATCATATATTTGGTAAGATTATGTGCAAAAGGCGCGTTGACACAAGATGACAATATATGGGTCTTTATTCTTTAGTAAATATAACCACTACCATTTTGGTAGTACATTAATTAAAATGACCAGTAATAGAACATGAAAAAATATAAAAAAAATTGAATTATGTGAATGCATAAGTACAGATGCCGATATACCTATGAAACTCTGTCTCCGTAGAAGACAGCACAGCTGAAAGTCTATTAGCAACATCTGCAACACTCTCACCACCTTCTGGAGCCATATAGGGATGTGCTTCATCTACAGCCCATACCTCTGCATACTACTAAACAATGTCAGATTTTAAAACTGAATGAGAGAATAATAATATAATTTACATATAAGAACACCAACAAAATTGACAATATATCAATTTCCCTACTAGTTGGATTAAAAAAAGTAATTGAGTGGTATAATTGTGATATACAGTCTGTGATTACACTTTTTAAATCATAATAAAACCAAGCTCCATCGGCCTAATCCAAAGTCAGTTTTTCAGCTGCGCAACCAAGCTCCTGTATAACACAATTCATGCCTCCACTGCCAAGACCAGACAAGAGATATAGGCGTCTTGCGCGTCAGCACACTACCAGCCAAATTATGCCCCACCTGAACAGGGACAGGAGGGCCTTCATGAAAGGCAAGGAACTAAAGTGAAATGGCCTCAAAGATGATGAAAGGATGAGATAATAAAGACCCACACGGAGGATTTTTTTATGTTCTGAGGAAGGGGAGGTTGCCGGGAAAAGATTAAAACTTCCTATATGAGATAGGATTGTATCACTTGGATTTCATCAACAAAGTCTTCTATAGTGTTAAAAAAATATCAGGTACATACTGGGTGCACCTATAATAAGCATTTTTGTTCATTTCTATCTCATACAAAAGTTCCGGAGCAAAAGAAGAATACAAAATCACCTTATCATGTGAAAGTAACTCATAAGATGGCCCAAAGTAGCGCTCACGGAGTCCTATCACTGCCTACAAAAGACATTCATGAGCCTAGCAAATGATAAGAATCATGAGACATCTGATTTGGGAACCTCTGGCTACAATTATATGAACTTCGGACAGCACGTTAGAGATGCAAAACAAAAAAGAGGTAATGCAAAGAGAGAGAAACTTCTCCATATCATATATAACACTGAAGCAAATTAGATGCATTCTGATAGATCCAGGCACCACTTAAGAATGCCATGGAAATCATAAGTCAAGAAAACAAAACTTTTGAACCATGGGGACAACATTCCAGAATAGGGATATTCCAAAATTATGTACTTATGAAACCTCATGTTTTCATAGTAAAAGTTTTCATGTCTTGTTTGTTTTGCAAACACAGCTCATTGTAGTCTAGTTCTGTAACATTACCCCAAAGAACAAAAAGAAAGACAAAGAATAATTTCATGTTTGCTCAATTAGTATTTCACAGAAATAGAAAGATAGCAGGGCTTAATCCTCCTAAATTTGGCAACCAGAAAGATCTTAACTGTTGTATATCAGAAGGAATTCTTCTGCAAGCTAGAATTTGATGGCTCACATACTTTGGTCTTACACATTATGTGCGAATGTATTTACATCCCCTTATTGTGGCATGCAAGTTATATGTGCTACTGTTTCTCATTTTCTTCAGGCAGATTGGAGTCAGTCCGTCATTACACGTACTTCATTTGTGATATCTTTTATGTCAGACAGAACAGAATGTAAACTGGCTTTGTGTTCCATATTTATATAGCGCCCAAACAGATCTAAGTTCCATATCAACAATCTTCCATAAACAAAATTCCAGGAAAAGAAAATGTTAAACTTGCTTTGTATCTGTATTCATATACTGTCCAAACCAGTTTAAAGTCCATAATCACCAATATTCAGTAAACAAAATTTTAGCCCAAGCAAATGCTGGGCTTCATTGTTATGATTCCTATCTTGTCAGACTGAATAGAATGTGAAGTGCTTTGTATCCATATTCATATATGGCCTAAACAAATCTAAAGTCTGCATCACCAGTCATCCATATACAAAATTTCAACCAAAGGAAATGTTTACTTGAATATCAGATTTGGACACGTTCAAATGCCTACTCATACAAGTAGCCGGAAAGGACAAATTAAGAAAAATTTACGTGGATAACCAAATTCCTTCATCAAGTATTAAACCAAACTCACTTCGCAGCTAGGACCTTCAAAGGGGATGCCGAGCACGCCGGCAACCGCTCTGGCCGTCTCAGTGGTCCGTGAGAAGGGCGAGTAACGGATCTTGACAGAATCCACCGGCGTACCCATCTCTTCAAGCTCCTGCACACGCATAGCATAGCGGGGACTGAGACCTGGAGTCACTACCGCACATCCAATCCCAAGAATCTAAAGCACGTATCGGCAGTGATACGCCAATCCGGTACCTTCCGGAGCAGGTCGCCGGCAGCGCGCGCCTGCTCGAATCCCTGCGGGGCCAGCCCGAACTCCGGCTTCGTGCCGTTCTCCTGTCAGGCAGCAGACCAAGATGGCATCAGTTAAAGCTTCGGATTGGAATGGCTGATTTTTGGACCGGGAAATTAGAGGAGGAAACACGGGCTGATGGGATGGAGGGATTTCGCACCATAGACGAGACGATGAGACCCCGCTCGTTGGGGACGCTGCGGCCGTGGCGGAGGATCCAGTAGCTATTCCGTAGAATAGCCGGCGACGGCGAGCTGCCGCTCGAATCGTCCATGGCGAAATGCCGAAATCCCTGTCGCGAAGTGCCCAACTCGAAGTAGGCAGGGGAAGTGGTGAGACTGGAAGCGTTCTCAGTCGCCAGATATTAGGATAACAGGATGGACGTCCATGATCTACGACACTCCCTCCCGTTTGGGTGCAAATGTTACCAATATTTCCCGACAACTGAAAAAGATCGTACAGTGTTTCAGATATACTTTTTAGATATTTAGATAATTTATTCGGATATCAAATTTGAATATAGGAACGACGTTATTCGTTCGAATATAGGAGCGATATTATCTGTCGGATATCGGATATCGGACGAATAATCCGGATAGTCCAGCGGGATATTTGATTCGAATAGTTGTATCTTAATAGAAATCATATTTCATTTCTAAAATTGATAAGTAATTCATGTTAAACAAGAAAAATATGAAACTAGCACCAAAATTTTTCTAAAAATATCTATCTATTGGTGTTCCATTTCGAGTTATTTTAATTTTATTTATTTATATTATTTTAATAAAACCATAAAATGATTTTTGAGGTTCATATAATCACCGAAAAAATTCTATTTGCTTGTCTATAAATCTTTACTACGTATCTATGTAGTTAGACTTGGTAAATAGCATGTCATCTATTATTAATTTGATTCCTTCTTTAGCCTCACATGTTTGGAAGTTGCAAGAGACTAAATATTAGATATAAATAATAGTGCTTCCTTGAGGGCGAGTTGATCAAGTGCTGCAGCAAGGTGATGTTTGGCGTGGCGGCGATGAGGTCCCCAGTGGTGCTGTAGCGGGGATCGACGCCGCGGAGGAGGTTGAGGACGAGTGTGGATTCAGCAACCGGCTGCCCGACGGCACGAAGGGCATCGGCAGCTTTCTTCATCTTATTTCCATATTCTTCAACAAAGAGGTCTCCCTGAGTCATGGAGTGGAACTCATGACTCAGGAAGATGGCGCGGGGAGCTTGGTTGGCCTGAAAGTGAGTTTCGATGGCGACCCAAAGCTGGCGCGCCGTCTGTTCATTTTCCATGGTGAAATCCAAGACGGAGTCGGAGACAGAGCCATACAGCCAGCTGCGAACGCAGCAGTCCGCTTGGCCCCAGGTAGCATCGATGGGATTGGGAGGAGGAGTCCCGTCGATGTGCCCCATGAGGCCAAACTTGCCGCACAAGGCCTGGAAGAAAGAACTCCATTTGCTGTAGTTGGGGGGGGGGCGGAGTCCCAACGTCACGGGGACATGGGACTTGACATTGATGGTGGCATAGGGGCTCACTGCATCAGCCATGGTAGCAGCAGAGTCTCCAGAAAAAATGGCAGCAGCAGATTCTTCAGAAGAGTCGCAGGTAACGAAGGACATAAACAACCAGGAGCAGTTGAGGGGTGAAGGAGGCGCCCTGTGGGAAGAGAGGAGGGCGCCTAGGCAGCGGAGAAGGGGAGGGGGTACACGGCCAGATTAGAGAGGTGTCTGGACTCGTGATACCATATTGGATGTTTAGTCAATGCACCACACCCTTGAAGGGAGGGGTGCCTTTCATATATATAGTTGTACAAAGGGAGCCGAGTAGGCTGCAGTTACAATAAGAGCCGAATAGGCTGCAGTTACAAGGGGAGCCGAATAGGCTGCAGTTTCAAAGGAAGCACTATTATTTATATCTAATACTAAAATTAGTCAGGCTAATTTTAGTCACCTGATCCAAACATGCCCTTAATTAGTTCAGAAATTATGTTAATTTTATTGCACAGATAATTTATGAAAAGTTTCTAGAAGATTTTTTTAATTGAGCCCACTGTCTTTCTTACCTACAATTATTGCATCTAGATCTGTGCGAAAGCATGAATTTAACTGTTGGCTCCAGAGTTAGGATCTGAGTGGTGAGCCAACAGGTAAGCCGGGATACCTACCGGCTACTTCTGCCACAAGAGTAGGGCTCCCCTTATTATAAATCCAAACAGGGGCATGAATGTGTGCAGGGTTAATTTGGACACAATCAAACACCTTCAAGTTTATTTTCTTACTAATTTATACTCTAATATATGTAGCAAATGGAGTAAGATTATAATGCTACGAAACTTCTATATTTTAGTCAATTTTTCATATGTTCAGCTGAATATGTGTAAATTAATTGTATAATGATTTTACTATGCCAGAACACAGAGTTTGTTGCAGGGCAAGGTGGATGAAAAGCCTAGGCCAGAACATAGTTGTTCTAATTTTCATATTTTTCATGCATAGATGAGATCGATATGCTGATAGGTTCATCCTCATGATCAAAGAAAACAAACGGCATGCTGGCCATATGGTTGGGGGTGTGGCACATACCACATTGGGATGTTGGACGGTTTCCTTTAATTTGATGATGATGAAATAATAGAGCTTGCCTTAAGTGTTCGTAGTTTTTCGTTTCCTTTCTTTTGCTGAATCTTTGTCAGGCTTGTATATTTTTATACAGTCTTTATCTATAGGGAATTCCCCTCTTGTTTACGTGGTAAATTGAACTTTTTCCTATTTAGAAAAAGTCCAATCTATTACATCCAAGTATATCATAGGTCTAGATAACCGCCTAAAGTATCAAATGGTCTACTTAACCCCTTGTTTTTGTAAAACCGGAACAAAGTACACCTTCAACTCATTCATAAAACTGCTTTGGTGACTTGGCAGGTTTTAAAACTAGTTTTGCTTACTAAGATTGACACTCGGGGCTCTGCAGAACAACTATGTGTAGGATCAGATCATATCCTCCCTGCCAAACCAACATTTTGTTTGTGTGACTCTATCCATCCCCATCTCTGTTTCTTTAGTGCCCAGCTCCACCGCCGCTTGCCGCAAAAAGCCAGTGCCCTGCCACACCACCGTCCGTGTCGCGCAGCCCGAGCCCCCAGCAGCTCGTGCCCATGCGTGGCACCTCACCTTGCCGTGCCGCCAGTGGCGTAGCCAGGAAAAAAAAACAGCTGGAGCGAACTTTTAATGATCGACTAAACCGAAATCAAGCACATTGTAATTCACATCGCATTAATGCATCCATACATTACAATCACACAATTTTAATGTGAAGTTGAGATATTACCTCAAATTTAAAGAAAAAAATGATAATTCTTGCACTAATACATGGTTAAATCACTACTAGAGCTCTAAAAATCACCGGATAAGAAGGGGATATATAGCCCTAGCTCGCCCCAACATAGATCCGCCAGTGTGTGCCGCCACCTGCCATGCAGTCGGTTCCTAGGCACAGCACCTAGCCATGCCCTGCCTGCCGTTTAATAATTTGAGTAGTAGTATATTTCTGTGCTGATACGGACTATCTAGTACTCAATCATGTTGATTACTTATCACTCTCATGTTCTGAATTTAAGGCTCAAATGGATGGGTCCTTTTTGCTGGCTTCAAACATCAGAGGTGTCGATCTTGTAATTGACTCCACCACTTATGGAACTCTAAGTAAATTGTATTGTATCTGTCTTCAGGAATAAGGGGGCTCCAGCTGGACATTCGATTGGAGATAACATGTCTTAACACATTCATCAAAAAGAAAGGAGCTCCCTCACCCTAAACTTATTTTACCACGTGGGTTGCCAAAGTGTCAATCCAATCAGCAAAAACCAGTTTAGAAAACAGCCATTGGTTTCAGGGATGTGTTAAAAGGTGTATTTTAATCTGGATTTGCAAAAACAGGGGGTTAAGTGGACCATTTGATACTTTAGAGGGTTATTTGGACCTAGTTTATACTTGGAGGTAGTAAATTGAACTTTTTCCTATTTACTATCATGAATATTAAGGATACAATCAAACAATGTGAACATTGATTAAATGTCAGTGACCGGAGCATAACACAAAGGGAGATAATCAATCCAAACAAAATATATTAGTTCACTACCACAAAAAAGATTTGTAGGAGCGGCGTGTTTTTATAAGCGCGGGTGTGAAACCGACCCGTCGCTAAAGAATGAGGAGAGCACTGTAGCATTCGACCGCGTGGCTAATAATACATTAGCTAAGACGGGGGATGGGATCGACCGTTGCTGCAAATGGGGTGTATTTCCAGGGGCGGGTGGCAGGCAGACCCACCCCTGGAAATTGGACGCTACAGGAGCTGTCCATTTGCAGCAACGGGCAAGGGGGTCACCCGCCCCTGCTCAACCTTTGTAGCAACGGGTGTTGTCCCCGTCCGATGCAAAAAAGGTAGCTCCTTCTTATCCACTCCTTATCCTTTCACTCTCTCCCACTCCTCTCTCTCTCCCCCTCACTCCCCGCCTGCTGCTCTGCCTCCCCTACCTTCCAATCCTCCGCCGCCCCATCCATTCCAATCCGCCGCCGCCCCCTCCCCTCTGGCGCCTGAGCAAGAGGCTTGCGGTGGCGGGAGGCGGGCTAGAGGCCCTGGCGCGGCGGGCGGCTCCAAGTCACGCCGCCCCTGTGCCATCCGCGGCGGTGGGCACCCAACGGCGAAGGGCGAGCGGAGGGTGAGCGGCGCGCGACGGAGGGATAGCGGCGCCGCCCATGCGCCATTCGCGGCGGCGGGCGCCCCGCGGCGGAGGGCGAGCAGCGCGAGGCGGCCGCAGGGGAGCGGTCGAGCGGCGGCCGGCACGTGTCAGCCGCGAGCTCCCCTTCTTCTTCGCGGAGTCGTCGTGCTCCACCCCCTCCCCTTCTTCTTCGTGCCGTCGGCGAGCTCCACTCCCTCCCCTGCGTCGTCGGCGAGTGGGCGACGGCGGCCAGCGCGGGCAGCGAGGGGCAGCAGCAGGAGCCGTATCGAGCGGGCAGGAGTGTGGTGGTGGTGGTGGCAGCGGCCTCCGAGGAGCGGCGGTGGCGTGGAGGCCGGTAGTGTGGGCGGCGGCGGCCTGGAGGGTGGCGAGCGGAGCATGCGGCGGCCACGGTGTAGCGGCGAGACGATGGCGAGCAGGCACCGCGGCGGCGGAGCGGCTTTTTTTTGTTTTTTAAATCGATTTGTAGGCGCGGGTGACGCCATGACCCGCGCCTACAAATGATTTCTAGCCACGGGCCAAGCGCCCTCTAGCTGAGAAAAGCGAGCGCGAGTGGACGGCCCGTTGCTACAAATATGTTTCTAACCGCCCCTGCAAACCTTTTCCGTGGTAGTGGTTTGAACGGATAATACAATATTGTAGAAGTTGGCAGTTGCAGCGCAATGAACTTTTAGGACTACTGTCCGGAATTTTAGAAACAATATATATAAATCACTAAAGAAGCTGTAAAGTGTCTAATAGGTAAAGATGTCAAATCAAAATGATCAGATATACATTTGGCATCGGAAAGAAACAGCAAGAAACTCCTAGAGAGCAGGGTATAAGAAATTTATCATAATCAAAACGAATAACTATCAGGTCTAAATATGCACACAGTTGACACCGTATTAAATTGTAAATAAATAATGCCATTTCGAATTCTACATTGTAACTCTAACAACTAAACTCAGAGAGATTACATATGTCATATTAGATGATACCATCCGAATCGTTCAAGTTATATGCTCATTGCTCAATACACAACACAGTTCAGAAAGGCGCACGGAGAGTCCACTGGAAACAAATCTAACATCTGCACACCTAAATTCATGTACTGTAGCATCAGTCTATAATATAATTGAGATTTGAAAAATCTGTGCGATACCAGGCAATGAAATTAGAAAGGGGAAATCACTTTTGTAGGGAGGCAGCTTATGCTAACAGCATGAAAAGTGAAGATGTGATTCACAGTCTTACCACTTATCCAGAGAGGGAAGAAGCTTTGCATGGTAGATTGGTTGCTCGACTCTTCAGGTGCTTGGGTGTAGTTTCATATGCGTGCAGAGACTGATCTGATCCAGAATGGCTGGACAACCTCCACGCAAGTGGCATGAACAGATTGTGCACCGATCGACTCCATAAGTTTGTAAGCAATAGCCCACTATTGCATGGTAAATACACTAACACCAGAGCATATAGTGTGCCATGCTAGGGAAGTCAAATGTCATCTTGGAAACCCCTTCAGATCCTTTCATCTTAATGAAATACGTGCTCAGTCACGGTCGTGAAAAAAAACCCTTCAGATGCCAGCAAATTAAGGAGTGTCAAGGTGTTGACTCGGTTAAGGTCTGTTTCAGATATGAGCCCCGCTGATATCCCTCCCCACCTGTCAGCGGGGTCTATCTTGTATAGATATTACAGATCCATTACTTTTTTTAGTGAAGCTATTCACTGCTTTTGTAGTTCATATTTAGTATTTTTATCTATGCTTTTATTTTTCAGTCCAGATGATCTTGTGTTTGGCAATGTATGGAGACCACACATGACCTTTATTTGCTTCATCACTACAAAACCCAATTAAAGTCTTCAGATCAACGAACTTAATATCTGGCTAGCTATATATCCTATAGATGCTGTTTTATCACATCCAAATACACTGCATTATAATCTTGATCAAGATTAGGTGGCTGAAGAAACAATATTAATCACACAGGGTCTTACCACCAGAGAGGGAATGAAGAAGCCATGCATGGTAGCTCAACTCTTCTGGTTCTTGGCTATTGCATGCTGGCAGAGGTTGACCTAGCTGACCCAGAATGAACAACGGCCACACACTAGGATAACGTTCGTCTCAGCAAATATAATGTTATCCGATTACAGGGAGAGAGTGGATACCGATACAGATGTTTGGTTCACATCGGTCCGTTATGCATTACCGTGTAATCGGATACCGGCTCATTCATCACTGATTATACTGCTCCTCCTGGGTTATCCTTCCGAGATGTCAGGAGATCAATGAGTGTCAAGGTGTTTGCTCGGTTAATAATGTCTGTTTCATACATATGAGCCTGGCAGACAGGTAGGGAGGGATGATGGCAGGGTGCCACCCAGTCAAGAACATTAGAAGAATAAGTGTTGTCTATGGGGCCATCCTGTATAGATTCATTGCTTTTGTAATGTATTTTATTATATATTCTTGTCTGTGCTTTTATTTTTCAATCTAGATGATCTTGTGTATGGAAATTGGATTGGTATAAAAGCAACTTGCTTCGATTAATCAATACAGGACCCAACTAAAGTCTTCAGATCAACGAGCATTATATCAGGGCTATCCTATAGGCCGGTGCTGTTATATCACATCTAAATACACACATTATCATCTTCATCAAGATTAGCCCGCCGAAGGAACTTGAATTTGATCACAGGCAGCACATAAATATGTTCTAACATCTATATATTAATGTTTGAATGAAATGATGATCATAAAATAGCATGTAGTACATTATTCAAACACTCAGGAAACTGGACGTGCACGCCTGTAAGGGTATTTCCAGAATAAGATATTAGATATACTTCTAAACCTAGGCATGCTACTCACCATCTAGAGCTAACTGATCTCCTGGGTATTCAATGTTAGTTAATTATGAGATTTACGACTATGCAAATTATTAAAATGTTTCTAGATAATACCTGCGCTAGAGGCGGAGTACTGCTGATCATGCAATATTTGTATTACTTATGCTAATAACTTAAAATGAGGTATTAACAAAAGAATATTTTAGTCACAAATCTGACAAAAAATTGCTGCTAGATTATCCATAAACATTTTATACGACAAATATAGAAGAGAATGAATCCAATATATCCAAAAGAAGAAATTTCCGATTGTAATACGACAACGTAATTTGATTCAATATTGATTATGTCGAATATATCAAAATTTCATAATCCCCAACAAATTTTTAAATCCTCATAATGGCTACAAAAATGGAAAATGAAAGGGGGCCAAAGTAATGAGAAAATGATTGTCACTGTGAAGCTAATAAATACCTCATTTCATTACTTTACAAATAATAACAAATAGACGAAGTGATTTAATTTGAAACACTGGAGGTTCAATGCCACTCCAAATAATGGGTGTCATAGGAAGTCTTAAAAAAAATATATGGTTTTGATCTGGAAACAACGGATTCAGTGGAGGAAAAAATATGACACTAAGTACTTTGTGTAGCACAAGATATCAAGAAAAGACCGAAAACAACCTGATGGAATATGGTAAAGACATCACCAAGTCCAAAGGAGACCATTCCGGGGATCAATCCAAACGAGTATGGAGAAGTCTCTCCAAGGTAGCATCATCTTTAAATCACCCTCAACTCCAAAAAATTTTAATGTTTAATTTTAACATATTGCATACAACGAGTACTTAATTTCATAATTCTATCATCTCTGATACAGCGCCAACATGTGATTTAGTGAAAATATGACTCCACATGCTGTATTCTCATAGCTGAAAAGTTTTTTAGAAAAATGATGAAAAATATTGTAATTTCAAACAAATCATGTTTGTGAGTAAAAATTGTAGCTATATTTTTAATACAGAAATTACAACCAACTGATGGTTCTACATTATAAACCTAAAATGCAGTTCAACCCCTACACATATTGAACGGAGTTGTACATAGATTGGAATAGTGTATAATGGCTCCATAGAATCTAAAGTAGACTGAATATTTATTAACTCAACAAACTTCTCAAGGTTATTATAACATATGGAAATTAGAGATCATGCACAGATGTAATCATATCCTAGGTAGGTCATATTGGCACTCCTGCACATTGTATTTTACACCAATATTTTGCAATTAAGCAGTCTTTGTTTCTAAGAAAAATTACCTTTTAATAAAAAGTTGAGAAACAAGGTTCAACTATTATATTATTGCTGTTTGCAGAGTAAATAAGGAATTTATTCTGTAGTTCCATAAAACGAAAATGATTGGGTAAGGCCATAATATTACACACAATGACAAATATTTCGATAATGCAAATAAACCAGATCTTATAAAGTTGAAGAGATACAGCAAATCATATGTAAATATCCTGAACAAGCGTTATTCCACTTAATGCATCAATCTAAGTTTCAAAGGGATCCAAAACTGACAAGTCATGGGTGCGCTTTTGACAATCCATATCAGTCAACAAGTAATACTGCATAATATCAAATCGAGCATCCTGAGAAGCTTTGTTGTCCAGTTGTAGTTTCCCATGTTGATTAGCCATCCATTTATCACTGCGCTTTATAGGGACACCGATGGTCATTTTCTGAAGCCTCCTTGCGTTTATGACAAAGAAGTTGGCAAAATCAATATCTGATTGGTCACCTTTATAGCCTCTTATAATTATTTTCTTTAGATGGTGGCCGATGCAGTGAATCGGTTCATGTGGATTACAAGGGTACTGTAGGATATTAACCCTTGGCACAGAATGCTGAAAAGAACAAACAAGCACAAATTAGGTACTATCAAAATATAATCTATATGAAAAAAAAATTTGTGGTCAAATGCCAATAAAAAAATATTACTCAAATATATAAATGTTATAGGATAAATAGATACATAGGAGTAGTCACCATGATGTACAATGTTTCCAGGCAGGGAAAGCATTTGAGCAAGTTGAGAACAGCACCCAAATCAGGGTCAGTGGAGATTAGAACCAAGACCTTTAGCCTGCACATTGATGCTGTCGAGCCCACAGTCACCATGTTCTGTAGAGGACCATAGCGTTAATGTCTGAAAACTAAATATTTGAATGCCTAAAGGATCATAGGGCATCCAAGAGGGCAATTAATACCTTAAAAAGCATGCTTCCAATCTCGATTTTGCCAGTGTTGCTAGTAGATAGGTAGCCCAAAACCTCGAGTTTAGGTGCCCCAGTTACCTGGATAATAGTTGGGCTCTTTGGGGGGAATGTGAGCAACCGTTCAAGACAAGGGGTGTCCCTGATAACTAACTCCTGGAGGATGATGTCTGGTTCTACATCTACTTTCATACCAGAGGTAGAGCGCACGCCGATGCTCCTAATAGACGCTGAGGTGATACAAACAAGACGGAGACCATCGCAGTCAAGAAGGAGGAGGCTCTCCAGTTCTGGACAGCCTGAGAGCAAGCCCTGAAGGGCGTTTTCAGATATAGTGACACATTCTAGAGAGAGCTGCTTCAGTTTTGGAAACTCCAGAGAGTGACTGGTATCTGCTGGGAAATGACAGTTGCCCAAGCTGAGTATGCCGAGTGTGGAAGCGAAGCGAAGCACGGATGATGGCAGCGGCTTCCCTAGATCTGAGTGCGCTGAGCGATAGCAGAAATCGAGCTCATGAAGATTGTTTAGGGCAGCAGATTGGAGCCAGCGGTTGGAGTTGTCACGGAGGCTGTTGAAGCTGACCTGGTGCAGGTAGAGCCGGCGACCTCCACCCTTGTGGGTGGAGAGGATCTTGTTGATGAGGCTGATGCGTGTACGCTCCTTACTGGACAGGCCACAATCGATTTGCAGGTTGAGTGGGGATGAGCGCCAAAGTGGCTGCCAGCGGGTGGCAAGGGTTTGGGTGCGAGCGCCCTCCTTGGTGCTAAGTCTGGAAATGATGTTGCCAAGAACATCATCAGGGAGGCCGCTGATCAGATCAATGCCTCCTCCTCTCTCTTCCTTTGATTGTTCCACATGGGCTGGCTTGATGCTTCTGCTGTCTTGGGATATCTCGTTGTTCTTCAAATCACGGAGTAGATCTTGACTTTGTGCCCCGCGCGAGCTTTTTTGCATGATTTGAGGAAACACAAAGCTTTTGATTACCTGGGACTTTTTGTTCTCGGCAGCTAGGTTTAGGAGATCATGACCCGGCACATAATCAGGTTTCCTCTTCCTTGTCAATTCAGGAGAGGCCTCCTCTTGATCCATGGCCAGAGGTAGGTGTGAGGAGGGAATTGTCTGTCTAGCTTGTGAGGACGGAGGGGAAGAGAGGGACAAGGCTAGAGATATTATTCAAATGCTTCAGTAACTGTGTTTACGTTATAGCCCAAAAGATACAAAAAATGATTTTCTAGGTATGTACTTTGGTAAGCATATCCTCAAGATATTATAAAATAATAACATGATATTTCGTAGGAATATTGAGCATCAAGTTCTACTAAGATTTGGCATGCCATAAATTGTCACTAGGCTGGCAATGCAACTCATGATCTGGATACATGCTGCCCAAAAACATTTAGTAGGGAGCCAGCAGGCCGGGGGCAGGGGCAAAGA
The DNA here is from genome assembly GCA_033239725.1 of Echinochloa phyllopogon. NCBI lineage: Eukaryota > Viridiplantae > Streptophyta > Magnoliopsida > Poales > Poaceae > Echinochloa > Echinochloa phyllopogon. The sequence continues at coordinate 4,967,770 of BTCW01000007.1, read as the reverse complement.
ACAAATACAGGAATTTGGCAGCAAACATATGCTCACCATTTTTTTTGCATATGCCACCAAATTTAATTTAATCAAATCATATCTACCAATACTAGCAAAGCCTGTATTGGCAACAGTTGGAAGGAAACAAACAGGTATACTATGTAAATTATAAATTCCATGAAATCAACATTTTACAACTGTAAACTATTAATAATGGATGTAAACCACCTTATTAGTCCTTGCAAATGGTTTTAATATATGGTTTGCTGAGCTGGACAATGCGTCAAATGATTTTACCGTGCCACCATTGACACACATGAAACAGTTGGCCCCATATATGTTTGCTGCAGCATGACGAAGAGACAAAGGAGACATTCAAGAAAGTGAGCAGAGCATTAGAGACTACGGCGATGGAGCTGTTCGCTTCTCATGGATGGAAACATAATAATAGACTTTGTCATACTTTATAATTTTTCTGTGTTCTCCCCTTGATTGACAATATGTCCAAAACTATGTAATAATTTTAAACGCTGTGTGCGGTAACGCAGAGGCGGGAAGAGACTTCCTTTTTCTAAAAAAAAAAATATATGTTGTTCTTCTGCCTCCAAACTCTCTCCGTCTGTCTTATGTGTGCGCGCGCGGGCATGGGCTTTCGGGCATTGTTATCGTTCCACATGTCATCTATGAGGCAACAAAATGAACAATGCATTATAGTGCACTATCTTAACCTGCAACCAAATATACATCTACTTATTATGTGTCACGTACTCTTGCATTGGAAACATAAATATAGAAACACACATTAGGATTGACGTAAAGGAATTGCGCTTCCAGTGCCGCTCTATGACCTTGCATGTTTGTTTCTGCTGATCCATATCACTGTAGGCTTTTTCTTACATGTCTTCATATAGCACCTCATGCCCTTTCGCAAAAAAATATAGCACCTCATGCCCTCGTCATCACTATCCCTCCTTAATATCGCACTTATGTGGTGCGCGCCCTGTTTTCCCCACCGCATGTTCCCATTGGCAATTGCAAGATCCATGCTGGTGGCCAGCCTGCCAATCACCCTCCTAGTCAATAGTCCCTTCTTCCTACATGCTGAATGCCTCTGATGATAAGCCCGTGCCACCGCCCTCCTCCACTCTGACACTGCACCTCCCAGCCTCCTCCACAAACCAATGGTACATGCCATAATGCACAGAGGTACCTTCTCGGTGCTCCCTATTGCACAAAAGCACCACACCTCTTGGCCTGCTCTATGCATGACAGTTTATGGTAGCAGCTATATATGTAGCAAATTCAGCTACAGGTTTTCATTTAGCATGTTAGTGTAGCATGTTTATATTGATTTGGATGCCACGTGGTGATAGCTATATCACATATGTATGATTGGGACTAGATGGATTATGTCAATTTAAGTTTGAAACACCGACTTTTAAGAGGTTTGACATAGTTTATGTAAACACAGACTGGGATCAGCTGCCTCCAGGAATTTGCCCCAATGGCACCACATCTCCACGGCTCCAAATTAACTGCCGTGGATTCACCATTCTCAGTGATGTTCTTTTCTGTCACCTTGCATCCAATGTTTAGAAAATTTATAACTTTGAAAGAGATATGTAGCATGAACTAATTCTAATTTTGGGCTTGGAAAAGTATGAGAGCATAAATCTTGATATTTGATGAGGGATCCAGAAAGCGCCTATATAGTTTGTGGGAAAACGATGTACAGGACCCTCCACGAAAATTTGGATTCAATGATTTGAACTGTATGTAGGCTCCCTCACTTGTTGTACCCTGTTTGTCAAAATATCATGCTCAGTATGAACATCACTATTTGTAAGAAATCTCTATGAACATTAAGATGCATGAGCTGATAAGCAAAACTGTGTACATTTTAGTGAATTTTAATAATGATAACATTCGTACAACCTTCTAGAAGGAAATATATATAATTAATTTTGAGGAAACTAGGGATCTCAATGCAAAGCAAAAAATATCTTTTGGAACCATATGAATAAATTGTGCAAAAGGAAAATATGTACTTTATGGGCTTTTTACATCCATATGTAGCTCAAATTAGTTTTGCAACTAAACAATTTGCATCATTTGAAAATATACAAATGTTTTATGAATACATGATTACTCGATTAATTACCTTATAAATTAATTTTTTATATTACCATAATCTATAAAAGATTTTGACTCCACCCTGTCCCATTTGCTCAGTTTGAAGGCAGAGCGTTGAACTCGTGGTGGAGTCATTGAAACTCAACCAGCTTTCAAACACATCATCCACCTTCTTAGGACAAAGCCCGATGGAGTCTATGCCCTCGTGGTCAAGCCTTTTTTTAGTTTGAAGGCATAAAAATGGTTCTGCATGAACTTAATAAAGACAACACATGTTACATTTTGCTATTACATTCATACAGGATTATTTGAAAATAAACAAGACATAGTCTGTAGGAAACCTGGCAATAATATATTGCACTAGGACATAGGATGTAGGAAGCATCATCAAGTAAATGGCGCATGGCAAGGTCAGAAATAACAAAAATATCCTATGATAGATATACTCCATTCCTCAATATATTGTGCAAAGTTACTCTTTTCTTGTGAATTGAGGAAACATATTGTGCAAGTGATTTAAACTAGCTTGAGGACAAACAAAATGACAAGGAAACATCTTCGATTCACTATGTCCACAAAGTTACGAACCATAAATGATATTCAACATTACATGTTGTTTCAATGCAGCAAAATATGCATATATCTCCTGACTCCTCACTCAATCCACACTTAGTACAAACCACCTAGTTACGGATCGAAGGGGTCAGACATTGATAAATCATGGGTGCATCGTCCACAGTCCCTTTCAACTAGCCAATAGTCATATGCAAAATGAAATTGTGCATCTTTGGAGACCTTATTTTCAAGTTGTAGCTTCATACGTTGATTAGCCACCCATTTGTCATTGTACTTTTTTGGGACACCAATCTTCATCATCTGAAGCACCCTTGCATTCATAACAAAGAACTTGGCGAAATAAATATCAAGTCCAAACCCTTGATAGCCTCTTATAACTATTTTCTTCAGATGGTGGGTCAGGCACTGAACGGGTTCTAGTGGGTAATGCTGCCAAACATCTCCCGTGTCATTCCTCGATATGGAAAACTGAAAACAAAAGAAAAAAGATCATCTACTATATACTGGAAAAGATAACAGTATAAAGTTGAGTTTTGTTACCGTATGCTAGGTACTATAAAAAACTATTTTATAAGAAAAATACTCACCACAATGTACATCTTCTCTAGACAGGGAAAGCAATTCAGCAGGCGGAGAACAGCACCCAAATCAAGGCTAGCAGACATAATAACCAAAACCTTCACCGTGCTTATTGTTGCTGTCGAGCCCACAGCAACCATTTCCTAGACATGAAGCAAAGCTGCAAATTAACCAAAATGCACAACATAAACAAGGAATATCCCAGGAGATAATTGCAAGTAGTACCTTAAGGATCATGCTTCCAATCTGTAGCTCTGCGATCTCATTGGAGAGGTAGCCCAAGACCTCGAGTTTAGGCACCACCCCACTTACCTGGATAGTAGTCGGGCCCTTTGGAGGAAATGTGAGCAATCTCTGAAGACATGGGGCTTCCATGATGACTACTTCTTGGAGTATGATGTCGTCCCTGGGTAGAAACCCATAACTAGAACGCACTCCAATGCTCCTAATACACTTTGACCTGATACAAACGCGACCGAATCCATAGCAGTCAAGAATAAGGAGGCTCTCCAGGGCTGGGCAGGCTGAGAGAAAGCCCTGAAGAGTGTCCTCGGATATTGTGACACCATGCAAAGACAGTTGCTTCAGTTCTGGAAAATGCAGTTCGTGTGTGCCATCCGTTGGGAAATGGCAGTTTCCCAAGTTGATTACACAGAGTGTGAGTGAGAAGCGGAGTGCAGATGGTGGCAACGGGGTCTCATCTGGTTCTGAAGATATACAATAGGAGAACTCGAGCTCTTCGAGGTTGTTCAGAGCAGGAGATTGGAGCCAGCTGTCAAACTTGCTGTAGAGTTTGCCGTCCTTGCCGAGGCGGATGTGCTGCATGCAGAGGCGACGTCCAGAACCCTCATGGGTTGATAGGATCTTGTTAACAATGCTGATGCGCTTGCGCACCTGTGTAGAGAGGCTCTTGTCGACTTGCAGGTTGAGTGGGGATGAGCGCCAAAGGGGCCGCCAGCGTTTGGCAACCAATTGGGTGCCAGCGCCCTCCTTGGTGGTGAGCCTTGATATAATTTTGCCAAGAATGTCGTTGGGGAGGTTGGTGATCAAATCTGTGCCTTCTCCTTCATCGTCCTTTTTCTCTGATTGGGGCGAAGGTAGAGGCAGAATAACCCTGGTGCATGTCAACACAACACACTATGTAATCTGATAAGCCGTACCATAAGTATATATATACCAGTACAAAAACTTCCAGAAACACGTACACACGATAACACACTATGATATGATTACAATTGAAATAACAGCATAAATGAGCATTACTAGAGTGCACACAAGTTTAAGGATGTGGCTTTTCAGATCATTGTATACCAAATAAACGAAATAACATGCATATAGAGGCAAATGGGAGATGCTACTTGTAAATATGAAACTTTTGTAAATAATACTGAACATACAAATAAAAGCAAATCCAATATTTTGACAAAAAAACAAGTGATGTTCTTTAATTAGAATCCCATTAATGTACTTTCCCCATTTTTTAGAAGCATCGAAAGAGTTAAACAACCATATGCTTAGTGGCATGATATGCATGCTTCTCCCAGTTGATTAGTCCCTTTGCAACTTCCTTTCCTCTTTGCATTTTTGCAAAACCCAAGTTTCAAAGCCTAACGACAACACAAATTGAAACCCTAACACAAATTGAAACCCTTTATTTGTTATGCTTGAAATAGACAATATTAAAAAAAAATTGGGGGCATAATGGAGCCAATGGAAAGAACAAGGAATAGCTAGATACAAGGCCAGCAGAATACATTGATATATAGATGCTGCAGTAAACGCGGGAACTGCACCGTCGTTGCCGGCAAGCGTCGATTCATGGGATTTGGGATAAATGATCTAGTGTTTGCCAATCAACAGAGTTAGCGATAATACCGTCCAAAGTACTACAGCCAGTACGTATGTTAGTGACAATCTAGTCACTCGCAAAGGGCTTCGAAACACACACGTCATGCGAGCACACGTGTGGCCTGTTGGCACCTAGTGCATGCTCTCTCACGAGGCTGATTTACAGCTGGTGCACCAGCGTGATGCGCAAGTGGTAAAAGATGGGCATGAACTCATAACTGAAAAACGGATTAGATCGTAGCCCGAGGGTGCCGATGCACTGATGCACCAGGGTATGCCAATGCTTTGGTCATGATTCTTTCACAAAAATAAAATAAAAAATGCTTTCGTCATGATTCATCCACAGGCCGGGATAACTCGCTCTAGCTCCATGATTCCGCTTGCTAAAAAATTCAGTTTATTAACTTTGAGATCTGGATCTTACCTGTTTGTTCCGAGCAGAGGAAACCCATGGTTTATGGTTGTTTCCTGCTGTGAGATCTTGTTCTTGGCTGCTTGGTGAAGAACATCATGGCTCAACAGATCTTCTGATTTCCTCTTATTTGCCGCTTTGGCAGGGGGCTCCTCCATGTTAGCAGCCTGCTGCGGCAGCAGGCGGGAATTCAGTGTCTTGGAGGGGCTGGGTTCATTTGCTTGGGTAATTTTTGCGGCTGCTGAAATGGAGGGGGTGAGGATTCTAGGGTTCCAGGGAAGGATTATATACTAATGCTTAGCTCACACTTCAGTCCATTAACTTCAGAAAATTATTAGCTGGCCAAATAATACAGTGTGCTATATACCAAAGTTTTGTCTTTGGAGCCCCCCTTGAGTATTTTTGCAATCTCTCATTAATAGAATCCAGAGGGGGCTCTTTATATATTTTTATCATCAAATTTGGCATAAAGTCCTCATAGAATTGGAATCGATCCTTTCCTCAACCTAAATACAAGGAAGACATTAATTTGGTGCTAGTAATTAATGTATGCTACTTAATTACATGCCAAGCGAAAAGATACCACACAATTTAATTTTACTAGAAATTTTGCAAGATTTGCACTCCCTAGCAGAGAATTTGGAAAGTGCGGATTGCCAATGGCTATGGTGTATAGCAATTAAAAAAAACGTGAGTATGAGGTGTATTTCACCGAGAGATTGTACATTAATATAAGGTCATGAATGCAATGAAATTGACACCATGAGTTACAGAAAATGGCTTCTTCTATATTATTACAATATTACACTAAAACTTTTAAAACCATTATCCAACCAAAATATTTCACCGTACCCTCACAGCTTTCCCACTTGACAGTCCCGGACTGATGAAAGTTGAGGGTGAGGGAAAAAACAAGTACACTTTATAAAATGTTTCTGCACTTTTACCCCCAACTTTTTTTCACTTCAACTTTGTCTACCTGCAGCCCACGTACCCACCGTCCATGTATATGGCAAGTAATTTTCAGTGCGAATTTTTTTTGCCCAGCGCCTCTCCCACCCTCTCCTCTGATAGCAAGCTTGCTTTACGCCAGCCCTCCTTGCCATATCACTCATCATGCATGCACCACTAATGGAAAAACTCACGTTCCTCCACCTACAATTAGTACCGGGCATAAAAAAACCTGGTACTAAAGTGGGATGGATCCATTTTAGTACCGGGTTTAAACTTGAAAGGCCCCCGGAGCTATTTTAGCACCAGCCGGTAATAACTAAATATCACACTTTAGTACCGGCTAATGTTATCAGCCGGTACTAAAATAACGTGATCATCCTTCACGGGTTACTTTAAAAGGAAAGTATCTCCCATTCAATCACATGTGATGCATACGTGGGATGGTAATGAAGCAACGCGCGAGGCTGGAACTCTTAGGTTCGAGTCCTCGTGGCTGCGCACGCGCATCCACACATGAAAAATCGCGTGGCTTGTGACTTTGTGCAAGCCTCTCAATATTCCAAACATTTTTCCTTTATTTTTTAGACTCGGGACACTAATTGGTACTAAATTGCACCGTTTAATACCAGCCTGTACTAAATGGCTTGCACGTTAGAGCAGGCCATCTAGTAACGGCAAGAAAAACCGATACTAACTAGGTTGCGAACCGTATTAATGAGAGATTTTGTAGTAGTGCACGTATCAATGCTCATACACGCTGTGGGTTTCCCTTTTTGCTTTCCGTGTTTCCATTTGTTTCACATCCCGTGATAATGCAAAGATTTTGTTGGATTAATTAGGCCAGGCCCATTTAATCACAATTAGTCTAATAAGAATTAAAATGCTAGAAAGTTATTAACCACAGAGTCTCGGATGGAGAGTTAAAGAGAATCTTAACCAAGTTATTAGATGGACTATCTGTATGTCGCTTGTGAAGTTTCCTAGAAGAGGGGTGTGCCACACGCACGCCCGTGGCCGTGCCGAGACCACAATGCAACAAAATGAGATGACCGTTGCTGCAGGGCAGCCTTGCCCAGGTTCGTCCTTCCTTCTCTCCTATGCGCCTATATAAGGAGGCTCTTCCTCCTGTGGCACGCACACTTCCTAGATTCTCTAGGTACTTGCGTAGGAGACCTCTTACTTCTTCCCTCTATTGGTTTTTGATGCTTTTTGTATTCCGAACGCAAGCTCTATGCGCATAGTGCTTGCATGAGCAAGCCTTCGAACCTCCCTACCTTGTGATCTCGAGATAGGCAGTCAATAAGGTTTTCGGGGAGCGTATGACTACTTCTCGGTGGCCATCTACGTCTACACGACTACTTCTTGGTGGGCTCCTATATGAATACTTTCAGAAGGCCGTTCGATGGACTGCGAAAACTCACCACTGCACCACTTTAGATCAACTACTTAAAGAAAGGCCGGTCGAATATCATTAACACCAATAATCCAGCTAGTGAAGGTGCATGGGTTGCCTCTGGCAACCTCGCCCCAGGTACTTCCTCAACCTCCTATGGTTTAAACTTCTGTTCGTGTTAGTTAGGAGAATTAACATGAATACATGCACATGCTTTGTTACCGCGCAAGATCACTAAATGAAACATGAACTCACGGTTTGTTTTTGAAATTCAAATGTACCCAAAAATGCTAAAATTTCTAACGCATTCCTAGAGAAATAAAAAAGAACTGCCATCCAAATCCCCACAAGGAGCACCCGACATACTCACCTACGCCGCATATATGATGACGACGTACACCTGGTGTGTTCACGCGTCCCCATGGTAACTGCCCATTCATTGCCGCCCCTGGACAGGGGCGAAGCTCCGTGGAGGCAGAGCAACCCACACAAAACTATTTCAACTTAAGAACGTTAAAGTTTTATGTCCATGCTATTTTTTATGTCCAATAAACATAACAAGACATTTAGGCACATGCATGGACATGAATACGTGACCACGCAGGATGGAATCCAATGTTTATGGAAAAGGCAAGAAATAGATGCTTTCCTTCTCTAATTGTCTAATTGTTAATCAAATTTGGTTTATATAAAGCCAATAAATTATAATTGATTGTTGTTTTCCATACTGTACTGTTAGTGTGTCAATTTTTGTTTTTTAGAATCAAAGTTGAATTGCAAATCATAAAAAATGAAAAAAATTAGTGTTTCTATTGCAAAGTATGGTAATATTGTATCATCATGTTCTCATTTCTTAATTCTTGAACTAGCTAGAAAATGGTAAATTATAGCATATAAAAAATATACTAGGTTCATTGGGCTATTATTTTATTTGAAGAACGTGAAAAGTGGGTAATTTGTTCTTCTTCTATACTCCTTTAGATCATCAAATGATATATTTTTTGTATGCTAATCTTTTTCGGCACATGATTACACTAGGTCTGCAACCAATATTATTAGTGGATCTCTTCATCTTGATACATACTTTTCTCTCTTTCTACCCATTTGTCCATAGATTTTAGCCCCTAAAATTTGTCAAGCTTCCAATCACTATTGGATCATCAACCACTGGTCCAGATTGAAACAAACAAATATTTCATATAATCCAAACCTCGGCATCCTCACCGGACACGAACCCAAACTATATAGAGCTTGCCGGAGTTAGTGGAGGTTATAAATGTCCAGAAAGCCCGGAACCCGAAAGCCCGCCCGAAAGCCCGTTTTTTTGGCCCGGCCCAAGCCCGGCCCGTCCCGGCCTTCTCCGGGACCGTGCTGGCCCGGCCCGGCCAGCGTGCCCGGGCGTGGGCCGCCACCCCAGCACGCCGGGCGGCCCGGCCCGGCACGAAGATTAACCCCCGGCCCGGCAAAGGCCCGAGGCCGAGCGGCCCACCAAGCCACCCCCCCGCCCCACGGCCCACCAAGCCACCCCCCGCGGCCCCGCCCCATACACAAACCCTCCCCCGACGCCCGACGGTCCCGACCCCGCCTCCCCCCCAACCCTAACCCGTCTCGCTCGCTGCGGCGCTGCCTCGCTCCCGTCGCCAACTCGCCATCGCCGCTCCTCTCTCTTTCTACCCATTTGTCCATAGATTTTAGCCCCTAAAATTTGTCAAGCTTCCAATCACTATTGGATCATCAACCACTGGTCCAGATTGAAACAAACAAATATTTCATATAATCCAAACCTCGGCATCCTCACCGGACACGAACCCAAACTATATAGAGCTTGCCGGAGTTAGTGGAGGTTATAAATGTCCAGAAAGCCCGGAACCCGAAAGCCCGCCCGAAAGCCCGTTTTTTTGGCCCGGCCCAAGCCCGGCCCGTCCCGGCCTTCTCCGGGACCGTGCTGGCCCGGCCCGGCCAGCGTGCCCGGGCGTGGGCCGCCACCCCAGCACGCCGGGCGGCCCGGCCCGGCACGAAGATTAACCCCCGGCCCGGCAAAGGCCCGAGGCCGAGCGGCCCACCAAGCCACCCCCCCCCCCCCCGCCCCACGGCCCACCAAGCCACCCCCCGCGGCCCCGCCCCATACACAAACCCTCCCCCGACGCCCGACGGTCCCGACCCCGCCTCCCCCCCAACCCTAACCCGTCTCGCTCGCTGCGGCGCTGCCTCGCTCCCGTCGCCAACTCGCCATCGCCGCTCCTCTCTCTCGCAGCTCTCAGGTCGTCGGCGCCTCCCCTCTCTGAGTCTCTCGCCTCGCCGTGGTCGCCGCCTTGCCATCGCCAGCACCTCCTCTCTCTTGCTCTTGCGGTCGTCACCTTATCCCTCGATGCGGTCGCCGGTCGCTGTCGCGGACTCGCGGCGGCGCATCCTGCTGCCTCCTCTGTCCTTTCTATCTCGCTCTCGCGCTCGAGGTCCTCGCTGTCGTTGTCTCGCCGTCGCCGTCTCGTTCTCTCCGACTCTACTCCGGGCTCCGGCTGCGCAGGTACAATCCCTAACCCTAACCCTAGATCTGTTCGATGTTGGTGTTGTTCTTGGGTTTTCCTCTAGATCTCTCTCTGATTTCTATCATTTCCGTCTTGTTGCAGGTCTCGCCGTCTCGTGGGGCCGCGCACCGTTGAGGAACGGAGGCGGAGCCGCGGAGGCGGACGCAAAGGCGTCGTGATGGCGGAGAGCATTGAGGAGTACACCATCAACGACGACCTAAGAGCTTTTGGTTTGCTCGGCGATGACGAAGATGACCTTGCTGCTGGTGCTGAGGTGTTGTTCGGTAGCGCTGCTGCTCCGATCACCGTCGATGCCGAAGCTGGTGTCGCCGCGTCGGGAATCCAGACGCCAGGTTCGACGCCGTCCCCTTCCTCTACGCCGTCCATCTCTACTAACAAGAACTCGTTGAAGCGTGTCCGGTCTCCTGCCTGGAACGACTTCGACGAGGTCTTTGAGACCTTGTTAGCCCTGCCCCTTCCATTTCTAGTGGCTATTGATGAAGTGGTGATGGACTGATCACTGATGCTTCTTCCTGAACCTGAAGTTGTGAAGGCCCAGGCCCTGATGCTGCTGTAGTGTTGTGCACTTGTGTTGTGTGCATGTGTCTTGTGTCTCTCTCAGTGTCTTGTATCTTGGAGTGTCTGAAGTGTGAACTCATGTGATGTAATAGTGAACAATTAGACTTAAGAGTTATAGAAGCTGGGTTGTACTCTTTTTTCCTTCCTAGGGTTTTCTCACAAGGGTGAGTTTTTACCTAGGAAGGTTTTTAATGAGGCAGCCACACTTGGTCACATAGATCAAGTGTTAAAACAGCCATATAATTCTGTTAGCATTTATGTTACTTTGGTGAATGTTTGATTTGCTTGCTTTTTTCTGGTGAATGTTTGATCTCCTTGATTTTTTCTGGTCATTTTGAAGTGTTTCTGAACTTGCGGGCCACGGGCCGCCCGAACACGCCATTAGGGCCGTGCTTTACCGGGCTGGCCCGGCCCGGAATCGGCCCGCGGGCCCGGGCTTGGGCCGACACCGCAGCCCGTGGGCTAGCTCGGCCCGGCCCGCAGTGTCTTAGGGCTGGGCTTGGCCCGGTGACTGCCGGGCCAGCCCGGGCCCGGGCCAGGGCCGGGCCAGGCGGCCCGGATGGCCACCTATAGTGGAGGTCATCGGAGGCCACCAAGAACAGAAGAGATGACACATCTCATCGCCAAATCTGAAATGTGGGAAATTCGACAAATTTCCTCCGAAAAATCTATCAACATATATCTAGCATAGCTCATTGTTCATGACTATCGGACAACGGTTACATTCATTTAATAATCAATGTAAAAAAACACCGGTCACATTGACACTGTTGCATGTGCTTATGGTTAAACCTCGGTGCTGCACCCCCCCCCCCCAACACACACACACACACATTTCGCTCTAGCTTTGCCACTGCCCCTGGAGGACGTGGGTCCCTGGTGCCACCCCAAATGCAGTGATGCCTTGGTGCACAAAGACGATTGACGTCGCCGAGAACCACACATTCACCGCCGGCATTAGATGAAGCATGGACTACAACTCACCCTTTAGTAATTAGTAATTTAGACATATCCAATGCGCTAGGTGATTAGTTTTAAAATGACTGCATCTACGTATTTCATGGTTCATCATTAGTTCAAGAAGGCTCCGCCTGTTGGCGCTGTACCGATTATTTCATGGTTGTTTAACCGTTGTCCACATCATACCTCAACAACATGCCCCTACATGGATCAACAGCTGAGCACTAATTAATATTGTTTTTGAATGGTGTATGTGACATTATTCCAATTCAGAGAATACAAGCTAGGGTGAGTTTTTGTCTAAACTCTTATTGACACTCTTTGTAGATCGTCACTGCAGCGGATGTCACTATCTGGTATTCATAGCTAAATACCTTGTTGGTTATTATTCAGATTTCCAATGAATCCGCAACTGATCATTATTGCCATTTTGGTTAGACATTTCTGTTTGTACCCTCTGGATTAAGCAGATTAAGCAGTTAGCATATCAGTAGTGTACCAAAAACACATGTATATTGTTTATGATTGAAAAGTATTAGAATGACGCATAATTGTACTGTGGTTGTTTCAGTTGTAGTAGGCTCTCAATGTACACGTTGGTAGGGAAACACAATGAAACTGCCTATATCTTGGACGAGGGAAGATATTGGTGGTGGCCCTCCATTGATAACCAGACTATAATAATACATTGCGCAATGGTGATGTCGTCTTATATTATTTATATATATTTATTATTACAGGTGAATTTCTAATTATTAGCACATGCTATTGCTAACTCCAGATGATGATTGCATTACGTTCTTTGTACCAACAGGTGAATCTACATGACCCTCAAGAGATCGAGGCAAACTGAGTTAGAAATTATTTTTTGAAAACAGTGGGCCAGAAATCGGATACAAGCATCCATGCCATGGCAGATAGTGGCTGTAAATGTACGTATCTACGCCACACAGAACGCCAAATCTGGTATGAAATGACTACATATATGTATACTGTATGGAGAATTTGGCACATAGCTACGGAGCCTTTTTTTAATGTGTCTGGTCATGCCAATTTTCACCCATGGTTTGCCTATTCAACATGATGATGCCCAATTATCCCCATGGTTAATGAAAGATTGAAGTGCAGCAACAATTACAGAGGTCACAATAATTAAATGGAAGCACTACCAGATGTCTACATTAATTTGGATGTTTCCCTTGTACAAGGGGATAAGTTGCCTATTTTAATTTTCATGTGTAGCTAATAATGTATATGGAACATAGGGTCTTTTTATTATGAATCCAAAATTATTGTTGTAATACCCCGGCCCATTAGTATTCCGGTTTCGGCCCGTTCTTGGACCATGTGTCTCTTCTGGTCGAATTAGTCCCACCTTGGTAGTCTGGTCCAGTTTATAATCTTCGTCGTTTCAAACGTAGCACCTCTGGGCTAACCCTTCTACACGAAGCGAGGATGAAAGTGTAAGAGAGGTGCCATGCATATGCGGGCTCACCGCTCGGAAGGTCCGGGCCGTAAGCAGATTTTGGACACGGGTGTTACATATGGTGTCCAAAGCCCCGTGGAGTGAACATGGCATGGCCGTGGCACCGAGGGGAGATCCTGTATATTTGTCTGTCGTGGAAGCGGTAAGCTGCAAGGGCGTCAGCCCTTAAGGAGGGGAGAATGTAATACCCCGACCCATTAGTATTCCAGTTTTGGCCAGTTCTTGGCCCACGTGTCTGGTGGAATTAGTCCCACCTTGGTAGTCTGGGCCACTTTATAATCCTCGTCGTTCCAAATGTAGCATCTCCGGGTTAACCCTTTTACATGAAGCGATGACGAAAGTGTAAGAGATGTGTCATGCATATGCGGGCTCGTCCCTTGAAAGGGCCGGGTCGTAATAAGCAGATTTGGGACACGGGGTGTTACAATTGTTTATTAAAATATGTGATTGTTGATCATTCCTAATTTCAATCATGTCCACCTCAGATCATACCAGGTAATTAGAGTTTACCAACAGCTCGTTAACCCGTCAGTCTGTTTACTTCTTGGTTTACTAAGACTGGAATTTAGAGATGGTGCAAAGTAGAATCTACCATGCCAATGAGTCTCACTAGAGAAACCACTTTTCATCGTATATATTTGTCCTGGGTAGCGTTAGTCCCGGGTGCAATTTTTGGGGCAGTCGGTGTCCCTTTAGTCCCGGTTGTTACTACCACCCAGAACTAAGACTAATGCCTACGGGACTAAAAGTCCCAGTTAGCAACATCAACCGGGACTACAACTCACCCTTTAGTCCCGCTTGACACCAAACGGGACTAAAGGGTGAGTTGTAGCAAGCGGGACTAAAGGGTGAGTTCCCGGTTGATGTTACCAACTGGGATTAAAAGTGTCCTCCATCGATTAATTTTCTTATAGGGAGAGAAAATTATAGGTTTAGGCAACATTAGTTAAAGGCCAAGGCTTTCCTTCCTGCAATAGTTTTTTTTAAGAAGACCCGACTCAACCCCCACCTCTTCTAGGTCATAAATCCTTTCTAGTGCACCTATGGGTGCACAACATCGATTTTGTCAATTGAGGCTTCTAATTGACCCACAAATGGATTTTCTAACTCACCGATATGATGGGGAAGAAAAAAACCAAATAGTGCAAGATATGAAATCTTGATCACTAAAGAGATCACCAACAAAATGTTGAGCTTCGATTAGATATTGCATGTCTCAAGGAGGAGGAATTGAGCTAAGCATGACAGTGTTTGAGGTTAAGCCTAGCCTTTCTCCTCCTCAAAAAAAAAAAACCCTAGCCTTTCTCATTAAGGTCCCATCATGTCAAGTTTCTTGTTTGTTTATCCTTGAGTGTGGGTAACCTCCCAATAAAGACCGAGGGTGACTAGATGGCAATGCTCAACCCAGCATAGTGGAGGTAACCCTTGATCAAGATTGAAGAAGTACAGGCAGCAAAGCCAAGCAGATTGCAGCCGATGCATACCTCAAGCTGGCCAAATTTGAAGGTGAACAATTATGCCCCCTCAAAGGTTAAAACCTGACTCAGCGCACGAAGCATGACTAGAGAAGGATTTTCATGTGAATTGCCAAGGAGAAGACAAGAAGTCAGATTAGCTGACTCAATACTTTTACCTTTGTACCCTTTTGACAATTTTGAACATATGGAGATGGGTCACGCATTTATGCTCACAAGCAACCCACACGCATCACCATGCTCCACATCACACGTCACCGCCGGCTGGGTTAGGGCTGGGATTATATATATGCTTGGATCAGAATATTTGGTCGTGTAAGTTTAGAAAGGACGGCTGGGACCGACTAGCCCTGGCGTGGTGATGGTCGCCTGGAGGAGGACCGAGCGGCGAGGGCGTCACCAGCCCGAGTTGTAGGGGACCCTAGGTGCAGGGGCGGACCCAGCGATCGGCGAGCCTGGACGCCTGTCTGGGCTCCCCTGACGCACTTGAAGGAGTCCGTATGTGCTGTGTGTGCGATAGCACGTGCGTCTACTAGAGTGTTTCCTTGCATGTATCTAAGTGTGTGTTAGTTTACTTGTGCATGTACATATGACTGGTTCATGAGCATCCATGTACTGCATGTTAGCACTAGTTCGCCCAGGCTTTGTTTCATTCCTGGGTCCGCCACAGCCTAGGTGGGCGATCAGGGTGGGCATTCGGTTCTTTCGGGCTTTTGGGGTCGGTTCTTTCGGTCTTTTAAAAGTTTGATTTTCTTTCGGCCACCACGTCGAGGGTGGTAGCCGCGACTTGCCGCGACGTCTTGCCTTTTCTTGTTCAGGACGTTGCGGGCGTCGCCGTCGTCGGCAACGCCGCGCATGTCCAGAACTCGCTCCTTCGCGTGCTTCTTCTTGTCGTGGTCACGAGCCACGAGTGCTTTTCCATCGTTGGACGGTTCAGCGTCGCCTTGCCTCTAGGCGGGGTATGGACTGACTCCTCCTGGTCCCGCACGCTCCCTCTAGCCCTCGTACTGGCCAGATGGCGCATGCGGGATGCGGAGCTCTCAGCCTGTTGCACGGCCGCCTGCTCGATGAGAACCTGCTCCTCGCGACACCGGTTGCGGCCTTCAGGCGTCGATGGTTCGGGCATGGCCCGAATCAGAGTTGCCGTGGCGATGAGTTTCTGGCTCGCTCTCGCCAACGCCATTGGGTCGTCCACGTTGTCATCGTTCTCTATGCAGGCCCGGGCGATACGTACCGCGGCTCTGGCCTGCTCACCACGCTCAGGGCGCTTCGCCTCAAGCGCGGCTTGCAGCTCCTGCACTTGCCGGCATTTCCTCCTCGAGCTTTGCTTCCAGCTCCTGTATTTGAGCCAATCGCGCTTGCGCGAGCGCGGCGTCGTCCGGCGGCATTGCTGCCCTTGCGTTTGCTGCGGGGTTGTTGCGATCTTCTGCGTCGCTTGCTTCGACGTCCTCATCTTCAAGTTCCACCTCGTCGACGACAACGAAGCACTCCCTTGTGGGGTCGTAATCCCCCTCGCTGAAATCGTCGGAGCAGGTGAGGCAGTAGTCTGCTGTAGCCTGAAAGAACACAAAAGCCTCACGATCGCGGAGCCCGGAGTAGTCCCATTCCGGGTCCTCCTGGCCGCTCGCGTACTCCTCGCTATCACAATTGGGGTAGAGCTCGTCGGGAAAGGTTGCGGATCGAGATCAGATGATGCCCCGGCAGGTCTTCGTATGCGCCCATGTCCTTGCGTACCGATGAGGCGTAGACCGCGCCGGTGGCATGCAACCCGTGGGGAAATTGCGATGGCGTGACTGCGCTCTCCCCGCGGGGGCTTTTCGCCAGTTTCGCTGGTGAAGGTGCCACCTCCCCAATCGCAACGGTAGGCAGCGACTCATAGACCCGTTCGTGGGCGCATGCACGAGACACCCTGCGTCGCTCAGCGCGCGCTCGTCGAGAGTGTTGGCCAAAGCGCTTCTTGCATCGGGCTGATGACCTGGCGGGAGCCGTGGTCTCCACGCTCGCGTTCCTTGAGGGGAGCCGCATGAGGTAGCCATGTCCGGTCGCCTGGAACTCGCTTCCGAACTGGATCTGGTATCCGCGTGGGAGCGGATGCGAGGACCCATTGGCAAACCGCCCGTCATTGCGCTTCGTATGGATTGCCATCAAGTGAACTAACGGATGGAGAAGCGATCGCAGCGCTGCCGCCAACCTGGAGCGCCAACTGTCGGTGTTCGGATTAGTCCCGACACTAACTAGTGATTGCGCTGCGTCCTGTGTCTCGCGACACCGGTTGCGGCCTTCAGGCGTCGATGGTTCGGGCATGGCCCGAATCAGAGTTGCCGTGGCGATGAGTTTCTGGCTCGCTCTCGCCAACGCCATTGGGTCGTCCACGTTGTCATCGTTCTCTATGCAGGCCCGGGCGATACGTACCGCGGCTATGGCCTGCTCACCACGCTCAGGGCGCTTCGCCTCAAGCGCGGCTTGCAGCTCCTGCACTTGCCGGCATTTCCTCCTCGAGCTTTGCTTCCAGCTCCTGTATTTGAGCCAATCGCGCTTGCGCGAGCGCGGCGTCGTCCGGCGGCATTGCTGCCCTTGCGTTTGCTGCGGGGTTGTTGCGATCTTCTGCGTCACTTGCTTCGACGTCCTCATCTTCAAGTTCCACCTCGTCGACGACAACGAAGCACTCCCTTGTGGGGTCGTAATCCCCCTCGCTGAAATCGTCGGAGCAGGTGAGGCAGTAGTCTGCTGCAGCCTGAAAGAACACAAAAGCCTCACGATCGCGGAGCCCGGAGTAGTCCCATTCCGGGTCCTCCTGGCCGCTCGCGTACTCCTCGCTATCACAATTGGGGTAGAGCTCGTCGGGAGAGGTTGCGGATCGAGATCAGATGATGCCCCGGCAGGTCTTCGTATGCGCCCATGTCCTTGCGTACCGACGAGGCGTAGACCGCGCCGGTGGCATGCAACCCGTGGGGAAATTGCGATGGCGTGACTGCGCTCTCCCCGCGGGGGCTTTTCGCCAGTTTCGCTGGTGAAGGTGCCACCTCCCCAATCGCAACGGTAGGCAGCGACTCATAGACCCGTTCGTGGGCGCATGCACGAGACACCCTGCGTCGCTCAGCGCGCGCTCGTCGAGAGTGTTGGCCAAAGCGCTTCTTGCATCGGGCTGATGACCTGGCGGGAGCCGTGGTCTCCACGCTCGCGTTCCTTGAGGGGAGCCGCATGAGGTAGCCATGTCCGGTCGCCTGGAACTCGCTTCCGAACTGGATCTGGTATCCGCGTGGGAGCGGATGCGAGGACCCATTGGCAAACCGCCCGTCATTGCGCTTCGTATGGATTGCCATCAAGTGAACTAACGGATGGAGAAGCGATCGCAGCGCTGCCGCCAACCTGGCGCGCCAACTGTCGGTGTTCGGATTAGTCCCGACACTAACTAGTGATTGCGCTGCGTCCTGTGTCTCTTTTGTTGGCGCAAGAGCTAACACAATGACACGGAGTTTATCCTGATTCTTGCCACAAGGCAAGGGCGAGGAGCATGATGGGTATAAAGGAAGGTTGGGGGCGGCTCGCCAGCCAGTGGTGACTTCGGACGCTAGTCGAGGGAGCGGAGGTGGCGGGGCGCCGCTAGAACCGGGCAGCAGGGGACAAGCAGTGGGTGGAGGAGGCGGCAGGGAGTAAATGATGGTGTGGGATTAGCATGGCGGTGGCGGAGGCCACCAAAGTAGGCAGTAGGCGGTGCTGGCGAGGCAACAAGGTCGTGTGATGTCCTTCAGCACGACATGTCACGCCTTAACATGGGGTCCTTGTACTTAGAAGTATTTTCTAAAAATAATGTAGTGCTTCCAAATCAAGTAATTTTGTTGGGAACATTTTTCTGAGCAAATGTTTGTAACAAGTATTAGATCTATTCAAAACTAAAAGGAGCGAAATTATCATAGGTCTGTTGGTGGTTCCTTATGGTGGGACCTACCCACCAGGGTTCGAGTCTCGACTCGGTAGCTAGTGGTGTCATATTTTCATGGATTTATTCTAGAATTTAAGCGGCGTTGTTCTTTCAGTAGTAGACGTCGTGCTCGCCGAGACACATATGGTGAGCACGACATTGAGACACATACGGTGACTTCGTCAATCTTAACCATCTGGTAATCTAGTCTCTCGGAGATGCTCGTAGATGTAGTATTTACATGCATATGTTCATAGAGATGATTGGAGGAGTGTGCATGCGTTGATCTTTCCCATATAAAAAGTAAAAGAGAGCTTGAAAATTAGATAACGTGTAATATCATGCCGGTGATTTTTAACGGAGTAAGTATTAGTGAAGATTTTCCATCTTTTTGCTGATATGTGATACCAAATAACATGGCAAGACAATAGTTGAAACCGTGAAGATTTTACCGTCTGTTTTGGTCTTCAATGGAATGTTTTTGTATGGACCACTTTGAAATTGATATTTGGACATTTGAAGATACTAAAAAAACTGAATTAGCATGTTTCATTGTTATTTGGGAATTATTTTAGTCAAATCCACACGAGGTTCAACCACATGAAGATTTATATAGAAAATGCTTGAGGACATGGTAAGGAGTATTCACGTATGTATGATCAGTATTATGGGAAATAATACTCGTACCAACACATTCGTCGGATCGGTTGCCTGCTCCTCCACACGGCACAGCAGGTGCCACCTCCCAGTCCCACGCCGCCGCCCGCCATCTCACCCTACCTGCCAAAATCACTATATGACCCGTCCGTAGTGTGAGACTCAATCCGGTCGCTCCGTTCGCCGTGGAGATGCTGGTTCGTTTGTCTCATACACGTGTATTTCAAGCGTATGTGTTTTATTTTCTCTCGCATCGAACATTATTGTGAATGGAATTTTCATGTACCGAGGTGATGTAAAGTTAGCAGGACATGACAGAAAGATGGGCACCTCTCTGTTCGATAACGTGGGCCGTGGCGCTGGCCGGGTGGTAGTGGACGGCAGATCATGCTTTTTATATATTTCTTGTTGTTTGAATGTGTGGTGAGAAAGAAACAACCTGACATAAAGCTGTTGAATGTTAACTAACGTTCAGGATATATGGACAGCAAGGCTCGATGAATATTTTATTTCATTGTTATCTATTTAGGGTACATCATCTCAGTCATCTTTATCTGTATCTGGTTAAAGATTGGGTACACCTTCATGAGATGCTGGTACATATTGGTAAACGTTGATATGCTAGGTAACTGTATATAGAATTGAGTGTGGTTCAAGTACTCCAAATTCACCTTCGAAAGATACAGTGTGGTTGTCTGCTATCCTTTTACATCGTTTATTTTTTTATTTGAATGTTAATTCAATTACACCATCATTTGCAGGTAACTCACAATCATTGTCCAAAACTAGGTTACCGTACCTGCTCGAGAGTGGGTACCTTGCTGTCCGGAACTAGTGTCAATAATCGAAAATATTACGTACAAATTGTGAAAACATAGATTACATATTTTATAGCTTCTAAATTCAGTACCACAAATAAGCAAAACAAATTTGTATAGCCTCATAAGATACATAAATGGCGTGCAAACAAGAATTTCTTCGTCAAGCCACTCTGTTTGACAAATGGACCAGCACGAAGCCAAGCTTCTCCCTTTCTCAGGATTTTCCTTCACGAAGCAGCATCAAGACAACCGCAAGTCCTTTCTGAAAAAAAAAACAGCCAAAGTTTCTCATCAAAGGCATCATGCCAGCTTTATAAATAAAGCAACCACAACAAGGTTTAGAATGGCTGAGTGTGCAAAGCGCGTTTGTGCCAGGTCGTCTTATCACTGATAATGTACTCCTCGCGTATGAATGCATCCACTACCTAAGGAAGAAAAAGGGCAAGAACGGCGCGTGTGCAGTAAAGCTTGATATGGCTAAAGCACATGACCGAGTAGAATGGCAGTATTTACGAGCAATCATGATGGCTCTTGGTTTTCCAGTGAGATGGTGTGATCTTGTGATGAAGTGCATCACCAGTGTTTGGTTCTCAGTACGAGTCAATGGTGCACTATCCCAGCCTTTCACTCCGACCAGAGGTATCAGACAAGGAAACCCGATTTCCCCGTACCTATTTTTGCTGTGTGCTGAAGGTCTCACTTCTATGCTGAAAAATTATGGCCCTCAGTATATAGCAAAAGGTATCCGGGTGGGAATTCATGCCCCGTGGATTTCGCATCTTCTGTTTGTTGATGATAGTATGATTTTCATGCAAGCGAACAAGAGGAGTGCTGATAGGCTTGCTTGTATCTTGGATACGTACCATAGAGGATCATGGCAATTGGTGAATAGACAAAAATCTGCGGTGTTCTTTAGCACCAATGCTGGCCTTGAGATGAAACAGTTGGTCCAGCAATCACTGGGAATTGAAAAGGAAGCGCTGGGGGAAAAATACTTGGGCTTGCCGACTGCAGTTGGGCGAGTTGCTGAAGGCACCTTTGATTATTCTGCAGATAGGATCACGAGCTTCATTCATGGCTGGGGTGCAAATAATCTTAGCTGTGCCGGCCGTGAAGTGCTCCTCAAAGCCAATGCACAGGCAGTTCCCACATACCCTATGAGCTGTTTCAAATTACCTGCCCCGGTATGCAAAAAGATGAAGTCCCACATATCCAACTACTTGTGGGGTAGTTCAGTGGATAGCAACAAAATTCATTGGCAGCGATGGTCTAAGCTAACGACGCCAAAAGGAGAAGGCGGATTGGGCTTTCGTGACCTGCCTTTGTTTAATGAAGCCATGCTTGGTAAGCAGGGATGGCGCTTGATTACAAGACCAGATTCTCTGTGTGCCCGAGTTTTAAAGGGGAAATATTATCCCAATGGAGACTTTCTGTCAGCAACAAGGAAAAAGAAATCCTCGGAGACCTGGAGGGCGATTTTACTGGGACTGAAGGTTCTTCAGAAGGGGATTATCAAGCGTGTTGGCCCTGGGGACTCGATTAAAATATGGAATGATAATTGGATCCCAGGTATCAGGTCTATGAAGCCGCTTGTTCATCTGGAAAATTCTCTGGTCACTACCAGAATGGTCAACATCTGCACCGGGTGGGAAAGCCCTTTAACACCGGGTTTCCCACCCGGTGCAACTAATCCGAGGCTAAAGGGGTACCCCTTTAGCACCGGGTTGAATAACCGGTGCTAAAGGGTCCCTTTAGCACCGGGTGCAGCCACGACCCGGTGCTAAAGGGCCTGTCCCGCAGCGCCTCTAACAGGGCCTTTAGCACCGGGTCGTGGCTGCACCCGGTGCTAAAGGGCATGCCTTTAGCACCGGTTGCTGTCTGCAACCGGTGCTAAAGGCCCCGGATTTCTTTTTTTTTTTTGCTTTTTTCAGTAGCCATGCATGCGCGTCTATACACGTGTATATACGTATATATTCTAATACGTGTATTCTAATGCGTATTCGGCCGACTCTATATTCATATTAGCTGACATTTCATCAAAATAGAAGACATATATATTACAAAAGTAGATATTCATGCATGTCAACTCGAGTTATATATATTTAAACTGTATTTTCTACATAATTAAGATTGACGACTAGCTAGCTCTCGTTGGACTGTCCGGCACGTCCTCCAGTATTGGCGAGTGGAATTCTCCTCGGGGATTGACGACCTCATCCCAGATCCATCCGACGAGCTGTTCTGCAATTGCGTCAATTCTTTCTATCTCTAGGGACTCTTCCTTCAGGTTGAACATCTATAATTTAAAAATATTTGAAAGATATTTAATCCCTCGAGTTGGAGACAATAATTATGCACTTAATAATAATGGAAATGTGTTTATTATTACGTACCATAATATCGCGTTGTGTGAGGTTTTTATGTCCCCAATTCCACATGTAGTCGCACACATAGTATGCACATAAATTATTTCCTGGTCCCTGTTTGGCACACTGTCGACCAAAAGAAATCTAGTAAAATTCATATAATATATTAGTCGATGCCTACATGTACAAATTACTTGCTTACCGGAAAGCCAATGTTCCATTTTAGTGTTTCATGTTGTATACCCGTGTGTTCTGTACGAAATTGAATCCAGGCCCTGCGAACAAAAAAATTGAGTTAAGTCATTGCGAGTGGAAGGGGTGGATTAAGTAGGGGAAAATATACATCACCTTGCCATCATGTCCATGATGTTCTGTAGTTTTTCTTTTGGGGTGTGCAATGAATCAAAGACGTTCACGACACCCCGATCAGGACACAATATAATTAGGAACCAGTGGAATCTGTGCACATGTATACATTATAATCAGAAATGAATTGTTACACAGACAGTATAAGAAGAAGGCTGTGAATGTACTCACTCGATGTTGTACGGGATTAGTATGGAGTCACAGTAATTTTGTTTCTTGATATATTTGTATAGGTTTAAATATGTTTCCTCAGGATTGTGCATTATCATTGCTTCACTTATCCTTCAAGGGTCAACGAAACCAACGTCATATATATTGTCTCTGCGACATTTTTGAATCTCCATTCTGCATATGTTAAGCAATAAATAAAGCCCGCGTCAACATAGATTGGAATTATTGTTTTCAAACTGTGAATTATAAGCAACAACAAAGTACTTACAGTGTCCAACATGTGATCAAATCCACGTCCATGGCGTCGCGGTGGTACAGCTCATATATATCATTAAACCTGAGCCAGACAAAATCCGCGTCACCATTGTAGAAGTCTTGGTCCTTCACGCCTACTTTTATCATGCGCCGTTTATTCCTTCTTGATTCTTCCAAATACCAGTCATGGAATCGGCGCATCTTCGTTTGTAGCTTCCTCTCCATTTCAGGAGGGACCATAGGCTCGCCAAGCTTAAACGGCCACTTCAGCGTTGTGTTTACTGGCACATCTGCTTCCCCCAGGACTTGCGCTCTGGTTAGTCCAGTCTCGGCCATTACTCGTTGAATGTTAAGCTCGTCCAGAGATGGCAATGGACCCAAGGGACGCTGAGGTTGCTGGCCGAGCTGAGGAACCTTTTTGGATGGGCCCGCCTCCTTATCCGCAGCCTTCCGTTTCCGGCGAGATTTCAGTAATGAGCGGTCATAGTCTGTTACTATTACTTCCTTCTGTTGACCCTTGCTCAAATTACCGAGGAATGACTTCACGATGGTGGGATCAAGCTTCGGCTCCGGCTCAGGTTTTCTCCTCCACTCGGCCATTTGCCTCTTTGTGTCTGCTTTTACCGAGGCTTCGAGCTCCTCTAGAGTCTTCTCGCCCGCTCTTTTCTCTGGTGCGGGCTTCTCTCTAGTTTTTCGCGCCTTCTTCGCTGGTGGAGTGGGGGCAGAGGCTTTAGTGCGGCGTCCCCTCTTTGGCGGAGGGGGCGGAGACCTCCGCGGCGGAGGAGACGGAGACCTCTTCGGCGGAGGAGACGGAGACCTCTTCGGCGGAGGAGACGGAGACCTCTTCGGCGGAGGAGACAGAGTCCTCTTTGGCGGAGGAGACGGGCTTGCATCAGGAGCTCCCGGAGAATCGTCATGATCCTGTGGATCTCTTGGAGGTGACGGGGGCTTGTTGGTAGCCGCAGGTGTATCGGGTATAACGATGTCTGCCTTGCTCCATAGAATGATGCAGTGAGAACACTGACCGAGTTTTGTTTCTCCGTCACCTCCGGGGATGTCAAGTTCCAAGTCTTCCCAGCTGGTGACGACTTGCTCCACCTCAACAGGTACGTAACCATGTGAAATGTCATTGCAGTGCCATTTTTGCCCTTCTTCCACACGTTTGGTCATACCGTATGCGACCTGATAAGTTAGTAGTCACAAAGAAAGTTAGTAAATGAATGGTATTTACGGTGAAATGTATGCAGTATGAACTAAGGTCGCATACGTACCACCACAGCTAAGTTCTTCTGCCTGACGACAAGCTCGCACGCGGTCCGTTGAGTTATTTCATCCACGGTGTAACGGACCGCTTCGGCGGCCTGTGTGGAAGCGTGACTGCTTTGATATTGCTGTGGAGGGCTAATAAGGGCCGCATCTTGGAGAGGTGCATGCTCTGTGGAACCGGTCCCGCCTGTGGCTTGTTGGAGAGGTGCAGGCTCTGTGGAACCGGTCCCGCCTGTGGCTTGTTGTATCTGCAGCCATGCTACCTTCATCCGTCGCTCCATCTCTGACTCCATTTCTTGGAGCTTTGAGCCCTGGGCGGCAACCGTTTGCTCTAGGTCCCTCACCCTCTGCTCATATTCGGCCTTCTTCCTCGAACGGCTCCTATAGGTGGCGGCGTGCTCTTGGAAACCTTTCTTCCATGAGACGCTTGTGCCTACGCCGCGCGTCCGTCCAGGATGCTCCTTGTTCCCTAAGGCATAGGTTAGCTCATCTCTGTCTCTATCGGCAACAAATTCTCCCCTATCAGATGCCCTGAGGATATCGAGGAGACGCTGAGCTAGTTCTCGCAAGTCCTCGGGAAAAACTAAGGAGCCGTCGATTGGGCTTAGGGTGCCTCCATGACCATAGTACCAATGCTTGGTCCTTGTGGGCCAGTCATGTGTCGCTGGAGTGATGCCTCTAGCATATAGATCTTCTTCCATCTTCTCCCATTTAGCGATGCTTGCCTTGTAACCTCCCGAACCCATCTTATGCGAGTACTTCTTATTTGCAGCGTTTCCAGCGTTTCTAGCGCTAGCCGTTGCACCCTCTTCGGAGGTTTTGTACTCAATGAATGCTTCCCACTCGTCATTGGTGATCTTCTTATACTTCTCAGGATCCGGGGCCTCTCCGGTTTTGAGAAATTGCGAGTACAACTTCTTCTTGAAATCCTGAAACAGAACTGCCATCTTCTTCATTGTCCAATCCCTCAGTTCTGCTTCATGAGTGCTAGGCCAGTCGAATATTGCCTTTAATTCCCTCCATAGCATCTCCTTCTCTGTATCGGGGAGCACGTACTCCTCAGTGGGGTCCGTGGACTTCCATTTTCTGATACTAATGGGCACATTGTCCCGTACAATTACCCCGCACTGAGATACAAATTTCTTGGCCACTTTTGGGGGCTCAACTGGCTCCCCGTCATCCTCCACTCGGGTGATGTGTAACTTGACATCCTTCAGCTTCTTCGTGGTCGATCGTTTTGATTTCTTAGCAGAGACGGCCTACACAAATTACATATATACGAGATGATATAGAGATGGTATACATAATTGACATGTACAGTACAAATTTATGTTATCTATATACACACCTGACTAGACGAGGGCGCGCTACCGGCTCCTTCAATAGTTTCGGCCCTTGCAACATTGTCGCCCTGGACATTTGCGGCCCCTTCAACATCTTCGGCCCTTGCAACATTGTCGCCCTGGACATTGTCGTCCCTTCCAATGATGCCCAACACATCATCCATGGACATTGGTTGGGTTACAATATTGAAAAGTTGATTCGCAAAAAACGTGTCGTTGTCCTCTTGCATGGGTGGGACAGGGGTGTTGCTGTCCTCTTGCATGGGTGGGACAGGGGTGTTGTTGTCCTCTTGCATGGGTGGGACGTTGTTGTTGTTGTCCGCCATCTATAGAATTAAAAATAATTGATAAGAAATATATACAAAGCATACATATTCCCAATATTTCTAACATTTTCGCTAAGGGGGTCGGTGCGTGAAAAACAGATTCGCTAAGGGGTTCGGGTGCGCGGTGTGAATTGATTCGCTAAGGGTTCGCTAAGGGGGTTCGGGTGCGCGATGGGTTCGGGTACGCCATAGAATTTCCGATAATAAACATTTTCGATAGTATACATTATACAAACATATAACATTTCCAATATACATTTAAATGAAGCACATATATTTCTAATATACATTTAAATGAAGCACATATATTTCTAATATACATAGAATTTCCAATATACATTTCAATGTAAATATCTCCAATACATTTAAATGAAGCATTTTCCAATATACATTTCAAACATATAACATTTCCGATATACATTTCAATGTAAATATCTCCAATACATTTAAATGAAGCATTTTCCAATATACATTTCAAACATATAACATTTCCAATATACATTTCAATGTAAATATCTCTAATACATTTAAATGAAGCATTTTCCAATATACATTTCAAACATATAACATTTCCAATATACATTTCAATGTAAATATCTCCAATACATTTAAATGAAGCATTTTCCAATATAAATTTCATACTAGTATTAGGTATAAAACCCAAAGCAATCCCAATCCTACAGCCACTGTTTCCCTGTTCATTGCAAAACAACCATTCCCAACCCATGCCCCTTCACGGATGCAACTTCCATTTAGCACTGTTTAGATCACAAATTTCACCCTCAAAGTTTACAATGCAAAAAGAAGATTGTCATCACATCAAAATATCATAGCATGTATGGAGTACTAAATCTAGATAAAATCAAAAACTAATTGCATGGATTGGTTGTACTCTACGAGACGAACATTTTGAGCGGCGCGGGACGAGGGGCGCCGGCGCGGGGACGACGGGCGCGGGGACGACGACGGCGGCGGGGACGACGGGCGGCGGCGGCGTGGGCGCGAGGACCACGGGCGGCGGCGGCGTGGGCGCGAGGACCACGGGTGGCGGCGGCGTGGGCGCGAGGACCACGGGCGGCGGCGTGGGCGCGAGGACGACGACGGCGGCGGGGACCACGGGTGACCACGGCCGGGCGGCGGGGACGACGACGGCGGCGGGGACGACGGGCGGCAGCGGCTGAGGAGACGAGGCGGCGGTTTCTGTGAGGATTGAGGGCGAAGTGAGTGAGGGGAGAGAAGTCCCCGGCCTATATAGGTCCGGGGCATTTAGCACCGGGTGCAGCCACGACCCGGTGCTAAAAGACCTTTCGCACCGGGTGGTGGGAAGACCCGGTGCTAAATGCCCCCCCTTTAGCACCGGGTCTTCCCACCACCCGGTGCGAAAGGCCCTTTAGCACCGGGTCTTCTACACCCGGTGCTAAAGGCCGTAACTGTGCGCCAGACGAAGGCCTTTAGCACCGGGTGCAGCCACGACCCGGTGCTAAAGGCCCCCCTTTCGCACCGGGTCTTCTACACCCGGTGCTAAAGGCCCCGTAACTGGCGCCAAACGAAAATTGGGGGCCTTTAGCACCAGATTTTAGATCAACCCGGTGCTAAAGGCCCCAACTTTTCGTTTGGCGCCCAGTTTCCAAACGGGCCTTTAGCACCGGGGGCTACTATTTGGGAATCTTATAAATATAGTTTTTAATGTATAGTTATTAATACTTGTTTTAATTCAGTTATTAATACCTGTTAAAAATATATATTAAATAAGAAAATCTTATAAATTACTAGAAAATCAATATAAAATGCTAGAAAATCTTATAAATTACTAGAAAATCTTATAAATTAATAGAAAATCTTGTAAATTACTAGAAAATCCTGTAAATTAATAGAAAATCTTATAAATTAATAGAAAATCTTATAAATTACTAGAAAATCTTATAAATTACTAGAAAATCTTATAAATTACTAGAAAATCTTATAAATTACAAAAATTGATAACTAAATGAAAGATTTTGGAACATTAAACGGTCTCAGATGAAAAAGTCATGAATACCAAAATTTCATATCTCATCAAGATCTACAATCTTTATTTAAGTTATTTTTGCATTTGAGAAAGTGGTAGTATACATTGTTCATTAATCCTAGATTCATTCGCATAGTTTCCAAAACTTTGTTAGAGACTTGTCAAATTTCTACTACATGTTATTACCCATTTTGAAAATGACAAAATGACCTAAATAAAGATTGTAGATCATGATGAAATATGAAACTTTGGTATTCATCACTTTTTCATTTGACATCACCTAGTGTGAAAAAAACCTTGGTTGTAGGTGTCATTTTTAATTCAAAATTTGGATTGTTCAAACACGAGAAGATTTTTCAAAATAATAACATTAATAAGTTTCATAACTTGATAGAGTATGATTTTAGGAATTTTTAGGAAGAAAAATGATCTTTTTTGAAGTTTGTACGAGGGAGAACGACTAGTTACAACTTTTATACAGAGATTAAAAAGAAAAATTGTTCTTGTTCATCCAGTGACGTGGCCCGGTGACGTGGCCAGCTCTCACACGGCCTCCGTGGCCAGGCCGGTCTTTGGCCCCGCCGCAGCGTGGCCTTTAGCACCGGGTGCAGCCACGACCCGGTGCTAAAGGCCACGACCGGGCCAGTGACGTGGCTCGCGTGCGCCCGGTGACGTGGCCGGCCGCCGCACGGCCCCCGCGGCCCGGTCGTGGCCTTTAGCACCGGGTGCAGCCACGACCCGGTGCTAAAGGCCACGACCGGGCCAGTGACGTGGCTCGTGTGCGCCCGGTGACGTGGCCAGCCGCGGTCGTTGCCTTTAGCACCGGGTGCAGCCACGACCCGGTGCTAAAGGCCCTTAGGCCCAGTGAGTGCTAGAAAATCTTATAAATTAATAGAAAATCAATATAAAATGCTAGAAAATCAATATAAAATGCTAGAAAATCTTATAAATTACTAGAAAATCTTATAAATTACTAGAAAATCAATATAAAATGCTAGAAAATCTTATAAATTAATAGAAACTCTTATAAATTAATAGAAAATCAATATAAAATGCTAGAAAATCAATATAAAATGCTAGAAAATCTTATAAATTACTAGAAAATCTTATAAATTACTAGAAAATCATATAAATTAATAGAAAATCAATATAAAATGCTAGAAAATCAATATAAAATGCTAGAAAATCTTATAAATTAATAGAAAATCTTATAAATTACTAGAAAATCTTATAAATTACTAGAAAATCAATATAAAATGTTAGAAAATCCTATAAATCAATAGAAATTACATGGCATCATCGTTTACTCGGACACTAATAAACTTCCTCTTTACAAATGTTCCTTGATTGTGATCACGCCGTAGATACGGTGTCTCCTCCGCCGCTAACAGGATGCTTGGGTCATCAGCCACTGAGAATGGAGGCCGGCCATCGAACATATCATAATCTTCATCCGTCTTGTTCTCAACTCCTACGATTTTTCTCTTTCCTGGAAGAACTATATGACGCTTTGGCTCGTCTTGTGATGGGTCCAATTGCTTACCCCCACCTTTCTTATCGGCCCCTTTCTTCGGTCTGCTAGCCATGTCCTTCACATAAAAAACTTGTGTGACAGCTTTGCCCAGGACGAACGGTTCGTCTAGAAAGCCAATCTTGCTTAGGTCCACTAACGTCATTCCATAGTCCGCTTCAACTTTAACACCTCCTTTAGTCAGCTTCACCCATTGGCACTTGAACAGTGGGATCTTCAAAGGTCCGTACTCTAGTTCCCATATCTCCTCTATGATTCCATAGTATGAGTTTGTATTGCCATTGGTGTCTGTCGCGTCGATCCGGACACCACTGTTTTGGTTGGTGCTTTTCTTGTCCTGGGCTCTTGTGTAAAATGTATACCCATTGATGTCGTATCCTTGGAATGTCAAGATCGTGCTCGATGGACCTCTAGCTACAAAAGCTAGCTGCGCATCAATGCCCTCGACACCCATAAGACGTCTTCGCAACCAATCGGCGAAAGTACTATTGTGCAGACGTTGAATGAAGGCCGCAGACTTTGTTGAGTTTTCGTCCCTGAGAATCTGCATGTGCTCCTCGATGTACGGAGCAACTAAGGTTGATTGTTGCAAAACTGTGAGGTGCGCTTTACGAAATGTCTCAACGTCCTTGATCACCATCGATCTTCTCCCTAGTGTGCCCTTTCCACCAAGTCTCCCCTCGTGATGGGATTCGGGCACACCAATCGGCATAAGATCGTCGACAAAGTCAACACAGAATTCAATGACCTCCTCCGTTTCGTATCCCTTAGCAATGCATCCTTCTGGACGAGAACGATTACGGACATACTTCTTTAGGACTACGAAGAACCTCTCAAATGGGAACATGTTGTGTAGAAATACTGGGCCCAATATACGAATCTCTTTGACGAGGTGAACCAATAGATGTGTCATGATATTGAAGAAGGATGGTGGAAATATCATCTCAAAGCTGACAAGACATTGCACCACGTCGTTCTGTAGCTGATCTAAGTGGTCTGGATTGATCACCTTCTGAGAAATTGCATTGAGGAATGCACATAGCTTCACAATGGCTTTCCGCACGTTAACTGGTAGCACACCCCTGAGTATGACGGGAAGCAGCTGTGTCATCAACACATGGCAGTCGTGAGACTTCAGGTTTGTGAACTTCTTCTCTTTCATATTTATTATTCCCTTAATATTGGAGGAGTAGCCAGACGGAACCTTGATACTGTTCAAGCATTCAAACATGCTTGCCTTCTCTTCTTTGCTGAGAGTGAAGCTGGCAGGATGCAAGTACTGGCGTCCTTTGTCTCTCTTTTCTGGATGTAGATCAGTCCGTTGCTTCAATCGTTTCAGATCCTGACGTGCTTCCAGTGTATCTTTTGGCTTCCCATAAGTACCCAGGAAGCTTATCAAGTTCACGCAAAGATTCTTCGTCAGATGCATCACATCAATCGCGTTACGGACCTCTAAACGTTGCCAATAAGGTAGCTCCCAAAAGATAGACTTCTTCTTCCACATCGCGGCACGACCATCCTCGCCCGTCGGAGCAGCCTGGCTTCCGTCTCCCTTGCCAAACACCACGTGTAGGTCGTTCACCATATCAAATAGCTCTTCTCCACTCCGGTGTCTCGGTTTTGTACGGCGGTCAGCATTCCCGCCAAAATGCGCACATTTCTTTCGTAGCTCATGCTTCGCCGGAAGGAATCGACGGTGACCCATGTACACAACTTTACGACAATGTTTCAAATACATGCTTTCGGTTTCCTCTAAACAGTGAGTGCATGCTTTATATCCTTTGTTTGATTGTCCTGATAGGTTACTTAGTGCAGGCCAGTCGTTGATGCTTATGAAAAGCAGTGCTCGAAGGTCAAACTGCTCCTGCTTGTCCTCATCCCACACGCTAACACCTTCATTCTTCCACAGCTGCAAAAGTTCGTCAACCAATGGTCTTAGGTACACATCAATGTCGTTGCCAGGTTGCTTTGGGCCTTCGATGAGCACTGGCATCATAATGAACTTCCGCTTCATGCAGAGCCAGGGGGGTAGGTTGTAGATACAAACAGTCACGGGTCAAGTGCTATGACTACTGCTCATTTCACCAAAAGGGTTCATGCCATCGGTACTTAAACCAAGCCTAACATTCCTCGCATCAGCATCAAACTCTGGGAATGCTCTGTCGATGTTCCTCCACTGGGATCCATCGGCGGGGTGTCTCAACATGCCATCCTGCTTACGTTCTTCTTTGTGCCAGCGCATCAGTTTGGCATGGTCTTTGTTCCTGAACAAACGCTTCAAACGGGGTATCAGAGGGAAATACCACATCACCTTCGCAGGGATTTTTTTCTTAGAACGCTCTCCCCCAACATCACCAGGGTCGTCCCGCCTGATCTTGTATCGCGCGCAGGTGCAAACCGGACAACGATCCAAGTGTTCGTACTGTCCGCGATAGAGGATACAGTCATTAGGACACGCATGTATCTTCTGCACCTCCAAACCGAGAGGGCAAACAACACGTTTTGCTTGATACGTTGTCGATGGCAATGTGTTACCCTCTGGAAGAATCTTCTTTACGAGTTTCAGTAGCTCCTCGAAACCCTTATCAGTAACACCATTTGCTGCCTTCCACTGCAGAAGTTCAAGTGTGCTACCCAACTTCTTTAGCCCCTCTTTGCAATCTGGGTACAGGTCAGTCTTGTGGTCCTGCAACATGCGCTGTATCTTTTTCAGTTCCTTATCATTGCCGCAGTCTTTCTCGGCATCACGCAACATTTGCCCGAGCCCATCAGTAGGTTCATTTTCCTGAGCAACATCTTCCTGAGCATCGCCTTCCCGAGCAACATCTTCCTCATCGGCATCACCCATTGCAGCATATGCAAAGGAACCGTAGTATTGAGCCAATAACGGAATGTCGTCATCGGCCTCGTCTTCTTCATCTTCATCCATTAGAATTCCTCTTTCACCGTGCTTCGTCCAAACAGAATAATTCCTCATGAAACCGTGCCTCATCAAATGCACTTGAAGACAACCTCTTTGTTTGTACGATTGTATATTTTTACAATGGGTGCATGGGCAGAACATGAAACCGGACGGCGTCCTGTTAGCCTCGGCGGCATCGAGAAACGTCCTAAGGCCATCACGGAAGGCCTGAGCGTGGGGGTCCCCGTACATCCATTGTCTATTCATCTGCATTATTAACCAATAACAAATATACAATACAATTTAAAGATAAAAAAAATTAATATATAAATAAATACAAATTATAATATATATTCCATTATATAAATAAATTTCTAAAACTACATTACTATATTCATTAAATATAACATCACTATAAGCCTTATAAGATTTATAAGATTTATAAGATTTTCTATTAATTTATAAGATTTTCTAGCATTTTATATTGATTTTCTAGTAATTTATAAGATTTTCTATTAATTTATAAGATTTTCTATTAATTTATAAGATTTTCTAGCATTTTATATTGATTTTCTAGTAATTTATAAGATTTTGTATTAATTTATAAGATTTTCTAGCATTTTATATTGATTTTCTAGTAATTTATAAGATTTTCTAGGAATTTATAAGATTTTCTAGTAATTTATAAGATTTTCTAGCATTTTATATTGATTTTCTAGTAATTTCTAAAACCACATTACTATAAGCCTTACAACTATTCACAAATCATACAAAACAAAATACTAACTAGCTTGCCTTCTCTCTCCATTTAAAACACAACATGCATGAACACTCTCTCCACCATGAACTCAAGCTCTCTCCTCTCTCTCCTCCAAGAACACAATCTCTCTCTAGCTAGCTTTACTTTGATTCACAAATCCCTCTATTTCTAAATCATACAAGGATTACAAGCTAAATAAAACATTAGAGAATGAAAGAGTGTACCTTGTAGTGCTCCTTAGATGAGTAGATTCTTCACAAATTTTGAAAAAAATTTGGGCAGCACCTCCCCTCCCACGGCCGAGCAGCATGAACACAGCGCCTAAGTGTTCAGCTGGCTCGGGCGGGGGAGGGGAAGCCCCTATATTCAAACACATTAGCACCGGGTTTAGCACCGGGTGCAGCCACGACCCGGTGCTAAAGGCCTCGGGCACATTAGCACCGGGTCGTGGCTGCACCCGGTGCTAAAGGGTGCACATTAGCACCGGGTCTTGCCACGACCCGGTGCTAATGTGTCCGCCCGGACACACCTCCGCGCCGCCCCCGCTCCTAGCCGTTGGACCCGGTGCTGAAGCCCCATCAGCACCGGGTCCAAAAATGGCCGAGGCGGAGGAGGCGGGCGGATGTGAAGGATTCTGGTAGTGGGTTCAGCACGTGGATGAGCTCTTTCTTCCAGGAACAAGAACATGGGATGAGGACTTGGTTCGGAAGTCCTTTATACCGTCTGATGCAAATGAAATTCTGAAGATCAGACCTGGTTTACGAATGGAGGAGGATACACTTGCTTGGAGCCATGAGAAGTTTGGGATGTATACTGTTCGATCTGCCTATCGCCTTCTCAAAGAGGAACAGATTCAGTTAGAGGCGAGCAAACTGAATGAGCCAAATTAGTCTGATGGCTCCTGGATTTGGAAGCGGTTGTGGAAATTGAAAATCCCGCCAAAAATACGGATCTTCTGGTGGAGGGTTGTGCACAACTTCCTCCCCACGAAGATGGAATTACACCGACGGCATGTGGAACCGGAAGCTGCGTGCTATACCTGCGGAGCTGCTACTGAATCTTTGTTTCATATAGGCTTTGAATGTCCGGTGGCAAGGATGTTCTGGAACGAGGTAAAGAAGCTGACAGGGATTAAAATTCCAAAGCTCCACCAGGCGACTTGGGTGAAGGACTTGCTAACAGGTGATCATTGCTCTGTAAGTTCAGCTGAGTTGATCATTTGCGGGGTGTGGTCGCTGTGGACAGGACGTAATGCAAGGAAGCATGGCAAAGAGGAATGGCGTTCGACGGCAGCAGCTAGGCATATATCGTCAATGCTTGAAGACTTCATTGGCTCTGGTACAGATACGTCCTCGAGGCAGGAGGTAACCCGAGTGCCATGGTCAGGACCACCCTCGGGGTGGATGAAAGTTAATGCGACCAGAAGTTCTGGGGCTGTACTACGTGATCACAGCGGGAGTGTCCGTGCAGCTGCAGCACGGTTCTACCCCTGTGTTTCAGATGCTCTGATGGCAGAAGCCTTGGCAGTGAGGGACGGGCTGATCCTAGCAGCCGAGCGGGAGGCCACAAGGGTGGTCCTAGAGACAGACAATGCAACGGTGGCTACCCTTGTTCGCTCAGATGATGGATTTCGCAGCGTTATCGCTGGCGTTTGGCATGAAATTAGAGAGCTTAGTCTTTCTTTTGCTTCTTTTATTTGTACTCATGTTATCCGGGAAGGCAATGAGGCAGCACACTTGTGTGCACGTAGGCCATCAGCGTCTTCACCGGTGATGTCCTGGGTTGGTGATCTCCCGAACTGGTTGATGGAGGTCTCTAACAAGGATTGTAATGTTGAATCTTATTAATGAAGCTCTCTGATTTGCCCTAAAAAAAAAAGCGCCAACGATCTGAGTCTTGTAATGAGCTTGTCCACGTCCGTCCTATCTTGGGGATTACCAGAAGGCACCACCGCTGCAATATATAGGTAAATTTGAAAATCAGCGAGTTAGGGGAGGGAACCGGTCTGTTTTCGAAGACTAACTCATTCCTAGCGAGCCACAGGGACCAGAAGACCGCTCCCAGAAGTCTAATTAAATAAAGGAAAATGTCTACTTCACCCCCAACCTCCGAGGGGTGGAACACATCACCCTAACCTATAAAAATAGATTTTTTACCCCCTGAACTTTCTAAAACCGGACAAATCACCCCCGTGAAACAGTTTTGAAAAATCATAAGAAATCACAGAAAAATCATAAAATAGAAAATCAAATTGTGTTGGACTCCAAATGAGTAGATCTATGCAGTGAACATATAATATGGTATGCTTCAGTAGATTTTTCTACAGCTATAAAGAAAAGCATAGATCTAAAGTTACATGAAAAAATGTACTAAAACATTCTGTATTATATATTCACTGCATAGAACTACTAATTTGAAGTCCAACACAATTTGATTTTTCATTTTACGATTTTTCTATGATTTATAATGATTTTTGAAAACTGATTTAGGGGATGATTTGTCCGGTTTTAGAAAGTTTAGGGGACAGAAATCCATTTTCATAGGTTGGGGGTGATGTGTTCCACCCCTCATAGATGTCCCGTTGCCCAATAGATGTCTCATCCATGTTTCACACAGCTGTTTGGCACCTTGTAAGCCCTTCCAGAACTGCGACGTTGCCTTTGTCCTTGAAGAAAAGAACCCTCCCTCACCAAGATATTTTGCTCTCAATAGGTCACAACATGGGCTGGAATCTCCAGCTTCTAGCCTGAAGATCCACCTGGAGAGGAGACACTTGATCATCAATCTGGTGTCCGTAAACCCCATCCCACCATAGGCCTTAGGTACGGGGAGCTATTCCCATCTGACCATATGGTATTTCCTACTCTTTCCTGCATGCCAGAAGAAGTCGGCCCTTGGTGTGTCCATTTGGTGATGATTTCCTCTTGGAGCAGATAGACCCCCATTGTGTAGTTTGGTAGAGCACTGAGGCAGGCCTCCAGTAAAATAGACTTACCCCCGAAGATAGGAATGAGCTTTGCCATGTTGGTAGCTTCTTTCTAATTTTTTGTGGAATGATCATCAGATCCTTTGTGGTCAGTTTCTTGGTTGAAATTGGGATGCCAAGGTATTTGATCGGGAGTGTCCCCACGTGACAGTTGAAAAGGTTAGCAACTCTATTTTGCTCAGCCTGCTCCAAGGTATGCCAAAGTTTCACCAGTAAATAGCAGCATAATTTTTTTGTAAAAGAATCAACATAACTACTTGTGATCGGGTGCTACATGCTAGTAATCAGGTACAACAAATTTACTCCAAAAAAAAGCACACTTACAAAAAGGCTAGATTTACAACGGATATTAGAAGCATGCATGTGCGTTATTCAAGAACTCAATCTAATATGCTTATCTGCAGAACAATGACTATTAGGAGCACTCACATGAACGCACCACAAAACATCGGTAGGAAAGCAAATAGCTGGACACGAAATTTGTTAATCAAAGGCCAAAATGCTTAACACAAAATTACATGCACCTACTTCAGTAGGACGTGGAAGGAAAAGCTGCAAGAAACACTGTCAAGGTCTACGCACTTGAAAAATAAGGTAACCCCCGGACGCGGCCTCCTCCGCCGGCGCCTTGCTCTTCGAGGCGGTCTCGGTGAGGGTGTTATTCCGGTAGTTCTGCACGGGTGGCCATCCCATTCCCACTCCCTGCGCCTTGCACCGGTCGCGGATCTCCTGCATCCACGGCTTGAGCTGGATCTGCGCGCCAGCGCCGGCGTAGCTGAGGTGGTCCACCTGCATCTGCTGCTGCTGCTGCATCTCGTAGGCGGTTGCCTTCGACGAGAGCGAGACCACCGACTACATGGCCGCCTAGAAGAGGCCGAGGTGGTCGCCGCCGGCGCCGCTGCCGAGAAGCAGCAACGCAAGCAAGGTGCCCCCGTGCAGGCCGAGCGCCGTGGTGAGCGACGGCAGGGACCCAGCCGGCGGCGGCAGGGACAACGCCGACGTCGCCGAGGAGGACGTGACGGCCGCGGCGGCGGTGGCGGACTGGCGGCCGAGGACCCCCTCCTCCCTCCGGCGCTGTTGCTCCTGAAGCGCTTGTTCTTGCGGCAGCCGCCGCCGAGGAGGACGTGATTGGATTTTCTATTTTATGATTTTTCTCTGATTTACTATAAATTACATTAGAGGTAATTTAACCGGTTTTAGAATGTAGTACAACATCTAATAGGTGAGGGGGTGATCTAGACTTTTTATTTTCTGCGCCGCCGCCGTGCCGCGGTACCTTGCCTCGCGTCGTCTTCGGCACGCGCTTCAGGCCGTATGTGGGCCTGGGGGCCACTGAATCTGCACCGACCGCGTCGCCGGCGCCGCCGGGGTGGGAGAGACGGTGGGAGGAGAGATAAGGACGAGGTTCAAATGATTTTGAATCGGCCAGACGCTCCCATCAATTTATTATACTAGGTGATACCCCGTGTAATGTTGCGGGAGTTTTTAAACAAATTTTTTTAAAAAAAATTGAAAAACAGAAAAAACACGAGAACGAACAGCCTCAAGGAAATAATTACACATCATTGTCATCGGTTCAGGACTTTTTTTTTCTTCTTCCCTTCTGTGGCTGTGTTAGGCTCAACATCCTAACCGATCACGCGGCTCTTCATTTTCTTCTTCTTTGGGGTCTCATCTTGTTTGACATCATCATTGGTTGCCCCTATGGCCATCTCTTCATCCTGTGGCTCCTCGAGCTTGTGCTTCTTCTTTTTCTTCTTCTCAGTCTGAGCTTCATCTTCTCCAGCGGCAGGCTTATCAACATCCATTGTTTCACTGTCAGCCTCAGTTTTAGACTTCTTTTTCTTGCTTTTCTTAGCAGACACATCATTCTTGTCATTCCCTGTAGAAGAAATTTTGAAATGGTGTCAAATACATTTTTTTATGGTTATACAAAACATGAGTTGAACTTGAGTGTTTCAAGGACTACGGAGCCGAGGGTGTATGTCCTCACCATCGCCATCCTCTAAATCTGCATTTGTAATACCCTCTATGGCAGCTTTCATCACATCAAGGTTCTTCCGAGGTGCAACACCCTTGTCAACTTGTTCACGCAGCTTCTGTCCAAAAATGGATGTATTCAACTCTGGAATTCCAAGTTTAACATTTAGAAATCTCAGAAAGGGGTGCCAACATATGAAAGTTTGCAAACAAAGTTCTGCAACTGACCTGAATAACAATCAATGCGTGAAGCAATGGAACACTTGTTTGCCAGGTACCGAGCCATTCGGCCCTTGTTCCTAGCTGATGCACGGCCAATGAAAGATGAGTGGAATATGAGGCCGTACTTAGGTGTATTTCCACGAGTTTTTAGAGCTCTGCAAGCAAATAGGGAGAGCAAAAAACAAAAAGAATTCAGAGGCACAAAAGGCAAAGTTTGAACACTTGCGGCAATGGTCAGCATTCTAGTGGCAAACTATCAAGTAGCCAAGTATATCTGAAGAGTGGAGGCAGCGCATTTTGCAAGATTGGAAAGATTTCCAGCATGCGAAATTAGTGGAGCTCCAACAACTTCACCGATCAGGTTGGGTGCAATATCATTCATCTTCGTTACCAGATACTCATATAGGCTTTTTCCGGTATTCAGATAGATTCATGACCCTTTGGGCAAACGGATGGACATTCAAATCAACTGGTTAAAGATCCTGGCCTGAAAATACAACAGATACAAATAAGTTGGAGCACTATCAACTGTCAACATGCAGAGCATTTTTTTCTGAGGCTCCCGCATGAGAGAAGGGGATCAAATCACGAAGGGCGTCGCAGCCGTCCGCCATGGCCAGCGCATGACCGCCACAGTCGACAGCAGGGGAGGAATCACATCCGAACCCGTTGGATAGCATCTCGGTGATGGCTACGGGACTCGGCGATCCATCGATCGGCTGCAGGGGCCATCTATCCACGGCAACCAGCATCGGCGAAAACAAAATGAATTAGGCACTCTGCCCTCGGTTCTCAGTAAGTTTCTCTCATGGAGTTGGATCTCTCTCCTTTTGATCAACACCATGGTCAGTTTTTCTCCCACAAGGTTTGCTCTCGCTTTGGTGTTCCGGTTACCTCTCGGTCTCCGGATGGACATTCCAGTTTTTGGCTAGTTGTTGCTTTCAGTCGTGCAAGGTTTTGTCTCTCTGTTGATTCGGTGGGCTGTGTCCTTCATGCTGTTCTGGGCGGTTCTCCAGAGGAATTTGCTGTGGTTGAACTTGAGCCGAGGATGTTTCAGTTCTCTGTTTCCTCTAAAGATGTGGGTCTTTCAGTGTACAATTTGAGATCATTCCCTTGTAAAGATTTCAAGCTGTTCTTCCATCTGTGGAATGTTTCTGGTATCTCAGCAGCTAGAGCTTCGTCTCTGTCTGATAGTGGTCCGATTTACCAATGGACTGTTAAAACTTCGAAGAAACACCGAAGAGATCAATCTCCAGCTGTTCTTCAGACAAATCGTTCAAAGTCTTCATCGGTTTTCTCCCGATTGGATTTTCGCAATGTTCCTGATTCAAGATTGAAGAAAGCAGCAAATTTTACGCGCCCAGACATTAATGGCTCTCATGATCAATTTTCAAACCATCGCGCAACATACGCGGAGGTAGTTAAGATGCCTCCCCTAATGGGGGCCAATTCAGTGCCAATTGGAATTTCAAAAGGGAGCACGGAGAATGGAAACTCTGTCCCGCCCTCTCGGCCCATCTCCAGGACGCCTGGTATGTTTAATTTCCTGGGCCAAAATCAATGCTCCCGGTGCTTGGCCTTTGATCACAAAAGGCCCATGTGCTCTAGGAAAATTCGGTGTGTTTCCTGTTTTCGCCCTGGACATATTTCCATGACTTGCAGGTTTCGGCCTCGTTTCCCGAGCCTGGTAAAGGTAGGAAACTTTCTGCCGATTCGGTTCCTTGAGAGGTGGCAGCGGTTCCATTTTTCCCAATGGTTCCCAAATCTGCAGCAACTGACGCCTGTGACCGCATGGGGTGGGCCACGAGTTTACAACTCTTTTGGGCAACTAGCACAGTTTATTTTGGGTATCTCTCAGTCTCCTTCCACAATCATCGTCCCTTGGCCGGCGGAGCCCCCACCGCAATCCGCCTCGCCGGAGACATTGCTCGCGGAGCACTCACCTTTCCAGCATACACCTTCAGCCGATTGTAGCACTCCACCCCGGGGCTCTCAACAATCCCCTTCCTCGCCGTTGGTTGCTGCCCCGATGATCTTCTCTGGCGGCGTGCCACCCGAGGCAGCGAAAACCCCAAGTGCTACAGTGCATAAGGGGGAAGAAATGGCGTATAGATTTGTTGATCCGACACCCTTCATCCCGTGTGGTTTCCAGCGCGTGATGGTAGAGAACAGAAGGCCCATGTCCAGAGTGCTTCTTGGCCGTGCTCAGAGACGCAATGAAGACCTTGCCATTGCCACAATCCATCCACTGCCAAAGTTCCAGGTATCATTTGCAGCAATTCGTAATCTAATTGAAGATTTTCTCAGGGATGAGCAGCGTGTGCAGTTTAGATCAATACAACCATGTCCCTATGGTCAAGCATACGTTCGTTTCAATCTGTTGTATGACAGGGATCTCTTAATACATAGTAGTCCTCATGTTTTTGGGGATTACAGTATCTCTTTTGTTAAACATAACAAGGGGTGGAATAATCGAGCAGTCACTATGAATCATGAGGTCTGGCTTTTGTTGATTGGTTTCAATGTAGACTATTGGACACAGAAACATGTTGATAAAGCCCTCGCTGACTTTGGGGAAGTGATTTCCTGGGAAGAGGATCTAGCCCATTTAGCTAGAATTACAGTTAAAGCTAG
Organism: Echinochloa phyllopogon; assembly: GCA_033239725.1. NCBI lineage: Eukaryota > Viridiplantae > Streptophyta > Magnoliopsida > Poales > Poaceae > Echinochloa > Echinochloa phyllopogon. The sequence continues at coordinate 4,926,352 of BTCW01000007.1, read as the reverse complement.
AGTCACTACTTTAGAAGAAATTCCTTGGTTCATGGTATGCTCAGAAAGAGATGATTTCAATAGTGAATCATGGTTTGCTCAATGTGAGATTATACAGTCCCGAATGCTAGGTGCTGCACCTGAGGATGAAGATCTGCCACCCCATGGCCCTGATGATGTGCATCCCCAGATTTTTGACTTCTTTGGTTTTGGCCAACATGGTAATGGTCCTGCGCAACCTCCTCCTGATCCTCATTGGGGAGATCTTGGTGACTGGGCCCTCTGGCCAGTGGGACCTGATGGTGGCGCACACAATGGCAACATGCAGCAAAATTTAAATTTTCCACCTCTGCCGGTACAGCCACAACCTGTTATCATGCCAGCAGGCCCTGATAATGTACAACTCGTTTTGGCTCTGCCTGCCTTTGATGGCAATGATGATGGAGATCTCATGCAGGCTGATGGTAATGATCAAATGGATGTTGAGCCAGCTGCAGCAGATGTACAGGTGATTGAAGGAAGCTCTGAATCTGATGAAGAGCCTGTTCTGCCTGACCTGAATGAACCCATAGAGGTTGATGTCTTCATTCCAATGGAAAATGGTGCACCTCTTCAATTGATGCCAGAAGAGATTCAAGAGGCTGATCTGATGGATCAAGATGAGCACCAAGAGCATCAGGTTGCAGAGCAGTTACTTCAGGATGTGCAAGAGCATCAGCACCTGGGCTTTGTTCTTTTAGACAGCTCACCTGAGAAGGATCCTGTATTCTCTGAATTTTCTACCAAAAAGTCACCCTTTGTTTCCCCAGCAGCAACAAAAGCCACCAGACACTGGGCCAAACACTTCTCTCCAATTTTGGGGTCTGATACAGTTGACATTCCATCTTGTTGGGTCATCTTCTTCACATCAATGCTTATGAACCCAGCCCATTTTTCCTGGGCCAAACAATTTTTGTCCTCTGCTGCTCTTGCAATCCTTAGAGCTGAAAGCACTGGCCATGTTCCATTTGTGCTGCCAATCAAATGTCCCACAACCACACCACTCCCTTGCATGATGGGGCCCATTTCCTTTGAACACCTCGAGTAGACAAAAGATCTAGACGCTGAAAGGCAATTTGAGGTTTGTCACAAAGGGAAGACAACTTTAATAGAACCAGCTCCTGATTCTCCAATTACTCCTAAGCATGACAGTGGTATCAACAAACAGGATTCTACCTCTACACCAAGGATTTCCCCCAGTGTAGGCCCGTGGTCCAAATCCCTTCTAGCAAAGGCAGGCAAGATCCCCATCTGTGAAGATGATTTATCTCTGAGAAGAAGTGTGCGTATGAAGGACATAAAAAAGGGTTTTAAGGAATCCCCATGTACTAACCTTGGTTGCATTGGGTGCAAGGCTGAAGTGCCTTCTATCTCCCCTTCAGTTATTAAAAATCTGGGCACAACCTTCTGCAATATTGAACCAGAGAAGCTGACATCTGAAGCTTTGGTGAAAAAGAAGATCAAGACCTCTATCCCTGGTGGAAAGAAGGAGATCAGTAAGAAAAAGCCAGCTGACAAGAATGATGCAAAAAAGCCACCATCAAAGAAACCCAAGAAGTGAGAGTGCCTCTAGTGTCTGGCTCTTGGTCTATCTCTTTTGCTTCTTATTTTGTGTGAACAGCTTGTTTAAGAACAATATTTGGATTGGTACTTTAAGATTGTACTCCAGTTACTCTTTGGCTGTCATGTACCCTGTTTCATTTTGGGGGTATATTTGGGGCTTTCTGATCTTGATGTTTCTGAGATGCTTTGTATGCATGGTGTCCATGACATACTTAAATCCTTTTGGCATAGTTTTCCCATGGCTAACAACATAAGCAACAAAGAGTGGCATGTTATGTGTTGGAATGTTAGGGGACTGAACTCAGATAGAAAATGGAACTCAGATAGAGACAAAATTGTGGAAGGCAAATGTGATATTGTTTGTCTGCAGGAAACTAAGAGGGCATCCTTTGATATCTCATTCATTCGTAATTTTTGCCCAATTGGCTTCGACCAATTTGCCTTCCTCCTTTCTCAAGGGGCCTCTGGTGGAATAATTACTTTATGGAAATCCTCAGCTTTTGAAGGGGAGATGATCTTTGCTAACAACTTTGCACTATTTGTAAGGCTTGAATCTAAGCACAATGGGGCTGAATTTATATTGACAAATGTTTATGGTCCTTGTTCTGACACTGAGAAAAGAGAATTTGTGAATTGGCTAAGGAATATCCAGATGCTAGAAAACTTTGAATGGCTAGTCTTGGGCGACTTTAATCTTATCAGAGGACCCGAAAATAGAAGTAGGCCAGGGGGAATTTCTCAGAGATGTTCATGTTCAATGAAGCTATAAATAATCTTGGCTTGGTAGAAATTCCACTGCATGGACGGGCTTACACATGGACAAATAAACAATTTCAACCCCTTTTGGAGCGTCTAAACTGGTTCTTTACATCTACATCATGGACAGTGAAATACCCCAACACAAAAGCTTATCCCCTAGTACGCGAAACTTCAGATCATGCCCCTTGTATCATTTCAATTGGCACAGATATCCCAAAAGCATCTTTATTTCGATTTGAGAATTACTGGATGGATCATCCCAACTTCATGAGTATAGTCCAGCATGGATGGAATGTACTAGTCTCAGAAACCGATAAGGCCAAAGTCTTAACTCAGAAATTTAAAAACTTGAGAAGAGTCTTGAAAGCTTGGAAGTCACAGCAAGTTGGTCTTCATAAAAATATTTCTAATGTTAAGACTATCTTGCATTTCTTGGAAGTACTGGAGGAAATGAGGGACTTAACCTTGCAAGAATGGAATTTCAAGGACATCCTGGAGGACAAACTAAGAAATCTGCTCAAGCAACAGAGGACCTATTGGAAGCAGAGAGGCACAATTAAATGGGCCAAATTTGGGGATGCAGGAACCAAGCTTTTTCATGTATCAGCAACAATAAGACATAGAGCAAACCACATTCCGGTCTTAGATGATTCTAATGGGACAGCACGCTACAGTCATCTTGCTAAGGCACATATCCTATGGGAAGCTTACAAGGAGAGACTTGGGATCAGTGAATATCAGAATTCACCCACAAATCTGCAACTTTTGATTGAACCTGTAATGGATCTACACCTGTTAGAACAACCTTTCACCATAGAAGAAATTGATAATGTGGTCAAGCACCTTCCAGCTGACAAATCTCCAGGACCTGATGGATTTAATACAGACTTTGTGAAGAGATGCTGGTCAGTAATAAGAGAATATTTCTATGAACTGATCTGGGCTTTCCAAGAGGGAAACATTTGCCTCCAGAGTATAAATGGTTCCTACATCACGTTGATCCCAAAGATTGAAGGCCCCAGAAAACCATCAGACTACAGACCAATCTCACTGCTTAACGTCTCTGTCAAAATCATAACTAAGTTGCTGGCAAATAGATTACAAAAGGTCATTACAACTCTGGTTCACCAGAACCAATATGGTTTCATCAAGAGTAGATCTATTCAAGTTTGTTTGGCATGGTCACTAGAATATCTTCACCTATGTCATAAATCAACCAAGGAAATTGTCATTCTCAAATTAGATTTTGATAAAGCTTTTGACAAGGTGGAGCATGAAGCAATGATCAAAATCATGCAGGCAAAGGGGTTTGGGGATGTATGGCTAAGATGGATGAGACTCATTTTTTCATCAGGCACCTCAGCAGTGCTTCTGAACAATGTTCCAGGGAAAACCTTTCACTGTAGAAGGGGAGTTAGACAAGGAGATCCTCTGTCCCCACTATTATTTGTGCTAGCTGCTGATCTGTTACAGTCCATGGTCAATCAGGTTGTTAGTCAGGGACTGCTCTCTCTGCCCATCCCACTTAATTACACCCAAGACCATACTCCAGTATGCTGATGACACACTCGTAATTATGGAAGGTTGCCTGAATCAGTTACAAAGTCTGAAAGACATTCTCTCCACCTTTGAGCTCATTACTGGACTAAAGGTCAATTTCTCTAAAACAATGATGGTTCCTGTTAATGTCCATGAGGACAGAGTATCTGTTTTGGCACAAAGTTTTGGCTGCCAATTGGAATCATTGCCCTTCACATATTTAGGATTACCCCTTGGGTTATCAAAACCAAATGTTGCAGATTTTTGGCCTATGGTGTCCAGATGTGAAAAAAGGTTGGGAATGACTTCTCCTTTTCTCTCCCAGGCTGGCAGACTGGAGCTCACGAATTCAGTTTTCTCAGCTTTGCCTACTTTCTACATGTGCACATACAAGCTTCACAAAACAGTAATTAAGCAAGTGGACAAATACCGAAAGCATTGTCTTTGGAGAGGTGCAGAAGCCAATTTCAGAAAGCCATCAAAAGCAGCATGGGAACTAGTTAGCAAACCTAAAGAGGAGGGAGGCTTGGGGGTCATCAACCTCAAGACCCATAATGAGGCACTATTACTGAAGCACCTACATAAGTTCTTCTACAGAGTTGATTTACCATGTGTTCAGCTGATATGGGAAAAGTACTACAGTGATGGAAGTTTGCTTGGGGTAAGAAAATTGGGCTCCTTCTGGTGGAGGGACATTGTTAGTCTTTTAGACGCTTTCAAAGGCCTAGCATCAGTTACAGTTAGAGATGGTTCAACTTGTTTTCTTTGGGCTGATCTTTGGAATGGCCATCTGCCAAATTTACAATTGCCCCAGTTAGCATCTTTCACCACACAACCGCAAATAACAGTTGCTCGAACACTTCAGGTGACAGATTTGGATCAATTATTTCAACTGCCAATTTCTGCACAGGCCCATGAACAGTTAATGGAATTGATGCAGTGCCTGGATGACATTGCTCTAAGTCCAGAGCATGATATTTGGGGATATCCAATCTTTGCACCCGCAAAAGCATATAAGCATTTGACGGGTCATGCACAAACCCATGCTATTTTCAAAAAGATGTGGAAATCAAGTTGCCAGCCCAAGCACAAAGTCTTCTTTTGGCTTCTGTTATGGGACAAGCTCAGCACGAGAGAAAGATTACAAAGGCGAAACATGATCCTTCAGTCTTATTACTGCGTTCTTTGTGCTCCAGATTGTGTAGAAACAGCTGCACACCTTTTCTTCTCCTGTGATTTTGCACAGAACTTTTGGTCGTCGATAGGTGTAGATGCCCAGCTGAATTTGGACTGGTGGGACAAGCTTCTAGCAGTAAAAGATCAACTTTTGGTTTTATGTTCAATGGAGTTGCTAATATGCATATGTTGGTCTTTATGGATGGTGAGAAATGATCAGATTTTCAGAGGGATTCCGCCAACTACTCAAAACTGCAAACACCATCTCAGGAAGGAAATTGCAATGGTTATCCATCGTGCAAGACCAGAAATAAATCTGTCTTTAACTTTATGGTTAGAAGCATGGCTGTAGTTTTGCTTATCTTTTTTGTTTCTTTCTTTGTTTCGTGAGATATGCTGTTGGACCTATAACCTGTAACTTATTTAAATATATAACCAGTAGGGGCAACCCTCCTGTTTCTTCAAAAAAAAAGTTGGAGCACAATTTGTTACCTGAATGACTCAAGGAGGGCAATGCTCTTTACGTGAAATCGATGAACCTAAAATCGATCAACCTATATATTTGCAGAAAAAATTCAGTATGGTTTGGCAATAGATCAAACAGGCTGGGTGCATGAAGCCATGGACATACCCTGAGTTAATCAAAATAAGGAGATGGATGGCATACCCTGCGTGAATCGAAAGGAGGAGATGAGCAGGGTGCCAATGGAGTGCCGATGCTTCAGATTAGGAGTGGGAACGTGGACGATTAATGACAGCCGTGGTGGTCTCTTGATCTGCGAAGGTGGGTGCTGTTGTGGAGGTCTCTTGATCTGCCGAGGTGTTGAGTAAAGAAGGAGAAGAGGCTCTTGATGTACCGCCATGGAACTGGTGAGGCTGGCGGCGGCAGGAGAGAACACACGGCAGTTCGCCGCGGCAGCAGCAGCTGAACGCGCGGAACGACAGCAGGAGTCGCCGCGAAACGGAAACGACGGAGCAAATGCGAACGCAAAACGGAACGATGGCAGGAGAGTCGGGGGCTCCTATGTAACTTCCGCAAGCTGGATAAGCCATCCAGTGCACGGCCCATCACAGCCCATTATTTCAGTAGCACACGGTCCATGAACCAAGAACGACACAGCAGCAGCACGCTTCCGTGATGCGGCCGTGCGTAGTGAGAAACAATCAATTAGGCTGCTTGTTGCTGCCCCGTTGTAAGTAGAGAAGGAGAATCAATTACTGAGCATGATTTATTTTCATGTTCCTTATATTTTTTTGTTTTTCTATTATAATTCTCATAACCCCAGTGATATCATATTCAACATTTTTGTTAAATGAATTCAACATTTGGAAAAAACCAATTCAACATTTTACGTACATGTTGAAATAGTATATGATAAATGTTGGACTAATAAATTAGAAATGTTGAATTACTACATTAAAATGTTGAAATGTAAAAAATAAAATTTATAATAACATATTGGATCTCATTTGGTTACATTAATTCCAACAAATGTCACGGTTAAAACGGATCTTAAATCGGATGTATAGTTTAAAAGAAAAGAGCGATTGGAGTTTGTAGCTGGATTACTTTTCTTCCGCCCGCCGAGTCCTCTGTCAGCTACGTCCCCCACTTTTCTTCCCGCCCTCCACCGGCCGCGGCATGCGCCATCCGCCCACGATGAGGAACAAGAGGATCCGACGGACGGCGGGGAGTGTGGAAGCCAGCATCGCTAGAAAAATTCCGGAAGCCATATAGGATTCCCGCAGGAGAGTCAAGGTGGAACCAAACTGATTGATGGGCTCGATTCCTCAGTGGGCTGGTGGACCAAACTGTTTGTTTAATGGGCCACACACACAAACATCTGCAGGATTAATTAACACACGCACAAACATATGCAGGGACTTTTTATCTATCAATTAACACACGCTCAAACATCTGCAGAAGGGACCTTTTGTCTACCAAGATGCTGATGTGGCATGCTAAGATTTCAGAGAATTTCTGTAGTGCCTTGCATTGGGATGCTCTTATTTAGGTATTATATTATAGATACCGCACTAAAGTATTACAATTCTGTACCAAGGGACACAAACCATATGTTGTATGTATAAATCAGAACCCTCTACGTGATGTGACATAAATCCACATACCCTGCCATTGCGCATATCTTGGTGTTGCTACAATTTCTTCCTCCTCGGTACAGAATCCTAATACTCTGGTACTATAAGTCTTCATTCCCCCTACCTGCTCCTCCACGTACCGCCACGTACCGCCTCCCGGTCCTGCGCCGTTGACACGCCCTCCTGCTCGTCCGCGTGCGGCCACCGCCACCCCGCGCGCCACGCTTCTTCCTCTGCATATCGCTACCGCCTCTGTCGTCCTCCTCGCCGCTCCCCTTTATCCGATGTGACCATCCAAACCCTCCGCGCGTCGGCATGGAGCTTCTACCATAAAGTTTGAATTATGTGCATCCTCGTGGCATCGATGGATAGGAAGAGGAATGGCTGATAAGGTAGGAGAGACGTGAATTTGGGATGTTGCAATAAGTAATTTATAATATTACAATTTATTTTATTATTATTGTATTGTAGATGTTGCATATGTTTCACAATATTTAATCTTGTGGTCGTGATTTTTGTGATGTTGTAATTATGATTTCGTGATGTTACATGAGCCGTTCTCCGATGTTTCAATGTTTAATTTTAAAGTTCTAGTTGTTTATAGAGAAAAGGGGATTCGAGTACGTGGTTGCGAGAAACATCATTTTCTATTGCAGTAGGAATTTGTTTTTTATGACAATTCGATAAGATCGGATGCTGTTATTTTTTTATATATTTAATTTTGAGAAAAGATAATCTTTTGATATTGTAACTTCATGTTTTTTATATATCATTTGTAGCATATCTTGTTTTGAGTTTCTCGCAAAAATAAAGGTCAAGACGAGAAGTTTTACATAGTTTAGGAAAAAAGAAGTCTAGAAACACTTAAAAAAACACGAAAATCAGTGTCCAAAACCCCAGTTCGCCAATCACTCACGCACCCAAACCGCTTGTCCTGCATTCCTCGATTTACCCCTGAAAGGCGACGCCCGCCTCGGTTCTTCTTCCCGGCAGCGGCGCCGGCCCCCGACGCGCAAGCACGCCGCCGACGCCTTGGCTTCCCGGTCGCCGCCTGCTCGGGACGGCACCAGACTTAGGATGGATCCTCCGTCAGACCCAGGTTTGCAACCAAATCTCACTAGACCTAGGTTTTACATCCTCCCCTCCCCCGTATTTTCTATTTGATGAACTAGCTCGAGAAATTACCAGCATCGACATCCTAGTGTTCTGTTGCTTGGGGTAGTTAGAAATTTGCAGGTAATTTGGGAGGCGCACGATTAGTGTGCTGAACCTATTAGGAGCTTTGGGCTCCAGTTTATTCTTAGTATGAATGTTTGCTCATCTGTTGATGCATTGTAATACATATTGCCACCCCCTCTCTGAAACTTAGACTTGGACTTGTCCTGAATATGCTGCTGAATCTTAGCCAACATAATGGCCTTCTCCATTGTACCTGGTGCTTGACCCTGTACTGCATACCTTATTTCTGGTTTCAAGCCTTTGATAAATTGAGAGATGAAATAAGTATCAGACATGCCAGCATCATGCATTGTAACCTTAAACTGAAGGGCCTCAAATTCAGTCACATAGTCTTCTACTGAACCAACTTGCTGCAAATCAAGTAGATCATCCAGGGCCCTCTGATATTCATATGCACCAAACTTTGTAATCACAGCCTCCTTAAACATATGCCAAGACACAATCCCATGCTTGAGTTTGTACACTTGCCACCACATCGCAGCATTGTCATCCATACAAACAGAAGCAGAAATCACCCACATGGACTCCTTAATTCTATTGATCTGAAAGTAATTCTCACACTTATCTAGCCAAACAGTAGGACAGTCACCACTGAAACGCGGGAATTGCAATTTGGGAGTGTAATGACGCCGATCCCCATCCTCATCATCAGAGCTACGGGCATGAGCAGAACGAAATCCATGCCTCTGTTGCTCACCTGTCTGACGATGTTGCTCAGGACAACCTCCCGCTGATGACGAGTAGTGGAACTCTCAGGAAGTTCCTCCTGCTCCTCGATGTCCTTCTCCATCTGACGCAGCGTGATCCGGGCCACTGCCTTCCCCGTGGCGTCGATCTGCTGGGCCATGACTTGCTGATCCTTGACTACTTGATTCACCGCCGCTGTATTGAGATCCAGATGCGCCTCCATCTGACCCTGCGCCTTGTTGACTTCTGCCACACGCGCGAACAAGAGATCGATACTCTGCATCAACTTATTCAGTTTGTCGTTGGTGCTCCCGTGCGCCGCCTCCATGGCGCTGATGAGAAGCTGGGACTGCACGGACGGCTTGGGCGGCGCCGTGGCGGGCGATTGAAGTGCTCACACAGAGTTCCTCAACTACAACCTAAGCGGCGCGGGAGACGTGATGGTCGACGGCGCCGGAGCGGCTAACCGTCGATTTGCGGTGGCCGCCGCCGACTGGGTGTCGGTGGGCGGGGCGTGGACGGCGAACTCCGATCGAAGCTCGCCGGAGCAGTTGCGCGTCGGTGAGACAGCAGCAACCAGAGGAAAACCAACGAAATCGCAACCGAAAACGCCCAGGTAAAGCCGAATCTGATACCAAATGTAACACTCGTGATCGCAGGGGAGATCGAAGCCTACGATGTGAGGATCACACAGGGAATTCAGAGAGGATATGATCTCACGATCTGGAGAGGGCGACGAGCCCGGACTCCGCGGCCTGGTTCATGGCATAACCAAAACTGAATTTGTTCTTACATGAGGGATCCTTTCCCCACACACCAACGCCTTAAACAACCAGTACAGACACTGACCTTTGGGCCCACACGACAGCACACACTCTAAAACGCACTAGGGTACTCAACGTATTCACTCAACCTAAGGCGTACTTTCCGATGCCGTCTTCACTTGATCAACAGGCGTGACAGTTCCGATCTTGTTTGTTTAGAGGAAAGAGTTTGGATGCACGACTGGAACTGAGACTCCTGTGTTTCAGACAGGCGATAGCATAGATAATATTTTAAAAACTAAAATATTGTGAACTGTCCAATTCATCCCTTAAGGCATCCGTTTTTTTCGTCTTCGTATAAGTGAGCAGAAAATAATTTTTTTGAGGTTTGTGTTTGTGTGCAGCTTGTAAAGCCATGTCAACTCAGGAAAGTTTGGTGGTGATGAGAATGAGGAGGTGGAGGAGGAGGAAGAATATGAGGTCGATGAATCAGAGCCAAGTGCGAAACGCCACAAAGCATCTGATATTTGGGAAGGCTTCTGGATACTTAAGCAGCATGGCAATTCTTCTAAATGTTCTGCATGTAAGAGAATCCTTGCTAACTCTGGTAAAAGCGGTGCTTTTCTCTTGATGTCTCTTCATTCAAATGACAACAGAGCGGGTCCTGATTTCAATGCTGCGAGAAGAGCTATGACCATGTTTATAATTTCTAGTGGGGAGTCACTTTCTGTTATTGAAAATTATTATTTTCAGCAACTTTCTTGTTCTCTCAATCCAACGTTTCCAATGTGCCGTGCCATTTTAGATGGAGATGTCATAAATCTTTATGAAAGGGAAAAGGATACGTTGCAACACATCATATCTAAGGCATCTGGATCACTGAGTTTCTCTGTTGATAACTGGAAGTCAAAAGCCACTGGAGATAAGTATACTGATCACAGCTATATTTGTGTCACTGCTTGCTTTGTTGATGCTGATTGGGAAATGCAGAGAAGAGTTGTGGGATTCAGGCTCTTGGAATTTGCCAATGATGCCCCGTCTGTAGCTGAAACTATAGCATTGAGCTTTCATGACTTGGATGTTAACAAGAAGGTCATGAGCATTACCTTTGACAATACTTTAGATGATGCTTCTGTGGCTAGTTCACTTAGGACACTTTTGCGTAATGAGGACAAATTCTTATGTGATGGTGAATTATGTGGTGTACATTGTTGCACAGATATCTTGAATTCAGCTGTGAAAACTGGACTGGAGCTGATTTCTGATGTTATTGAGAAGATACGTCAGGGAATTCATTATATCAATTATTCTTCTGTAAGAAAGGATAAGTTCTATCAATATGCTAAAGAGATGTTTCATTTGGATGTTAACATCAAGCTACGTGCTGACATTGTTGTTTACTGGGACCTGACTTACAAAATGCTTGGATGTTTCTTGCATTACAAGGATGCTTTAAATCATTTTGCATCAACAGATGAAACCTTCCTAGCTCATTTTCATCTTGGTGGTGAAGAGTGGAACAAGGTAGCAAGCATGGAAAAGTTTCTGAAGGTACTTTATGACATAACTTGCACGTTCTTAAGCAAAGAATCTAAAACTGCCAGTTTATACTTTCTTGGAGTATATAAAGTTTACCGACTCCTAGATGTGACAAAAGGGCAAGTAAACTTCATGTCTGCTATGGTGGATGATATAAAAGCCAAGTTTGATAAGTATTGGTCAGAGTATAGCCTAATTTTGGCTTGTGCAGCTGTTTTCGATCCTCGTTACAAGCTCACCTTAATCAGCTATTGTTTTCGGAAGATCTACGATGATGCTGATGCTAGCCAACATATCACTAGAGTTGTTGCATTGCTTAACAGATTATTTACTGAACATGAAAAGTCTTCCTGCTCATCTTCTGTTGGGACAAATGTTCTCGAATGCCATACAAAGGATGACTTGTTTGATGATTATTCTCCACCAAAACAAATATCAGAGTTGGATTGGTATTTGGAATCACCAGTGATGGATCTTAGTGTTGATTTGGATATCTTGAAGTTCTGGAGTGGCATGTGTAAGTGTTACCCTGACCTTGCAAACTTGGCCCGTGATATCCTTGCCATTCCTATGTCCACTGTTGCTACTAAATCTGCATTCACCATGGGGGAGAAAGTCTTGAATCATCGTCGAAGTGGACTTTGCCCAGACTTACTTGAGATGCTGATTTGTCTCCATGACTGGACATCTCCAAAGGACAGAAATGGTATTGCGTTATACTTTGTAAATCTGATTATTTGTTCTTGATATACCTCTGTAGACTTTATTATCTTTTGATAAAGTTGCACATAACATACTTGTTTCTCTGTTGTAATAATAGGAATCGCTGTATCTGCTATAGAAGAGTATTGTACTGATGATGAGGAAGAAGAAGAGGATGACGAAGTGGAGAAGAATGTAGAGGAGTCTGACGATAACAAAAAAGGTGCTGACTGTGGTGGTGATGAATAGAATGTTAGGCTGCAACTGAGACAACTTATTTCATTCAGTATGTAGTAGTCTTGAGTTATTCCTAGTGGGCTACATGGGATACATCCTTCTGCTTGCTCCATGGTGGGCATGATTAGGTACTCTGATATGGGATATCTGAAGGTACTCATTGCCATGTCATTATTTTACCAGTAGCTTCTTTAGGTTGCTTCTGTGACACTATAATATAGGATATTGACGGCAGTCCTCACGTTTGAGACTTTTGTTGGCGTGCACCTTGGAACTGTTGCCAGTGGAACATGGATAGCCTGCAAGAATAGGCGGTTGTCTTCACACTTTATCCTCGTTCTGTAATGGAAGATCAGTAATGCCTGACTGAAATGATGGCAACACATGGTATCAGTAGTACAGGAGATTTTCAGCATGACCTTCATCTGAACGGCTGTTCTGAATGCAACTATGTACTTCACTTCTGCGCCCTGAGTAAATGTGGTGATGCGAGGTCACCTTGCTGCTGCCTGCATTGCCACAGAGAAGAAAGGATAGTTCCTGATGGGCTTCCCGAAGCTTGTTTGCACTGATTCAATTCCCTTTAGAACCTGAACCCTTCAGTAACCCAGAAAGCTGTTTTTCATCTCTTGTGGGGCTCCATTTCTTGGTTCTTGGTTGTGCCTGCTGCCCCGGCAACAATGGGTGCACGCCATGGATGGTCCTTCCTGTCTCTGCGCTGTTGATGGTGAGGGAGGGATGATGCTTCCATGATACAGGAGGGAATGCTTTCATGATGCAACCATCGAAGTTGATCCAAAACTCCCAAAAATAAACTGATCCAGATTTCCGAGCAAGAAAAATAACTAAAATAATCTAAATGGTTGATCTAGAACTCCCTTCACCATTACTGCGAAAGGATACTAGGCCCTCACATCATGTTCAAATACTAGCCGGAAACATCTACAAGGTACATCTATACAAGCTGTCATCGAAGTGTATGTGTACTTCACTACATCTAGATCTCCTGATCGACCAAGTTATCAGAGACGCTGCCAGCTCACGATTTTGACAGAGTTTATGTTTCTGAACACACCAAAAAATTCATTTCAGTTTATGATCTTAATTATGTTCGGTCCGTACTTATATTAAGTCTACAAACTATATATGTGACAGGATGCACGTACGTAATGAAACACCAAAGTAGCAAGCTACATTAGGACGGCTGACTGTCTCATTTCTGAACAAAGGATTAGAGATAACACAGCCAAATCATCAATAGTCAACATAATGTTCCATGTGCTGTTAATCTAATTTCAAAGATCGATGACCTCTGTTAAGTTCAATGACCAACAGGAGAATTCTAATCTGCGAAATAACAAACTGGCACTCCGATTTTTACCACGAAATTTGTACGGTTCAGGTGCTACCTTTAGCACCGGGTCAAATAACCGGTGCTAAAGGTGGGGGCACTAGCAAAAAATATTTGCATATTTGCGTGTTGCAAGATTCGAATGCAAGACCTCTTGGCTCACGCGCGTGCACCCACCTAACCATCTCACCTACACAGCGCATGTGATAGGATTAAAGATGCGCTCCTTTTGAAGTAGCATGTGACACCTACATTAGCACCGAATCGTATTTACGAACCGGTGCTAAAGGGCCTTTAGCACCGGGTGGTGTTACGCCCCGGTGCTAAAGGGGGGTGGTGTTACGACCCGGTGCTAAAGGGTCACGCACCGGGTCGTAACACCACCCGGTGCTAAAGGGTTCCCGAGGGCGTCCCAATTTCGCACCCGGTGCTAACGTTTCATTAGCACCGGATCTTAAGTGCACCGAGGCATACGAGGAGTGCGGATGTGAGTTATTCTTGCAGTGAAGATAAAGAAACAAGATAGTGGCTGCCAACCTAATCCTAGTGTGATCCGTACTCCTTGAGATGCTTTCGTACCACTTGTTCACGGAAAAAAACTATATTCCGTTTGTACCATTTCATCTATCCAGCCACACTCTGTCACGTACGTTTTCCAACTCACAAAATGGATAAATTCTATGACTTGGTATACTCTGAGAATCCTCTGCGGCTCTGCATGATATGATCTTGTTGCGTGTGGGTCCGCACTTGCATTATGTTAACAACTAACTAATTAACAACAGTTGATCAGGGATGGACACAAAATAAAATGGCTACTGAAGCTGCAGAACTGATGGAATAATGGAAAACCACAGCTAGCTCTAGTTGTACAAGACGTATGTACGTACACCCAGTTGACTCATTCCTCGGCATAGAAATATACAAGAATAGAACCAATGATTACAGTCCACATAGCTCCAACTCTCCAGCTTCAAAAGAAAAAAAAATGCTCACTTCCTGTACAAGGATACAGCAATTGAAAATGGTTGGTACGTTCCAAGCAACAATATAAGATAGCCGTAGTGCTCGCATGCTATCAGGTTCATTCCTCTTCTTGCTGCCATCTTGGTTGCGCCTTCCCCGTGCCAAGAACACTTTCTACAATCACCAAGAACACTTCTTCAATCTCTAGACATCCTCTCCAATCATGATGACCATGGGATACTTCCGGGCGCCGAGGCGGCTGTACGGGAAGACGAAGTACTCGCCGGAGAGGGAGAACCACGGCGAGAGCCTGCACGCCGCCCTGCTCACGGACGCGGCGGACATGGTGCCCAGCAAGGGGTGCTTCGCGGTGTACGTCGGCGCGGAGGCGAGGCGCTTCGTGGTGCCGACGAGCTACCTCCGCCGGCCGGCGTTCCGGGAGCTGATGGAGCGCGCGGCGGAGGAGTTCGGCTTCAACCAGGCCGGCGGGCTCCGCATCCCCTGCCGAGAGGAGGATTTCCGGGCCACGGTCGCCGCGCTCGAGGTGCGCCGCCGGTGGCGACGGCCGATCGCGAGCGGCGGCAAGATCAACGACGTGATGGTCAAGGCGGCTCGGTAGATATATTGTTGCGTGCGTCTTGTAGAGTTGTAGCTTTGCTTGTTCGTTACCATGCAGATTTCAGATATAGGACTATAGGAGAACATTTAATTTCCTATAGTCCTATAGAGCAGTACTGCACTAGCGACAGATGTTAATTAAGAGATCTGTTTTGTAAGGAGTGTGAAATTAGTAAGAAAGAAGAGAACAGAATTTGGGAATCCTTGACCGTTCGTTCCTGTGATCAGGCAGTAACAAGACAAATTGGAGAGGCAATACTTTTTCCCATGGCCAGACACTAGCTTCCTCTCCCGCCCCTGCTAGTCTGCTAAAAGACAACCTCAGGCGCTAGCTACCTCTACTAATTGAAATTACAAATTACTATAAAGCTGGCTATGACATTTTCGGAAATTACAAATTACTATTGTTTTTAAGTTAACTAATCACTTCGTCCAAAATTACTATTATTTTGGATTTGTCATGAGTCAAATGTATCTAATTTTAACCAAGTTTATTGAAAGATACAATAACATCTACGAAATAAAATTGGTTCTATTAAATTCACCATGAAATATATTTTGGCAGTGAATTTATTTGGTATGAAAATATTATTATTTTTTCTATAAACTTGATCAAAGTTAGCCAAATTTGATTTAGAATAAACCAGAGTAGTAAAGAAGATTTATTCCGTAAAGAGTAACAGTGAAGCATGCATGGTAACCAATATGCTGTATATATACAAGATTAATCCGATAATTACTAGCATAATTCAATAAAAAAACAATAGGAAATATTACAACACTACTCCCAAACTTGGAAATAGGAAGAGAAAGCCTAATAAACCTTGACAACATTGCACTCGATAACAAGAAGGCTCTGTGCAGCATCGGGTGCTGTTTAGTTTAGACTAGCTGACCTATGTTCCTGGAAAAAGACAAAAATAAGCATCTCAAGAAGCAAGAAATGAGCTGGCAACCTAATCGTAATGTCAGCCGTACTCCATGAGATGCTTCCGTACCCTCTTATCCTACAGAAAATACAATATTCTTTCATGCCACTTCATCTGTTCTGCCACTCTGTTTTTCATACTCTTTAAGAACTTTCTCAAGGTGATCTTGTTGCGTGTGGGTCCCTTATAGCATTATGAGACCAACTAACTCACATTAGTGGTTGATCTAAACAGACTAGAGAAATAGCATAATTCATGGAAGAACAGCTAGCTGTCTGTGCTGGTGTTTGACTAATTTTTATCTAAAAAATGTAGAACACTTTCCACGACGCTAATTACATACAAGCTTCCAAACGAAGTACCTCTATTTCTCTGCCACAATAACACTTCGGCTCCTCTGTAGTCTGTACTAGGTGAAAACCCAACAGTTTTACTTAATGACATAACACTTAGAGAAGATATCATAAAATCCCGACCATTTGACACTGATGATTCTGAAGCATGTTTACCCTGACGGCCTGACTCTATGACGTAACTGTTAGGATCATTCGGTTATTGCTATTATCTTGTTATTGCACAATTTAAGGCCTGCCTACTAATCTTAGCAATCACATCAAAAAAAAACAAAAGGCTAATCCTGAAAAAAAACTGAGATCAAGAAGCTTTTCTATGAAACCAAGAATGGTACGGTGTATGTTTAGCGAAGAAGACAAAAATAATCAGGCCAAGAAGCAAGAAAGTGGCTGGCCACTCAATCATAGTTTGATCCGTACTTGATATGTGATGTCATACTTTCCTACCATACATCCAAGGAAAAAACCATTTTTCCATTCGTACTATTTCGTCCTCTTTAAGACACTCTGTACGTCACAAGGCAAGTCACATGTTCAATAAATTAAACCGCGTTTAAATTTGTATTCTTTGAGTATTTCCTGAACCGAGATCTTGCGTGTGGGGTGCTATATATGAGAAGTGTACAGCTAAGTGAATCATTCCTCAACAGAAGAAAACGAATGGATCGAATCTCCAGCTTAATTAGATCATTGTTTGTGCATCCATTTATATATCCATGTTAATGGCTCTTTGCTGAGCTTGCTTTGTAGGGTCTGATCAGCTCCACGCGTATCAGCAATAATAGCATACTGTATGTGGATCATCTCTAGTGATGGTTCAGGCGTGAATTATGCTTGCATGTGACTGAACGTTAACAGTTTCACTTCCAGACATGTTTATTTGATGTAGGAAAAACATATTGTGGTCACCTCTCCAACATTATTACATATGCTATATATGATCGTCATATAACTGGATAGTAGATCCGTTCTTATGATCTCAAATACATCCGAGATAGAAAGACAAACTAAGCTTGCATTGTTCTTTGAGGTCCAAGAGACGCTTTGTGCGAAGTTGGTTTGTTTAGCATAACCCAGGACTGTGTTTGTGAGGAACACAAAGCGAAACATTATTCTTCCGTACTTCATGACGCACACTCTATCGAAGAAAAAACATTATTTCATATATATGTACCACTTTGTCCTCTTCGATACACTACCAAATGCCAAGCAAGTACAATGCAAATAAATAAACTTTGTGCTGTTTAGTATTATAGAATTTCTATCTCTGTATAATCTTCTTGCGTGTGGGTCCGTTCTTGCATTTTGTTAATATATCATTCTAGCTAACAATACTTGATCGATTTTTTTTTTAAAAAAAACATCATTGTGAACACAGCAACCTAGCTGTTACAGCTATTTGCATTGACTCAATTCCTCTAAACAATGTAGCACACTTTCTACATACAAGTCTAGCTTCAGCCTTCAGCCTACAACTGTACGCCTGTAAGCTAGCTATAAGAGGAACCCAGTGCTCACATGCCTCCACCATCTCCTCTCTTCTCCTCCAGGTCTTTGCATTGGCTGCGCTCCAGGCGGCACAAAGAACTCCTCCTCGTCCCTTCCTTCCATTCTCCAAGTTCACTATACCATTTCATCGGTTGCGTACAAGAAGATTTCTAGGAGCGACAAGTCTTGGATCGTGGTGACAATGATGGCGATGGGGTCGTACTTCCGGGCGCCGAGGCGGCTGTACGGGAGGAAGCCGGAGAGGGAGAGCCTGAGCGCCTCGCTCCTCGTCGACGAAGGCGAGGCAGCGGCCGCCGCCGGCGCCGTGCCCAAGGGGTACTTCGCCGTGTACGTCGGCGCGGAGGCCCGGCGCTTCGTGGTGCCGACGAGCTACCTCAGCCAGCCGGCGTTCCGGGAGCTCATGGAGCGCGCCGCCGAGGAGTTCGGCTTCGACCAGGCCGGCGGGCTCCGCATCCCCTGCCGCGAGGAGGACTTCGAGGCCACCGTCGCCGCCCTCGAGAAGTCGAGGCGTGGCGGCGGCGGCGGCGGCCGAGCGCGAGGAGCGGCCGCCGTTCCGACGCGATGGGCGCGCTGCAGCTAGCTCATCTAGCCATGCATGTAGAATTGTAGATCATGCAGGTTGCAAGAAAATAGAAGAGAAATTCTTTGGTTCTTTGGTATGATAGTCCTTATGGGATGATGAGTAATATAATGCTGTTCTGTCTAAATTTATGTTATATATAAACTGACATGAAGATGAAACAAGAATTTACATCCTCGTATTCCTGTGGTTGATCATCAGAAGATTTGGTTATTTCTCGGCCGGTCTGAAGTCTGAACACTGGTTTCATCAAAAAAAAACGTCGAACATTGAAGTCAGATGTTGGTTACTATCTGTGCTGAGTTTTCTATTGCAGCATGCCAGCATCTCAGTTCTATGAGCATGTCAACGGGCATATCGGAATTTAGAAGAATGAAATCCATGGAAATTCTGTGCTGGAGCAATACTTTTTTGAGCTAGCTTGGAATCAGTGCATGTGGTCATGTGGATCATCTCAAGTGATTATTCTGGACTCTGAACGGAAGCATGATGGCGCATGTGCGATTGTGGGCTAGCTGTGATTAGTTTTATTTCTGGACACTGCAAGAAGGAAAAACTGCCTTTATATCGGCAGATGTACCTCATTCTCTGTTCGGAAATTGTCTCGGTGATTTATCTCTGTAATCCTTGGAATAGAATTACCTTCTAGCTGAAAGATCAGTTCTATTGAAGGAGTCTTAGTAGATCTGTCAGAAGCATGTACAAACGGTTTACAGCTGTAGATAGATTGTATGGGATGACTGATGCTGTTTTGTCGAAGTTATGTTATAAACTGACATGAAAACGAAACAAGAATTTACTGTAATACATTTACATCCTCTTATGCTTCTTGTTCATCAGAATTCAGAAGATTTGATCCACAAATTCCCTAGATCAGTATATAAAGGACGATTATTATTATTTCAGTTTCGTCCATGGAAATTTCAGATGTTGTGCTCTACTTGAGCTGAGCTTTGGATGCGCATCTCAGTTCTATGTGTTTGTCAACAGGTACACCAGAAATCAGCCATACAGGAGAATGAAATCCATGGAAATTCTGTGCTGAGCTTGCAATTCTTGTGACACAATTATCTTACATTCTGAAAGATTTAGTTCTATTGGAAGATCTTAGTATAGATGATGGCAGGAAACCAGCGGGGCACTAAAGGTCCCAGATTTTGTATCTGTCAGATTATCAGAATGCATGTGCAAACGGTTTACTGATATATATTTAGTATTGTTTGAGCTAGGGCTCCATCCATATGCAGCTGCACGGCTTCAGTTCTCTCTCTCTAGAACTCTCCGTAAGTGTTCGGGGTGTTTGGATCCAGTGCTAAAACAAAAAATTGCTAAATTTAGTCCTAAAAGGGGCTAAAGTTCCAAACTGTAGGGGCTAAACAAGGCTAAAATATTTTAGCACCCTTAGCACCCAAAGTGATGCTAAAAGGGGCTTAAAAAGGTGTAACAAAATCTCATGAGTCTAAACTAGTAACATTTTGTTTCATCTTTTCAAACTTAGCCCAAATTTGTAGTGGTTTTCAGTGACATTGTGTCGAAGTGGCAACATTACCAGCTGTTAATCAAAATTTAAATTTCAAAAATTTATAAATAGCTTGAAAAGTTTACCTAGAAAATTTTGTGCAAGTAAAATAAAGTACAACTAAACTAGGACATTTCGCTATGCTGATTAAATTAAATTTCATACCAAATCGATTCATGTTTTGAATAACCATTTGCGCAACAGGACTTTTCTAAAAATAAAGCCATTTATAAAATATAATTTTGAAAACCATCAGTAACTAATATATTTTTTTAAAACGAATCAAGAAAATATCAATGTATGTTTGAGTTAAAAAAAACTTGTTGCTCGGGAAGGGATTAAATTTTAATTAGCACACAAGATATTATTTTGTTTAGTTTTTTAAATAGGAAAAAGTTCAAATTACTCCCCTCAAGTATAGCCAAAGTTTGGATAACCCCCTAAAGTAATTCTTGGTTCAGTTTACCCCCTAGACTATGTCATTTGGTTCAATTTACCCCTTAACACAATTTATCTTTTTTGTTTCTCCATGCACAAGTGGAATTTAAAGTTTAACTTTTGCAATATTATAGCAGCCAATATAAGATATGATAAAAAAATATATCATAAATTTTTTGTCACTGTTTTGATAGGGTAATATATTTAATAATAAAGTTATCCTTAAAATATAATATTATATAGAAAGTAGTGATGAAAAATTCGTAAAATATTTTCTAATATAGATTATGATGTTCACTACCTCCCTGTAAAATCTCAAATTAAAATTCATCTTGTGCATGGAGAAACAAAAAAGACAAATTATGTTAAGGGGTAAGTTGGACCAAATAACATAGTTTAGGGGGTAAATTAAACTAAAACATAGTTTATGGGGTTATCCGGACTTTCGCTATACTTGAAAGGAGTAATTTAGACTTTTTCCTTTTAAATACAAATTCTAATTTATTCAAATATGTAAATATGTGTAGGTTGTAGGTACTCTGCAGTGGGAGTGAAAATATTCTTAAAACTAAGATATTCTTCCAATTCATAAAATCCAAATAAATATTTTAGTCCTGTCTTATCACCACATCAATGCCATGTATCCAAAACCACACTAATCGGGGACAAGGTTGGAGTTGGCAGTGCTTGAAAACACAAGTAGTTTAGGTTTTGGCCTTGTTTAGATCCCAAAAGCAACTCCCAAATTTACTATGCAAAAGAAGATTTCCCGTCACATGAAAATGTCATAACATGTATGAATAACATGTATAGAGTACTAAATGTAGATGAAATCAAAAACTAATTGCACAGTTTTATTGTGCTCTACGAGACGAACATTTTGAGCCTAATTAATCAATTTTTGAACAATTTTTCACAAATACAAATAAAATACTACAGTAATACAATGATTATGATGTGACATCAAACTCCCAACTTCGACCAGGCCAGGCCACGAGCATGTCTTTGTCCGCGCCGTTGCCATAGATTTTGCAGAACTCATGATGTGTGCAACAACTAGCAGAAGGTGGTTATATTATTTGGAGCAATAAAGGCACCGAAAAAGGGGCTTCCCCAGCCACCGGTAGTAACAAAAAGCTAAATTGCCTTCAAATACATAAACGCATTCATACAAATCTCGCGCTGCTTGCCATCACTGTGGACAGATAACCAATATTCTTTGGCAGCAAGATTAGGTCAGTGAAGGCAATGCGTTCATAAGGATGATGAGCATTTTACCAACAAAACATTTCCATTCGACAAACCCTGTTAAGACCTTTGCACTACATCATAGCTACTCGCCCGAGAAGAAAACTGTACATTGAAATTAAAACCACCTAACATGTACATTTTGCTAAAAATGCCACTCTTCCCACCTATATCCGTGGGAAGGGCACATTAAGCCTTTGCTCTAGGCCTGATATGCAATACCCTACTAGTTGGGCTACATCTTGAAATCCATCACGCAGACGGTGTTGTTGGAGAAACAGGCTGCAATCTTGCTGCCCTCCTTGTTCCAGCACACTTCAAAGATGCCTCCAGTCCCTCTGTAGGTCTTGAGGATCCTGCCTTCTTTCACAGACCAGATATGTAAGCACTGATCCAGGGACCCACTCGCCAAGTATTCACCATCAGGGCTAAATGCAACAGAATATACTGGTTGCCTGCAGATATGCAACAGCTTTGTTCAACATCGCAAGCAAGCACAAGAAAGTATCAGGATAGTTCACTTTTTGTGGTATCAATACCTATGGCCAGCCAAGCTGTACAAAAGGTGTCCTTGCTCAACTTCCCAAAGCTTGATAGTAGAATCAAAAGATGCGCTGCACAAGAAACTAAAGTCAACAAATGCTACGATGCAAGGGAGTTCCTAAGAGGCAACAAACCAACTCCAGGTAGCTGAATAATCCTAGTTACATCTGTAACAACCATCATCTTATCTCTTTACATGAGCAATCAGCAGAAAAATCCGACAATGATCCAAATGTTAAACTGACTCAATAGGTATAGTGCCAAATCTCCCAAATTAGATATGCCAAATTTTGTTTCTGTTGACCATTCTTATTCATGCCATGTAACAAATAATAAGAATCACTAGTAACCAACTAGGCAAGGAAAACGGATTTGCAATACTCAAACACTGCTATTCAATAATACCCAGGGGTAAATTAGATCTCTACTGTTTACCTAGCCAAAAGCAACTGCTGATTAGGATTGTTTGTTCCTGGGCCTGTTGGGCTCCACCGAATAGTGTATATCTCCTGCAAAATATAGCTCAGGCTATTCAGCAGGTTATAGATAGTTACATAAGTTGAAGGCAATATAAAATCAGAGAGATTTGTCATACCTTGGTATGCTCCTTAAAATCAAATACACACTTATCTTGCTTCATACTCCATATCTGCAAAGAGAAGGTAACAAAAAGGGGAAACAACTTTATTATGGAAGGTAGTAAATGCACATTTGCAAAGATAGCAGCTGTGAACCCACAGGCAAATAACTAAATATATCGACTTCAGTGCTGCATGTGTGCAATGCAATACACACTACAAAAAGAAACCAGTAAGCTAGGCATCTAGAAACATATTACTCAATTGCACATCTAACAGGTACATCAGATGAGATATACAGCTAAACATTACTCAAACAACATATTGTACCATTTAGCTAAGGAAGACTGCATGAGAAAGAGATTGTCATTGTGCACAATCGTGCAATGAAAAATGGAGACTGCCTATTCGACAAAAAACAAAATTGGCATTTGTAGAAGTAAATGGGCAACTTTATTTTGGAAAGGAAATGACTACACGAATGACTGAGTCTTCCGACTTGGCCATACGAGCAGTGTTGCTCATCCTCATGAAGCTTTGATGGTAATGTACTAGTCGAATAGCATCGTTGTAGAAAGAAATAGTACCTTTGCTGTCCAATCGTCAGAACATGAAGCCAAAAAAGTACCAGTTGGATCCCATTTGATAGCATTAACTTCACTCTGGAAAGCATGTGCAATTACCACAATGGGTCACAATAGAAGCTACGTTTCCAAAACTAGTATACAGGAAGACAACAGACTGGAACATACATCTGCATGTGACTACATTTGTATCCAAAGAATGCCATGCCATAATAAATTATCGATCAATGATCTCATCCATTTAATATATCGGAAGTATCAACAAACCATGTTGCATAACTTTTCAACTCTGAGTGATATATAAAGTGTCTGATAACAAAAGAATGTTCAATGTTTTTTACTTTTGGGTTGCATAGATCATCCAGAAAAGAAAGATGCATGCAAAAAGAACACCATAGAGTTTGGGACCTCGTAGAATGAATATTAAGAATATAATCACTGAAAAACTAACCTGATGACCAGTGAATGTTTTAACTGGACGCTGTTCCCCAATTTTGCAAACATAGATCATGTTATCGGTTGAGCATGTTGCAAAAGAATTATTATTTCTCCAATCAACATCTAGCGTTGGAGCTACATGAAAACAGGTGTGAGTTAGCTTTGGCTGAATCCAATGCAAACACATCTATTGAAATAACGAATTATCAGTTAAAAACAAACATCATTACAGCATGCCAATTATACCTGAATGAAATTCAAACTGCTGCTTGCATTCCCATGTCTTTGTATCCCAAACAATAGCAGTTTTATCAACGCTTCCACTTAGGAGAAAATCTCCTTTCTTATTCCATTTCAACGAAAATATGGGCCCCTTGTGTTTGAACAATGTCTGCTTCAGTTCTCCTGTTTCATTCATCATAACATAAACGATGAGACAAAAGAATAGGTGGAAACAAAATATCTAGGCTATATGACCTATATGATTTCTTCAACTGTTGTAATAATTCAGTATATAATGAATTCATGGCAGGTCTGGTTTTAGTGAAATTTAACACATACATTGAATAAGAATAACAAGGAGCTTATCACCAGGTCATGTTTTTGAGAAATTGAAGGCAAATTGAATAAATATGTGCAACATAAGTCAAATATAATAATCACATGATCACAACAGACCCACATTTTCAATTAGACAAACTTTGACGTCAGAATGAAGAGCCAAAGCCAACAAAACATGGACACACAGAAACAGTAATTCACTCACCATCTCTACTCCATATTCTTGCCTGCCCATCATAGGAGCCTGTAGCCAGTAATGTACCTTCACCCTGCAAGGCATTTCAGCAAAACAAAAATGACAATGAGTACATGTGATAACAAAGAAACCTAAATGCAAAAAATAGTATTTTGCATGGTGGGCAAATAAACTATGGCTATGCTACTACTACATGAATCTCCTGGTAACTTCACCTGAAAAACATGAAATGCAAGAGAGCTATGGGTATAAACAAAATTGTACAGCAAGAAGAAACTCACATTCCAGTCAAGTGTGGTGACATCCTTGCTCTTCTCATTGGTCCGACCTTTAAAATGTTTCAAAACATGAACACCAGGAGGAGATGATTGCATGCTGGAACCGCATGGACCATCTGGTATTGTCCAGATTCTAGCCGTTGAGTCTCCTGACCTAGTACGTTCAAAATATTGCACAATAAGTCAACAAAAAGTAGAAATAGACATAAGCAACTTCCTTGGTAAACATAAGGGCTGCATACATTAAATTGCAATGAATAAAAGATGGGATGGGACTAAATGAAGGGAAGTTCCACATAGGGATGAAATGGATCGGATACAGACAGATATATATGGATATGAATACAGATAGTTGTTTTTTTTCTACAATTGGATTCGAGTACGGATAGTGTTAGATATGTCTCAATATGGGTTAAAAATGCATACACACTGCTTATCAGTATAAGATATTCAACTTTGAGTATTGGGATTTGGATATGGAACACAGATCTTGAATAGCCAAATTCAGATACTAACTATACTTTTAGTGCCTAAACCCTTTCATTTGGATGGACATAACAGATAGTATCCGCCCTGTTTTCACCCCTAGGACCAAGTTTTGAGAAGGCAGATTAGTGACAATATTTAATTCCGTTATGCGGAATAGTTTGTTCTATGACACCAAAAGATACCAGTTTTAGAAATATAGCATCGACCAATCCAACGAAAAAGATTGCACCGTTTGAAATTTATACCATTCCATACACTTTCGAAAGTTTCAGTTTGTTTTCCCCTTAAGACTACTAGGAAGATGAAAAGATATCTTTGCCCTTTGGCCTTATTATTTGAGGGGCCTAGAGTAGTGGTGGAATGGGCTCTTGGCTATTCGATGGAAGGGAGAAAGGAACAATACCTTAATGCAGGTGGAAAAAGGCAGGGGAAAAAGGGTCAATTAGACGGAGTGATATCTTTCTAAATGTCACATTTTTTATGGTATTACAGTGTACCAACGTATTTTTATGGTATATTCTAAAACAGGTACCTTTGGATGTCACAGATCCAATTTTTCCTTAATTTTCATACACAAAGCTAATGCTCAAGACTCAGAGATCCATCAAAGACACTGTTCACATTTGGAAGCCAATGACAGGCTACTGTTTAGTATGCCAAACTGTATCGCTACAGGAGCACAAAAAGAGAAACAAAAATACGAATGCCTATGCAAGTAGATAATAAGGACGCACCCGGAAGCTAGAAGAGAACCGGTTGGACTCCACGCACAAGCGAAAACCTGAATATACAAAAAAAAATGTAAGAGAATATAATATTTGTCACTAATTTTTAAGAGGCTTAGCTGGGTACTAATGGACACTGCTAACCTCTGAACTGTGCCCTTCCAAAACTGTCACATCAGTGCTAGAGATCTCCTGAGCAGTTACATCCATCGGAGTGGGACCTGTGGTATTAAGGTACTATCAAAAGTGGTATACACAGAACCCAGTCTCCACAAATAATTCCATCCGATTACTGCTAGAATCATCTTCTTTAATCAATACCAGTGTATGGTTCCAAAATATACTACCTCTGTTTCTAAATGTTTGACACCATTGACAGGTCACAACATTTGGTCATTCGTCTTATCAAAAAAATTATTGCAAATATGAAAAATATAATTCAAGGTTAAAGTACCTTTAACAATGAAACATGTCACGACAAAAAAGATGATACATAGTCTGTTTCGAATAAGACAAATGATTAAATGTTGCGCCCAAAAGTCAACGGTGTCAAACATTTAGGAAAAGAGGAAGTAACGTATTTGGTACTGGAAAGCAATGGGGATGGAAATGAATCAAAAGAAGTACGGGATTCGTTTGATTGGAAGAAAATGTAACAGGAACAGTTGAACCCCTTCCTTTTTCCTCTGGCAGATTGCTATTTTTGGCAATGTTGGTGGCAATCAAGAACTTGGTGGCAACCAGAGAGCTAGCGATGGTAGAAGCCGCAGACAAGTCATCCAAATGCAGGTGCTCTGGAGATCGTTGTGCCGCGACCAAACAATGTAGTAGCGAGGCTCTGGACTAGTAGCCATGTTCCCGTTCCTGTCCCCGGAACCGGAACGTTCCCAGAACGATTATGCAAGATTTTTACACTACATTGTTACCGGAACGTTCCCGTTCCCGTTTCGGAACGAGGAACATGGAACGTGGCCACGTTCCACGTTCTCGGCTTCTAGAGTCTGGAGGTCGTTGATGTCGAGGTGCAGAGCGATCACTGGCAACGGAGGGGCACACACATGGCAGCGGAGGTCGATTCGTGTGGCAACAAGATGACACAGACCATTGGTGGCTGCATAGTTTTAAAGGCGTCACCTAGGCATCAGGTGCACCCAGCTCGCCTTGGGAAACAGTGACCCCTCGTAGCCTAGGCGATAAGGCGTTCCCAAAATTCTTGGGACGCCTTACCGCCTTTGAAACCATGAATGGCTGGATATAAGATGAGGGGATGGACGGTCATGGGAGGGAGTGGCGGCATTGTGATTAAGGAGGAGTATCAACAAGTCGTATCATTTTCTGCTGCAAGATATTTTGGACGGTAATGGGTTTCTACTCAGCTGTTCTCAGATCCCATGCGATTGGTTTACGGTCCGCCGGCCCAAACCAAACAAAAACAAACATAATCAAGTCACATTGTTATCTGATTACAGAGTAAGACGAATGAATCAAACAGCACGTAAATTCTCATGAAACTAAACAACAGTATCTAAAATCAGTTCCATGCCCAAGTTTTCATAACAGATATCAAATAATATATTGGCTGATATTGAGAAGAATCAGAAATGGGTCATTCAAGCACTAATGCAGCTTAGAACATAGTTCTAATATTTTGTAATTTTCCTAGAGTTATTCCTTCTTCAGATTCTTGCAATGGAAGACTCCAAATTTGTTCATACTTCATAGCATCACAAGTTGACTGATAAAAGACCAACTTGCTTGAAATGTGCAGGACAAGATTCGACGCTTACATAAGGAAATGTCCAAACATTCATTACATGCTCCACATCAACGGGTAACTCGTTCATGTTGCAACACAAACAGTACTTAACATAATTATTTAACAAGCATCAAACATTCTCAAGTTAAGGAAAGATGCAAGCATACTCATAATTTGCTAAAATGTTATGTAATGGAAAATGGTACCAGAAGGGTAATATAAAAAACAGTAAGTAATTAATCACCTCCGCCAGCAAGAGAGTCTTCCTCATGCTTAACCTTATCTATACGCTCTGTGTGCTGCTTTTCTTTCTCTTTTTCTTTCTCCTTTTCTTTTTCATGCTCCCTATCTTTTTCAGATTTATTATCCTTCTCCCTCACTGGTTCTTTTTCTTTGTCATGGCGATCCCTCTCGCGTTCGCCTCCGGGACGGCGTTCATGCTCCTCATTACGATCTTTCTCTTTTCCCTTATCCTTCTCACGCTCAGTTTGAGATCTCTCCCTTTTCCTCTTCTTCACAAGGTGTTGCAACTCTTCAACATCCTTTGTTATGATTTCAAGTGGTTCCAGAAGGGCAAAATCCTTCTCAATTTCTTCATCATTCTGAAACAAGAACAGTAGATGGTGTCACATCAATTGGCAGTAGTAATAAATACTGCAAAATAAACATGCTTACCTCTTCTGTATTTGCTTCCAGTTCTATGTACTGGAGCCCTTTCTGCACAATAGTGATAAGAGCACCAGGTGGGACTGCATTTCCATCGATGCCACCCTTATGGATCCCTGCTTCATACCCTAGAGTAAATGCGGCATGAATGAAACCTGGAGAGAAAGAGAAACTATTAGTGATTAAAATCACACTATCTTGCTTAATATATGTTGGTGCACAGCTCTCCTGCCTAGCCTTGGAAGGAAACTGGCAAACATATTTAGACGAAGAGTGTAACAGGTGATGGAAACATAGCCACAAGCACTAAAAATCTGTACATTGACTAGAGTATGAATAAGGTGAGGTCAAATTTCGCTGAAAGATGATAACATTCTGATAATCTAATGTTCCTGTAATTTTGTTAGGCACCGAAGGCTGTTACACACTAACAGAATAGAGATCATAAAGACAAAACCTCTGGCGAATATGATCTGTATCTGGTTCCTTCGTGTGAGGACAGTAGTAGAAAAATGGCTATAGAAGCACAGGAACTAGCACCAAAACTAATTTTCCCAGAATTACCCTTACAATACATTCAAAATACTAATAAGAAAATCAATCACAGGTAACATATCCCCCAACCCTGTCCCCACCATCATGCAACCCCAAAAGGAATCTGATCCTATAACCATTCTACCTTCCATATCCTATTTTTCTACACACCACGATAGAGCGCTAAAATTCATGGGCAGGGTCAACGTCCTGGAGCATAAAATTCCCAAATGCGCATAACTCATCAACGAAACTTGAGAGCATGTGAATTTCTCAGAACCAACACATGGAGGAAGAAATGGATAGATGCAATAACATTCCTATTCTCCTACTTGAGGCAGCAAAGACTGTTTGGAACTAACAGAACAGTTCCTCCCCAAGTTACCGGCTACATCTCTAATTTCTACATTTGAGGGCAACAAGGTTAAGGCCCTGTTTGGTTCCACGGACTAAAACCAAAACGGACTAAATTTAGTCCCAAAACGGACTAAAGATCCAAACTACAGGGACTAAAATGCCTCAAAGGGACTAAAACTCTCTAGTCCCACAAGAGGAGCTTATAGGGACTAAAATCCCCACTTTCCACTGGATGCCCTCCCCCCGACTCTATCCTCTCGTCTCCATCGCTCGCGCTCCTCTCCTCGCCGCCCCCTCCCCGCTCCGCCGCCGCCCGATTCCCGCTCCCTCCTCCGCCCCCTCCCTGCTCCGCCCCCTACCCGCCCGGCTCGCCTGCTCCTGCGCCGTCGCCGCTGCGAGGACCGCCCGACCGGCTCGCTGCGCCGCCAGCCACGTTGCGCTGCCCGGTTCGCCGCCCGCCCGCTCCGCTCCCCTCCTCCTGCGCCGCCGTCACGGCGAGGGCCGCCGTCACGAACCCGCGGAAGCTCCCGAACGGCCACAGCCCGCCGCCGTGGCTTAAGTCGCCGCTGCCCCTGGGACTGCACCCGAGGGACCCGCTCCGCCCGAACGGCTGCGCCGCCGTCAGGTCGATGGCGAACCGCCCGCCCTTGGACGCGGGGAGGCCGGACTCCGCCACGCAGACGCCCACGCCGGAGTTGGTGTGGTCCGGGACCAGCTCGAACCGGTACCCCAGCGAGTCGCCGCCGGCGCCCGCGCCGCCGCGCTCGCGCCAGCACTCAAGGCGGCCCCACGGCGTCCAGGTGCCGTCGACGGGGCGGAGGATGAGCCAGCCGCCGGGGTTGGAGCAGCTCACGCGGTCGGTGCCAGGGGAGGCGGCGAAGGCGCCCGTGCAGGAGGCCGGGCCCTCCTCGGCGGAGGGCAGCAGCGGGGCCGTGGTCATCTTGTAGGGGAGCTTGTTGAGGCGGATCCGGCAGTAGCATGGCGCGGTGGTCGGGTGCACCCCGGCGCCGGAGCTGGAGGTCGACCCGCCGCCGCTGCGGGGGGACGGCGCCGGCATCTTCAGCGCCAGGTTGCCGACCAGCACCCGCACGAACGGGCACGGGTCCATCGGCCGGCCGGACAGGGTGCTTCTCCTCCTCCTCCTTCGGATTGATTGACGCAATGTGATGGCGGGAGGGGTAGTAATCAGGGGTAAAATAGTCTTTGCGCAAGCCATTAAAGTCACTTTAGTCTCTTTTAGTTCAGGGATCCAAACAGCAATTTTAGTCCCTTAGGGACTAAATTTAGTCCCTTAGTTTTAGTCCCTAGGAACCAAACAGGCCCTAAAATAGCATCAAAAACGGGATTTTCCTTGAATCTACCACACTAATCCCTGGCAGGAACAAGCAAAAATCATCTTTCCCATCCCAACGCGCATAATACCGAATCTGCCCCATGTCCACAAAAGAATGTTTGGAATCAATAGAACAGTTCCTCCCAAGTTAGAGGCTATATCTCTAATTTCTGCATTCGAGGGCAACAAGGGGGAAATGGCATGACAAACGGGATTTTCCTCGAATCTACCGCGCCAATCCTTGACAGTAACTAGCAAATATCATGTTTCCATCCCTATCCTCATAACCCAAAATCCGCCCCCCTATCTACAAGCTGCCCTAAACCGCATCTGGTCCCAACAACATCCGGGTTCCCCAGAGAAGCGCACAGATCCGCCACAGCTCAGACGAGGGAACTTGCCGCCCCGCAGCAGCGAAGCCCCTAAACCCTAAATCCGCGCGAAAATGAGGGAAACTCTCTCCGCTCGAGCAATCAACGCGCGCGGGAAGGAGGGAAAGGAAGGGGGCGCACGCACCTGACTCCTGGAGGTAGCGGAAGACGAGGAAGTTGAGCTCCGCTGCAGTGAGCACCCCCATGGCCGGACGGCGCGGGCGCCGGCGGAGCGCGGAGGCGAGGAGACGGGAAGAGAGGCAGCGCCGAGGGGGGAGAATGACGACGGGCTGAAGGCTGAAGCGGATGCGTCGAGCGGTGGGAGGGGGGAAAGCGACCTGGCCCGCTTCGGGGACGGTGAGGATTGAGCCGAGCAGGGTGTAACGGAAGAACGGACGGTGATCGGTCACGTGAGGGGAACTAAAGGATGGAAGAGAAGAAGACGCCTTCCGCTGTTCCGCAAAGGGGCTTTGGAATACGTAGTTGAGAGGGGGGTGTGAGATAGAGTGCGTCGGGCCCAGAGGGCTTTGTATCTGTGTGGGCTTGAAAAGCCAGCGTCGTATTGGAACTTGAGGTCATACTTGGGCCGGTTTTTTCCTGCCGGCCCACAACCTGATGGCATACATGGTCAGCACCGCAAGCTCTCCGTTGGGCCGTGTTAGGCCAGAAAGAAGGTCGTTGGACCGTGTTGGGCCAGAAAGAAGCTCTCCGTTGGGCCGGTTTTTCTGCCGACTTAGAGCGGGAATAGCTTGCACAAGTTTTTTTCTCCACCCAACTTCCGGTGTTTGAGATGCGTGCAAGCCATATTATCTGTCCGATCCACTTCCACTCCCCTCTCGCGCTCCCTCTCCTCGCACGCTCCCGCCGCTGCCGCCGCTCCAAAGCTCCCGCCGCCGCCGCTCGTCGGGTTAGGGGTTCGGGTTGGGGGGAGGGGGGGTTGTCGGGGTTGCTTGGCTGCTGGACCTATAGAAGGTCGTGGGGGAGCTCGCCGGACCGCGGCGGGGGCGGGCGGCAGGGGCACCGCCCGCCGGGAGGTGGGAGATGGCGGTTGGGCCCGTGATGGCGGCAGGGGAGGGGTCTGGCGGAGCTAAAGAAGGTCCCCACGGAGGGGTTAGCGCCGGAGGCGCCGGAGCGGTGCTAGAGTCGAGGGAGGCGGTGGAGGTGGGGCAGTTCGTCCGGAGCTATGCAAGGAGACTGAATTAGAGGTGGAGGGCGGCGGCGAAGGCGCTGGAGCGACGCCGGAGCCGAGGGAGGCGGTGGAGGCAGGGGAGTTCTGCCGCAGCTATACGAGGAGACTGGAATTAGCGGCGGCGGTGGAGGTGCCGGAGCGGCTAATGGGCTTGTTGGGTCGTAAGCTAGCACCACTACCTGGCTTCCGGTAGCCAGATAGGTGGCCCCCGCTTAGAGCCTAATGGCTAGACTGATGGCACACATGGTCAGCACCGCAAGCTCTCTATTGGGCCGTGTTGGCCTAGCAAGAAGTCGTCCACGGCAAGGCTTCCGGAATTTTTTTTAGTTACTTGGCTTCCGATGCGTAAAATTCGTACGCTTATGGCAACATTATATGGGGATATGGCTAGCAAATGGACTCGGTGGACACGCATTGTGACACGAGTGGGAGACGGAAGACAACTAAACCGGCTACAAACTTTAATCGATCTTTTCTTTTAAATTATGCATACGATTTAAGATTTGTTTTAATTGTGATATTTGTTGGAATTAATGTAACCAAATGAGATTCAATATTTGAGATCCATTTTAATTTTTGCATTTCAACATTTCAATCTAGTAATTCAATATTTTTAATTTATTAGTCCAACACATGTCATAAAGTATTCAACATTTACTTAAAATGTTAAATTGTTTTTTAAATGTTGAATCCATTTAACAAAAATGTTGAATATGATATCACGGGGATTATGTGAATTATAGTAGAAAAATAAATAAAAATATAAGAAACATAAAAATAAAACATGCTCAATCATCGATTCTCCTTCTCTACTTACGACGGGGCGGCGACAACTAGTATAATTACTTGTTTCCCGCTATGCACCGCCGCATCGCTGATGTGTGTTGTTGCTGTGTCATTCGTGGTTGATGGACCATATGCTAGTGGAATGATGGGCTCTGATGGGTCGTGCACTGTATGACTTATCTAGTTTGCGGAAGTTACATATGAGCCCCAGTCCTCCACTCGTCCGGGACCGCCAATCCTATGTAGTTTTCAGAATTTTTTCGATTACTTAGCTTTCATTGTTTGAAATTCATGCGCATAGCCTTGTGCATTGGATGTCACTTTATCTCTTTTAATCTTAACTAGCCGGCACCTTATGCTCCATGCTCCTGTATTGCTCACAATCCACAAATGCCGCCGCCTTCTCCGGTGATGTCGTGGCCCCCGCGTCCTTCCCAATGATGTTGCAACCCTTGCGCACCGCTACCATCGGCGGCGATGTCGCGGCTCCCCATGCGTCCTCCCCAGATATTCTGCATCCCCTGTGCATGCCGCCGACGCCTTGACTCGTTGATGGCAACACTGTGGTATTGCGCCCAGTCTTCTGTGGCCCCATCACCGTTGCATGTGCATGTAGGGCTGTCGCCACAGCCATGCATGCCGCCGCTTAGGGCATGTACAACCCGTCTACAAGAATCGTCTGTAGAATGACGTTTTTGCAAAAAAAAACCTGCGGTGCCTGTCGACGGGCTTCGCATCGCCTGGCGAGGCGACACCTGACGAGGCCCATGCGTTGTATGGCGTCGTCTTCACGAGGCGGCGGCGGGTTGGGATCCCGCGCGAGGGAGTTCTTCGCGCCAAATCGCGGATATAGGGGAGAACGATGAGCTCGGAGGGAGAGGGCGGAGGCGGGACGGAGGCGGCCAAATCGACCCCGAGGTTGGCCGCGCCGCCGCTCCCCCATCCCTGCATGGAGCTCCGCTGCCGCAGCTCGAGCTCCCAGCCCCATGGCTAAAGCTCTGTAGGGCCTCGAATCGACGGCGGCCCGACGGAGCCGGGGGCCGACGCCGAGCGGCCGCGGACGGCGACGCGGAGGACCTCGGCCCTGCTCTCCTCTGCGGCGCCGGCGGGAAGGAGAGGCCGCAGATCTGGCCGGCCGCACCACTGCTCCCTGGCGAAGGAGCTGACCTAGCAAGCTGCTCCGCCCCGGCGAGTTGCTCCGCCCCGGTGTCGGGCTTGGTCCCTGTCACGCCGCCGCTCCCCGACCGCTCCGTTCGACGTAGAGCTCTGGCAGTAGGCCTCCCAGACGAAGAAGGCTGGCGCGGACCTTGAGCTGCCTCCATAGCCAATGGGGGAGAACGCCACCAGCCTCGGAGCTTGCTGCCACTAAATCTGATGCGTGCTTACGGAGGCTACTGCTGCGCGTGGAGTAGGGATGCTCGCCGGGTCAGCTCCTCCGCGGGTGTTGTTCTGGTGCTGTTCTGTGGCTGCGATGTTCACGAGGGAACGTGAGAGAGAGAGACGGGGAGGATGGATCTCGATCGATCCAGAGAGGTCTGTAATGCATTATTGCTGCTTGCACCTTATGCCTCTCTGGTTTTATGCTGCATAAACAGATCAACAATCACATGAATTTTTTTCCCAATTTAGGGATCTACTTTGTCAGCTTAGACCCCACCTACCACCGTTTCTTGGCCGCCGGAACTCTCCAAGCAGCCTGCTACTCCGGCGCCGCCTCGCGCTGAGCAACTGCATTCGCAGCCCCACAAGTTTACCGCTGACGCGGTCCGCACTTCACCTTCACCGCAACCGCTTCTGCTGCTCCCCCTGGCTGATCTTCTTCTTGCGCCGAGCCGTTACTTGCGCCGAGCACTGGCGGCCGCCACACCTACCCGCCGGATTTGTGGATGGTTGAAATGCATCCATCTCCATAGCATGATTTGTTATGGTCAAACAAAGTATCAGCACTAGATGTCGATTTTGGTCATCAACATTTTGAGATGTTAACATGAAGAAATATATCTAGATAAATGAGTGTGTATGATTCACAAAAGGACAAGCATTTTTGAAGGTACATGTGCACATCGTCAATGACTTGCAAAGTTTTTTTTGGATGGGTCTAAACTTTCAGATCCGGCGACAGCCTGGACCGGTCCATCCACTATGGAAACTGGTCAGATCGGTTTGCCATAGCAAGATGATCGGCCCTGTGCCAATTTTGATTCAATTTTGACTGTAGTATTTGCACAGCATAAGCATGCGACACAAATTATAAGCTAGCATAAAACTTAATGTCCAATTGTCCATGACGCATAGTATATAACTATATATGTAGTTGTCTCGGCCACTACTTTGAGAACTCCATAGCCCAATAATTGGTGAAGATGTAGGTTGATCGGAACTGGCCCTCAAAGCCGGAGTCCCTTGCAAGCTTGACAAACTCCTGCTCTGTCCTCTCCTTCCCTCCCCGGAAATTGTTAAGCATGATGACATCAAGTCGGAATGGATTCTGCGCCGCTGGGGTGGCCTCCCGGATCGCCGGCAGGATGATCTCCATGGCTATCACCTTGCCGTTCTCTGGGAGGGCTCGGTGGCAGTTCTTGAGAATCTTGATGCAGTCTTCGTCGTTCTGTAGGTGAAGAATTGACTGAAAACATAGACAGTCAGACATGAATAAGCATATTGGTTACTTGTTCATCTTGGAACTAAGTGCACATACCTTCTGAAAATTGATTAACATATGTTATTATGCCAACACTTCTGAAAAAGGATGTGTTTAGTTCCCGCAAAAAGTTGGTAGAAAAATCACATTGGATACTGTAGCGCACTATAACACTTTTCGTTTATTTGTGGTAATTGTTGTCCTATCATGACCTAACTAGGCTCAAAAGATTAATTTCGTCGTGTACATCAAAACTATGCAATTAGTTTTTTATTTACCTACATTTAATGTTCCATGCATGCGTCATTTGCCATATTTAATATTTCCATGGGGTGTCGATGTGATGGAAAGTTTGGAAATTTGGGGGAACTAAACACACTTAGGACTTGTTTAGATCCCAAAAGCAACTCCCAAATTCACTATGCAAAAAAAAGATTCCCCATCACATCAAAATGTCATAACATGCATGAAGTACTAAATGTAGATAAAATCAAAAACTAATTGCACAGTTTCGTTGTACTCTGTGAGACGAACATTTTGAGCCTAATTAATCAATTTTTGGACAATTTTTCACACATACAAACAAAATGCTACTGTGGCGCAATGATTACGAAGTGACCCTTTCCTCCCAAATTTGGCATATCAAATTTGGAACTAAACAAGGCCCCAATGGATCTCCTTCAAATATTAGTGCACATACCTTCAGAAAAATTGCATCACCGTTGGGCACTTCTTCAAACATATTTCCAGGCACGTGCTGTACACCTGCATCTAAAGCTCATCACTAAACACCTTACAGATAGTTGCGTTCGTTTCAGTTATTTGCTAGTTTTATACACTATTAATGTTTTTGAACCAAACAGTTATTTGAAGTAATCATTTCTACATTAACTACGAAACCTATATATGCTTCTTCTTCAACATAGTACCTCATCAACGATCAACAACATATTATGATAAAAACATTAAGAAAAAAATGTATTTTGAATACATGTCATTGTCCAGAGAACAATTATCACCTGGGAATAGTAGCAGCTTACAAATCAAATTCATGTGTCATTGGCACAGGTTTCTTATATAAATATGACTACAGATTAGCAGCCCTTCTCTAGGGAGATGTAACCAAGACATTTTATTTAGGGGGTGTTTGGTTCCCCGGACTAAAATTTTAGTCCCGTCACATCGAATGGAAGAATGCTAATTAGAAGTATTAAATATAGATTAATTACAAAATGCATTACATAAGCAAGGACTAATTTACTATACAAATCTATTAAGCCTAATTAGACAATGATTACACAATATAATGCTACAGTAATAATTTGATAAATATGTACTAATTATAGGTTAATTAGGCTTGTTAGATTCGTCTCGCGGACTAGATATGACTTATGCAATTAGTTTTATAATTAATTTATGTTTAATGCTACTAATTATCAATTATTTGAGGGACTAAACTTTAGTTTCTAGGATCCAAACACAACCTTATTTTGTCCTAATTGAATTACCATGTAGGTTCAGTCCTATTTGAAATTCTATGATATATCTTGTTTGCATATGTTGTAGAGTCGTATTCATAACTGAATAAACATTGTGTGCCTTGACTAACACCTTGTCATACTTGACTTGTTATTTTGAAGGAATCAACGGTACCTGATTTCTATATTATGCCGGTCCTAACATCTTGCTTATATTATGACTATTTAAACAATAATAATGTGTCAAGATCTGTGCAAAGATGTGTATATTATTCGGGGACGGTCGAAATGTATCTGTCTCCGGAACCTTATTTGCTATGGTCAACCAGAGTATCAGTACTAGAGGTCGATTGGTCATCAACACCTTGAGATGTTGACATTATAAATATATCTAAGATAAATAAACATGCATTATTGCCCAAAAAAAAATAAACATGCATTATTCGCATAGGACAAGCAAGTATGAAGGTCCATGTGAACATCGCCCATGACTAACAAAGTTTGACCATATGCATTCGACTTTTTTTTTTGATGAATCTAAACACGCAGATCAGACAGCAGCTTGGAAGTCTACTCTACCTGGTATAGCCGGCGCCTCAGAGAGGGCATGAGGCAGGTCGAAATTGATGCCCTTGATGTGCTTGTATCGGGAAGTAATCATCTCCAGTGTGGCACCGGTGCCACCGCCGACGTCGACGAGCACGCCGACGCCGTCGAACCCTTTGAAGCCATCCAGAAGCTTGTCAATCAGGATCATCGTCTGCTGCGCCATGGCCTTGTTGAACACCCTGTTCAGCCTAGTGTTCGTCCCCATGTACCTGAACATGGGCTCCCCCTGCGCTCTCTCGAACGCAGCTGGCCCGCCGGCGGCCACCGCGGCGGCGCGGCCCCAAGATGGTGCCTTCATACGTGAATGGTGCGATGATATATATGTATATATATCATAACCGTGACCTTATCCTGATACAAAGATTTGGGTACTTACCAGGAGGGCAGGTAGTCCTCGTCGACGGCGAACATGGCCAGCGGCGCCAGCGACCCCTCGCTGCTGTTACTCGTGAGCCACCGGCACACCGCCGGAGCGCCGCGCCGCCGGTACCTGTCTCCGTCGAGCACCTCACCACGTTGTAGGACGCCAGGAGCCGGAGCAGCCGGTCCACTGACGCTGCCGAATCGGCCTTGTCGGCGGCCGGGAGCTGCGCGGACAGCTCGTCGGCCGTCATCACAAGGCCGGCGGCCATGCCGAGTGCGTCGATAAGGCCGAGCTCGATGGCGGCCTTCACGGTCATGGAGACGGCAAAGGCGCAGAGGAGCTCCATAGCGTGCAAGCAAGAGGCCTCCTCGCCGTCGCCGGCAGCACCAGCTGCAGGATTACTCATAGCACCCGCACTGGTTTCAATCTCTCACTTCTCTTTTGCAGGGTGCAAATAATGTCTTCCATCCTGCACAGGACGCTTGTGCTTTTATACTGGGCGTTCTGCTAACTGATCTCTTAATAAATTATTTAATAACAAAGCTTGCGATTCAATCAGATGGATTTTTTTTCGAAAAGCTGTGTCTTGACTCTGTGACCTATAACCTATTCAATGGCAAGCTACTGGGCTGTGTTTCTTTGGACTCAAAAATATTTCCAACTCGTTTGACCAATAATTAAAGGTATTAAATAAAGTCAATTCACAAAACTACCTTCACAACTTCGGTTTAATTCACGAGACAAATCTAATGAGGCCTTTGACCGCACTATTAGAAGATGGTTACTATAGCAAATCATGGACTAATTAGGCTCATTAGATTCGTCGCGCAAAGTTGCACTCATTTCTAAAAAGGTTTTATAATAAATAGACTTTATTTAATACTCTATATATGTAAGATTCCTTTTGAATTTTTTTTCAAAGAACCAAAGAAACACGGACTTGCTATACTCTTTCTTGCTAGTACGGTGAAATCCCATAGTATTTAGGTGAACACTGTTCATATATATGGTGTCTATTTATATTCGTTATCATTAAAACTTTCTGACGACAAATATCTAAAATCATATAGCTAACAACATCAGAATAATGTTATTAGAGTCAATACCAAACATATCTTTGTTAGTAATTCTTTTTATTTGAACTACTATATTTTAGTAGTTATATAGCTAGTGGATGTGACATATAGCTCCCTGCTTCAAGTGGCTAGTAGATATGTGGAACTGACAATGCAAACGTCTAGTGTGCATGACAGGTGGATCCCTCGCTGCAGACGATGGAGGATAGAAAAAACACTAAATCTCTTGCTTTTATATAATATAGAAATAAATGTGATGTATTGTTTACAATGGAACTAAAGAGATTTCATTTTAGTACATGAAGTTTTTGGTGATCCAATAATTTTTCTAGAACAATTTACGGCCCACGATAATCTGGACGTGAGGACGTAAGTATAGGTTAAACCTGAGAGTGTTTTAGGTCCGGTTCGGCCCAAGCCCACCATGAGCTCAGCATGTGCTAATTTTCAACTGAGAAATAATTGGGCCCAGCATGAGCTCAACACGACAATTTAATTGCATTATTTTCAACTGATAAATAATGAGAAGACCAAGGCAAATCGGCATGAAGTTGCACCATATGATGAAATTGGGCATAAATTCATGCCAAAATTTTTCCAGACTTCTCGATCTGAGAAATGCTCAGGTCTAGTATAAGTGAATTGCCACTTTTTTCTATCGACTCTTAAATGTGGACATTTAATTTGTACTAGTACCCTGTATTCATTTCTAGTGTCCTGTAGAACATGAAACTCATTTCAAAGTGCTATATCTATTACCATGATTATAGAAATGGCTACTAGCAAGTTTTCCCTAATTTTCATCCTTTTGCAAACTTATTTATTTAAAGTGCTCTGTCATAAATAAGCACAATTTTGACTAGTATTTTTTATATAATATATACAAAACATAGCATAAGTGTAACTAAATTTTGAGACAAATAAACTCTCTTTGTTTTCATATATCTAAAGTTAACAAAAAATGATTTGTAAACAAAATTAAGTTTTTTTTGAGGGAGTAAACAAAATTAAAGTAGTTGACCCGCGCAGACAACTGGGCTTTTATACATTGAAGTGATGCAGTTGGGTCATTATT
The DNA here is from genome assembly GCA_033239725.1 of Echinochloa phyllopogon. Classification (NCBI taxonomy): domain Eukaryota; kingdom Viridiplantae; phylum Streptophyta; class Magnoliopsida; order Poales; family Poaceae; genus Echinochloa; species Echinochloa phyllopogon. The sequence continues at coordinate 4,885,891 of BTCW01000007.1, read as the reverse complement.
GGGCACAACAGCTGCCTGCCCCAACAATGTGTGGGTGAGTCTTCTCTGCAGTACTGCAGATGGACTCATCCACTGATACGTGGACCCCATAGGTGCTATGGCCCACATGTCAGTGGCAGCGAGTCCCTCTGCACTACTGCAGAGGATTTGCTTCCCAATGTGTTTGGGCCTGCGGAATGTGTGCGTGTATTTGTTTTTGGGGCCTACAAGTTTGACAAAACTGTCTGCTGATGCTATGTAAGAGCCTGGAACCCAACTATACATAGCATAAGTATATATATGTTCTGTTTTACGTTTTAGGGACATTGTACTTACCTTTCCTTTCATGGTTTGGGGACATTTGACAATTTTTCATTGAGAACTGTTCGTGCACATTTTTCATTAAAAAGATAACGTTTATTACAAGAATTTAAAAGCACAAATGTCCATTACTCCTGACATACGTGCTTGCAACCACTTGTGCCAGGAACCTGAGATCAACAATAGTCATGAAAAACCAACCACCGCTGAGCCTCTTCCGTGATCTGCTCGGCCTTCCAGCTAGTTTAACATGCTAAATTTCATCACATCAAATTATAGCAATTTTTGTAGATTTCATTTGAATTTATTAAGGCATACATACAATTCTAGGATTTAATTTAAATTTAGAAGGGATTTAATATTTGAAAAATAAATAATATTAGATTAAAAATGTTGCTGCATTTTCTTTGCAAATGCTTGCTCAACAAAGTTTGTATTCAATTTTTATTTGGATATATTTGGTTGAATATTGTTTGAATCCTTTGAGTTAATAAAAGGAAAACCTTTTCCCTTTCCCTCCATCTTTTCTAGCCCACATGTCCTTTTATCCTTGCTCTAGGGATGAAAACAGGTCGAATATTGATGGATACGAATACCAGATAGTTTTTTCCTCTCGGATTCGGATCGGGTATCGATAGTGCCCACTTGTGTCGGATAAGATAGTAATGCATATCGACATCTTAAATATTCAATTTTAGTTATTCGAATTTGGATCGGTGGTGGATATTGACTGTCCGGATTCAAATTCGAATGTTTGTAGACCCCTCCAATCCAACACAAACTCGGATAACGGATAATATCGGTACCATTTTCACCACTACCTAGCTCACAACTCTACGTGCTAGTTAGAAGCTAACCGTTGTAGCAGCCTTATGGGCCCAAGGCGCAGCAGAAACAGAGCCACAACTCGCCCCTCTCCCATAGCGCAGAAATCACAGAAATCGAAGGCGTCAACACCATGGCAGCCACCACTCCGCCCTTTCTCTCCTACAACTGACGATGATATCTCTACACCGAATACATGCTGATGGAGCATCTACATTAGGCTATGAGTCATCTTCAACAAGTACCTCGAGTTTTGTTCGGATTTAGCAGACAACTCTTCACCAAAACGGGCGTCATATCTCTTTTATACGACATCCAATTGAGAAGTTCTTTGATACCTTGGAAAGTTAAGGACGGGAACTTTCTTTTGGCTCTAGTTCAAGCTCCAGAAGTCTCATGGATCATTCTGGGTGGATCAAACATGGTGATGTGTCATCAAATTTGGGTCAAAATGGGTTTTGTACTTTTATCAGGCCTAGGCCATGTTATGGGCACACCCTAGTCGACCCCAACCGTAGCACACCCCTTTATTGTATAAACTGTTCCATGTAGTTACAAAGAGAGGAAACATCTTCTATAGAGGACACAACCACGAGAAAGATGTGCTAGCTACCTGAGACCATCAGACTCTTCTTCCTGATAGAAAGCTGGGCATGCACGATGGCAACACTTCTTGAACATCTCATTCAATGAGTAGACTAGCTAGCTCGATCCTACTGGAGCCTCCACGGGCCTACACGTGAATCTCGTGGTGGCCTAGTATCCACGATCTGCGGAGAACGCAACAGACTTGGCAGAAAGTATTTGGACCGACATGCGAGGCTACCCTGCAACATCGCATAGGACCTCTAGACCGTTGGCATGTTTGTTGTCTCTAGTGCGTAGAAGAGAATTTACCAGTCTCAAGTGACGGAGTTGTCAAGCCGAACCTGCATTTGAGTGGTAGAACAACAACTAGCTCATTTGGAGAGCTATTTATATATGTACTTGTTCTCTACCTGCAAGTTAGCTCTCTTGCCACCCGGAAAGTTCATAGTGATAATTGGAGGTGAAGGGCAAGAGAAGCACTAGAAGTGATTTGCAAGTTTCTTAATTCAAGATGAAGGATATCGTTAGTGCTTAGTGAGTAGCAAGTGTGCATGCACCCATCTCTTTGGCTTGTGCAGGTCGAGTGAGGTTCTTTGCTTGATACTCTTAGTGATCGGCATCACCTAGACGAATAGGTGTTGTTGTTCTTAGTGAGCTCTCAATGAGGTGTCTTGTGAGAAGCCCCACGAAGGTTGTGCTCAGTTTTTGGAATCCACCCATCCAGAGTTGGAGTAGGGATTACCACTAGTGAGCACTTGATCCTTGCGTGGTTCGATGGGGAGCAGAACCCTTGCGGGGGTGCTTCGACGAGGACTAGGGGAGAGTACCGACTCATTGATACGTCGGAAAAAAATCGATATTCTAACTTTCAGTCACACTTTCTAAGGTTTAGCTACATGGCGTAATTAAGTTTGATCGATAGGTTTTATTTTCAGGAAAAAATTTAGAGGAGCCCAATTCAACGCCCCTCTTAGACATCTTGATCCTTCACGGAAGATGAATCACAACCCAAAATCTTCAAAACAGGACGTTTCCACAAATGTTTAATCGTGAACTACTAGCCTACCAATTTCTACTGCCAAAACTCATCTCAAATTCCCAATTCCACCAATACCAACCGCAGGATGATAAAAGTAAAGAAGCTATAATAAAATAAATAGGGAGATCACCTGACTAGGGTTCGTTTTCTTTCCCCTTGCTGCTACGATATGCTATTCCCACCATGGGCGGCCATGGTAGATCTGGGCACTGCCACCTCTAGACTTTGCCCCTGCAGCATGCCGCCACTATGTCTCTACGATTATTACAGAGAATGCCATGTTAAGAACGAATATACGTGTTACTCTGGCCTGCAAGCCACACTAATTACTTATAGAGTTATGCAGAAATAGTATTTTTTTGTGAGAAGTACTCAAGAATAATTTATGGGTCAGTGGTAACGTGGACTCTCCTCATTTGCTTACAGTCATAGGTTCAGTCCATGGAGGAGTCACAGAACTGCAGCTTAACACTAAGTGATATTTTTGTTTGGCCTCGATGTCCATTTTTACGTCTTTTTTTCAGTTCGCCAATAATTTTACTGGATATCAATGTTGTATGATATTTTTTTCATTTGTAATAAAAAGTTAATCATAAATCAACATGTTTCTTACAGTGCTATTGGTAGGGGTGGTTAAAATCCATATGTAGTTTTTGTTTTTCTTTTTTTTCTTTTTTTGCAAACGGGGCTACACAATTGGTCGAGCCATGCTGCCAGTCTTAAAAACAGAGGACGATTTTAAGGACCAAATGCAAATTGGGTCTGTCCTCGAAAAAAATGTGGACGAAAAAAAGCATATGTCTCTAAGAATCATTTGTGCTGTGGTCAAAGCGTCCTGTGATAGCGAACTCTTCCATGTAGTTACAAGAAGAGATTGAAACATCTTCTGTAGAGGACACAACCACGAGAAAGACACGCTAGCTACCATCATACACTTCTTCCCGATGGGAAGTTTGCATGCGCGATGGCAACACTTCTTGAACATCTTATTGAGTGAGAAGACCTGGATCCTACCGGTTCCTCCACGGGCCTACACGTGAATCTCGTGGTGGCCTATTATCCACAATCTGCAGAGAACACGACAGACTTGGGAGAAAGTATCTGAATCGACATGTGAGGCTGACCTGCAACATTGCACGGGCCCCCGATCGAGACCGTTGGCGTGTTTCATGTCTCCAATGCGTGGAAGAGAATTAACCAGTCACAAGACTCACAGGTGACAGGAGTTGTGGAGCCGAACCTGTTTGAGTGGTAGAGCTGTCAAGGCAGAACTTTCAGTTTTATCTCATCGAATCTCCTCAAGAAAAATTGAATAAAACAAACTGCTTTAGCTTTCAAGAATTTCATGATATTTTGGACTCAAATATTTGGAGAAAGAAGTGCGTCTGTTCGTGCTACGTTCTGTTTCTAAAACTAATCAAAAAATTTATCTGGAAGCAGAGTTTGGTAGATTTAAATAAAGGTGCCATGCATGGAAAAAAAGATGTAAGCTCTGAACGTGAAATAAAGCTCCTTCTCAAGAATTAATACGCACACTAAAATCAGGGAAGATTCAGCAAAGCAACGTTAGAAACTGGAAAGAAGTCAATGCAAGGAATTTCAGTTCTAGCAGCAATGGAGGTCTCATATCTCTCTGTCTTGTAACATGAAAGTGGAATTTATTGTAGATTTGGCAGCAAATTACTTGACCACACACTTGCATTCCAACATCTGCTTTTCAACGTCTTACAATATTGCAAATATCCGAGATAATTCCTAGAGTTGGTGATGAGTACGATATGTATGAAAAATCAAGTCTTACCATAATTGCAATGGAGCCCTCATATCTCTGTCTTTGAATGATGAGTTTACTAATTATTTATTACAAATAATTTTCTGGAACCATGTACGTGCATAATGAAGTGTTGAGAACGTACTGGAACATTATTGAAGCAAGGGACCCCAAGGGGAATATATAGTTACGTACTATATATTAAGATGGATTGGATGAGAAAATTAAGATGGGGTCAATCGTCTCTGCAACCATCTCCGATAGCTCTGTACCTGACCATGTGTTCAAGCAAATCCTTGCTCGCGCTGTCCCAGCGAACCGGTTTATAAACTGTCACAATGCATTTTTTGTTTAGGTGTCATGGGTAAAATATATGGGTGGTTGTTAAATTTATCATGCGGTGTCATTTAGATTTTCAAACTCTGAAAATACAATTATGGATCCTGATCTTATCTTTGTATTCCATCTAGCTCCTAAATCTTTCAAAATTTATTTGTATGTCCCTAAATTTGTCCCAACATGTCATCCAGATCCCCAAATGCTTACAATACAGCAGAAAAGAGAGATCTAGTGCGAGAATAAGGAGGAGTCATGATCTTCTTACATGTCTGTACTGGTGATGATACCCATGACGAGTTTATGAAAATACAATTTTAGGAGTTTACGGACCCGGATGACACCCCTGTACAAGTTCGAGTACCTAAAAATATATTTTGACAGTTTAGAAACCCAAATTACACATGAGAATAAATTCAGTGATATGAAAATGAATTTCAGAGCTTAGAGACATAGATTACACCTCGATACAAGTTTAGGAACCACACCTTTATTTTTATTCTAAGCTATTTTTGATGCTAGCACTCCAACATCTGTATGTCGACGCCTTACAATAATATTGTGAATATTGGAGACGATTCTAGAGTTGGTTATTAGTACAGTGCCATAAGAAAATCAAGCGTTGCAAGCCCGCTAAAATTTCTAGTACAGTATGCTGGTTCCATTCGGTATGATCAGCCATTAGAGCTTCATTCTTTGAGAAGATTCCAGAGAACCATGTAGCTGATCATCTACGTGTGCCATCTAAATTCTCAATCTTTTAAAATTTGTTTTTCTCTCCGTAAATTTGTCCAAACATATCATCCAGATCCCCAAACACTCATAATACGGCAGAAAAGAGAGAAATCTAGTACGAGAGTCATTATCTTCTCGCATATTTGTACTAGTGATGATACCCATGATGAGCATATGAAAATACATTTTTAGGAATTTACAGATCGGATGACACCCCTATACAAGTTCGAGTACCTAAAATGTGTTTTTAAAAGTTTAGAAATCCAAATGATAAATAAGAACAAATTCAGTGATACAAAAATGAATTTTAGATTTTAGAGACATAGATGAGACCTCGATACAAATTTAGGAACCACTAATATATTTTACTCTAAGCTAATTTTGATGTGGGCACTCCAACATCTGCATTCCGACGCCTCAAAATAATATTGCCAATATTGGAGACGGTTCTAGAGTTGGCTGCTAGTACAGTACGATAAGAAAATCAAGCGTTGCTGGGCTGCTAAAATCTCTAGTACTGTATGCTGGTTCCATTCGTATGATCAGCCGCCATTAGAGCTTCTTGAGAAGACTCCAGAGAAAACCATGTAGCTGATCATCGATCACAGATTGTTCCATAGACAAAACTTAATTTCTTTGACAAGTCGAGAAAAGAAACATAACTGTTGACACGAAAACGCGCCAACACACTCGAAGATCGATCAAACGCGCAGCACCACCGTCACAACGGCCAATTCCTGATCACCCGGGGCAAACCGGTCTGACCGGTCTGAAGAACCGGTCTGACCGCTTCTGGTCGGGAGATCGTGTGACCTAGAAACCCAAGCTCGGGAGGGACCCCGTCGGAGCTCGAGCTAATCTAGGGTTGCTCTAGGGTCGGCACGATCTCCCGACCAGAAGCGGTCAGACCGGTTCTTCAGACCGGTTTGCCCCGGGTGATCAGGAATTGGCCGTTGTGACGGCCGTGCTGCGCGTTTGATCGATCTTCGAGTGTGTTGGCGCGTTTTCGTGTCAACATACTTTTTGGCGACTCCGCTGTGGAAGATTAATCTGGTGCCAAAACCGATTCAATCTACTCCGGATATGTCTGGATCAACATGTGACCTTGACAAAGACAACATCATCACCGCGACGATGGAAGAGCTCACGGACGAGGAGCGGAAGCGGTACCTGATCGCCGAGGAGCACTTCAGGACGCAATTCTTGAAGGGCTTCAAGAAAGATCGCGGTGGTCTTGTCAAGAGAGTGGAGGAATTCGTCATGCCGGCTTTCAAGCTGGCAAACGACCAAGTTGAAGAACTTCCTAAGGTAACTGGCGAATCCTCTGATTTAATGCAGCAAATTACTCGCATGATGGATGATAAATTACTTGCTGCACAAACCATTACTAGTGAGTTGATTGCTAATATGTCGGGTAATTCTGATAAAGGAAAAAATAATGTGGAATTTAATGAATTGCCTAACTCAACTCCTAGCTCATCAGGTGTGCCAGAACATATTTTAGATCCTAATTTAGGCATGCCGATGAATTTCTGTGCGGGGCAAACACCTCACCCTGGTTCGGTCCACGAACCGGTCAGACCGGTTTTCACAACCGGTCAGACCGGTTTGGCCTCCTCCGGCGGTCAGACCGGTTCCATGGGTGCAGGGGCACCGAGTGCGATGGTTTTATCTAATACGGTTGCTTCTGGTCCTGTTTACACTATTCCACGCACTACGGTTCCGGGAAGTATACCCCACGGATCTGGCTCGTTTCACGCGCCGATTCCGAATACTTCTCAAAATACAATGTATGGTGTTCCCCGTATTCCACAAAACAGAGGTGATGGGAACTATCAAGCCGAGTTAGCTAAGTTCAAAGAAGACATAGCAAATACACTTAGAACAAGACTTGGGCTTGAATTGGGTAGTTCACGCTTATATCAGAAACCGTATCCGCCTGAATTTGATTTGGTTCCTTATCCTAATGGTTGGCGTGTTCCTGATTTTATTAAATTCAGTGGTGAAGATAATAGAACTCCTTGGGAACACATTAGTCAATATGTTTTGCAATTAGGAGAGGCATCATTTTATGAGGCATTGCGTATACGGTTGTTCTCATTATCTTTAACTGGAACTGCCTTTTCATGGTTTTCTTCGCTTGCTCCTGACTCTATTCAAAATTGGACTCAATTGGAGCGTAAATTTCATGATCATTTCTTTAGCGGAGAAAATGAAGCTAAATTATCTGATTTAACATCGGTTAAGCAAAGCCGAGAGGAATCGGTTCTTGATTATTTTAAAAGATTTAAAGATGTTAAGAACCGATGCTTTAACATAACTGTTTCTGAAAAGGATTTAGCAGATTTGGCTTTTGTAGGCTTACGGTCTCATTACAAGGAAAAGTTAGAAGGCTCTGATTTTCTCACTATTAATTACTTGCAAATGAAGGCCATGAGTCTAGAGCTTAAATTTAAAAATGCAAAAGAATCTGCTAAACCGCATCATTCGAACGTGCATATTATTGATAATGATTCTGATAGTTGGGACGATGATAAAGAAATTTATGCTGCTGAATTTGTTTGGTCATCAAAAAGTAAACCTGGTTCTTGTCCTTCATTGAAGCCGATTCAGAAAAATCGGCAAGAAGAAAAATTTACTTTTGATGTAGCCAAATGTGATCGTGTTTTTGATGAATTGCTTAAGAATGGCTTTGTTAAACTTTCTCATGCAATTCCACCAGCCGATCAATTGAAAAATCGTGCATATTGTAAGTGGCATAATTCTTTTTCTCATGCGACCAACGATTGCAATGTTTTTCGTCGACAGGTACAATCGGCCCTTAATGAAGGTCGATTAGTGCTAGCTGAAATGCAAGTTGATAAGGCTCCTTTCCCTGTTCATACCTTGGATGTGAATACTAAAGTATTGATTCGGCCAGAACAAGCCGATGGAACTAAGGGTAAGAATGTGGTGATTGGAGATCCAAGACCGGAAAAGGTTGATGACAAAGTTCCGGTCAGAAAAGTGATGATTGGGAGGACTCTTGATGGAAAAGAGTCTCTGAAGATTACTATTAACACATCAAGGCCCGGGGGGCAAGGAAGTTCTTTGGAAGAGAATCGGTCCGCTAACCAGGCGAAACCGGTCAGACCTGTTTCCCAAACCGGTCAGACCGGTTTGTCCCCAGACTGTCCAAGAACTTTCAAGCCTAAGCGCCCGGAAGTGGGTACTTGGAAATTCAATGAGCCAAAGATTCAAGGGATGGTTCTGAAGCAAGGACCCACTTTTTCACAGCTCATGAACAAGTACACGAAGGCCGTTCAAATTGATCGGCCGACAAAAAAGAGACAAAGGTCACCACAGCGATGGAACAGTCCTACAGATTATAAACGTCGTGGTGGTACTACTGGAAATTCGGTGCATAACCGATTAAGCTCATACCAATCAGGTCGTTTGACCGCTTTCCAAAGCGGTCAGACCGGTTCTATGAACCGGTCAGACCGGTTTCGGTCTGAGCCAAGTTTTCAAGCTCCTCCTAAGCAAGAGTACCGTATCAAGGAGAAGAAGGAGGATGTACAAGCCCAAGCCAATAATTTCATAAAAATTGGCAATATTCCAGTGGCTTTACAAGACTTGGGTCAAAAGCCGATAGTCATTGGAGATTCGGCTCCTGTTCCAGTCCAAAGGCCGGTCATGTCTAATGATCTTAAGGCTAGCAAGGGTGTGAAGAAGATCTTTCAGCCAAGGTGGTGTCCTTCCGGTTTAAGTCACACACAAAAGCGGAAGCTACAGCGCCTACGGAACAAAGAGAAGAGGGAACAGGAAGCTGAGAAGCTGAGGGATGAGCACTTCAACAAGTACAGACCCATGATTCCTCAGAACAAGACCTGGCAAGTTGTGCAGTCAGCAGCACAACCGGTCAGACCGGTTTCAGAAACCGGTCAGACCGGTTCTGATCAGCCCACCGCTGCAGAAGCGGTCAGACCGGTTTCTGAAACCGGTCCGACCGGTTTTTTGACAGAGGCAGGGGCCAAAGCTACTTCAACCATCGATGTTACTCCGCCAGTTCCTCCAGTGGTTGAAGATGAAGAGTTAGTTGATTTTGAGCCTTCTCCAGAGCGTGACAACATGGAAGTTAATGTTGTATACTTATCTTCTGACTATTATGTGGTTCCGGAGGAGGAAATTTCTCATCTTCAGCTTGGGCCGCGAGATGCTGTGTTTCAGAAGCCTAGTGAATCAGAAAATCATCTCAAGGCTTTGTATATGAGAGGACACATTAACGGGAAGCCAATTTCTCGTATGTTGGTTGATGGTGGAGCTATTGTGAATCTCATGCCATACTCTCTCTACAAGAAAATTGGCGGGAAAGACGAAGAGCTAATCAAGACGAACATGACGGTCAGTGGAGTTGGTGGAGGTGATCCCATTGGTGCCAAGGGGGTGGCTTCTATGGAGCTGACTATTGGTAGCAAGACTGTTGCTACAGCTTTCTTCGTCTCTAAGGTGCAAGGTAACTTTAGTTTAATTCTTGGTCGAGATTGGATTCATGCTAATAAATGTATTCCATCTACCTTGCATCAATATCTCATTCAGTGGATCGGCGACGAAGTCGAAGTTGTCCATGGTGACACTTCTTCCTTTGTTGCAACGGCCGATTCTAACTCTCTTAGTGCAAATGAGAAGGTTCAATGTTTGTCGGGCATGGATTTGACCGACTATGAGCTAATCAGTTGCACTAAGGATGGTTTTGTTCCTGCTACATTAAAGCCGATGGAGAATCGGTTGAATTACTTACTGTAATTAATGGAGCAACAAAATCAACAGAGACAAACCGGTCAGACCGCTTCGGGGAACCGGTCAGACCGGTTTGGATCTGAACAGCGCCGACCGAGCCAAACCGGTCAGACCGCTTCTGGGAACCGGTCAGACCGGTTTGCGTCTGGACAGTGGCTTCAAGACCGAATTGATCATTATCGAGAACATTCGGCCGGTACGTTCGAAACCATTGAAGATCTTGGTGATATGGACAAATTGGGTCAGGGTTTTACATCAGCTGATCCTTTAGAAAAAATAGATATTGGTGATGGTACTGTTCCTAGGCCTACTTTTGTAAACAAAAATTTATCGGCTGAGTTTAAAGCCGAATTAATAAATTTGTTGAAAGAGTATGTCGACTGTTTTGCTTGGGAGTACCGTGAGATGCCTGGTTTAAGTCGTGACTTAGTTGAGCATCGTTTGCCAATAAAAGCCGGTTTTAGACCCTTTAAACAATCGGCTAGACGTTTTAATCCCGCTATTTATGACCGAATAAAAGAAGAGATTAATCGTTTATTAGATGCTGGTTTTATTCGGACTTGTCGTTATGCGGAGTGGATTTCTAATATTGTTCCCGTTGAAAAGAAAGATTCGGGAAAGCTTAGAGTTTGCATTGATTTTAGAGATCTTAATAAAGCCACTCCAAAAGATTCATATCCTATGCCTATAGCCGATGTCTTAATCAATGAAGCTTCTGGACATCGTGTTGTTAGTTTTCTTGATGGTAATGCCGGATATAATCAAATCTTCATGGCCGAAGAGGATATGCACAAAACGGCCTTTCAATGTCCGGGATTTATTGGTTTATTTGAGTGGGTAGTTATGACCTTTGGATTAAAAAATGCCGGTGCAACTTATCAAAGAGCTATGAATTTAATCTTTCATGATTTACTTGGTGTTATTGTGGAAGTGTATATTGATGATATTGTAGTTAAATCGGATGGCTTGGATTCTCATTTAGCCGATTTAAGACTTGCTCTTGAAAGGATGCGACGGTATGGTTTGAAGATGAATCCACTCAAATGTGCTTTTGGTGTTTCGGCTGGAAAGTTTCTTGGGTTTGTTATTCATGAGAACGGCATAGAAGTTGATCCCAAGAGAATTGAAGCTATGAAAAAAGTCGAAGCTCCTACTTGCAAGAAGGATTTGCAAAAGTTTCTAGGCAAGGTAAACTTTTTGAGAAGATTTATAATTAACTTGTCTGGAAAGGTTGATGCTTTTACTCCTTTACTTCGGTTGAAAAATGAAGCCGATTTGAACTGGGGGGGCAAAACAGCAAGAAGCTTTTGAGAAAATCAAAGAATACTTGTCTTCACCACCGGTGCTTAGGGCGCCTAAGCGGGGAGTTCCGTTCAGACTTTATGTGGCGGCTGAAGATAGAACTATTGGAGCTGTTTTGACTCAAGAAATCGGCGATAAGGAGTATGTGATTGTTTATGTAAGCCGACGGCTCATTGATGCGGAAACAAGGTATACTTTCATTGAAAAGTTATGTTTATCCTTGTATCATGCTTGTACTCAATTGCGGCATTATCTACTATCTAGTACTTGCATCGTGTTGTGTCAAACCGATGTGATTAAACATATGTTGCAAAAGCCGATATCTAGTGGAAGAGTCGGCAAGTGGGCTTATGCTTTGGTTGAGTATGATTTGACTTGTGAACCTTTGAAATCAATGAGAGGTCAAATTGTAGCCGATTTTATTGTTGAACATCGGATTAATGACTCTTGTGAGTTCGACGTCAGTTATGTTACTTGTACACCATGGAAGCTATACTTTGATGGATCGGTTTGCAATGATGGGCAAGGAATTGGTGCTGTTTTGATTTCTCCAAATGGTGCCGTCTTTGAGTTTTCAAACCGATTGGAAGAAAAGCGAACCAATAATCAAGTTGAATATGAAGCTCTTCTATTTGGCTTGGAATTTTTACAAGACATGGGAGTAAAACATGTTGAAGCTTTTGGTGATTCGCTCCTGGTGGTACATCAAGTATCAAAGGTATGCCAATGTTATAACGGTTCATTAAATGCTTATCTCGATAAATGTCTCGATATCATTGCTTCTTTTGATGAATTTACTATAAAACATATTCCGAGAGAAGATAATGATAAGGCAAATACTCTGGCTCAGAAAGCATCTGGTTATATGGTTGCAAAGAAATATTTCTATCTCCAAAAACCGATGCGAACAAAAGCCGAGGTTCTGGTTCTGGACGAACCGGTCACACCGGTTTCAGAAACCGGTCAGACCGGTTGTACTGCCAGAACCGGTCTGACCGGTTCTGAAAGCGGTCAGACCGTTTCGTCCCCTGACAGAAGCAAAAGTCCTTTGGATGATGCTAATCAATCCAAAGTTGAAGATCAGGATTGGAGGGTACCTATTATTGCTTATTTGAGAGATCCTGGTCGTGGTGCAGATAAAAATATTCGGCGAATGTCATTTAAATACGTTTTGCTTGGCGATGAACTCTATCGTCGGAACGCCGAAGATTTATTGTTGAAATGTCTTGACTCGGATCAGGCCAAGGTCGTCATGGCTGAGGTACATGAAGGTATTTGTGGTACACATCAATCGGCTCCAAAGATGAAGTGGTTACTTAGACGAGCCGGTTTCTTTTGGCCTACTATGACGGCAGATTGTTTTAAATATTACAAAGGATGTGAAGAATGTCAGAAGTTTGGAAATTTATAACTTGTTCCTGCTGCATTGATGCATCCTATTATTAAGCCATGGCCATTCCGAGGTTGGGGATTGGATTTTATTGGACAAATTAATCCTCCATCATCAAAGGGACATCGTTTCGTGTTGGTTGCTACTGATTATTTTACTAAGTGGACTGAAGCGATTCCTTTGAAGAATATGACACATAGAGAGGTGATTGAGTTTGTTACTCAAAATATTATTCATAGATTCGGTATTCCTCAAACATTGACGACAGATCAAGGTACTTCGTTTATGTCTAAGGAGGTACGTGAATTCGCCGAATCCTATAGAATTAAATTGCTCAATTCATCTCCATATTACGCTCAGGCTAATGGACAAGCCGAGTCAAGTAATAAAGCTTTGGTTAAATTGATCAAGAAAAAGATAGCAGAAAATCCTAAGAGATGGCATGAAGTTTTATCCGAAGCATTATGGGCTCATCGTATATCTAGACATGGTGCTACTAAAGTTACTCCTTTTGAGCTTGTATATGGTCAAGAAGCCGTTTTACCTGTTGAGGTAAATCTGGGCGCTTATAGATTGGCTAAGCAAAATGACCTTGATGCTGTTGATTACCACAATTTGATGTTGGACAATATTGATGAGGCAACCGACAAGAGATTGAAGGCTTTGAAGGAGATTGAGAAGGATAAGCTTCGGGTTGCTAAAGCTTACAACAAGAAAGTGCGAGGAAAATATTTTCAAGTTGGTGAGCTTGTTTGGAAGACGATCTTGCCAATTAGATCAAAAAGCAACAAGTTTGGTAAATGGTCACCAAGTTGGGAAGGGCCTTATAGAGTTGTCAAAGTCATCTTTGGGAATTCTTACATGTTGGAGACACTGAAAGGAGATCCTTTGCCTAAAGCTATCAACGGGAGATATCTGAAGAAATTCTATCCAAGTGTTTGGCAAGATGCGTGAAGATCAATGGCCGATATATTGTTAAATATCGCCCTTAGTATAAATTTTTAGCTCCTGAGTTGTATTTACTTGCTTTTTAGTTCTCAAGTTCACTAAAAACGCAGGGGGGCATGTGTTGACACTCAAATTGGGCCAAAGGCCAAACCGGTCTGACCGGTTTGCCAAACCGGTCAGACCGGTTTCATTCTGTAATTCGAGTAGGATTAGGATTCCGAGTTTAATTCCATATTGTAACCTATTCGAAAGGGGTAAGACTTCCCCGGCCTATAAATATAAAGGCTAGACGGCCGATTGAGGTATTCCCAATCGAACCAAACACTTTTATCTTCTATTTTTGTATCTCTCAAACCCTAATCTTTTCCAACCCCATATTCTGTTCTTTGCTCGTCTCTACGGCGTTCAAAGGCGTTCTAGGTGGCCTGCCGACCCTAGAGCAACCCTAGATTAGCTCGAGCTCCGACGGGGTCCGTCCCGAGCTTGGGTTTCTAGGTCATCACGATCTCCCGACCAGAAGCGGTCAGACCGGTTCTTCAGACCGGTTTGCCCCGGGTGATCAGGAATTGGCCGTTGTGACGGCCGTGCTGCGCGTTTGATCGATCTTCGAGTGTGTTGGCGCGTTTTCGTGTCAACATACTTTTTTCGCCAAAAAGTATGTCCCCAGCGGAGTCGCCAAAAAGTATGTTGACACGAAAACGCGCCAACACACTCGAAGATCGATCAAACGCGCAGCACGGCCGTCACAACGGCCAATTCCTGATCACCCGGGGCAAACCGGTCTGACCGGTCTGAAGAACCGGTCTGACCGCTTCTGGTCGGGAGATCGTGATGACCTAGAAACCCAAGCTCGGGAGGGACCCCGTCGGAGCTCGAGCTAATCTAGGGTTGCTCTAGGGTCGGCAGGCCACCTAGAACGCCTTTGAACGCCGTAGAGACGAGCAAAGAACAGAATATGGGGTTGGAAAAGATTAGGGTTTGAGAGATACAAAAATAGAAGATAAAAGTGTTTGATTCGATTGGGAATACCTCAATCGGCCGTCTAGCCTTTATATTTATAGGCCGGGTAAGTCTTACCCCTTTCGAATAGGTTACAATATGGAATTAAACTCGGAATCCTAATCCTACTCGAATTACAGAATGAAACCGGTCTGACCGGTTTGGCAAACCGGTCAGACCGGTTTGGCCTTTGGCCCAATTTGAGTGTCAACAATAACCATTTGCCATAGACGATTCTAGGCTAGCGATATCTGTATAAATCTTTGAACCATGAGTCTAGAAGCGTGTATAATGAACTGTTGAAAATGCACTGAATGTTGTTGAAAGCAAAGGGACCCCCCTCTACGAATAGTACGTAACTTGGCGCCCCTACAATATTTTTTTTTGGTGCAGAGGAGCGATAGATGGATCCAAGCACAAGTATATTCCTTCATCGAGTGGATAAATTAATATTGGTGTGCGATAAATCAAGTAGTAGCCTGCACTAAGTAGAAAATAATTTTTTCATCTATTATATTAGTCGTGGTTTGGATTGAATCCGGAACTAATATAAGCATTTAGTCCTGATTCTAACAACCAGGGAGAGGGCAGGACTTTTAATTAGTTCCCAATTCTTAGTCTCGGTCCCCAAAATCAGGATTAAAAGATTTAAAAACTAGGAAAAAAGTCTATTTCTCTGGTAGTGCTGGTATAGACAGAGAGAGCTAGCGAGAGGGCCTTATACGCACATGAATTGGATGAGAAAATTAAGCTAGGCTAATCGTCCGCAACCATCTCCGATACACGCTGTCGCTGGAGTACCTGACCACTGACCATGTGTTCAAGCAAATCCTTGCTCGCGCCCTCGCACCGAGCCAGCTTATAAAACTGCACCCGAGCTAGCAAGCAAGTAACAAGCAGGCCATTTAGATCACGTAGCAACTGTCAGAATTAGTACACACGACACATTTCTCTAAGCTAGCGCAATGAGCTCCCATGTGACCAAGTCCTTGCCTTTCCTCGTCTCCCCATCGGAGGCGACGCCGGCCGGCACCATCCGGCTCACCTCCATGGACAGCGCTCTGGCCTCCCTGCCCATGGCAGCGCTGCTCATCTTCGAGCACCCCATCGATCAGCCGGCGAAGACCATACGGCAAACCCTGTCCCAAGCTCTGGTCCCATACTACCCTATCTCCGGTCCGGCGCATGGTCTCAAGATTGCGTGCTCCGGTGAGGGCGTGGTGTTCGTGATAGCCTCCGCGAGCTGCACCCTGCACGACGCCAGGCTCTCCGGCCCGGCTCCGGCTATCCCCGTGGAGGATCTCACCGTCACCTACGCCGGGCAGTACCGCAACAGCACCCGGCCGCCATTGCTGCTTATGCAGGTGACCGAGTTCTCCTGCGGTGGCTACGTCGTCGGGGTGACGTGGAACCACGTCGTCGCCGACGGTGTCGGTATGGCGCAGTTCTTGCAGGCCGTCGGGGACTTCGCCCGGTGGGGGATCTCGTCGCCGGCCGTCGCGCCGTTGAGGGTGGACCACGCCCTCCCGGAGCTCCCGCCGCCGATCATCGCCATGACCAAGTCGCTCGTGCGCAGCAACCACAACGACTTCCCGAGCTCCTACATCACTGTCCCCATGAGCTTCGTCAACCGCATCAAGGCCGAGTTCCGCCGTCGCCAGAAGGCGGCATCGCCGGCGGCGTCATGCACCGCCTTCGACGTGTTCACCGCCGCCATATGGAAGTGCCGTGCCCGCGCCACGTTACCCAGCGCCGCCGCCGGCGGCGGCCAGGACGACGCCCCCACGGCGCTGGCCTTCACGGTGAACCTGAGAAAGCAAGCCGGGGCCAAGGACGGTTACTACGGCAACGTGTTCGCCTTCGGCCTCGCCGTGGCGACGGTCGGCGAGGTCGCGGACGCCGACATCCTCGACCTCGTGAGGCTGATCAGAGACGCCAAGGCGCGGGTGCCCTACACATTCGTCGATGGAGCCGCGTGCGTCGGCGAGGAGATGGGCGGCCGGCTGCGGGGGCTGAACGGGTACGACACCTTGTACGTGACCAGCTGGTGGAACCTCGGCTTGGACGACGTCGACTTCGGCGGCGGCGGGCCTGCGCACGTCATGGGGAACATGGAGAAAAAGGTTGTGCCGGCGTGCATCCTGTGCGGGAAGAAGGACAGGGGCGACGATGGCATGGCGGCCATGGCGCTCTGCGTCAGGCAGGAGCACGCCGAGGCGTTCCATGCAGAGCTGCGAAGGCTGCAGTGACGTGGTTTTGAATGATGTCTTTGTATGACTATCAGTCTATATCACTATGCAACGGGGCCTCCTGCACCGCGCTGAGGACAAAGCTGGACTACGACGTGTTTGTGTGTTTCTGTGCCTCCGTGTTTGTCAGCTAGCATGATGAATCTTTGTTATGTTTGTTATATTCCTTTCTAGTTTATGACTATGGCTGTATGTAATTCCCTAGCTAGGAAAAAAACACTAGCACTGATACTGACGAACTTTAGACGAAATAGCTAGTTTAAGATAAAATGAAGAACATAGAGAGAACGCAGTCTGGACAAACCTTTGCTTGTGGTGACGTTCGTATCTTTCTTGCTACTCTGCTGCGTGTTCCAGTGCTGCTTGACAGGCTAACATTTTATAGGCGAAGCTCAAAGTTGCCTCGTGATAAAATCTGAAAGATTTCCAGCATGTGCTTAAAAATAAATATGAATCCAGAATCTGATACTGCCAATCAACTCGATCCTCATTCCATATCAAAACGCAAGATCTCACACCTATTGGCTCCTGGCACTTGTATGCATGGCATGAGTTATTAATGAGTTCACTCCTGGATCCTCCTGGACGATTAGCAAGCCGTTTACAGCATCTTTGGACATCATAATCTTACTTTCGTGCTTGGTTAAACATCTAGTTTGATTACATGTTGGCAAACATCCAGCTGGAATCTCCAGTTTTGGATCGATGAATCTGGAGAGATTTCACATTAAATATATTTCTGTTTTTTAAAAAACTATATATATATATTATATATTAGGAGAGCAGCATATTAACAATAACAAAGATGCCCTCGCATGAATGCCACATCCCTGAAAGGAATAGGCACACCTACACGTGTCATGGGCAACACGACGGGGAATGCCACATGGCCCAGCAGAACGCCGCCGCCCTCACCGGTGAATAGAAGATGTATGGAGTAGGTGCAGAAGACGTGATGATGACCGCTGCCGGTAAACTGAAGATGGGTATGAAATATACACCTGTAGAAAACAGATTTTCGATCCATCCCATTTTGTTTCGGACGTAATTGGGGCCGGGACTAATGTGAGCATTAGTCCCGGCTCCAAGCGGACCGTGGGGTAGGGCACTGTTAGTCCCGAGCGGAGCTACCGGCCGGGACTAAAAGTCCCCTGCCGACACTGCCGTGGTCAGGCGGGCTTTAGTCCCGGCCGGGGCTCCGCCCGGGACTAAAGACCACCCCTTTAGTCCCGGTCGAAGCCCTCGACCGGGACTAAAGACCCCCTGGCCCACTAGCCGTTGGGAGCGGGTATTTAGTCCCGACCGGTGGCTACGCTCGGAACTAAATGGGTCCTTTTAGTCCCGGTCGAAGCCCGGGACCGGGACTAAAGGCGCCATACAAATAAAAGGGGCTTCTCCCTCCCACGGCTCGGCCAAGCCACACACACG
Source organism: Echinochloa phyllopogon (assembly GCA_033239725.1). Taxonomy (NCBI): domain Eukaryota; kingdom Viridiplantae; phylum Streptophyta; class Magnoliopsida; order Poales; family Poaceae; genus Echinochloa; species Echinochloa phyllopogon. The sequence continues at coordinate 4,867,202 of BTCW01000007.1, read as the reverse complement.
CATGAACACCGAGCTGTTGTGTTCATGGCGAGGCCGAGCATGGGGGAGAGAGGTCATGCCATTTTTTTGTGATTTTGTGGAGGTTTCACTCACCCACATGCTCTAAAGGTATGTAACTTCATCCTCCTATGATTCCTACTTAGTATTATCTTTTTTCTTTAGAAATAGAGAAATCAAAGATTATAGAAGTAGAGGCAAATGAACACACATTTTATTTATACTAGCAATCATGCCCGTGCGTTGCTACGAGTGATAAATAGAAAAATATATCGCAATAAAAACTTGAGGAACCCAATAATCCTATTTACCGGCACCATATTGCTCCGTCTCCCGCGGCTGCGCGCCCACCACTGCACCCACCCGCCTCACCGTCGTGCTGCCCACAACTGGCTCCAGCGGCGCCACACGCCGCCCCCGCTTCACGCAGCCACACGCCCGCTGTTGTGTGACCGCATCACCAAAAGGTAGCCTCCGTCGCGTCGCGACGTGCTACATGGTGCTCCGCCGCGCCCACCTCGCTGTCGCGCTTACCTGCCACCCGCGGCCGAGCGCCCCCGTGCGCTCACCTGGCAAACACGCGTCTGCTGCTGCACGGCCACATTGCCCGCGGTTGGCCTCTGCGGACCATGTCCCATCCTATGTTAACTCTCAACCAAACATACCCTAACATAGTAATATGATTGCTGCTTATGCTCTAATAAAAAAGTATAGAAGAAGGGTTGAGGGAAGATGGAAAAGACGTGCTTTGGTTTTGGAGGAGTAGCTTCTATTCATAACGACGACGTACAGACATATTTGCTAGTATAGTTATAACATAAAAATAAATCATAGCTACCAAAATTTTAATCCTCATTTTACCCCTCCTCTCTCTCTATTGTTCTCCCTCAGTCCTTCACGTCGTCGCCAGCCATCTCTGTGAGTACCTGTTCTTCTACACCACAAAACACAGTAGCAGCTACTAAACCAAAGCACCATGATGAGCCCGACGGCCATCCGATCACGAGCCCGACGGCCACAACAACTAAACCAAATCGAGCCCGCCGCATTCCGACACCACAACACAAACTCGCAAAGGTGGAAGGCCCAGCGATCAGCCCAGAACCATCAGTTTCCACCGCGCTCGTGGCCCAGCAAGCCACAGTCACATCGCGGCCACAACTCATCCATGCGGCCCGGCGACTGATCACAGATCCTGCTCTTCACCGCCTTCGTCGATGGAAGAGGATCCGCCGCCCATGAGCGCCGCGAGGTCGGCGAGGAACCTCTCGGCGATGGCAGCGTGCACGGCGCCGCCGGTGGGGAGCACGCCCTCGTCGATCATGAAGTAGGGCGAGTGGCCTGTGTGCACGGACCCCAGCGTCTCGTTCCTCACCTCGATGTAGTAGAACCCCGCGGGAACCGCCTGGGAGTAGAAGGAGAAGTCCTCGGTGCCCATCATCGCCGGCACGTCGTCGTAGGCCCCCACGCCCAGGAGCTCCGCCGCCACCCGCCGGACGTGCCCGTACATCCATGCGTCGTTCACCGTTGGCGGGTAGAAGCTCTGGTTGTCGAAGAAGTCCACCGTTGCCGTGCGCCCGTGCACCCGCGACTGCGCGCCGATCACCTCCTCAATCCACCGCCGGAGATGGTAGAAGCTCCCGTTCGAGAAGGCACATGGAACGTGCCGCCCAGCACCATCTCCGGCTCCGCCGTGGCATCGGTGCCGTTGACGACGGCGACCGACACCACCCGCCACCGGAGATGGTAGAAGCTCCCGTTCGAGAAGGCACATGGAACGTGCCGCCTAGCACCATCTCCGGCTCCGCTGTGGCGTCAGTGCCGTTGACGACGGTGACCGACACCACCTGGGAGTCGAGCGGGTCGGCCTCACGGGAGATGAGGCTCTGGAGGCTGATTATGGTGGAGGAGACGACGAGGATGGGGTTGGCGGAGCGGTGGCGGCGGCGGCGCGGATCACGGCGGCCTTGAAGAAGCCGCAGCCGGCGAGGAGGGCGCCTGTTCGGGACCCGATGGGATAGGCACTTCAGGGCTGGGGTAGAAGATGGACTGCGAGTTGATTCTATAAAAGGAAAGGGGGTTTTCTTGCGAATAAAAGGACTGCAGGTTAATAATAAAATTTGTAGGGTCTTTATTGCAGAATTATGACGTTCCGCAGAATCAACCGTTTCCTAGGTACCGCGGAAGCAATCCTTGTTTTATAATTAGGTAGAGATATTATTTATTAGAGATTTAATTTGTTGGTATTTGCATTATAGAGATATAACTTGAGGCAAATAAACAATCTCTCAATATTTTTTAGAGATAATATAATATATCTAGTAAATAAAATTTATTTTCCTTGCTTAATCTTGAAGATTATCATAATAGTACTGTTTGTGCTTTGTTCATCCATTATAATCAGAGAATTTGTAGTTTTTTGAGGAAGGGAGAATGAGCACGATTTTTTTATTTAGACATTATTAGAGTGATTTTTCCAATTAATTTCAAGTGACAGGTGTATAAATTATTTTGTAAGTTTTTAGCATAAAGTTTATTTTATTTGTTTCTAATTACTCACTCCATTTCAAATTCTAGAAAAATATTAGAAATTCCTAAAACATAGTAGAGATTAATAGAAAACCCTTCATTATTTATGTAGGAGAGCCAAGTGTATATGATGCTGAGGTATGTGAACGTGCTGGTGTTATGCCAAAGTCCACCTTCCACATGGTCTGGACTTTGGCATGACAGCAGCATGTTCACCCATCTCTAGGACACCCTATCATGAAGGAATTATGTCACCAAGTTACCTGTTGAGTCCAAACATCTAGGCTTCACCAAGGATATAGATACTACAATGACAACAAGTAACCATCTGATCAACCTCAATCGCTTCGATCAGATGTTGTCCTTGCAACATCTACATCCTCATAACACATGACAGCCAAGAGATTCACTGAGTTTTGTGTTAACTTTATTAAAGAGCTTTAACCGATCGGTGTTCCTGAATCTCGTTACGAGGGTAGACTAAGTGGAAAGAGCACACTAGGAAAGAAAGCAATCCTACCTTCGGATGATGATTCATTCAAAAAGGCACACTACATGGTGCTTCATCAATCCTCCTTTGTGGATCCGTACATCAAGAAACACAAGCATGTGTTGTCCTCTGAGTTCCCGGAGAAGTCTGAGGCATGGATTACACATCATCACATGGATACTTTCGGCGGTTGGTTGTAGAAACATCTATTCCGTGAGCAGGACATAGATCCACAGCTAGCCTAGTTGGCTAGGGGTCCATCTCAGACAATCTTAACATACCAAGGGTACGAGATTAAAGGCAATACATTTTACATGATTGGCCAAGATATGAAGAGTAGCAACCAAAATAGTGGTGTACATATAGATGCCATAGACAGCAGTGGAAAGAATGAGTTATATTATGGTTTCATACAAAAGATATGGGAACTGAACTATGGACCTTTTCTGAGGGTGCCTCTGTTTCGTTGCCAATGGGTAAAGCTAACCAGGGTAACAAAAGACAAGTATGGAATGACAATAGTGGACCTCAATAATCTTGGGTACAACAATGAACCTTTTGTCCTAGCAGCAGATGTGGTTCAGGTTTTCTATGTCAATGACATGTCTAGCAGGCCAAAAAAGATAAGCAAGGAAACATACAAGTCACACAATGAGCCAAAACGGCATATAGTTCTATCAGGGAAAAGAAATATCGTTGGAATCAAGGGAAAGTCAGACATGTCAAAGGATTATGATGAGTTTGTCGAAATTCCGCAATTGAATGTTAACCCGTGCAATCTATTAGCCAATGAAGATGCCCCGTACTTGTGCCTCGATCATAATCAAGCGACATTCATAAAAAAGCATTTCATTTCAGTACTTTAGGATGCCAATTGATGTACTCATACAACCATTATGTAAGACACGAGGCATGTATTATTTAATTATGTAAGACCCTCATGTACTATGTTAATGTAAGATTTATTGCTTATATTCTTAGCTATCTATTTAATTTCTACATATTTATTGGATGTACTGGTTATTTTTAGATATTTATTTAATTTCTTGGTTAAATTTTAGAGTTACTATTTAATTTCCAGATATTTTTAATATTTGTTGGTTATTTGTAGATATTTATTTAATTTATTGGTTAATTTTTAGAGTTACTATTTAATTTATAGATATTTCTTAGAATTATCGATTATTTTTAGGAAATAAATTATTAATTACTTAATTTGTAGCTATGTATAATTGACTACTTTTTTTAGCTATTCAGAGTAATTTAATATAAACTATAGAAAGCAAATGTTTCATAATGATTAAAGTATGAAAATAAAGAAAAACCGCAACTCCTGTTTTCGTTCCCCGCCAAAACTCTTGTTTGCACGGGAAACGAAAACTGCAACTCCTGTTTTCGTTCCCTGCTAAAAGTACCTGGGCCTTTAGGCTCAAGCGGAGATATGGCCCGGGACTAATAAATTTTAGTCCAGGCAAAACCACCGCCCGAGACTAAAGGGGTATGCTCCAACTACCCCAGTGCCGCAACCCTTTAAGATATGTTTGATTGGAGTGCGAGGTGGAATAGAGTGGTTCTAACCTATATTTTTGGAGTGGAATGCTCCAGCTAGTTGTTTGGTTGGAAGGATGGAGCGATTCCATTTTCAGTTTGGTTCGTGGGATGGAGTAGTTTTGTCTCTTGTTTGGTTGCAGAACAAGAGAGAGAACATGTTTATGGTCACCCACTTCTCTCTTTTGGTGAGTGTACCACCAGGCCACAACCATAACACACATAAATAATGAAACTACAACATATATTGTAACACCCTAAAATTCCATCACAAATAAATCATAGCAACTTGGTTTAATTTAATTTTCTAAAGACTTAATTAAATTTTTTTTTAAATTAATTTGAGCCTAAAAATATTTAAACATCATTTAAATAATTTTGGAGCAACAAGTGCATGTGCATCATATTTGGTTTGCATGTCTTTTGTTTGATTTGTGTGGGAATTTCAAAATCAAGCAAAAAGTCCAAAACCAGCCCCTGAACTCCTTCCCTCGGCCCAGCCCGCCCCCCTTTCTTTTTATTTCCCTTTTCTTTTTCCCCCCGGCCCATCGTCCCTGCCGGCCCATCTCTCTCTCTCTCCCGTTTCCTTTCGGCCCAACGGCGCTGCGCGGCCCAATCTTCCTCTCCTCTCCCTCACCACCGCCGACAGGTGGGGCCCACCTGTCGGACCCACCCCCAACCTCCCGACGCCCTCCCCTGCGCCGCCGCCCGACCGAACCGCTCGGTCTCCCCCGCGCCGCTCCCTCTCCCTCGCCCCTTGCTCTCCCCTCCCACCGAACGCCTGCAACTGCCGCTCCACTACCACACCCCTTCCCCTCTCCGAAACGCTCTCCCCCACCGAGTCCTCCCACTGCCGCTCGCCATTAATGACCGGTCTCTTCCTTCCCCGCGGCACCGACCCTTCCTTCCCTCCCTCCGCCCTACAAAGAGGACGACCGAGCCCCCTGGAACCCTCTTCGACCCCTTGCGCCACCACAGACCACTCGGAGCAACTCCAATTTCTGTCGCCGCCGTCGCCGGAGCACCGCCGCACCGTCGATCCGCCGACACCGAGCCGCTCCACCCCGTCCAACCACGCAGGAAGCATCGCGTTGAGGTAACGATGCTCTCGAGCCCCTTTTTACTCTCTGTTACGTCCTCTAGCACTCCCGACCACCCTCACCGGCGCTCCGCCGCCGCCGTTCGTTAACGAGCACCGCCACCGTGGCCAATTGAACGACTAGAACCCCCTGAACACACTCGCTAACTTCCCAGCCACACCCAGAACCTACCCGCGGTCGAAATCGTGGCCGGAACCCCGAGTTCGGGTGAACTCCGGCGAGTTCACCGCCGCCCGCCTCTGTCCGACGACGAACCGCCGCCCTAGCCACACAACTCTCGACTTGAACCCCCTAGCCCTGTTCGCCATCCCGTTCCGAAGCTGTAGCACCAATCCGTGCTCCAAACCGAGCTCTGTAGCTCGAGTTCGAGCTTCTCCGGCGAAGTTCCGACCCGGCGCCGCCGCACGCCGGCGTCTCCGCCGCCGCCCGAATCGTCCTCTCTCTGACAGCCGTCCATCGCGAGATCAACGGCCCACGTTCAATCTGACCGAAATCAACCAGGCCAAATAACGGTCAACCAAGGCCATTTTGCAAAAGAGACCCTGCCTTTCTCTGAAATTAACCCGCCGTCCTGTTTAGTTCAAAAATAACTAGATTTAGGTCCTGATTTTTACAGAAAACACCCCAAGCTTCTCTGTTTTTATATCCCGAAGCCCAGCCCTTGTCTTTTGCGCGTTAGCCCTCGGGTTTAATGCGTATTTATGTTTTAGCCCCTGGTTTTCTTCAGTTTAGCCCCTGTAAACTCAGTTTCTTTGCCAACAAGTCCTTAAAACTTGTTTTGGCCGTATCTTTTCCGTTTTAGCTCCGTTTTTAGCGTTCTTGGTGTCCAAGCGTTCGTCTTTTCGAGCTTATTAGTTTTAGATGCTTGTTTTAGTCTGTTAAGAATGTTTGATGTACTGTTTTCTTATTGCTTTATTGTGTTGATCGTAGACCTCGTGCCAGTTGCAACCGAGTCGCCCGTCGACGCGGATCAAGAACAATTCTACGAAGAGGAAGAAGATTTCTTTGTAGAACAAGGCAAGTGGCCCTCCCCACATATTCTTTTTGTCCTATATAACTGCATGTCAAACTAAAATTTACTATTATTGCATTAATATGATGGGAATACCTTTTTAAGGATTTATCTAGTCTTTTACCATGCTCCCTTGTACCAACCCCGGTTTTAAATAATATTTTTGGGTTAGTTCATGCTTAGTGTTGCAATACCTTGGGAATGGTTAAAAGTGAATCTTTATAAAATTGTTGATCATGATAACCTTGTTAATGAATGTTGGTTAATACAAGAGAACAATTATTTAATCGGAACATGGAGAACCACCCAAGAAAACAATGCAACCATGGTGTCAAAATGGGCTCTGACCTTAGCCAATTAATTAGATGTGCGATTGTACTGATGGCCTTATCCGAAAGGAGCAGAGGGGTCTGGGGTTGCAGGGGTACAGTCCGGTCCTCTTGGGGTAGCAGCCTTTGCTAAGGTGCTGACCATTAGGGAGGATTGTGGTCCGCCCTAGCTGTAACTCTTGCGGGTTGTTGGACTTTTGCATACCTTTGTAAAGGCTTCGAAGTGGACCCCTAGCCACTCACCTTGGAAGTGTTTAAGGGCCTTGCAAACCCGGGCAACATGGGGAACACGAGCTATGGTGAAAGTGTACAACCTCTGCAGAGTGTAAAACTGATATATCAGCCGTGCTCACGGTCAAGAGCGGCTTGGACCCTCACATGATAATTAAACTTAAAGATGGAATATAAATCGCGGTTTTACTCGTGGGTTTTGAAAGAGATGTTCTTTTAAATGCTTAAGTGGGATGGTATAAACTTACATATAGTAAATAGGAAATTGCTAATAAAACTTGATCAACTCTAAAAAAGCTCACCGCTGTGAACCTTAGCTTATCCTTGTGGCCTTGCATTTTCACCCCGCTTGCTGAGTACCTAGTTAGGTGTACTCACACTTGCCATTGCTGAATCAGAAGAAGGAAATGGAGAAGAATACTACAGCGACTACGATGAGTTCTAAGGCTTGCGTTTTCCCCCAGTCAAGATGCCTGTGGAAGATGGAAGCTGAAGACGCTTTGTTTAGCTATCGCTTGTTCTTCGATAAAGACCTTCGTGTCTCCCGAGAGTGTAATATGAATTTTATTATAAATCTCTTGTACTTTAGAACACTGTGTTTCGATATTACACTCTTTTGTCTATCATATGTGTGTAAACATGATCCTGGCGCACATATGAAACGCACTTGGTTTTCCTTCGAAAACCGGGTGTGACATATATCAGTTACACATATATAATTTATATAATTAAGAGATCATACCATACAATAATTTAATGCGTATATACTTAATTAACCCAAAATGTATGGTTTATGGGTACAAGCAAAAGTTAGCCTACACAAATGATCAGATTCTTTGCCACCATTACATCAGACATAAGTTGTACCGATCCTTACAACCAAAAGGTCTAGCAACATGAGTTCTGTTACAGCCCATACAACCGAAAGCCATAGCAACATGAGTTACACCACAACCATACAACCAAAAGCTCTACCAACATGAGTTTCACCAGGTTACTCAACCAAAAGCTCTACCAACATGAGTTTCACCAGGTTACTCAACCAAAAGCTCGACCCACAATCTATACCAAAGTTCAACAGAAATTGTCAGTAACAAACTTGGCAACCCATGTTATCTAGTGATCAACGGGCAGTGAGCTAAAAGCTCTAGCAATATGAGCATTGTTCACCAAGTATAGAAAGTAAAAGGACTTTTGGTCATGTTCAAAACCTGGAAGATTGTTCACAATATCAAACAGCCCTGTTGGCAATGCATTGTCCGCTTTACCAGCATAGCATCAGATAGCTTTTCAGAACCTTCTTTAAGTTCCAAAATCAAACCATCACCATCACTCTTAACAATTTTGGCTCTTTTGTTTGGTCTGATGCCTGAAGGTGTTGCTCCACTATCACCAGCAGCGGCTGTAGCACCATTTTCTTCCCCTTCATTTTCTCCATCATCTGCTGCAGTACCTAAAGTGTCATTTGAGCCCTTTGCATACTGACTAGTAGCTACACTGTTACCAAAGATAGTAGCCAAATCACCATAGTATTGCAGTGGCTTGTTTAGATATTGATCATCAGCTTTATGATCCTATGAAAGAGTAAAATAATTACTAGTGATGGTATAAGCAACAACCAAGTTTGAGGCAACAATTAAAGAAGAATAGCTGCTGCTTGCTTACCGCGACATGGCATGTATGGTGCTCATGGTCAAGAGTAATAATGAAATTGTCCTCATCCCAGATGGCAGCACTCAACTTCCTAAGTTGGTTGATTTTAGTATATTTCGTTTTCTATGTCTTCAAATGATTACCAATCTGATCACCAGTCCTATTTAGCTTGAAATGTTCATTCAAAGCCTTAGCACAAGAGTTGAGATGAACTTTCTTGAAACCAGTTGAAGTTCTAGCGCCATTTTCTACAATGTTAGAAAGGAAACTGAGCATAAAAGTCGACTGAGTTGGTGTCGATTGACACACACCAGCCACAGCCTTTGATCCACTTCCCTCAGCTTCCATTGCCTATAATATTATGACACACAAAATTTCAGCAAAGAATATAAATGTTCATACATGAAAATTCAGTAATACTTAGGCCCATTCCAAATAAAGTTACAACAAGAATACATAGGTCCATTCCAAAATTAAAAAGCAGCAGCACAATAGGTATTTCACAAGGTTAAAAGAGCAACAGGATACATGAATCCATACAAAAGCAAAATATGCAGAATTCACTAGTTGTTGGCATAGTGGTTTTGACGGTCTTCCCACATATGATTGGCAATTTGTTGCCTAAAGTTAACCATAAATTCATGTTCTCTTGCTTGCCCACTTGATGTTGAAGCATGAGTAAGAGTAGGAATCCAATTGTTCTCTTGTATGATCCATTCATCACTCCCATCTTGTATAACCCATTATCAATAATGCAGCAAGCAACCACAATATCTACTTGAGTTGGAAAGGGAAAGTAGGGAGTGGCATCATCAAGAATTTTGATCCTCCTCTTGAGTGATCCACGAAGAGATGAGTGCCTAAGGTTGAACAACTCCTTTTCATTTTGTACAGAATTGTTCCCCCACTCGTTCAAGTGGTACCTCAAACCACAAAAAGGGGGCAAGAATCCTGGTTTGGCTCCATATCCAACATCAACTAGATAGAATTTGTCTAGCATATGAGGGATATTTTTGTGATATTTCTAATAACAATATATGGAATGTTGAAAAAATGAAGCTACATGAATTATCTTTTTACGTTGTCGAACCCGAAGCCCATTTTCACGCTCTAAAGCATCTCGTAAAATTAATGCATCATGGGTTGTCCCCTCCCAACCGGCCAAGAATATGTAAACTGAAGATCAAAATCAACGGCTGCCATAATATTTTGTGTAGCATGATTCTGCCTACCACGAAAGGAAGCCTCCATGTCCTTGGAAACAGAGGCTCGTACATGTGTGCTATCAATGGCCACTACTACAAAAATGATTTGTAGAAGCGGCTGCATTTTTTATTTGAGGCGGGCGGCAAGATGCCCCGCTCCTGCTAATTGTAACAAAAACTGTAGCATCCCACCCGCATCTACAAATGAATTTCCAGGATCGGATCAGGGGCCCATCCGCCCTTAGAAATATTGTCCATTTTTAGGCACGGCTCGTTGCATCACCCGCTGCTAGAAACACCATTTTCAGGTTCGGATGGAATTCACCCGTGGCTAAAGATCATCTCCCGCTCCAGCAGTTCAAATAAAAAACAGCCCCTCCTGTTTTATCTCACGCTGCATCCAATCTTATCCTTTCCATCGGTGCCCCTGTTAGATATGTTCCAAATTCACATCCACGATATAGGCCAGGCTTGGGCCAGAGCGAAGCGGAGGCCCATTGTGCTGTGGTTTCTTTCAGAAAGTGCACAGTTTAGTCCCACCTTGGTAACGCAACCAAGTACGGGCGCGTGATCTGCCTATATATATGTAAGCCTATGTAGACGGTAGGGTAAGACAAGACAAGACAAGGCAAGACACATAAGCCATGTATCATCCCTACTTGTAAACTCTCCTCAATAGTGATTGTCTTCAGTGGTTTTTTCCCGCAAGGGTTTTTTCACGTTAAATCGTGTCTCGTGTTCGATCTTGTTTTCGCATTATTTGCTAACAAGTGGTATCAGAGCTTGGTACGAGATCGCGTAAAAAAAAGGGTTTCACCCCTGTTATTGCGTCGCGCCGCAGCCACTGCGTTGTTCGGCAGAGGAATTAATTCTGTGTCGCTCTGTCTGCACCAGGAGGAAAAAGATTGTTGCTTGCACGCGGATCGAGAAGAGGCAGAGCGTCGACTGCTGTTTAGTGGAAAAAGATTAGAAGCGAATTGTGCTAGGCGCACACATAAAGATATACCAGAAGATTTCCAGAGTTGCTCGTTGAATGTACACACAAAGTGTACCAAGCTGCAGGTTATTGCTAGAGTTACATAGTAACGTTTCTAAATTATTTACTGCAGATTATTTTCTTCTGGTTAATTCTTTCACATGGCTTCTTTGATATATGATTTCCGCTACTGAAACATATTGAGATTTTGAGGAGATTTGAGGATTATTATTGGATCACTTTGAGTTAATTCATTCTGATGTTTTGACAACATCGTTCATGTCAACCTAGTGGTTTCCTTTACTCCTATGGAGTTGGTTAATTAAAAGTGAAGGTTTTGCTCCGAATTGAGTTCGAGGTGGAGGATTCTAAGCGCAACAGAGGAAGTTTTGTTTGACTAGATACTACAGTGTTTTGTATTGCGGGAGCAGTACGTTTATTGCTGTCTTTGCTCGTGTTGAGGGATCTAGTTCAAAGTTACTGCATAGATACTACAACGTTTTGTACCAGCATTCAGTACATTTATTGTTCAAGGTGGAGACGTCCACTCATGACTGCACTACTGCAGGGTCTATTGCAGAGGTTTATACTTCGTTGGTTGCACATTTATGCCCACATCTGAACCGTGTTTGAATGGAGCAGTAATTGAGTTCTTCACTGGATATTTATTTAATACCACAGGTGATATTGCGACTTTATGTCGTTTAATGATTGAGCATTATTGCCATTTATTTTTCCGAGGCCAGTTGCACAGACTCAGACTTTTGCTGGGATTATGAATTTGTTGAAGGCCCAGATTGTTTGTCTGCTTTGTTGATAGCTGTGTGTGTTTGAACCTATTAGTTATTTGCTCAAGTGTTGGGAGAATACTCAAGTGATCTTATTTGTCCGATGGACATTGGTATTCAAGATTTGAATATGGAGGTTTATTATTCGTCTACATGATAGAATTTGTCTCAAGGTGGAGTTTGTTGGATATGTTCCAAATTCACATCCACGATATAGGCCAGGCTTGGGCCAGAGCGAAGCGGAGGCCCATTGTGCTGTGGTTTCTCTCAGAAAGTGCACAGTTTAGTCCCACCTTGGTAACGCAACCAAGTACGGGCGCGTGATCTGCCTATATATATGTAAGCCTATGTAGACGGTAGGGTAAGACAAGACAAGACAAGGGAAGACAGATAAGCCATGTATCATCCCTACTTGTAAACTCTCCTCAATAGTGATTGTCTTCCGTGATTTTTTCCCGCAAGGGTTTTTCCACGTTAAATCGTGTCTCGTGTTCGATCTTGTTTTCGCATTATTTGCTAACAGCCCCCTCCCTCTCCTCTCCTACTCCCAATCTCTTGCTCCCACCTCTCTCTGCCCTCAGGCACGGCAGTGGCAGTGGCCTATAGTGAGCCTCGGGTCCAACAACGGCGGCGTGGAGGACGGCGCGCGGCGGGGTCGGCCCTCAGGCGTGGTGGCGGCAACGCCCCACGGCCGACCTTGGGTGCGGCGGTGGCGACCCAGCCGTGGGCCTTGAGCATGGCAGCGGAGTTCCTCGGCCTCCTCGTCCGGGGCGCCGTCGGGGTTGGTCTCCTCATCTAGTCCGACAGCTGCAGCTCGCCGCACTCCGCCGCCGCCTTCTTCTTCATCATCTCGTGAGGCACAGCGGGGATTCGGTGGAAGATCTCGTGCCCACGCTGAGGCGTTGTGCGACGGCGTTGTGGTGTCGCCGTGCACCGGGGAGGCGGGCGTGGCCGGCCGGGTCAGGTGCGCTACGGCAGCGCTCGCGGAGTCCGTGCCCATCGGCAGGTACTCCACCAAGAGCTCCTTCTCTGTGTTTGATTCATTCTTGGTGTTCGTCGTGTTTTTTCTTCTGGATTGGTACTAAAACAAATTGGCTTGGATTGCACAGATGAGCCTGTGGTTTCCTAAGTCCATGCGGTGGTGGGAGAAGGGCTGCAGCCCAACATGCGAGAGATCGAGTCCGCGCAAGACCTAACTGACTCCCTGCTCAACGCCGGCGACAAGCTCGCCACGCCGGCGCTTTTTTTATGTTTTAAAGTCGCTTTCTAAGCACGGGTGAAGCCATGGGCCGTTGCTAATAATGAGGTTCACAAGGGCGGGTGACCGCGTGGTCCGTCCCTGCAGATCGATTTGTAAGACTGCGCGCCCACCACTGTGTGGCCACGTCATCCGAAGATGGGCCCCGGAGCACTAAGCCCCAAGCTGCCCCCACCTGCCTCACCACCGCGCTGCCCACAACTGGCCACCCCCACAGCACGCGGCCACGTGCCGCTGCTGTGTGGCCGCATCACCAGAAGGTGTAGCCTCCTGTAATACCTCGGCCCATTAGTATTCCGGTTTCGGCCCATTCTTGGCCCATATGTCCTGTTTTGGCGGAATTAGTCCCACCTTGGTAGTCTAAACAGGTTCGGGCCAGTTTATAATACTTGTCGTTCCAAACGTAGCAACTTCGGGTTAATCTTTTTACACGAAGCGAGGATGAAAGTGTAAGAAAGGTGCTATGCCTATGTGGGCTCGTCCCTCGGAAGGGTTGGGCCGTAAGCATATGTTGGACACTGGGTGTTACACCTCCGCCGCCGCGGCGTGCTACATAGTGCCCTGCCACCCACGGCCGGGCGCTCACATGGCAAACACGCGCTTGCTGCTACACGACCACATTGCAAGTGGTTGGCCACTGCAGCGCCATGCGCCGCCCGCGGCCGAGTGTCAGCCCGACCGCCCGCAACCGGCCATAGCTTCTAGACCGGTTGCCGTCAGATGGCTCCATCTCTCGTTCTTTTGCTAGGAGCCATGGTGACTATAGCTCACCCTCGCCTGTGCATTTTCTAATACCATTTCATTCAACACCCTGTCCCATCCTCTGTTAACTCTCAACCAAACATACCCAAACATAATAATATGATTGCTGCTTATGGTCTAATGAGAAGGTATAGAAGAAAGGTTGAGGGAAGATGGAAAAGACGTGCTTTGGTTTTGGATGAGTAGCTTCCAACCGTTACAATGTAAACCACCATAATTTTAATCCCCATTTTACCCCTCCTCTCTCTTCATTGTTCTTCCTCAGTCCTTCACTCCGTCACCAGCTATCTGTGTGAGTACCTGTTCTTCTCCACCACAGAACACAGTAGCAGCACCACGAGGCCACCAGCTTCCGTCTTTTATCTCCGCGAACCAAAGCACCGGCGCTTGATCTTCCTAATCTCCTCCCCGCATCGACAAAGTCAGCAGTAGGCAGCAGCTCACTCACGCACACCACCATGGCACCATGGATCCATCGTCCCCTCTGCTCCATCAATTTGCTGCATCAGCCAACCAGATTCAACACCAAATTAAATCCACTGGATAAGCCAATTCAAATCTGGCAAGCACCACCACCTCCGACAAGCAATAGAAGACCGATTTATAGATAGACAAAATAATCCATGGATCAGATTGGAGAGTAGGCGTGGATGTCGGCCACGGATGCAGAACAAGTAGTAACGAACAACGGCAGCCATCACGTCTCGACTTGGCGGCTTGATGACTCAAACGCAGTGCTTGGTGCATGGGGAGGCGATGGTGATGATGAAAGCCAAGGCTCGTCTACGACAATGGAGACGTGAATGGAGGTAGGCCGATGACCGGGCCGCGGGCCACGGCAATTTGCCCGATGGGATAGGCACGGCGGGGCTGGGGGAGAAGATGGACTGAGAGTTGATTCTATAAAAGGATAGGGGTTTTCTTGCAAATAAAAGGATTGCGGGTTAGTAATAGAACTTTTAGGGTCTATATTGCAAATTCATGACGCGCTGCAGAATTAATCCTTGCTTTAGGATTAGATAAAGATTAATTTTCTACATAGTGTAACTTGGATTGACACGAATAATGCATGTATGGTTCAACTTTTTCTTTTTAATCCAAAATTAAAATTTATAATTGGTTTTTCTCCCTCATAACAACTCCAAATTTAATAATTCTTTTTCCTATATTATTATAAAATCATAATCTTTCATTTGATGTCTTTTTAAGTCAAATGCTATCTTTCAAATGCTTTCATATGACTTGTGTGTCTTCAATATGAGTGCTTTTGTCAGGCACTCAACAAAGACTTTACTGAGTGCACAACCGACACTCGGCAAAAAAAAAGTTCAACAGACGGCGAGAAGATGCGGGGCAAACAAATAATTTGCCGAATGCCCATACCAGACACTCGGCAAAGACTAACGGCGGCAATGGCTAGCGCTAGAAACGCTGAAAATGCCTCAAATAAGAATACTCTCATCGGATGGGTTCAGGAGGTTATAAGGGAAGCATCGCTAAATGAGAGAAGATGGAAGAAGATCTATATACTAGAGGCATCACTCCAGCGACACATGACTGGGCCACACGGTCGAAGCATTGGTACTATGGTCATGGAGGCACCCTCAGCCCGCTCGACGGCTCCTTAGTTTTTCCCGAGGACCTGCGAGAATTAGCTCAGCGTCTCCTCGATATCCTTAGGGCATCTGAGAGGGGAGAATTTGTTCCTGATAGAGACAGAGATGAGCTAACCTATGACTTAGGGAACAAGGAGCATCCTGGACGGACGCGCGGCGTAGGCACAAGCATCTCATGGAAGAAAGGTTTCAAAGAGGATGAAGCCACCTATAGGAGCCGTTCGAGGAAGAAGGCCGAATATGAGCAGAGTGTGAGGGACCTAGAGCAAACGGTTGCCGCCCAGGGCTCAAGGATCCAGGAAATGGAGTCCGAGATGGAGAGGCGGATGAAGATAGCATGGCTGCAGATACAACAAGCCACAGGCGGGACCGGTTCCACAGAGCATGCACCTCTCCAACAAGCCACAGGCGGGACCGGTTTCACAGAGCATGCACCTCTCCAACAAGCCGCAGGCGGGACCGGTTCCACAGAGCAGAATGCACCTCTCCAAGAGCCTAATGATGCGGCCCTTATTAGCCCTCCACAACAATATCAAAGCAGTCACGCTTCCACACATGCCGCCGAACCGGTCCGTTACCTCGTGGATGAAATAACTCAACGGACCGCATGCGAGCTTGTCGTCAGGCAGAAGAACTTAGCTGTGGTGGTACGTATGCGACTTTAGTTCGTACTCAATACATTTCACCGTAAATACCATTCATTTACTAACTTTATTTGTGACTACTAAATTATCAGGTTGCATACGGTATGACCAAGCGTGTGGAAGAAAGGCAAAAATTGCATTGCAATGACATTCCACATGGTTACGTACCGGTTGAGGTGGAGCAAGTCGTTGCCAAGTGGGAAGACTTGGAACTTGACATCCCCGAAGGTGACGAAGAAACAAAACTCGATCAATGTTCTCACTGCATCATTCTATGGAGCAAGGCAGACGTCATCATAACCGATACACCTACGGCCACCAACAAGCCTCCGACCCCTCCCCCGTCTCCAAGAGATCCACCGGATGATGACGATTCTCTGGGAGCTCCTGATGCAAGTCCACCGCGGAGGTCTCCGTCCCCTCCGCCGAAGAAGCAGCGCCGCACTAAAGCCTCCGCCCCCACTCCACCAGGGAAGAAGGTGCGGAAAGCCAAAGAGAAGCCGCACCAGAGAAAAAAGAGGCTGAGAAGACTCTAGAAGAGCTCGAAGCCTAGGTGAAAGCAGACACGAAGAGGCAAATGGTCGGGTGGAGGAAAAAACCGGAGTTGGAGCCGAAGCTTGACCCCACTGTCGTCGAGTCATTCTTTAGTAATTTGAGCAAGGGTCAACAAAAGGAAGTACCAATAACAGACTATGACCGTTCATTACTGAAATCTCGCCGTAAGCGGAAGACAACATATAAGGAGGAGGCGGGCCGATCCAAACAGGTTCCTCAGCTCGGCAAGCAACCTCAGCGGTCCTTGGGTCGATTGCCATCTCAGCACGAGCTGAACGTGCAACGACAAGTCCTGGGAGTAGAAGATGTCCCTGTAAGCACAACGTTAAAGTGGCCGTTTAGGCTTGGCGAGCATATGGTCCCTCCTGAAATGGAGAGCAAGCTACAGACGAAGATGCGCCGATTCCATCAGTGGTACTTGGAAGAATCAAGAAGGAAAAGGCGCATGATCAAAGTAAGCGTGAAGGACCATGATTTCTACAAAGGCGACGAGGATTAGGTCTGGCCGAGGTTTAAGGATATATATGAGCTGTACCACCGCGATGCCATGGACGTGGATTTGATCACCTGTTGAACATTGTAAGTACTTTGTTGTTGCTTACAATTCACAGTTTGAAAACAATAATTCCAATATATGCTGACGCGGGCTTTATTTATTGCTTAACATATGCAGAATGGAGATTCAAAAATGTCGGAGAGTCGGAATATATGACGTTGGTTTCATGGATCCTCGAAGGATAAGTGAAGCAATGATAGTGCTAAATCATGAGGAAACATATGGAAACCTATACAAGTATATTAAGAAACAAAATTATTGCGACTCCATACTAATCCCGTTCAACATCGAGTGAGTACACATACACGCTTCTTCTTATACTGTCTGTGTACTATTTCATTTCTGATTATAATGTATACATGTATACAGATTCCACTGGTTCCTACTCGTATTGTGTCCTGACCGGGGTGTCGTCAACGTCTTTGATTCGTTGCACACTCCAAGAAAAAAACTACAGAACATCATTGACATGATGACAAGGTGATGTATATTTTCCCCTAATTGATTCACCCCTTACACTCGCAATGACTTAACTCTATTTTTTGTTCGTAGGGCGTGGGTTCAATTTCGTCAAGAACACCCGGGTATTCAACATGAAACACTAACATGGACGATTGGCTTTCCGGTAAGCAAGTAATTTGTACATGTAGGCCTCGGCTAATATATTATACGAATTTTACTTAATTTTTTTGGTCGATAGTGTGCCAAACAGGGGTCGGGAAATAATTTATGTGCATACTATGTTTGCGATTACATGTGGAATTGGGCACATAAAAAGATTACACAGCATGATATTATGGTACGTAATAATAAACACATTTCCATTATTATTAAGTACAAAATTATTGTCTCCAATTCGGCGGATGAAATATCTTTCAATTATTTTTAAATTATAGATGTCAAGGCTGAAGGAAGAGTGTCTAGAGCAAGAAAGAATCGACGCAATTTCAGAACAGCTCGTCGGATGGATCTGGGACAAGGTTGTCAATCCCCGAGGAGAATATCACGTTCCAATATTGGAGGACGTGCCAGAAAGTCCACCAAGTCAAGCACCATCTTAAGTTGTAAATATAGTTTAAACAATAACTTGAGTCCGATATATTTTTTGTAATATATATGTCTTATATTTGTAATATATGTGTCTTCTATTTGATATATAGCTAATATGAATATAGAGTCTACCGAATATTTGATATACACGTATTATATTAGAATATATATATATATATATACACACACATATATAAACGTGCATGCATGGCTACTGAAAAAAGCAAAAAAAAATCCGGGGCCTTTAGCACCATTTGGTCCGGTGCTAAAGGCCCTGCCATCCCCGCTGCTAAAGGGACCCTTTAGCACCGGTTATTCCACCCGGTGCTAAAGGGCTTTCCCACCCGGTGCCAATCTTCACTATTCTGGTAGTGTGTCTAATATAAAACACTAAGTATGCAGATTAGACACTTGACTAATGGCGCTACACGACGCAGTCGGCCGTGTGCAAGTGCTCGATCTTCGCCGAGTGTCTGCTGCCCTGGGGCAGTGTCTGTTTTCCGGCACTCGGTTTGCCGAGTATATGGTCTTTGCTATCAGCACTCATCATTTACAGGGTTTTCTATAGTGGGTTATCTAATTGAGACTATTAGATCTGGCTATTGCGCTTTGAAGACGACAGTGACGTGCAATATCGATGCTTTGAGTTTAGAGCATCTCCAGCAGTGTTGCTAAATTTGGAGACCTAAAAATGGTTTTAGTTCCTGGAAAACGAAAAATTTAGGTACCACAAAGAGGCTCTCTCCAGCAGTGTTGGTAAAACTGAATACCTATATTTCACTTTAGGACTAATCTGCGAGGAATCATTTTTTCCAGGGTCCAATGTGTAAAATGAACAACCTTATCCTCTCCCCCCTCCCCTGCCTCATCTTCCCTCATCCTCTCCTCTGCTTCCGACGCTCTGAAGGAGGTGGAGAGGCGAGGAGGTGTTGCGGCGGCGCGGCGGGAGCGGCGGCGTGGCGGGCCGCGGCGGTGCGGCGGGCTGCGGCGGCGTGGTGAGCGGCGGCGCGGCGGGAGACAGCGCGGCGGGCTACAGCGGCACGACGGGCGACGACGGCGGCAGACGGCGCGGCGTGCTGCGGCGGCGTGGTGAGCGGCGGCGCGGCGGGCGGCGGCAGCGGCACGGCATGCTACGTTGGGCGTGGTGGAGCACGGAAGTATCCAGGAACTGGCGGTTGGGCTTTCCCGGGTGGATGAGAAAATATAGCAACCCATGCTTGGGTTGGTATATTTTGGTACCCAAGGGTGAGTTTTAGGTCCGGACCTAAAATAGCAACTCATATAGGTCCCCTGCTAGAGGACGTTTTTTGGTTGTTTTTAAGTCCCCGAACAGTTTTTAGGTTTACCAACTCATTTTAGGTCCTCTGCTGGAGATGCTCTTAGTGCCGAGCTATTGTAGCAACTGAAAAATAAACGGTGGGATGGTTCTAGAGAGTCAAGATGGAAATTTATTTCATGAATAAGAAAATCATGCATGCCACTTGTCTTTCAATAGCTACAGCTGATTTAAATCAACAACTTCATGGGAGCACCCAAAACCCAATTTTCTAAATTGATATTGCCTCAAGTTCAGACGACATCGGCTATATCTATATATAAACGAGGACAGGCCGGCAAGTATAATAATATTTTTGTTACCAAAAGGTACGCAAATTAACAAGCATGATTGTTACCAAATCCTCGCCGGTGATCGTCAAGACGTCGACCTCGCCGGCGACGCCGACCGTGGAGCAAATCAATCTCTCATCTTTCGACAAGCCTCTCGCATTCTCCCCATTCACCTCCTTCCTCGTCTTCAGCCACGCGATCCGAGACCCTGCCGAGACCGTCAGGAGGGCTCTGTCTCGTGCTCTCGTCCACTACTTCCCCGTCGCCGGCCGCGCCACCACCGTCGATGCCGAGCTCCGCATTTCCTGCACGGGCGACGGCGTGCTCTTCGTCTCCGCGATGGCCGACTTCTCCCTGGACGACGTCAAGCTCTTCGACCCGCCATTCTCCGATCTTCTGAGGGAGCTCGCCGTCGAATACCCCGACGGCAGCTGCTGCCGTCAGTCCGACCCCTTGCTGCTGATGCAGGTGACGGAGTTCGCCGGCGGCGGGTACGTGGTCGGCACGACGTGGAACCACGCCATCGCCGACGGCGCGGGGTTGGTGCAGTTCCTGCAGGCCGTCGGCGACCTCGCGCGGGGGCTATCCCGGCCGTCGGTCCTGCCCGTCAGCTGCGGCGACGCCTCGCTGCCGGAGCTCCCGCCGCTGGTCACCGCCGTGGAGAAGACGATGGCCACGATGGAGCCGCAGGGGTTCGTCTACCAGGACCTCACCGTCCCATGGAGACTCGTCGACCGCGTCAGGTCCGAGTTCGCCAACGGCAACCGCGACGGTGAGCCGCCGTGCACGGCCTTCGAGGCAGTCGTGGCAGTCATGTGGCGGTGCCGCACCCGCGTGGTCATGTCCGCCGGCGACCCCGACGCCCCGGCGCCGCTCGTCTTCGCGGCCAACGTCCGCAAGCACGTCGGCGCGAAGCACGGCTACTTCGGCAACTGCGTCACGACGGTGGTGACCGTGCCGCGGTGCGGCGAGGTCGTGAACGGCGGCATCAGTGACGTCGTCAGGCTGATCAAGCGTGCCAAGCAGGAGATACCGGAGCAGTTTTCCAAGGACACCGGCGCCGGCGCCGGAGAAGAAGGTTGTGCCGACATGCAAGGCGGTGGTCTGCAGCAGCAGCAGCTTGACGTGTTGTTCGGGTACAACGCGTTCTACGTGTCGAGCTGGCGGAACCTGGGCTTCGACGCGGCGGACATGGGCGGCGGGAGGCCGGCGCGGGTGATGTGCCACGTGGATCTCACGGCGGTGCCCAACTGCATGGCGTGCCTGCCCTGCGCGGGGAAGGACGGGGCCAACGTGCTGGCGCTGCTTGTGAGGGAGGAGCATGCCGACGCCTTCGTCAAAGAGCTGGAAATGTTCGTCTGATGATATGGTATATTTGGAGGTATATCGTTCGTCCGTCCATTTGGAATGATGAATAATTCATTGTGATGATATCGTACTATATATGTATGTGGACTTCACTCTTAAATAGTTAATGCTGTTTGATATAGAAAGGCAGGAACGGGCACTCCGCCTGGTGTCTAATAATACACTCTCCGTGTCGGAGACCGTAATTAGGGGTCCCTTGATCATCGGGGTAATCACCCAAAAAAGCGCAAAACGGCTGCCTTCAGGAACCTTTGGACCTAGACATACAAAATTACGCAGCCCAACGGCCCAACACGGCCCAACAACAACCAACGGGGATGCGCCGCTATCACGCCCAAACTCCGCCTCGCTCGAGGGAACCACACCCCTCGAGCAGCGAGACGCAAATCACCGCCTCACCAGGGGATGCCTCAACCCCTCGAAAGACCGCTATGACGCGGTACAGTCACTCATTACCATCTCCCATGATGGGCACCAGAGTCAAAAGGCAAAACTTCGGTCGCACGTCGCCCCTGACAAAACCTGACCGCGCCGTACCACCATGACACGGACAGGCAGCCACTGTGCAGGGCATGCCCGGCACTGCACCTCCGATGCATCTGGCCCCGGTCACTCCGCGGCGCTATTCCACCAACTCCTGTCAGAACACCATCGGATGGGCGTGGGGACCCACGAACGGGAGTACGAACGACGACCGGGGGCGAACCTTGGTCGAGCGTCATCATGTGGCCGACGGGACGAAGTATGACCTCCTTAACCCTTGCTCGCTACGCCAACGGGCGGCCACGCCCTACACTGTGGCAACAGTGAGTGTTGTAGCACCCCAATGCTGCCTACTCCCGCCCCCTAGGGCAGTAGAACACTCGGGACGCGTACTGGGGCCGTCAGGCCAGCAGGAAGCCAGCTGCCCCGTACGCACCAAGCCTGACGCAACCGACGGGGCGAAAGCCGGTCGTACCGGTCCGTCAGGCCGGGCCACTACACCTCTGACCATGGTGTTATGACGACATGACAGCTGCGTACGATGCGCCAACTCCTGACCACCCGTCCCCGTAATTTACGGGTAACTGACCCCTCGGGGCAGGGCAGGATACCCCTCGAAGGAAGCCGCAGACAACGACTCGACCGCCACGACGACTGTTCGACCCCTCAAAGACCTGTCAAAACAGGTACGGGACCCACCACATTGCCGTCTAGCGCCGAAAGCCAGCCCAGCTCGCCTTCATGGCACAAATTCGCCAAGGATCAAGATCACTCCATGTGGGAGGCGTCCCACGATATCTACTGTAGCCACGATTGTAACCCCTCTATCCCTTGAGATATAAATGGGAAAGTCAGGGGGTCCCGGAAGGGACAAGTTCACACGTCCAGGCACACGACCAAACACGAAGGCTCTCACACACACACGGTATTGGCATTCGCCTCAATCATCTTCTTCCTCCATTCCGGGACTTGGAGAACGACTCTCCTCTCCCACCTTCGCTTGTAGCCCCCCACTGCAAGCACCAGGGTGCGAAACTAACACGAGCGTGCGAGCGCCTCTTGCTAGACGTACGGCCCCGCGGCCAGAACCAGGATAAACCTGTGTTCTTGTGTTGGCTTCTCGCATCGACCATCAGGGACGAGACACAACGCACTTTCTGTGCTGCTGAGGGAGTGCCGGCCATTCTCGACGCCGACAGTGGCGCGCCAGGTAGGGGTAGCGCCGTGCGATTCGCTTTTCTCGCCAGTTCCCTTGATGGTTGCTCACGACGACCATCCGACGCCGGGACCCTCCGACGGGGTTCCTTATGGGTTCCCGCCTGGATTCATCATCCAGTTCGGGAGTCTGACGTTCGAGTCCGACGGGTCTGACAACCTCATGCAGCTTCGCCGCACCGATGAGGAAGAGGCCACGTCGCCATCGCCCCCGGCGGGCGGACTGCGGAATCGCCAACAACTGCAAGGCCTGCAGGTGCAGGTGGAGGAGCATCAACCCCCGCGGATAAGGCTCCCAGACTGGGACGATCCGCGGATACCACCGCCTGACGCACAGTCGGGTGGAATTGCACCATCTTCGGCAAACCCAGCGGAAGGGATTGCGTGACGCTGCCGCGACGATCTCTTCATCGGTCAGCGCCAGAATAAGCGCGAACCGCGATACCGCCGACCCGGTGCGCGTCGGGCTACCTCCAACTCACCAGGGACGTTGGGCGATGCGTGTGGAGCCAACCCGAGCATCTCTCCCCACTGCCCAGCGCGGTAGCGGGGGAACCCGCCAGCCTGCCCCTCCGCGGGGTGGCTACCTGCCTATGTACAGGCGTAACGTGGTCGCGCCGCGAGGACGGACGGCCGCGCGTCCTGTGCGCCCGCGCAGGGGACGCCACCACAACTGCCGTTCATCCTCGTCAGACGACACGACTCACCACCACGCCACCTCGCCTGACGAGTGGTACCCACCAGGCTCGAGCGGTGAAGAGTGGGACTACGCCGGGCCTCAGGACGCTGAAGCGCTCCGGCAGTTCCTGAGCTCTGTCGATTACTGCTTCGACATCTCCAGCGAGGGAGAAAGCGATCCCATGCCGGAGTATTTCGTCATCGACGGTGATGTTTGCTCCGGAAGCGAAGATGGCCCCGCCGACGACGCCGGTCACGATAAGACTCTGGAGGCATCGGCGACTGGCCGCGACCAACCTCTGGCGGACGCAGGCGCCACGGTGCCCACCAACGCTGACGCCTCGACACCTCTAGGCGATGAGGCGTTGACGCAGGCCCAGCTGGCGCAAGTCAAAGAGCTGGAGAACAAACTCCAGGAGGAGCGTCGCCAGGTGCAACAGCTACGTGCAACACTGGAAGCGCAGCAGCCTCAGCGCGGCAATTGTGCCAGAGCCGCGGGACGCCTTGCCCGCGCCTGCATCGAAAACGACGACGGCACCGACTTGCCGCGCGCGAGCCAAAAGCTCGTCACCGCAGTAACACTACTGCGGGCCATCCCCGAGCCGTCCACACCATCGGCTCGACTCCTGCATCGCGAGGCGCGGAGCCTCGTCGAGCAGGCGGCCGTCCTACAGGCCGAGAACTCTGCCTCCTGCATTCGACATCAGGCCAACTCGAGGGCCGAAGGCGGTGGGCAGGACAAGGAGGAGTCCATCCACATCCCTCGCCGGGTGAAGTGGACGCCGAACCGTCCAACAGACGATGGTAAGGCGCTCATAGCCCATCACCCCAGCGAGCGAAGGCCTGCGAAGGACCGGCTTCAGGACATGCGGGGCACTGCCGATGATGGCGACGCCCGCAACACCCTGAACAAGAAGAGGTAGGACACC
The DNA here is from genome assembly GCA_033239725.1 of Echinochloa phyllopogon. NCBI lineage: Eukaryota > Viridiplantae > Streptophyta > Magnoliopsida > Poales > Poaceae > Echinochloa > Echinochloa phyllopogon. The sequence continues at coordinate 4,842,622 of BTCW01000007.1, read as the reverse complement.
GCGATGAGGGTACCATCCACGTCGCGGGGGGCGCTTCGACGAGGACGAGGACAAGAGCCCGACGCCTGAGCCCGCGGGGACCGGAGTGTTCAGCCCCGCCATCCGCACGGCGGCCATTCTCCCTCGTTTCCGACAGCCGTCAATCATCACCAAGTACTCAGGTGAGACCAACCCCGAGGTTTGGCTTGTCAGTTGGGCGGCGCCACGGATGACTACATGATCATTCGCAACCTGCCGCTTCACCTCGCAGACTCGGCTCGTCAGTGGCTCGAGCACCTGCCCGCGAACCAGATCCACGACTGGGGCGACCTAGTCAAGCTGTTCGTGGGGAATTTCCAGGGCACCTACGTGCGCCCGGGTAATTCCTGGGACCTGCGGGGGTGCCGTCAAAGGCCGAGCGAGCCCATGAGGGACTACATTCGTCGCTTCTCCAAGCGCTGCACCGAGCTCCCCAACGTCGGTGACGCCGAAGGCATCAACGCCTTCCTAGAGGGCACGACGTGCCGCGAACTGGTGCACGAGCTCGGCCGCAACCACCCCACCAGCGTCAGCGAGCTGTTTGACATCGCGTCTAGTTTCGCGTCCGGGGAGGAAGCGGTTCGAGCCATCTGCGACGGCAAGAAGGGGAAGCGCGTGGAGGAGGCGCCTGCGGAAGGCGGCCGATCCACAGAGCAAGCAAAGAAGCCCAAGCCGCACAAGCAGGGCGACCAAGGCCGGCGGGGCCCGAGGCCCGTGCGCGACCATCAGCGCGAAGACGACCCCAACGAAGCCTTCGCCGCGGACCAAACCCGACGGGGACCTCGACCCCCGCCACCTCCAGGAGGCCGGTTCGACGACATGCTCAGGAAGCCATGCCCGTACCACAACACCGCCGTCTCGCACACCCTCGAGCAGTGCGAGTTGATCAAGAAGCACTACCGACGCCTCATCGCGAAGGAGGAGGACACGAGGAAAGACGCAGATGGTGGCGGCGGTGCCACCGGCGGTGGTTTCCCGGTCGTGGAGAACGTCTTCTTCATCACCGGAGGTCCCACGGCGAACATGTCCACGCGACGGCGAGGACGCGAACATCAAAAGGTCTACGCCGCATGCCCTGCTACGCCATCGTACCTCGACTGGTCGACGGAGACCATATCTTTTGGTCGCGAAGACCACCCGGATTACATCCCCAACCTGGGACATTATCCACTCGTCGTCGACCCTGTGATCGGCAACACCCGATTCTCCAAGGTGTTGATGGACGAAGGCAGCAGCCTCAATATCATGTTCTCCAACACTCTGGAGCTGATGGGGATTGGCGCAGACAAGTTGCGGCCCAGTTTGTCTGCATTCCACAGCATCGCACCGGGAAAAAAGGTCCAGCCCCTCGGGCAGATTGACCTGCCCGTCTGTTTCGGCACGCCGAGCAACTTCCGCAAGGAGGTCACCTCCTTCGAGGTAGTGGGGTTTCGAGGGGTCTACCACGCCATACTTGGACGGCCAGCCTACGCCAAGTTCATGGCGGTCCCCAACTACACCTACCTCAAACTGAAGATGCCGGGACCGAAGGGCGTCATCACGGTCGGGCCGTCGTTCGAGCATGCCTACGAATGCGACGTAGAGTGCGTCGAGCGCGTCGAGGCCCATGCCTGCTTCGAGGCCCAGGTGGCTGACCTCGAGAAGATGCTCAACGAGGCTGCACACTCCCATAGCAAACATGCGGGCAGCTTCGAGCCCGCGGAGCAGACCAAGGCCGTACCCCTCGATGCAAACGATCTCGAGGGTAGGGCGGCCAAGGTCAGCTCCATCCTCGACCCCAAATAGGAGGCGGTGCTCGTCGACTTCCTCCGCGCCAACGCCGACATCTTTGCGTGGAGCCCCTCGAACATGCCGGGCATTCCGAGGGAGGTCGCCGAGCACTCCCTTGATATCCGACCCCAAGCCAGACCGGTGATGCAGCGCCTGCGACACTTCGACGAGGAAAAGCGTCGAGCGATGGGGGAGGAGCTGCGCAAGATTTTGGAAGCCGGATTCATCAAGGAGGTATTTCACCCTATGTTGGCACTCCTTACGGCCTACAGATTAATCCGCAAGCGGACGGATACCGATGTAGCTTTCACCCGGGAGTATTCCAAGGTATCGATTTCCACGGGGAACGAGAAGTGTACTAATCCTAAACTAAGTTGTCCTAGGTAGATGGAGTGGATGAATGAAATTGATGAGGTGGATGACGACAACAAGGAGAGAAGAGAAGAGGTAGGAGGGTAGAGAGGGTATAGGTCTGGTAAGGGTATTCTACCGATTGACTGAGCAGAGCAGAAGATACAGATAGATACTTGCTTCGGGACTACAGAGCCTCCGACACAAAGAAAGGGATGGGAAGGGGTGTCGGTTACCCTGAACCTTGGGTCCTAGGACACCGGAACTAACGTGATGGACTACGAAGATCGAAAGGGCTGTCACCACCTTACGGCTACCACCTCCGTTGCGACGGGCAGAAACTAAGGTTACTGGCAAGTCTAGGAACCACTCCTACACTAGTCAATACAAGGTAACCTTAGTTCACACACAACACAAGAGTAGAGTGAGCGTTGCCAAGTTCCGCCACTTGTATCAGTAGAATAGGGAGAGAGGAGAGGTGAGCGTCCCGGAGAGGAGCCGGAGTGTCGGCCCCTTTTCCCGTTGTACCTCTACGGATGCGGCTCTGCTTCGAGTGACATCCGGGTCATGTCTGGTAACTCTTTTATCTCTCTCTGATTAATTGAGCATTCAGTTCTTACATCTATATGCTTGCTGGTTCTTCGTTCAATGCTTAGTTGATTGGTATAACTGTATACTGGTTGCTTAGCTTGGGTGCTTATCTTGCTATAGGAGATGGTTCCTAGACTTGCCAGTAACCTTAGTTTCTAGACTTGCCACTGCTTATATAGGTGTCCTAAGGCGGTTTGGAGTGGAGTAACCGCCAAGGGATCCAGGGGATATTCCCTGTTGATTCGGGCGAAGAGACCGGGTTCGGCCGAACAGGTCGGTTCGGCCGAACCCCTGGATCCACCGCCTTGGCTCTGGACGACATGGATGCACTCCTGGAGGTGGTTGGTGCATTGGGGGCGGTTCGGCCAAACTGGTGGGTTCGGCCGAACTTGGCTTTCAGCCCAGAACGCCCCCCGTGCACCGCCTCTTGCTCCTGGACCCCTTGGGCTGGCCTCTGGTGCTTGGGTTTGAGTTGATTCGGCCCAGGATGACGTGTCGGTGCTCCGGGATGTGTTGGCGGACGTCCTACGTGGCTTGCACAGTCGTTGCTTGGTTGTTGTAGACGTGGACGGCTCCCGGCGGCCTGTACGGCTAAGGGGGGGTAACCGGCCGAACGGGTCGTTTGGCCGATTCAGTCATTTCCGACCCCTATAGCACGTATTTCGCAATGTTGTACCTGCACAAGCGACACTCACCAAAACTCGTGGAACTCCATTAGAAATAAAACCTAAGTACATGGAATGTTGCATAGTCTCTCATTTATTCCCGCGTATTGGTGATCGAATTTGGGTTGTAACGACCGCCAACACCCTACGTGGCTAGCAAATCATGTTTTAGTTAAGAAAAAGAATGGAAAATGGTGCATGTGCGTAGACTATACTGGTTTCAATAAAGCATGTCCCAAAGTTCCTTTCCCTTTGCCACGTATTGATCAAATAGTCGATTCCACTGCTGGGTGTGAACTTTTATGCTTTCTTGATGCTTATTCGGGTTACCACCAAATCAAGATGAAAGAGTCCGACCAGCTCGCGACTTCTTTCATCACCTCGTTCGGCATGTTCTGCTACGTCACTATGCCGTTCGGTCCCCGAAACGCCGGGGCTACGTACCAGCGATGTATGCAGCACGTTTTCGGAGATCACATCGGGCGGACCGTTGAGGCATACGTTGATGATATCATTGTGAAATCTAGGAAGGCGGACGACCTAGTCGACGATCTCCAAATCACCTTCGACTGCCTCCGGGCAAACGGGGTAAAACTGAACCCGGAGAAGTGCGTATTCGGGGTGCCACGCAGCATGCTCTTGGGTTTCATCATCTCCCAGCGAGGCATCGAGCCCAACCCCGAGAAGGTGACAGCCCTGGAACGAATGCGGCCGATCCGAGATCTTAAAGGGGTGCAGAGGGTACTAGGCTACCTCGCGGCACTGAGCCGCTTCATCTCGCGACTCGGCGAGAGAGGCTTGCCCTTGTACCGACTCCTAAAGAAACACGAACGTTTCACATGGACCCTCGAGGCACAGAAAGCCCTCAACAAGCTGAATGCGGCGCACGCGCGCGCGCCCATCCTGACACCACCGCGGGAAAATGAGCCTCTCCACCTCTACGTGGCTGCGACTACTCAAGTAGTTAGCGCGGTCATCGTCGTCGAAAGAATGGAGGAGGGCCATGCCCTGCCGGTGCAGAGGCCAGTGTACTACATCAGTGAGGTGTTGTCCGACACCAAAATGAGGTATCCCCATATCCAGAAACTGCTCTATGCTATAGTGCTCGCGCGGCGAAAGTGGCGACACTACTTTGAAGCACATCCGGTGACCGTGGTCTCGTCTTTCCCTCTGGGCAAGATAGTCCGCAATCTCGATGTCGCTGACAGAATAGCTAAGTGGTCGATGGAACTAATGGGTGAGGCCCTCACCTATGCCCCTCGGAAGGCAATAAAATCACAAATCTTGGTGGATTTCGTGGCCAAATGGACGGACACACAGCTTCCCCCACCACAGATCCAGGCCGAATGCTGGACTTTGTACTTCAATGGGTCGGTGATGAAAGCCGGGGCAGGCACGGGCCTCCTCTTCGTCTCACCCCAGGGGGAGCACATTCGCTACGTAGTGCGGCTACACTTCCCAGCATCCAACAACATGGCAGAGTACGAAGCCCTTCTCGCGGAGCTCCGCTTCGCCATTGAACTCGGGGTCAAGCGTCTCGATGTTCGAGGCGACTCTCGACTGGTCGTAGACCATGTCATGAAAACCTCGAACTGTCGCGATGATAACATGGAGGCGTACTGCAACGCAGTACGCAAGCTCGAGGACAAGTTCCATGGTATAGAGCTCAATCACGTCCCGCGCAAGTACAACGAAGAGGAAGATCAGCTAGCGAAAATCGCGTCCAAGCGGCTGACCGTCCCGCCGAACGTTTTCGCCCGCGACCTCGACAAACCCTCGGTCGACCTCGAGGGTGCCGAACACCCCCCTAGAAAAGCTCCGAAACCCTCGGGGGCTGACGACCCGATGGACAAGGATCCCTCGAGAAGCGATCCCGAGGCCCTCGACTTCGAGACATCCTCGATGCCCGAAGCCGAAGCAATGGAGATCGACGCCTACCCGCCGCCGCTGCAAGATGGGCGCACCCCATACCTCGCATGTCTCAATCAAGGGGAGTTACCCTCGGACCGTACCGAGGCCCGCCGCATCTCAAGGAGGGCCAAATCATTCATCTCGATCGAGGGAGAGCTGTACAGGCGAACGAGGAGGGCGAGATCTTCCCCAACGCCTGGAACATCCAACAGCTACGTCGCTTCTACCCATAGAACCTCTTGTACTTTCCGCAATCTTGTTTTATCGCACGATGATAATAATAAAGGTTCATAACAGCATGAAAACATTGTTACTAACGACAATGAAACAGGGTGACTCGCCTTTACCCTCGAAGCGAACTCGAATGTAAAGCCGAGCCTCCCTCGGGGGCTACTGGGGGACTAACCCCCCAACAGTCCTAACTTTTTTTCATGCACTTTTTTCGAAAATGTGTTGCCAAGCCCTTCCTCGTCAGTTCGGAAAGACGTAAGTGAGGCGCAAGCCTATCGTGGCTGAGAGTCGGCCGAGTCGCGGGACCGCCTACGCCCCCGAAAGGCTACGGCATCCCCCTCACCACTCGACGCCAAGGTTACTTGTGTCCCTCCGCCGAAATCGATCTCGAGCTAAGAGGAGAGCACAACACATCGAACAACAAACAAACGCAAACCACTTCTTTCGAAAAACGCACTGCCAAGCCTTTTCTCAGCAGTTCAGAAAAATGTAAGCGAGGCGCGAGCCTACCGCGGCCAAGAGCTGGCCGAGTCGAGGGACCGCCTATGCCCCCGAAAGGCTACGGCATCCCCCTCGCCACTCGATGCCAAGGTTACTTGTGTTCCTCCGCCGAAACCGATCTCAAACTAAGAGAAAGGCACAGCACGTCGAACAAACAAAAATCCGGTTGCAAAACCCAAATTAAATTTATACACCCTTATCTATCGCACAGCTAACCACGAAAATATGGGGCCAAGCGCCCGAAATCTCTGCAGGAACTCACGGAAACGGTTTTGGCATCCAAGCCGCGATATGGGGCTCGCTAACACACCCCGAAGATCGCAGGGAGGATCTGACTTCCCCTCGATCGAAACCTAGAAAGCGTTATCGATCTCGTTCCCTCGAAAAACCGAGGAGGATGAAAGCGAGGCGCGAGTCTACTACGGTGGGAAGGTGGCCGGGTCGCGGGACCGCATACGGCCTTGAAAGGCTACGGCGTCCCCCTCACCACCCAACACTTAAGTTGCTTGCAAAAAACAAACTCCTTCATGAAAATCACTCCAAGAATTTGGGAAAAGGCACGGTATCGCACAAAAATCTCTGACGAGAATACAAGATCGTGCTAACCCACGAAAAGGTTAGACATACAAACAAATTTATTCCTTACACGCCACGAACGGCAAATTTGTGAGGATAAATTACACTCGGCCATGGGCCGTTCAGAGATACAAAGACAAAGAGCCACTCTAGCAGGGCTTTGGACCACTTCAGCGGCCGGCCAGCACACTATCATGAGAAACAGTTTCCACAGCTTTCTCGCCGATTTTCTTCTGGCACCCAACCAACTGAAGGACCTGGCGGTTGAGCGGCTACGGAACGGAGAGACGTTGAACCCCTTCACCGTCAAACACGGCCTGGCTTCACGTCTTTCCGTCGATGAGCGCCCTTGCAAAAACGGCGGCCGGCGAACGTCATATGTTAGTTTCCCAGCAAATGAAGCACCCGCCGCAGCATCCTTGGAGGGCCACACCATCAGCAAGACCATCGCCTCCCCGATGAGGAGCGCGATGTCCTGCCCCTTTCCCGCATCATGCCCGCTACCTCTCGTCGACTTTCTTCTGGCATCAATAGCGCGCGCCAAGGGCGGAACCCCGGACCGCTCTACTCTCACTCTCGAACCCATTGGGAGGATGAAGTTTGTGGCTCTGCATACTTGCCAGGCTACACGAAAACCCGGAGCTGGTCTTCTTCCCCACCCGGACGCCTGTTTTTATAGGCGCCCGGGGGAGGCGACTATTACTCCCATGGGAGGATGGTTGCGAGATTCGGATACGGATGCGAATCGCCATCCGTAGCGGGTGGACAGCCTTAATCACCTCTTTGACTCAGCCTGCCCGCTCCGCGATTCCTACGCCCAACCACCCGGGCCGATTCACGGGCGAAACAGCTGTGGCCTAGGTGGACGGGCTAAGAGGAAAGAAATAATCAAGTGCCACCTAGGGCCACTGACGACTAGGTCCGGCTGCGTGGAAAACCACCGCAAAGCGGGCAGCCGCGTCCACCCGGCGCGTGATAAGACGAATCTGTGCGCCTGACGCTCTGATCGTCACGTCGCCTCAGCTCCTGCCCGCACACGCCGCTGCGGCTTAAAAGGCGCGTCCGTTCAAACCGCGCCATCAGGAACAGCTTGGCCGCCTGGACCGGGGAGCACACGTGGCAAAACGCGGCGGTGAGCTGAGCCACTGACGCACGGGCCCCATCAGCGGAAAACCGCCCCGGCGTGGGTGGCCGCATTAACTGCGGCACGGTAAAACAAACCTACGCGGCAGTAACTCTGGGTACCCCGTCACCTTAACCACCACCCGCGCACGCCATCCTGCCTAAAAAGGCGCGCCCACTACTCCCACGCGGAGCACCGCGCCACGTCAGCCGAGATCGTGTGGATAAGAATGGCTAATTCCGGTCGACGGGCCGATGCACCGCCACGTAAACCACGACTCGTGCAAAACGCGGACGACCGCCCCCGGTCAAAATGGCCAATGAAAGACGACAGCTTCCAAGGTAAGCCAAATCGCCTCGAGGCGTTCCGCGGAGGCCGGGGTTCGAAGTCCGACCCTCGAACAGGTTCAAATGGACGACCCGGCCAAGTCGGAAACAAACAAGGGAAAGGCGACTGGCCCAACCCTGAAGCGGAGAGGCTCGCATGCCTCCTCCGTGGCCCTACTGATCAGAAGCTCGAGCCTGGCCCTCGAACGGGTTCGACAGGCGCTTCAGATCAACAGAGTCAGGGACGATTCGGGCGTGCTCATCATGACATTACCCCGGACGCGAAGTCCAGGGACGCCCCTGTTGTGTTCAAGGCCGGACAAAGGTAGGTAGTTGAGGGATCCCACCGAGGGAGAGCTTCCGCGCCCTTGGTCCCTGTCGGATGGGACCAAGCCCCTGCCTACCAAACCTTTGCGAGTGCTCGCTGATGGACGTGTCTCCGGACCACGAGCCGACCCCCAACGAACGGGGCACGGACGCCCACTTGAACTACCAGCTAACAGCTCACCGAGACGACCGCGTTCGCGAACCCGCTCGAGGGTAGCGTGGAGTGTCTCACCCCTCAGCCCCGCGGAGGGGAAGTGAGGGTCGTAACACGAAAAGACGAGGAACTCTCCCCGATTGCCCTTTCGAGGCCGATGGCTCGGGGGCTCCTCGCACAAGCAACGCGATACCCCCCGAACGCAACCCCAAATTCGTGTGTGATGTTCTTGTGACGAACCGGATTCTAACCGACGAGAACCCGACTCCCTGTACCCTTGAGATAGTCCCAGGAATAGCAGCTATCTCGTACAGAACTCATCTTAGTCGAATATCACATCCATACAACGATAAAAGATTCATTACATGACATATATAAAACAAAAAACATAGCGTCTGGTACAAGCCCTCAGGGCTAAATCGACAATAAGAAACATCTGCGCAGCGGTAGCTAGAACATCAGGGTCCACTCCTCCACAGGCATCCTTGAGCATAGCGCACACCCTTCAATCGTACCACCCGTCCTGGTTGAACTCGTGGTCGGGGTCTTCACCTGAGAACCCAAAGTCTGTCCCCAAGGAAATGGGACAGGTCCACGTCACCAACCATAATATGATGCAAGCTTTAAAGTGGTCTATTCTAGGATATAGAAAATAATCAAGGTTTGAGCTAGGGTTTTCTTATGCAAGCAGCAGCAATAACCCAAATTCGTCTCATCACCAACTCCTTCTCACACACACATCCACTCCCAAAAACCACCCGTCAGCCTCACATTTTCCCATCGGGCCCGTCCTGCCACAGCAGGTTCCCGCAAAACATCATCCACCAACACCTTTCACTCACTAGTCGACTCGGTGAGCTCCCTCCCCACCTTGTCTCAACAGCCTCAGCTGGACCAATCTCTCATAACCCAAATCAAGGATGAGGTAAGAAAGCAGATTCCCATGCTAGCCGGGGCTTCTCAGAAATGGGTCGTCCGTAACCGTGGACACGGCTATACGTATAGTTTACACTCTGCAGAGGTGGCACTCCAGGAATCCATCCGGGCTGCAAGGCTAGTCCGCAACCAACCTGAGACGCAGCCCACAGCAAAGACCCTAAACAGTAACGGCGCCAATCTTGTCTCCCTGGGCTCGGGAAACATCCGATCTAACATCTGCCCCAGGGTCGTGAAACCTTCCCACCGGGGCCAGACAGGGGCCGTGGTAAATCAGGGAGATTACGCCGCAACGAATCCCCCTACACATATCAAGCTCGATTCTCCTACAGTCTCGGCGCCGCACTAGAGTAGGCTTGCTGGAACCCTCCCCATACTGGGTAGATGGTGAGCACGGTATTTCCCAAGTCCAAAGTGGGGGCACGACTCGGTCCTTAATTATCGGTAAAGCGAGTATCTGCGTCACAAGCGATCCGCCGCAACGGTCCGCAATCGGCACCCATAACAGGTATTGCCGCCCAAACTCCTCAAGTACTCCCCGAGTACCAATCCCCAAGTATCCATGTACCCACAACAGGTACCCCATAGGGACTGCCCGAGTGCAGCCCCTCAGCACCTCGATCAACGATCGAGTTGTTATTACTCGCTTACACCGCCTAGCTGCACTACTCCTCCCAAACCACCCACAACTCACGCCAAGAGGATCAATCACAACCATCCCAACACATGCATAGCATAGCATATTTATAAAGTGAGTAGTAGGTAGCAAGGTAACAGGATAATAACAAAGGCAGTGCAGGTTTATCATGCGAGTAAAGTAAAGCGCTAGCATACTAGTTGCATGTCTAATAGGTATTTCAGAAAATGGTCGGGCGTGAACCTGGCCAAAGGTCTTCGTCCTCGTCAAAGCAGTTGTCGTAGTGGTCCGGCTCCTCCTGACTCTCCGGAGCTCCGAGGGTTGCGTGAAAATAAAATAAGACGCGACTACTAGCAAAGAAACACTAAGACAGCGATGAAAGAATATCTAAATAACACCAAACTCTACACTAACGCGTAGATTATGATTTTAGAAAAATATAGAAACTGGTTTCATATTTTTCTGAGCTACGATTGATTTATTATTAATTTTTGAAGTTTAAATCATTTTCTGAAATTATTAAATAATTTCCGAAAAAGAAAATAGACAGAAATTAGCCTGCTGACGTCAGCATGACGTCATGCTGACGTCAGCAGTGGGGTCCACCTAGGATGACGTCAGCAGTGGGCCCTGCTGACGTCAGCGTTGACCGGTCAACGGTCACCGGTCAACGGGGTCAACCCTGGTCAGTGGGTCCCATGTGTCAGTGACACGCAGTGTATGACAGGTGGGTCACATGTGTCAGCGCGGTTAAAAGAAAAAGAAAAAAGAATTAAACGATAGCTGGGCTGGAAATGGGCCAAAAGGTGAATGGGCCGGAAAAGTTCAAGGGTGCAAACCAGACTTGAACGCGAACTTTAGGCCCACGAAGGGGGCGCTGCTGGTGCTGCCCTGGTGGACCAAGTCCACCGTGAACCGTGAGAGGGGTGCATGTGAACCGGGCGCACGGGATCGATCTGTGGCCGAATTGGGATTTTCTGGGGCTTCGTGTGTGGCGACTTGGTGTGGTCGTTCGTGTGGCTCGGCCACGGCGCGATGCGACGCGCGCGCGGCGTGCTCTGGAGCACGCCGGCGGCGATGGTCCACGGCGGTTCTTGCCGAAAATGGTTCGGCTGGGGCCTAGGACGGCCGGGATGGCTTCGCTAGGGTTAGGCGAACAGGATCGGGGTGAAAAAGGGCTCGGCTTAGCCGGCGAAGTGGCTCCCCGACGTGCGACGGCGGCGGCACGGGTGCTCCGGCGAGCCGGCTCCGTGGCGACGCACAAGTCAGGGGGCTTTTGGCCGCGAGGGCCGTGCACGTGCCCCGGTGCTGAGTGGTGTGTGTGTGCGTGAGTGAGTTTGGCTCGCGCGCGCACAGTTCAAGCCATGGGCTTGACCGCGCCGCGGCCATGGCGCTCGCGCGGTCCGAGCTCGCCCGGTGCATGGCGACGGCATGGCGGCCAGGGCCAAGGCTAGGGCGTCGGCGGTTGAGGTTGGCTGCAGCGGCACGATGGGTCCCTGCAGAAGATACACGGCGCGATGGCCGGTGCACAGAAGGCTAGCAAGCGGCGGTGCTCTGCCGGAGTTGGGGAAGAAGGGGGGAAAGGCGATGGCGCTCACCTAGGGCTAGTAGTCGATCGCTGCAGCTCGGGGTAGACTCGTCGTGGCTTGGCGAAGCGCGTGCTCCTCCTCTCGCTCCTTGGTTCGGCTTGGGGATGGCGGTCAACGCGCGGCGGTGCTCCGGCCTTCGGCGACAACGCGGGGAAGACGCTCCGGCTCCTCCCCTTGCTTCTGCTCCCGCTCAAACTCTTCTCCACTACTCCTCGCACCTCTCACCCCTCACGATTGGATCGGATCAAACCCCAAAGGGGCGGTGCGGCTTGGGGAAGAAGAAGGCCAGCGGCGGGTCTTATAGGCGGTAGGCGCAAGGGTTTCAGGGGCTTGACGGCGAGATTGGGATGGCCAGGCGGCCGCGGACACGCGGCGCGCATCGGACGGGCCGCACAGGGGACGATGGGACCGGCCGGGTGGTTGGAGATCACGGGCGCTCGGCCGCGGGAGAGAGAGCAGAGCGACGCGAGGAAGATGACGAAGGGGAAGAAGGCGGCTGACAGGTGGGGTCCGCGCGTCAGCGAGAGAGAGGGACGACGCGGCGGGGACGCAGCGGGGAAAAAGGCTGGGCCGTGCTGGGCCGAAAGGCCGAGCAGGCCGGCTGGTCGGTTGGCTCGGGGAAAAGAGTTTAAGGGGGTTCGATGGACTTTGGCTTCGGGAATTTGGCCCACGATCAGTTAGATAGAAAAGGGAAATTAGTTTAAATAGTTAGAGTTTGAATTCAAATCTAGAATTTGAATTCAAACCAACCAAAAATCCAAATAAATCCAAATAACACCAAATCACACTATTTCATCCTTAGCACTTCAAATTGATTTTAAATTTCAAATTTAAATTGCTTAAGAATTTAGGGAGCAACTAGAATTAGTTTTAAATATTGGGTTGCATGCACATCAATTCACCAAAAATTTTTAAATTCACATTTTTGGCACTCAACAAATCCTAGGGTATTTTTAGGGTTGTTACAGTCTCCCCCCTCACAAGAATCTCATCCTCGAGATTTGTGATTACCTATGGTTTAAACAAGTGGGGGTATTTCTCTTTCAGTACTGACTCCTTCTCCCAAGTAGCTTCTCTTTCTATATGGTTGCTCCACTGCACTTTGCAAAATGGGATAGCTGTGCTTCTGGTCTCTTTGACTGCTCTGTCTAGTATTCTCTCTGGGTACTCCAGGTACTCCAAGGTGTCCCGTAGGTCTAATGCCTCTGTCTTGATCTCATGTTCTGGTACTCTCAGACACTTTCTCAGTTGAGATACATGGAACACTGGATGTACTCCCGCTAGGTCCTCTGATAGGTCTAGCTTGTAGGCTAGCTTTCCTACCCTTTCCGGTATCTGATATGGTCCAACAAAACGGGGTGCTAGCTTTCCTTTCACTTGGAATCTCTTATGCCCTCTGAGGGGTGACACTTTCAAATAGACGAAGTCCCCTTCTTCGAACTCTAGGTCTCGTCTCCTTTTATCCGCATAGCTCTTTTGTCGGCTCTGAGCTGCCTTCAGGTGCTCTCGGATCTTGGCCACATTTTCTTCTGCCTCTATAATCATGTCAGGTCCAAAGAATGTTCGTTCTCCCACCTCTGACCACATTAGAGGTGTTCTGCATTTTCTGCCATATAGTGCTTCAAAGGGTGACATCTGCAGGCTGGCCTGGTAGCTGTTGTTGTAAGAAAATTCTGCATATGATAGACTCTTCTCCCAGTCTGTGCTGTAAGCTAGAACACATGCCCTCAACAAATCTTCAAGAACCTGGTTCACTCTTTCGGTCTACCCATCTGTCTGGGGGTGGTAAGCTGTGCTATACTCCAAGGTTGTCCCGATGGCTTGATGTAGGCTTTGCCAGAATTGAGCTGTGAATTGGGGGCCTCTGTCTGACACTATGCTTTTTGGTGCCCCATGCAGCTTAAGAATGTTGTCTATATATAACTCTGCTAGTTTGCTTACTGAGTGTGTGCTTTTGACTGGTATAAAGTGAGCTACCTTTGTCAGTCGATCAACTATGACCCAAATGGCATCATTTCCTTTCTGAGTGCGAGGTAGGCCGACCATGAAGTCCATGCTGATATCTTCCCACTTCCACATTGGAATTTCCAGTGGTTTCAGCAGCCCTGCTGGTCGTTGATGTTCTGCTTTGATTCTGTTGACGTAAAATCCGCACTTCACGCCAAGCACACAGCAAGCCGAATTAGCTAGCTTTACACGTGGCCCGAGCGTCTGAATCCGAAAGCGTGCCAGTCAATTTTCCTGAAACTGACAAAGGGAGAAAAAATGTTCAAATAACACCTGGAACTTGCCAGGTAATACCAGATAGTTCCATAATTGCGGTTACGGAGCCAGTTTCGAACGACATATAGCTATAGAAAAGCTATCTGTCAGCAGTTAAAGCATCATTCGGCAATCGGCAAAGTGTGCAGGAAGCGTACTACCGAATGCGTGACGTAAGCATGACGAAAGATCGGTATTTGACTGAATAAACATTGTAACGTATCATCATAACCGATTAACGAGGAACAGAGCATGATAAATAGATAAAAGGGCGAAAACATGACCATAATTTCATAATAAACAAGAATGCATAGACTAAAAGCACTAGTCTACCGCATGTCTAGGTACTTTTCAACCCGTCGAGCATGAAACAAGCAAGTTAATCCACCGCATGATACGACTTGCTTGGAATCACACCACCAACCAAGAATAGATCAATCCACCGCATGATATACTCTAAACGTGGAAGGCTAAAAGCATTATTTATTTAAAACAAAACCGTGGACATATTTCACTCGTGGCGATACTGCCGAATACAGCTATATAGCCGAATCGGGTTCCATGAAGAAGGAACATGCTTCGTTGATGATGATAGGTCCATCAGATCGAATCGAATTCTAATCCACCGGATGATTAGCTCTAAGACGACCCAAAAACCTGCATCCACCGCATGATACCCGGTTCTGTCAAGATCTACACAAGACCAACGAGCTTGAACCCGCAACACGTGGCAATCTAGATTGACTTCGAATTCGGCTATGGAAACGCAGTGCATTGTGAGCTGGAACCGAATCTAATCAACCTAGACTGGGCAAAAGAGTGTTATAATGAATTAAACACAAAGGTAAAATCCAGAGCAACACATGGTAACTTAATGGATCTATCAGATCTTGCCAAAATCCAATAGAACCGATAACTTGTTCCAAGCTAAAACTTAGCCCACCGCATGGCTCATGATCTAACAATGGAACCTTCCTGAACCAAAGCCTAAATCCACCGCATGATACTAGGCATGGTGCAGGGTTGCCGGTACTTACGGAGGTCGACGGATCGATGATTCCTCTCGAAGAACTCGACGACTCGACTAAAGGACTCGAAGTTGGCACGGGGCCGGTTTGTTGTATGATTGATTGATCTCCTTTACAATTACCACGGGTTTATATTTATACCCAGGTTTCGACACGACTCCTAATCGATTACGATTACATTATTTATTTCCTAAAAAAGATAAACGCCGGGGCACCGTATCCGTTTTGCATTCCAAGTTAAATCAGCCTTTTCCTTATACTTGATCCACGTCATCACGCACCCCCGAATGCCTTTTGCGAAACAGTTCTCTTGCCGAATGACGATGCATTCCCGACCGCAGAACGTCTTTACCGAATGCTCTAGGAAAAAACTCCTTCGCCGAATGATATCTTTTCAACGAATCCGGCCCACATGTCAGCTTCTTCCTGGTGCCAATTTTTGGTGTCAACACATGCCCCTTCAATTTCGGGATAAAAGATAATTTTATCTCGGAATTGACCAGAAGCACTCAACATTCCCAAGTTAGTTCTGCTCGACACCCGCTTCTCCTTTTGAATCTTTAGAGCTCTCGTCCGGATCCGAACCCTAGGTTATCGACTTCCAAGATTCAATCTTCAAATGGCGAACCAAGATTTTGCCCTCCAGGTAAGCTTCAATCCCCTCAAGCACATTCGGTATTCTTCTTTCGATTTGCATTTTAAATTTCCTCTCATCTCTTTCCATTCTTGATAGGCACTAGCTGCCGAAATCCTTATCCCCGTTGAGGAAAAAGCTCCATCCTACTTCCTCGGCCCTGTAGGGAATTCAGATCCTTCCGAACTCATCGCGGCTGAATCTCAGAGGGTTCCTTTCAAGATTTCATTAACAAAATCTCATGAGTGGCAAGACGCCTTCAAGAACTGGCCTTTGCCCCCAATTGCCGGCTGGAGAAATTGGTACAAAAGGATATCTGATGACAAAAGCCCCCAAACACAGAACTGGGACCATCTGCGTATTTCTCATTGCCTGGAGCTGTCACTAGCCGAAACACCAAAGAACGAGAACCTTCTGATTGCAGCTTGCCATTTTTGGTCCAATGGTGCAAATGCTTTTCTCTTCGGTCATGGCCCAATGTCTCCTACTTTGGCCGATGTCTACATGATGACCGGCCTGAACGTTACATGAACTGTATATCCATATGACCACAAAGGTTCCTCCAAGCAGACAGGAGTAAAAACAGGGGTTGGATACAAGAGATACATCCAGAACCATATGTCTGATGGCCCTCTGACTGATGTCGAATATAGAGCCTTCCTGAACATGTGGCTATGCAGATCAGTCTTCTGTGGCAAAGCCAATGAGCCAACCCTGAATCATATCGTGATGGCTGAAGAGCTGGCTGCCGAAAAACTCATTCCACTTGGGAAATACCTCCTGGGAAGTGTCTACCATATGCTCAATCAAACCACCCACCTGATGTATACCAGCAAGAAAATCCCCTGTGTCAATGGTCCTTGGTGGTTTGTCCAAATGTGGCTGCAGTTGTACATGCATCAAATCGTCGCTATTGATCTCAACAGCCGAGACTTTCCTTCAATTAATTACAAAGAAGGAGAAACCCGGAGAACCAAAGGTTGTCAAACCTATGGAGAAGCTGCCTCCACTGTATCTATCAACAAGAACATCGGTGAACTGTTTGAGCTCTTCTTCAAAGGCTTTGCTCATCCTCTTTGGTTCCCATATCTGGACAATGACAACCTCACTCTCCCTTGCGAATTCAGCTTTGAAACTGGATGCACTGATGTACAATCTATAGCGATCTTCAATGCCTTCATCCAGCCCTGCATCCTGCCAGCCGAATTCTGTGGAGGAAGGCTGGTTCAAAGCACTTATGAATACTATCAGCCAAACATGATGGCTAGACAGTTGGGATGTGGCCAAGTGCCCCCTAGGCTATTTCTTCACGAATTTCTCAAGCCTAGGGAGATTGTCAAGGATTCCACAGAGACAAGAAGGATTTTTACTTATAAATGCTGCGGAACTATCTATGCACCTGATCCTTTTGTACCAATAATATCTGCCCATCCTTCTTTCACTCTCTGGTGGCAAGAACTCCATGATCATATCTTCAACATGCCAATCCATCCCTTCTGCTTCGAGTTAATGCCCGATTATCAGCCAACTTCAGAGGTAATACGCTTATCCCTTCATCCGTCAATAATATTAACCCCGATTGATTCTGATTCTGTCATTTTGCAGGATATAACACCTGCCCCTCTTGCCAGGGCGATCTTGTACAAAGCTGCAGGCCCAATATCTGCTTTGGGGCACCAATCTCCTACCTTGGCTCAACTGATGGCTAGACAGGCTTCTCTAGATCCAATACTTACTAGACCATCATCTGTCAAGAGGAAAACCCTTTCTTTAACTGCTCCCTTAGTTGTAAAGAAGAAAAGAACAAGCAGCAAAAAAGTTATCAAGGTCAGAGCCTTCTTCCTTTGACCATAATGCCATTGGTATTTTGCTCAGCTTTATCTCTTCTTGGTTTCAGGTCAGAGAACAGCAACTAGCAATCAGTACAGATCTTGCCGATGCTTCATTGACTGGTAAAATTCCACCACTTTATCCTCTTAACTTCTTTTTCATCGGCACTCATTCTTTGTTAACTGCAGAACAATCTTCAATGGATCTAATCTTGGAAAGCTCTTCTTCTCATCACGATTCATCTTTAGCTTTGCAACTTTTTCCTCAATCAGAAGCATTATCTTCACCAAGAAATTTTCCAGCTTCTCCTCAGCAAGATACACAGAATCCTCTCATTGAGCCTGAGAGGCTTCCTTCCCCCATTCAGGAAGTCAGGAACGAGGTAAACAAAATCATTCAACTTTCTCCACCCTTTCTCTCAGCGGATTATTACTAATTCGGCAAGACCCCCTTTTTTTTTAGGAGAACTCCATTTCATCATCCAGCTATTCTTTTGCTGTGGACGACTTGGTTGCCGAACAAGGGGAAGAAACATCTTCTGGCCAAACTCTGTCAGAAGAAAATCAAACAAAGCTGAAAGATATACTTGCTTTGCTGCACAAGAGTATCCAAGATCAAGTCAAAGATGCTGATCTCTTAAGGGACGTACTGGAATCCATTGACCAAGAACTCCCTGCCGATATCAAAACTTCTTTGGAACCAGTTTCTCATTTGGATCAACAATACGCTGCAGTAAAGCAGGCTCTAAAAAACCAATCTTCTTAACCAGTTCTAGAACAAAGGAAATCTACAGCCAAACAATCTGTGAAAGACCTGCATACTCAAGCTCAGAACAGCAAAGAATTACTGATCAGATTAGAATCTGAACTTGAAAAGAAGAAGGCCAGAAAAGCTGCACTCGAAGCCGAATTGAGAGATCTATCGGCCGAAATTGAAGCTGATGAGAAGAAGATGGCTGAGCTTCCCAAATTAACAGAGAAGATACGAAAGGAAGCTTCAGCAGCTCTGACCGAAGAAAAACAACTCAAGGCAAAGCTTGTTGCTCTGGCTAAAACCCAAGAAGCTGATAAAAACTTATTAGAGAGTATTAGCAATATGATATCAGATGCTAAAAATGTAATCTCAAAGTACTTGGGCTTGTAATTGTAACAAACAGTCGATAGCCGAATGCTTTATCAATCCTACAATCTTGCCATTTCTTATCTCTGTTTTTTTTATTATTGTGGACAACTCATTCGGCAAAGCTGGCTATAACAGTGTCAGACCCGAAAACGCTTCAAACACGACATAGCCGAATCTCATCCAGTCAAAACTGAATACGACTCGGTAAGAATCCCAAACGACATGGAAATCGATCGGTTGGAAAATCCTTTCCACCTTCCGAACTCCTTGGGATATGCACCACAATCTTCGGCCACGATCTCTTTGTTAGTTCCATAAATAAGAACCTTGAGCGCTCCTAATCTTTTATCAAATCCTCCGTCTTCCAAGCTTTCTGCTAGCCTGAGCCCCCTCTTCTTCGAGCACAGTAATCTTCAGAAAACCCCAATGACCAACAACAGCGGAAGACGCCCGGCCGTCGACGAAGCTGAAGGGAGCCGCGCCAGTGCTCGTCGGAGGTGATGACTGTCTGCCTCTCCTTATCCTTTCCTCCAGATTTTGCCTTATTCTCAACTTTCTTCGTGCTTTCAGGCTCATCCAATGGAACCCCGTTACTGCCTCGACTGCGGCTCCGGCTGCAGCGGGTGATTCTTCGGAGTCATCTAGCCGATCCCCTAGGCCCAACTGGGATCTGCGCTACTCAGATAGCGACGCCCGCCGATTCAAGCAGGAACGTGACGACACTCGGCATGAGCTGGAGGTCATCTCCAAACAAGCCGGGATCGCAGACCTAGAGTGGCAACACCAGCGCAAGCAGCTGCTCGAGACCATCGACAGTAATTTCTGCGGTTCGCTTAACTTCAATCTGACCTTGGACTAACCTGCCGTTGCTTCGTAATCCTACAGATCGCGACGCCGAACTCGATCAGCTGAAGACATTGGTTGAGTCTTTGGCAAACAAGGTGAATGCTCCTGGGGACACGCCAGAAGCTCGCCTCGGTGCAGTGGCAGGCCGTATCGATGAGGTGGCCTTACACGGCGTCCGTCTGGGCACTGCCGCAGGCCTAGTCGCCATGTCGACGCACACTGGCACTGACTATTCCAGGCTACCGCCCGGCTTTGCCAATGGCAATCCGGAGGAGATCGGCGATATTGAGGCCTCCATAGATCGCCTTGATGTTCATGGCGTCGCCATTGCCGATTTCATTCATCCCCAGTCTGTTCTGAACAGGTTGTCCCATTAGTTTGTACTAGGGATTATGGAATTTCGGCAATAAAACTTATCTTTTGCAGTCTTTTTTGTGATAACTTGGTCAAACTCATGATGCAAAATATTTGTACTAAGGGCAATACATTCTGGTATTGGCCATTTTCCTTCTGTTGGCATTTGTTCTGAAGGCGGCTCCTTCCCGAATGCCGGCTGTTTCAGTTGTTCTGGCATTGAATATTTCAATCAGCGATCAACCTCAATACTAGGATAATATTTCTTCAAGTATCTCCCATTGATAGCAGCAGTAAACTCTTCTCCTAGCAAAGTTTTCAGGACATATGCATTTCCAGGCACGCATCTGACCACTCTGAAAGGACCTTCCCAATTTGGAGACCATTTACCGAATGCACTGTATTTAGTTCCAATCGGTAATATTGCTTTCCAAACTAAATCTCCTTCTGCAAATTGCTTGACTTTCACCTTCTTGTTGTAATATTTAGCAACTCGCATTTTATTTTTCTCAACATTTTCCAAGGCCCTGAGACGAATCATATGCAAATCTTCTAATTCATCCATCATTAAATTATTATAATCTTTAGAACTTAAATCTTTTTGCAACTTTATTCTCCTTGAGTCTAATTGCATCTCCCATGGCAAGATAGCATGATGTCCATATACCAATTCATAAGGAGACGTCTGTGTAGCCCCATGTGGAGCCATTCGGTAAGCCCATAAAGCCTCATTTAATATCGAATGCCACTTTCTTGGCTTCTGATCAATCTTCTTCTGTATAATTTTAATCATAATCTTGTTAGAAGCCTCTGCCTGACCATTAGCTTGGGCATAATAAGGAGAAGAATTCAACAATTTGATGCCCGTACTTTCAGCAAAATTTCTAAACTCTGAGGATGTAAACTGAGTTCCTTGATCTGTGGTGATTGTTTGAGGAATTCCAAATCTGTAAATGATATGTTCTTTAACAAATTCAACCATATTCTCTGATGTCACCTTCTTCAATGGAATCGCCTCAACCCACTTAGTAAAATAATCGGTTGGTAAAAGCACAAACTTATGCCCCTTGCTAGATGGAGGATTTATTTGGCCAATCAAATCTATTCCCCATCCTCTGAATGGCCATGGCTTGATAATAGGATTCAGAACTGATGCTGGAACTCTCTGAATGTTTCCAAATCTCTGGCAATCTTGGCATCCCTTGTAATATTCAAAGCAGTCTTCTAGCATTGTGGGCCAATAGTACCCAGTTCTCCTAATAACCCATTTCATTCGGTAAGCCGATTGATGTGCTCCACACAGCCCATCATGCACTTCACTTATCAGCATTTTTGCTTCTTCTTGATTTAAGCAATGTAACAGCACCCCATCCAAGGATTTATAATATAAATTATCATCAAGAAGAACAAACTTTAAAGCTTTATACCTGAGCTTTCTAGAAACCTTTCGGGATGGATTCTCCAGATAATCAACAATTTCTTTTCTCCAATCATCTTCTACCAAATTACTCCCGAAAGCATATACATCATTAGCAAAAACTTCTTGAAGCTCTTTATAACCCGAAGCACTTTGAGCTAATCTGTTCGCCTCTCCATTGTCTCTCCTAGGAATATGCCGCAGAATTACTGACTGAAACTCCTTTAAGATTTGCTTGCATTCCTCATAGTAATTCCTTAAGATATCGTTTCTGCACTCATATTCGCCATTTAGTTGCCTTATGACTAATTCTGAATCTCCAAAAATTTCAACTGCAATGGCCTTTGCTTCTCTCAAGTATTGAAGTCCTCTGAGCAACGCCTCATACTCGGCTTGATTATTAGTGACAGTAGGTTGAATAGGAATAGCAAATTCAAATACCTCTCCTCTTGGCGAAATTAACAAAATACCTACTCCACCACCTTTGTCACATGAAGATCCATCGAAGAATAATACCCAAGGAGTAATTTCAAGCAAATTAGTTGATGAATCGCGATGTTCAGTAATGAAGTCAGCAATAATCTGTCCTTTAACAGCTTTTGCCGATTCAAACCTTAACTCAAATTCAGACAAAGCTAAAATCCATTTGCCAATCCTTCCGTTCAAAATCGGCATAGACAACATGTGCTTTATCACATCAAATTTTGAATACACAATGCATTCGGCATGTAGCAAGTAGTGCCGAAATTTTGTACAGGAGTAGTAAACACATAAACAAAGTTTCTCGGTAGCCGAATACCTCGTTTCGGGATCAAGCAATTTCCGGCTAAGATATGCAACTACCCTTTCCTTTCCCTCAAATTCTTGTATGAGGGCCGATCCAATAGTTTGGGCATCGGCCGCCACGTACAACTTAAAAGGCTTGTTTAGCTGTGGAGGTACCAATACTGGTGGTTCTTTCATGTATTCCTTGATCTCATCGAAAGCCTTTTGTTGTTCATCACCCCATACAAACTTCTGATCCTTCTTGATTTTTAGCAGTGAAGAGAAAGGCAACACCTTTTGTGATAAGTTTGATACGAATCTTCTTACGAAATTGATCTTGCCAAGTAATGACTGTAATTCTTTAAGATTAGTTGGAGGAACAACTTCATCAATGGTTTTCATACTTTTCTTGCCAACTCCTATTCCTCCTTCATGAACCAGAAATCCCAGAAATTCTCCTGCCGAAACTCCAAAAGCACATTTATTTGGGTTCATCTTGAGCCCATGTTTCCTAGTGCACTCTAGAGTTTTCCTTATGTCGGCCAAATGTGCTCCATGATCCAATGACTTAATCACAACATCATCGATATATATCTCTACAATCTTGCCGATCAACTCATGAAAAATATAATTCATGGCTCTCTGATAAGTTGCACCAGCATTCTTCAAACCAAACGTCATGACAACCCATTCAAACAACCCTATATGTCCTGGACATCTGAAAGCTGTTTTCGCTATATCTTCCAATGCCATAAAAATTTGATTGTACCCTGCATTACCATCCATGAAACTAATCACTTTATATCCAGCAGCAGCATCAACCAACGAGTCAGCAATAGGCATTGGATATCCATCCATGGGTGTAGCTCTGTTCAGATCTCTAAAGTCTATGCAAACTCTCATCTTTCCATTTTTCTTATACACAGGAACAATATTAGAGATCCATTCTGCATATCTGCATGGTCGAATAAAATTTGCTGCTATTAATCTTTCCACTTCTTTCTTCACATCGGTCAACACTTCATCTTTGTAGATTTTCCGGGGTGGTTGCTTGTAAGGTTTATAACCAGGCTTGATCGGCAATCGATGCTCAACAATGGAATGATCCAAACCAGGCATCTCCGAATAATCCCAAGCAAAGCAATCTTTGTACTCTTTTAACAACTCAATCAACTTTTCTCTGAAAACTGAATCCAAGCTAGCACTGATGAATATCGGCCTTGGTTTGTCACCGTCTCCAATGTCTACTTCTTCTAATTTATCAGCCGACACAAATCCACGTCCTAGCTTCCCATCAGTCCCATCGATTGGATTATCCATTAAAAATTACTAAAAGAGCCGACTGCTTCGATCGGCTGTTGATCACTGCTGACTGGCTCAACAGGACCTTCTCCCCAGTCCTTACCTGAGAAACAATCTATGCCTTGATATTCCCAGAAGGCTGGTTCCACATTAGCCACGCTAATTGAATCATCTGCTGGGACAATTTCCACTTCATCATCTATCCACTGAATAAGCTGCTGATGCATAGTAGATGGAATACAGCAATTCGCATGGATCCAATCCCTTCCAAGTAGCAAGCTGTATGCCCCTTTGCCTTCAATAACAAAGAAGGTTGTAAGCAGAATCTTAGATCCAATCATCAGATCTACATGTACACATCCTTTGGTGTCCGAAGGATTTCCAGCAAAATCATTCAAAACTATGCTTGTTGGCGTTAAATCTCCAGGGCTCATGCCAAGTTTCCTGAATGTATTGTATGGCATCACATTAACAGCAGCTCCACCATCAACAAACATCTTCGTTAGTGGCTTTCCGTTGACATATCCTCTTAAGTACAGTGGTTTCATGTGCCGATTCTGGACTGGCTTCTCGAAAATAGCTTGCTTATTCAATACCAATTGTGCCATTAACCCACATTGCTCGGCTTCATCCACTATCTCTTCCTGTACAATTTGATTAGCTGGAGCCATGAATTCATTCGGCAAGAAACATACCATGCATGTAGGAGCCGAATGACCCGATTCGTCAGGTTTGTCTTTTGGACGCCATATCGATCTCATCCTGGTTCCTGCTCGCTTCAACTCTTGATTCCTCAGGCGTTGGACTCTTCTCTTCTGGCTCTTTCTTAAACCAGGTGGACACCACTGTCCTTTCTGCCAGACATACTCACGATCTTCTTCTTCATGATCAATCCATCTATGATCAGCACGTCTTTTCCTTGGTTGATCATCATTCTTATATATTTTTAAACGCCGATCATCACTAGGATGTACCCTTCCAATTCTTTCATGGACGGATCGGCGACTGGCAACATTTTGCCTATGTTCGACATATCCATTATTGCATTCAGGACAGTTATTCCATGTAGGCAGCTTTAAACCCTCGTTCCAGCAGTGTCTGAAGAAGACACAATCCCAATGTGCACGTTCTTGTTCTCGGACATATTCCTCTTGTTCTTCCTCATACCTTTTTTCTTCGCACCTCCTCTTCTCCTCCTCGTACTCACGTCTCTGGTAGTGCTCTTTTTCTTGCTGACGCTGCCACTTATTGAGGAGAATGCGCGATGTGACTCTGGGTTTAGAAGATTTCCCAATTTCAAATCGGCTATTCGGGAAGCGAGGCTTTTCCTCGCGAATCTGTTCGATCGTGATTTGCCGATTAGGATCGACTGAGCCATTCTGCTTCGCTTCCTTCGACGTCAGGACTTTCATCTTTCCCTTTTCTCCAGATTCGGCAACACTCACCATATTGATTGAGAACCCAATCATGTTCTGAGGAAACGGGTTATTGTCCAACTTCATCTTATTGTCGAATTTCAGATGCCCTTCTTGGATAGCTTTCTGAATCCTCACTCTAAAAACTCTGCATTCATTGATGGAATGAGAATTTCTATCATGGAATCCACATTACCTCTTATCTTTCACTCCATCAGGCCGAAGCATAGAATGCCCCTCTGGTAGCTTGATCCGGCCTTCTTTTACAAGATAGTCAAACAATTTATCCGCCTTAGTTACATCAAAATCATAGGTGCCCTTATTCTGTTTAATCCACCTCTGATTCACCATGACTGGTTCTTTACCCCACACTATCTCTGCTGCGGCTATCTCCTCGCTATCTTCATACTCATCTCCTTGATCTGCTCTTTCAAGGAATTGGTTATAGATGTCAGCTACATCATTATGTTTAGCAAATCTGGCATCTTTCTTGAAACCATATGCCTGGTTACTCATTAAGGCCAATCTGTGTGACAACTGGCCCAGATCATCAAACTCCATCCCGAATAGCTTTTCCCGAATGGCAGGCAGCATGCCAGCTACAGCCATACCAGCTAGCTGGTCATCAGGTATGTTCAGAGAAAAGCACATGCTCTTTGTTTCCCTAAATCTCCTGAGGAACTCCGTAGGTGTCTCATTATTCCTCTGCCTTAAGCTGGTCAAATCAACCAACTTTTTCTCGGTACTGCCAATGTAATAATGAGCATGGAATTTCTGCTCCAGGTCTTTCCAAGTACAAATTGACTGAGCAGGCAAAGCAGCAAACCATGTAAAAGCTGGACCCGTCAGTGACAAAGGAAAGTATCTGATTCTGAAAGCCTCATCTGCTGAAGCTTCTCCAAGCTGCATCAGATATCGAGCTATATGTTCTACAGTGCTAGTATCATCTTGTCCTGAAAACTTAGTGAACTCTGTAGGCACCTTGACTCTATTCGGCAATGATACCCTTTGGTACCATTCTGGGAAAGGAGACGAGTACATGTACCCCTGATTTTTAGGCTTCAGACCGAATTGATTTTGTAATACATCGGTCATTTTTTGCACCATGAGGTCAATATTGGTATCTTGATTCCCCGGTCTCCCAGCAGGCATCCCTGTAGTACCAACATACCCGGGATTCGGGAGAGCGTCGATAGCATTGTAATCCATAAACTCTGAATATCCGTTCCCATACACATCCCTTTGCAGCCTGTTGTTCAGAGGGGATATCTTGTAAGCAGAAGCAGGTAGATTTCCCGTGGTGCCGAATGCCATATCACCATATGTATGAGGTTTCGGAAATGCATGCTGAAGCTCTTGCTGAATCGGCTGTCCATTCGCGTCTTTGGTTCCAGAAGCTTCAGTTTCTTCTGTACCTTTACCATGACGTTTTGGAACCGATGCTTGAACATTGAAATATGTCGGGCCACCAAGTTGTCCATGCGCTTGCTCAAAAGGCTTATCCACGTGTTGACCAAAGATGTTGACCAGTATGAGCCGAAAACTGTTCAGGAATGCAGCATTATGATTGGTCATTGTTTCTCCTAAAGCCTTATACAACAAGCTAGAGAACTTCTCCCTTTCTTCATCTTCAGTAAGATCAGATTGTCCCGGTAAAAGAACTCTTGGCAGATCTGACTTGAGAAATGGTGCACCACTCCTGTTCTTAGCAAAAGATAGCAAGCATTTCTTGATGAACTGATCTGCAGCAGTCTTCACCATTTGTTGATGTTCATCAGATAATTCTTCGAAAGTGACATCCAGAATGTCTTTTAATTCAGGCATCTTCGGAGCTTGTTGTGTCCCACCGAGCGTGCCAAAAAGTGTGTTGACGTGAAATCCGCACTTCACGCCAAGCACACAGCAAGCCGAATTAGCTAGCTTTACACGTGGCCCGAGCGTCTGAATCCGAAAGCGTGCCAGTCAATTTTCCTGAAACTGACAAAGGGAGAAAAAATGTTCAAATAACACCTGGAACTTGCCAGGTAATACCAGATAGTTCCATAATTGCGGTTACGGAGCCAGTTTCGAACGACATATAGCTATAGAAAAGCTATCTGTCAGCAGTTAAAGCATCATTCGGCAATCGGCAAAGTGTGCAGGAAGCGTACTGCCGAATGCGTGACGTAAGCATGACGAAAGATCGGTATTTGACTGAATAAACATTGTAACGTATCATCATAACCGATTAACGAGGAACAGAGCATGATAAATAGATAAAAGGGCGAAAACATGACCATAATTTCATAATAAACAAGAATGCATAGACTAAAAGCACTAGTCTACCGCATGTCTAGGTACTTTTCAACCCGTCGAGCATGAAACAAGCAAGTTAATCCACCGCATGATACGACTTGCTTGGAATCACACCACCAACCAAGAATAGATCAATCCACCGCATGATATACTCTAAACGTGGAAGGCTAAAAGCATTATTTATTTAAAACAAAACCGTGGACATATTTCACTCGTGGCGATACTGCCGAATACAGCTATATAGCCGAATCGGGTTCCATGAAGAAGGAACATGCTTCGTTGATGATGATAGGTCCATCAGATCGAATCGAATTCTAATCCACCGGATGATTAGCTCTAAGACGACCCAAAAACCTGCATCCACCGCATGATACCCGGTTCTGTCAAGATCTACACAAGACCAACGAGCTTGAACCCGCAACACGTGGCAATCTAGATTGACTTCGAATTCGGCTATGGAAACGCAGTGCATTGTGAGCTGGAACCGAATCTAATCAACCTAGACTGGGCAAAAGAGTGTTATAATGAATTAAACACAAAGGTAAAATCCAGAGCAACACATGGTAACTTAATGGATCTATCAGATCTTGCCAAAATCCAATAGAACCGATAACTTGTTCCAAGCTAAAACTTAGCCCACCGCATGGCTCATGATCTAACAATGGAACCTTCCTGAACCAAAGCCTAAATCCACCGCATGATACTAGGCATGGTGCAGGGTTGCCGGTACTTACGGAGGTCGACGGATCGATGATTCCTCTCGAAGAACTCGACGACTCGACTAAAGGACTCGAAGTTGGCACGGGGCCGGTTTGTTGTATGATTGATTGATCTCCTTTACAATTACCACGGGTTTATATTTATACCCAGGTTTCGACACGACTCCTAATCGATTACGATTACATTATTTATTTCCTAAAAAAGATAAACGCCGGGGCACCGTATCCGTTTTGCATTCCAAGTTAAATCAGCCTTTTCCTTATACTTGATCCACGTCATCACGCGCCCCCGAATGCCTTTTGCGAAACAGTTCTCTTGCCGAATGACGATGCATTCCCGACCGCAGAACGTCTTTACCGAATGCTCTAGGAAAAAACTCCTTCGCCGAATGATATCTTTTCAACGAATCCGGCCCACATGTCAGCTTCTTCCTGGTGCCAATTTTTGGTGTCAACACATGCCCCTTCAATTTCGGGATAAAAGATAATTTTATCTCGGAATTGACCAGAAGCACTCAACATTCCCAAGTTAGTTCTGCTCGACACCCGCTTCTCCTTTTGAATCTTTAGAGCTCTCGTCCGGATCCGAACCCTAGGTTATCGACTTCCAAGATTCAATCTTCAAATGGCGAACCAAGATTTTGCCCTCCAGGTAAGCTTCAATCCCCTCAAGCACATTCGGTATTCTTCTTTCGATTTGCATTTTAAATTTCCTCTCATCTCTTTCCATTCTTGATAGGCACTAGCTGCCGAAATCCTTATCCCCGTTGAGGAAAAAGCTCCATCCTACTTCCTCGGCCCTGTAGGGAATTCAGATCCTTCCGAACTCATCGCGGCTGAATCTCAGAGGGTTCCTTTCAAGATTTCATTAACAAAATCTCATGAGTGGCAAGACGCCTTCAAGAACTGGCCTTTGCCCCCAATTGCCGGCTGGAGAAATTGGTACAAAAGGATATCTGATGACAAAAGCCCCCAAACACAGAACTGGGACCATCTGCGTATTTCTCATTGCCTGGAGCTGTCACTAGCCGAAACACCAAAGAACGAGAACCTTCTGATTGCAGCTTGCCATTTTTGGTCCAATGGTGCAAATGCTTTTCTCTTCGGTCATGGCCCAATGTCTCCTACTTTGGCCGATGTCTACATGATGACCGGCCTGAACGTTACATGAACTGTATATCCATATGACCACAAAGGTTCCTCCAAGCAGACAGGAGTAAAAACAGGGGTTGGATACAAGAGATACATCCAGAACCATATGTCTGATGGCCCTCTGACTGATGTCGAATATAGAGCCTTCCTGAACATGTGGCTATGCAGATCAGTCTTCTGTGGCAAAGCCAATGAGCCAACCCTGAATCATATCGTGATGGCTGAAGAGCTGGCTGCCGAAAAACTCATTCCACTTGGGAAATACCTCCTGGGAAGTGTCTACCATATGCTCAATCAAACCACCCACCTGATGTATACCAGCAAGAAAATCCCCTGTGTCAATGGTCCTTGGTGGTTTGTCCAAATGTGGCTGCAGTTGTACATGCATCAAATCGTCGCTATTGATCTCAACAGCCGAGACTTTCCTTCAATTAATTACAAAGAAGGAGAAACCCGGAGAACCAAAGGTTGTCAAACCTATGGAGAAGCTGCCTCCACTGTATCTATCAACAAGAACATCGGTGAACTGTTTGAGCTCTTCTTCAAAGGCTTTGCTCATCCTCTTTGGTTCCCATATCTGGACAATGACAACCTCACTCTCCCTTGCGAATTCAGCTTTGAAACTGGATGCACTGATGTACAATCTATAGCGATCTTCAATGCCTTCATCCAGCCCTGCATCCTGCCAGCCGAATTTTGTGGAGGAAGGCTGGTTCAAAGCACTTATGAATACTATCAGCCAAACATGATGGCTAGACAGTTGGGATGTGGCCAAGTGCCCCCTAGGCTATTTCTTCACGAATTTCTCAAGCCTAGGGAGATTGTCAAGGATTCCACAGAGACAAGAAGGATTTTTACTTATAAATGCTGCGGAACTATCTATGCACCTGATCCTTTTGTACCAATAATATCTGCCCATCCTTCTTTCACTCTCTGGTGGCAAGAACTCCATGATCATATCTTCAACATGCCAATCCATCCCTTCTGCTTCGAGTTAATGCCCGATTATCAGCCAACTTCAGAGGTAATACGCTTATCCCTTCATCCGTCAATAATATTAACCCCGATTGATTCTGATTCTGTCATTTTGCAGGATATAACACCTGCCCCTCTTGCCAGGGCGATCTTGTACAAAGCTGCAGGCCCAATATCTGCTTTGGGGCACCAATCTCCTACCTTGGCTCAACTGATGGCTAGACAAGCTTCTCTAGATCCAATACTTACTAGACCATCATCTGTCAAGAGGAAAACCCTTTCTTTAACTGCTCCCTTAGTTGTAAAGAAGAAAAGAACAAGCAGCAAAAAAGTTATCAAGGTCAGAGCCTTCTTCCTTTGACCATAATGCCATTGGTATTTTGCTCAGCTTTATCTCTTCTTGGTTTCAGGTCAGAGAACAGCAACTAGCAATCAGTACAGATCTTGCCGATGCTTCATTGACTGGTAAAATTCCACCACTTTATCCTCTTAACTTCTTTTTCATCGGCACTCATTCTTTGTTAACTGCAGAACAATCTTCAATGGATCTAATCTTGGAAAGCTCTTCTTCTCATCACGATTTATCTTTAGCTTTGCAACTTTTTCCTCAATCAGAAGCATTATCTTCACCAAGAAATTTTCCAGCTTCTCCTCAGCAAGATACACAGAATCCTCTCATTGAGCCTGAGAGGCTTCCTTCCCCCATTCAGGAAGTCAGGAACGAGGTAAACAAAATCATTCAACTTTCTCCACCCTTTCTCTCAGCGGATTATTACTAATTCGGCAAGACCCCCTTTTTTTTTAGGAGAACTCCATTTCATCATCCAGCTATTCTTTTGCTGTGGACGACTTGGTTGCCGAACAAGGGGAAGAAAATCTTCTGGCCAAACTCTGTCAGAAGAAAATCAAACAAAGCTGAAAGATATACTTGCTTTGCTGCACAAGAGTATCCAAGATCAAGTCAAAGATGCTGATCTCTTAAGGGACGTACTGGAATCCATTGACCAAGAACTCCCTGCCGATATCAAAACTTCTTTGGAACCAGTTTCTCATTTGGATCAACAATACGCTGCAGTAAAGCAGGCTCTAAAAAACCAATCTTCTCAACCAGTTCTAGAACAAAGGAAATCCACAGCCAAACAATCTGTGAAAGACCTGCATACTCAAGCTCAGAACAGCAAAGAATTACTGATCAGATTAGAATCTGAACTTGAAAAGAAGAAGGCCAGAAAAGCTGCACTCGAAGCCGAATTGAGAGATCTATCGGCCGAAATTGAAGCTGATGAGAAGAAGATGGCTGAGCTTCCCAAATTAACAGAGAAGATACGAAAGGAAGCTTCAGCAGCTCTGACCGAAGAAAAACAACTCAAGGCAAAGCTTGTTGCTCTGGCTAAAACCCAAGAAGCTGATAAAAACTTATTAGAGAGTATTAGCAATATGATATCAGATGCTAAAAATGTAATCTCAAAGTACTTGGGCTTGTAATTGTAACAAACAGTCGATAGCCGAATGCTTTATCAATCCTACAATCTTGCCATTTCTTATCTCTGTTTTTTTTATTATTGTGGACAACTCATTCGGCAAAGCTGGCTATAACAGTGTCAGACCCGAAAACGCTTCAAACACGACATAGCCGAATCTCATCCAGTCAAAACTGAATACGACTCGGTAAGAATCCCAAACGACATGGAAATCGATCGGTTGGAAAATCCTTTCCACCTTCCGAACTCCTTGGGATATGCACCACAATCTTCGGCCACGATCTCTTCGTTAGTTCCATAAATAAGAACCTTGAGCGCTCCTAATCTTTTATCAAATCCTCCGTCTTCCAAGCTTTCTGCTAGCCTGAGCCCCCTCTTCTTCGAGCACAGTAATCTTCAGAAAACCCCAATGACCAACAACAGCGGAAGACGCCCGGCCGTCGACGAAGCTGAAGGGAGCCGCGCCAGTGCTCGTCGGAGGTGATGACTGTCTGCCTCTCCTTATCCTTTCCTCCAGATTTTGCCTTATTCTCAACTTTCTTCGTGCTTTCAGGCTCATCCAATGGAACCCCGTTACTGCCTCGACTGCGGCTCCGGCTGCAGCGGGTGATTCTTCGGAGTCATCTAGCCGATCCCCTAGGCCCAACTGGGATCTGCGCTACTCAGATAGCGACGCCCGCCGATTCAAGCAGGAACGTGACGACACTCGGCATGAGCTGGAGGTCATCTCCAAACAAGCCGGGATCGCAGACCTAGAGTGGCAACACCAGCGCAAGCAGCTGCTCGAGACCATCGACGGTAATTTCTGCGGTTCGCTTAACTTCAATCTGACCTTGGACTAACCTGCCGTTGCTTCGTAATCCTACAGATCGCGACGCCGAACTCGATCAGCTGAAGACATTGGTTGAGTCTTTGGCAAACAAGGTGAATGCTCCTGGGGACACGCCAGAAGCTCGCCTCGGTGCAGTGGCAGGCCGTATCGATGAGGTGGCCTTACACGGCGTCCGTCTGGGCACTGCCGCAGGCCTAGTCGCCATGTCGACGCACACTGGCACTGACTATTCCAGGCTACCGCCCGGCTTTGCCAATGGCAATCCGGAGGAGATCGGCGATATTGAGGCCTCCATAGATCGCCTTGATGTTCAAGGCGTCGCCATTGCCGATTTCATTCATCCCCAGTCTGTTCTGAACAGGTTGTCCCATTAGTTTGTACTAGGGATTATGGAATTTCGGCAATAAAACTTATCTTTTGCAGTCTTTTTTGTGATAACTTGGTCAAACTCATGATGCAAAATATTTGTACTAAGGGCAATACATTCTGGTATTGGCCATTTTCCTTCTGTTGGCATTTGTTCTGAAGGCGGCTCCTTCCCGAATGCCGGCTGTTTCAGTTGTTCTGGCATTGAATATTTCAATCAACGATCAACCTCAATACTAGGATAATATTTCTTCAAGTATCTCCCATTGATAGCAGCAGTAAACTCTTCTCCTAGCAAAGTTTTCAGGACATATGCATTTCCAGGCACGCATCTGACCACTCTGAAAGGACCTTCCCAATTTGGAGACCATTTACCGAATGCACTGTATTTAGTTCCAATCGGTAATATTGCTTTCCAAACTAAATCTCCTTCTGCAAATTGCTTGACTTTCACCTTCTTGTTGTAATATTTAGCAACTCGCATTTTATTTTTCTCAACATTTTCCAAGGCCCTGAGACGAATCATATGCAAATCTTCTAATTCATCCATCATTAAATTATTATAATCTTTAGAACTTAAATCTTTTTGCAACTTTATTCTCCTTGAGTCTAATTGCATCTCCCATGGCAAGATAGCATGATGTCCATATACCAATTCATAAGGAGACGTCTGTGTAGCCCCATGTGGAGCCATTCGGTAAGCCCATAAAGCCTCATTTAATACCGAATGCCACTTTCTTGGCTTCTGATCAATCTTCTTCTGTATAATTTTAATCATAATCTTGTTAGAAGCCTCTGCCTGACCATTAGCTTGGGCATAATAAGGAGAAGAATTCAACAATTTGATGCCCGTACTTTCAGCAAAATTTCTAAACTCTGAGGATGTAAACTGAGTTCCTTGATCTGTGGTGATTGTTTGAGGAATTCCAAATCTGTAAATGATATGTTCTTTAACAAATTCAACCATATTCTCTGATGTCACCTTCTTCAATGGAATCGCCTCAACCCACTTAGTAAAATAATCGGTTGCTAAAAGCACAAACTTATGCCCCTTGCTAGATGGAGGATTTATTTGGCCAATCAAATCTATTCCCCATCCTCTGAATGGCCATGGCTTGATAATAGGATTCAGAACTGATGCTGGAACTCTCTGAATGTTTCCAAATCTCTGGCAATCTTGGCATCCCTTGTAATATTCAAAGCAGTCTTCTAGCATTGTGGGCCAATAGTACCCAGTTCTCCTAATAACCCATTTCATTCGGTAAGCCGATTGATGTGCTCCACACAGCCCATCATGCACTTCACTTATCAGCATTTTTGCTTCTTCTTGATTTAAGCAATGTAACAGCACCCCATCCAAGGATTTATAATATAAATTATCATCAAGAAGAACAAACTTTAAAGCTTTATACCTGAGCTTTCTAGAAACCTTTCGGGATGGATTCTCCAGATAATCAACAATTTCTTTTCTCCAATCATCTTCTGCCAAATTACTCCCGAAAGCATATACATCATTAGCAAAAACTTCTTGAAGCTCTTTATAACCCGAAGCACTTTGAGCTAATCTGTTCGCCTCTCCATTGTCTCTCCTAGGAATATGCCGCAGAATTACTGACTGAAACTCCTTTAAGATTTGCTTGCATTCCTCATAGTAATTCCTTAAGATATCGTTTCTGCACTCATATTCGCCATTTAGTTGCCTTATGACTAATTCTGAATCTCCAAAAATTTCAACTGCAATGGCCTTTGCTTCTCTCAAGTATTGAAGTCCTCTGAGCAACGCCTCATACTCGGCTTGATTATTAGTGACAGTAGGTTGAATAGGAATAGCAAATTCAAATACATCTCCTCTTGGCGAAATTAACAAAATACCTACTCCACCACCTTTGTCACATGAAGATCCATCGAAGAATAATACCCAAGGAGTAATTTCAAGCAAATTAGTTGATGAATCGCGATGTTCAGTAATGAAGTCAGCAATAATCTGTCCTTTAACAGCTTTTGCCGATTCAAACCTTAACTCAAAATCAGACAAAGCTAAAATCCATTTGCCAATCCTTCCGTTCAAAATCGGCATAGACAACATGTGCTTTATCACATCAAATTTTGAATACACAATGCATTCGGCATGTAGCAAGTAGTGCCGAAATTTTGTACAGGAGTAGTAAACACATAAACAAAGTTTCTCGGTAGCCGAATACCTCGTTTCGGGATCAAGCAATTTCCGGCTAAGATATGCAACTACCCTTTCCTTTCCCTCAAATTCTTGTATGAGGGCCGATCCAATAGTTTGGGCATCGGCCGCCACGTACAACTTAAAAGGCTTGTTTAGCTGTGGAGGTACCAATATTGGTGGTTCTTTCATGTATTCCTTGATCTCATCGAAAGCCTTTTGTTGTTCGTCACCCCATACAAACTTCTGATCCTTCTTGATTTTTAGCAGTGAAGAGAAAGGCAACACCTTTTGTGATAAGTTTGATACGAATCTTCTTACGAAATTGATCTTGCCAAGTAATGACTGTAATTCTTTAAGATTAGTTGGAGGAACAACTTCATCAATGGTTTTCATACTTTTCTTGCCAACTCCTATTCCTCCTTCATGAACCAGAAATCCCAGAAATTCTCCTGCCGAAACTCCAAAAGCACATTTATTTGGGTTCATCTTGAGCCCATGTTTCCTAGTGCACTCTAGAGTTTTCCTTATGTCGGCCAAATGTGCTCCATGATCCAATGACTTAATCACAACATCATCGATATATATCTCTACAATCTTGCCGATCAACTCATGAAAAATATAATTCATGGCTCTATGATAAGTTGCACCAGCATTCTTCAAACCAAACGTCATGACAACCCATTCAAACAACCCTATATGTCCTGGACATCTGAAAGCTGTTTTCGCTATATCTTCCAATGCCATAAAAATTTGATCGTACCCTGCATTACCATCCATGAAACTAATCACTTTATATCCAGCAGCAGCATCAACCAACGAGTCAGCAATAGGCATTGGATATCCATCCATGGGTGTAGCTCTGTTCAGATCTCTAAAGTCTATGCAAACTCTCATCTTTCCATTTTTCTTATACACAGGAACAATATTAGAGATCCATTCTGCATATCTGCATGGTCGAATAAAATTTGCTGCTATTAATCTTTCCACTTCTTTCTTCACATCGGTCAACACTTTATCTTTGTAGATTTTCCGAGGTGGTTGCTTGTAAGGTTTATAACCAGGCTTGATCGGCAATCGATGCTCAACAATGGAACGATCCAAACCAGGCATCTCCGAATAATCCCAAGCAAAGCAATCTTTGTACTCTTTTAACAACTCAATCAACTTTTCTCTGAAAACTGAATCCAAGCTAGCACTGATGAATATTGGCCTTGGTTTGTCACCGTCTCCAATGTCTACTTCTTCTAATTTATCAGCCGACACAAATCCACGTCCTAGCTTCCCATCAGTCCCATCGATTGGATTATCCATTAAAAATTACTAAAAGAGCCGACTGCTTCGATCGGCTGTTGATCACTGCTGACTGGCTCAACAGGACCTTCTCCCCAGTCCTTACCTGAGAAACAATCTATGCCTTGATATTCCCAGAAGGCTGGTTCCACATTAGCCACGCTAATTGAATCATCTGCTGGGACAATTTCCACTTCATCATCTATCCACTGAATAAGCTGCTGATGCATAGTAGATGGAATACAGCAATTCGCATGGATCCAATCCCTTCCAAGTAGCAAGCTGTATGCCCCTTTGCCTTCAATAACAAAGAAGGTTGTAAGCAGAATCTTAGATCCAATCATCAGATCTACATGTACACATCCTTTGGTGTCCGAAGGATTTCCAGCAAAATCATTCAAAACTATGCTTGTTGGCGTTAAATCTCCAGGGTTCATGCCAAGTTTCCTGAATGTATTGTATGGCATCACATTAACAGCAGCTCCACCATCAACAAACATCTTCGTTAGTGGCTTTCCGTTGACATATCCTCTTAAGTACAGTGGTTTCATGTGCCGATTCTGGACTGGCTTCTCGAAAATAGCTTGCTTATTCAATACCAATTGTGCCATTAACCCACATTGCTCGGCTTCATCCACTATCTCTTCCTGTACAATTTGATTAGCTGGAGCCATGAATTCATTCGGCAAGAAACATACCATGCATGTAGGAGCCGAATGACCCGATTCGTCAGGTTTGTCTTTTGGACGCCATATCGATCTCATCCTGGTTCCTGCTCGCTTCAACTCTTGATTCCTCAGGCGTTGGACTCTTCTCTTCTGGCTCTTTCTTAAACCAGGTGGACACCACTGTCCTTTCTGCCAGACATACTCACGATCTTCTTCTTCATGATCAATCCATCTATGATCAGCACGTCTTTTCCTTGGTTGATCATCATTCTTATATATTTTTAAACGCCGATCATCACTAGGATGTACCCTTCCAATTCTTTCGTGGACGGATCGGCGACTGGCAACATTTTGCCTATGTTCGACATATCCATTATTGCATTCAGGACAGTTATTCCATGTAGGCAGCTTTAAACCCTCGTTCCAGCAGTGTCTGAAGAAGACACAATCCCAATGTGCACGTTCTTGTTCTCGGACATATTCCTCTTGTTCTTCCTCATACCTTTTTTCTTCGCACCTCCTCTTCTCCTCCTCGTACTCACGTCTCTGGTAGTGCTCTTTTTCTTGCTGACGCTGCCACTTATTGAGGAGAATGCGCGATGTGACTCTGGGTTTAGAAGATTTCCCAATTTCAAATCGGCTATTCGGGAAGCGAGGCTTTTCCTCGCGAATCTGTTCGATCGTGATTTGCCGATTAGGATCGACTGAGCCATTCTGCTTCGCTTCCTTCGACGTCAGGACTTTCATCTTTCCCTTTTCTCCAGATTCGGCAACACTCACCATATTGATTGAGAACCCAATCATGTTCTGAGGAAACGGGTTATTGTCCAACTTCATCTTATTGTCGAATTTCAGATGCCCTTCTTGGATAGCTTTCTGAATCCTCACTCTAAAAACTCTGCATTCATTGATGGAATGAGAATTTCTATCATGGAATCCACATTACCTCTTATCTTTCACTCCATCAGGCCGAAGCATAGAATGCCCCTCTGGTAGCTTGATCCGGCCTTCTTTTACAAGATAGTCAAACAATTTATCCGCCTTAGTTACATCAAAATCATAGGTGCCCTTATTCTGTTTAATCCACCTCTGATTCACCATGACTGGTTCTTTACCCCACACTATCTCTGCTGCGGCTATCTCCTCGCTATCTTCATACTCATCTCCTTGATCTGCTCTTTCAAGGAATTGGTTATAGATGTCAGCTACATCATTATGTTTAGCAAATCTGGCATCTTTCTTGAAACCATATGCCTGGTTACTCATTAAGGCCAATCTGTGTGACAACTGGCCCAGATCATCAAACTCCATCCCGAATAGCTTTTCCCGAATGGCAGGCAGCATGCCAGCTACAGCCATACCAGCTAGCTGGTCATCAGGTATGTTCAGAGAAAAGCACATGCTCTTTGTTTCCCTAAATCTCCTGAGGAACTCCGTAGGTGTCTCATTATTCCTCTGCCTTAAGCTGGTCAAATCAACCAACTTTTTCTCGGTACTGCCAATGTAATAATGAGCATGGAATTTCT
Source organism: Echinochloa phyllopogon (assembly GCA_033239725.1). Classification (NCBI taxonomy): domain Eukaryota; kingdom Viridiplantae; phylum Streptophyta; class Magnoliopsida; order Poales; family Poaceae; genus Echinochloa; species Echinochloa phyllopogon. The sequence goes on along the minus strand of BTCW01000007.1, from coordinate 4,804,461 downwards.
GCTCCAGGTCTTTCCAAGTACAAATTGACTGAGCAGGCAAAGCAGCAAACCATGTAAAAGCTGGACCCGTCAGTGACAAAGGAAAGTATCTGATTCTGAAAGCCTCATCTGCTGAAGCTTCTCCAAGCTGCATCAGATATCGAGCTATATGTTCTACAGTGCTAGTATCATCTTGTCCTGAAAACTTAGTGAACTATGTAGGCACCTTGACTCTATTCGGCAATGATACCCTTTGGTACCATTCTGGGAAAGGAGACGAGTACATGTACCCCTGATTTTTAGGCTTCAGACCGAATTGATTTTGTAATACATCGGTCATTTTTTGCACCATGAGGTCAATATTGGTATCTTGATTCCCCGGTCTCCCAGCAGGCATCCCTGTAGTACCAACATACCCGGGATTCGGGAGAGCGTCGATAGCATTGTAATCCATAAACTCTGAATATCCGTTCCCATACACATCCCTTTGCAGCCTGTTGTTCAGAGGGGATATCTTGTAAGCAGAAGCAGGTAGATTTCCCGTGGTGCCGAATGCCATATCACCATATGTATGAGGTTTCGGAAATGCATGCTGAAGCTCTTGCTGAATCGGCTGTCCATTCGCGTCTTTGGTTCCAGAAGCTTCAGTTTCTTCTGTACCTTTACCATGACGTTTTGGAACCGATGCTTGAACATTGAAATATGTCGGGCCACCAAGTTGTCCATGCGCTTGCTCAAAAGGCTTATCCACGTGTTGACCAAAGATGTTGACCAGTATGAGCCGAAAACTGTTCAGGAATGCAGCATTATGATTGGTCATTGTTTCTCCTAAAGCCTTATACAACAAGCTAGAGAACTTCTCCCTTTCTTCATCTTCAGTAAGATCAGATTGTCCCGGTAAAAGAACTCTTGGCAGATCTGACTTGAGAAATGGTGCACCACTCCTGTTCTTAGCAAAAGATAGCAAGCATTTCTTGATGAACTGATCTGCAGCAGTCTTCACCATTTGTTGATGTTCATCAGATAATTCTTCGAAAGTGACATCCAGAATGTCTTTTAATTCAGGCATCTTCGGAGCTTGTTGTGTCCCACCGAGCGTGCCAAAAAGTGTGTTGACGTGAAATCCGCACTTCACGCCAAGCACACAGCAAGCCGAATTAGCTAGCTTTACACGTGGCCCGAGCGTCTGAATCCGAAAGCGTGCCAGTCAATTTTCCTGAAACTGACAAAGGGAGAAAAAATGTTCAAATAACACCTGGAACTTGCCAGGTAATACCAGATAGTTCCATAATTGCGGTTACGGAGCCAGTTTCGAACGACATATAGCTATAGAAAAGCTATCTGTCAGCAGTTAAAGCATCATTCGGCAATCGGCAAAGTGTGCAGGAAGCGTACTGCCGAATGCGTGACGTAAGCATGACGAAAGATCGGTATTTGACTGAATAAACATTGTAACGTATCATCATAACCGATTAACGAGGAACAGAGCATGATAAATAGATAAAAGGGCGAAAACATGACCATAATTTCATAATAAACAAGAATGCATAGACTAAAAGCACTAGTCTACCGCATGTCTAGGTACTTTTCAACCCGTCGAGCATGAAACAAGCAAGTTAATCCACCGCATGATACGACTTGCTTGGAATCACACCACCAACCAAGAATAGATCAATCCACCGCATGATATACTCTAAACGTGGAAGGCTAAAAGCATTATTTATTTAAAACAAAACCGTGGACATATTTCACTCGTGGCGATACTGCCGAATACAGCTATATAGCCGAATCGGGTTCCATGAAGAAGGAACATGCTTCGTTGATGATGATAGGTCCATCAGATCGAATCGAATTCTAATCCACCGGATGATTAGCTCTAAGACGACCCAAAAACCTGCATCCACCGCATGATACCCGGTTCTGTCAAGATCTACACAAGACCAACGAGCTTGAACCCGCAACACGTGGCAATCTAGATTGACTTCGAATTCGGCTATGGAAACGCAGTGCATTGTGAGCTGGAACCGAATCTAATCAACCTAGACTGGGCAAAAGAGTGTTATAATGAATTAAACACAAAGGTAAAATCCAGAGCAACACATGGTAACTTAATGGATCTATCAGATCTTGCCAAAATCCAATAGAACCGATAACTTGTTCCAAGCTAAAACTTAGCCCACCGCATGGCTCATGATCTAACAATGGAACCTTCCTGAACCAAAGCCTAAATCCACCGCATGATACTAGGCATGGTGCAGGGTTGCCGGTACTTACGGAGGTCGACGGATCGATGATTCCTCTCGAAGAACTCGACGACTCGACTAAAGGACTCGAAGTTGGCACGGGGCCGGTTTGTTGTATGATTGATTGATCTCCTTTACAATTACCACGGGTTTATATTTATACCCAGGTTTCGACACGACTCCTAATCGATTACGATTACATTATTTATTTCCTAAAAAAGATAAACGCCGGGGCACCGTATCCGTTTTGCATTCCAAGTTAAATCAGCCTTTTCCTTATACTTGATCCACGTCATCACGCGCCCCCGAATGCCTTTTGCGAAACAGTTCTCTTGCCGAATGACGATGCATTCCCGACCGCAGAACGTCTTTACCGAATGCTCTAGGAAAAAACTCCTTCGCCGAATGATATCTTTTCAACGAATCCGGCCCACATGTCAGCTTCTTCCTGGTGCCAATTTTTGGTGTCAACAGATTCTTCGACAAGAGTCGCACTTGGCTACATACTCTGCTATGTCCTCTCTCATTTTCTTCCACCAGAACTTATCCTTCAGATCTTGATACATCTTGGTGCATCCTGGGTGTATCGAGTACTTGGACTCGTGAGCCTCCGAGAGAATTGTCCTCCTGATTTCCTTGTCCTGCGGTACACAAATGCGGTCTTTCAGCCATACTGTCCCTGCTTCATCTACTCTGAAGTCAGGTGCTACTCCTCGCTGGATATCCTCTTTTACTTCTTGGATTTCTGAACACTTTCCCTGAGCTTCTTTGATTCGATCCTCTAGGTTGTACTTCACTCTCATTTCCTGGGGTTTTCCTTCTTCTACTAGCTCAAGTTTCAGCATGTTCAATTCCTTTGCTAGTTCTGGCTGACTTTCTTCTATCATCAGGTTGTTGCAATAACTCTTTCGGCTCAAGGCATCTGCCACTACGTTAGCTTTGCCAGGATGGTAGTGTATCTCCAAGTCGTAATCTTTGATCAGTTCTAACCACCTTCTCTGCCTCATGTTCAGTTCGGATTGGGTGAAGAAATACTTCAAGCTTTTGTGGTCTGTGTAGATATCGCACTTGTTGCCAATCAGGTAGTGCCTCCAGATCTTCAATGCATGTACCACTGCTGCCAGTTCTAAATCATGTGTGGGGTAGTTTTCCTCATGTTTCCTCAGCTGCCTTGATGCATACGCAACAACCTTGCCTTCTTGCATTAGAACACATCCCAAACCTTGTCTCGAAGCATCGCAATAGACTACGAAATCCTTGCGAATATCTGGCAGGGTCAATACTGGAGTTGTAGTGAGTTTGTGCTTGAGTTCTCGGAAACTTCTTTCACACTTGTCCGTCCACTCGAATGGGACATTGTTCTTGAGTAGTTCGGTCATTGGCTTGGCAATCTTGGAGAAATTCTCAATGAACCTTCTGTAGTAACCTGTCAAACCCAAAAAGCTTCGGATTTCCGTGACACTCTTCGGCTGTTTCCATTCTGCTACTGCCTCAATCTTTTCTAGGTCTACTGCTACTCCCTCAGCTGTCAACACGTGACCCAAAAAGGCTAGTTTCTCCAGCCAAAATTCACATTTGCTGAACTTCCCATAGAGTTGATGTTGTCTCAGCTTCTCTAGTACAATCCTTAGATGCTTCTCATGTTCTTCGGCTATTTCAGAGTAGACTAGTATGTCGTCAATGAACACCACTATGAACTTGTCTAGTTCCTCCATGAATACTTTGTTCATCATGTTCATGAAGTAAGCGGGTGCGTTGGTCAAACCGAAGGACACAATGGTGAACTCGTACTGCCCGTACCGAGTCACAAAGGCTGTCTTGGGAATGTCGCCTTCTCTAATCTTCATCTGATGGTATCCTGATCTCAGATCAATCTTACTGAAGTATTTGGCTTTCTTCAACTGATCTAGCAAGTCATCAATCCGCGGTAATGGGTACTTGTTCTTGATCATCACTGTGTTCAGGGATCGATAGTCTACGCACATGCGCATCGACCCATCTTTCTTCTTCACAAACAACACTGGCGATCCCCATGGAGATGCACTTGGTCGAATCACACCGCTTTCAAGCATCTCTTTCAGCTGCTTCTTGAGTTCCTCCAGTTCTTCCACTGACATTCTGTACGGTCTCTTGGCAATGGGCCCTGTGCCTGGTTGCAGTTCGATTATGAACTCTACATCTCGGTCAGGTGGTAATCCTGGTAGTTCTTCGGGAAACACGTCCGGGTACTCACATACTACAGGTACTTCTTCGATCGTCATTTTCTCGATAGAGTACACCAACTGTCTCAAAATACATGTTTTGTATCTCTTCCATGTTCTTCTTCTCCGTGGTTCCACTGTTATTCTAACTCCGCTAGGGTGTGTCAACTCAACTGTTCTGGGTGAGCAACTGATTACTCCTTTGTGCTCTGTAAGCCAATCCATTCCTAGTATCACGTCAATTCCATCTGACTCCAGGACTGTTAGGTTTCCTACGAACTCCTGCCCACCTATCATCAGGCTAACTGCGGGGCACTCTAAGCTGCACCTAAGCTCTCCTAAGGGAGAAGTAGTGACTATAGGTCTAGCCTTAGGTATTGTCGGGGGTGACTGCTCTTTCACAAACTTTGTCGAGATATAAGATCCAGTTGCTCCAGAGTCAAACAATATCAAAGCTGGAATGCCATTTACTAAAAACTCACCGAGCACAACATCGGGAGCGTCCTCGGCTTCTTCCTCTGTCAGGTGGTTGAGGCGTCCCCTGTGCACTGAAGTTGGCTGCCTGTCTTGTCCTCCAGGTGCCGGTGCCTTGGCTGGGGTTTGTTTATTCTTCTTCTCCGGACAGTCAAAGGACTTGTGACCGGGCTTCCCACAAGCAAAGCAGACCACTGTGGTCCCTCCACCAATTCTGGGCGTGTTGTTCGGCTTCCAGTTGGGGTTCCCCTGACCTGAGTAGCTGTTGTTTCTGTTACCAAAGCTGCCGTAGTTGTTACCTCTGCTGCCAAAACTGTTGCTGTTACTGCCTCTGTTACCCTAGTAGCTGTTTCTGTTGAACCCTGAGCTTCCTTGGCTGTTGCTCTGCTGAAAGCTTCTCCTGAGCATGTTGCTCTGGCCACTCCTCGGCCTCTGACTTAGTCTGTGGTTGTGCAACTATTCAGCCTTTCTTTTCTTCTCTCGCCAAGTATCTTCAAGACCCATTCTTTCCTTCTCAACTGCGATAGCCCTGTCAATCAGCTCTCTGAGTGACCTGTGTGAACTCGCTGCGAGTGCTGTCCTCAGACCTCTGTGCAAACCACGCTGGAACCAAAACTGCTTCTTCTTTTCAGTGTTAACGTCCTCAGGAGCGTACTGCGACATCTTAGCAAAGTGTCGAGCGTACTCGGCTACAGACAAACGTCCTTGGGTCATTGTCCTGAATTCCATTGCCTTGTGCACCATAACTTGTTCTGGGATGTGGTACTCTTTGAAAGCTTCACAAAACTCTAGCCAGGTGATCTGAGCTGGGTTCGCGTGAGAGTCACAGTAGCTCTCCCACCACGCTTTCGTTGCGCCTTCAAGCTGGTGTGCCGCAAGGGCCACACATTCCTCTTCAGTGTAGTCTGTCAGGTCCAGCTTCGTCTCGATAGTACGCAACCAGTCGTGTGCGTCGAGTGGTTCGTCCGAGTAGTCGAAGGTGGGTGCTTTCAGCCTGATGAACCTTTCAATCTTCCTTTGTAGGTCTTCCTCACGGTGTCCCTGACGGTTCAGGTTCTGGTTTCCCTGCATCTGTTGCATAGCTTGCATCATCTGAGTATTGGCATGTGCCATCTGCTGCATCAGCTGTGTCTGAGTAGTCATTACTTCTGCCAAGTTAGGCGGTGGCGGTGGTTGCTGTTCGTTCTGCTGGTTCTGCTGAGGTTCCACTGCTGGTTCTTCCATCTCCACTTCCTGTTCTCCACCTGGTACGTTGTTCTTGGGTAGGAGCACGCCTGTTGCGCGTCCACGGCCCCTGCCTCTAACTGCAGCTGGCGCTCTTCCGCGACCACGACCTCTAACACGTCCTCTGCCTCTATCTGCCATTGCTGCCTCTTCTTGCTCAGCTTCCTCAAAACGTGCAAGCAGTCGGTTGGATCTTCGGATCGACATATTGCTGTATTTTTCATAGATAAGATTTAGTGGCGGTCGGTAATGGTTAGGTTAGCGTAACTAGAGTAGGAGCTGCACACATGAAATAGACTCAACACTAAAGTACACTCAAGATGAACATCAATAAAACTGCAAGAACAGCCAAAAAGATCGATCATTCATTACAGCATTACACCCTAGACATGAGTACTATCCCGAGGTCAGCTCCTGAAACCTTGAGGATTAGTACATCTAAGAGAATGCTACATCGCGGCTGAGCCAAAAGGTGGTCATGATCAACTAAGTCTAAACATCTACTCATGAAGATAGATACAAGTCTCATCACTACTGCTGACATCTGCTGATACTGCCTACTGCATCTGTCTCATACTGCTGAAAGTGCCTGTGAGGCGCGCTGCCAACCTCACAGCCTCAGTCCCTGTCTGCTGCTTGATCACTGTCGGTCATCGTGGAGAGTGTCCGCGAGGCGCGCTGCCAACCTCACTGTGTCCATCTCAGGTCCTGTCATCTGCTTCTCTAGGTGTGCCAGTTCTTGTCTCAGTCTTGTCATCTCAGGAGTAAGGGTCCGAGCCTCAGGTAGTGGTATCGGCTCAACTCGGCTTGGTGAAACTCTGTAGTTCTCTGTCCTGGGTTCAACTCTGCGTTCCTCTGGAAGTCCTTGGTTCACTGTGATCATTTCTGCCACTCTCTTCCTGTCTGACCTTACCCAGCTACTAAGGGTCCTTCGAGCTTCATCCTTTGCCATAATCTGCTGTAGACTCAAGTACTTCATCAGCTGGTAGTTTCGTCCACTCTTTTCCTTGTAGCTATCCACCTCTTCTCGAAGTTCTGAGTTGTGACTGTCCAACCAATATACTTCTTCCTTCAGTCCCTCTATCTCTTCTTCCTTGGCTGCCAGTTCCTTGTCTTTTTCTGTGAGTTGATCTTCCAGACGGACATCTCGAGCATGGTGAGTTGCTCGGATCAGTCCTGCCAACTGCTTGTTGTTGCGAGCTTCGTATTCCAGGTTTCTGACTTCTCTTGCCTTAGCTTTGAGTCGCTCCTCAAGTAAGGCGATCCTGTTGTCCTTCTCCATCAGCTGGATGTCCTGTTTCCATACTCTCTCTTTCAGCTTGGCAACCTTCTCTTCTAGGCCAATGTTCAAGTATTCCTGCTCAATCATGCACTGAACTGAGGTCCGTAGGGTCACGTTCCTCTCTCGGTCTGCTGCGTGAGCCTGCAAGCTGACTGCGTCTCTGTCAGTTGGATCTTCAAGAGCCCTCGGTAGGTACCGAAAACGAGTGTGACTGAGCTGGTTCTGGTACACAAGTGTAGCAAGTCGGAGTATCCTCATAGCTATAGTCTGCACTGCCCGACTGAAGGTGCTCTCGCTGGTAGCTGCTCATAGCATCAGTGATCTTGGTCGTCCAGGGATATTGGGTACTACCATCTGCAACCGGGTGTGTACTCCCTCGCTAGGGCCGTAGGTCCAGCCCTCGTAGAAGACGTTGTCCACGTCTATCCCCACTGTATGCAGCACCTTCCTCAGTAGCACTGCCAAACCTCCACAGTCTGCTCCTGTGGTCCTGACCTCCCGTCGTTCATCTGCTGATCTTCCTTCCATCTGCCAGACAGTTAGTGGGTTGTTAGTAAGTTAGCAAGTTAGTAAGGTAAGGTAAGGGTAAAAGTTTTGCAAATAGTTGAGATATACGTATATATAGTTTTCAAATAGTCCAAGGGGTTTCATATAAAATAGAGGACTCGGTTAGAGCTTGTGTCCTAAGTTTCCGTTCTAAGGGTTACGCGCTACGGTCAAGTATGGCTCTGATACCAACTGTGACGAACCGGATTCTCACCGACGAGAACCCGACTCCCTGTACCCTTGAGATAGTCCCAGGAATAGCAGCTATCTCATACAGAACTCATCTCAGTCAAATATCACATCCATACAACGATAAAAGATTCATTACATGACATATATAAAACAAAAACATAGCGTCTGGTACAAGCCCTCAGGGCTAAATCGACAATAAGAAACATCTGCGCAGCGGTAGCTAGAACATCAGGGTCCACTCCTCCACAGGCATCCTTGAGCGTAGCGCACACCCTTCAATCGTACCACCCGTCCTGGTTGAACTCGTGGTCGGGGTCTTCACTTGAGAACGCAAAGTATGTCCCCAAGGAAATGGGACAGGTCCACGTCACCAACCATAATATGATGCAAGCTTTAAAGTGGTCTATTCTAGGATATAGAAAATAATCAAGGTTTGAGCTAGGGTTTTCTTATGCAAGAAGCAGCAATAACCCAAATTCGTCTCATCACCAACTCCTTCTCACACACACATCCACTCCCAAAAACCACCCGTCAGCCTCACATTTTCCCATCGGGCCCGTCCTGCCACAGCAGGTTCCCGCAAAACATCATCCACCAACACCTTTCACTCACTAGTCGACTCGGTGAGCTCCCTCCCCACCTTGTCTCAACAGCCTCAGCTGGACCAATCTCTCATAACCCAAATCAAGGATGAGGTAAGAAAGCAGATTCTCATGCTAGCCGGGGCTTCTCAGAAATGGGTTGTCCGTAACCGTGGACACGGCTATACGTATAGTTTACACTCTGCAGAGGTGGCACTCCAGGAATCCATCCGGGCTGCAAGGCTAGTCCGCAACCAACCTGAGACGCAGCCCACAGCAAAGACCCTAAACAGTAACGGCGCCAATCCTGTCTCCCTAGGCTCGGGAAACATCCGATCTAACATCTGCCCCAGGGTCGTGAAACCTTCCCACCGGGGCCAGTCGGGGGCCGTGGTAAATCAGGGAGATTACGCCGCAACGAATCCCCCCTACACATATCAAGCTCGATTCTCCTACAGTCTCGGTGCCGCACTAGAGTAGGCTTGCTGGAACCCTCCCCATACTGGGTAGATGGTGAGCACGGTATTTCCCAAGTCCAAAGTGGGGGCACGACTCGGTCCTTAATTATCGGTAAAGCGAGTATCTGCGTCACAAGCGATCCGCCGCAACGGTCCGCAATCGGCACCCATAACAGGTATTGCCGCCCAAACTCCTCAAGTACTCCCCGAGTACCAATCCCCAAGTATCCATGTACCCACAACAGGTACCCCATAGGGACTGCCCGAGTGCAGCCCCTCAGCACCTCGATCAACGATCGAGTTGTTATTACTCGCTTACACCGCCTAGCTGCACTACTCCTCCCAAACCACCCACAACTCACGCCAAGAGGATCAATCACAACCATCCCAACACATGCATAGCATAGCATATTTATAAAGTGAGTAGTAGGCAGCAAGGTAACAGGATAATAACAAAGGCAGTGCAGGTTTATCATGCGAGTAAAGTAAAGCGCTAGCATACTAGTTGCATGCCTAATAGGTATTTCAGAAAATGGTCGGGCGTGAACCTGGGCAAAGGTCTTCGTCCTCGTCAAAGCCGTTGTCGTAGTGGTTCGGCTCCTCCTGACTCTCCGGAGCTCCTAGGGTTGCGTGAAAATAAAATAAGACGTGACTACTAGCAAAGAAACACTAAGACAGCGATGAAAGAAGATCTGAATAACACCAAACTCTACACTAACGCGTAGATTATGATTTTAGAAAAATATAGAACCTGGTTTCATATTTTTCTGAGCTACGGTTGATTTATTATTAATTTTTGAAGTTTAAATCATTTTATGAAATTATTAAATAATTTCCGAAAAAGAAAACAGACAGAAATTAGCCTGCTGACGTCAGCATGACGTCATGCTGACGTCAGCAGTGGGGTCCACCTAGGATGACGTCAGCAGTGGGCCCTGCTGACGTCAGCGTTGACCGGTCAACGAGTCAACGGTCAACGGGGTCAACCCTGGTCAGTGGGTCCCATGTGTCAGTGACACGCAGTGTATGACAGGTGGGTCCCATGTGTCAGCGCGGTTAAAAGAAAAAGAAAAAGAATTAAACGATAGCTGGGCTCGAAATGGGCCAAAAGGTGAATGGGCCGGAAAAGTTCAAGGGTGCAAACCAGACTTGAACGCGAACTTTAGGCCCACGAAGGGGGCGCTGCTGGTGCTGCCCTGGTGGACCAAGTCCACCGTGAACCGTGAGAGGGGTGCATGTGAACCGGGCTCACGGGATCGATCTGTGGCCGAATCGGGATTTTCTGTGGCTTCGTGTGTGGCGACTTGGTGTGGTCGTTCGTGTGGCTCGGCCACGGCGCGACGCGACGCGCGCGCGGCGCGCTCTGGAGCACGCCGGTGGCGACGGTCCGCGGCGGTTCTTGCCGGAAATGGTTCGGCTGGGGCCTAAGACGGCCGGGATGGCTTCGCTAGGGTTAGGCGAACAAGATCGGGGTGAAAAAGGGCTCGGCTTAGCCGGCGAAGTGGCTCCCCGACGTGTGACGGCGGTAGCACGGGTGCTCCGGCGAGCCGGCTCCGTGGCGACGCACAAGTCAGGGGGCTTTTGGCCGCGAGGGCCGTGCACGTGCCCCGGTGCTGAGTGGTGTGTGTGTGCGTGAGTGAGTTTGGCTCGCGCGCGCGCAGTTCAAGCCATGGGCTTGACCGCGCCGCGGCCATGGCGCTCGCGCGGTCCGAGCTCGCTCGGTGCACGGCGACGGCATGGCGGCCAGGGCCAAGGCTAGGGCGTCGGCGGTTGCGGTTGGCTGCAGCGGCACGATGGGTCCCTGCAGAAGATACACGACACGATGGCCGGTGCACAGAAGGCTAGCAAGCGGCGGTGCTCTGCCGGAGTTGGGGAAGAAGGGGGGAAAGGCGACGGCGCTCACCTAGGGCTAGTAGTCGATCGCTGCAGCTCGGGGTAGACTCGTCGTGGCTTGGCGAAGCGCGTGCTCCTCCTCTCGCTCCCTGGTTCGGCTTGGGGACGGCGGTCCACGCGCGTCGGCGCTCCGGCCTTCGGCGACAACGCGGGGAAGACGCTCCGGCTCCTCCCCTTGCTCCTGCTCCCGCTCAAACTCTTCTCCACTACTCCTCGCACCTCTCACCCCTCACGATTGGATCGGATCGAACCCCAAAGGGGCGGCGCGGCTTGGGGAAGAAGAAGGCCAGCGGCGGGTCTTATAGGCGGTAGGCGCTAGGGTTTCAGGGGCTTGACGGCGAAATTGGGATGGCCAGGCGGCCGCGGACACGCGGCGCGCATCGGACGGGCCGCACAGGGGACGATGGGACCGGCCGGGTGGTTGGAGATCACGGGCGCTCGGCCGCGGGAGAGAGAGCAGAGCGACGCGAGGAAGATGACGTGGGGGAAGAAGGCGGCTGACAGGTGGGGTCCGCGCGTTAGCGAGAGAGAGGGACGACGCGGCGGGGACGCGGCGGGGAAAAAAGGCTGGGCCGTGCTGGGCCGAAAGGCCGAGCAGGCCGGCTGGTCGGTTGGCTCGGGGAAAAGAGTTTAAGGGGGTTCGATGAACTTTGGCTTCGGGAATTTGGCCCACGATCAGTTAGATAGAAAAGGGAAATTAGTTTAAATAGTTAGAGTTTGAATTCAAATCTAGAATTTGAATTCAAACCAACCAAAAATCCAAATAAATCCAAATAACTCCAAATCACACTATTTCATCCTTAGCACTTCAAATTGATTTTAAATTTCAAATTTAAATTGCTTAAGAATTTAGGGAGCAACTAGAATTAGTTTTAAATATTGGGTTGCATGCACATGAATTCACCAAAAAATTTTAAATTCACATTTTTGGCACTCAACAAATCCTAGGGTATTTTTAGGGTTGTTACAGTTCTCCCCCGATTTAAGCATAAAACGCACAAAGGATATAGCCTTTGTACGAGTACAAACACTCCCACAAAGGCTCGGGGGCAACAACCGCGGGTGCGCTAGCGCGCCCCCGCAGAGATCTCACACGATCGAAAGCAAACCCCGACACCGAACACCTGCGAAAGAACACCCCGATCATGAGTCTTTACATGAGCAAAACCACTCCCGCCTCGCTCGAGGGAACCCCACCCCTCGAGCGGCGAGACGCAAATCTCCGCCTCGCCAGGGGACGCCTCAACCCCTCGAAAGACCGCTATGACGCGGTACAGTCACTCATTACAATCCCCATGATGGGCACCAGAGTCAAAAGGCAAAACTTCGGCCGCACGTCGCCCCTGACAAAACCTGACCGCGTCGTACCACCATGACACGGACAGGCAGCCACTGTGCAGGGCGTGCCCGGCACTGCACCTCTGACGGGGCAGTAGAGCACTCGGGACGCGTACTGGGGCCGTCAGGCCAGCAGGAAGCCAGCCGCCCCGTACGCACCAAGCCTGACGCAACCGACAGGGCGAAAGCCGGTCGTACCAGTCCGTCAGGCCGGGCCACTACGCCTCTGACCACGGTGTTACGACGACATGACAGCTGCGTACGACGCGCCAGCTCCTGTCCACCCGTCCCCGTAATTTACGGGTAACTGACCCCTCGGGGCAGGGCAGGAGACCCCTCGAAGGAAGCCGCGGACAACGACTCGACCGCCACGACGACCGTTCGACCCCTCGAAGACCTGTCAGAACAGGTACGGGACCCACCACATCGCCGACCAGCGTCGAAAGCCAGCCCAGCTCGCCTTCATGGCACGGATTCGCCAAGGATCAAGATCACTCCATGTGGCAGGCGTCCCACGATATCTACTGTAGCCACGATTGTAACCCCTCTATCCCTTGAGATATAAAAGGGAAAGTCAGGGGGTCCGGGAAGGGACAAGTTCACACGTCCAGGCACACGCCCAGACACGAACGCTCTCACACACACACACACACGATATTGGCATTCGCCTCAATCATCTTCTTCCTGCGTTCCGGGACTTGGAGAACGACTCTCCTCTCCCACCTTCACTTGTAGCCCCCCACTGCAAGCACCAGGGTGCGAAACTAACACGAGCGCGCGAGCGCCTCTTGCTGGACGTACGGCCCCGCGGCCGGAACCAGGATAAACCCGTGTTCTTGTGTTGGCTTCTCGCATCGACCATCAGGGACGAGACACAGCGCACTTTCTGTGCGACTGAGGGAGTGCCGGCCATTCTCGACGCCGACACTCCGTATCGAAATATTTGTCACCGTTGACTTTTTTTACAACTTTAACCACTCGTCTTATTCAAAAAATTATCGCAAATATGCAAAAGGGTAAATCAAGCTTAAAATACCGACAATAGTAAAGCATGTGACAAATAAAATGGATAGTATTTACATAATATTTTGAATAAGAAGAATGGTCAAAGTTGTAGAAAAAAAATCAACGGTGACAAATATTTCGATACAGAGGGAGTAATTAGCTAGGCTGTGTTTGATTTCGATATCATAAGGTTATTATGGAAGCCGGATTCTAAAAGCCAGATAGTTAAAATTAATTTTTAAATTGAAAACGTTGTTATGAGTGTTTGCTCGGGAAAAAAATAGGGTGCACGTCGTGCGCACCCCTGCCGCTGCCCGATGGGCCTGCCCATGCTGCTGCCCGTGCGTCCACCTCCCCTGACGTGTGCGCTGCCCCTCCCGTGGGCCCTGCCCTTCCCGTGGACCTGTGCGCGTGACGTCCGATGCGGGAACCTGCCCTTCACGGAGGGCGATGCGGGGGCGCGCACTGAACTTTTTTCCTTGTTCGGAACCCTATAGTGTAGGGTGGATGAATCGTTTGCTTATGGTTCCAACTGTCTATGTATAATACCCTTCTTGGATGTGAGGTCAGTTTGGGGAAGGAAGGTATAGAATACATTATAAGGGCTAGAGGTTAGGTTAGCCTCCCGCGTTATTTGAACGCTTAGGGACCAGGTTCTCTCTCCGATACGTCTGACCGGTGACTACCCTCAAAAATCCAAGCGAGAGCGTCACCGCGGGGTTTTGAACTGTGGTTTTGGGCTTGAAAGCTTGGCCTTCAAGCCACCTGGTTCTTCCCCCTCCCCAATAGACAACATTATCATCAGATGTAAGTTAGAAGCCGCAAAATGCAAGGTTTGCTCAGTTTCTTATATTCTAAAATCCACAGGCACTTAGATTCTAAGGTTAATTGTATATATACCATTACAATTTTCCTGTTTCTGAGATATAGAATTACAATTCGTCTATTTAGAAATATGTCATTATAATTCACCAAAAGCTTGAACTATGCCATTTTCTACGTCTTTGATTCTTTTGGGCCCAGCAGACCATAGTAGTTTCGTATGGCCCCAAATACCCTTCTACCTCTCATCCTCTTCCTCCATCCTTCCTTCACCGTTCATCTCCTTATCACTGGCTCGCCGAGGTCTTCGCGGTGCTGGCCGACATGAAGTGCAGCATCGTGGAGCCCGCGCGTGGACGCCGCGGCCGGCTCGCCTGCGCCGTGTTCCTCCGCGGCGAGGACGCTGACGCCGACCGCGTGGCACGCATCCTGGCACGCCTCGTGCGAGCCTCGGTGGGGGAGCGGAAGAGGACGAACGCGTAGCCGCGGGAGCCGGCTCGCGCGAGGGCGCAATCGAGCGTGTCGTGCGGCGCGAACAGCGCCATCAAGTCGCCCTCGCTCACATACGAGGGCAGGTTGCCCACCCAGAGTGTATTCGTCCCTGGGACCCCTGCGGCGGCGGCGGCACCCCCACTGGCGGTCGCATCCTTCGGAGGCGGAGTCGGGCGCATCGGGGGACTCCACGACCAGCGGCTCCGAGGACATCGCCGGCGCGGCGGGAAGATAGGGAGGGACCTCTTCCGCGGGGACGCGGCGGCGCCGGGTGCAGTAGTGGCGGTCCCCGCCGCCGGCTTCGCCCACCGGGACCAGGACTGCCGCGTGTTCCCGACGCTGGCTGTGTCCTTCGACGGCTGGGCGGAGCGTGGGTACTCCGTTATCACCGTCCAGTGCCGCGACCGCCCGAACCTTCTCTTCGACGAGGCGGATGCGGGGTGCGGGGTCGGGTCCGAAGGAGTCGAGGCAGTGGCGCAGGAAATCGTCGTGGTCGTGGTCGTACAGCGCCTTGACCCGCTCGGGCGCCGGAGCAGCGTCGAGTGGGAGCCCGAGTCCTTCCCGTGGGTGTCGCCGCTCCTCCACAAGCCGGTCATCCCGCTCGGCCTCTTGCTGCCACCGCCCGACGGGGGCCGCCGCGTGAACGCCGCCGGCACCGACGCTGCGAGATGCCGCCGCTCGTCCAGCAGGTGCGCGAGCTGGCCCTCCCTCCCGCCTTCCAGGCGCGCACCCATGGCCGCGAGCTCGTGACCATGGCCAGCGGATCCGCGTGAGGGGAGGGGGGATAGATTGGGGAAGAAAGGGAGGAGGGCGGGGGACAACATGTGGGACCCACATGCCATCCAGTGAAGAATAGAGATGTTTCAAGGGCATTCTTGTCTATACGAAAATACCAGAGTATGTATGTGAATCTTAGAGCATCAAAGACGTATAATATGACACATCTCAAGCTAAGAATGAATTGTAATGGCATATTTTCAAATAGACGAATTGTAATGGCATATCTCAGAACGGAAAAATTGTAATGGCATATATCCAATTAACCCTAGATTCTAAGGGGGTGTTTGGATAAAGAGGCTAAAGTTTAGTCCCTTAAATAAATAATAATTAGAAGTATTAAATATAAACTAATTATATAAGTCATGTCTATTTTGCGAGACGAACCTAACAAGCTTAATTAATATATAATAGTATATAATTATCACATATTTACTGTAGTATTACATTGTCTAATCATGGAGTAATTAGGCTTAATAGATTCGTCTCGTAAATTAGCCCTCATTTATGTAATGGATTTTTTAATTGATCTATATTTAATACTTATAATTAACATTCTTACATCCGATGTGACGGAACTAAAGTTTAATCAAGGGATCCAAACACCCCTAAAAGCTGTGGTAGAAGCTGGATATGTTTCGATCCCTAGATGGATTCTGAATCCATAGGAATCTCAGTAGAGCCTAAGGAGTAAGAATAGGCACGTGCATTTTATTTCACTAAGGATAGGTATGATCAGCAATTACTCTATTAGTATATAACTTCTGTGAGAGAAAATCGGTTCATGTTTTCAGATTTATATTCAAAAGTAATTATTTATAACTTAAAATATGGGCCACAAATAAAAGTGATGTCTTAATTAATAGGGAAATTGTCAGACAAAGTCTTGTCTCAATGAAATAAAATGCATCTTATGTTTATCATCATCTTAGTAGCTTCCATAGATACTAACATGAAGTCTTGTCAAACACGTGCAACTTCTCTTCTGTATGTTTATTGTTCGATTCCATAGATAAGAGGATCAGATAATCCTGCCTATCATTTTCGTATCATATCTAGCTCCGCAAGCAATTCCAGGGCCGTGTCACGTACGTACATGAATATGTACCTTAGCAGCCCGTCGGCGGAGGAAGCAATTCGTGCAGAGGATCTCTCTTATATCAGCACGTACTACGCATGTGGCCGCCCGGTACCAGTTGCAGGGGGTTGGGCCGTTGGCGAACTAATTTATGGCGCCACGCAGAACTCGAGTTTCCGTCTCTGTCTCGCTTCAGGGACCAAAAGCTTTGTTCAGTGCGCTGACAGGATAATATGTCTGTAAAAGGTTGTGATCCTCGTTTTCTAAATAAAAAAAAGTTTAAATTACTACTCTCAAGTAAAGTCCGGATAACCCAATAAAATATGTTTTGGTCAATTTTACACATCCCCAACTATTTCAATCGGTCCAGTTTACCCCTTAGTAAGATTTCTCTTTTTTTCTTCATATAGACATCTTATTTTGAGTTGAAACTCTATGATATAATAGAGCGGATCATAAATTATATTTAAAAATATATTATGATTTTTTATTTTTATTTGAAAGGCTATGATATGCAATTATCAATAAACTATATCAAACAAAATTTTATGAGAAATAATCATGAAAATGTTGTATTATGTTTTGTAAAAATATTTATGTGGGACTCTATTATCTCACAAAAATTTAGCTTAAAACACAACTTGTGCATGAAGAAATAAAAAAGATAAATATGATAAAGGGGTAGATTGGACCGATTGAGATAGCTGTGAGTGTAAAATGAACCAGAACATAATTTAGGGGGGTTATCCAAACAATATTCATACCTCAGGGTAGTAATTTAGTTTTTTTCCTTTTATAAAAGTCAATTAACTCAAAACTTAATTAAACTTATTTGAAATATTAATAGTTATGTCTTCAAATAGATTTAGTATTAAGATAATCTAATACTACTTATTTTGCATATAAATATTATAAATTTCAACAAATTACAGTTGATTTCTTTAAAAGCACAAATTACATTATTTTTGGAATGAAGAAAGTATAGAGGATGGAAAGTTTCTCAATTTATAATTACTAGCAAATATGCCTACGTTGCAACGGGTGAAGAGGACTTCGGGAGCGAAAACACATGAGAGGCATGTACACCGCTGATTCCGCATCCGATAAGGAGCACGACAAAGGAAAGATCCTCGATGGACGCCATGTCGAGGAACGACGGCTAGTCCACGATGTGGATGCAAGCAACGTAGAAAGACAAAGCATGCGGTGATGTGGGACGATGATAGGAGATGAGATATTATGAGTTGAATAGATGAAACATCATGAGTTCTTTAAAAAATATTACAACGTACCAAAGATTCTGCGTTGATGACGAGAACGACAAAAGAGAGATTTTTAGTGGATGCCATCCCTAGGAACGACGGCGGGTCGATGATAGGCATGCGAGTGACGTGAGATGACAAATGGTGCATGCAGTGGTAAGGAACAACGAGGGGAGATGAGGAACTATGAGTTGATTAGATAAAATGCCATAGGTTCCTTAAAAAATTACAATATACCAAAGGACTA
Organism: Echinochloa phyllopogon; assembly: GCA_033239725.1. NCBI lineage: Eukaryota > Viridiplantae > Streptophyta > Magnoliopsida > Poales > Poaceae > Echinochloa > Echinochloa phyllopogon. Next base: position 4,786,367 of record BTCW01000007.1, on the reverse strand, counting down.
TGGATCGATGAGGAGCACGATGAAGAGATCCTTAGTGGAAGCCCTGCCCAGGAACAATGGAATGTGATAAACTTGAGAAGATGAACAATGTCCACCAGCAAATCAGCATCACTTTTTGGTGTCATATATAAATTTTTCCATAAAACTGAAGAATGGAATATTTCCGTATGACAAAAGATGTTAAAAGATACAATGTTCAAAAAATAATGATCAAAGATGACTATTTTGAAACGGAGCAGTAGATTCAATTTCCAAAAAAAAGGACTAAAAGGAGGTGAAATCAATCCCCAAATGTAGCAGCTGGGCAAAGTGGATTAGATCAGCTACTAATTCGGAATCAGCCATCAAGTTATATATTAGGAAAGTATAATCTAAAACCACAAATCTTATAATGTTAAACTATATTCTTTTAGAAATTAACGGTCAAAGAGGAAAAAAATGAGTTGATGTATTTTGAAACGCTGGATGTGGTAGAGGTAATTTTGAAGACAAAAAATGGCAAATGAAGATGAAATGAACCCCCGAATCAGCCGTCCCGTTGAGACTGTCTAGGCCAGATGGCTCGGACATGATTAGTGGCTGTGTTTGATCCGGTGAAAAGGTGGTAGAAAAGTCGCATCTGCCACTGTAGCGTATTGTAGCACTTTTTGTTTGTTTGAGGTAATTATTGTCTTACTATGACCTAACTTGGCTCAAAAGATTCGTCTCGTCGTGTACATTAAAACTTTACAATTAGTTTTTTTATTTACCTACATTTAATGATTGTTGATATTTTGATGTGATATGATGAGATTTTTTGCATAGTGGAATTTTGGAAGTGTACCATCCGTGCAGACTAGGACGTTCATGGAAAAGAAAGAGATCCACTGAAGAACAGGGGGTGTACCATCAGTGCAGACCAGGGCGTCCATGGCATAGTTGTAAATTCCATTCCGGTACCGGCCGAAATGGCCGGAATGCCCCGTTCCGGTGCCTAAACCGGTATAGAAGGGCTGAAATCCCGTACCGGGTCAAATACCGGTCAATACCGGTCAATTCCGGTCAATACCGGGTCAATACCGGTCAATACCGGCCAATACCGGTCAATACCGGGTCAAACGCCTGTTCCACTCATTTTGGTACCGGGCTAAAACCAAATGACGCCTCGTTCAATACGTGAGTTTGGTAAAAAATATCAGTGTGATGAAGCGTAATTATGCCGTAAGTATATATTTATATGAATATTTATGTATACGTACATTCATATATTTTTAATATAATAAAGTCCGGAATGGTACACCGGTATCGACCGGTACCGGAATGTTTCGTTCCAAGAGCAAAAACGGAATGACCTCCGGAATGGAATTTACAAGTATGGTTCACGGAGAAGAAAGAGATCCACTGAAGATACGGACGGATTCGATTGCAGCCTGCGGCTTACCTTCCGGCTCCCTTGCCCAGACGACGAGAGAGATCATCAATTCTGCTGATCCGTGCTCTCTCCGCCCCTTGTGTGCTGCTGAGCTGATAGCCTGGCAGGGGTCAAGTCAACATTTAGTGGATTACTGGAGTGCAGGCACGGGCGATGGGCGTGCGCTGCGCCCCCATTTTCTAGGATTAACTAGATCCGTGTCATTATAATTTTTATGTTTTTGAAAAACGCCATTACTATTTAACTTACTATGTCAGTGTCATTATAATTTCGCACTTATTTGAAGAATGCCATTATGTACGTTCAAGACCGTATTAGGCCCACCTGCAGGTGTACATGAGGGCGTCGTATTTCGTATGTACCATTTTACCCTCCGTTCCCCTCTCTCCTACCTCTGACATGTGGGACCCATATGTAAGTATCATCTTCAATCTCTCTCCCTCTTCTTCCTCCTTGCAACTCCTCTGCTCCTCCTTGCAACCCCGCATGCACCGCCGCCGCCGGTGACCAACGACCCCGCCTCCATGGGCTGCGTCCACGGCCACCCATCCGCGCCTAGCCCTGACCGCCTGTTACCGCAGTCGCCCGAGCCGGCCGTCCCCGCGCCGCCGTAGGAGGCTGTCGTGGTTGCTGCCGGAAAAAAGCCAGAGCAGACGGCAGAGAAGAAGGCGCGACGGGAGAGGCGCTCCCGCTCGTCGCGCCCCGCCCCGGGCGGGAGCTTCACGAACAGGGCGCGCGGGAAGCAGGTCGCCGCCGGCTGGCCCGTCTAGGCCATCGCCGATGAGGCCATCGACGGCCGGACCCCGCGCCGCGCCGACTCCTTCGAGAAGATCGATAAGGTACGCACGCTCTCGATTTCGGCCCCCCTGCGCTTTCCCATCCATTGCCCCTCGCTAGCTCGGGCGACGCCGGCGGGATCAGCCATTGATGGATTTGTGGGTCCAACACGGCGTCTCCCGCTCGTGGCCGAGGTGAAGGCCGTGGTGAGGTCGAAGCGGAGCTCCCGCGGGTCGCCCCCTACCGCGAGGCCCGACTGGAACGGCAGCCCCAACACGCCAATCGGGGCCTGTCGGCGGCGATGGAAGGTTGAAGAAGACCTGAATTGTGGGTCCCGCACGTTAGTGAAATCAGAGAGATGGAATGAGCAAGGGCAGTCTTGTCCATACGAATATACAACCCCCTCCAATATGCCTGCATTGGGCCACGGGCGCCATCGGGCGTACATAATGGCATTCTTCAAATGTCACACCCGGTTTTAAAGGCAAAACCAGGTGCATCTCATATGTGCGCCAGGATCAGTTTACACACATATGGTAGACGTCACAAGTGAATATCCATAACTATGCATAACGAAAGAGTATTATAGTGCGATTATTACAATCTCAGAGTTGACTCAAAAGGTCATAGCGGAAGACTTAAATAAACGTTTAACTAACGAAGCCAAAAGTGACTCCAACTCCACAGGCATTGACTGGGGGAGACTCGCCTAGAACTCCTCAAAATCAGTGGTGAAATCCTCAAAATTCTCCCAATCTGAGCAGCATTCCGGTGTAGTTGATGCAATAGAAGAAAGAAAGAAAAGCAACAAGTATGAGCACATACGTACTCAGCAAATGTAATATGACATACAAGGCTGAGGCAAAAAGGTTGGCTGACCATACTGCTGTAAGCACTTTTAGTTGGTCAAGTTTTATTAAGCAACTATTTACTAGCAAATGAAAGTATATACCACCCACAAATTAATGAATGTCAAATTCCCAACGTATTCAAGTAACCACGATTTAGATCTTGTTCAAGTATGATTATCATGTAAGGGTCCAGGCCGCTCTTGACCGTAAGCACGGCTGTTATAACAGTTTTACACTCTGCAGAGGTTGTACACTTTCACCATAAGCCGTGATTCCCATTGCCCGAGAGCAATGTACCCTTCCCACACCACGTGGACCGAATACTGGGTTTCACTATGAGACCTTTACAAAAGCACTCTAATAAATGATAGCCCGCTAAGGTTTCCGGTTCAGAAGCAAAGCATAACCCTCCCTAATGAGGTCTGTCTCTTACCAAAGCCCACAGCTCAAAAGGACCGAGCTATACCCCGTCAACCGCCGCCCCCCATGCCCCTTTCGAGTAAAGCTACCATAAACCAGAGCACCTAATTAGTCAGTCAAAGCCAGAGCCATATGGCACTCATGGTTGTACTGTTTTCCTAGGTGGTTCTCCATGTTCCAATTAAAAAGATGTGATCTTGTCCATTAATTATTTAAAAAAGTATATGGAACATAGAGTAGGGGTTCATTAACCAATCCCAGTTGAGAAAGCTAAGCATCATCTACCATCAAAATTAATTAAGTAACCCAGTTTCAGGGACAGGAAAAATATAGTGGCTAGGTAAATCCTTAAATAGGAACCCATCAAATTAAGACACATGCATGGGTGGTGAAATTAATAATTATTAGGACATTTGCATGACATAATACACTTGCCTTCTTCCCAACTCTGTTGCTGCTCAAATCCTTCTCCAACAGTTGGTTCTTCAGAGAAATCCTCGAACTGGTCGTTTCCTAATCGCATCACACATTCACATGCAAGGAAACAATACAACAAATAAGAAACAGTACACCAAACAATTCCAACAGGAGAAAACAACAGCAAAAAACTAATCTACACGTTACAACGAACGCGTGAGCGCGAGAATCACTAAAATCGGAGTTAAAACGCAAAAGATAAGGCTTTTCTATGGTTCAGGGGCTTTCTGGCAAAGTTTTAAAAGTTCCAGGGGCTAAATTAAAAGAAAAAGGACCTAATTGTAATTATTTTCAATTAAAATTGGACTGCGGGTTAATTTTGAAAATCTTCAGGGTTTCTTATGCAAAAGAACCACGGTTGACCGGTATTCTCAAGTTTGACTCAGGGCTCGGATTAATGTGGACCGTTGGATGGCGATCGGTCGGCCTACATCAGATCGGGCGGATGAGAACACGTCGGCGACGACGGACGCGGCGGCGCCGCCAGCGGACGCGGCGGAGCTTCGCCGGCGTAACCCCGATCTAAGGCTACGGTGCACCAATCGCGACGGGAATCGGACAGGAAGCAAGGGGGGATAATGGCGAACTCACAGGGTTGGTTCTCGACGAGGGGAAGAGCGACGACGATGCCCGGCGACGAACACGGCGGCGGCGGCGCTCGGGTTAACAGGGACCAGAAGCTATGGCGGCCGAACTTCGACGAGAAGCTGCAGATTCGACGCGCGACGGCGAGATGAAACTCCTGGCGGCCTTGAACCTCCACGACGAGCAACGACGGTGGCGAATCGCCGGCAATGGCGGGCGACGAAGGCGGCGATGGCGGCTCGGGATTTCGAAGCTCGAGTTGATGGGAATAGATTGCGGGTGGCGGGTGCTTATATAGATGCGGAGCAGGGGCTCGGTCAAGCGCACGTACTCGAGTAGGACACGGCGACGGCGGCGACACGGACTCGGGTGGAAGAGTCCCGGTCGGACGGGAGGAAGAAGGTGAAACTGACACCGGGGCCCACGCGTCAGTGAGTGCAAGAGGGAGAAAAAGAAAGGGCGAAGCGAGTCGGGCCGGTAACGGGCCGAAAAGAACGGGCCGAGCTTGCACAGGAAGGAATTCGGCCCAAGAAGAAAAAGAAAAAGGCCGGGGAGGAAAAGTAAGCGGCAGGAAGAGATCAGGGGGCAAACTTGGACTGGGCCGAGACTAGAAGGGCCGAAATCGAACTCTAACAGATTTAAACTTTTCTAAAACTCAAACAAATGCAAATCAAATTCGAATTTAAACAGAATTTAAATTCCAATTTGATTTACTAGCAACCAAAAATATATGCAACAGCATGAATGCAACAAAAACTTATTTTGACTAAAATAATTATTTAATGTGATATTTAAAGTATTAAAAAGGCTAGAAATTCCAATTAATTCCTAGAAAATTTATTTAAGCCTTAATAAATCCTAAAAAAATCTCAAGGGTTGCTATAATTTAATTGTGATGAATTTTAGGGTGTTACAAACCTACCCCCCCTAAAGAGAATCTCGTCCTCGAGATTCGGATGGACTAGAGAAAAATCTGAGGGAACTCTGCCATCAACTCATCCTCCCTTTCCCAAGTTGCCTCACTTTCCGCATGGTGACTCCACTGAACTTTACACATCTTAATCACCTTGCTCCTAGTAACTCTCTCAGCAGTTTCCAAAATCTTAGCTGGGTATTCCTTGTAAGTCAAATCATCTTGCACATCCAACTCATCCAAGGGTAATTCTTCCTCAGGAACTCGAAGACACTTTTTCAACTGAGAGATATGGAACACATCATGCACATCTGACAGTCTTGCTGGCAACTCCAATTGATAAGCAACCTCACCTTTTCTATCAACAATCTTGAAAGGTCCAATGAAACGAGGAGATAATTTACCTTTCACCTTAAACCTTCTCAAGCCTCGAATAGGAGATACTTTCAGATACACATAATCACCTACTTCGAAAGTTAATTCTCTCCTTCTCGTATCTGCATAGCTCTTCTGCCAGGACTGAGCTGTTCTTAAGTTCTCTCTGATAATCTGAACCTGTCTTTCTGCTTCCTGCAGTATCTCTGGACCAAACAACTGACTTTCTCCGGTTTCACTCCAATACAACGGTGTTCTACACTTTCTACCATAAAGTGCTTCGAACGGGGCCATCTTTAGACTTGCCTGATAACTGTTGTTATATGAGAACTCTGCATATGGAAGACTCTTGTCCCAACTGCCTCCATGCTTCAAAGCACAAGCTCTCAACATATCTTCCAAAATCTGATTAGTCCTTTCTGTCTGACCATCTGTCTGGGGATGATATGCAGAACTGAAATTCAACTTTGTATCCATAGACTCATGCAACTTCTGCCAGAATCTAGATGTAAACTGAGTACCTCTATCAGACACTATCTTTTTAGGTACACCATGGAGACAAACAATTCTGGACATGTATACTCTGCTAACTTAGCACTGGTATAAGTAGTATTAACGGGTATAAAGTGGGCTACCTTAGTTAATCTGTCCACAATAACCCATATAGAGTCATATCCTCCTCGAGTGCGAGGTAATCCTACAATGAAATCCATACTGATTTCTTCCCACTTCCATTCAGGCACCTTGAGTGGTTGAAGCAAACCAGCAGGTCTCTGGTGTTCAACCTTCACTCTCTGACAAACATCGCACAATGCCACATGGGCAGCCACATCTCTTTTTAATCCATACCACCAATACCTTTGCTTCAGATCCTGATACATCTTGGTGCTTCCAGGATGAATAGAGTACGCGGAATCATGAGCTTCCCTCAATATCCGCTCTCTGAGAGACTCGATATCCGGTACACATATCCTCTTTCTAAACCAAATTGTACCTTGATCATCTTCGGTGAAGTCAGGTGCTTTCCCTGCTAACATGTTTTCCTTGATTTCCTTTATCTTCTCATCAGTAAGCTGTCCCTTCCGAATTTCCTGTTCCAGTGTAGACTCAACTTCCATTGTCACACCTTCTGTCTGATTCAGGAATCCCAAGTTCAGCTTTTCCATCTCTGCAAGCAACTCTGCTGGTAACTGGCGACCAAACATTGTATTTACTTGTGACTTCCTACTTAACGCATCAGCAACCAAATTAGCCTTGCCAGGATGACAGTTGATTCCCAGATCATAATCTTTGATCAACTCCAACCATCTTCTTTGCCTCAAATTCAGATCCTTCTGAGTAAATATGTACTTCAGGCTTTTGTGATCGGTATACAGCTCACACCTGTTACCTAGAATATAGTGCCTCCAGATCTTCAAGGCATGAACAACAGCTGCAAGCTCCAGATCATGAGTAGGATAGTTCAGCTCGTGTTTTCTCAACTGCCTGGATGCATAGGCTATTACTCTGCCTTCCTGCATGAGCACACACCCAAGACCTCTACGAGAAGCATCACAATATATATCAAAGTTCTTGTGGATATCTGGCATAGCAAGCACTGGTGCTGTAGTCAACTTCCTTCTCAACTCTTCAAAACTGGTCTGACACTCTTCTGACCAAACAAACTCCTTGCCCTTCTCTAATAGCGAAGTAAGAGGTTTCGCTATTTTAGAAAAGCCTTCTATGAATCTCCTGTAATATCCAGCCAATCCCAGAAAGCTTCTGATCTCAGAGACTGTGGTAGGAGGTTCCCATTCCAACACATCCTTGACTTTACTTGGATCCACTGCAATACCTCCATCAGTGACCACATGACCAAGAAAAGACACTTGGTTCAACCAGAATTCACATTTACTAAACTTGGCATACAACTGGTTCTCTCTAAGAGTCTGCAACACCAACCTCAAATGTTCTTCGTGCTCTTCCTCATTCTTCGAGTAAACCAGAATATCATCAATAAACACCACCACAAACTTGTCCAAGTACTCCATGAACACCTTATTCATCAGATACATAAAGTAGGCGGGTGCATTTGTCAATCCAAACGACATCACCGTATACTCATACAATCCATACCTGGTGGTGAATGTTGTTTTAGGAATGTCGGAACACCTGATCCTCAACTGATGGTAGCCAAATCTCAAGTCAATCTTGGAGAAAACCTTAGCTCCTTTCAACTGATCAAATAAGTCTTCAATTCTGGGCAATGGATACTTATTCTTGATGGTTACCTCATTCAATGAACGATAATCCACACACATCCTCAGAGTACCATCCTTTTTACCCACAAAAATTACAGGTGCTCCCCAAGGTGACGAACTAGGACGAATGTAACCTTTATCCAACAATTCCTTAAGTTGTTTCTTAAGTTCTTCTAGTTCATTAACAGCCATTCTATAGGGTCTTTTAGAAATAGGAGCAGTACCAGGTAAAAGCTCAATAATAAACTCAATGTCTCGTTCGGGTGGCATACCTGGCAAATCATCTGGGAAGACATCCGGAAACTCACAAACAACTCTGATATCCTCCAAAGGAACACCACTGGCCTGATTCACTGAGTAAGTTGAAGCTGAGGGTTGCGTGGCTCCAAATTCAATCTTCTCTCCCTGAGGGCTAGTCAACAACACGGACCTCTTGGCACACTGAATCACCGCATCAAAAGCAGCTAACCATCCCATTCCAAGTATGACATCGATTCCCTCAGAGTTCAGGACTATCAAATCAGCAGGAAAATCTACCCCAACTATTTTCAAATTAACTCAGGGACAGATAAAGTTGGCTTTCATGTTTCCACCGGGTGAGCTAACTAGCATGGAATTTCTCATAGGGACCATAGATATATTATACTTAGCTACGTACTGAGCGGTAATAAAAGAATGAGATGCTCCAGAGTCGAATAAAACCGATGCAGGGGCTGAGTTGACGAGGAACATACCAAGTACCACATCCTGGGACTCCTGTGCGGTTTCTGCAGCAACATGGTTCACCTTGCCCCGCATCTGATTCTGCTGGCTCTTGTTGCTCTGGGGCGTCTGGTTCACATTCCTATTCTGCTGCTGAGGGGTATTCTGCCTGGGTGCACTGCCACTCTGGTGCTGAGGGGTCTGAGCATTCTTCTTAGGACAGTTGTGGGCATAGTGGCTGGGATCTCCACAAATGTAGCAGGAACGAGGAGTAGGAGCACTGCCTGGTGCAGGTGTCTTCACTGGAGTCTGAGTCGGTGTGGTCTGGCGGTTCTGCTGAAATGCTGGACGCTGCGGTGGCGGCGCTGACCGCTGACCCTGACTCTGCACAAAATTACTCCCTTGCCCACCAAAACGAACGGGCATGTTCTGCTGAGGTTGCTGGAAACGAGGGCGGGTGTTACTGCTTGACTGTCCTGAGGACATGAACTTCCTCTTTTGCTCTCCCAACTCACGGCGCTTGCTTTCCAAGCCAATAGCCTTATCCAGCAGCTTCTGGAATGTTGGGAAGGTATGAGACATGAGTTGATATTGGAGCGGCGGGATCAATCCTTCCAGAAATCGCTCCTGCTTCTGCTCATCATCCTTCACCTCATCTGGGGCGTAACGGGACAACTGGATAAACTTATCCCGGTACTCGTTGATGGTCATCCCACCTTGTTTGAGTGAGAGGAACTCCTTCTTCTTCAGCTTCATGACACCAGCAGGAATATGGTAGCTCCTGAAGTTGGTTCTAAACTCTTGCCAGGTGATAGCATCAGGGGTGGCATGAGCAGCAAGATAAGCATCCCACCAATCTGAAGCTGATCCTTCCAAACGTCCTGAGGCATACAGGACCTTCTCCCTGTCATTGCACTGAGCCATATCCAGCTTCTTCTCAACGGTCTTCAGCCAATCATCAGCATCAAGTGGATCTGCCGAGTGGGAGTATGTAGGGGGTTTGTGACTCATGAACTCCCGGTGCTTGTCCCTCTGCTGGTTGTTGTTGTTGTTGTTCTGTGCTTACATGGCTGCCAAGGTATTAGCCATGCCCTGGAGAATCTGAGTCTGGTTGGCGAGGATCTGATCCATTGCTGTAGGTGCTTGATTTGGCGGAGGATTTGGATTGGGGTTGGCACGTCCTTGACGATTCACAGGTGGTTGATCCACTCCACTTCCAGACCTAGTGTTTACCATCTGGTGGTTAGAACATGAGATTCAGAGAGTGGTAAAAAGATATAACTCAAATCATAAACAGATAAGAGTTAGTGTAGATGAGTTTCCAACGTCGGCCAATCCAAATTCTGAAACAGATTCTGTTCGTCCTAATTAAACAGTTGTAACTCTCATTCTGTTTATCCAAAAATCATGATCTTTTGTCAGAACGTAGACTATGAAATTCTAAAACTTTCCCAACTTGAATCACCTCAATCGGAATTTTGTAGCTCGAGATATAAAATAAACAAGACAGCGGTGTCAGGACCACGGAACAGATTCTGGTTACTCCAATAAAACCATTATATCTCTCTGCCAGAACCTCCAAAAATCCCGAAAAATTCCCAGAACCTAGGTTATCAAGTCCTTAATCCAACCCAACTGTATTTACGTCAAACGGAGTTCTGAAGCTCCAGAAACAATTCGGACGGTACCAGGATATCATGCAGCAGCGAGAACAGATTGTCGCATAGCATGATTTATATGGGGGTACAATTATATGGATAAAGTGACGGTTAAGGGCTAAGATCAGAGACCAGGATAACCCAAAACTAACTAAATTTATTTATTTATAATTACTCAATTGTGGTCATCACTCCACAACTAAGTTCAATCATTACAAAGATCCAAATCATACACTTAGCACAAAAGCAAACATGAAGCATACACTCCTAAACAGAACTATAACACATTTTACGCACGAGTCTCAACGATTCTAAACGTACTGAACTAACAAAAGAAAGGGTATCCTATCTTAATAGGTATGGGTGAAGCAACTAGACGATCCACCAAGCACTGTCTAGCGAGGCGGTGAATGACCCAACAATCCTTCAATATCTTCATCCAATGGCGGAAGTGCTTCTCCCTTGAGTTCAGCTATCAACCTCTTGTTCTTCCTTCGTTCAGCAGCGAGTTCTTCACGCACTTCTTGTAGCTCCCTTGTGGTGTCATCGGCGTGCACGTTGAGCATCTGGGTGAACGCCACCTGGACGTTGAGTGTAGAGTCTAAACCAGGCGGTTGTGGTACAACCCCAGTTGGAGTGCCTTGCTGCCTTCGAGGAAGATATGCCCAAGCAGTGTGGCTTACTTCAGCAGCCTCTTCATGACAAAACACAGAAAGTGCCCTCCTGGCTGCATCCTGAATTCCAGCTTCAAAAGTTGACCTTATGGCAATGGCGTGATGCACTGCAGCCTCTTTGGTTCCTCCAAACTCATAATCAGGCTCCCTGATGTATACAGCAACTTCCCAGTCCTCTGGGTGATCTGGATGTGTCCTCCTCCTTCCACAATATTCTATCTCCACTGGGTAGTTCAGACGCTCGAAAAGCATTCGAAGCATCATCGGAAACCCACTGTTGCCTCCGTCGTGGTGATGAATAGTCACTACCCACATGTCAGGCGGCGGTGAGGGTCCTTCACTTCCTTCAGATCCAGCTGGAGCATTCCCTCCAGAGTTAACTTCTTCGTCCATTACTTCCATCTCTTCAGGTTCTGGTTCCTCTTCTTGCACTGAATGCGACGCAAAAGAGGAGATAGTGCTTGCCAATCTACGAGCACCTTGCCTTGTCAGCACCATCTGGTTTAAGCAAGAAAAGGGTGAGAACAGTTCTAAAGATATCAGAATCAGGTGAGATGGAGAAAAGAGAGAACAGAAAAGCAAAACCAAGGAGGAGACAATTATCAATGGCCTGGATTAATAGCAAATTAAACCAAGAATAGATAGACCAAGAGTAGTTAAGCAAACTAATCCTTAGAGAATGACCATTGCTATCTAGGCTTGCGTCCTACAGTCAACATAGCTCTGATACCACCTCTGTCACACCCGGTTTTAAAGGCAAAACCAGGTGCATCTCATATGTGCGCCAGGATCAGTTTACACACATATGGTAGACGTCACAAGTGAATATCCATAACTATGCATAACGAAAGAGTATTATAGTGCGATTATTACAATCTCAGAGTTGACTCAAAAGGTCATAGCGGAAGACTTAAATAAACGTTTAACTAACGAAGCCAAAAGTGACTCCAACTCCACAGGCATTGACTGGGGGAGACTCGCCTAGAACTCCTCAAAATCAGTGGTGAAATCCTCAAAATTCTCCCAATCTGAGCAGCATTCCGGTGTAGTTGATGCAATAGAAGAAAGAAAGAAAAGCAACAAGTATGAGCACATACGTACTCAGCAAATGTAATATGACATACAAGGCTGAGGCAAAAAGGTTGGCTGACCATACTGCTGTAAGCACTTTTAGTTGGTCAAGTTTTATTAAGCAACTATTTACTAGCAAATGAAAGTATATACCACCCACAAATTAATGAATGTCAAATTCCCAACGTATTCAAGTAACCACGATTTAGATCTTGTTCAAGTATGATTATCATGTAAGGGTCCAGGCCGCTCTTGACCGTAAGCACGGCTGTTATAACAGTTTTACACTCTGCAGAGGTTGTACACTTTCACCATAAGCCGTGATTCCCATTGCCCGAGAGCAATGTACCCTTCCCACACCACGTGGACCGAATACTGGGTTTCACTATGAGACCTTTACAAAAGCACTCTAATAAATGATAGCCCGCTAAGGTTTCCGGTTCAGAAGCAAAGCATAACCCTCCCTAATGAGGTCTGTCTCTTACCAAAGCCCACAGCTCAAAAGGACCGAGCTATACCCCGTCAACCGCCGCCCCCCATGCCCCTTTCGAGTAAAGCTACCATAAACCAGAGCACCTAATTAGTCAGTCAAAGCCAGAGCCATATGGCACTCATGGTTGTACTGTTTTCCTGGGTGGTTCTCCATGTTCCAATTAAAAAGATGTGATCTTGTCCATTAATTATTTAAAAAAGTATATGGAACATAGAGTAGGGGTTCATTAACCAATCCCAGTTGAGCAAGCTAAGCATCATCTACCATCAAAATTAATTAAGTAACCCAGTTTCAGGGACAGGAAAAATATAGTGGCTAGGTAAATCCTTAAATAGGAACCCATCAAATTAAGACACATGCATGGGTGGTGAAATTAATAATTATTAGGACATTTGCATGACATAATACACTTGCCTTCTTCCCAACTCTGTTGCTGCTCAAATCCTTCTCCAACAGTTGGTTCTTCAGAGAAATCCTCGAACTGGTCGTTTCCTAATCGCATCACACATTCACATGCAAGGAAACAATACAACAAATAAGAAACAGTACACCAAACAATTCCAACAGGAGAAAACAACAGCACAAAACTAATCTACACGTTACAACGAACGCGTGAGCGCGAGAATCACTAAAATCGGAGTTAAAACGCAAAAGATAAGGCTTTTCTATGGTTCAGGGGCTTTCTGGCAAAGTTTTGAAAGTTCCAGGGGCTAAATTAACAGAAAAAGGACCTAATTGTAATTATTTTCAATTAAAATTGGACTGCGGGTTAATTTTGAAAATCTTCAGGGTTTCTTATGCAAAAGAACCACGGTTGACCGGTATTCTCAAGTTTGACTCAGGGCTCGGATTAATGTGGACCGTTGGATGGCGATCGGTCGGCCTACATCAGATCGGGCGGATGAGAACACGTCGGCGACGACGGACGCAGCGGCGCCGCCAGCGGACGCGGCGGAGCTTCGCCGGCGTAACCCCGATCTAAGGCTACGGTGCACCAATCGCGACGGGAATCGGACGGGAAGCAAGGGGGGATAATGGCGAACTCACAGGGTTGGTTCTCGACGAGGGGAAGAGCGACGACGATGCCCGGCGACGAACACGGCGGCGGCGGCGCTCGGGTTAACACGGACCAGAAGCTATGGCGGCCGAACTTCGACGAGAAGCTGCAGATTCGACGCGCGACGGCGAGATGAAACTCCTGGCGGCCTTGAACCTCCACAACGAGCAACGACGGTGGCGAATCGCCGGCAATGGCGGGCGGCGAAGGCGGCGATGGCGGCTCGGGATTTCGAAGCTCGAGTTGATGGGAATAGATTGCGGGCGGCGGGTGCTTATATAGATGCGGAGCAGGGGCTCGGCCAAGCGCACGTACTCGAGTAGGACACGGCGACGGCGGCGACACGGACTCGGGTGGAAGAGTCCCGGTCGGACGGGAGGAAGAAGGTGAAACTGACACCGGGGCCCACGCGTCAGTGAGTGCAAGAGGGAGAAAAAGAAAGGGCGAAGCGAGTCGGGCCGGTAACGGGCCGAAAAGAACGGGCCGAGCTTGCACAGGAAGGAATTCGGCCCAAGAAGAAAAAGAAAAAGGCCGGGGAGGAAAAGTAAGCGGCAGGAAGAGATCAGGGGGCAAACTTGGACTGGGCCGAGACTAGAAGGGCCGAAATCGAACTCTAACAGATTTAAACTTTTCTAAAACTCAAACAAATGCAAATCAAATTCGAATTTAAACAGAATTTAAATTCCAATTTGATTTACTAGCAACCAAAAATATATGCAACAGCATGAATGCAACAAAAACTTATTTTGACTAAAATAATTATTTAATGTGATATTTAAAGTATTAAAAAGGCTAGAAATTCCAATTAATTCCTAGAAAATTTATTTAAGCCTTAATAAATCCTAAAAAAATCTCAAGGGTTGCTATAATTTAATTGTGATGAATTTTAGGGTGTTACATCAAATAAGTGCGAAATTGTAATGACACTGGCATAGTAAGTTGAATAGTAATGGCGTTCTTCAAAAACATGAAGATTGTAATGGCACGGATCTAATTAACCCCATTTTCTAGGGGCGCCATTTCTTTTCTGTGCAGGAATACGGAGTAGAGCCTAGCAGTCCGGAAGGCAGCAACCCCTCCTCGCCACAAATGCGCAGCTAGGGATGAAAACGGTTACGGAAATTCCCGATCAATCGATGATCGTTTCCGAAGGATATGAGAACCGGGAAAACGGAAACGGTAGGCCTCGGAAACGGTACAGAAACGGAAAAAATCCATCGGAAACGAAAACGGAAACGATATAGTGTTTATACCGCCGAATAGCCGTTATACCGTATTTGCTCGGAAAATTTCCGTCGGAATTTCGAATGCGGCCCGGCCCACTTCCCTGCTCCACTGAGCGCGGCGCACCTGCACCTGATACTCAGCTGTGTGGGCCGCATCGGTTAGATCAGCACAGCACGTGGTTGCTGCCAGCCACACGGAGCCCGGAGCCATCACAAATTGCTGTGCTGGGCTGCTCGCCCGGTACATGTACATGCCTGCTTATCTCAAAAAAAACATGCCTGCTATATACGGTAATGTGCTGCTTGGGGTTGAGACTTGAGAGCATGCAGGTTACCAAGAGGCTGCTGGCTACCAAGTGAATCAGAGGCTGCAAGCTGTGCTTCTTTTATCTTATTACCTAGTGTCCATGTGAACTGCAGCGCTGTAACGTTATTTTGGACTTTTGGTTGCCGTGAACTTATGTTGGCTGCATATTGCAGTTCAGTAGTTTAAATACTTGTGAACTTGTGAGATGCAACTGCACCTCACGTATGGTTCAGTTTGTGAACTAGTAAGTGGTACTGGTCTACTGGAATGGCATTAGTATTGTTGCTTAAAAAAAAGGACATACCCAATGTCGTAGGCTCCCGCATTAGTATTGTTGCTTACTTATTGAATTTTTTTTCCACTCTTTGCTTTGTGTATGGTTTTGGATTTGATTTACCGTTATTGACCGATATCGATATGTTTCGTTCGTTTTCGATGTATCGAATTTTCCGTTATCGTTTTCGTTTTTGAACATATCGTTTCCGAGGAAAATAATATGGTAAGGAAATGATACTGTATATTTTCGATCGTTTCCGACTGTTTTCATCCCTATGCGCAGCTGTAACATTCTGAACAGGTGAATGCATGGAAATACTTTTTTGCAAATAATATTATACATAAAAACATATTTATTTTGCTGAGAGATAACAACTCTTAAATGATTTATCATTTATGTATTTCTACTGTGAGAATTTTGTAGCATTATACTCGCAAAAACTAATAAATTGCATGCATGGATGTTATTAGTCATAGAAAATTGATGAAAGACATAAATAGATGGCCCTAATGGATGGTGACGTGGAATATGATATAGTGGGTTCCTACCTGATGTGGATCGCTTGCATGTTGAAATATAGTTAATAACTTTTAGTGCGGTAGATCTATATAGGTTATATAGATTCAGACATTTTCTAGCAGATTTGCATGTGTCCGCAGAACAATGTCCACCAGCAAATCAACATCACTTTTTGGTGTCATGTATAAATCTTTTCCCTAAAACTGAAGAATGGAATAATATTGCCGTATGACAAAAGATGTTAAAAGATACAATGTTCAAAAAAATAATGATCAAAGATGACTATTTTGAAACGGAGCAGTAGTTGTAATTTCCCAAAATAAATGACTAAAATGAGGTGAAATCAATCCCCAAATGTAGCTGGGCAAAATGGATTGGATCAGCTACTAATTTGGAATCAGCCATCAAATTATATAGTAGGAAAGTATAATCTAAACCACAAATCTTATAATTTTAAACTATATATTTTTTTAGAAATTATCGGTCAAAGAGAAAAAAAAGGAGTTGATGTACTAGGCCAGAAATTATCGGTCAAAGAGAAAACGGTGGATGTGCAGCAAAAAATTTCTCACCTGTGTACTGTGTTCCACACGATCTTTGGTACACACGCTGCATATGGCCTCCATTGTATACACTTTATTTTCTTTTTACCCCTTTTGCATACTATTGCTTTCCTTTCTAGCCACGTATATGACTTCGTTCTAGTCACCCTTAGATGCATACTAACACGACGGACAATATTAATGACTCGTCCACGTAGATGGTCATACTCATACAAACAATCAGTACCGCAGCTTCAACTGATCACTTCGCTTAGCCTGTCTGGCCTTTAGGAGCGCTCCGATCCACCCTCCAGCCCTCTAAGGCCTCCTCCAACAGTCGGCTTATACGCCAGCTCAGCAGCTCTTGAGTTTTTTAGTTGATGAACAGTTGATGAACAGTGTACGCTACCGCTATGCGGCACGTCTAGCGCTTCCGTGCTTCCTCTCACTGCTCTTCTCCTGTGCGTCACTGTGCTGTCAGAAAATACCGTAGCTATGAGCTACCGGTGGCTACATCAGTTGTTGGAAAGGTGATTGCAGTACGGGTGTTTAGGCTGCAGCGAACCAATAGCTAGCAGGACTTGCGTCCAACACGACTTTGCAAGTTTACAACATATGTACCTTATGTCATTTTCTTTTTCTTTGCTAGTTTCACTTTAGTTTTGTTTGTCTTATTGTATAGCCGTCGAGGCTTTCAAAGCAAACTAACTAAATGATTAGTCTTTACAAGATAGTTATGATACAAAAACATCCATGTATGATTAAAATGAAAAGGTTATTTGTAATAGAGTGATAAAATTTTGTATTACTAATGTATAGTGAAACTTAGCCCCATTCTTAAAATTTCCACCCCTATCCATGTGTTATGAGGAGAGTATTTTATGGAAGATCATGTTGGGTATGTTTAGTTCCAATAAACTTCCCAAACTTTCCATCGCATCGACATCACATTGAAACATTAAAAAAAACTAAGTGTATAGTTTTGATGTACGTGACGAGACGAATTTTTTTAGTCTAGTTAAATCATGGTAGGACAACAATTATCATAAACAAACAAAAAATGCTACAGTACGATATAGTAAAATTCCTGAAGACGAGGCGGCTCCCGTATAGAAGATGATCAGTGTACCATTGCTGTAGACTGTTTTGAAAACACGGTGGCGTTCATGGAGAAGAAAGAGATCCACTGAAGATACGGACGGATTCTGGGTGTGTTTAGTTCCAAAGATAAGGTGAAAGTTCGGTGAAAAAGTCACATCTGACACTGTAGGCCTGGGCAAAATACCCGATACCCGTACCCGAACCCGAGGTACCCGATCCCAAATTCGGATAGCGATTTTGATTACCCGAAATTAGTTTAGGTAATTCGGGTAATAGACTCCGGTACCCGAATTACCCGAACTACTCGAAGTTTGCCATCCTCGTTGTATTTTATCACGTGTTGTTAGTTGAACACTTGAAATTATTATTTTATTATAATATAATTCGCTCGGTTTGAACATGTGACTATAATATATTGCTGTCCACAAATTATTGTTGAAATTCTACATAAATTGTTGGTGAAATTATGTATAAATTGCTACTTAAATTTTATATATTTTGTTGTATTTTAAAAAATTCGGATAGATCGGGTATACCTGAACCCGAACCCGAAATTTCGGGTAATGTTTTTTCGGGGCTAATATCGGGTAGCTATTTTCATTACCCGAATTTTAAATTACCCGAATTACCCGACCCGAACAAATCGGGTAACCCGAACGCCCAGACCTAGACATTGTAGCGTACTGTAGCACTTTTCGTTTGTTTGTGGTAAACATTATCCTACCATGACCTAACTAGTATAGGCTCAAAAGATTCATCTTGTTGTGTACATCAAAACTATGCAATTAGTTTTTTATTTATCTATGTTTAGTGTTCCATGTATGTGTCGTTTACTATATTTAACGTTTCGATGTGATGGCGATATGAGTGTTAGTTCTCAAATTCGGAGAGAAAAAGTTTGGTGAAAATGTCACATCGGACACTGTATCGTAGCATGACCTAACTAGGCTCAAAAGATTCGTCTCATCGTGTACATCAAAACTATGCACTTAGTTTTTTTATTTATCCACGTTTAACGCTCCATATACGAGGAGAGAGATTTGATATGATTTGATGAATAGTAAAGTTTGGAGAGAGAAAGTTTGAGAAGTTTATGGGAATTAAACACAGTCATAGATGTGATGGAAAGTTTGGATTTCTGAGGGAAGCATCTATTGCTGCAGCCTGCAGTACCTTTCGAGGGAAAGCAGATGAGCGCGGGCGTTGCTTTCGCTGCAGGCTTCCATGCTGCTCTGTTCTCCCCTTGCTGCTGCTGAGCTGATAGCCTGATAGGCCGGCAGGGGGTCAATTGACATTTAGATCACAACCCTGGGTAAGTCAACATTTAGGGCACGCCCAACGCCACAAACGCTCATTTCGTATGTTTGGAGCGCGCGCCGAAACGCATGCGAGCCGGTGTGCACGATTTTTCCTTCCTCTGTTCTTTGATTACTATGCCACATTATACTTTTATCTAGTTGGCACCCTAATTAATTCTATTAACATCGGCTGACATGAAGGGTTGAGACTACTATCGGGGGCTGTGTCATCGCATAAGCTTCATTAGAAAAACAACCTAGAAGAATAAATGGCATACATTTATAATCCTAAATTGACAGTATCACTTTTTTGTCTTTTTAGTAAACAAGCATGTTTGTAGTTTATTATGATGAAACACAGATCAACAAGCAAAATTATCACAAGTCACCTGCAGGCTATCACTGCACTTAGCAAGGTATGCCATGCTTTTGAGAAATTTTGACAACACAATCGATACGAAAATAGTACTAATCATCCCACAGGACAAATGGTGATCGAACAACATATTACAATCAGATGATGCAAGAGATAAAAAGGGCGAAGTTTTCTCTGTGTGTTTTAAGCATACTCAGCCGCAAAACTACACTATTTGACTAAAAGGTTACTGCAGTTAGAGAATTTTCTAGTAAGAAGCCAAAGACCTTCCCCAAAAATTCTCTCCTTACCTCTTCGTTCTCCCCAACACACACTGATTCTTGGCTGTAAATCTTTCACTTGTGAAAGATGGAGTGTTTCCTGATTCTAAAAAACACACACACACTGATTCTGGCAAATAACCAATAAAACAAAGATTAGGATCACACAATAGCAACAACACTTGCCATTAATTAAGCTCTATTTCTAAAATATACATTGCTTCATATGTACTAGAAATTAATCAAATGTAATTGCAAATTGCAGGAGAAAGAAATCATTAAGCTGGCCTGATCATTCAAATATTTGTCTGGTTTTTCAAGATTAGTTCATTGTCTTTATATAATATAATATTATTAACAGAAAAGCTGACATTACAAAGAAAAGCAGTGCTCTACAGAATAGCTCTTTTACATGCTAAAACTAGTGCTTATAGGCATAAAAGCTGACCCGGTAATCCTAGTCTCCTTGAGGCTTCTCAGGATCCAGCAGCATCCTTTGTGAGCAGCGAGACGTCCAGGCCCGGGAACAGCGCGAGCGCCCCATCTCCTTCTTGGCTTCCAGCACCATCTCCTTCCTGAGCCGGTCGACCGCAGAGGCGTGGTCGCGATTGAGCTTGGCGACCTCAGCGGCGTGCTTGGCGACCTCGGCCGCCTTCAGCTGCGCAGCCTCGGCTCCGGCGGCGCGCATGAAGTCCATCATCTGGGCGCTCCAGGCTTTTGCCTCTCGCACCTGGATTTGGAGCTCGGCGACCTTGGCGTTCGCGGCCCGCAGCTCTTCCTGCAGCCGCACCTTCTCGGCGTCCATGGTGCGAGTGCCCCACGGATGCACGGCGTCGCCACTAGCCCAGATGCCAGGCGGCAGGGAGAGCTCGCTGGTGCTGCTGCTGCCCCCGGCGCCGCCGAACGAGCTCGCCATCCCGGACCCGGGGAAACTTTGGTGGTGCTGGTGCTGGTGCGTCGGAGGGGTCGTCACGGCTGCCGGCAACGACTTGCGCTTCCTCGTAGGGTCCGGAGCCGGCGAGCCGCCGGCGGCAGCCGCAGCGGCAGCGGCGCTGGACGCTCCGGCTTCCGCTTTCACCGGAGCCGGCGGCGAACCGACGGGCAGGTCGCGGTCAGGCAGCAGGGACACGACCCTGCTGATGTCGATCCCCGTGCTCGCCCTCGCCGCTCCCACCTCCCTCTCCAAATGCTCTAACACCATAGTTACGGCCTCCCGGACGGCACTGGACATCGTGCCCCCGGTCATCCTGCCAACAGCCGCGCAAAGTGGCTTCCCCCACTTGGACGCGTAGGGCAATGGCATCTCCGGCGGGGGCTCGAGGAAGAAGAACCTGGTCTTCCACCTGGTCCTACTCTGCAGCGCGCCGGTGAACAGGCGGCGGCGTTGGCGGCCGTCGGTGTAGGGCGCCACGGTGCAGGGCTGGAAGTGGTACCAGCCCAAGGAGTCGCCCCTGTGGCCGCAGATGGAGAAGAAGTACCGGAACACGGACACCACCGGGTCGACGCCGGCGTCCTTGCAGAGCTTCACGAAGCCGGCCATGTAGGACCAGGCGTTCGGGCTCAGCTGCGACGGCGCCAGGTTGTAGTGCCGGAGGACGGAGACGTAGAAGGGGTGGAGGGGGAACCTCATGCCGGCGTCGAGCGCCGCCGCGTAGACGCAGATGGCGGAGGTCCCGCCCCCGGCGCCGGCGGCGGGCAGCGTCTGGCAGGGGGCCAGCTGCCCGGCGCAGCGCGGCGTGTACTCCTAGGGCACGCCGTACCTGCAGCACAAGCTCCGGAGAGTGTCCTCCCCGAGCAGCGTCGAGCGGATCTTCTCCGCAGCCGGCCAAGACACGGCGGCGCCGGCGACGTCGCCGTCGCTGAAGAAGAGCTTCGAGGTGGCGTCGTCGAGGTCCGCGGCGACGCCAAGGTCCACAACCTCGTCGCTGGCGGCCGCCATTGCCTACGAACGAGAGGTGCTGCGGGCAGTGAGTGACTTTGGCAGTGATGACCTCGTCGCTTCCATTTAAGACGGTCTCCTACTCTCGTGTGCTAGCCTCTACACTCTACAGGACCGTGTCAACCATAGCCCCTAGAAAAAGAAAAGCAAACCTGACCCCATGTGTCAACCACAAGCAGGCTCCAAGCCTGATCTCTGGTTTGGATTTGGCCGTGTTCTTTGTCTTTAGGCTGCTCGCACTCATCTTTCTCTATTTCCCTCCCCTAAAAAGAATATTCTAGCCTATTCATCGAGATTCCTTCCTCTATCCTAATTTCTCCCGCACTCATCTCTCCTCTAACATATTCCTCTATACCAACTATCACATATTTTATTCTACCAACACCAACCACCATCTCTTTTTTTTTACTCTCTCTCTTTCTCCCCTCTCCCACTCTCGGCCCCCTCCCCTCCCACGCAGACGCCCGCCCACTCCCGATCCGCCGCCCCCGTCCCCGCATCGCCGCGCCGCTCCTGCCCCCTCCGCCTCCACCGGCGCACAGCCGCCCCAAGCCCAAGCTCTCTCGCGCTGAGCGGCCACTGCCTCCCCCCATCGCCCACTCCCGCGCCCCTCCCGCGCGCCGACGGGCCCGAGGCCGCCGCCGCCGTGAGCCTACGCGCCTCCTCCTGCACCGCCTCGCCGACGAGTTCCTCGCGCTCCTATCCTCCGCCTCGGGCTCTGGCTCCTCCCGCTCGGAGTCGTCGGCGCAAGGACAAGGCCGGCGCGGATCGGGCCGGCGCGGGAAGCTCGTCCGCGGCCAAGCGCGGTGCCGCGGCGGTGGGCGGCCGGCCGGGCGGCGACCGGAGCGCGGATCCCCGCCCCCTCCCCCACCCAAACATCGTCGAACTCCACGAGGTGATGGCCACGCACTCCAAGATCTACCTGGTCCTCGAGCTCGTCCGCGGCGGGGAGCTCTGTTCGACGTCGAGGAAGGCTCCGCCGCGAGGGCGCACCGGGTCTACAAGCGGCGGCGGCGAATTCCCGAGCTTCATCGGCCAGGTCACGGCGCTCCGAGGCCGGCTGCTGCTGCTGGGTGTAGTGCGCGCCCGCGGCGGCGATGGAGCCCAGCGGTGGCTGCTCTGCCTCCACGGCCGGCCGGCCTCCCTCTCTCGCTCCTTGCGTGCGCGGCAGCGGCTCCTCGGCGGGGCGGAACGGCGCGGAGCATGCGAGGTGGTTGGGCGCGGTGGGACCGGCGCCAGCGTGGCCGCATACGGGAGCTCCTCCACCTCCGCCAGGTCTGGCGGATTCGGCTGCCTCCGGTTCCATAGCGGAGGCGGCTCAGGAGACCGCTGCAACAGTTTTTCCTGCAAACGGTTCCTTCAGGAACCTTTCCGGGAGCCCAGTGCCAGCAGCCTTAGGCAATATTTCCCAAGTCTGTTCACTTACAAGGGTGAAAATGGTACGAATATTTTCCGTCCGTATCCGAGTTTGTATTCATTTAGAGGGGTTTATATCCATCTGAATTCAAATTCGAATAGTTAGTATCCGTTACCGATCCAAATCCGAATAGCTAAAGTTGGATATTTAGATTGTCGATATTAATTCCTATATTATCCGTCATAAGTGGACACTATCCGTATACGATCCGGATCCGAGAGAAAAAAAAATATTTAAATCCGTATCCGGCAATATCCGTTTTCACCCTTACCTACGCTACATCTGTTCTCCCTCTTCCAAGTCTACTAGCGAAATAGCCCACACCGGGGGACGGTAAACCCAACCTCGAGTACGAATATACTGGATTTGACGCTGTATCGGGGGACGCTAATGTCCACGCTAAAGTAGCACACGTCCCCGCTTCCTCTATTTTCAGCGTGATAGTGGGGAACCGCTGCGTCCCGCACGGGGCCACCCCCTGCGCTCCACTATATGTGTTTCACGCGCCCGATGTTACTTCCCCGCCGCCCAAGCCGCTGCCGCGAAATGGCCCGCCCAACACGCCGCTAGAATAGGGCCGGTCAGGGTGGGAGAGAAGGGAAGGGAGGCATTGTCTTGTAGGTTTGCCAGGGAGCTGTCCGGCACTGCCGCACGGAAGTCCGCGGCCGGAGCGTTAACCGAGCATCACGCATCCGACGCTACCACCACGCGGCCGTCCACCGTCGCCGCGGGAGCCATCCGCGGCCTCCGCACGATCCGTCTGCTGTCGTCCGCCACAGCACGGGCCATCCACGGCCCCCGTCGACGTCGTAGGAGCCGGCAGCCGCCTGCTTCCCCGCTGGTCAGCCTCCCCGCATTCCCGCACAGCGCCTGGGGCTCCCCTCTCGCCCGCCTCCCCGCTCCACCTCCTCCCGCCTTCCCCGTTGTTCCCTCCGACGGCTTCGGAGGCGGAGAGCGCGAGCACACGGCGAAGAAACATCTCGAGGACGCGGCTGCTCTAACAAAGATCGGGAGGAAGCGGACGCGGCGGGAGGCCTGGAGGAGGAGCGGTAGACAGCACGTGCTAGGCTTCGGATGGCCACCACGGTGGAGGTGGTAGCGGGTGGGAGAATCGCCCTGCCCCACCCTGTGCCACGCGTGGTCCTGCCCGGCCGCCGCAGCACGCCCCGCTCGCCCACCGCCCCCGCCTCGACGGCGTGCTGGCCACCGGTCGCCGCACGACTGGTCAGGGAGGCCAGGCCCCCATTCACCACCGCCCTCTTTGGAGAGATTGGGGGAGAGAGAGAGGGAGGGAGAGATAGAGTGGGGGAGTGGGGGGCGTCGGGTGAAGGCAGTGGGGGAGAGGAAGAGGAAAAAAAGAGAAGAATGAGTGGGGCCCACGTGTTGGTATAGAGTATGACCTATAGAGGATGAGTGGTGCAGAACAAATTGATATAAAGCAGAGAATCTTGATGACTAGACAAAAATATTCTCTTTAGAGGATGAAAATAGAGTATGACGAGTGCGGATAGCCTAATGTAAGGCTGCCCGCACCGGTCTCCTTTAAACACCTCTCCAGGAGCGTTTAGGGGAAGAAACCCTTGCACCGGTCTCTTGGATGGCTTTCGCTACGGAAGCGGAAGCCCTCGCCTCCCCTAATTCAAGCGGAGGCAATGGAGGTCCTCTACACCGCCACCGTGGCGGTGGGCCCACACGGACCAACAGCCCGCGTGCCATCACGCTCCTTCGGGCTCCTCCGCGCCCACGGCCTCCGCCTCCTCCTCCTCCCGACGCATCGCCGCCCACTGGCCGCCTACGGAGACGCACTGCCGCGCTGGCTACCGTCGCCTGAGCAGAGGCGTCGCTGCCAAGATCCGCGCGGAGGAGAGGGAAGGAGCCCAACGTCGCCTGCCGCCGCCCAAAGCCGCCGAAAACCGTGCCGCTCGCCCAACGCCACTCGCCACCCGTCGCTTCCGTTGTAGCCCCCGCAAGGTGCCTCGCCGCCGGTGGACGGAGAGGGAGGCGGCATGGACATTGTGCCCGATTACCGGAGGAGGTCGCCGGGCGCACGCATCGGCGAGAGCAAGAGGGAGCTGCGGTGCGGGTCAAAGCGAGAGGGGGCAGCTGCGGAAGAGAGGGAAGGGGAGCGGGCGGGGCCAGAGAGTACCGGGTAGGGGATTCGGTGTGGAAAAAAGTAAAAAAAAGAGATAGATGGGTCCCACTAGGAGGTAGTTGGTATAGAAAAAGAATATAGCGGAGATATAAGTGCGGGGGAATTTGGAATAGAGGAAAGAATCTCGATGAATGAGATAGAATATTTCTTTTATGAGAAACGAATAGAGTAACATGAGTGCGGACAGCCTAACCCGCTCGAGTGAATCCTCTGTTTAATCACGTGTCGGTCACATTTCTTTGAACAACATTATGTAAAGAAATACAAAGTATGTTATTGATAACGTCAAACAAATTTTACCCAAAAAATTAGAGGGAATTCAGTTCCCAACAAGCTAAGATCAGCACAGGCATAATCCCACTCGTTTTTGGGCAGCTTCCCTTTCGAGCTTGACCCAGAGCATGCATGTGTGGACAAATTCTAAAATGCTCAATATATATACACCTAAATAATGCTTGATGTCTCTAAGACGACTTAACTTTTCTCTAGAAAGCTTTATACTACCACCAATAGATAAAAATACCAGTAGATAAAAAAGATGTAAACTCTTCTACCCTCGTGGACGTAGCATAGGCTCAGTCGCTCAGAGGTGTCGAGCAGTGAGCGTTGGAGAGATTCGGAGAAAATTAAAAAAAAAAGAGAGAAAGAGAGAGCGCCATAAGATCTGTGCAGGAAGATTTTGTGCCCCTGACCATGAATGGAGTTGAGACGGAGGTAGCTGGCGGCCTAGCAGACAGTGAGACCGGGCTGGCAGCAGAAGGCTTCTCGAGGAATGCAGTGGTGTGAACTGGAACTCTGCGAGGCCTTGTTTAGTCCCAACTCTCACCGCTAAAATTCACTATAAAAAAATTAAGTTACATAAAAATATTAGCACATGTATGTAGTACTAAATATAGATAAAATTAAAAAATAATTATACAGTTTTGTTATACTCTGCGAGACGAACATTTTGAGCCTAATTAATTAATTTTTGGATAATTTTTCACACATAGAAACGAAATGCTACCGTGTCGCAATGATTACGAAGGGACCCCAAACTCCAAATTCCCATCCTATTTTACATCTAGGGTGTGTTTAGTAGTAAAATAGGGTGGGTAAAATTTGGTCGAAAAGTAACATCAGACACTGTAGCGCAATGTAACACTTTTCGTTTGTTTGTAGTAATCGTTGTCCTATCATGACCTAACTAGGCTCAAAAGATTCGTCTCGCCGTGTACATCAAAATCATGCAACTAGTCTTTCTATTTACCCATGTTTAGTGCTCCATGCATGAGTATAGAGGTTTGATGTGATATGTGAATTGTGAAGTTTGGAGAGAGAATTTTGGTAAGTTTGTGGGAACTAAACACACCACGACGATTCCCATCATATTAAAATGTCATAACATGCGTAGAGTATTAAATATAGATAAAATAAAAAACTAATTGCACAGTTTTGTTGTAATTTACGAGACAAATATTTTGAGCCTAATTAATCAATATTTGAACAATTTTTCACAAATACAAACAAAATGCCGCTACAGTAACGTAACGATTACGAATTGACACCGTACTCTCAAATTTAGCCTCCCAAATTTGGAATCTAAACAAGACCTACAGCGGTTCGGTGAAGTGCATGACGGGACCCATATGTCAGTGAGACATCGAATGGTGTGAAAAGGTCCAGTATATGAGTAAAATATTAATTGTGCTGGTTGTAGTAGATAAGTAAAAGATAATTATTATATGAGATAGGCCATGTTTGGATCCCAGGTGTTAGTGTTACCGGTAGTTTTTAACACCCCCAACTAACTCGTAACAAACTAACACCATTTATGTTTGGATCCATTGTTAGTTTGTGTTAGTTTGTACTTTTTTGGATCCTATGTGGATAGAGAGGAGGAGGCAAGTGGAGTAAATCTTGTGGGACCCATCAAAACTAACACAACTACCACCTCTTGGATGTGTTAGTATTTTAGAGGTGTTAGTCCCAATTAACACCAAACTAACACATATGTTTGTGTGTTTGGCTTCAAAGTGTTAGTTTTATGTTATTTGGCTCTAAACTAACAATACAGTAAATCTATCAGGCGACCGGTCGCGCGGAACGCGCACCGCGCGACCCGCGCGCCGCCGCCGTCGTCCGTCTTCTCCGGCGCCGGGCACCACCAGGTTAGGGCCCAGGGTTAGGGGAGGCGGGGTTACCCGGGGCTCCGGTCGTCGCCGGACCTAGAAGAAGGGCTCAGGGGCGGCGGCCGGCCCGGCGGAGGCGACGGGCGCTGGGCGGAGGCGGAGGTGGCCGAGAGGCCGCCGGAGCGGGCGGTGGGAGACGGCCGGTGGGCGGTGCCGGCGGCGGGGGAGGAGACGAGGAAGAGGAGACAGCGGCCGGCGAGGTTAGCATGGCTGCGGCAGTGGGCGGCAGCGGAGGCGGCGGAGGCCGCCGGAGTCGAGGGAGGTGCGGGCGGCGGGGGCGAAAGGGCCGGCGGCGAACGCGGCGGACGGGTTAGCGTCGGCCGCGGTTGTGGGCGGTGACGGAGGCGGCGGCTCCGCCTCCGGAGTCGAGGAAGAAGCCAGCGGCGGGGGCTTCCGGCGGCCGGTCGCGCGACTCCCTAACGCGCGACCGGTCGCGCGTTAGCACTGTCCTGACAATAACACTTGGATCCAAACATGGTCATAGATTTTATGACTTAGTAAGAAATTTGTCTCTATTAACCTTTGCTCTGACAAGCGTATCTCCTCAACCCTCCTCTACTCGAGGGCGCCGGATCCGCCGTTGCTGCCCTGAGTAAACTCTCCTGTTGTTTCGGCGGGCGTTTACAGAGGTCGTGCTCGTGCCAAGTTTGCAAAGGTGCGAAGCCCGGAGCAGGCGAGCAGCTGCTCGTCGTGCTCCGTGCGACGCCCGGCCGGCTAGCTTCTGCTGCCGCTGCCTACGCTACGTACCCACTAGGGCCGCTAGCTGCTGCGTATGGAGTGGATCTCCTGCTGCGTCTTGCAGGCCGGGGCACCCCGCGGAGGCCCAGACGCAGACGTAGGCAAGCCAGTCGGCCAGGCGTATTGAAGTGTGGAGGCAGCGTAATATATATCACGTCTTTTCGGGTGAGATACGGGAGCTGACAAGCTGCTGGCAAGCATGCTGCAGGTGCTGGAGTGGCTGCTGCAGCCAGCAGCCGCAGCGCAGCTTGCCGAGCACATTTCCCGATACGGTGCATCCGTGCCTGCCATCTTGCCGTGGCGTGTGGGGGAGGACCGGAGACCCACTGCAGGATCATCCTGCCGTTTCTTGTCGACCGGCTGGCTTCCATGGCAAGGGTTGCTCGTTGCGGTTGGCGTTGAGTCTTTGGCCCTGTTGGCCTTGGAAACCTTCTCGTATCACATCGACATCACATCGAAACATTAAATATAGCAAGCATCCATAAAATACTAAACGTAGATAAATAAAAAGACTAATTATATAGTTTTGATGTATACGACGAAACGAATCTTTTAAGTCTAGTTAGATCATGGTAGGACAACAATTACTCCAAACAAATAAAAGTTCTACAGTGCGCTACAATATCCGATATGACTTTTAACCACTTTTTTTCATGGATCTAAACACACCCTCAGCTCGATCGACCAAAACAAGAAAGCAACTAACCAAGAGAACAATTTTCTGATCACCAGCTTCAGTTTTGCTTCACCATCTGAAAAAGAGTTAACTAATAACCAAAAGATAAGCTCATACATGAATGTCCTGAGGAGTTCCAACACACCAAGTTTGACTATGCCAGATCCCGCAGCTCTTATACGAAGTCCTTGTTTAGATGTCAAATTTAGAGTACAAATTTGGCACCTTATAGTGCGTGCCTAAATGTAGCATTTCGTTTGTATTTGTAAAAAACTGTTCAAAAAATGATTAATTAAGCTTAAAATATTCGTATTGTAGAGTACAGCAAAACTATGTAATTAGTTTTTGATCTTATCTATATTTAGTACTCCATACATGTGTCGATATTTTAATGTGATAGGAATCTTATTTTTATATAGTGAATTTTGGAGTTGAAATTTGGGATCTAAACACGACCGAAGTGAAGTTTGCGCTGCCAGGTGCAACGAAAATATGCATGTACAACTAATCAACTATTATATGCATGCACAACTATTATCTCTCATCCGCCTTTGCATACAAAGATTTCTCTCTTCAGCCGTGCTGCAAGCCAAATGATCCTGTTACGGCCCACTAGGCTTCTTACGGTTTGTTTTTTCTTGGACCTATGAAAATAACCAACTAAACTTATCTAAAACAAAATAAATGAGATAAGTTTAGTGGTACCAAAACAATGTTAGCAAGACACTACTAACACTAACGAATCAAATTGAGATTAAGAAAGAAGGAACGAAAATGAGATTTTATCAGCTTAATGGTAAAACAAAATATAATATTTCTTGTGACCCCTATCGCCAATAATATTTTTTTTGCTGATTGTAGCACAAATAGCAGTAATTTTCAACGGTATACCACTGCAGCACTATTTAATTTCTTTTTTCGTGCCCTAATGTGAATTTATGCAAGAAACCTCTATTTTATTTATTTATGTGGGACCTTTCATGATTTAAGGGTCATTTGAAGTATATTTTGACCATTAACTTTTGTATATATTATCATCTGATGTAAAAAAACAAAAGACAGGCTATATTGATACATCTTTTGTACGCTAAACGTACACATATTTTGACCAGTGGTTGGTCATAGTTTGACTATTTTGTCACGCGGGCTACTTTATTATGTTGGTTATTTTAGACTATTTGGCTTGTGGGTACATGGAAATTTCATGATGAGAAAAGTAATGCAAAAACGACACAAACTGTCTAAAAATATTTTTTGAATACTTTTCACGTTTTTTCCACCGTTAGACCTGATATAGGGTTCTCTGTGAGGAGTGAGTAGGAATTATTTATGTGAGAATTGTTTTCAAAAGTATCCGTATATTATAGATAATATGTTAGGTATTTTGAAATGGAGATGTGTTCTATTGTTATGGTGTGTGGCATCCGAATCAGTCACAAGTACTATGTGATATTTTGATGTTCGTTATGTTAACAATTGTAAATTTTACATACCGTTTCTTATGTGTTATTACCAGAGGCTAAAACTATTGTAGATAACTTTTTTATTTGAATATACTACATTATTATATTATCTCATAATCTCACTAATTAATATACTGGTACGTCTATGATCGGTCTAGGTCAAAACCATGAAGTACTAGATAGGAATAGGAATTTAGGCATCATTGCCCATGCGCCCAGCAATGGGAAAGACCGACATGCATCAAACTAAAGCAGCGGTGCAGCGCGCAATAACGAAGATTTGCAGCCTGGATCGTCAATTCCCGTGTTTAGATACTGGAAAAGGTGATCGAAAAGTCACATCGAACATTTTAGGACTGTAGCATTTTTCGTTTGTTTGTGGTAATTGTTGTCCTATCATGACCTAACTAGGCTTAAAAGATTCGTCCCGTCTTCACTACGTGAAAACCTCAAATAGGTAACGCGGGATTGGTAACGGACTCACGAAGCCCGTTACAAGGTGCGACATCAGTAACGGGCGGAAACAACGACCGTTACCAATAAGCGTGTCAGGACCGGGCCCAGCCCCTGCACAACAACGCCCGTTACTAATAATGATTTCTGGTAACGGTCGTTGTTCGCGACCGTTACTAGTATTCCTTGTAACGGACATTACACACAACCGTTACCAATAATACTACCATCCGTAACGGTCGCTTAATGTATGTTACAGGCTGAGACTAGTAGTAACGGTAGTTGTATTAGGCACTTAAAGCCCGTTACGTATCTTTGACTAGTGGTAACGATGTAGGTTTGGCCAGTTAACGCCCGTTACTAGTGTCGGAGCTCAATTATTATTTGCATAAGCTACAGTAGCTACAGTGTGTCGTCTTCCACTCCGCTGCTGCTGTCGGTGCAGAGCAGTAGCCGGCGGCGGGCGACATCCACTCCGCCGCCGTCCTGGCGCCCGCCTGTTCTCTCTTCCCGCTCTTCGACTCGTCGTCGCCGCTTGCCGCCCGGCCGGCCGCTAGCTAGCTAGCAGCTCCGCGACGCCGGCGCGCCGGCAGCCCGCGCGCCCCGTTCTCCGCAGTTCGCTGGTATGGATTTTGCCCCACTCGTCGTCCTCCGTCGTAATTCCTAGCTCGATCATCATCATGATAGATTTTGATGTGAAATATGTAATTTTTAATTAAAAAAATCTATTTTAATCGAAGTTGTGTAGATGATGGCGGCTGATCGGGCTTGGATGTATATACCACCTCGAGATTTGGGGCTGTTCGTAACACAGGTTAAAGGGTTTCTTGGTCAAGCGGCGACGGACATGAGAAACCGGGGTGTGACTACAATGTGGTGCCCATGTGTTGATTGTGCCAACCAAAAAAAGTTTGCACAAACGGATAACCTTTTATATCATCTAGTCACACGTGGATTCACAAAGAATTACACGTGTTGGAACAAGCATGGTTAGGAAGGCCTTAATGAAGGCGAAGAAGGAGCTCTTAATGAAGGTGAAGCGCGGCATGATGCTCAAGATCGTCTTAATGAAGGTGAAGCGCGGCATGATGCTCAAAGTGGTCTTAATGAAGGTGAAATGCATGAGTGCATAATGCCTTAACTAACTCATTGATGTCTCGTTGTTCCAGGGTAGAGCGGAATGTCTTAACTCTTTGATTTCACATTATTATTGCAGGGGGGAGGATGCGGAAATAACACTGAGGAAGATGAAACATTCTCACCCGATGTGATGCTGCCTGAGGATATGACTAACCAGGAAGTTACGGGCTTCGATGATGATGTGCTGCCTCAAGTAAACAATGTTGATCAAATGTTGAGAGACGTTGAGTTTCAAGGCGTGTACTCAACTTCTGAATTAGCGAGGCTGAAACAATTTGTCAAAGATTCAAAGAAACCCCTCTACCTTGGTTGTCAGAAGTACTCTCGCCTTTCTAGAGATCTCAAACTTCTACAGCTTAAGGCAGGCCATGGTTGGACCGACAGAAGTTTCAAAGAACTATTGGATCTTTTAAAAGACATGCTACCAGAGGGAAACCAGAGGGAAACCAAGTGGCTGGGTAACCGAGGGGGTCCTGTGAGGGTGGCATGGTATTTCCCAATTATTTCCCGCTTGAGACGCATGTTTGCCACACCAAAGGAGGCCCAACTCTTACGTTGGCATAGCGAAGGGCGAAAAAACAAGGGAGATGGCAAGATGAGGCACCCCGCAGATGCGGCACAGTGGGGTAACATTGATGCCCACTATGGTTGGTTTGCCAACGATTGCAGGAACATCCGGTTCGCTATGAGCACCGACGGCGTGAACCCATTTGGTAACCAAAGTTCAACACATAGTGAAACGAACCGAATTCTCAACGATGAGAATCCGACTCCCTGTACCCTCGAGATAGTCCCAGGAATAGCAGCTATCTCGTATAGAACTCATCTCAGTCGAATATCACATCCATACAACGATAAAAGATCCAATACATGACATATATAAAACATAGCGGTCTGGTACAAGCCCTCTGGGCTAAATCGACAATAAGAAACAGCTACGAAGCGGTAGCTAAATCTTCTGGGTCCACTTCCCGCAGGCATCCTTGAGCATAGCGCGCACCCTTCAATCATACCACCCGTCCTGGTTGAATTCGTGGTCGGGGTCTTCACCTGAGAACCCAAAGTCTGTCCCCAAGGAAATGGGACAGGTTCACGTCACCAACCATAATATGAAGCAAGCTTTAAAGTGGCCTACTCTAAGGTATAGAAATAATCAAGGTTTGAGCCAGGGTTTTCTTATGCGAGCAGCAGCAATAACCCAAATTCATCTCATCACCAACTCCTTCCCTCACAAGCACATCCACTCTCCAGATCCACCCATCAGCCTCACATTCACATCGGGCTCGTCCTGCCACAGCAGGTTCCCCGCAAACATCTTCCACCAACACCTTTCGCTCACTAGTCGACTCGGTGAGCTCCCTCCCCACCTTGTCTCATCAGCAACGCTGGAAAAATCTCTCATAACCCAAATCAAAGGATGAGGTAAGAAAGCAGATTCCCATGCTAGTCGGAACTTATCAGAAGCGGGTCGTCCGTAACCGTGGACACGGCTATACGTATAGTTTACACTCTGCAGAGGTGGCACTCCAGGAATCCAACCGGGCTGCAAGGCTAGTCCGCAACCAACCTGAGACACAGCCCACAACAAAGACCCTAAACAGTAACGGCGCCAATCCTGTCTCCCTGGGCTCGGGAAACATCTGATCTAACATCTGCCCCAGGGATGTGAAACCTTCCCACCGGGGCCAGTCGGGGGCCGTGGTAAATCAGGGAGAGTACGCCGCAACGAGTCCCCCTTACACATATCAAGCTCGAATCTCCTACAGTCTCGGCGCCGCACTAGAGTAGGCTTGCTGGAACCCTCCCCATACTGGGTAGATGGTGAGCACGGTATTCCCACTTCCAAAGGTGGAACTCGACTCGGTCCTTAATTGTCGGTAAAGCGAGTATCAGCGTCATAAGCGATCCGCCGCAACGGTCCGCAATCGGCACCCATAACAGGTATAGCCGCCCAAACTCCTCAAGTAACCAATATCCAAGAACCATGTACCCGCAACAGGTACTCCGTAGGGCTGCCCGAGTGCAGTCCCCAAGCACCCCGATCAAACGATCGAGTTGTTATTACTCGCTTACACCGCCTAGCTGCACTACTCCTCCCATACCACCCACAACTCACGCTAAGAGGATCAAATCACAACCATCCCAACACATGCATAGCATAGCATATTTCATAAAGTGAGTAGTAGGTAGCAAGGTAACAGGATATTATTAAAGGCAGTGCAGGTGTACCATGCGAGTAAAGTAAAGCGCTAGCATACTAGTTGCATGTCTAATAGGTATTTCAGAGATTGGTCGGGCGTGAACCTGGGCAAAAGTCTTCGTCTTCGTCAGAGCAGTTGTCGTAGTGGTCCGGCTCCTCCTGGCTCTCCGAAACTCCTAGGGTCGCGGAAAATAAAATAAGACGCGACTACTAGCAAAGAAACACCAAGACAGCGATGAAAGAAGTCCCAAAGAACACCAAACTCTACACTAACGCGTAGATCATGATTTTAGAAAAATATAGATACTGGTTTCATATTTTTCTGAGCTACGGTTGATTTATTATTAATTTTCGGAGTTTAAATCATTTTCTGAAAATATTAAATAATTGCCGAAAAAGAAAAACAGACAAAAATTAGCCTGCTGACGTCAGCATGACGTCATGCTGACGTCATCAGTGGGGCCAGCCCTATGCTGACGTCATCATGGGTCCGGATGACGTCAGCGTTGACCGGTCAACGGTCAACGGTCAACGGTCAGCTCTGGTCAGTGGTCCCAGGCGGTCAGTGACACACAGTGTATGACATGTGGGCCCCATACGTCAGCGCGGTTATTCGAAAAAGAAAAAGAAAAAGAAGAAAGCGCTGCTGGGCCGGAATTGGGCCGAAAGGAAAGTCCAGGGGGGTAAACTGGACTTTAGCGCGAACTTTAGGCCCACGAAGGGGACACGGCTGGATCTAGCGCTGTGGACCTGGTCCACCGTGGACCGTGTCGTGGGTTCATGGTGCGCAGGGCGCACGGGATCAGGTGTGGCCGCGCTTGGATTTTCTTTGCCGTGCTGTGTGTGGTGTTGGTGTGGTCCTCCGTTCGGCATGGCCACGGCACGACGCGACGGCGGCGATCGCCGGGGAAAGGTCGGCGAGGTCCTAGAAGTGGTGCTACGGCTCGGCTTGGTGCTCGCGAGCACAAACGGCAAGGGAAGGGCCACAGCTTGGCAGGGGTTTTGCCCTCCCGACGCGAGCGGCGGCGGTGCGGCGATGGCGCTCGGCGTGGCGACGCGGGCACGGGTGCTCCGGCGAAGGCCGGCTCCGCGACAGCGATGCACCCAAACGCACAGAGGAAGGGCTTGGCTTCGTGCTGTGCTGTGCGCGTTCGGCTCTCGCAGGCGCAGTTCAAGCCTTGAGCTTGACCGCGCCGCGGCCATGGCGTGCGCGCCGGCCGGGTAGCCCCGGTGCGCGGCAACGCCACGACGGCCTGGGTTAGCGAGCGTTCGACGGCGGGTTGCAGTGCAGAGAGCGGCGCGACGGGTTCCTGCAGACGATCTCGGCCACGACTCGAAGGTCGGGTCCCAGAAGATGGCTAGCAAGGTGGTGCGGCGGCGCTCGGCCGGAACGGGGGAAGAACAGGGGGTCAACGACGGCGGCTCACCTAGGGGCAAGTCGGCGTACGCAGCAGCTCGGGGAAGGCTCGCGGTACGTCGGTGATCCTCGCGCTCCCACGATCAGCTCGGGTGCGGCTCCTCTCCGGCGTCCCCATGATCAGCGGCGCCGCGGCGGCGCAGCGCTTGGCATCGGCTTCCTTCCTCGGCTTCCCTTCTCCCTCCTCCGACTCCTCCTCCTCTCACCCTCGGCTTCTCCTTGGAGACGAAGAAAACCCCGAAGGGCTGCGGCGGCTAGGGCTGGGAGAGGCTCGGCAGGGGTTTAAGTAGGGCGGCGGCTGCTAGGGCTCCGCGGGGGTGGACGGCTCGCGATTTGGGCGTCCGTGCCCTTTCCACGTGGCGGCATCGCGATGGGCCGCGAACGCAGCGACGGGATTGGTTCGGCGCTCACGGGCGCGGGAGCAGAGAGAGCAGCGCGCGCGGCGGCGAAAAGCAGAGAGGGGAGTCGGTTTGGGGAAGACGACACTGTGCAACGAGTGTCGCTGACAGGCAGGATGGCCGGTCAGTGGGAGAAGCGGGACGCGGGGGCGACGCGGCGAAGAGCTGGGCCGCTGCTGGGCCGCAAGGCCAGCTGGGCTGGGTTGGCTGGTTGGCTCGGGAAAAGTTGGAGGGGGGTTTCTCGGACTTTGGTTAGGAGATTCGGCCCAAGAGGAATAGTTTGGGTTTGAAATTAGTTTGAGTTAGTTTTTGTTTGAATTCAAATCTAGAATTTGAATTCAAACCAACCAAAGACCCAACAAAACCAAAAGAACTCCAAATCACCACTAATTGATCCTTAGCACTTCAAATTATTTTTAATTTAATTTAAATTTGCCTAAGAGCAAAGGGAGCAAATAGAGAACAATCTTATATGTTTGTTTGCATGCACACAATTTCACCAAAAAAAATTTAAATCCTCATTTTTGCATTCAACAATTCCTATGGAATTTTTTTAGGGATGTTACACATAGCACCTGGCCTGTTGTGCTGTCAGT
The DNA here is from genome assembly GCA_033239725.1 of Echinochloa phyllopogon. Classification (NCBI taxonomy): domain Eukaryota; kingdom Viridiplantae; phylum Streptophyta; class Magnoliopsida; order Poales; family Poaceae; genus Echinochloa; species Echinochloa phyllopogon. The sequence continues at coordinate 4,749,997 of BTCW01000007.1, read as the reverse complement.
GCTGAACCTTCCACCTTGGCTATGCAAGAAACAGAAGTACCTGATGTTGTCAATCTTGGTCTCCGGGACAAAGCAACCCGGTGACCGTATTGATGTGTACCTGAGGCCATTGGTCGACGACCTGAAGAAACTTTGGTGGCCTGGTGTGCCAGATGTTTGGGATGAGTTCAAGCGTGAGTACTTCACGTTGCATGCCATGTTATTCACCACCATAAATTACAATCCGGCCCACCGCAACCTCTCTGGGCAGAGTAAAAGGAAAGGCGAAGCTTTCCCTCATTTGCTTAGATGAAACATGCTCTTTGTGGCTCACACACTCGAAGAAATTCGTATTTATGGGTCACCGTCGTTTCCTCCCCAAGAGACATGCATACCGGGCCATGGATTGTCAGTTTAATGGAGAAAAGGAGAATCGAACGGCGCCTACGCATGTTTCCGGAATGGAGATCCACTTGCAAGTCCAAGGCATCAAAACTATCGAGGAGTTACCAGAGAAGACCATCCTGGGCAAGAGAAAGAAGAGAGATGGTGAAGAAGAAAATGTGCAAGGAATATGGAATAAGAAGTCAATACTATGGGAGCTACAGTATTGGGAGGTGTTGGATGTGCGTCATTCAATTGACAACATGCATGTCAAGAAGAACGTGTGTGAGAGCATGTGTGGAACACTGTTACAATAGAAGGGGAAGGGAAAAGATCACGAAAATGCAAGGGAGGATCTTAAAGAGATGGGCATTAGGCCGGAGCTCTATGCAAAGCAAACTGACACGGGGACGGACCTTCCTGTAGCTGTAACCACGTTGTCTAAGACGGAGAGAAACAATTCTGTGAGTTTTTGCATGGTTTGAAAGTACCTTCGGGCTACTCATCCAACTTCAAGAGGCTAGTGTCGGTGAAGGACATGAAAATGTATTTCAACCTGATGAAATCTCATGATTGTCATGTGTTGATGACGGCAATTCTTCCTGTTGCACTTAGAGGCATCAAGGCAGTAAAGGTTCGCGAGGCTGTCACGAGCTTGTGGTTTTTCTTCAATGCAATAGAACAGAAGGTGATTGATGAGGTTGCACTTGTTGAGATAGAGAAAAGGCATTACGAGACCCTATGCATGCTTGGAGCTACTTTTCCACCATCATTCTTTGATCTCATGGTCCATCTAACAGCACATCTTGCAAAGGAGATCTTCTACCTTGGGCCGTCTTATCTTCATCAGATGTTTCCATATGAGAGGTTCTATGGCTTCCTCAAATCATTGGTACATAACCGGACATTTCCGGAGGGAGCCATGGTTCGTGGCTACAGTACCATCGAAGCAGTGGAGTGGGCCATGGGTTATATGGACCCCCAAAAGCCCATTGGTGTGCCTCGTTCACGGCATGAAGGTAGGCTTGCAGGTGTTGGGACATTGGGCAAAAAGTCAATCACTCCGGATCAAGATTCCTTCTCCAAGGCTCATTTCACCGTGCTACAACACACCTCAGCAGTTACACCGTACGTAAATGAGCACATGCAACACCTACGTGAAGCTGATCCTAACCGTAGTGAGAATTGGGTTGCAAAGAAGCACATGCAAGGGTTTAACACTTGGTTCCGAGATCATGTCCATAATGCCAACCCTGCTATAACTGGTGAGCTGATAACAAAACTAGGAGCGGGGCCATTATTCACTATTACAACATACCAAGCATATGATATCAATGGATACACGTTCTACACCACGGCCCAGGATGGCAAGAGCATATATCAAAACAGTGGTGTGCGTATAGATGCCGTCGACAACGACAAGGAGACATGCACATATTATGGACAAATCGAGGAGATCTGGGAGCTTGACTATGTAGGCTTCAAGGTAGCCTTGTTTAGTTGCCGATGGGTCAATGGGAACAGAGGTGTGACCAAGGACACATATGGGTTTGTCAGTGTTGATCTACGGTCCTCTGGCTACAAAGACGAACCGTTTGTCTTTGCTAAGAATGTTCAGCAAGTGTTCTACGTACCCGACCTGGCAAAGAAGAACTGGCACGTGGTTATTCCTGGAAAAAAGAGGGTTGTAGGGGTTGAAAATGTTGTTGAGTAGGAGGAATACAATCAGTTCAACAAAATTCCGGCCTTTGACACTTCACACATGCCCCGACTCTCGGCAGCTGATACAACACCATACTTGCGAACCGACCATCAGGAAACAATCCATGTCCAAAAATCAAGGAAGAAAAAAATCAAGGAATTTGTAATATATGTGTCCTGGAATTTGTAATATATGGAACTTGTAATATATGTGTCCTGGAATTTTGAACCGAATTTTATGATCAGAAGTGCAATTTGTACTGAGTTTGCATTTCATACTCTGTCTTAGACTCTGTTTCACTATCTGTCCCAAAGTGCCCGTTAATGATAATGAAACAAACAGAAATTTGTGCAGCCAACATATCATAGATCAATACATTTCATTCACCTAGTGAAAGGTAACATATCCAGCCAACAACAGGCTACACACAAACACTACTAGAAAATACTTCAAAAGGACTACAATTTCCTTTCCAATGCATACTTGTGCTTTAACATCAGACACCCATACTAGTGCTTCATCTTCTGTTTCCTTAATCTTGTTCATCAGCTTGTCTTCTCTCACAGTGGCACTGTCAACCTTGATCTTGTTCAGCACTTCAACGTACTCTTCCTCCCAATACCAAAAGCCACAACCACTACCATCATTCTGCAAAGGCAAACCCAAATTTTTGATGTCATTCAAACAAATCTGACACTGAATATGAAGCAGGGCACTAGAAGCAGAACCTTGCGGCCGGGGCACTTGTAGAAGATGCGCCCAAGATTCGCACTGTCTTCTTTCTTGACCTCAAGCTCACGAATGGTGTACCATCCGCAGTCATTGCAGGTAATCAGTGGCAGATGCGGTCGCTTGCGCACACTTTGTGTCACTGACGAGCTCGATGTTGGCCGCGTTGGAGCCATGAGTTGTGCGCGGGATGCGTGGCGGCGACGGGCGGCGGGATGCGTGGCGGCGACGGGCGGCCGTTGCTTAGTGGAGAATGGATATTTTTGCGAGTTAGGAATTTGAGTCAACACATATATACGCTTAGTATGGGTGAGGCGTTCCTCCGTCACCCATCCCCATCGGTAACGGGGGTTGTGTCAGTGACCGTTACAAATTGATATAAGTAACGGACATTGGGAAAGTGTCCGTTACATATGTACGAGAAGAGTCCGTCAAATGCCGTTACGAATTCTATTTCAGTAACGGGCTTTAGAAATGTGCCCGTTACGAATATGTGTGAAGCAGAGTCAGTCAAAACATGTATGGAGTTTGACTTTTTTGACCCCAACGTTGACCGCTCGTCTTATTCAAAAAATTTGTGAAAATATGGTCAAATTTAAGTCATTTATGTAGACTTTATATTAATAAAGCAAGTCACCACAAAAAATATGATAACTTGCGCACCACTTTGAATAGTACGAGCGGTCAACTTTGGGTCAAAAAAAGTCAAACGGCCTACACTTTAGAACGGAGGGAGTATGAACTTTATGAATTGTATGAAACTTTATGAGTAAAGTGCATCCACCATACATGAGTTGCATTACTATGTCACTTTGGCCGAACAAGTTGCAAATGTAGCGATACGATACATTAAGTTACATAATACGATGCCTATGGCCTAAAATTACGCAACAACTGTATTTTGTGTCATGATATGTACTAAGATGGAGTTCCCCCGTTCTGCGATGTGTGGATCTCAAAAAGTTGGATGAAAATTTTCAACAATTATATGAACTTTATGAAAGTTCATACTCCCTCCGTTTTAAAATGTAGGGAGTTTGACTTTTTTGACCCCAACGTTGACCGCTCATCTTATTCAAAAAATTTGTGAAAATATAGTCAAATTTAAGTCATTTCTGTAGACTTTGTATTAATAAAGCAAGTGGCCATAAAAAATATGATAACTTGCGCAAAACTTTGAATAGTACGAGCGGTCAACTTTGGGGTAAAATAAAGTCAAACGGCCTAAATAGTTGCCTTGATTTGCATCACTTTCAGTAACGGGCTTTACAAAGTGCCTGTTACGAATGAAGTTTTGTTTCGTTAGATGCAGATCCAATGGTCAAAATTTCATCCGCGCCTCATTCTCGCGCCCAAAATTTGCATATTTCCCCCGACCCCGCGTCATTTCCACCCAACCCTAGCGCCATCCCCCCCCCGACCCCGCGCCATTCCTGATGAGGACATCACCACGTTAGACATACAAGAGACGGACTCTTTCCCGGGGTACAAGTCGTCACCACGTCGGACAACAACTTCGGTTCGGAGTCAGTCGACACATCTGCGCTTCAACTGCGATATCTCCCTCATACGACGTCCAATCAAGGTGTTCTTCGATGCGTTGGAACCGCGACGACGAGACGCTTCTTTTGGTTCTGGTTTTACCTCCAGAAGATTCGTGGATCATTCTATGTGACCACGAAAGGTGTTACGTCACCTGTTTTGGGCCTTTTCAGGCTTTGTATCGTGTCGGGCCTTCGGCCCATGTCATGGGCGTGGCGCCCCAACCCTAGCTCTCCCCACAACATTAAATTCAGTAGCCGCCGTCATTAAGACTTGGGTTTTGCTTAGATTATTCTGTCGAGAACAGTTTCACCGTCTATCGGTTTGTAGAACCCCAACTTTCGATCTTAATCATACATCTGCAGAGTCACTTCAGATTGAGCTGCATTCTTTTGAGTTCTTGCTTGTGTTCTTCGTTTCACAGGCAGGGATTAGCCTTCTCGGCGAGGTCAACCGGGTTGTGACACGGTTGATAACCAGAGTAGTCGTGGTGCTAAGATTGCGGGGTTCGAGTCGCTGACTTGAAGCCGGATTGGTGTGTTGCGCTCCGCCCAAAACGACTTATCCTTCACCTGACGAAAGATCGGGCATCCCGTCCCCATCAATTCCCCCCACCGACCCCGCGTCATTTCCACCAAACCCTAGCGGCGGCATCCATCCCCGGCGGCATCCACCCCGGCGCGCGCGGCATCCCCAACCACCAAACCCTAGCGGCGGCGCGGCGGCATCCACCCCGGCGCGCGCGGCTTCCCCAACCACCAAACCCTAGCGGCGGCGCGGCGCGGCTGCATCCACCCCGGCGGTGCGGCATCCCTGCCCAAGAACCCGGGACCCGGCCACCTGAAGCAACGCGGCGACGCGGATCCACCCCTCCGGGAACGACGATGGCGAGCAGGACTGCTTCATCTGCGCTGTTGCATCTGATGCTGTTGTGCCTACTACGCTGGGTGCACCAATCTTCCTGTTACTTTGCTGTTGTTTAGGCTCCGTTCACCTTGACCAGATTTGGCTCGATCTATATGTCATGGATACAGATCCTGCTCTGGCTGCTGTTCCTTTCCTATTTTTATTTGTTCAAAGGAAACTCGATCTGTATGTCATGGACACAGATCCTGATGTGGCTGCTGCCAAGTTATCTTTTTCCTTCTGCATTTTTTCCATTAGTTCTGCATGTTCATCTTGTGTAGAATCATATAATCCTAGTGCTTGCTCTTAGTGCTTGTTCATCAACCAATCAGGCATTTAATCTGCCTTGTTAATCTGCCTTTATCATGTTTAAATTGCAAATTATCTATCAATTGTTCTGGACTATGTACTGCTACAATTGTTAGTTCTTCTCAGTATGTTAATCTTGTGTAGAATCATATAATCCTAGTGCATTTTACTAACTGTTGCTTTGTCCTCTTCTTTCATGTACCTACCTAATGTAATGTACACTTCAATGATGCTTTGGTATATAAGCATTGGTATATAAGCATCGCACAAGGAAGCAGTTGAAGGAACAACAGAGCTGCTTTGATATAGGATCCCATTTCTTCGGCTTGTCTAAATATGGTTAGTACCTATCCCCAACAAGTATGCTAAGTAAACTATCAATTCTATGTGTATATGTTGTACATACTGATTTTATTTAGGACCTGTAAGTATACTGCTAAGTAAACCATCTACACTCATGCACAAGGCAGATTTTCAGGTAAGATGGAAAATCAAGTTTGTTTTATCTTGTTCACTTCATACATATTTGGTACCGGTCATAACTTGTGTCATTTTGGTACATTCATTCAGTGCCCTCAACAGCCATCGGGGTCCCTTCTCTGTGGATTCTATGTTGCGGTGTATGTTATGGATGTAATCTCTGAAATGACCCCATTGAAAAGGGCTTCTGTAAGTATACTGCTCAGCCTTCTCCATTTGTTTTTAGAAACTGATCGACTTTTACCCTGTATTCTCTTAAAAATTGTATTATGCAGGATATCAAGCTTACCAAAGCACCGATTAATCCAAAAAGACTAAGGGTGGTCCAGGTGATCAAGTTCCAGCAGGTGATCAAGGTCCAGAAGATGATCAAGTTCCAGCAGGTGGTACTACTTGAAACTTGTAGACCTGAATGAAACTTGAGGATGTTTATGGTCTAATTAAACTTGTAGTTTACATGATCTGAATGAAACTTGAGGATGTTTATGGTCTAATTAAACTTGTAGTTTACATGATCTGAATGAAACTTGAGGATGTTTATGGTCTAATTAAACTTGTAGTTTACATGATCAGTCTGCCTATCCCAGTAGGGGATAAGATTCATCCAACTTGAAACTTGTTGCATGTGTATGATAAGATACAAACTTGATGTGTACTTGTGTATATATGTGATGTGTATCTCAATCTGTATGTGATGTGAATAACCTAGGGGCTGCCAAATCCTGGCTGGTTCTAGGATGCAGCCAGCACCAGGACACATTCTGTGGCGGTGGAACAACAAAAGGTAACGGGGACATTTATAGAACGTTACAATTGAACACAAAGGTAACGGGCATCAAGTAAGAACCGTTACCTACACAAAGTATCCGTAACGGTTGTTACGTAACGCCTGTTATAGGATCTGACCGGTGGGTCCAGAGAGGAGACTGGTCAATGCACCGCCGTAACGGTTGTTAAGGAATGCCTGTTACACGCACTGACCCGTGGATCGAGAAATGAGACCGGTCAATGCTAGACCGTAACGGTTGTTAAGTAAAGCCCATTACAAGTACTGACCGGTGGGACCGGAGAGAAGACTGGTCAATGCGCCGCCGTAACGGTTCTTAAGTCAAGCCCGTTACAAGGTTTGCGTTTTAGTAACGGTTGTTACGTAAAGACCGTTACAAGTGTTGTGGTTTTGTTATGGTTCTTAAGTAAAGCGCGTTACAAATGTATTGTTTTGGTAACGGTCGTTTGTCTGTGCGCGTTACGAAATTGATCTGTGGGCCCACAAAAATCGCAAATTTGGGGGTACTGGTTGCTTATATTGGTAGCGGTCGTTGTGAAGTGGGGGTTACAGGTTTTGGTCGTTTGTAACGGGCAAATTGCCCGTTACCTTTAACCGACTATTATTAACGGAGTAAGGGTAACGGGCGCATTGCCCGTTACCTATGGCCATCTACGCCCGTTACAAATCTCGGTTTTTCACGCAGTGCTTGTACATCAAAATTATGCAATTAGTTTTTTTATTTAACCGCATTTAATGTTTCGATGTAACGTCGATGGAATGGAAAGTTTGAGAAGTTTGGTGGAACTAAACACACCCATGACTAAAATATTAGAACAAACAGGATTATGTCGTTATTTGTTTTCCTAAATCTCAACCAAAGAAGTTGGCTTCTTCGCTTATTTTAATTTCGTGACACAGGTCTGTATTATGCTTAAGAAGCTACGAAATTCTATACGTATATACTTTTAAAATGGGAAAAAATGTGTATATGAACACCCCATATATATACCGAGTTGATTTGACCCACCAGACTTGCTGACGTGCCGTGGACAGCACCGAGAAGAGAGGAGGCACAGGATATGCCGTGTGCCATTCGGGCTGCTGCCCAGGTTCACGACGAGCAGGCCCATGCTCATATGGCGGCGGCGTCGTCGCCGGAGGCCTCGGCAGCACGACGTGTTCATCAACCACTGCGGCGTGGACACGAGGCACACGGTGGCGCGGCTGCGGCAGCTACGGGTCCGGTCGTTCCTGGACAGCGCGCGCGTGCATGCGCCCCGGCGACAGGCTGGTGGGGCGTATCGACGAAGGCATCACGCAGCAGTGCAGGGTCGTCGTGGCCATCTTCTCCCAGCACTACTACGTGGACTCGGCCTTCTGCCTGCATGGAGTGAGCTGCAGCGTCATTCAATGACCAACTGTGAGTGCATCCTTTCCATGGAGTTGAAGGAGATCCTCCTGCAGCTCAGACTCCGGTCTCCGGTGTCATGAGTACTTTTTCCTTCCCGGGACGCGGCATGAATTGATGTGTGCCTGACCCGGCCTTGTCGCGCGCGAGACGCCAATAAATACGCAAGGTAACATTCCGTTTATACGTGTAAAAAATATCTAAAAAATAATTAATTAGGCTCAAAATGTTCGTCTCGTAGAGTACAACAAAACTGTGTAATTAATTTTTAATTTTATCTATATTTAGTACTCCATACATGTTATGACATTTTGATGTGATGGAAAATCTTCTTTTTGCATAGTAAATTTGAAAGTTACTTTTTAAAACAAGGGCCAGTTGACATGCCGACTGCACCACTATGCAACAGTAGTGACTGATTTGCAGCCTGTCTTGTCTATTCCCAGATGGTACAAACGCCTTGTAGTGTTCGTCTTCTTGAAGTTTGGCAGTTAGGTTGTCCGCATTCATCTCTCCTCTATCATCTCCTCTAGAAGAAATATTCTATCCTGGTCATCGAGATTCCTTCCCCTATCTCAATTTCTCCCGCACTAATCTTTCCTCTACCATCTCCCCTATACCAACTACCATCCACGTGGGCTCCACATTTGAGTTTTTTTCTATTTCTTTCCCCCCTCCCTCCCCTTTCTCTCTCTATCTTATCTTCCTCCCGCCTCCCTCCCCGGCCCGTCCGCCTACCCCGCCCCCTCCGCGCGTTGGCCGCCGCCGCCACCACCCCCTCCGGCCCTCCTCCTCCACTCCATACGGCGCCGCCCCGCTCCTCCACTCCCTCACCGCCCAGCTCCCCCCTCCATGCGCCGCCGCCTCCCCTCCACCGGCCCCCTCCACCGCTCCCTCTCGTGCCGCCTCCCCGGGCGAGGACGACAAGGCGGTGGCCAGCGCGAGCGACACGCAGCGGCGGGCGGCCGTGGGAGCGTCTTGGGCGGCGCACGGTGGCGGGAGAGGCTTGAGGGTGGGCGGGCGGGCTTCGCGCAACGGCGAGCAGGCCACGCGGCGCAGCTCTCGAGCCGCCCCTCACGACGGCGAGGCTCCTTGTGGCAGCTGCTCCTCCTGCTGCGCACCGCCTCGGCCCCCTCCTCTTCTCCCTCCGGCGGTGGCAACAAGCGGCTCCGCGTGGTCTACGGCGGCGGCGACATCGTGCTGGACGACGACGCCACGGCTACGCCGACGCTGAGTGCGGCGCTGGGCCGGCCGTTCCAGCTCGAGCAGGCGCGGGCCTCCTCTGTCGCGTCCACGTATTCCTCCTCGTCAGCGTCATCGACGGAGCACGACCAGCTGTGGGTGACGGCAGCCCCACCTTGCGCTTCGGGTCCAGTAGATCCTGTGGTGGTGCCGCCCCCTCCCTTCTCCGAGCGCGGCGGCGGCGGCGGCCCTCTCCTCCGACGCGTCGCCCCGACCTCCCCTCTCCTCCCCGCGGCCTCCGTATCCCTCCCCGCGCCCGAGCGGTTGAGCCGCATGGAGCCCGTGCCACCGTGGCGGGTGGCAGACCTCTGGCACCACCCCTAGATCTGGGGGAGAGGCTGCCCTCCGCTGCCGTAGGGGAATCAATGCATGACCCCAACTATCAAAAAGTCCAAAATCGTCCTCCAACTTTTCAAATCTGAATCGAGTTCGTCCCTCGTCCGAGCTGGCGTGCCATATAGACGAGGCATGTCAACAGTCCGCTGTGAAATTCCATGTTTACCCCTTGATGTGAAAGCCCGCCGAGAGGGGGATGGAAGGTTTAAGGGTAGGACGCTGGTGATCCGGTGCCTGGCCATGCCTGAAGACTGAAACACTGTCAGTGTGTCACACGGAATGCGGCAAACTACACAATCAGTGGAAACGTTTAACATCAATGGGGAATAAATTCGTGAAGTCTTGAGACCTGTAGGTATCACAAGGTAAGCAGTGTTAATTTGCGATTCAAGGTAACGAACTCTGAAAGTCTGAATCGCTTTGACATTCAAATCCTACGAACCCTGTCTGAGTTGTTGCACACACTACACAATGGAAGGACTGACACACGCAAGAAAAATCGCCATTTCAGAATGCAAGTGGGCAAGTGGCACTGAAAACTGAATTTCCATCGAAACGAATTGTTACTGAAGAAATAGATAATTGAAACGTATTGATTGTTCACCAATTGACGGAAAAAAATCTGAAGATGGGCAGCCATAGAAATCTGCTAAGAAACACAGGCATGACAGAAAGAGCTTTTCAGTAGCTAATTGTGCTGCTACTTGTACTTCTCAAGGAATTGGAGGAAAAAACATAATGGAAACAATATGAACCAGTAGATTTCACTATTTCAGTGTTAAACGCAAAGCAGAGCTCATATCCAGTTGAAACTCGTTTCATGTCCGAAATCCATATGGAAAAACAAATGAAATCCCTAGAAGTAGCAAGGGGTAAACATGGTATTTCATAACAGGCTGCTGACATGGCTCACCTATGTGGCACGCCAGCTCGGACAAGAGACGAACCCGACTCGGATTTGAGAAGTTGGAGGACGATTTTGGACTTTTTGATAGTTGGGGGACGAAGTTGACCCTTTGCCCAAAGTTGGAGGGCGTCGATGGCTATTTTGTCATATCATAATTTATATAATATATTTCTGAATTAAAATGTCCTAAAATGCATAGAATTCTAACAATCCAAAAACCTGTTGTTATTAATTATGGGCTTTGGGCCACTAGCTTTGCTACTACACTCAAACCAAATATCTTAGATGGTGCTAATTACAAATGTTGGCATGAGAGGATGATTCTTTGGTCGACAGCTATGAACATTATTCACATCGTCGCATAGGGGAAGCACGAACATTTCACTCCAGAGTTGGAGCTATCTTTCGTCGAGGCACCATGATTAGCGTTCTTGCGCTGAAAACTTGGTGGATCACTATCTCTCGCTACCATCTAGCAAGACGTTGTGGGATGTGCTTGAGGACAAATTCGGTGTTTTTGATGCTGTAAGTGAGTTGGTATGTCATGAAACAAGTTCAGTGACAATAGGATGGCTGACGACCGTTTTGTAGTGGAATAGACCCAGAGATTCAATCAATGGAAAGGAACTTTGAGGCTTTAAGTGCGAGTTGCTCGATAAGTTTGTGGCTGGGAGCAATATTGCTAGGTTGCCATTTTTTTCATAGGGTAAAACACAAGAGACAACAGTTTAGCATTGTTGATCTTATTGGTCCTTTGGATGTTGAAGTGAAGGAAAGGGTAAAAGATACTCACGGCAAGGGAGTTGTTGGGACTTCAAGTGCCAATTTGGTGCAGAAGAACAACTTCAATGCCTCCCACAACAACATGAAGATGAAGAACAAACCGAAAATAATGCGAAGGTTCTGTAGACAACCACTTTTAATAAGAAGGACAGAGGGAAATGGTTTGCGTGTGATGATTCTAGGCACTTACAAGTAAGTGGCATTCCAAAATCTGCAAACATGGTTCTTGACGAGACATCTCCAGGAATTACGAGGTATGGTAATTATTTACCTTAGTTGTTTCACTAAGTGGTGGATTGACTGGGTGCTAATATTTATATGTGTACTGATATTTTTCTGTTTTCTTCATATCAGGCCGGGTCATGATCTAAAATTTCAGTGTTCGTATGTTTGAATAATGCTGCATATAGGATCATGTTCTAAATTTTCAGTGTTTGTATGTTTGAATGATGCTGCAATGTTTGCAGGCTTGCCAAATTAAATCCAGTTAATTAAACAACGCGTATATGTTATGATCAAAGTGGAGATCCCATACTATCTACTTTCATTCAGTATATACCTTGTTGTGTGATTTGAAGTTTAACCCATTCAAAAACTGGTCAAAATCCGGCCAAACCACAGTTTGCACTTAACTCTGAAACTCTGAATCTGGGATTCAGTAACTTGAGTTTTTGGCAAATATTTGCGCTTCTTGATCCATCAACCTGCTGCTCTAAACCATATGGCTCCTTTAGAAATCTTACAGCACTATGTATCAGCTAGAATCCCATTTCAAATTTTGAATGAGTTTGTATACGAAATCGCGTTTCATTGCCCATTTGAACTTAGTACTAAGGGTTAAGTAGTTCAATGTTTTTGCCAATCTTTAGGCCTTATGATCCCACAATCTGCTGAGTTAAACCATATGCTCTTTTCGTAAAACTTGTAGCGCTATGTACCACCTATAACTTCTTGTTGAATTTCGAGCCGAGCCTCAACACAGATTCGTGGCGAAAAAATCAACTCAAAGCCATCGAGTTCCGGGTTGGTATTGAACTGAAACTTGAAGCAGTTCGTGAGCTAACTCGTGCTTTTTAATGAACTTTGACCAAAACTTATTTGAAATCCACTCAACCAACAGATGAACATGTTACACCATCTTGAAGCCCTATATGTCATCTAGACAACCATGAAAGCCTTGATGTGTGTTTCAAACTCTACCTATTTTAAATTCGAGCTCAAAATAGCCAAATCAAATACTTTTAGTCTTGAACTGGAACACGATTTTTCCGTGTTTTTCCTGAGACTTTAACGTGTCCGATCTCTTTTTCCTTGCACTTAATCATCATACAAGTTGTAGATCAAAAGTATTGAGCGTTTACATTTGAAATCTCGAGAAAATTTGTGTTGAAGTCGATCTGCTCGGCTCGGTTTTTTTGACAAACCGTTTCAGTTCGTCGCCCATCAGTCGCGTCCACCTCACCGGCCGTGGACAGCTAGACGACACTCTACAGCCATCTCCACTCACTCCTGCTATACAGGTAGACTTTCCATGGGCTGCTGATGCCCACGCGCTCGCAGCTGATGTGTAGTATCGCTGCTATCGCCGCCTTAGTTCAGGGAATGGTTTGGGGCAAGGACGAATTAATTCTATATAGCACCGAGAGTTCATTACTTCTAAAAAATATTACTAAAAGAACTTGTCTTCGTAAAATATCACCGAAATATACAAACTTAAACTGAAAGTACCGTTCTATTAAATTTTGACGTTAGCTATGTTAACTCGAACAAAAATACCCTCCAATTACCAACCAGCTATGTTAACCGCAGCAGCCTTGTAGGAGCCAAAGCCCATCACGCGAGCATGAAAGGGATTGGACAGAGAGCGTGCACTGACTGCATTTTCTTGGTTTTCTCGGTTATTCTCTTTCCTTTGCGTGATATTTATACCACCTAAGAATATAATTATGCCCTAGCCAACTTATCCCACTAAACTAAATGAGACATCAAATTATATAAATGTATTCTATGGGATGTTCCATTGATATTCCCGATTAAATTACGTTTTTCGACCATTGTATGTTTCCGATTGAATTATTTCGTTTCCGATATCTTGTATATCAGATTTCGCTTTCCCGGTTTCATTCCCGTTCCTGTATAAAAATATAGAGTAAAATGCACCAGCGATCCATCAACTTGTAGTGAGGTGTCACCTAGGTCCATAAACTTGTAATATGTGTCACTTAGGTCCATAAATTCTAAAAATGTATTTCTTGGTCCATAAATTTGTAATTCATGTCAGCTAGGTCCATGTACCCGTGCTTCATTGGAGTTTCGCCAGAAATGTTAAATGCGAACCTTGATTTTGAATCTTAGGGCATAGGGAGAGACGGAAGGGGACCTAAGGGACTTATTTTGGAGGACCTAAGTGACACCCGCTTATAAGTTTATGGACCTCTAATGTATTTTACTCAAAAATATAAAATTAAAAGTGGTCGTGGTCTTTTCCTGACTGTTTCCGACCGTTTTCATCCTAGTAGGTGTTGGGGATTAGATTTAGAGACTGGATCATATCTTTATGATGAGTGCCTTCGCTTTGTACACCACATAGGATAGGATAGGATTGGGCCAGTTCAAACCTATAAGATTTATAGGCTTACGGTCGTTAGCGTGTTGTGCACTCGTCATCTTATATTTCTCAAAAAAAAATCTTATATTTCTGTAAATAACAAATGTGACGTCTCTAAGGAAAAACTATATATTAGGTATGGAAGTTGATGACCGAGATAAAACTGTAGACATATCCGCAGTGGAAGTTCATTACTCGATCACTCCCCCTACAATTGAAACAGCAAAAATGTTCCCGTGTACGCGCTAAATAAAATCCAGAGCTACAATCAGTCAAATGGAATAAAGGCGACCCTAGAAATGTTCCCGTGTACGCGCTAAATAAAAGTGAAATACAGGATATTTACGTCCCCACACGCTGCATCACGGAACTTTCGGTTTTGACGCTGGCCTAGCCTTGCGTAGTAGTCCTAGCATATATCTGGTACCCAACGGCAGTGTTGGAAGAAGATGCTTAATTAGACGTTGATGCGTCAACATTAGACGTGTGTGCGTGTAGTCTTGCTACCCTTGACCTGCAGGTCATGACCAGTGGCCAGCCACTGAATTAGCATCATTCTCTTCGCTATCAGAATTGTCTTTTATATGACCTACTAAATTAATTCTTACCTGATCGACAACCCTAAGGAAAAAAAAAGGTGCATGGCAAACACTTCACAATGTACGGAATTAGAAAAAAAAGAACACGTGATGAAGGGTTATTCGCTTATATTTGTGTTTATGGCAGGGTCTCAACATTTGTTAAAAACCTTAAAGAAGTTCTTTTATTAACAAAATGATCAAAAGGAAGCCAAAATAAATATTTTTTGAGAAAATATGTTCCGTGGTTATAATTATAGATTTGTTTCTATAACAATATAACAAATGAATATGGACATATTTTATTTAAAAATACACATATACCTCTATGTTTTAAATTTAAAAATTCACCAAATTAATCTGTCCTTGAAAATAACCTGATTTGTTTTGCACCAAAATAAACTCAATTCCTAGGTGAAGAAATAAAACAGATAAACTTCAGTATGGGATAAATTAGACCAAATAAAATAGTTAGCAGAGCAAATCGAACCTAATTTTTTGTTCAAATGGGTTGAGTAGACAAAGTGGATATGTAAAGGATAGTAAAATAGACTTTTTCTTTTAAAAAACACGTATACCTTTATATTTTGAATTTAAAATTTATCAAATTAATTTGTACTTGAAAATAATCTGATTTGTTTTCACCAAAATCTATACTAAAAGGATTCTAGAGAATTGAAAATATCTCCCACCAAAAAACCCACCCCCACCCTCTCACAGAGGACCATCTGTCGGGCTTTGGTGGGAGGGAAAAACTAGAAAGCATAAAAAATTTTGCATGTTCCAGGCTCTTTTAGTTGTTTCCCCGCTTAACTTTTTTCACCCAAAAAAGGACCCACCTAAATATACCCACATTTGTACCCACGTCTATACACAATTATCCCGTATTACTAATAGACAATAAGTCGGAGAGTTTTTCTTCATATAAATAAATGCCAACTATTGAGTTTTGAGAATACATAAAGCTCTCTATACATGAGAGAGCGAATATAAAGTATTTTTAAATGCGCTTCGCACGGCTGGTCTGTTTACCATGGTCCACTAAAGTGACATTATTTTAGTACCTACATGTCATCAATAAACGTGCGTGGTACATGAGTTGAGACAAATGTATAGAAAAGAGTTTAGCGCGCGGGTATTGCAACTATATTTCATATGTTATATTTGATTTATTTTATACATGTGCGTGCACTGCGTGCGCACATGTGCCTTTGCTAGTAGTACTAAAGGGTTATAAAAAGATAGTTAATATTTTCTTCGAGAGCAAAAAAGTAGTTAATATTCATCAGGGTACCACGGTACCGTGCCGTGGTTGGAACCGAAACAATGAGGTGACAGGTGAGCCGTGAGGCGACGTACTCCACACCTTTACAAAGCAGCCAACCCAGCTGCCCTTCCTACCTGCTCCACCAAGAACCGCCGCCTCTCTTCACAAGCGTCGCCGCCGGCAGGGGCAAATGCCGTCTCCTGCTCGATCATTCGCCGAGCAGCTGCTGCCAAAGCCAAAGCGCAATGCCAGTGGCCGCCTTTCGGTTTCCTGGCGCCCGCAGCAGAGCCGTGTTTGCCCGCGCCGCTGACACCAGGGGCCGACAGAGCATATGCGGCTCACGTGTCAGACGCAGTAGCATCACCGTTCTGTGCTGGCGTTTGGATTCGGTTTTAAAATTTAGCGTTTTAAATAAATGATAATTAAATGTATTAAATATAAATTAATTATAAAACTAATTACATAAGTCATATCTATTTCGCGAGACAAACCTAATAAATCTATAAACCTATATAATTGGTACCCACTAACAGATAATGACTGATTTTTCTCAACATACAAAATGTCTACGTCACCATGCAAGCTGTTCACATCACCATCCACTAGAATTATGAATTTATATATTCTACTGATTTTCTGCGGCTATTCATTGTGTTAGTCTTTGCGAGTATCATGCTACAAATTTCTAAGTAGTTCTCTCTCAGTAAAATAAAAGTGTTTTCCTCTACATTGTTGTTTAACAAAAATACTACAATGCAATAATTTTAATGTTTCTACTTTCAAATTGTATCTTCAAATTTTGTATAAATTTCCGCAGCAACGCGCACGTGCAGGTACCACCTAGTTATATCTATACTCCATACTCCGTACTCCCTCCGGTTCCATATTAGAAGTCGTTTTGGACAGCGACACGGTCACAAAAGCACAATTTTGACTTCACTTTTCTATAAAAATATTTCTTGAAAAATTATATATGTATATTTTTATAAAAGTAATTTTCAAGATCAATCTATTTATATAATTTTTATATTTCTAAACTCAACGATTTAAGTGTTATTCATAATTTATATTTCTAATATTTGACTCAAACCTTTTCCAAAACGACTTCAGTATATAACCGGAGGGAGCATGTATATAACAGCGCGCGTGTCCGACAACTCGTGACCCTGCATCGGCTATTACGTACGTCTCCGCTGGTGCCCTGCCGCGGGGAAACACGTGCGTCTGAGCACCCAACGCCGGAAGAAAATTCTCTGCGGCGTGCGACACCGCCCAAACGCCCGACGCGTGTCCCGCTGGCCCCACCTCACGGCCTATGGATGAACAACCAACCGAGCCAAACAATCCCGTAGATGCCGCGCGCGCGCTGGGCGATGAAGCCGAGCCGTCTTCTCTGAAAAAAAAACGAGCTATCGCTGCTCGGCTGATTGATCCTGGCACCCCTACATCGTTAATTGATCTTTGCTCTCGATGATCGATCGGTCGAAGCCATGCTCATCAACGCACTGCTCTTGTTCAACATCCAAGGCTCCAACAATGAAACCCACCAATCAATTCCTACTGAATAAAGCACAATCAACGCCGTAGAGAACTGAATTGCATCTATGACAGCACCTGAAGTCCGAAGATGGTATTGTTTTGCCGAATCAAGTCGATATTTCTCTTAATTTGCATCTACAACTGCTGAAGTCTGAGGATGATCTCAACATTTAAAACACGATAATATGTGATCTTATCAGCAGCCAGTGGTGTCCGGATCGGCCATGGGGCATTGATAGCAGAAGGTTAAGGATCATGCTCACATCATCTGCATTGGATTGCCTAGCGGGAGAATACTCCATTGATTATAGCCTCAGACACAACTGAACTAGGTCGTCCGAGATTGCCTAGCGGTAGGATTCTTCACATGACGATGAGCGGTGCGACTCGATCGATCGTTTTTTTTTTCGAGGGATCAGCGGGAGGAGCAGTAGGCTTCGGCTTCGGCTCCGCGGAACAAGACAGTGTCCATATATAGATTAGCTAGACATGCTTTTCAGTAAATTGCTGAATGCCCAGCAAAGCACTAAATGATGAGACAAATATCAGCCTCATTTCTATAACTTGCTGATCCAAACACCCCCTAGTGCTACAATATCTAAAAAAACGTTGCTGAGAGCCTTGTCACATCTTGGAGGAACAAACTTACGGCATACAACATATTTACCTTTTACCTTTCACTATTTTCGTGGGGAACAAGCGAGGTTATTACTTTGAACTTAAGTACGTTCTTCAGTGGCATATATAGCCGTGGATAGATATTTACTCAAAAGAAATTATTTCTTTTAAGTTGAAATTCGTAGTGCGCTGCTAGGATTGATTTCGCAGTGCAGGCAAAATCTTTTGCTTTTAACTGCAAGAAAGGCAGGGCAACACTTGCTTCCGTTGCCCTTAAGTCTCGTGTACTCTACTGGTCAATTTAAAATGTTATTTCCGTGTCCGTAGTCACTTCCTACCATCCAGAAAGCAAGACGTGCACGAACGGATCATACTTAGATTTCACCCGATCGCAAGAAAAATAAAGTAATGACACCTCACCAGTCAGAATTTACTTTCATATATAGCCTTCCATTCTTCTGCTTTAATTATACAAACAACCGTTTGCCTTTTTCAAAGTTTACAAACAACCATTTGTCAGGTTGTATTATGAGAACGTCGTAGAGAATGTCTAGTTTTTTAAGATTAACAAATGCCATAACCAAACCGGTCCGTAGCCTGAAGGAATGGGGTAAACAGTCCTCTTGTTCTAGGTGCTTGCTTGCACTCGTTGGACCCCACTTGTGTCTTTAACAAATTATATCCTGGCGAGTAAATCATTCAACTTTAAGAAAAATATGACTAAAATGTTGGATTCTAACGGATTCAACAATACCACGAAAAAAATACTAGTTTGGTCAAATAATCAAGTGGAATGAGTCCCTTCTAGGTAGTAACAGAGAACATAGGTAACACACGCACCATGGACAAGGGTAGGATGTAGCTTTAGCATTTGTCTTGCTTAGAGCAACTCCAGCAGGGGCCTCTATATGGGCCTCTACTCCATAATTTGGAGGCTTGGAAAAAAACACAACTCTAGCAGGGCCTCTAAATGGACCTGCATTTTGCATGAGCCTTCAAATCTCCCCTCCAAGCCTCCATTCCTAGAGGTCCTCCATTCCCCCTCCAACAGTGGGTCCCACGGTTTTTTTTCCTCATCTTTTCCTCCCATCGCATCCACCGCCGCGGGCCCGTGCGCGCCGCCCGTCTTCTTCCGCCCGCCGCCTCCACCGCCGATGCTGCCCGCGCCGCCGCCGCCGCCGCAGCAGCCCTACCACCACCAATCTGCATGAAAGAAATTGTCTTCCAATCTGGATAGGAGGAGAGGAGGTTCCGTCAGGAGTCCCGTGCTGCCCGTGCACTCGCGCTGTCTCAGGGCCCGAACTGACTGATCCCAACGCCATGGCCGGGCGTGCGGAGGAGGGAGCTGCAGCTGCCGCCGCGCGCGGGATGGTGGCGGTGTGCGTGACCGGCGCCGGCGGCTACATCGCGTCGTGGCTCGTCAAGCTCCTCCTCTCCCGCGGCTGCGCCGTGCACGCCACCGCCCGCGACCTCAGTACGCACGCATCTCCCTCCCTCTGCTCGGCCGATTCCCTTCTTGCGTGAAAATCCACCCCTCCCCTGCCGTCGTTTCAGGCGACGAGAAGACGACGCACCTGAAGCGGCTGCCGAACGCCTCCGATTCCCAAGGACTCAAGCTTTTCAGGGCTGATCTGCTCGACTACGACGCCATGGCGGCCGCGATTGCCGGGTGCCAGGGAGTTTTCCATGTCTCGGGGACGATGGCGCACAGAGAAATGGTGTCAGGAGCATGAGCTTCTGCAAAAATTGTCGACAGAGTTTGCTTGGAATATTGCTTTGTACAGGATAAATAGTGTAATGGTATCAGCGTAATTTTGAATAAATAGTGGCAGCAATGCTACTGTTCAAGAGAAAAAGACTGCTCCTTGCATCAGCATGTTGCGTTATTCTTTGACATTGCTAGAGGCTCTGGTGTGCAGCACTCCTATGGGCATCAGCATTCCAACCGAAGACCAGAGCAGGAAGGCTTTGGTGTACTGCAACCAGAGCTTTGGTGTGAGCTGGAAGAGAAATTCAGGTGTATGAACCACGATATTGTTCGGATTCTGTAATTTATTGTTCTGAACCATCACTAAAGAGTTTATTGTTTATTGTGGTGGACCAAGTACTCTGTAATTTATTGGTCATATTCTTGGCATCAGATGGACTGTGCAGCTGCTGCTCTAGGAAATGGGACTTCTAACATCTTTGCACTAGGATATGTGTGCTGGTCATTTTGAAAGATGAGCTGCTACTGCTGTTGTATGAAATTCTGAAGCTGCTGTTATCTCAAGTCTTGTGTCTGAACATGAATGGAGAAACAGATTCAGGATAGAAGCTTGATGTTGCTATCCTGGGAATCCTTTCTCTTTTTTTAATGCTACTGTAAACTAGAAAGAGACTGCTACTATTGTGTTGCAATATATCAACTGCCCTTCTTTTTTTAATGCCAAGCCATATTCTTCAGATGACAATGGTAGCTGCTGAAAAATTCAGATGACAATAACTCTGACAGAAGCTCAGACAACAATAGCCAGAAACCTACAGAACAATAGCTCAGATAATGACCAGGCACAAGTTCTTCAGAAGGAATTTTTTTCAGAAATTCAACCATATGTAAACCAATAGCTCCACCTTTAAATATAAACCAATAGAATCCACAAAGTTTCATTGAACCATAATTTAACATTGAATAAATTACACAAAGTTACATATTATTTGAATATCTATATCTATACTATCCCTCACGAAGACCTTCGATGAACAAGAGGTCTTCAACATAGGAATCATCCTCTTCATTCCACCAACGAGCCTTTCTTCTTCGAGAACTTAACATCTGCCATAGCAACAAAAAAAACAATCTGAGTTAACATATGAAGAAAGAAACCCTGATATGTGTTAGACAATATCCATAAGCCTCTCAAACATATAATTTTAGCTTTCCTAACTATATGTTAGCTTTCATAACAGATACAATAGTATAGAGTTATATTAAAAAATAAACATTAATTTCCTTGCTGGCCTGAATCTGCTACTATGGTTTAAGATAGGTGAATATCTGACGCTTGCTGTCATTCTGCTGAACCTGTAACTGAACAGAACACCTGAACTTATGTCCATCTCCTGGAATTCAGTAATGTTCAGGATCGTCTCTTAAGTTTATACTGCAACGTCGATTCTTGAAATCTAAAACATTGTTCGACATAAGTTGGATGTTGCATTATTAACCCTGAAGCGCGTCCTTCAGCATGCTCGCATTGCTGACATCAACTTGGACAAATTCAAACTGCTCCCCAAGCTTAGCTGCAAAGGACTCACCTTTCTCCCTGTCAACAAAATGTTCACCGTACGAATAAGTGACATTGATTGCCTGAACAAATAAGGAGACTCTGCTGGTGTACAGTAGACTACAGACTAGCAGACAGTAGAGGAGGTGGTTTCAGGGCAGGCAGCTAGCTACCTGTTCCTGCCCCCGATGAGGATGCTGAGGTCGGGGTGGAGCTTGGAGAGCACGGTGGCCGTGGAGCCCCCGACGCGGCCGGTGCCGCCGAGCACGAGCACGCGGGCGCTCCTCGAGGGCTTCCTCTAGGCAGCGTCCCTAGACCTGGAGGGAGCGGCGGAAGAGGCTCCCGCAACCACCGGCGGGCGTGTCTGCGGCGTGGAAGCAGAGCTTGCGGCGGGTCGCGGAGGCGGTGGTCGACGAGGGCGGCGGTGGCTGAGATGAAGCCTTCGGCGGCGGCGCGCAGGGAGGGCAGGGGCAGGGGCAGGGCGGCGGCGGCGCGCGGGCGCAGGGCGAGGCGGCAGCGCAGGCGCAGCGGAGAAAGAGGCAGATGCGGCTGAAAATTAGTAAATCCAAAAGAAACTCTTATATTATCGAGAGTAAAATACACAGACGGTCTCTAAACTTGTACCAATATATCATTTAGGTTCATGAACTCTCAAAATACATTTTCATGTCACTGAACTTGTCCCAATATGACATTTGGGTTAGTCGCAAAAAAATATGACATTTAGGTCTCTAAACTATCTAAATATATTTTTAAATCCTCAAACTTATACAAATCTGCCATCCAGATATGTAAACTCTAAAAATTATATTTTCATAAACTCTCGTGGCTTTATGTGTATTTTACTCTATTATCAAAAAGGAATTACTAGCTAGTATGAGGGTCAAACTGCAAATCGTTATGTTGCGGTAAGTTTACTTGCTCCAAAGTCCACCCCGGCTTTTCAAACACAACTGCTACTCCTCCCACGGCGGTAGTAGAGTAGACTACTCTCCCCAACAAAGAACCCTTTCGCACTAATCACACCTCAACTCAGTAACTCCCGCACTCACTGACCAATGCGTCCCATCTCCTCCCAGCGTGTGGGTAGACATTTTGGTCCTTGGCGCAAATGTAAAAAGGTCCCCGGGAAAGAAAGTTACCCGGGTGCAGAGCCAACCACTGCACCAGTCCATCATCACTCCACTCCTGGCTGGGCTGGCGAGGTGAGATGAGGCAGGAGAGAGGGCGCCCGCGGCGGCTGCTTGCTTTTGTTGCCTTGCTCCCGCACCGATTTATGGCGATTTAATGCCACCAGCGAGGAGTTGGCCGCATCAATGGCGTCGCCTCCCGCATCCAACAAATCTCGCTCCTCCTCCGCCTCCTAGCTAGTATCTACCTTCGTCTTGCTCATTCCTCCTCGTCGTCCCCTTGCTGTCGTTCCTTCTCCTCCTTCCTCCAGCCCACCTTGGGTTCGTTCCCTGGCGGCGCACCACCCAAGAAATGCCATTTCCGGTTTTCCACAGTACTGGTCTTGTCTCGGAGTGTTGACAACACATCGCTGCCTCTGCTGATCTGGTCTGGCCCGCCATTAATTCCCCACCTCTTGCAGCGGCCTTCTGCTGCTGACCCGCCGCGGCCGGCCGGCTAGCTGGTCAGGCACGAAATCGGACCCTTCCAATTCAAATCCCCGTCTCGCCTGGTAAAAGCCGAGACTTTTCTAGATTTTCAGCTAGTTTTGAGGAGGCAAATCTTTGAGTTGTTGATTGAGAGAGAGAGGTCGAGGACCAGACCGGGAGGCATGGTGGCGGAGCCGCTGGTGCACAAGGTGCTCTCCATGGCGACGTCGTCGTCCTCGTCCAAGAAGGTGCGTCCGGCGGCGGGCGCCAAGGGCGGCGGCGGTGGCGGCGCTGCTGCGGACGACGGCAGGGTGGGCATCCTGTCGTTCGAGGTTGCCAACGCCATGTCGCGCGCCGCCAACCTCTACCGCTCGCTCTCCGACGCCGAGGCGGCGCGCCTGCTCGGCCCGCTCTGCTTCGGCTCCCACGCCGTGCGCGCGCTGGTCCCCGGCGACGACGCGCGCCTCCTCGCGCTCGCGCTCGCCGAGAAGCTCGACGCGCTCAACCGCGTCGCCGCCGTCGCCGCGCGCCTCGGCCGCCGCTGCACGGCGCCGGCGCTCATGGGCTTCGCCCACGTCTACGCCGACCTCCTCGCCGGCCGCTCCGACGCCGGCGCGTTCGCCGTCGCCTCGGCCTCCGAGGCCGCCTCGCTCGTCCGCAAGCTCGACCGCCTCGCCGCCGCCACCGCCGCGCTCTACGCCGAGCTCGAGGCGCTCACCGAGCTCGAGCAGTCCGCGCGGAAGCTCCCCACCGACGAGGCCCGCCGCGCGCTCGAGCAGCGCACGCGGTGGCGCCGCCACGACGTGCGCCGCCTCAGGGACGCGTCGCTCTGGAACTCCACCTACGACAAGGCCGTGCTGCTGCTCGCGCGCGCCGTCTGCGCCATCTACGAACGCATCCGCCTTGTGTTCGGAGACCCAATGCTGGGGCTGGACTTGCTGGCCACAACCCGGGAGTCAGGGCAATGTGACCAAAGCCGGCAGCTCTCTGGTCCAGTGACGCCAAATTCAGGGTCTGTCCGGAGCAATCTCAACGATAGCAGCAAGTCAGGGCCAATTTCCAGAGGAGTTGATCCAGATATGCCGCGGTCGGTGATCTTTCGGTCAAATTGTGGAGCGAGCCCAGGGAAGATGTTCATGGAGTGCTTGAGTCTGAGTAGCTCGGTATCGTGGAAGGATGGGTTCGAGGATGAGTTCTTTGAAGATTCTAGCTGCATTAGCACAATAAGGTCAGGGATGCTTGTACCGTTCAGTGGCGAGCAGGGGGATACCACAACACCAACCAAGAGCGGCAAGATTGGCAGAAGGGTACGGTTTGGTCCGAAGAGCACCGTGACATCACTCGCGCCACCGTCCACAATTGGAGGCTCAGCGCTGGCATTGCATTATGCAAACATTGTCATCATCATTGAGAAGTTGCTCCGGTATCCACATCTCGTTGGTGAGGAGGCCCGTGACGATTTGTACCAGATGCTGCCGTCGAGTCTGAAGGTGGCATTGAGGAAAAATCTAAAAACATATGTGAAGAACATGGCTATCTATGATGCATTCCTCGCGCACGATTGGAGAGAGACACTTGAGAAGACACTGGCTTGGCTTGCTCCAATGGCCCACAACATGATCCGGTGGCAGGCCGAGAGGAACTTTGAGCAGCAGCAGATTGTTTTGAAGGGGAATATATTGCTATTACAGACACTGTATTTTGCAGATCGGGAGAAGACAGAGGCAGTAATTTGTGAATTGCTTGTCGGACTAAATTACATCTGCCGGTACGAGCAACAGCAAAATGCGCTGCTTGACTGCTCGAGTAGTCTCGACTTTGATGATTGTGTGGAGTGGCAACTTCAGTAGAGCCAAGCCAAGGTCAGGTTTCTGCTCTGTTGCATATTGTACAAGTGACATGAAACAGCAAAGGGTTCTTGTATTTTTGTTTTGTTTGTTTCTCTTTTTTCTTCTCCACTTTGTTTTGGTGCAATTTTGCACATGAGATCATCATCTATTCTTAGATGAAATATAGAGCTTTGTCAACTGGAAAGATCCTCGTTCCTACTCCGATGTACATACTTTTGTTGAATCCTTTTGTCCAGCAACCTGAAAAGAGGTTTCTTTGATAGTATAAACTTGCATCAAATGTGTATGATCAAAGGTATTTTTAAGTTATTAGATCAAATTATATGATTTGGTAACCTAGTCAATGAGTTGGTCCTATAATTAACCTGTAGCATATGGAATGTTCAGGCAATGAATATTAAGTCAGTACCTTTGTCATTTGTTTTTTGTCAGCCTGGGACTTTGCAAAAAAGCACATCTGGAAAAGCTAAGATACACTTTAACTGTGTTACATAAAGGTATAACATTAGCCATTAATTTAGGAAGTATAATATCAGGGTAGTAGTTGTTGATGCTAACCCACTTATCTCAAAAGCAAATTATATCGTTGTCTGCTTACCGTAAAGCACGGGTTTAGTTGGTAGGTCAATTAGTTTACCTTCTTTGAAGGATTTTCCACATGTTTGCCTAGAAAATACGATTGATACTTGAGATGGCAAGAAACCAGTGAACAAGAGAAATAAAGGACACCAGTGAGAGTTTTCAAAGATTGGGTTGTTCAAAATTGAATCCAATCAAGGATACAACCTGCTACTCATCCTGACACCAACTGTTTGAGTGCTACTCTGCACCAGGGCTCCCTGTTGTTTCAGAGGGCCTGAAGGCATGTATGCTGCTCATCTGCCCCATTGCAAGGAGCAAAGGTGGTAAAGCATGCACAGTAAACATTCATTTGCAATCAGTAAATTTTAGTACTATTCTTGGTCCCTTCTTGAGGTTGATGAGAAAAATTATTTGTTGCTGTATCCATATACTGTCTCCCACCTTGCACCCCTGGTTTCTCTTTAAGCACCTGTTATTGTTGAGCTAATATGCAGATTTATTGGCATAATTGTGTTTCGTTGTGGCTTTAAGATTGCAGGAGCTCTCCTTATACTTTATTTATCTAGTAATTCAACATTTAACTGCTCTGCAAAATCCAGCTCTCTTAATTGCCTGTTGATTCCAGTTTCCCAGCTATGTACCTTAGCTGATACAGGTCGGTTTTGTGAAAGTTCTCAACAAAGATCACTGCAAAATCAGGGGCCGGGTTGTGCGCCACTGTCACATTACTCTATGATACCTCTGATACCGTAATATGTGAATGCTGTTTGCCTTTAGGGATGCAGACCTATCATGGTTTTGTTTATCGTCAAATTAGACCAGAGTCTAGGAGTACTTGCAAGAGTTGATTAGAGTTACCAGGTGTGGTTGGAGATTGATTGGCAATGCATTTGCAGCAGTTGATGGGGCGTCCAGTACCACTGCAAGGTGCAAGCTCATTCATCTCATCCTGTGGTCCGAGAGCTGGGGAGTTATGGTTCCTGTTAAGCTGTTACCCAACGGCCATTCCTTCCCACATCTGTGAGAGGCTGGCACATGTACGGCCTGAATTAGCATATCGGATCTGCCCAATCCGTGCTCGTTCTGTTTCCACAATCTTAACTGATTCTTGCATTGTTTTTTCCCAACATTTCGTGGATCCGAGTAGGACGATCGACTGTCAACTACCGTAGCCTCATTTGGATCCTTACAGCTTATATCCAATTGCTGGAAAAGCCACCTAGCTTTTCATAACCTGAATGGTTTTTTTGGGGTACAATCATAACCTGAATGGTGGGATAGTTAAACAATGGACTATAAGCTGCCTATAAACTGAGCTGTATGGATCAACTAAAACATCTTTAGCGGCTTTTTATTAATTCTAGCTGATCCAAACAGGGTGTTAGTAGGTTGGAATGGAGAATTCGAATTGCTAGCTGTAGATACAAGTACGCTGGAACTGGATTAGAGTGAAGAAGCAATTTTGGAAAGGCATTATCTCGGGAACAGCAACTGATGGTGGTGACAGGCTCGAGTGGTACTGGCCCTGCAACTTTGGGGCCACCGGCAGCCGGCGCACCAGCGAGTCACCTCCGTTCTCAGCTCAAAAGGTCGTGTCAGCTTTGATCTGGGAGATGCGAAGCCAGTCCACTGGAGAATTGGGGGAGAATCACTTCGGCCTTGTTTAGTTCAAAAAAGGAACTCCCAAATTTACTATGCAAAAAGAGGATTTTCCATACATCAAAATGTCATAACATGTATGCAGTACTAAATGTAGATGAAATCAAAAACTAATTACACAGTTTTGTTGTGCTCTGCGAGACGAACATTTTGAGCTTAATTAATAATTTTTTAGATAATTTTTCGCACGTACAAATGAAACGCTACAGTGGCCGGCCACCCGCATTCGGCATCTAAACACCGCCTTCATGTGAGTGAAGGGAATCTGAATCCAGAGCTGAACTGGGCATGAGCATCAGGAAGTAATCCACTCAATTCAATCAGAAATGCATAATTTGTTGGCCACGGATAAACTGAAAACGGCCGTGCTGCTGAAATCAATGCTCTATAGGAGTACCTGCCACCAGTGCCCAGCAGCATTGACATTGAGCTCACCGTGTAGCAGAGGACGCTGAAGCAAGAGGGGCTTGAGGTGAGTGAGAGTGAGCCATGGAGATGGAGACATGCCAGGCTGTGCTCATGTGATGGCAATGGCATTGCAGATTGCACTGCACTGCATTTCATAGATCCTCTCAATTGACTGCAGAGGGGAGTGCAGCAGTCGCTCAAGTCTGAACCACCCGCTGTAGGACAACAGTAACTGCAATCCCTGCTGATGATGAGCCTTGCCTGCTCTGCAGCATACTGCCGCCATGGCAAACCTTCTGCTTCTGGACCCCCGTCGCTAGCTCGATTTTGAAACGCTACGCGCCGAATTCAACCTGTCAGTCGGTGGCGTTTTGCAATGATTTCGAGGAATTTGAAATATGATACCACTGCTCTGGGTTTTATATAATCCCAGGGTACAATATTAACTTGTTCATCTTAATAAATCTTAATTCTTAAGCCGGTTGGAGAAACATCAAACACTCGCATGATTAAATAGCGTACAACCCAGAGGTGTAAACTTTTCAAGTCACGTTGCTCGATGGGAAGCCATGATCAGGGGAGCACACCTTTGGGGTCAGCACAAGACTACCATACCATTGGTTCAAACAACACATCAAAGCTGAACTGAAACACAAGAACGTGATGATTTGAAAAAAAAAAGTAATTTTCTTTTCTCATCTTTCGTTTCTTCTTCGGCGTGCTGCCTGTACGTATGCCCTACGTGCCTCTTTACAAACTTACCAGTTGACCATCAGTGCGAGCGTGTAACCTTTCGGGACCATGTGTAACCAATCATGAGCCGTGATGCAATCTTTTGTCCCTTCCTTTACCAGGCTTTTGCATTGCTAGCTACAACAAT
Source organism: Echinochloa phyllopogon (assembly GCA_033239725.1). Taxonomy (NCBI): domain Eukaryota; kingdom Viridiplantae; phylum Streptophyta; class Magnoliopsida; order Poales; family Poaceae; genus Echinochloa; species Echinochloa phyllopogon. The sequence goes on along the minus strand of BTCW01000007.1, from coordinate 4,721,668 downwards.
TGGCCGGGTTGCACCACTCCGGCAACAGACACCTGCATTTGGAGAACAACCGTGGGGCCATATGGGTGCATGATGTCCTCTCTTTACAAGCTACTGATCGTTATCTTAAGAAAATCACCAACACACAGTCACTGACACGTAGGCCCGGCAATAAATCACACCGCTAAATAGGACCACCGCATCGCCGAGTGCTGTTTAAAAGCATACGAGGAGCGAAGAATCATATCTATTGGTGATCTCCTTCCTCAACCCCCAATCATGCTTATAAAAAAAAGAAAGAAACAATCATATGATGCAAACATATCGTTGTATTGGCTCATATGCATTGGGGTCTATTTAGGCTTAGAGCAAGTTTTATTATAAGGCTAGATCACTTCGACAAAATCCGATCCGGGAGAGAGAAAGGAGAAGATAGATGAAAGCGACGCCTATCAAAACACAAATGAAATGCGGGTGTGGATGCACTGCTTTGGTGCCGCCAGCACCGCTCCCTCCCCTCCCATTGTTTACCATCTTTTTTTTTTTTGAAACGAACGGAAGTAGAAGAGCTGCTAATTATATTAAAAATAAGATGAAGTCCAAACTGGACAAACAACCAAAGGAAAAAACAACATCAACAATATGAAACAATGTATCCAACGGCAAACACCACCTCACCACTCCACACGCACCACACCACTGCCAGCCAGTCACCAAAATGCACCACCATCATCATGGACAAAGTCATGAAGCCGAGAAGCCATCGTCACAGCCCGCGTCGTCGTTGCCAACGATGTCCCACACCAAATCAGCCCCTACTATGTATGGCTAGCCATCGTAGTTTGCTACATCGGGTCCACTTGCGCGCGTCTCACGGTGATGTCCAGCATCGGACTAGCCTCTTCTAAAGCAGGCCCCCATAGTATCACTACCAGAATGATTCACATCCGCCCGCCCCCTCCGCCTCGGCCATTTTTGGACCCGGTGCTGATGGGGCTTCAGCATCGGGTCCAACGGCTAGGAGCGGGGGCGGCGCTGCGGGGTGTTAGGGCGGACACATTAGCACCGGGTCGTGGCGAGATCCGGTGCTAATGCTCCCCCTTTAGCACCGGTTGCAGCCAGCAACCGGTGCTAATGTGCCCGAGGCCATTTAACACCGGTTGCCGGCTGCAACCGGTGCTAATTGGTGCAAGACCCGGTGCTAATGTCTTATGTATATAGCACCTTCTACCTCCCCCGGCCGAGGCAGCTGAACACTTGGCGCTGTGTTCATGCTGCTCGGCCATGGGAGGGGAGGTGCTGCCCAAATTTTTTTTCAAAATTTGTGAAGATTTCACTCATCTAAGGAGCACTACAAGGTACACTTTTTCATTCTCTAATGTTTTCTTTAGCTTGTAATCCTTCTATGATTTAGAAATAGAGCGATTTGTGAATCAAAGTAAAGCTAGCTAGAGAGAGCTTGTGTTCATGGAGGAGAGAGCTTAAGTTCATGGTGGAGAGAGAGTGTTCATGTTGTATTTTAAATGGAGAGAGAAGGCAAGCTAGTTAGTATTTTGTTTTGTATGTCTTGTGAATAGTTATAAGGCTTATGTATTTTATTTATTAGTTATTTATTAAAGTTGGAATATTTATTTATTAATTTAATAAAAGGTATATTTGTTTTTAGAAAATGAATATAGTAATTACATGGAATATATATATTATTACACGGAAGGTATATTTATTATTTAATGAATATAGTAATGTAGTTTTTGAAATGTGTTTCTATAATGGAATATATACTAAAATTTGTATTTATTTATATATTAAATTTGTATTAACTTCATAATATATTATATATTTGTTATTGGTTAATAATGCAGATGAATAGACAATGGATGTACGCGGACAACCACGCTCAAGAGTTCCGTGATGGCCTCAGGGCGTTTCTCGATGCCGCCGAGGCTAACAGGACGCCAGAGTGAAGGATGTTCTGCCCATGCACTAATTGTGAAAATATGCAATCGCACCAAAAAAGAGGAGTTCTTCAGGTGCATTTGATGAGGCACGGTTTCATGATGAATTATTCTGTGTCTACGAAGCACGGTGAAAGAGGAATTCTAATGGATGAAGATGAAGAAGACCGGGCCGATGACGACATTCCGGTATTGGCTCAATACTACGGTTCCTTTGCAGATGTTGTGATGGGTGATGCCCATGAGGAAGATGTTGCTCAGGAAGATGTTGCTCAGGAAAATGACCCTACTGATGGACTCGGCCAAATGTTGCGTGATGCTGAGAAAGACTGCGGCAATGATAAGGAACTGAAAAAGATACAACGCATGTTGCAGGACCACAAGACTGACCTGTACCCAGATTGCAAAGAGGGGCTTAAGAAGTTGGGTAGCACACTTTAACTTCTGCAGTGGAAGGCAGCAGATGGCGTTACTGATAAGGGTTTCGAGGAGCTACTGAAACTCGTGAAAAAGATTCTGCCAGAGGGTAACGAATTGCCATCGACGACGTATCAAGCAAAACGTGTTGTTTGCCCTCTCGGTTTGGAGGTGCAGAAGATACATGCGTGTCCTAATGACTGTATCCTCTATCGCGGACAGTACGAACACTTGGATTGTTGTCCGGTTTGCACCTGCGCACGATACAAGATCAGGCGGGACGACCCTGGTGAGGTTGGGGGGAGCGTTCTAAGAAAAAAATCCCTGCGAAGGCGATGTGGTATTTCCCTCTGATACCCCGTCTCAAGCGTTTGTTTAGGAACAAGGACCATGCCAAACTGATGCGCTGGCACAAAGAAGAACGTAAGCAGGATGGCATGTTGAGACACCCCGCCGATGGATCCCAGTGGAGGAACATCAACAGAGCATTCCCAGAGTTTGATGCTGATGCGAGGAATGTTAGGCTTGGTTTAAGTACCGATGGCATGAACCCTTTTGGTGAAATGAGCAGTAGTCATAGCACTTGGCCCGTGACTGTTTGTATCTACAACCTACCCCCTGGCTCTGCATGAAGCGGAAGTTCATTATGATGCCAGTGCTCATCGAAGGCCCAAAGCAACTTGGCAACGACATTGATGTGTACCTAAGACCATTGGTTGACGAACTTTTGCAGCTGTGGAAGGTTGAAGGTGTTAGCATGTGGGATGAGGACAAGCAGGAGCAGTTTGACCTTCGAGCACTGCTTTTCATAAGCATCAACGACTGGCCTGCACTAAGTAACCTATCAGGACAATCAAACAAAGGATATAAAGCATGCACTCACTGTTTAGAGGAAACCGAAAGCATGTATTTGAAACATTGTCATAAGCTTGTGTACATGGGTCACCGTCGATTCCTTCCATGGAAGCATGAGCTACGAAAGAAATGTGCGCATTTTGGCGGGAATGCTGACCGCCGTACAAAGCCAAGACACCGGAGTGGAGAAGAGCTATTTGATATGGTGAAGGACCTACACGTGGTGTTTGGCAAGGGAGACGGAAGCCAAACTGCTCCGACGGGCGAGGATGGTCGTGCCGCGATGTGGAAGAAGAAGTCTATCTTTTGGGAGCTACCTTATTGGCAACTTTTATAGGTCCGTAACGCGATTGATGTGATGCATCTGACGAAGAATCTTTGCGTGAACTTGATAAGCTTCCTGGGTACTTATGGGAAGCCAAAAGACACACTGGAAGCACGTCAGGAGCTGAAACGATTGAAGCAACGGACTGATCTACATCCAGAAAAGAGAGACAAAGGACGCCAGTACTTGCGTCCTGTCAGCTTCACTCTCAGCAAAGAAGAGAAGGCAAGCATGTTTGAATGCTTGAACAGTATCAAGGTCCCGTCTGGCTACTCCTCCAATATTAAGGGAATAATAAATATGAAAGAGAAGAAGTTCACAAACCTGAAGTCTCACAACTGCCATGTGTTGATGACATAGCTGCTTCCCGTCATACTCAGGGGTGTGCTACCAGTTAACGTGCGGAAAGCCATTGTCAAGCTATGTGCATTCCTCAATGCAATTTCTCAGAAAGTGATCAATCCAGACCATTTAGATCAGCTACAGAACGACGTGGTGCAATGTCTTGTTAGCTTTGAGATGATATTTCCACCATCCTTCTTCAATATCATGACACATCTATTGGTTCACCTCGTCAAAGATATTCGTATACTGGGGCCAGTATTTCTACACAACATGTTCCCTTTTGAGAGGTTCTTCGCTGTCCTAAAGAAGTTTGTCCGTAATCGTTCTCGTCCAGAAGGATGCATTGCTAAGGGATACAAAACAGAGGAGGTCATTGAATTCTGTGTTGACTTTGTCGACGATCTTATGCCGATTGGTGTGCCCGAATCACATCACGAGGGGAGACTTGGTGGAAAGGGCACACTAGGGAGAAGATCGATGGTGATCAAGGACGTTGAGACATTTCGTAAAGCGCACCTCACAGTTTTGCAACAATCAACCTTAGTTGCTCCATACATCGAGGAGCACATGCAGATTCTCTAGGACGAAAACTCAACAAAGTCTGCGGCCTTCATTCAGCGTCTGCACAATAGTACTTTCGCCGATTGGTTGCGAAGACGTCTTATGGGTGTCGAGGGCATTGATGCGCAGCTAGCTTTTGTAGCTAGGGTTCCATCGAGCACGATCTTGACATTCCAAGGATACGACATCAATGGGTATACATTTTACACAAGAGCCCAGGACAAGAAAAGCACCAACCAAAACAGTGGTGTCCGGATCGACGTGACAGACACCAATGACAATACAAACTCATACTATGGAGTCATAGAGGAGATATGGGAACTAGAGTACGGACCTTTGAAGATCCCACTGTTCAAGTGCCAATGGGTGAAGCTGACTGGAGGAGGTGTTAAAGTTGAAGCGGACTATGGAATGACGTTAGTGGACCTAAACAAGATTGGCTTTCTAGACGAACCGTTCGTCCTGGCCAAAGCTGTCACACAAGTTTTTTATGTGAAGGACATGGCTAGCAGACCGAAGAAAGGGGCGGATAAGAAAGGTGGGGGTAAGCAATTGGACCCATCACAAGACGAGCCAAAGCGTCATATAGTTCTTCCTGGAAAGAGAAAAATCGTTTGAGGACAAGACGGATGAAGATTATGATATGCTCGATGGTCGGCCTCCATTCTCAGTGGCTGATGACCCAAGCATCCTGTTAGCGGCGGAGGAGACACCGTATCTACGGCGTGATCACAATCAAGGAACATTTGTAAAGAGGAAGTTTATTAGTGTCCGAGTAAACGATGATGCCATGTAATTTAATTGCACTATGTTCCACCCAATTTGTAATGACTATATTTGCATTTATGTTCCACCTATGTTCTAAGATTTTCTATTGATTTATAAGATTATTTTTATTAATTCTAGCATTTTATATTGATTTTCTATTAATTTTGTAGTATTTTTTTATTAATTCTAGCATTTTATATTGATTTTCTATTAATTTATAAGATTTTCTATTAATTTTGTAGGATCTTTTATTAATTATAGCATTTCATATTGATTTTATATTAATTTATAAGATTTTCTATTAATTTTGTAGGATTTTTTTATTAATTGTACCATTTTATATTGATTTTATATTAATTTATAAGATTTTATATTAATTTTGAATAGGTATAGAATTAATAACTATAAATTAAAACATGTATTAATAGGTAGTATAAATATAAATAAATAGAATTAAAACAAGTATTAATAGGTAGTATAAATATAAATAAATAGAATTAAGACAAGTATTAATAGTAGTATAAATATAAATCAATTTAATATGCCAAATAGTGGCAGCCGGTGCTAAAGGCCGGTTTGAGAACAGGCGCCAAACGAAAAGGCCCCAATTTTCGTTTGGCGCCAGTTACGGCCCTTTAGTACCGGCTGTAAAAGACCCAGTGCTAAAGGGCCTTGAGCACCGGGTGCAGCCACGACCCGGTGCTAAAGGTAACACTTTTAGCACCGGGTGCTATATAGACCCAGTGCTAAAGGCCCTTTAGCACCGGGTCGTGGCTGCACCCGGTGCTAAAGGTGCTGGATCTATATAGATCCAACACTTCTCTTCTTCCCCGCCTTCCTCGCACTTCTTCGTCTTCCACCGCCGCCGCGCCCTCCGCCGTCGTCGCCCGTCGACCTCGACCTCGTCGCTGCCGCGCCGCCGCCGCCGGCCCTCGACCTCGTTGCCGCCACGCCGCGCCGCCCGCCCTCCCCCGCCCTCATCGTCGCGCCGCGCCTCTGCGCCACCGCCGGCCCTCAGCGCCGCGCGCCGTCACCCGTCGTCCCCGCGCTGCCCTTCGTCCCCGCCGCCGGCGCCTCGTCCCCGCGCCGCCCGACGTCCCCGCGCCGCCCAACGTCCCCGGCCGTCTTCCCCGCGCCGCCCTCGCCCTCGCCGTCGTCCCCGCCGACGTCGTCCCCGCCGCCCGTCATCGGCCCGCCGGCACCGCCGCCGGCCCTCGACCCCGTCGTCGCCGCCGTCCCCGTCGCCGTCGCCCGTCCTCGAGCTCGTCGCCGCCGTCGCCCTCGAGCTCGCCGTCGCCCTCGAGCTCGCCGTCGCCGCCGTCCCCCTCCCCTTAACGAACCACTTCGCGTCGCGTACCCGAACCCACCGCGCACCCGAACCCCTTAGCGAATCCGTTTTTCGCGCACCGACCCCCTTAGCGAACCCGTTCACATCACGCACCCGGACCCTTAACAAAACACTTCGCGTCGCGTACCCGAACCCTTAGCGAATCAATTCACACCGCGCACCCGAACCCCTTAGCGAATCCGTTTTTCGCGCACCGACCCCCCTTAGCGAAAATGTTAGAAATATTGGGAATATGTATGCTTTGTATATATTTCTTGTCAATGATTTTTAATTCTATAGATGGCGGACAACAACAACCCTGTCCCACCCATGCAAGAGGACAACGACACGTTCTTTGTGAATCAACTTTTTGATATTGTAACCCAACCAATGTCCATGGATGAAGTGTTGGGGATCATTGGAAGGGACGACAATATCCAGGGCGACAATGTTGCAAGACCCGAAAATGTTGAAGGGGCCGCCAATGTCCAGGGCGAACGTGTCCAGGGCAGCACTATTGAAGGGGCCGGTAACGAGCCCTCGTCTAGTCAGGTGTGTATATATAACATAAATTTGTATTGTATATGTCAATTATCTATATCATCTCTATATCTAACATAAATATGTATCGTATATATGTAATTTATGTAGGCCGCCTCTGCTTCTACAAGTCGAGCTAAGAAATCAAAACGATCGACCACGAAGAAGCTGAAGGATGTCAAGTTTCACATCACTAGAGTGGAGGATGACAGGGAGCCAGTTGAGCCCCCAAAAGTGGCCAAGAAATTTGTATCTCAGTGCGGGGTAATTGTACGGGACAATGTGCCCATTAGCATCAGAAAATGGAAGTCCACGGACACCTCTGAGGAGTACGTGCTCCCCGATACAGAGAAGGAGATGCTATGGAGGGAATTAAAGGCAATATTCGACTGGCCTAGCACTCATGAAGCAGAACTGAGGGGTTGGACAATGAAGAAGATGGCAGTTCTGTTTCAGGATTTCAAGAAGAAGTTGTACTCGCATTTTCTCAAAACCGGAGAGACCCCGGATCCTGAGAAGTATCAGAAGATCACTGCTGACGAGTGGGAAGCATTCCTGGAGTACAAAACCTCTGAAGAGGGTGCAACGGCTAGCGCTAGAAACGCTAGAAACGTCGCAAATAAGAAGTACTCCCATAAGATGGGTTCGGGAGGTTACAAGTGAAGCATCCCTAAATGGGAGAAGATGGAAGAAGACCTATATGCTAGAGGCATCACTCCAGTGACACATGACTGGCCCACAAGGACCAAGCATTGGTACTATGGTCATGGAGGCACCCTAAGCCCAATCGACGGCTCCTTAGTTTTTCCCGAGGACTTGCGAGAACTAGCTCAGCGTCTCCTCGATATCCTCAGGGCATCTGAGAGGGGAGAATTTGTTGCTGATAGAGACAGAGATGAGCTAACCTATGCCTTAGGGAACAAGGAGCATCCTGGACGGACGCGCGGCGTAGGCACAAGCATCTCATGGAAGAAAGGTTTCCAAGAGCACGCCGCCACCTATAGGAGCCGTTCGAGGAAGAAGGCCGAATATGAGTAGAGGGTGAGGGACCTAGAGCAAACGGTTGCCGCCCAGGGCTCAAAGCTCCAAGAAATGGAGTCAGAGATGGAGCGGCGGATGAAGGTAGCATGACTGCAGATACAACAAGCCACAGGCGGGACCGGTTTCACAGAGCATGCACCTCTCCAACAAGCCGTAGGCGGGACCGGTTCCACAAAGCAGGCACCTCTCCAAGAGCCTAATGATGCGGCCCTTATTAGCCCTCCACAACAACATCAAAGCAGTCACGCTTCCACACATGCCGTCGAACCGGTCCGTTACCCCGTGGATGAAATAACTCAATGGACCGCGTGCGAGCTTGTCGTCAGGTAGAAGAACTTAGCTGTGGTGGTACGTATGCGACTTTAGTTCGTACTCAATACATTTCACAGTAAATACCATTCATTTACTAACTTTCTCCGTCACTACTAAATTATCAGGTCGCATACGGTATGACCAAGCGTGTTGAAGAAGGGCAAAAATTGCATTGCAATGACATTCCACATGGTTACGTACCGGTTGAGGTGGAGCAAGTCGTTGCCAAGTGGGAAGACTTGGAACTTGACATCCCCAGAGGTGACGGAGAAACAAAACTTGGTCAATGTTCTCACTGCATCATTCTATGGAGCAAGGCAGACGTCGTCATAACCGGTACACCTACGGCCACCAACAAGCCTCCGACCCCTCCCCCGTCTCCAAGAGATCCACCGGATCATGACGATTCTCCGGGAGCTCTTGATGCAAGTCCGCCGCGGAGGTCTCCGCCCCCTCCGCCGAAGAGGCAGCGCCGCACTAAAGCCTCCGCCCCCACTCCACCAGGGAAGAAGGTGCGGAAAGCCAAAGAGAAGCCTGCACCAGAGAAAAAAGCGGCTGAGAAGACCCCAGAAGAGCTCGAAGCCTGGGTGAAAGCAGACGTGAAGAGGCAAATGGCCGGGTGGAGGAAAAAACCGAAGCCGGAGCCGAAGCTTGACCCCAATGTAGTCAAGTCATTCCTCGGTAATTTGAGCAAGGGTTAACAGAAGGAAGTACCGATAAGAGACTATGACCGCTCATTACTGAAATCTCGCCGTAAGCGGAAGACAGCAGATAACGAGGAGGTGGGCCCATCCAAAAAGGTTCCTCAGCTCAGCAAGCAACCTCATCGGCCCTTGGCTCCATTGCCATCTCCGCACGAGCTACGGATCCAAGGATTTGAGGACGAGACTGGACTATCAAGAGTGCAACTCCTGGGGGAAGAAGATGTCCCTGTAAGCACAACGTTAAAGTGGCCGTTTAAGCTTGGTGAGCCTATGGTCCCTCCTGAAATGGAGAGCAAGCTACAGACAAAGATGCGCCGATTCCATGAGTGGTACTTGGAAGAATCAAGAAGGAATAAACGGCGCATGATCAAAGTAGGTGTGAAGGACCATGATTTCTACAATGGCAACCTGGATTGGGTCTGGCTGAGGTTTAAGGATATATATGAGCTGTACCACCACGACGCCATGGACGTGAATTTGATCACCTGTTGGACACTGTAAGTACTTTGTTGTTGCTTATAATTCACAGTTTGAAAACAATAATTCCAATCGATGCTGACGCGGGCTTTATTTATTGCTTAACATATGCAGAATGGAGATTCAAAAATGTCGGAGAGACAATATATATGACGTTGGTTTCGTTGATCCTCGAAGGATAAGTGAAGCAATGATACTGCACAATCCTGAGGAAACATATGGAAACCTATACATGTTTATTGACAAACAACATTATTGCGAGTCCATACTAATACCGTACAACATCGAGTGAGTACATACACACGCTTATTCTTATACTGTCTGTGTACTAATTCATTTCTGATTATAATGTATACATGTGCACAGATTCCACTGGTTCCTACTCGTATTGTGTCCTGACCGGGGTGTCGTCAACGTCTTTGATTCGTTGAACACTCCAAGACATAAACTACAGAACATCATTGACATGATGACCAGGTGATGTATATTTTCCCCTAATTAATTCACCCCTTACACTCGCAATGACTTAACTCAATTTTTTTGTTCGCAGGGCGTGGGTTCAATTTCGTAAAGACCACCCGGGTATTGAACATGAAACACTGACATGGAAGATTGACTTTCCGGTAAGCAAGTAATTTATACATGTAGGCCTCGGCTAATATATTATATGTATTTTACTTAATTTCTTTTGGTCGACAGTGTGCCAAACAGGGGAAGGGAAATAATTTATGTGCATACTATGTTTGCGATTACATGTGGAATTGGGGGCATAAAAAGATAACACAACATGATATTATGGTACGTACACATTTTCATTATTATTAAGTGCAATATTATTGTCTCCAATTCGGCGGATGAAATATCTTTCAGTTATTTGTAAATTATAGATGATGAAGCTGAAGGAACAGTGTCTAGAGAAAGAAAGAATCGACGCAATTTCCGAACAGCTCGTCGGATGGATCTGGGACGAGGTCGTCAATCCCCGAGGAGAATACCACGTCTCAATATTTGAGGACGTGCCAAGCTCACCAAGTCATGCAACATCCTAAGTTGTAAATACAGCTTAAACAATAACTCGAGTGCGATATATATTTTATAAGATATATGTCTTATATTTGTAATATATATGTCTTCTATTTGATATACAGCTAATATGAATATAGAGTCGGCCGAATACGCATTAGAATACACGTATTAGAATATATACGTATATACACGTATATAAACGTGCATGCATGGCTACTGAAAAAAGCAAACAAAAAAGAAATCCGGGGCCTTTAGCACCGGTTGAAGACAGCAACTGGTGCTAAAGGCCCTGCTAAAGGCGCTGCGGGGGCAGGCCCTTTAGCACCGGTTTGTGTCTGCAACCGGTGCTAAAGGGGCACCCCTTTAGCCTCGGAGGATCTGCACCGGTTGGGATACCCGGTGCTAAAGCCGGTTCCCAACCGGTGCAGATGTTGATCATTCTGCTAGTGTATGCTGCGAGCGGCGAATCCAAATCGTGGGTAGCTACCTCTGACCTTCAGCATGTTGACCCAATGACCCGTCCACCATGATCTAATATCACACACCATAGTTCACCCGGGCCCCAGTCGACTCAAAGAAGATATCAAAGGTGTCAACTGGGGTTTCCAATAGCCAACACAAGGCCTCCTGCACGGCCACCTCTATGTTGTACCATCTGCCGTCATACCACACATGTCACTCTAGCAATGCACACCAGTTGATCCCTCCTTCCACAGTGGACTCTTACCAATTTCATGATTACTATTGCCGCACGACTCACCAAATCACCACCTTCAACTACCAAGCAAACACAAGCCATCCCCAGTTCCCCATCAAACACTGTGCCAACGCCCTCTTGTCGGCCATCATCCGCTGCCACGTACACCTACACCACAAATTAATTGCCGACCTAGTCTCATCCCCAAAATCACGATCAACCAAACAAGGCCACAACTCAGGAGCCACAAGGTAGTCAACGATGAATGCCGAGGTGAAGAGAAATTTCCATGGCGACGCCTCCAATGAGGGGCACAACGCAGCGGCTCCGTCATTGCCCATCCATTCCAGACAAGGTTTTCACCCAGAAGACTTCTCCTGCATATTGGTTGTACACCGTCACCACGCATCATTGCTGCAACACTTTGATGTCAGCCCCTAGTGACGCAATGCAAACGTCCCCGTAATCACGGGCATCGCTGCGGCCACCACGGGCGTCCCCGCCGCGTCCACTGTAGGCAACGCCACAAGACTCACGGTTTTCCCCCACGCCTGCTCCGCAAGTTGCAGCCAACCAAAGTGGTCACTCCTCGCCATCAGGCCACCACTGACCCGTCATCGTCGGTGACACACCGCCAGCTCGAACCACAATAGTAGCACAACCAAAGTTGTGCTGCCCGCCCGTGGCTGCCATGGTGAAGATGCCGTCACCCACCCGAAGGTGCCATGTCACTGCAAGCAACGCCAATTCATGCCCTTGGCTACCGCAAGCTCCACGCCGAAGAGCATCGCCGACTCCTTGCTGCCCATACCAAGCATCGGCTACAATTCATCCAAGGGGGAACGGGCCCACCGAAGGGGTTCGTGGATCCAGCTACTTAGCTGCCGGGGCACACACTTGCCGATCAACAAACGCCCTAAGCAGCCTCGCCCCAGCGCCGGCGCGATGCCGCTGCAGTTCCGCGCCGTGCAGCCCACTTCGACCTGTGGTAGCCGCTGCGTGTACACCACATCCTGTTCGCGCCCCATTCCACTGCCATGGCCCCACACGACCAGAATGCTTCACATCCGCCCGCCTCCTCCGCCTCGGCCATTTTTGGACCCGGTGCTGATGGGGCTTCAGCACCGGGTCCAACGGCTAGGAGCGGGGGCGGCGCTGTGGGGTGTCAGGGCGGACACATTAGCACCGGGTCGTGGCAAGACCCGGTGCTAATGTGTTTGAATATAGGGGCTTCTTCCTCCCCCGCCCGAGCCAGCTGAACACTTAGGCGCTGTGTTCATGCTGCTCGGCCGTGGGAGGGGAGGTGCTGCCCAAATGTTTTTCAAAATTTGTGAAGATTCTACTCATCTAAGGAGCACTACAAGGTACACTCTTTCATTCTCTAATGTTTTATTTAGCTTGTAATCCTTCTATGATTTAGAAATAGAGGGATTTGTGAATCAAAGTAAAGCTAGCTAGAGAGAGCTTGTGTTCTTGGAGGAGAGAGAGGAGAGAGCTTGAGTTAATGGTGGAGAGAGTGTTCATGTTGTGTTTTAAATGGAGAGAGAAGGCAAGCTAGTTAGTATTTTGTTTTGTATGACTTGTGAATAGTTATAAGGCTTATAGTAATGTAGTTTTAGAAATTACTAGAAAATCAATATAAAATGCTAGAAAATCTTATAAATTAATAGAAAATCATATAAATTACAAGAAAATCTTATAAATTACTAGAAAATGTTATAAATTACTAGAAAATCAATATAAAATGCTAGAAAATCTTATAAATTATTAGAAAATCTTATAAATTACTAGAAAATCAATATAAAATGCTAGAAAATCTTATAACTTAATAGAAAATCTTATAAATCTTATAAGGCTTATAGTAATGTTATATTTAATGAATATAGTAATGTAGTTTTAGAAATTTATTTATATAATGGAATATATATTATAATTTGTATTTATTTATATATTAAATTTTTTTATCTTTAAATTGTATTGTATATTTGTTATTAGTTAATAATGCAGATGAATAGACAATGGATGTACGGGGACCCCCACGCTCAGGCGTTCCGTGATGGCCTTAGGACGTTTCTCGATGCCGCCGAGGCTAACAGGACGCTGTCCGGTTTCATGTTCTGCCCATGCACCCATTGTAAAAATATACAATCGTACAAACAAAGAGGTTGTCTTCAGGTGCATTTGATGAGGCACGGTTTCATGAGGAATTATTCTGTTTGGACGAAGCACGGTGAAAGAGGAATTCTAATGGATGAAGATGAAGAAGACGAGACCGATGACGACATTCCGTTATTGGCTCAATACTACGGTTCCTTTGCATATGCTGCAATGGGTGATGCCGATGAGGAAGATGTTGCTCGGGAAGGCGATGCTCAGGAAAATGAACCTACTGATGGACCCGGGCAAATGTTGCGTGATGCCGAGAAAGACTGCGGCAATGATAAGGAACTGAAAAAGATACAGCGCATGTTGCAGGACCACAAGACTGACCTGTACCCAGATTGCAAAAAGGGGCTAAAGAAGTTGGGTAGCACACTTGAACTTCTGTAGTGGAAGGCAGCAAATGGTGTTACTGATAAGGGTTTCGAGGAGCTACTGAAACTCGAAAAGAAGATTCTTCCAGAGGGTAACACATTGCCATCGACGACGTATCAAGCAAAATGTGTTGTTTGCCCTCTCGGTTTGGAGGTGCAGAAGATACACGAGTGTCCTAATGACTGTATCCTCTATCGCGGACAGTACGAACACTTGGATCGTTGTCCGGTTTGCACCTGCGCACGATACAAGATCAGGCGGGACGACCCTGGTGATGTTAGGGGAGAGCATTCTAAGAAAAAAATCCTTGCGAAGGTGATGTGGTATTTCCCTCTGATACCCCGTCTGAAGCGTTTGTTCAGGAACAAAGACCATGCCAAACTGATGCGCTGGCACAAAGAAGAACGTAAGCAGGATGGCATGTTGAGACACCCCCCCGATGGATCCCAGTGGAGGAACATCGACAGAGCATTCCCAGAGTTTGATGCTGATGCGAGGAATGTTAGGCTTGGTTTAAGTACCGATGGCATGAACCCTTTTGGTGAAATGAGCAGTAATCATAGCACTTGGCCCGTGACTGTTTGTATCTACAACCTACCCCCCTGGCTCTGGATGAAGCGGAAGTTCATTATGATGCCAGTGCTCATCGAAGGCCCAAAGCAACCTGGCAACGACATTGATGTGTACCTAAGACCATTGGTTGACGAACTTTTGCAGCTGTGGAAGAATGAAGGTGTTAGCATGTGGGATGAGGACAAGCAGGAGCAGTTTGACCTTCGAGCACTGCTTTTCATAAGCATCAACGACTGGCCTGCACTAAGTAACCTATCAGGACAATCAAACAAAGGATATAAAGCATGCACTCACTGTTTAGAGGAAACCGAAAGCATGTATTTGAAACATTGTCGTAAAGTTGTGTACATGGGTCACCGTCGATTCCTTCCGGCGAAGCTAGCTTTTGTAGCTAGAGGTCCATCGAGCACGATCTTGACATTCCAAGGATACGACATCAATGGGTATACATTTTACACAAGAGCCCAGGACAAGAAAAGCACCAACCAAAACAGTGGTGTCCGGATCGACGCGACAGACACCAATGGCAATACAAACTCATACTATGGAATCATAGAGGAGATATGGGAACTAGAGTACGGACCTTTGAAGATCCCACTGTTCAAGTGCCAATGGGTGAAGCTGACTGGAGGAGGTGTTAAAGTTGAAGCGGACTATGGAATGACGTTAGTGGACCTAAACAAGATTAGCTTTCTAGACGAACCGTTCGTCCTGGCCAAAGCTGTCACACAAGTTTTTTATGTGAAGGACATGGCTAGCAGACCGAAGAAAGGGGCGGATAAGAAAGGTGGGGGTAAGCAATTGGACCCATCACAAGACGAGCCAAAGCGTCATATAGTTCTTCCTGGAAAGAGAAAAATCGTAGGAGTTGAGGACAAGACGGATGAAGATTATGATATGCTCGATGGCCGACCTCCATTCTCAGTGGCTGATGACCCAAGCATCCTGTTAGCGGCGCAGGAGACACCGTTTCTACGGCGTGATCACAATCAAGGAACATTTGTAAAGAGGAAGTTTATTAGTGTCCGAGTAAACGATGATGCCATGTAATTTAATTGCACTATTGATTTAGAAGATTGTTTTTATTAATTCTAGTATTTTATATTGATTTTCTAGTAATTTATAAGATTTTCTAGTAATTTATAAGATTTTCTAGTAATTTATAAGATTTTCTAGTAATTTATAAGATTTTCCAGTAATTTATAATATTTTCTATTAATTTATAAGATTTTCTAGCATTTTATATTGATTTTCTAGTAATTTATAAGATTTTCTAGTAATTTATAAGATTTTCTAGTAATTTATAATGTTTTCTATTAATTTATAAGATTTTCTAGCATTTTATATTGATTTTCTAGTAATTTATAAGATTTTCTAGTAATTTATAATATTTTCTATAAATTTATAAGATTGTCTAGCATTTTATATTGATTTTCTAGTAATTTATAAGATTTTCTTATTTAATATATATTTTTAATAGGTATTAATAACTGAATTAAAACAAGTATTAATAACTATATATTAAAAACTATATTTATAAGATTCCCAAATAGTATTCACCGGTGCTAAAGGCCAGTTTGGAAACTGGCGCCAAACGAAAATTTGGGGCCTTTAGCACCGGGTTGATCTAAAATCCGGTGCTAAAGGCCCCCAATTTTCGTTTGGCGCCAGTTATGACCTTTAGCACCGGCTGTAGAAGACCCGGTGCTAAAGGGCCTTTAGCACCGGGTGGTGGGAAGACCCGGTGCTAAAGGGGGGGCCTTTAGCACCGGGTGCTATACAGACCCGGTGGTAAAGGCCCTTTAGCACCGGGTCGTGGCTGCACCGGGTGCTATACGGACCCGGTGGTAAAGGCCCTTTAGCACCGGGTCGTGGCTGCACCCGGTGCTAAAGGCCCCCACCAATTTTCGTCTGGCGCACAGTTACGGCCTTTAGCACCGGGTGGTGGGAAGACCCGGTGCTAAAGGGGGGGCCTTTAGCACCGGGTGCTGTACAGACCCGGTGCTAAAGGTCCTTTAGCACCGGGTCGTGGCTGCACCCGGTGCTAAATGCCCCGGACCTATATAGGCCGGGGACTTCTCTCCCCTCCCTCACTTCGCCCTCATCTCACAGATCAAAACCGCCGGCGCCTCGTCTCCTCAGCCGCCGCCGCCCGTCGTCCCCGCCGCCGTCGTCGTCCCCGCGTCCACGCCGCCGCCACCCGTGGTCCCCGCGCCCAAGCCGCCGCCGCCGCCCGTCGTCCCCGCCGCCGTCGTCGTCCCCGCGCCCGTCGTCCCCGCGCCGGCGCCGCTCCTCGTCCCCTCGCCGCCGTCGCCCGCCGCGCCCGTCACTGTACGGTGAGCCTCTGTGAAGCCGGCCTTCGTGCCGTGCGTGAATGTTTGTGAGCCGGCCTTCGTGCCGTGTACGTGTTTGTGTGTGCAGGTACCCGTTGCATGGCCGAACACGTTCGCTAACCACATACATGCTTTAGAAATATATATGCTTTATATGTATTGAAAATATTAGAAAATATTAGAAATTACATTGAAATGTATATTGGAAATGTTATATTGGAAATGTATATTGGAAATGTTATATGTTTGAAATGTATATTGGAAAATGCTTCATTTAAATGTATTGGAGATATTTACATTGAAATGTATATTGGAAATGCTATATGTTTGAAATGTATATTGGAAAATGCTTCATTTAAATGTATATTGGAAATTCTATGTATATTAGAAATATATGTGCTTCATTTAAATGTATATATTTCTTATCATTTATTTTTAATTCTATGTATATTAGAAATATATGTGCTTCATTTAAATGTATTATCGGAAATGTTATATGTTTGAAATGTATATTGGAAAATGCTTCATTTAAATGTATATTGGAAATTCTATGTATATTAGAAATATATGTGCTTCATTTAAATGTATATATTTCTTATCAATTATTTTTAATTCTATGTATATTAGAAATATATGTGCTTCATTTAAATGTATTATCGGAAATTCTATGGCGTACCCGAACCCACCGCGCACCCAAACCCCTTAGCGAATCCGTTTTTCGCGCACCGACCCCCTTAGCGAACCTGTTCGCGTCACGTACCCGAACCCTTAGCGAATCAATTCACACCGCGCACCCGAACCCCTTGGCGAATTCGTTTTTCACACACCGACCCCCTTAGCGAAAATGTTAGAAATATTGGGAATATGTATGCTTTGTATATATTTCTTATCAATTATTTTTAATTCTATAGATGGCGGACAACAACAACCCCGTCCCACCCATGCAAGAGGACAACAACACCCCTGTCCCACCCATGCAAGAGGACAACGACACGTTCTCTGCGAATCAACTTTTCAATATTGTAACCCAACCAATGTCCATGGATGATGTGTTGGGGATCATTGGAAGGGACGAAAATGTTGAAGGGGCCGAAAATGTTGAAGGGGCCGCCAATGTCCAGGGCGAACGTGTCCAGGGCAGCATTATTGAAGGGGCCGGTAACGAGCCCTCGTCTAGTCAGGTGTATATATAGATAACATAAATTTGTACTGTACATGTCAATTATGTATACCATCTCTATATCATCTCGTATATATGTAATTTGTGTAGGCCGCCTCTGCTTCTACAAGTCGAGCTAAGAAATCAAAACGATCGACCACGAAGAAGCTGAAGGATGTCAAGTTACACATCACCCGAGTGGAGGATGACGGGGAGCCAGTTGAGCCCCCAAAAGTGGCCAAGAAATTTGTATCTCAGTGCGGGGTAATTGTATGGGACAATGTGTCCATTAGTATCAGAAAATGGAAGTCCACGGACCCCACTGAGGAGTACGTGCTCCCCGATACAGAGAAGGAGATGCTATGGAGGGAATTAAAGGCAGTATTCGACTGGCCTAGCACTCATGAAGCAGAACTAAGGGATTGGACAATGAAGAAGATGGTAGTTCTGTTTCAGGATTTCAAGAAGAAGTTGTACTCGCATTTTCTCAAAACCGGAGAGGCCCCGGATCCTGAGAAGTATAAAAAGATCACTGATGACGAGTGGGAAACATTCCTTGAGTACAAAACCTCCGAAGAGGGTGCAACGGCTAGCGCTAGAAACGCCGGAAATGCCGCAAATAAGAAGTACTCTCATAAGATGGGTTCGGGAGGTTACAAGGCAAGCATCGCTAAATGGGAGAAGATGGAAGAAGATCTATATGCTAGAGGCATCACTCCAGCGACACATGACTGGCCCACAAGGACCAAGCATTGGTACTATGGTCATGGAGGCACCCTAAGCCCAATCGACGGCTCCTTAGTTTTTCCCGAGGACTTGCGAGAACTAGCTCAGCGTCTCCTCGATATCCTCAGGGCATCTGAGAGGGGAGAATTTGTTGCTGATAGAGACAGAGATGAGCTAACCTATGCCTTAGGGAACAAGGAGCATCCTGGACGGACGCGCGGCGTAGGCACAAGCATCTCATGGAAGAAAGGTTTCCAAGAGCACGCCGCCACCTATAGGAGCCGTTCGAGGACGAAGGCCGGATATGAGCAGAGGGTGAGGGACCTAGAGCAAACGGTTGCCGCCCAGGGCTCAAAGCTCCAAGAAATGGAGTCAGAGATGGAGCGACGGATGAAGGTAGCATGGCTGCAGATACAACAAGCCACAGGCGGGACCGGTTCCACAAAGCATGCACCTCTCCAACAAGCCGCAGGCGGTACCGGTTCCACAGAGCATGCACCTCTCCAAGATGCGGCCCTTATTAGCCCTCCACAACAATATCAAAGCAGTCACGCTTCCACACAGGCCGCCGAAGCAGTCCATTACACCGTGGATGAAATAACTCAACAGACCGCGTGCGAGCTTGTTGTCAGGCAGAAGAACTTAGCTGTGGTGGTACGTATGCGACCTTAGTTCATACTGCATACATTTCACCGTAAATATCATTCATTTACTAACTTTCTTTGTGACTACTAACTTATCAGGTCACATACGGTATGACCAAACGTGTGGAAGAAGGGCAAAAATGGCACTGCAATGACATTCCACATGGTTACGTACCTGTTGAGGTGGAGCAAGTTGTCACCAACTGGGAAGACTTGGAACTTGACATCCCCGGAGGTGACGGAGAAACAAAACCCGGTCAGTGTTCTCACTGCATCATTCTATGGAGCAAGGCAGACGTCATCATACCCGGTACACCTACGGCTACCAACAAGCCTCCGTCACCTCCACCGTCTCCAAGAGATCCACCGGATCATGACGATTCTCCGGGAGCTCCTGATGCAAGCCCGTCTCCTCCGCCGAAGAGGTCTCCGTCTCCTCCGTCGCGGAGGTCTCCGCCCCCTCCGCCAAAGAGGGGACGCCGCACTAAAGCCTCTGCCCCCACTCCACCAGCGAAGAAGGCGCGGAAAACTAGAGAGAAGCCCGCACCAGAGAAAAGAGCGGGTGAGAAGACTCTAGAGGAGCTCGAAGCCTCGGTCAAAGCAGACACAAAGAGGCAAATGGCCGAGTGGAGGAAAAAACCTGAGCCGGAGCCGAAGCTTGATCCCACCGTCGTCAAGTCATTCCTCGGTAATTTGAGCAAGGGTCAACAGAAGGAAGTAATAGTAACAGACTATGACCGCTCATTACTGAAATCTCGCCGGAAGCAGAAGGCTGCAGATAAGGAGGCGCGCCCATCCAAAAAGGTTCCTCAGCTCGGCCAGCAACCTCAGCGGCCCTTGGGTCCATTGCCATCTCTGGACGAGCTTAATGTGCAACGAGTATTGGCCGAGACTGTACTAACCAGAGCGCAAGTCCTGGGGGAAGAAGAGGTGCATGTAAACACAACGCTGAAGTGGCCGTTTAAGCTTGGCGAGCCTATGGTCCCTCCTAAAATGGAGAGCAAGCTACAGACGAAGATGCGCCGATTCCATGAGTGGTACTTGGAAGAATCAAGAAGGAATAAACGACGCATGATCAAAGTAGGCGTGAAGGACCATGATTTCTACAATGATGACGATGATTGGGTCTGGCTGAGGTTTAAGGATATATATGAGCTGTACCACCGCGACGCCATGGACGTGGATTTGATCACCTGTTGGACACTGTAAGTACTTTGTTGTTGCTTATAATTCACAGTTTGAAAACAATAATTCCAATCTATGCTGACGCGGGCTTTATTTATTGCTTAACATATGTAGAATGGAGATTCAAAAATGTCGGAGATCCGGGATATATGGCGTTGGTTTCGTGGATCCTCGAAGGATAAGTGAAAATATGATATTGATGAATCCTGAGGAAACATATGGAAACCTATACAAGTACATTAAGAAACAAAATTACTGCGACTCCATACTAATCCCGTACAACATCGAGTGAGTACATACACAAGCTTCTTCTTATACTGTGTGTGTACTATTTCATTTCTGATTATAATGTATACATGTATACAGATTCCACTGGTTCCTAATAATATTGTGTCCTGACCGGGGTGTCGTGAACGTCTTTGATTCATTGCACACTCCAAAAGAAAAACTACAGAACATCATGGACATGATGACAAGGTGATGTATATTTTCCCCTACTTAATTCACCCCTTACACTCGCAATGACTTAACTCAATTTTTTTGTTCGCAGGGCCTGGAATCAATTTCGTCAAGAACACCCGGGTATTCAACATGAAACACTAAAATGGAACATTGGCTTTCCGGTAAGCAAGTAACTTGTATATGTAGGCCTCGGCTAATATATTATATGAATTTTACTTAATTTCTTTTGGTCGACAGTGTGCCAAACAGGGGAAGGGAAATAATTTATGTGCATACTATGTTTGCGATTACATGTGGAATTGGGGACATAAAAAGCTTACACAACACGATATTATGGTACGTAATAATATTATTATTAATAAACACATTTCCATTATTATTAAGTGCACAATTATTGTCTCCAACTCGGCGGATTAAATATCTTTCAATTATTTGTAAATTATAGATGTTCAACCTGAAGGAAGAGTCCCTAGAGCTAGAAAGAATTGACGCAATTGCAGAACAACTCGTCGGATGGATCTGGGACGAGGTCGTCAATCCCCGAGGAGAATTCCACTCGCCAGTACTGGAGGACGTGCCGGACAGTCCAACAAGTCGTCAATCTTAATTAAGTAGAAAATACAGTTTAAATATATATAACTCGAGTTGACATGCATGAATATCTACTTTTGTAATATATATGTCTTCTATTTTGATGAAATGTCAGCTAATATGAATATAGAGTCAGCCGATTTCGCATTAGAATACACGTATTACAATATATACGTATATACACGTATATAGACGTGCATGCATGGCTACTGAAAAAAGCAAAAAAAAAAGAAATCCGGGGCCTTTAGCACCGGTTGCAGACTGCAACCGGTGCTAAAGGCAGGCCCTTTAACACCCGGTGCAGCCACGACCAGGTGCTAAAGGCCCTGCTAAAGGCGCTGCGGGGCAGGCCCTTTAACACTGGGTGACCCGGTGCTAAAGGGACCCTTTAGCACCGGTTATTCAACCCGGTGCTAAAGGGGTACCCCTTTAGCCTCGGATTAGTTGCACTGGGTGGGAAACCCGGTGCTAAAGGGCTTTCCTACCCGGTGCAGATGTTGATCATTCTGGTAGTGCCAGTGGCCGCAGGACATCCCTGCCACTGCTACACATGACCTTCGTCGTCACCAATATGCTCCCGCGGCCGCCGCTCAGATCCTCGCGAGACGGCACCAAATCGCAGAAAATGGCCCAACCACTCCCATCCTTGCGGTGGCATGGATTTTCGGCGGGCGAGGTGGAGATGGGGGTGGTGGCGCTAGGTTTAGATGCCGTCCCACAGAAGGAGCGACACGGGGCATGGGAGGGTTTTTCTTTAACTGTTCCCAATTGCTTGCCATCTATCGCTGCTAAAGCCATAGAAACATCGAATGATGCATGTGGTGGTGAAAAAAAAAGAAACATGAGCTTTGGTTAAAGCCGGTACCCGGAGCCATGCTCTTAAACATTGCAATTTAGTGGTAATTTGGTTGTCTACATTAATTACAAGTTTGCAACCAACTGCAAAGGGGCCTCCAAGCCCGAACTGTGTGTGCAGCACGCCCAAAATAGCCATGCTAGCTTATGCAGGCTTTGCCCAAGCCGCCTAGGCCCACAATGGGTTGCTGTGATCATTGTCCAATGTCCATGGTCGGCGCATTCGTGCTGTACATGCCATTGCTACTGCTGGTCACTGTGTGAAACAACGACACTAATCAGAACACGTGTGCTTGTTTGCCTTGAGATCGCCTCCTCGATGGAGGCCTGATCTCATCATTCTTGTCTCCTTGTTCCGGGACGAGGCGTGCCCCGGCCTGCATGTGGATGACGATGTGCTTGATGTTCTTTAATTATCCAGTGCTTATATTGAGTAATGAACCCTACCATCACGAGGGCTCATCATCGCCGCCATCCCAGCCAACAATGAAGCAGCAAGTAGCTTACACCTTTTTTTTTTCTTTCTGAATAGCATACTGCGGCTGCTACGTTATGTGAAGATCAGTCCATCATTTCGTTTTGTTAGTATGCACGACGTATTCATTGTTGTTACTGTTTTGTTAGACCAGTCTCAGTGCACAGTTTCACTACACGGTTACTTAGACCAGGTACTAGGTAACTGAGCCAAAAAAGTTTCATGGTGATGAAACTCTTTTCACAAACCATAAAACTTTTCTTTCTCTCTCCTATGCCACATCAGCGTATTTAATATCATAAAATCTCCATAAAACCCTTTTCTTTCCCTCTCCTATGCCACATCAGCGTATTTAATATCATAAAATCTCCATAAAACCTCGCTGAGACGGGCCTTAGGATACATCATACAGGGCTCCGTGCGCCTTCTTTGTGTTGAGGGCATGTTGGCTAATCACATTTCTTTTTTACACATGTGCTGGATGCTGGTGTAGAAAAATCATTTACATGTTCTTCCTTCAGCTCAATGCAAGAAAATAACATGGCAAACACAACATGTTAATCTCGACTCAAAAATGTTATATATTGAATGCTCTTTTCTTAGAAACATGAATAGCATATAAGGACCCCATAAGTAATTCTCAAAAAAAAATATATATATAAGGACCCCATAAGTGGCTTTGATATTAAGAAGAAATAGCCGATTTTCTTCTATTTTCAAAATTCGATTATTATGTTGATACTTAAAAAAAAATGGAAACATGTTACATAGCACTTGCTCTAGTTGTTTATGTACTAAGTGCGCCTGATGTTCAAGCCGTCTCTCTTCCGTCGAACAGTACGTAGTATTTTCCTGTGAGCAATACCTATTTGCAGTTACAGAGGGATTTCCTTTTCTTTGTTTGCTGAATTTACAAAGGCGTACCCCTTAGTTTACATGTGTATAACAGAAAACGCAAGGCTATTTGACCAACATAAAAGGACCTAATTCTAAGATGAAACATTCGCGTAACTTCTATTTATAAACTGTGACTATCAAACCTATGATTATATATCAATAAACAGAAACGTGTTATATAACAGAGAACTGCTCCTATTAATTGTTCGGGCTTCATTTTCAAGCTGTCTCTCTTCGATCAGTAGTATTTTATTTTTCTTGTGCAATATTTAATAAAGTATTATTTTTTTGGTGAAAAATACAGTATTATTATTTTATAGTGATCATTTACATATTGTTATAAGAAATATATTTGTCTTCATATGTCCTAAATTCATAATCATAACTTTCACATAATTCAAACTTATATAGCTACTTGAGTTAGAAATCATTTAAATTTTCTCCTATACGAAACCTCGGGCAGTCCCAACCCATAGTGTCTATAGGTAGTGTTCATGCATGTTATCAAGACATCGCTTTATACACTACATTCTCCAACCCATGATTTCTTAGGATAGATCCTTAATAAATTCATCATCTTTTCTCTCTACCAATCATACTTGTTCTTTATCTATCATGAAGACACCATCCTCCCCCAATACAAACTTTGGTAGTGTCCTGTGCATATAGTTTCTTGTGTAGACACTTGGTCTTGCATGAGACCCAGTTTCTTCCTCTTTCCATTCTCTCTCTTATTTACGGTACCACATAAGCAAAGAGTCCTACGTGGCAGACTAATTAATGCCCTAGCCAGCAAGAAATGACTAAGTTGCTTTGAAATTAATAAGAATTTATAATTCAGTTAAATGCTCGTTTTTTGAAAATCAATGTTTTAGAAATGTTCCCATTGTTAATTAATGACAAGAGGAAATGAAAAAAAAAGAAGATATATCAAGAGTCAATCATCAAGGGTCAAGGGTGGACTTTAAATGGTAACACCTTCTACATTTCAGTCGCGTACTCAAATCTAGAATGACTTTATTATTAATCGAAATCTGGAGCCTGTCACTCCTTTCTTTTGAGCGGAAAACTAATTTCCATTAACCAGAACTAACACATATCTCTGGTTACCAGATCAACGACACCGGGAGGAGCCTGTCACTCATTTTTGAAACAGAACGTGCCGGATTCTCGTTGATTAATTTTGTGAAATCAATGGATAACTTATTGAACCATAAATTCGGCTCCATTATTGGAGGGTCTCAACTTGTCAGTCGGCATTTTCTAGTGATGATATATATCGCAATGGATTAGATATATACTACTCTCTTTAGGCATAATTGACCAGTTCATCTAAAATGCTCGGTTGTTGTTGAAGAATTTATCTAACACTCTCTTTTTAGGTTCCCTTGCGCGCATAGACCAGAAGTGGACCACACCAATGCCCAATTGTGAAAATACAATAACAAGACGCCTATACTTTTCAAGTCACATTGCTTGACCGGAAGCAGTAATCATAGCACCTACGAGCATCAGAGTTCCATTGATTCACAAAGTTCAGAGTTTGAACACAAGAAAAGCTATTTTTTATCCACTTTCTTTTGGTCCCGATGCTGCTGATGCCCTACATAGATATGCATCTATACAAAATTACCAGTGATCCATCAGAGTAAAGTGCGCAAACAATATGTATCACGAATTCAAGTGTAGCCTTTGGGACCATCTGGGTAACCAATCATGAGCCGTGATGCAACCTTTTGTCCCCTTATCAGCCTTTTGCTTGCTAGGGCACTTGCTGCCCCGTTGCATGGCACCCTGCACCAACAGGCATCTGCATCTGGAGACGTGGGTGCATGTCATGTCCCTACAAGCGAATCCAACAGTCCCTGACATGCAGGCCTGATGGTAAATCGCACCGCTAAATGGGTCCACCGTCCACGTACGGTATTGCTAAATATACTGTTTTGAAAGCATAGTAGGAGGAACCATATCCATTGCCGATCTCCCTTTCCTCATCACGTAATCATATGACGCATATGCTCGCTAGCCTTGAGATTGTCTCAGCAGCGCCTGATCTCATCATGTATGTCTGCTTACTGCAAGACTAGGCGTGCTCCGGCATGTAAATTATATGTTTCATTGGCTTTTTATGTAGTGCTTACTCAGTAATGAACCCTAGATTGGCCTACCATCAGGAGAGCTCATCATCGCCGCCATCCCAACTATCAATGAAGCATCCTACTGTTTTCTCCTCTATGTCAAAATCATCTCATCATTTCGTTTTGTCAGTATGCTCAAGGAATTCATTGTTGTTAGTTTTTACTGTCTGTTAGGATATGTTAGATATTACCTATGAACATAAAGTCACATAAACTACAGGATCTTAATCATAACCTAACACATGATGAATCTACTAATATGGAATACTGAACTAACCATTATCGGCCATGAGGGATGCTCGAGCCGTAGAGGAAGTAGTCCTACTTGTTGATGCAGCGAGACAGCAGCGTCCTCCTTGAGCAAGGGAAGAAGCTTCTACACCCTCCAGCACCTTAGCAACCGAATTTGGGATGGCTAATCACGAGTTGGGACTTAAGCCCAAGAAAAGAGTCTGCCACCACTTATATTTATAGTGCTGTGGGTGCAGGGCCTTGCCCCTTAGATATGGAAACAAGTTTCAGGCCCACCGATTACAGCCCATTACTTTCCTTAATCATGTTTAGGTGGTAAACGCGTCACTAAGTTCATTAACTGTGAAGATCACCTTCTAAATATATTTGCACTGCTTTAACAGTGAAGAACTCTCACCATATATATTTCCAACATTCTTGCACTTGATCCAACAGTTAATAACTAATTTTCGCATCACACTTATGTTTGCACTTAGTACAATAGCAAGATCCGAGCAATGCATCGTCAGTAGCATTAACTTACTACTGTGACCCATTACTCACAGATCAATGTGATACTTCAATAGAACACTTGTTTGGAAACTATCATGAACAAGAATCAGTATCAAGACTGTCCATAAACCAATACTAATTTCGTGAAAATTTAAATAGGATGAGTGACAAGTCTTAAATGGATCTGCTAGCATCAACTTAACTTATTTCTTAAACTTAGCAACTTGATCCTGGGACCTTTCTTTCACAACACAATATTTCAATCATCAACAATTATGTTGTTACTTGAACAAATACCGCAACCATAGCATTATGAATGTACTGTCTTTAACTCAATAATATCGGAATGTATGAGTAATCTTACCTGATTAAAACATGCTTCATACAACCTTAGCTTTTATTGCTCTAGGTTTGTATTAGAGCTCTTAATTTAGTCGCTCTTTTCTGCAAGAGTGAAGGACATAATCTAATGTGCACTTTTACATCCAAAATGCTTATCTAAATAACTTATGATGAAAAAGCATGTCATTTTGGTGGCTTGCACCTATTCCAGTGGACTTTCCTGGATTAACATATTCATAAGGCTTTCCGATTTGTAAATGCCAAGTCAAAACTTAGAGACTTATGCATAAGCTTGTGACAGCTGAAGCATACGGAACATTATCCTTTATCTCACTTTATCTTTATTCTTTATATATTGGTTCAAACCAAAATTCGCATCATCATGCAAATAGTACAGGCACAACTTTATCCTTTTATTCTTATTATATCACAAAGATTACTCATATCCTCAGTGATAATCCTAACACTCCATTGTCCAAAATGAGTGAATCTTTAACACTGAAAATGGAAAATACTTTCACTAAGATTTCCTTTAAATGTAGTTGAATGATAGATAGATTCTTAATTTTAGCAGCATATTCTAATCGCCATTTTACTTAACAGAGCACCATCCACTTAGAGTATTAGGACAACAACTTTTACACCTTAATTTTATAATCCATATATTATCCATGATTTTTTTTAACCATGGTAGACTACAAGCTCAGTATTCTAATGTCTTTTGGAATAACTCTTAGATTGTAGGCCATTTACAACCAACTGATTTGACTCCATTAGAAAATACTGTTAAGAACTATACTCATACTTTCAAAGCTCATAGCCTCAATCATGGCCTCATTATTCTCATCTTCAAAATTAATTACTTAAACTTTATTTATCAAGTACTATCCTTCTTTGTTGAGGGCAATCAAATAATGAGAAGTCCTCAACAGAATCTATAGTAACTATGGACGGAGGAATGACAACTTAAGGCACACATAAATATATTATGGAAATCAATACGGGAACTAAACCCTATATTTCCTTAGAATTTCCACTTCCTCCTTTGTGAGCTCCCGATCTTTGCATTCATTTGAACACAATTATTTCGTTTCCAAAACTTAGTGAAAACAATTATAACAGTGGAATGGTAACCTTTTCAACTTATTGGGTAACCATAAGTGATAGCTCTTTTGACTTAGAATCTTAATTGATTAATTCTTTGATATTACTTTTGTCTTGCTTAAGATGTATTAAATACCACTGATGAACTTCCTTTATTGGTCTAGCCCACAACAGCGATGGCCAGAAGACAGACAATAACAGTAAAGCTTATTATTTCTATACTCATCAATCAGTGATGGCCAAAATGATAAATACAACCGTACTTCAAAAGTCTCTAGCTTCGTTGAACTAGTCGAATCAGCGATGGCCAGAAATGAACAAGAACAACTAGGTTTTGTGAAAACAACGATGGCCAGAAATAATGGATAAAGCCACACTTATTGAACCATCACGTAAAATATAGCAAATAACAAAATAGCAAAGCCAACAATAATAATGACATATTTACTATCTCTAAACTCACAGAATTGTTCAGAATCACTAAGCGTTGAAACAATTGAGGCTTTTCTCAAACTAAACCAAACAACAATATGAAACTAACACTAAACTAATAGAAAAATTGATGCAAAGCTTCTAATGCTTTCGACTGCTTTATTTTCTTCATCATCATTGCAGACTTTGCTCCCCTTGACTCCCCTTATCTTATGGCTCAAAATCAATGCCTGCAGGGAGTGCATACGAGTTAATCCACCAAGTATCAGGGGAAACTTAATTTAATAAACTCACGAGACAACTTTATTACCCTTCTTCTGAAGCCACTTCTTAAACTTAGGACATTTTTGTTGTACATTCTTGAGTGACTTACTGAATCTGCAGCTTATTGGAATATCCACGTTTTGAACATGTCTACCATGATCCTCAGGTAGAGAAGCAATAATGTACTGCATTAGCTGGTCATCAGAGATGGACCTGTCAAGTGCACTCAACTTAGTAGACATATTAATCATGCTACCAATGTGTATATTCAAAGCACTTTGCCCATTATAACGTGAGTTAGATAACTTATTAATGAGAAAATCAGCATAATAATCCTCAACAGACTTCAGGAATTCCCCAATACTTAGCTCCCTGTCATCTATCTTATGAGGAAATGCTCCCCATATTGCATCCTAGATTGAATGCCTAATGGCCATTTCTGTTGGATTTTTCCCATTTCCCTGAGTTGGAGTTCAACTCCCTTACTTTCTCATCATAATCCTTAGCACCTATAGGAGCTTCGGGCTTCACCTCACTAAGTTCATAATCAAGGTCAGAACCACACCTCCTTATTGCACTAAGGATAATTGGTGCCAGTAAAGGGCTTAATGGTCCTTAGCAAGCCCTCATAACTCACTGAAAAATACATCAAAATAATGTCTCAGTAATCATAAAACAATATGATGCTCATAAAGCATGAAAATTAACCCTACGATGGTTTGGTTAAAACATGCAATAAGTTTCAATTTGCATCATCGATGGGTAGAAAACATAAACAAACTTAACATTAAACTCATAATTAAAACATGAGAATTAATTACAAGTGTACTCCAATAAAAATTCTTATAACTTTTATTCAATCGGAGATCATCTTATTTGTATACGGTGGAAATCATAATTTTCGCAAATCCAATATTATACCTAAATATTTATTGAATATAAGAAGAGATAAACTTAAACTTGGACTTATTTAAACAATCCAACAAATCATTAAGAAAACGTAAATTACTTTAAACTTTTAGGTTCATAAAATTCAAGTAGGAGCATATTTGAATAAGACATAAACATTATATAACTCAAAGTTTACTGTAGTTTAGAAAACTCATAAACTCATATCTCATTAGATCAAATTATGTTGAAAATAATTAACATAATCATAATCCCTTAAAGCTCAAATGTTCTCAACAAATATTTCCCAAAATACAATGAAAATTAGCCTTGTAATTTATCGAGTAAAATAAGGAAATATACATAATTTTCCATCAGAAAAGGAAATATACATAATGAGAGAAGCAATTCGTAATTACTAAGCAATGAGAATATTCATTTTTATAAATAAAACTTAAATAAATGCAATTTGAACTTTTTTGTAAAGGTCATAAATTTAAACTTATCTTATTTAATAAGCACACGAACATTAAATGCAACTAAGAATAATACTAAAAGCCCAAGGTAAATTTATTTTTTGACCAAAGTCAGTAGGGGAAACCCCTACTTTTTTATATTATTTATTTCAAACCCAGTTAATTCGCTCCCACAGGGAGTCGAACCTGGGTTTGTTGGGTGCTACTCAGGTGCTCTAACCACTAGACTTGAGGCCCTTTCACACAAGGTAAATTTATTATTAGTGGTTATCCCAAAATTCATACTTGAACTTAGTCTTATAACTCATTAAAATATGGGAAAACACTATTTAATAATTAAGTAATATCTTGCATTAATAAAATAAGCAATATCTCATTTGCAAATTATAAATTGTAGTAAAACAAAATTATGAAATAACATTAGTTAACTTAGGGCTAAGCTAAAACATTGAATAAATATTCACAAACATAATACTGAAATTGGATTACAAAACAGTAATTAAATAGGCCTTAAAACATCATCATGGAAGGCAAACACTTAGAAAACATTAAATAAGTCTAAAACTTAAATAAGCCCAAAACTTAATTGACCCACGACGGTCCACCAGTGGGAAGCGTTCATGCGTTTTGGCGCGTAGGCCGCTCGGCACGGCTCGACCC
Organism: Echinochloa phyllopogon; assembly: GCA_033239725.1. Classification (NCBI taxonomy): domain Eukaryota; kingdom Viridiplantae; phylum Streptophyta; class Magnoliopsida; order Poales; family Poaceae; genus Echinochloa; species Echinochloa phyllopogon. The sequence goes on along the minus strand of BTCW01000007.1, from coordinate 4,690,856 downwards.
ATCGTAGCGCGTAACTGCGTGGCTTGACGTTGCGGCCCATCATAGAGCATGTGCGGCCCAGCCCGTGAGCACTCAGAGCAACCCAGGGGAGCGTGCAGACGCGCAGCTCAGCTAGCCCAAGAATGCAGCCCTACGTGCAGACCTTAACGCCGAGGCCCATCTGGCACAGGCACACGTCAGGCTGCTCTATGCGCGTGGAGCCCAATCACTTAGCAGCGTGGCCATGGCACGGCATCGGCCTAGAATCCCAAAGAAACCCTAATGTGCATGCATCTTGGCCATTAATCTGAATCCGACTGACGAGAACTCTCCGGGCTGAGTATAAAAGTGGATCGCCCGGTCCAAAAATCCAACCTCTTTTCCCCTTCCTTTTTCTCCCCACACAAAGCACACCGGCCGCTGCTTCTCATGCCTTCTCGGGTGCCCGCTAGTCGCGCCACCGCACGTCCTCGTGCGTGCGCGCCTGGCCGTGTGACGCGGGTGCCGGATGTGGGCCGCAGGTGAGCGCCGCCGTTAGCTGGCCGGCTGGCCGCGGGCGCCGCACACCTAATGGTCGAGTGCCCCACGTGCACCACCGTCGCTATGCCTCTTGCGCTTACGTGTGGCCCCAACTGCCAGAGCCAGAGTGCGGCGCGAGCGTTGGGCTCTGGGGCCACCGTGCTCCAGATCTGGCTGCAACCATCAGGAGCTTGGTGTCGAGTGCTGCCACACCGAGTGGCTCCCCATGTGCCGCGCGCCATCATCCCAAGTGCGGTGCTTAGGGCATCGCATGTGTGGCTTTATGGTGTTGTCACGGGCCCTCTCGCCGGGATGACGTGCAATGAAGTCGCGCGACTTGCCGTCGAGGGGCTCCGCCGGAACACCTCATCATGCGATTTGGGACCCATGCGCGGCAAGCGAAACTTAGGGTAAGATCGGTAAGATTCTTGGGGTTAGGTTTTGCTTCATGAAGGGATCTGAGAAAATTGTTTCCCCTCTGTGTATTTGCTTACTATGATGTCAATATCATGGATCTAGATCTAATGATTTCATGAAAATGAACTGACAATAAGAAAACCCTAACCTTAATCGCTTTAACATGATAATTTGCCTTAGCGTGTCACTGAGGTGATAATTTTGATTATGACTTGCCTCATAGAGATGTAATCCGGTAGTGATAAATGTGAACAGATAACAAATTGATACTAATCTGGTCATAACCGAACAAGATCTAAATGAATGGCATTAAAACGTGCAGGAACACTAACTGCATGGATCTCATTTTCACACAACATAATCTAATCGACTAACATGAGCATCATGGCTTAAGAGTTTAGAACAACAAGGTAGGTTATGAATGGCTAAACTGATACCAATTGTTAGATATTGCCTATGAACATAAAGGCACATAAACTACAAGATTTTAATCATAACCTAGCACATGATGAGAATCTACTAATTCGGAATACTGAACTAACCGTTATCAACCTTGAGGGATGCTCGAGCCATAGAGGAAGTAGTCGTACTTGTTGATGCAGCGAGATAGCAGCGTCCTCCTTGCAACCGTATTTAGGATGGCTAATCATGAGTTGGGACTTAAGCTCAAGAAAAGAGTCAATCACCCCATAAGATTTACAGTGCTGAGGGTGCAGGCCCTTGCCCCTGATACGGAAACAAGTATCGGTCCCACCGATTACAGCCCACTACATTCCTTAATCTTATTTAGGTGGTAAGGACTCTTTCCAAATTTATTTCCAACAGGATAGACTATCGGAAGGGAGTGTCTTGCATTGTGGTCAGTGCAAGCTTTCTAATTTACATGTTTGTTGTTGTAGCTTCAATTCAAAATCCTTTACATATTTATTTCTTCAATCCGGGAAACTAGGAAGACAATGTTCGAGGAATCATTTCAAGCTTGTATGTGGAATCATTTCTCCACTTACATAGTTTTTTGCTTGATCCTTTTTTTATTTTCTTCATTGCACTCTGGGGTAGGGAAAAAAAGCTCATGTCTACTTTAGCACCCCTCCGAAAAACCCTTAGGCGCAGTTTCATGATCCAATCTCCAAATAAGTCATGTGAGTAGTAAAACGGAATGTATTCGACAAGTTCTACGCATCTGTAGCCTCAGATCGTTCATCGGGGCAATTGACCAAAAATTCAATTGTACAAAACTTATTTAGTTGTTTTATGCATACAACGTACAAATCATATCTGATTGTTTTATGCATACGCCTTCCAACGTATAAAGCATATTTGGTTGTTTTATGCATACTGGGTGTCACAAGTATGGGTACTTTGACAAATTAAAGCAGATAAACAAAGCATCTACTAGCAAATAAACACAAAAAATTTGAGATCATTGAAAATTCAAATAACTCAACCATATGGTTGAGACAGAATATGATTTCAAAAAAAAAACTACAACATACTATAAATTTTTTGAGCTAAAACAATTTTGTTATTCGAAGATTAAACATGATTTTAGTATTTTAATTGCATAATTTTTCATAAAAAATATAGGACAATTTTTGGAAAATTATTTGAAATTTTTTAATAAAGTCTATTTGACCACAAACTATTAGCATAGCCCAATTTTCGGGCCTTCGGGCTCACGTGGTTCAATATAAGACAAACGTCGTGCCGCATATGCCAAAAGCACCTACAGGATCAATTAGGGATGTGAATGTCTCATATTACATAGTTTATGGTGTAGGATATTCGGTTTTGTACTTCAAGGATGAAAATCAGACAACTTCAATACATGAGGGAGCGCAAGTGGACTTTTTGGTCTTTTTGAGACTTTTTCCCATGTCATATGAACTGGTTACCTTTTTTTGGTGATAGGGAGGACAAAGAGAGAGAAAAAGCCATATGGCCAGCTCTGTTAAATGATAGGGTGAAGCTTAGTTAGCTTTACTGATTGTCGGATCTAAGACCCGGCAATCCACTACGGGATACCCGAGTGGCAGATTTTTAGGAGAGGGATCGTCGAGCGAGTAGCTTGATGGTGACACGGGAGGCACTGTTTTAGACGGGTCCGGGCTACCTAGAGGTATAATTGTATTGCTAGAACTCGGCCAAGCTTCAGGGAGCAAGGACGAGCGTTTGGTTACAATGGTTGTGTTACCCTCAAGGGGTTGCCCTAGGCCATCTTATATAGGGTGACAGACTAGGGTGTACAAGTCGGTTTCAATCTAAACCTTTTAGATTACATCACGGAATCTTATCCGACTAGGTTTCCAGTAACATCTCGAGATATCCAGAGTGTAGCTTACCGCGCCTTCATCAAACTTGTCCATCAAGTTGGGGATTTCCTCATGGGGCGCCTAGGGGTCAGCCCACAACCTTGTCAGGCGTGGGCCCAGGTCGGCGCTAATCTCCTTTGACTATGGGCCCGGTAGTCCACACCGATGAATGGTGATATTGAGGAATTGTATAAAAATGTCTGGCTCCGTTCTTAGTGGTAGGTAATATGCCCATTAACAGCAGGTTATCTTTGACGTCTTCATCATTATGAAAATCTTGTGGTCCAGTCTATTCCATGCATTCAAAAGGATAGGGTGTGTACATTCATAGGGCGTGAGATGTGCATGTGTGTATATTAGGGTTATGTACTATATATGGAAAAACTGAAATTTACCATGACCTATCCTTTTATGTTTGATGTTTTTAGTTTTTATTGAGCGTACACTTTGATTTTTTTAGCCATGCCCACTTTCTTTTTGTTTCAATTTTATTTTGCTCTCAATTACCATATTCACCTAATGTGGCGGTGATGTAGTTTAGGATTGATCCCTTTTAACACACATCTCAACCATGTTCTCCAGCCCCAGTATCACAATCAAGTGCCAACCTGGGCTCTTTACATTCTCTGCTACTTTGGCCTCATTGTTTTTTTCTCGACAGACGTCTACTCTGTCACCTCTAAACAACTTCCCCATGGCCTTGTTTGCTCTGTTCTCCTTCGTGTCCCTAGCCACATAACGCCATCATGGTGACCATGCACACCTAGATTGGTTACACATGGTGAAAGAAGGTTTAGGAAGCAATACTGTGTGTCATCAATGATCCTATGGAAGAAATGCTATGTGCCTCTCGGCTCATCAGATAATTCAGAGATGCTTAGGTTCATTTCCTATCATGCATGCCATCAACTTAGCTCGGGTTTCATGGACTCCAACAAATTCTAGGTTATTTTTGATTGGAATATACTTGGTAGAGATAGAGATTATCTGATATTTCGTGGAGTTCTTTTTTATTATAATAGAGATTTTAGTGATTGATCTTACATTTCAAATTGCAATTTCTCTTTTCTTCATGACAATTGTTTAAATTCTTTGGTTGTACTCCCTTTGTTCCGCTTTAAACGTCGTTGTAGACTCTTGCCAGATGCATGCGAGGTGAAGTGGACCTGGACAGACTTTGCATTCAGATACGTAGACAATGAGATGAACTTGGACATACAAAAGGACCCCTAGGACGACGTTTAATACGGGACAGAGGGAGTACATGTTACTTTGCCAAGGCATCAAAAGTCCACACATAACGAATCATTATATGGATGATAAATCAATGAGATTTTTATGGAAAATGGTGGCAATGGACAAAATAAATTATACCAATAGTATTATTGAAGGAAATAAATCATTTCAATTTTCAATACAATAATAGGCACTAGCTATCATTATGCCGAATCAAACAAATATAAATCATGCCTAATCCAACGGAGATAACTTAACTCTAGAGAAACATAACTACTCCGTACTAACTATTGACTGATTCTTCTCTGATGATGTGGTTTCAACCTTTTATTTACAAAAGAAGCAGTAACACCTGCCCTTAAACCTCCCCTTTCACACACTTGTGTTCCATGACTGTAGCTTTAAGTATTTTGGACTCTAGAAAGCACTCTGTTTTGCACAACCATGCTGTACAGAATGGTATCCTTGGAAGTGTATAGCCACAGTCCTCTGCAGAAATAAAAAAAAATATCAAAACATGTATATATGTCCATATTCTATTATTAATTTATAATCCTTCGTGCAAATCACATGGGAATGTTCTTAAAAAACATTGAGTTTGTTTGGTAAAAAAGATAAGATTTTTTTTGGAATAAGAAAAATTAGGAAACTAAACATAAGCTAGGTGGAAAATAATATAAATTGTATCTGAGATCGATTGTATTACCATCTAAATAACCTGTAGAAAAATTGAATAGATGAAAAATACGAATCAGCTGAAGTCCGATATGGGTGTAGCATGAGCACTACAAGAAGGCAGTAGAGGGTTGCCTGCTTTGCATTCATATTGTTTGAGATGGAAAAATGGTAGGCTATGGAAATAGATAGATAACATGCGGCTATATTTATAGATACCTTATACCCTTGATCGTGAGAGAGAAAAAGGGATCGATGACTATTTCATTCTTGGGTTTAGAGGTGCTGATGGCTGCAGTGAATTCTTTGACTTTACATTTTTCTCACTTTGCTTTGGCTCCTGTTGTGTATATATTTAGGTAGTATGGGTCAAATAACAACCATTAGCCCGAAGAATTGGACAATTCAGAAGAAACATGCAGATTATTTACTTGCTCTATGAACTACATGCATCACTTACCTTTGTGTTTTTTATTTATTTCGCAATAAATTTAGTGGGACTCTTGCATTGCCACTCATGAAGAGTTGAGTCCTTACTTCATTGTCCAACAAGTTAGACTGTGTTTGTTGCCCGACCCGGATTTTATAGAGCTGCATCATATATCATGGACGGGTGGAAGAAGGTCGACTAGAACCGTATTGTTGGTATTTATTATGGTCATAGATATTCTGTAAGCGCAAAGAAGTATGTTGTAGCATTTCACCCGGGAGTATCCCAAAGTATCATATTTGTTTATTCCATAGGGAAAGTGGTTGGGTCTATATGGTTGTTAACCAATCCATTGTTTCATAACATGAATGACATATCTACTATCTAGATAGGGGTGAACAATAGGGAGGTAGTGCAACACATAGAAGAGCTCAATCACTTAAAGAGTGCAAACTTAGATGGGATGACAGTAGAAAGAGGAGCTAGGGATCCTATGCACTTCCTAGTCATGTCATCTACTAGCGTACAAGAATATATATACTTTACTCTATAAAGGTCTTGGAAACACATTTGATAGGAATATTGAGGTGTTAAGAGGAACATCACCTAATCCTAGGGAACACTTGATGTCTTATCTCAAAAGGCAAAACACCTAAACCCGAACATGGGGGATTACAAAGGATGGACAAGGTTGTCACCACCTGCCGCCTACCTCTACAAATCTGTGGGGTAAAGGTGCACTCAATGATATCCCATAGTCCAAACACCATATTTGCACTATGAAATACAACTCTGCCTATCCTAGCAATAGGAAGAGCAACACCATGGTACATTGAGACAATACCGTAATATGAATCAAAAGGCCTAGGTGCAATCATAAGAAAACAGCTATGCAAGGTATATAACTCATAGACTAAGGATAATCATTTCTCCACGATGAACATATTTATTGCTTGATCCTCTTTTTTTTGCTTTGCACTATGAAATTTAAACATTATTGACCAATCAGAGAATTTGTAACTAGGCCACTGATTCCGGTGGCACCTCTGAGCATTAGCGGGTGTTTGGTTCATTGAGTGGTAACGCAAATGGAAATGAAATCAAATAGCACTGTAATCTGAACCGGGATCATTGATTCCTTTCTTTGTTTGCTTTTCGCGATGTAACGTTATTGCATCCGGAGTGTTGCTTGGCTCCGGCGTGGGCGTAGGCACGTAGTCCAAAATGGGAGCAAAACGAGGGCAGGGCAGTAGGCCAGTAGCATGTCGAGAGGTAGATAGCAAGCACGGGTTTCTGATACGGCGGAAAAGTAGCGGTATCAAGTCCGTGTTGGTCGGGGATCCGATTACACGTTAACCAATTACAGAGTGTTCCAAACAAACAGATGTAATGGTAATGCTTACCCTCTGTAATGGAATTGCATTACATTTTAACAAACCAAACACTTGCTTAGAGTCTCCAATGATTTACAAACTCCAAAGTTCAAACACAAAGAACCTGAACTTATTTGCACAAGCTTGTCCTGTTCGCATGTTCCTTTGTTCTAAATGCTGCCTGTTGCCCTACATACCTATATATCATGCATCTTTAGAAAATTACCAACTGACCCATGTGTAAGCCATACTCCAGTGCACCTTTCGGGATCATCAGTGTAAATAATGAGCCGTGATTCATCTTCTGTCACCCTGCCAACAGAAAGAGTTGCATTTGCAGACCAGCCGTGGGTGTCTCATGTTTGCCCACTTGCCCCTCTTGGCCTCTCCTAGTAAACCACTACTATGAATTGGTAACATATAGTCATTGACACGTAGGGTCAAGTAGGAGGAACCATATCCACTGGTAATCACTTTTTTCATTGCTTGTAATCATGTGTCATAGTCCAAGAGCTGCTTTGGTTTGTGAAGCGGATGAAAGTAAAGTCGCTTGTGGTAGCTTGCTGCGACATGATCTTTTGGTCATGGTGCTCTCATTTTTTTGTTTCTTTTTTATGGGTTGTGTGCATCTTAGTTATGCAGAGGCCGGGTTGGATCTTATATAATTGTTTCATCTTGATGTAATTGTCTAAGATCAATAAAGCTTCCCTTTTCCCAAAAAAATGTGTGGTGCTTGTACCATATCGCCTAGAGATTGTTGTGTGAGCAAAACTGCAAAACCAGCTGATCTCATCATGCATTTTTCCTTTGTTCCAGTAGTTGGCGTTCCCGCCATGTAAATGATAAATTTGGCGGGCTTTACCTGTGATGCTTATTGAGTAGTGAACCCTACCATCGCAAGGGCTCATCAATCATCATCGCTGCCATTGATCCCAACCAATGAGGCAATGAAGCATATGACTGTTTTCTAGGCGGCGATAATATGTGAAGATATGGGTCAGAGGCTACTTTAGCCCTCATGTGTAAGGCACCAAGAGCATGCCCCTGGCCGGACTGCCTTTCAGTCTAGTGAAGGAGTGTCCGACAGGATTCGAACCCGGGCCGCAAGCTCCATCCACGAAGCTGTTAGCCACCTAGACCTCCTCCCGCTCCCAACAATATGTGAAGATCATTAGACCGATCATCTTGTTTTAGTATGCGCAACGAGTTCATTGTTGTCCCTGTTTGATTATTACTTCAATTGCCCTAAAAAGAATACAATTTTCGCACTTCAAGAAGTCAACTAATTTTCAGTGATCAAATCTACCAAAATAAGTATCATTAGATTGATTACTAAATATATTTTTCGTAGTCAACCTATTTGAAGGCATAAATATTGATACTATTTTTTTATAAACATGGTCAAATTTAAATCAGTGGACTTTTTGAAAAATGATAATTGTATTATTTTGGACGGAAGGAGTAGCTACCCGGCTACCCCCTCTATCCTAAATTGTTGGTATGTCTGGCTTTTCTAGACACATATCTTTGTGTCTATAATTTGGAATGAAGAGCATCCAAAGGGAGCATGTGTCCAGTGCACCCTTGCAATGCTTTGTGCGCAAGTGTATTCGGTGCTGATCTACGAATTATTTACTTGTTTTCTCTTTGCCGTACTATATGGAAAACAAAGGAGAAAAGTAGTGTTGACATCCAAAATTGGCAGACAGTGCAAACCGGTCTGACCGGTGTGCATAAACCGGTCAGACCGGTTTGGATAATGTTGTTAAAATGCAGATTGGACTTTACCTTGCGTAGCTCTCGTCGAGACAATCAAGATGCATATGTAAAACGCCTAATTTGGACTCCGGATGAGAGAGTTATGACTTCGGCAAGATCTGCACTCGGAAAAAGAGGTCAGACCGGTTTGGAATCCGGTCAGGCCGGTTTTTAAGCTGTAATTCGAGTAGGTTTAGATTTTCTGATGTAATCCCATATTGTAACTGACTCATGAGGGGTAAGACTTCCCCGGCCTATAAATATAAAGGCTAGAAGGCCGATTGAGATAGATCCAATCGAATCAAACATTACTTTACCCTTTATCTCAAACCCTAATCTCTTCCAACCACCATGCTACTCGTCCGCTGATCTCCACGACCAGAGATGACGTCCTAAGGCTCCCTGGTCGACCTAGGGCATGACGGTGACGTTCACACCCTGACGGGGTCCCTCCCGGGTGAGAGCTTCGACGGTCTTTGCTAGTTTGCTCGTAAACTAGTCGTTCTTCGTCACGTAAGTGCGTTGGTTATCTCTTTGCTGCTTTGCTCGTAAACCTTGCCGTCCTCCAACACGTAAGCTTGGTAGTTACCCTCACAAACAGTCGATTCTAGCGAAACCCTAGAAACCGGTCAGACCGGTTAAGCAAGCCGGTCAGACCGGTTTGTGCGAACTTGCTGATCTTCGTTCGTTTCAAGTACTCTCGTGTGTTGACCGAGATTTGCGTCAACACATTTTGGTGACTCCGCTGGGGAACGATAATTCTGGTTATTACAACCGAATTTTTCTACCCTAGCCTTGTGTGAATTGATCTACTATTTTGGTTCACCCTTCTTTTTGCATCTGGTCTTTTTAGACCAATTGCAAATATAATTGTGGTATTGCATCAGGCTGCTCAAGCCGATTGCACTCTACTTTGCTTGTTGTCGCATATCAAAGATCAAAAGTAGAGGCAAAGTGTTGGTTATTGATTGCTTGGATTATCAAGTATCTCTGGATTTATTGATTATAAGATCAGAAGCATCAAGACCTACTAAGAAGTATACATGGCGGGTTATTCATATGCACCACAACAATATTACTACGCCATGCCTGAGGTACAGCATGCAAATACATCATATGTTTCTAATGATTGTTTTGCTAGTACCATGAATCCTCATGTTGATGTTGCTAGATATGATACTAGTAGGCATATTGCAACGGCTAGTAATTGTTCAGATGGAGTTACTTATGCAAATTATAATTCTGAATTTTTTATGCAAAAGCCATTGCCAAATAATATGCATGCTTTAAATTTTAATTCTACTAGCAACATACAATATTATCATAACACATCGGCTGCAGAACAAGTTCACATGCCGATGAACAATTATCAAGGTCAAACTAACATGAGTTGGGCCAATCTTTATGAGACACCATATGCTAATGATTTTAATACTGTTCAACAAGGTGTTTCATATGCTTATTCATCGGTAACAAATTCAGAATATTTGACTCAAAGCATGCCGATGAACGAGAAAATTGGATATACTAATTTTAGATATCCGGCCAGTTATTCTCAACCGTCATATGATGCACAACATGTCCCTCAAGTGAATGTTGCATCTACTTTTTAAGCACAACATGCGAGTGCTAATAATCATGATTTGGCTCAAAATACTTCTGATAACTTTAGCCAAATTAAATTTTCAGCAAAGACACATGAACTTATTGAGAAGTATATCAACTTATTTCATGACAATAAGAAAAACAACGATTCAGATTTGACTAAAAGTTCGGTAATTACAACAACCGAACGATCTGGATCTGTTCAAACAAAAGAAACAAGCTTGGCTGTACAAAACCTTATCAGTAGTAAGAAAATAGCTGTGCTTGAATTCCAAGATGAAGTTGTGTATTTGTCTAGCGATTATTCTGTTATCAATAAATGTCAACTCATGGCTGGGAAGAGTTCATCCAACCAAAATGTTGAAGATTATGGCGTTGGAGGCAAAGAGGAGGCACTGACATGTTACGACTTGGTGCTTCCCAGTAAACTTGGGAAAACCGGTCTAACCGGTCCTACAATTTGGTCTGACCAGTTTCTACAGAAAGCAACTGTTGTGGGCTGCCATCAAGAGAAATACGACACCATCTATATCAAGGTTCAACGCCTCTCCAAAAATTTCAGCAAGGTATGCTTTGCAAGTAACTCCCAATCAGATCATGCATTTTTAATTAATTCATCTACTAGTGGTGATACTATGAATATTTCTAAAAGATCGATTGAAGATGGTAATTTACTTGCTAGCAGTGTCATACCTTCAGATTATGTCGGCCATTGTAATATAAAAATTAGGAAGGCCGATAAGAGCAAGATTTTGACATTTAAAATTTCTCCATCATCAGTGCCAAAGTTTTTCTCTACATGGTTTACTTATGGTCATTCTGGGATTAAAAATAAAAAATCAAAACCGAAAAGCGTTGTGAAATCCGATGATGATATAGTGATGAACTCTAAAGCATCGGATGTGAGAAGCACAAAGAAAAGTATAGTCGAATGGATTAATGAGAAATCTAAGCCATTCGTTTGCTCAGCCTTAAAACCTTCTCCACAAAAGCATCGGTTAGAGAAAATAAAATATACTTTCGATTTGACTTTGTGTGATGATTTATTTGATATATTGCTGGAGAAAAAATTTATTAAACCTTTTGGTCCCAAAATCTTGCTGTCATCTCTTGATGCAAAGGAGCGAAATTATTGCAAGTTGCATAATTCATTTGATCATAGTATTCAGAATTGCAATATGTTTCGCCAAATTATACAATCGGCCATTGACTCCGGACGATTAAAATTTTCTCATGCACAAGAGAATGACCAGTTGAAGTCAATTGGTCTTGCTGATAAGAAGTTACAAAATTGGCCAACATCGGCCAGCTTATGTAACAATGAAAATATTGGTGAGGAGAAAGATTCTGAGCCCTCAAGTGGTATAGAAGACATCGTCCAAATTGAAGATGTGTCAGAGGACGATGAGCTTAATAAAAATCAGGAAAATACCGGGGGGCAAACAGGTTCTTCACAATCGGAACAAGAACTGATTACTGCTGCTGTGCTAACGAGACCGATCAGACCGGTTTGCTCAACCGGTCAGACCGGTACGAAAGCGGTCAGACCGGTTGCTCAAACCGGTCAGACCGGTTCTGATCAGGGTCGCCCAGAAATATTGAAGTCAGGGCGTCCTAAGATGGATGGAGGTAAAGACCATGTTAAGCACAATAGTAAAAGGCTGAAGCTCACTTTTGATGAACTTCTGGCTAAATATCAAAAAGAAAATGAGGCCAAGCGTGCTAATCGGTCAAATGGAGCTAAATCATCAAGATCACCTCCTAAACATAATTCTGGGAATTGGAATTGGCAATGGAAGAGTCTTAATTCAGCAGCACCATATTCTTCTTTTGGTCCATCAATGCCATATTATATAGAGTATGCATCTCCACAAGAATCATCATATGCAAGACAACCTTATGATAAAAATGATCGTTTCGAGCATGAAAATCGGTCTAGAGTTCAAAATAAGAAAAAGATTGTCAAGCAGATTTATGTAGTGAAGAAGGATGGTCGCAAAGCTACAAGTTCAGATCTGAATACAATTGATGAAAAGCCAATTAATGTGTTAAAGACTTCGGCTATTAATGGCAATGAAGAGAAAAATTCAGCTATTGATATTCCAAATGCTAAATCTGAGCAAAAGAGGTTAAAGGAGCCAAAAATCAAGAAAGAGTTGTCGCTGTCCAAAGCTCAAGCACAGCTGAAGCATTTACTCGGTTCGTCAGATTGGCAAAAGAAGAAGCTCCAGAGACTTAGTGCCCAAGAGCTAAAAGAAAAAGGCATGGCGTGGGTTCCTAAAGGAAGCATTCAAACTCAAGACGAAGACGATGTTTCCACAGAAGTTGCAATGCAATTAAAGAAGAATAGAAGGTCCAAGAGACGATCTTCAAATATAAGGTTTGCACCAAATCATCAAAATTATTGGTCAATGCATCGTCTATTTGGTTCACAAATACCATATACGCCTGTGTATTGGAATTCATCCATGAATATGTTTGGTTATCCCTCATACTCTTATTTTGATCCTTGGATGTCATATGGGTCTTTATATCAAGGAGGGTTATCACTAAATTGTTATGCCTATTGATTAAATTCAAAAGCCAAAATATTTAGTTTTTGGAGATGGTTTTTATTCTGGATTTATATATCTCTCTACACTATTTCGGCTATACATATTCTTATGGATGAATTTACTGTAGATGATAATTTGTGTCATCCTTGGCAACATATATGGCCAATGAATGATTTTGATCATCGTCCTGAAGTGTTAAACTTCCCGATCAGATATCACTTGGTTATTTTAATGTCGGGGGGCAAGAAAGTTCACCAAAAGAAAGTTGGTCAGCTGATCAGGCGAAACCGGTCAGACCGGTTTCCCAAACCGGTCAGACCGGTTTGTCCCAGGATTAATAGAATGAACATTTTTTCCTTATGGATTTGGTATTCTTTTTGGATCGGCTTGAAAGAGTTCTCAAGGCATTGGTGCTGTTTTTGTTTTATCAAATGATGCTATAGCCGGTTTAAACATTTTATATCAATATTTAGGCCGAATATGAAGTTTTGTATTCAAGCTAGAAATCTTGTGATCCATTGGTGTGGAATAGGCAAAAGCGTTTGGTAATTCAAGTCCTTACGCTGAACTGATGATTATTTTATTCACAAAAGGAGTATCATAAAGATGCCTAGATGTTCAACCAACCGGTTTGTGAGACCGGTCTGACCGGTGTATGTCTACTATTCTGGCTATTGAAACTATAGAATTTGTTGCGGCCGAGGCTAGTAGTTAGAGAAGGCTTATTTTTGAATATTTGCATGATCCAAGATGCATTGCAAGATCAAGAGAAAGACAAACAAAAGGAATTCAAGAGTAATCCGACTATTATCAGCTTCAAGGTAGTTGTGTCATATTCATCCTTTGGCCGATTACTCACTTTTTGTGATGCAAATAATTTGTGGATGCAATATTGAATTAATTTACTATTCTTCATTCTCAAGTTGAGAAGTATTTCAAAAGATCAATTAACATTAAAAGCAATTTGGTCATTTTTATGCATCCATGATGGCTTACAAGTGTGAGGATGGTTTCTCCAAAATTTCATTGCCAAGACAGCATGTACTTAGACTTGTTCACTAACACAAGGTGTCCAAATAGTAGCAGCATGCTGAATTCTTCATATTGGATAGAATCAAGCCATATGGCCAATTGGAATATTTTGCACTAACAAGCAAGCTGGATATGGTTCTTTTACTTCGGCTAGAGGTTTATAATTCAAGGATGTGAGGCTGGTGGACACAATCAGTTGCAATTATAGAAGACAAAAGACCAATTGATATTAATTGTAATTGGGTCAATTTGTGCGTTCATGGTCATTTGAAGTATGAGGTTGACTTTGAACCAAATTTGAGACAATCATAGCTGAAGTAGTGTGTACTCAGGTTCATATATAATGGGAGATGCAGAAATATGAGCAGCATGGTGAAACCATCGTCTTGAGCCAAATCAAGATACGTGGATAATTGGACTTCTTCATCATTAGAGACAAGATGTGATATATGTACATGTGCTTATCAATGTTTCAGTGCAGTTTTGGCTTGGAGAAATATTTCTTGATACGCAAGCTTTACCAAGAAACAGGGGGGCATATGTTGACCCCCAAAATTGGCAGACAGTGCAAACCGGTCTGACCGGTGTGCAGAAACCGGTCAGACCAGTTTGGATAATGTTGTTAAAATGCAGATTGGACTTCACCATTGCGTAGCTCTCATCGAGACGATCAAGATGCATATGTAGAACGCCTAATTTGGACTCCGGATGAGAGAGTTATGACTTCGGCAAGATCTGCACTCGGGAAAAGAGGTCAGACCGGTTTGGAATCCGGTCAGACCGGTTTTTAAGCTGTAATTCAAGTAGGTTTAGGTTTTCTGATATAATCCCATATTGTAACCGACTCATGAGGGGTAAGACTTTCCCGGCCTATAAATATAAAGGCTAGAAGGCCGATTGAGATAGATCCAATCGAATCAAACATTACTTTACCTTTTATCTCGAACCCTAATCTCTTCCAACCTCCATGCTACTCGTCCGTTGATCTCCACGACCAGAGATGACGTCCTAAGGCTCGTTGGTTGACCTAGGGCACGACGGCGACGTTCACACCCTGACGGGGTCCCTCCCGGGTGAGAGCTTCGACGGTCTTTGCTAGTTTGCTCGTAAACTAGTCGTTCTTCGTCACGTAAGTGCGTTGGTTATCTCTTTGCTGGTTTGCTCGTAAACCTTGCCGTCCTCCAACACGTAAGCTTGGTAGTTACCCTCACAAACAGTCGATTCTAGCGAAACCCTAGAAACCGGTCAGACCGGTTAAGCAAGCCGGTCAGACCGGTTCGTGCGAACTTGCTGATCTTCGTTCGTTTCAAGTACTCTCGTGTGTTGACCGAGATTTGCGTCAACAAGTAGCGGACAAATGGGCACTAATTCTACATGGATCATCAACCCTCTTACTAAACATGCTAAACAATCATTCATGTAGGTCTAAAACACGTACTAATTAATCTAACTACTGATGTGGATGACCACAAAGAAGTGAAACGATGACCAGCGACGTGGCATGGCTATTGTGTTGCCTCCCTTGTAGTGACTTTCTCCAATTCATCTAATGGCAGAAACCCCGCCACAGACTACTTTCGGGTTCAGGATGTCATAGGGGGGCTCAGGTATATCTTCGGAAGATAGATAATCTTTAAATTTAATAGGACTATTAGGATTAACTATTGCCAACCAATATATCACCGGTTTAGGAATTAGGACGTTGTTCAATAGTTTTTTTTATACTTGATCCAACATGTGAACCATTTCATATAGACTAATTTAACATTTTATATAGTTGGATAGCTTGCCTAACTTGCACCCTGATTGTCTTGCACATGATACTTGATTTAACCGTTACGACTAATTCAATAATCAGGGACCGACATTTTAAATAGGCTAATTATTTTTATGTATATACATACAGTTGGTTTGCTCTCCCAACTTATATTAGCCACGAATTTACTATATATAAAGGTACTAAATAGCGTTTGTAGCGCCCGCAATAGCGGCCGCTATAGCGGTAGCGGATCTCTACCGCTACCGCTATAAGGTAGCGGACCCAAGATAGCATGTTTGGACTTAGCGGCCGCTATTGCACTTAGCGTCTGCTATTACAGGCTGCTATTGCACTTAGCACCGTCTGCTATTACTCGTGTTAGACCGTATTGACTATGTTGATGGTTAAAGTGCCAAAAAAACGATGGATGGAAGAAAACAAGAATATTGAAAATAGTAATTTAGGCTATGGTGAAGAATAAAGGATCACAAATTATTTTCTTCTTGATGATTATTTAAGTAAATTTGATGTTAATATTCATGTATGCTCTAAATTTTGACTATTTTTGTTGAATTACGCTATTTGGACTTAGCGCCCGCTATAGCACCCGATATCCGCGATCCGCTATACAAACCAAATTCGCTATGACACCGCTATTCGCTATTTAGTACCTAATAAAACTCAATAAACTAGAAGGTATATAGAGCTTATAAAATGAAAAGGATGGGTAGAAAATCCGTACCATACGTGGAGATGGACGATGGTGACGTTTATACTGAAAGCTGCAGCTTGCCGATCGTAGCCCATGGGCTGGTGAACGAGGCAGAATGTAAGATGGCTCCTCGACGGATTAATTCTCCGTGGGCTTGGTGTGGATGGGAACTGTATAATCCATGCATGGGCTGGTGGATTATGTCTAGCAGCCCAGCACGTCAACTTGTCAGGCACGGTTTTCTCGGCCCAACTCTGAAAAGAATGGTGTTTTCCCCCCATATTTTTTCAAGGCTTTTTATTTCTATTTCACTAAGTTAACTCATGTGTCAGCTTAGCTACTGACGATCGTAGAATTCGTGCGGCTCCTCTAGATCGAAATAAAAAAATGTTTTCTGGCATTATAGTTCGTTTGAAATTCCTTAAAGAAATAGACTGCTATTGCTCCTTTCCCACTAAAGAATACTACCGAAAATACATCAGAACTGGCTCGCAGAATTCATTCTTATTTGGTCAATGTTTACATCAAAGCAACCCCCATTCCCCATCACGTCGATAAGCAAGTTTAGGGTGGGCTCACCTGGCAAGGTGCGTCCCATTACTTATCAAGATAATCTTTGTGAATAAGTACGAGTTAATCCGGTATGTTTTGTTTGGCACATTAGACTTGACGACTTGATACATATTCCCTACATGCACGAATAAATGACATTTCAAGATTGTTTGAAGTCAAACATTCTAACCTTTGTTTAAAAATTCATTTTATGTATTGATTTTGAATATATGAAAATGATATGAATATGTTTAGGTTATCATTGTAGATTGTATTAACATGCATGCTCACATAATAAGTAGTGATTGACATCACATCTACTCTTGAAACTATTGTTGAACCATGCTTACTCGGAATCCAAACACGCCAACTCAATCTTTCGAAACTCTCTTTTGGTCTTCTCGTTAGTGTTAACAGACTTTGTTGGACACCCTTGTCAGCTTGTTAGTGTAAATAGCTAAGCCGAGCTAGGTCATTAGGTAACCGAACTGTCTCATTAGCCACCCTAACCTCTATGTTTAGACCTTTAACCCTTGGTCATTTTCCCCGGACAGGTAGTTGGTAGGCAGTTGGGAGCTACAGGCTATTTGTCCTATTTGAAGCCACAGGTTCTCAGCATCCAAACAGTAGGCAGTACGATACCTATGCTCGGAGCAATGTATTTGGTCAAGGGCCAGTAAAGAGCATTCTTGTACAGTAGCAAAATTTAACATTACACACTGGATGTGGCAAGTTGCATGCGTGGGCAGCAGCCCATGCAGAAAAGGCAAGGCTCAACCACAGATCTAAATGACTTTCAGCCTGTCATCAGATGCATCCCCCCTTGCAGGGGCTCCAAACCCGACTGAAATAGAAAATTTCAAGAGCTCTAGCGGCACTGCTGTGACAACCTTTATACATTGTTTGAGGAACAAGGTTTGCCAGGAGTGTGCATTATAAAAGTGCATAGACAGATCTTGGAGTACCATGATAGTAATTATGTTCATGCCCGAGGGATTTCAGAAATGGGTTGGTGTCGTCGTACTAAAAGCAAAGATCAATAATGATCAAGGTGTTATCAGCTTGGTCCTTGTTTCCTTGCATAAAACCATCATCTGATTTTTTTTTAGGAAACAATCATCTGATTTGCGAAGAGGACAAGATACAACTACACTAGCATATTCCCACTTCGAGAAGAGTGTGATGATCTTCCTTTTTTTTTAGACCAGGACATAAAGTCTGACATCTATAAAGAACGTGCCAATTGCAATTTGCAACTAGATGACCAATCCAATTGTTAGTCACTTCGTGTAAGGTTATGAAGATCCAACTTCAAAGACTCAACCAAGGCATCTTTTGCACATTTTTCAATAAGTTGGGGAAACATAGGTATGCATCATTGTGTCCAGGTGAATGGAACGCTTGGGATTGAAGAATAGGTGTGACGGCAGTACTTGTTGTCGTACATATTGCGTTAGCGTAAAATAAAATAATATAAGTGACAACAGGTTAAAACGTCAATAACGATGGATTAAGGAGAAGTTTCATGAAACTTTCCGGCCATCAATTTATACATTTTGACCGTGCGGTCTCATCTGATAACCGATGAAGAGCTTTTGGGATGACCTCACGGGCTTCATTACCAACATACAATATTTTTAGTGTACTGAAATAGTTTCCCTATTAAAGAGATACTAATGATAAGGATAAATATTTTTCTGGATCTAACATATTTCCAAAAAAAATGTAGGAGAATGTGATTGAGAACGCAGTATTGTTTCAAGAGAAAATTCCTTATAGCCAAAAATTACAGCTATCCCTTATATGCCACTAAAAATTTAGTCATCACTTCACTGCCATCAATTTAGATTTATCATTGTTGATCAGTGCAAATAGTAAAAAGATAGTCAGGTGCAAACAGGGGAACCACTGTTGATCTTCTCTGCTTTTTTTTTCGAAACAGTTTGTTGACTTTCTCGGCTGCCCAGGTCTGAAATTGAAATTCAGATGCAGTGCATCTGAAGCACCGATAACCAAATCAAGACTGCAAGTATACTAGTATATAATTTTCAAGATAGAAGGCCAGCATCAACCATATCAGGCTGTGCCTTCTTGTCGGCAATCTCGATCCTGCCTGCCTTTTCCTTTTCAGCAAGTCTAACACAAGTTCCTTACTGCCTTTAGACATTTATGGGGGCATTCAGTGAACCCAACCATCTCCCAAGTCCCATCAACTGTCCCATGGGTTTCGTCCAAACTAATTATCTTGTGATTTAGTACATGAATCTAAATATCGGCAAGACCTTTAGCGCGAAAAATGATTACTTATCTAAGAGGGTTTACAAATGAATGAGTCTAACTTCTAACTCTATGATCTCTCCAAAATTGTGTACCTTTCTTTCCTTCACCAAGGAACCAAGCAAAATGCGATGTTTTCGGCTTTCTATACATTTTCCTTTGTCTGAAATGTTTTGTGATTGTATGCATCTAACCTGGCAGAAGCTAGTAGCAGAGTAACTATTGATCAAGCTACAGCAGTCTATTGAAATTGAAAGAAATGAGAATCATCAGGTTCTTTCAATTGTTCTGAAGGACTCTATACAGTTCATCTCCCAGTGCAGCTAATGTAACTGGTTTCTGGATCAGGCCGTTTATTCCTGACCTCTGGCATCGATCCCGGACGCTGTCATCGGTTCTTGCTGCGAGGGCAACAATCAACGGCAGCCAACTATTGCTACTGAACTTCCTGATTGCAAGAGCTACCTCGAATCCATCCATCGTTTGCATGGCGAGGTCAAGAATCACCAGCTGGAATGATGACTCAGCAGCAAAGGAGCTCATGCATTGCATGCCAGAAATGACCGAGACGACTCGACAACCAAGCTTCTCTAGGAGCCTATGGGTTACTGCGCGATTTGTGTCATCACTGTCTGCAAGGAGGACCCTGAGTCCCTTGAAATTGGGAATTGCAGATCGGTACAAGTCTGAGGATGCTCCAGAGACTGGAGTCACAGGTTGCAGCTGGAACTGGAGGACAAGCATGATGGTTTCTCCGATGCTTTTAGAATCGGATACTGACCAAATATTACCATTCATCATCTGCAGCGGAAATAAGGGCTCATGTCAGCATTAATGATCATTGTACATCAGATCCAGTACAGATTGGTCATTTACACAATTGAAGTAATAGATAAATTGTTGGTTAATCTAAGAGACCTACTGAGGTTCAGGTTACTTGCATAACTAAATATATTCATGCAAACCAAGCACTGGAATTTATCCCCAGCCGATTATATAATGCTCAAAATAGTGCATGCCATCGAAGTACCATAAAATTATGATGAATAAAGCATCAGGTCAAACAAAAAACAAATATATCATCTCAGTTTGTAGTTAAGTAGTATGTATTCTAGACATTTTTTTTGAGGAAACGTATTCCAGACATTTTGAAGAAGATTGTCGCCGTCAAACACATTCTCTGGTTTGAAAGTTCAAATTTCTGTAAAATCTATGTGACCATCAGGTCTAAACAGCTAGCTGTTCAAAACCGAGGGAGACTGAAAAGTGAAAACTGTTAACAGATTCTAACAAATTTTGTGGCATTCAACACAAAAGTGGTGCTGTTAATTTTTCTAGCATCTGATAATGTTTGGAAGGTCCATGTAATCAGAGGTAAACGGAGTCAAGAAGAGTAACAGAACAACGACAATCTAACAAATTTTTGTTACTTTGACAATATTAACCTTGTTGAGAAGTGAAAGCTAACCAAGCATTATCAACACAAATGCTAAGCCGATATAGTTTTCTTCCTATTGGATGTAAATGCTTGAGATTTTTTATTATTTCATTTACCTGAACGATCTTCTTGCACATATTGAAGCTTAGCCCCATCTCAGAATTGTTGGGTTTGGACCCCTGACTTATCTGACTGCTTGATGAACTCAAAAGATAGTCTTTGGATTTTCTAATCCTAATCTCAAATTTCACACATACATAGCCCCCAGAGAAGTTTGCCCTTCGCAGCATCCAATCCTGATTATGCCTCTCTTCAACCTCATTGTGACTATTGACATATAACGAGATACAACCAGCATTACTTCGGTTCATTAGAGTGCCCACCATGTGCAAGACAATATGGAAGACTCTCTTCTCATCACCAACTATCCTTTCCGGCAAAGAATTATCCACTTGAAACTCAAACTCGATGCCCTTGCAACCAGTTAGACACCTGACCACACTGACTGCTTCTTTAATAAGGGAATGAAGGTTGAATGGCCTCCTCACCAAAGACAAGTGCTCTTGATTCATTGTTGATGTTTGCATAACATCATTCATTAGTGTGGATGCAACGCTGCTTGTTTTGGCAATGGCATCCATCACAAGCCTTTGCTCTGGATTCATGCTCTCCTGTTGCATCATTGAGACGAGACCAAGGATTGAGTGCATTGGCCTTCGCATTCCATCGTACATGGCACTCTGGAAGGAATTCCGAGCTTCCCCTGCCCTCATGGCTTCATGCTTTGCCCGCAGCAAGTCTCTATGCTGCTCGGCAAGCTTCTCCCGCATCAACTGAGACTCCTCTAGTAGTGCAGCATGCGACAGAGCAACTGCAACTTGGTCAGCAACTACTTCAACAATCTCCAACTCTCTTCTACCCCAGCCTAAAGAACCATCAATAGGTAAAACCAGAACCAAAATAGCATAACTTGTTTCCATGACCTCTGGAGTCCCTCCTTTGAAATTCGATACACTTAGCATTGGCATCCTTATTGCAGCCACAGGCCCTGCTTCAAGCTTGCTTCGGCTAGCAAGCCCTAGTGCCGACTCTGGCCCAAGAACTATTGCATCCTTGGTTGCCTTTATTTCAAGGACATCTGGATCATGACCCGGGATCGAGCGGTTCAGTGGGTCCATTATATCCCTTTCCCTCAGCTGATGTGTCAAGATCATCTCACTCCTGCTCTCTTCAGGCATCCAGATGGCACAATTCTGCAGCTCCAGAGTCTTTGAGAGTTCAACCATGGTGGTGTACAAGATGGTGTGCCTGTCGAGCGACTTGCGTATCTCCTGAGTGAGCATGCGCACATGCCAGCTGGCCTCTTCTTTCCTTTTCATCATCCCCACCTCCCGGTCCAGCTCACGTGCCTTGTTCATGAGGAAGTTCTCCCTGACCTTGACCCTCAGCAGCTGTGGTATGAGCGTCAGCAGCGTGATGGCCGTCACGAAGGAGACCAGCGCTGTAAGAAACTTGGCGATGGTGAGGGCGAGCACAAGGTGGAACAGGCGCGGCTGCGGCTCATAGGTGAAGACCGTGATAAGGTGCGTGAGGCCGCAGAGCACGATGAATGCCCCGAACTGCAGGACGATCCACTTGAGCGGGAAGAGGTCTGAGCAGGTGGCAAAGTAGAGCAGCTCGAGCGGGATGGAGAAGTAGGCCGCGGCGATGAGGAAGTCGCTGACCTTCTGGCATTGCAAGATATTGTCGGCGGTCCAAAGGGCGGCATCGTCGGCGTCGTCGCAGCCGCCGCAGTGGTTGAAATCGGCCGCCGCCGTGAGCGAGAGGAGCAGGGAAGTGGAGAGGAACAGGAGGACCCACACGGAGGGGATCCCGCGCCGCGCTGCTCCCACCATCGGCTCTACCAATGAGGCCTCATTCACACCCGCATTTGCGCAGGCGCGTCGAGGTAGCAAATGGAGGCGGCAGTCGTTGATTCCACACAGAGTTTCCTGCGGTCAGATGCAAGTAAAACGCAGTTAAATATCGCAGATTTTCACATCGAGAGGCGCAAATCAAGATCTGGCGAAGCAAATCGGCGATGGTTACAGTTATTCCTCCCCGAAACTGATAGCACAGGATATCGAAATCATTCGGGAAAAAATTGAGAGCCATGGATCTTTCTTATCTACGAATCCATGGCATAGGAGGAGATGAACGAAGAACACCCACTCGAATCTGCTAAATAAATAGAAACCGCCGCCCGAGCTCGAAATTCCCAAGAAAGAAGCAGGCGTCCCAACTGAACCAAACCATTTCGGAGTTGGTTACCTTCCCCGGTAACAATCCAATCCAAGAAACCAAAGAAGGAAGGAGGGAGAATCGGGAAATCCAGCTCACCTGTGCCGTCCTGCCATCCCTCCCGCAGCAGCCGCAGCAAGCATCACGAGGAGGAGTCGGCGACGGCGGCCGCCCGCGAAGGAACGCAGGAAGCGCCCCCCAAGAAACGCAGCGGAGCCACCAGTCCTAGCACCAGCACCGGCTCCAGGTCGGCCGGGCACGGATCGAGGCAGGAAACCTCGGCGGCGCCGGGAGCCCGGAGGAGCCCGGCGGATCCATGTTCAGGATCCCGATAGAAGAAGAAGAGAAAAGATCCCTCCTTGGAGGGAGATGCGACGGGGAGGCGCGGCCGCCGGGGTGGGGGCAGTGGGGGAGACGAGACGGGCAGAGCAGCGGAAGCGGCGCGAGGATGGAGACAGGGAATGGGAGTGAGTGACAACTGAGAAGGGAAACAGCACGGTAGCTGCAAAGGTGGGGAACGGAAGGAAGGAAGCGGGTCGGGCTGATCTGTTGGTCAGGTCTCCTGCTGCGGCTGGGTTCTCCGCGTTTCGCTCGCCTTCCCTGGCCTCGGCTCAGAGGGCGTGCCGCCAAACCGCTGCTGCGACACTCTGGTCTGTGGTTTGCCTGGTTTTTGGGATTTCGGCTACGAACTCTGGTCTCTGCAGTGGTGTTGCGGGGAGGCTCGGCTCGTCGGGCTGCCAACAGCAACAAGGTTGGATTAGCCACGACGCCGCCGCCGGGCCGAGGCTTGTACATCAGGAAAGGTGGTTGTTATCACGCCGGGATGCAGGTTCTCTGCGAATCATTTTTATGCACTCTGAATTTGCTTTGTAGTAATTTCATTTTATTTACATCATGCGCGCTTTGAAGATTCTTGAATGAATAGTAGAAATTTCGGTAAAAATGTTCTGATTGTACACTTGGCGAAATTTTTTTTCAAGGAAATATTTGAGATAGTAAGCTAAATATTTTTTTGTCAAATTTAGGTAGGTTTATGTATGCACATTTACAGTATATCAACTAATGATGCTACCGTGTGAATGTCTTATAATTGTTTCTAGAAAATTGTTAAACTTGTGTCCAGAGCCGTGATTGGATGCATGTATTTCGTACGGCCAGAGCCGTTGATTGGCCACATGAACCGTCGGTTACACCTTGTGTCCATGTATGCAAAGGGCGCTTGACAACATGGCTAAATTTGGGCGTTTCCGTTGAGCCTAGCTGGAGCGGGTGCAAGTGGAGTGCGCGCATAAGACCAAAACTATTGCTCAGCATTGCTATCCGAGCATCCAAATAGGCTTTCTGCTGCATGTATGTATACAACCAAACAGAGGGTAGTTGCATGGCCTCATCTTAGCCATAGGAGGCCTGGCTAACAGGTGCCGGCCTAGGCGGGCTCTACAGCAAACCAATCAGGCCCTCTAGTAGCATATATAGATAATGTTATAAAATACTTCAAAAAATATCTAATTTTGTAGTTGAAAATATTACTATAAAAGGTCCATCCTAGATGAAATATTGTATAATGACATATGACATCATTATATATAACAAATATTTTCAATTTTTTTCTTCAAATGGAGTACGTCTTAGCAGTTCCACTGCAACAATTTCTCTAGTTCAGATTCTAAGCTTCCCAATACACTCAAGGCATATACATTTTTGTATCTTACTAGTGATTGACGCGCGCCCAGCGCGCGGCAGATGAGTGGTACATTTATGGCGTGCGAAAAAGAAAAGGTTTTCATAATGCGTTGTATATGATATGATATAAAAAATCACACAGTTAATGGTAACACATTATATAGGAATCACATCATATATAACACACTATATTATTTTGAGTGGTCGATCTAATACTAACAGACACACTTGGGAGTTTAACACAGTAGGTGAATATATTCAGCTTAATGATGCCCATGCCATTTCTGCTCCCCAACCTCTTTTTCCTCATAGCGGCCTTTAAATGTTTGTTGGTACTCCCAGGAGCCGCCATCACATCTTGATGACCATAAAGATCAGTTATAGCTAAAATGAGAACATGGAAAGAGAATGGGGTAGTGAACAATAAGGCTAAAAGAGTGGCACCTTCAGCATCATGAGATTACACAAAGGCATTAGCAAGGCTCTAGAGATAAGTCTCAATCAGTAGATTAATTTCAACCTGTTCAATTTAAAGAGGCCAAATAAGGAATATATATGAATAGCATGAAGTTTCAGCATTTGAGTACCTCACTGACGAAGGCACTAAACCAGATCGTATAAATTAACTTCAATTTAGAATTCCAAAGATGCACAGAGAAGGTATCCCAGAACGGATTGGAGTCAGATAACCATTCAGGTATTCAAGGATCGCAACAACATTGTGTAAAAGTAAAACAGAAGGAGGTTCATAACCAATCATCACAAAAAAAAAGCAGAGTCACCAATCTAATAGCCACATGGAAGACCCTGGACCTTTTCTAGGTCTTTCTTTTAATTATCTTTATGGTTAACTGAAAAAGAATGACTTCAGTGTTCATTGGGATTTTTGTGCATCGATAATCATTTGCTCACGGTGAGAGACTGAGAAGAAAGTTGGGCCCTTCTATGGTTTCTTCAGATAGAATTTGACCTCTGAATTATGCTGTACTGAACTGAAGTATGGAGTCTGGTGGAAAGGCTGAAATATTGGCTGGTAGTGTGGACCATACTTGCTATATAGAGGCAGATAGATGTCTTTTGCTGTATAGAGGCAGATAGATGTCTTTTGGAAGAATTGTACTTTCAATTGGATCGACTACTGGGCTGGCTATGAGAGCAGTATCAGAAAATAAACTAAAGGCAAAGCATGAGCAGAGCTCAAAATCACGATGAAAAATTAAACAGCATAGCAGAGAAAACTTTACTGGGCAGTGTGCAGGTAAGTGCCCCTTTTCAGGTAGCAGCATCAGGTGCACAGAATAATAACAATTAGGACTGATGAAAAGAAGAAGATAGAAGCAGCAGAAACAAAGAAAGTAGAGAGAGGAAAGAAAGAAAAGAAAAAGAAAACAAAAAGCAACAATAGTAAATCGACTATATATACCAGTATAAGGAATTAGCGATAAAAGAAAACCCACTATATATTGTAGATAAGCCATTTATATATCATTTTGGGTACCCATATGTAAAACTTAGAAACACAGGTTCATGGTTCTTATAGCTAAACTGAAACTTAAAGTCAAGACCAATTTGTAAGTGCTTTGATGCCATTCTAGAACCAATAACAATGAGAAGGGCTCACATGAACATTTCAGTAACAAGAAAAGAGCAAAGGAACATGTACTATTTCTGAACAGAACAATGCATCAGCTAATATAAAGGGGAGCAGAAGGTGGAGAACATGCATACAGGTTGCTATGGGAAGACCATTGATGGTGTGTAACAGCTTCAGAGACTACTTGATTAGTAGGGGACTGGGAAGATCATCTGAAAAATGTTAGAAAAGCTGAGCAGCTCATTATTAAGCGTTAATGCAATGACAACGAAAAAATAATAAATATGTAAAAGATCTTGTAGGCACCATATATTGCTGCAAGCAACCTGCAGCAACATAAATAAGAAGCCATACTTCAATTAAAAATGTAAATGAGTCTAGCCTCAATAGTTCTCTGCGGTTTATGCACAACCCTTTGTGCACAATGTGGCCATGTGGGGTGACAGTTCATAAGCATAAAGAGGTACAAAAACAAAGAGGGACACTCGAATGTTCTTGCAAACCTTCTGAAAGGCTTTGTCTATAACCATAGAACATTTTTCAGGTGATAGTATCACTTATAATCTGCATCAGCAAGCAAATTAAGATATATGCCTGTAGATTATAATAGTTTTCATGTCTCTTGATGCGCTGATATGCGTTGTAACACATGGTACTTTAGATCGCTGGTAGAAAATATTGTATAGTTAAAAAAATACAAACGTTGTATGGTGTATAATGATATAGCAACAGACATGAACAAAACCAGTATCAGGCAAAGTAACAGAGATGAACTCACCAGTTTGTCATTTTCATCAAGGAAGCTAGAATATCTTGCCCTGTTGTCACTTAGAGATTATGGAGAGAAAAGTGAATGTTCCTGCATGTGAGCAGTGTAACCAAAAGGAACAACGATATTAAGCATTCCTCCATGAATAGAAGCACCCATAAATCACCTAGCATTGATCTTGCTTGAACAATGTTGCTTGGTGACTGAGTGGTTCAAAAGTTGCATGTAGGACCCTACAAAAACGGGAGCATGAGTTGCTGCTTCCACTGGCACTGGCAGGAAAATTTGCACGCGTCTTGCCGGCGCCGCCGCGGCCTAGCTAGCGGTCGGATCACCATGCCGACAATGATTTTTTTTTCAAACCGTAAAGACACATGAGATTTCCCAGACCCATCGGCACAATAGGTGCCACTACCCTTATCCACTTATCCACGGTAGAGAACACGCCTTTCATCCCCTCCATCCGGGACATTAGTCCTGGATTTTATTAGATCAGGGACAAATGACCTTTAGTCTCGGTTGGTAACAACAACCGGGACTAAATTGATTCTTCAGTCTCGGGTGGAGGCTCAATCCCGGACTAACCGGGACTAAAGGGTCTCAAGCATTAGTCCCGGTTGGAGGCTCCAATCGAGACTAAATAGGGACTTTTAGTCCCAGTTGGAAACCGCAACCCAAGACTAAAGATGCATTCATGGGTTTTAATAAATGAAAAACATCTCACCTACCATCACATGTGATGTGTAGATGGAGTGGTTAGGAGGTTGTACGCGATAAACTGCAAGAGGTTGTCGGTTCGAATCTCACGGGTGCAATATATGAGGCATATATGCCATGGTGTCGGCCACGTTCTTGGTGTCTTTGATTGCTGGTATATCCCCACACATACTCCCTCCGGTTTGGTAAAAGAAGTCGTTTAGCACAACTTTGACTTCTCTTTTCTATAAAAATATTTCTTAAAAAGTTATATATGTATATTTTTATGAAAGTATTTTTCAAGACCAACCTATTTATATAATTTTCATATTTTCAAACTCAACGACTTAAATGTTATTCATGATTTATATTCTCAATGTTTGACTCAAACCTTGTTCAAAACGACTTCCTTTACCAAACCGGAGGGAGTATGTAGTCATGCTAGATCTATATCCCACTTAGTGGATGAACCTTTAGGTGAATTGGTCAATGGATGGAAAGTACCATGCATATCATGGAAAAACCCAATCAAACTAAAACCTGACCAAGACAAGCTAGCACAACATGTTTATATTATCAAATCCACTCCATATTCAAATGTCTGTGTACATTTCGACAGAATTTGAAACAAGGGTCAGAAGAAGAAGGCCCATGTAGAGGACCCGGATCCTTTGCACTATGGAGCAGAAGCCCGATTTACGCAGGAGTTTGTGTCTTGCACTACAGTAGAGGATCTCTTTACGAACCAAGGCGGAAAATTGTGTTCCTATTTGTCCTGTGGCTTGGCATAGGCGTTCGGTCTCACCGAACTGAACTGATCGGTTCCTCGGTCTTTTTGCAATTTCGGTTATCTAAAATGAAGACCAATCGGTTCTTGAGAGAACTGAAGACCGAGAGATTCGGTCTCGGTCACTTCGATTCGGTCTTCGGTTCCGACCGAACTAAACGGGAAGAAATAATAGCATCAAAGAGTTTATACAATCACCAATCGAAGCTTTAAGAATGAAAATAATGGATAAATCAATGTGCGCTCCTCCAAATCGGCACCTCACTGGATGTGGATGGTACGTTGCGTCTCTACCTGCTGAAGCGCTACCCTTGGGTACAGCCTGCTAGAGGAGGAGACCCCACTGCGGTGGCGGCGGTGGCAATGCCTACCAAGGAGGAGCCGCCACCATCTGCTAGGGAGAGGATATGCCGCCGCACGGAAAGGTGATGGCATAGAGGTATGCGAAGGCCGAGGATAAGACGGAGCAAAGAGATTGGAATGGCACCAGGCAAGCTCCTCGCCGAGGCTATGGCCTCCTCGCCGCTCATGGTGTTAGAGACTCGAAGCGGGGGATGGATGGGGGTGGCGTAGCGAAGGAGAAGGGATGGGCTACGGTAGGGGCCTGTGGGTGCTCTGGGTGTTTTGGTGTGAATGCTTGGTTGGTTGGGCAAGGTAGGCATATGATTTGCTATAGGGCTGTGGTGGGCTACGCACGCTGCCTATTGGGCCGTCCAGCATACAAGTGGTAAGTGGGTTATTTCTGTTTTGTTCGGTCGAATGGGTTAACCGAGGCCCAAGACCGAAATAATAATTCTAAATTCGGTTATCTATAGGTAAGGACCGAATTAGTAACCGAAGTTTTCAGTTTTGATCTCGGTTATCTCGGTTCGGTTCCTCGATTCGGTTTATTATGGCCACCCAGACTTGTGGTTGCTAGGGCCTATTGTCCAGTGGTGGAGCTACGCATCAAAATCCACGACTAGGGTAGTAGGGCCAACTACGAAGGTCCTAAACCACCCATAACATGTCACATGCTACAAAATATAAGTAATGTATAATATATATTTATTTCAAAGGGAAAACGTCAATTTTTTTCATTTCAGGAGAAAGTATTTACTACCCTCAAGTATGAACAACGTCCGAATAACCCCCTAAAGTATGTTTTGGTTTATTTTATACTCATAACTATCTCAATCGGTCGAATCTACCCTTTTATAAGTTTTGTTTTTTTCCTCCTTGCACAAGTGTTATTTTTATTAAAAAATCTGTAGGATGATAGATAACTATGTAAATTATTTTTAGAAAATAGAAATTGAATTTTTCATCATTATTTTGAAAGGCTATGATATGTAATAATAAATTAACCATACTGATATAAAATTTTATGAGAAACACTGCTAAAAATTTCATATTATATTTTTTAAAAATACTTTATATGACCCTCTATCGTACCATAAATTTTGAACTTAATACACCACTTATGCAAGGAGAAACAAAAAAGACAAATTTTGTGAAAGTGGTAGATTGCACTGATTAAGAGAGTTGTGGGTGTAAAATGTACCAAAATATACTTTAGGGGGTTATATGGACTTTGTTCATACTTGAGGCAGTAATTTAGACTTTTTTTCATTTCAAAACGCATAGATATAGAATGAACAATTGTGCACCTAAGATTAATAGGTCACATTGTTCAACATAAGGAGTATTATTGCGGTTCAAATTTTATAAGTAAACAAAAAGAATACCATGAGAATCAATTAAAAAATAAGATCACTATTACATTATATTTTCCACTCTCGTGCAATGTTTTCATAAACAATGGTAGAGGGAGGGATGGAGGGCTGGGACATGAGAGGCATCCGACCGATGGGCGAGGGTGGGTTGCGGGCCTGTGCGACAGGAGTGGCTCCTGTATTTGCTAGGCCATCATCAAGGCGGATGACTATACATCGCGCGCGCGCTTCGAAATTGTTTGTCGCCTATAGTCCTGCACAACATGCATGGGCTGAGGGGGTATGGAGCCCAATTGCGACTTAGGTCGTGATGACCACCTGTCTGCTGCCTGGTGCCTACGGGGGACGAACATGTGAGAAGGTGTGTGTGAGGCCAAAGGCCATGCACAAACGAGTTGTGTGTTTTTTCTTTTTTTTGCATCTTTATCTTTTTTTTTCTTCTCCTTTTCTATTGCTTTCCCTCCAAATTTCACTTTCATTTATTTTTCCCTTCTAAATTCTAGTGTTTATTTATTTATTTTTCTGTTTCTTTCTATTTTTGTTTCTTTCTTTCTAAACCGGTAGATAATATACATTTCTTGGATTATGATTCATATTTTCTCATGATTCATATCACCCATCTTATATTTGGTATAATTGATGTGTTTCTATAGTGAAACTATTTAATTGCATTGATTAATGATTTGTGCGTTGCATATTCCATTTTGTTCGCATTGCAAACTCACTAGTCAGCTGCCTAAAGTGATTTA
Source organism: Echinochloa phyllopogon (assembly GCA_033239725.1). Classification (NCBI taxonomy): domain Eukaryota; kingdom Viridiplantae; phylum Streptophyta; class Magnoliopsida; order Poales; family Poaceae; genus Echinochloa; species Echinochloa phyllopogon. The sequence goes on along the minus strand of BTCW01000007.1, from coordinate 4,659,954 downwards.
TTTATTTTTTATATGCCAGGTTCCCCATGTGAAACAATTTATTCACGCATAAAGCTATTTTGTTTACCTTGTAGATTAACTTGTTCGCGATGTTAAATTATTTATCCATTTTGTAGACTTATTTTGTTCGTCTGTAAGAACAGCTTATGAGTGATGTGTACGTGTTATGAGTGTTGTTCTCCATTTAGAACTATTTGTTCCTGTGCGGAGCTATTTTGTGCATATAGTGGACTAATTTTGTTCGAAATATTAATATTTTTTCTCTTTTATTTTCTTCTCGTTTTCTGTTACTTTCCTTCAAGTTTGTTCCTTTCTTTTGTCTTTATCTTCCAATTCTCTCTATAGATATTTAATTGATTTTCTTTTCTCTTTCTTTCCTTTTTTTCTCTAAAGCTTAGTATTAATTTATTTTTTGTCTTGACTTAAGAGGACCATCTTTATTTCTTGTACTAGCAAAGGCACATGTGCGCACGCACATATATAAATAAAATAAATTAAATATAACATATAAAATATAGTTACAATGCCCGCGCGGCACGATCTTGCTAAACTCTCTTCTATACATTTGTCTCAACTCATGTGCCACGCACTTTTATTTAAAATATTTTATATTCACTCTCTCATGTATAGAAAGCTTTATGTATATTCTCCGATTTATTGTCTATTAGCAATACGGGATAGACGTGGGTACAAATGTGGGTATATTTAGGTGGGTCCTTTTTTGGGTGAAAAAATTTGAGCGGAGAAACAACTAAAAGAGCCTGGAACAGTCAATTTTTTATTGCGTTTTTTGTTCTTCCCTCCCACCAAAGCCCGACAGGTGGGTCCTCTGTGAGAGGGTGGGGTGGATTTTTTGGTGGAACGTGTTTTCAATTCTCTAGGATCCTTTTAGTATAGATAATCATATAAGTTACATATATAAGAAGTGGTATTTATATAAATTTTTGAATGAAATAAATGGTTTAACATTGTGACCAAAATTCAACATTATAAATAATTCAAAATGGAGGTAGGACTAACTTATTCTGCACATGAACATAATTTGTTTCTCTATAAGAGTAATTTATCCGTGACGTGGACAAATTCGTCATATATAACAATGTGTTCGAGCGTGGAGTTTTGTTCGCTTTGTAGAAACGATGCTAAATCATCTGTACACCTCGTAGATTGAATTGTTTGCCCTTAAAAGTAATTTGTTTGTGTCTAGAGTTACTTTAATCGCTTTATAGATCAATTCATTGGTGATGGTAAATGATTTGTTCGCTTCGTAGAGTAAATTGTTCGTCCTTAAAAATAATTTATTTGCCATATAAACAATTTGTTCGCCCATGAGATTATTTTGTTCGCTTTGTAGATTATAGTGTGCTCGCGATGCTAAATTATCTGTTCGCGATGTATATTGAATTTTTAGCTCTTAAGAACAATGTTGCAAATAGCGGGCTATAGAATTTAGTGGAGTACTTCTAAAAAAGCTATAACATTTAGCGGTATGCGAAAAACTATAAAAATTTAGCCATAAACATTACCAATTTTATGATTTTCGGCTCATATTTCGTAAGTATATGCATACACTAGTGAATACTTTAGGAAATGAGCCGCAATTCACAAGATATATCAGAAATCGTACTTTGCTGTTCATAAATCACAAGTATATAAGTTCATAAGTCAAACATAGCGGTGTTAGCGGAGCTAAGCTATTGAATTTAGCAGGGCTATTTCATGAAATAGCGAAGTTAGCGGCATTAGCGGTAATATTAACAATATCGTAGCGGCATTTGTCTCAAAAAGCTATAGCGACGGGCTATTTGCAACCTTGCTTAAGAATAATTTGCGCGTCACATGAATGTGTTTATTCTGCATGTAGAATAATTTATTTATTTGTAGGGGCATTTTATTCACTTTTGTAGACTTATTTATTCATAGTATTCAATTATTTATTCAATTTATAGAATAAATTATTCAAGTGGGACATCGATCAATAACCTGATTTGTCAGTTGTTCTTTACACGAGTGTCCATAGCACAAGTGAATGAAACTGAAGTTGTTTACGTTGGCTAGGGCAAAGATGGCCTGCAATTTTTTCTGTTTTTTTATTTGACCGGGTGGCATGTAAAAAACATATGATTGTGTTTAATGAGGCCAAATACGTATGATAAAAAGTTTGAAGAGAATAAGACATGGAGTTTTTTTTGGAGATGGTAGATCGAAAAGAAAAACAATATGCTCATTGGCTGAATCTCCATTTGTAATGGGCCTGGGCTTTATGCTGTTGCGCTAAGCACAGAGAAGTCACGGCGGACCTGCTGCTCCCACGCGAAACCAGAATACTGGGCCTAGGTAAAGCAAGCAGCGGCAGGCCTAGTATATTGCGAATCGGCAGCCCAGTATCTCTTCTCTAAAGAACGAAACCTGGCAGAAATTCACGTGCTCGTGGATCCACGTCGCCCGTTAGCCTGATAACCGTTAGATCCACCCATCTCACAACATGAACCGTCCGATTGCGGTTCGAATCGGGTCCTTACCCATTAAACCATACACCCGGGCGCTCGCGAATCGTCTCATCCCCTCCTGCCGCTGGCCACCCATCTCCCTCCGCCTGCCGCGTCGCGCCCTCCGGCGATGGTGCCGTCGCCCTAGCTTCGGGTTGCGCCCCTTGGCCACCAGCACGGGCCCCTCCAATTCCCGCACCACCGGTGTCGAAGTCGGCGGTCGCCACTCCTCGCCGGATTAAGCAGCGGCAGGTGAGTACCAGTACCTTCCAGTCCATATCTGCATCCACCTCTTCCCCTCATCTACCTCTCCTCTCTGGAGGCTGCAGCCACCCTCCACCCTTTAATCCCCTCCCCGATGAAGCTCCCGCGAGACCCCACAGCAACGCTTATTGGCGACATGCTGCAGCAATCCTTCCTCCTACGCGCGGCGACAAGTATTCTCTCTTACGCCTGCTGCATCAGCGCCGTCGTGGCTGCCACATCGTTCGTCGACATCGTAGTTGTGTTCACCGATGAGGCCGAGTTCCCCCGCAGCTTTCGTATTCAGTGGTTCTGCTCTTCAGTGTGGTGCGCCCCTTTGTTGAACTATTTGGGAAGAACAGCAAAAACTTCAAGCATATGCCCATCGTTATAACAGGTGCATTCAACCTCATTTCCAATTTCCTGTCGTTGGCTACATAACCTTGCATGCCATGTGTTTGACGAAATGGCTACATTACCATCTTATTTTATCAGTTCTTATTTCTTATGCCAGATAAGTAAGTATTAAATTTACTTGATGTTCTGTGAGCAAATCATCTTCTTTCATACATAAGACCTTCATGGTTGTCCACTAAGATATAGAGTACGTTCTACAAAAACTACATGCTCTACTTAAAAATGAACATAATATTAGATACACACATGAATAAACTTTAATACTTTATAATTGCATAAAAAAACATGTTACTTCGAGAGTACTCATATACCACTACACAAGAGCACCTTGTAACCACAGGTTCTGGATTTTGGTTTATGCAAATTTCATTATATCTACACTTTGTTATTTTAGACGGCAATATTTACAGAAATTAACAATGTCAGAGTTATCAAGAAGAGCCATCCAGACTAAAATGTTCAGAACACCTTTGAATACCAAAGCGCAGATACTAGGTTTTGGTTTTATCAATATTTACACAGGATTATTCAGATCTAGTATTATGCAGCAGATGTCCCACTACAGGAATCTGCACAATTAGTCCTTTTACCATTGTTGATGTCTTGATGGTGATAAACTGGTCACTAGACCATTGCCCTGTCATTTTAGTAAGACAAAGAATTGCACCAATTTTCAAATAAGCCGCAAAATCAAAACCGTATCTTTAGCTGATAGCTTTTAGATAATCTTGAACTTTTTAAAATAGAGATGTTGATTTCCTATACAGCAGATGTTCCACTGTGTGAATCTGCACAATTATAGTCCTTTACCATTGGTGCTGGTGATTAATTGGTCACTAGGCCATTGCCTTATCATTTTAACAAGACAAAGAGCTGCATCAATTTTCAAATGAGCTGCAAACTCAAAACAATATATTTTGCTGATAGCTTGAAAATAGTCTGCATTATTGCTGGTTGTTTTTTGTTCACATCATAAATTCTGATTTTACCAGAGTACTTGTCATCACTCCTTCAAGTAGAAGTCATCCCAGTAGACGGTGCGTCTGGTTTAACATCATTTAAGGAGGAAGAATGGGTGCAGGACAGCATTATTTTGTTTGAAAATCGTCTGAACTTCAGAGGAGAAGTTGCTAATTGCAATAATTTTTCTCGGGAGCTAGCTTCAGGTCTCAATATATTAATCTACCCTCAATAGCCAATGAAGCATGCATGTAGCTATTCCTGTTCAATGACAGTTATATGCTGACCATAGAAGGACAAGGAGGATACTAAATTTGAAGTTCAAACATAAAACATTATGTGAAATTATTTTCAGCTATTGCTGAATACAGAAATACCTCTGTCCAATCACAATGCTACAATCTTATCTTTCATCTATTGTTCTGACCATACCACCTTTTTTCAGACTAGTTGATACCCCGCGCCATGCTGCGGAAATTTTTTAAACAAAAATTTAAGGTGAAATTTAAAAATAAAAACACTAACATTATTGCATGGCAATATTCTTTTGCAACAATATATTTTAAAGTGACATTTTGCAACAATGTACTGAGGTGATTGTATGGCAAAATTTTCTTTTACAAACGACATTATACATGAAAACGTGTTCATTTTGTTGAGAAAGTATGGCTCTTAAGTAATTGATCATCCATGTATTTCTATTGTGAGAATTTTATAACATTGTACTCGCATCGCAAAGACTAATGAATTGTATGCATGGATGTTATTTGTCACAAAATCGGTGGAAGACATAAATAGATGGTAGTGGATGGTGACGTGGGATAACTTGCATGTTTAGAGAAATGAAGTTAATGACTTTTAGTGAGGTGCATCTATATAGGTTATATAGATAATACTCCATCCACTCGCGTGCGACTCCTGACTTACCTCAGCTCCCTCCCAACTTTGTGTTTTCTTTTTTGAGAGAGCTTCATTAATTGGCAGCTTCGTTGTCTTTGTTGAGAAGGAGCAGGAACGCAGGAGCAGGACGGCGTCATTGAGGGAGGCTCCCACCCATCTCTGTACTCGATCAGCCATGGCGGCCAAACCCTCAGAGGAGCAACCTGTCCTCCCGGCGCTGTTGCTACTCCTCTGCCACCGCCTGGACGCGGCCTTCCACGCCGCACTGCGCCAGCGCTACCGCGTCCTCGACTTCATCGCCTCGGGCGAGCCCCGCCTCCAGCCTTTCCTCGCTGCCGCCGCCGCCGCCTCGCCCCGCGCCGCCATCGTCGTGGGAGGCGGCGCCGTCCGCCTGGACGCCGCGTTCCTCGACGCCGTCCCGTCACTCGGCTTCGTCATCAGCACTGGCGCGGGGGTCGACCACATCGACCTGCACGAGTGCGCCCGCCGCGGCATCGCCGTCGCCAACTCCGGGACCGTGTACTCCGCCGACGTCGCCGACCACGCCGTCGGCATGCTCGTCGACGTGCTCAGGCGCGTCTCGGCGGCCCAGCGGTTCGTCCGCCGTGGGCTCTGGCCGACGCAGGGTGACTACCCACTAGGCACAAAGGTCCATCCTTCCTTGGCTTCCGGATGTTTCTATATTTGATTGTGGCCATGTTTACTTTATCAGCGTCTTTGAACTCATCTTTTCGTTTCTTTATTTAGGATTATACAAGTGCCAAATTTAAAGAGATCAGATCTGCACACCCATATGCACCCTGAAATATTTTTGGTTGAAAATGTTTGGCAAAACGTCAGGACTATCCAACCATTATCTATGTTGCCATTACTGATTTAGTGGAAGCGCATCTATACACGAAAGGATGCCGATTTATAGAGTTGGGTTAACCTTTAGATTGGTTCTTATATATGTACTCGTGAATTAATTATTACCAGACAATTTTGTCCTGCTCGTCCGATGAAAATAGGCCGATGTGAAATCATAGCGCCCGCTGATTAAGTGCGCATGAAGCTTTAAGTACCATATATTTAGTGCTGCTGATTAAGTGCGCGTGAAGCTTTAACCTTGGATGCAGTTCATGTGTTCCCAACATCCGGTTGATAACTCTACAATAACAAGTTCTCTGCTTTGATGCTTTCAGCTAGGAGGCAAACGAGTTGGCATCATCGGCTTGGGGAACATCGGTTCACTGATCGCAAAGAGGCTTGAAGCTTTTGGCTGTATCATCTATTACAACTCCAGAAGACCGAGGGATTCAGTTACCTACAAATACTTCGCCAATGTTCATGATCTTGCTACTGAATCTGATGTGCTTATTGTGGCATGTGCATTGAACAAGGACACACGGCATGTTGTGAACAAGGATGTTCTGGAGGCCCTAGGAAAGGATGGGATCATCATAAACATCGGTAGAGGAGCAAACATCGACGAGGCCGAGTTGGTCAGGGCGCTCAAGGAGGGAAGGACTGCAGGAGCTGGTCTTGATGTCTTTGAGAATGAGCCCAAGGTTCCAGCAGAGCTCTTCTCCATGGACAACGTGGTAATGTCGCCTCATGTCGCAGTCTTCACATCGGAGTCCAGGTCACACCTGCGTGACCACACCATTGCTAACCTTGAAGCTTTCTTCTCCGGGAAGCCGCTGCTTACGCAGGTGCATCCCTGATAAGTTGGGTTGTATTGCAAGTTAATCCATCACCTTAATATGATGCTGGAATGTAATTTAGTTTTTATTTTGGCTGCTAGACGAATGCCTACGTACAGGATGCAAAAGAGGGTATTTGTTGAGAAATCACATCATCTAGAATGGAATAGTCCATTATAGGCATTTCATGAATTCTGTTGGCATATGAACCCATTCCTAATTTCTGTTGGAGTATGAACCCATTCTTATTATTAAGCTGAATCAACCAGTTCAGTTTTCCAAACCAAACAAGATATGAGGTGAATGGGGTGATATGATGATGGAGCAACCCATTCCTCGAATCAAACACTCCCAAAGTGTTCTAATGTATTTTTATTTAGATTAGAGGTAGACCATAAATTGCGACAATGTCCTGCCCTAATGTATCAGAAGAGATGAGGAGGAACATGCTGGTTAGATGAGGATGGATATCACCTTGTTTTCAAAACTAGGTAAGTGCCTGTGCGCTGTTACGTGTATGATACATGGAGCAAAGATAAATCGGACATACGAAAATTCAATTTTAATGGTTGTTGGGTCGCACCAAAGTCTATGAAAGATAAATCGGGTATGATAAATGAGTTATCCTTCACCTGACGGAAGATCGGGCACCTTCTGCGGGCTGCTCCTGGACTCCGAGGTGGATTTGAACTTGAGTTTCTTTGGGCCTCCACCGTGGGAACTCGAATCGGATTAGCCTCGGGCCTTCTTCTTCACTTGAAAAACCTCGTTAGTCTCCTTCACCCCATGCACCACTCATGGACATATGCATGGGTGTCATATCCTCATCAATGGATGTCTCCACAACTCTAGGTGTAAAAGTAAATATAACTTATAGAAATCAGATTGAATACAAGTAAGCATTTAAATAAATTATTCTTCTACCTCCAGCAATAAAATAGGCATTTATATCATAGATTTGAAATTGATGAAATATACAATGAATCAAATATATGGAGTGGAATCAAATACAATTCTCTAATCTAGTGAATTTAAAGAAATAATAATATGCTTCACAATAGTCAAGTTGATCTAGGTTTTTTCGATCGCTGTCGATCTGGGCTAAAGGTAATATGAAAAATGATAGGTAGGCATGTCTTGCAACTTTGAATTCCTCCCAGACTCTAGACGAGTTTAGCTTTCAGTTGTTTCATTGGAATTCTGCCTTGCCTGCTAAAATCAACTCAAACATAGTGAACCAACAGCACCACAACTTCGTACAATCTTTCTAGAGCAATTAGGTCCATTCAGTTTTTTTTTCTCATCTAATGGCCTTGCAAATGTGGTATAGTTGTGTGTTCCCTTTCTTATAAAGATGAACAATATTCCTTTTTTTGATGTTCCCTTTTCAAATATTGAGCAGGGACACATAAACTTTATGTCTTAGCACAATAAATATTTTAGGAAAATCGAAAACATAGCAGTAAAAAATAAAGGTAGCAACAAACAAAGACTGAGAATGGCAAGTAGGGCCTGGTAACATACGCCATCCAGCATTGTAGTGGCAAACTTTTGACTTTATTGACGTACCTTGCTCTTGTACAGCCATCCAAGTCCCCTAGAAAGCAGACCCATTCTCCTCTTTGGTGCATCTTGATTTGGCTCTTGATTCATCTTCCCAGAAATATGGTCTGCACGTGGTGAACTACAGAAATGCCAAGTAAATGAAGTATTGACGTGTGAAGGTAGATTCCAGTTTCGTAAAAAAAGCAAATTCTAAAACAATAAAACAAAAGGAACACAAAAAATAAGATCCAAATAACCCCCAACTAAAGCACCATCAGATGGTCTACATTTTTATAAAAAATTTATACCCATTTTATTTTGTATTTAAAATAAATTATTTATGAATATCATGCAATCCACACGTGCGCAAGATCTGCCCGCAACTGCCCGGTGGGTCGATGCTGGAGGATTATGCAGCTTTACCATCTGGTATAGTTGGGCCATTTGGCCAGGTCCGAAAGCCATAATGGCATCCGGTTCTCCCAGACGATACGTAGCCACGCGGTACCCGTGCACACGTTCATCATAAAGAAATTACCCAACAGAATAGCGCAAATACACCATCTCTACGAGTCAAATGGCGTGCGGAGAATTCTCCCTGCAACCCTGGGGCCATCGTGTGCTTCTTCCTTCCAACACAAAGCTATTCTTAGATCATGAACATTGCGTCTGTAATAAGGATAATAGAAGCCTACGCCTCCTCAATCTCTCTTCTTTTCAAAAACTACTAGCATCTTTAATACAAGTTCAGGTCGGAATTTTTGCATGCCGTAGCTTAGCTCAAAAAAGAAGTTCTCCCTGCCGCCCGGGACCAAATCAAGAGGAACAGATTATTCAGTTATTCGGTGCCTGAAGAATTCAAGATCGATTCCTTGCAATGCAGAATGGCACTAATATGATCCGACTGGCATCAGAACTTTGTGGAGGGAAAAAAAAGAAGAGACAGAATGCCAATTGATCCGTGACTCATCATGCCTACCTGGAAGCCACTAAGGCAACTGCAGATGTTTGCCACTTATACCGACCTCTCTAAGTAGCTTTTGGCGCAAAATAAAGCCACATCTGGTGTCGATTGAGATGAACTTCTCGTAACGCACCACAGGATTATTGCACGAAGAAGCAATCCAGCGATCCGGTCAGGTGGGTGGGAATGGGATGCGTGCGCACGTAGCAGGCTTCTGAACGGCCAGCGCTTCGGTGTTCCTGCAATGGAGCAAGTGAGTGGAAACAATCTTCGATCTGCGCCGCATGGATGAAGTCGAGGTCAAATCATATTCTGGTCCGCACACCGCTGACAGAGATTTACAGAGTGGTCAGAGCGATTGGTGACCACAAGTTAATTAGGGGCGATTGTTTATCAGTAGAGGTGAAAGCAATTGGTTAAGTGGATTCTCCATTGAATCCTTAGGTGCCATAGATTAATAACGGTAGGATATATGGGTAGCTTAACGGGGCTCAAACTTTAGGCAAATGGTACGTCCATCCTTGGAGCACTTGATGAGCAATCGAGCATAAAGCATTTGCTTTACCCCGGGCTAGTGTTTTGGCTTTGCCAAATTGCTTTTAACACATTTGTCTTTTCTAAAAGAAGAGTCAAACTTTTAATATCAGTAGACAGCCGTAGGATGCTTGAATCCACTTCCACTATGCTTTCAGCCGCTGCAGCTCGCGTATAGAAACATATTGATGCTGGAAAGAGACAATAGTAGAGCACCCATATCATTGGGCGAATCACGCAGGCGCGAGTATCAGGCCTTAAAGAGTGACCACAACTCCACCACCAGACACCTGAACAAAAATGTTCAGCTGTTCCTTGGCTCTGAACAAAGCCACCTGTTTTCTTTTTCTTTCTTGGTTCAGACCTGATAATTTATTTCAAGAAATTTGTATCAACTCGATGTAAAATTCTTGAATTTAATAAAGTTTCCCTTATCAAAAGAAAAAAGACCTGGGAATTAGACACGTCATAGCGCAGCAGCAAGCCTGGAAGCTGGAACCGTGTTCAGTGTCATCATGCAGCGAGAACTAAAATTCTTGGCCTAAACTGAGCTGAGGACGGCAGCACCATCAATCAGATATGATCCTGTCTATTCTGGGGACCAGGCTCATTATATTTGCTAATCTCCCCCGCACTGCAAACACTGACCAAGACCGAAAGCATCTGCACCTGCACACTGCTGCTAGTGCAAGTCTAGCAGGAGCACTCCAATTCAGCTTTCGTATGACGCCTAATCATCCCTTATTAGTCCCCACCATTCCTGCATCTATCCTTACCAGTATTAGTATTTGCCCGGCTCATCCGAGTCGACACCGACACCCGCGATAAGTTTCCATTTCTTCTTCTGGTAGCCGAGAAAGGAGAAGCGCGACACACGGTGAAATTCCGTGTGCTCCCTGCCGTTGTCTGTTGCTGTTTCATGTAGCTATCACCTATCAGGGTATCACACTCATGATGTCTCATGGTGACAGCACCATGCATCAGGTATTCAGGTAGTGGGTGGAATCAAGTGCTTCACCACCCCACGGCACGGCACCACAGTCCACAAGCCAGATGCCTATATAACCCAGGCTGCTCTTACTGAGAAAAACTAGCTCATGTACTTCATCACCGAGGCTGCCTTCAACCGGGTTCAGCTTTTCTCTACTGAGAAAACTAGCTCTTGTCACACTTGAGTTGGGAGGCAGAAATGGCTCTTGAGGTCACTGAGACGGGAGGGATGTGGAGCCGGTACATGCCGCACGTCCAGATGACCCTGGCGCAGCTGTGCTACACGCTCATGTACTTCATCACCGAGGCTGCCTTCAACCGGGGGCTCAACCCCTACATCTACGTCACCTACCGGCATCTGCTCGTGGCCGTCCTCATCTGGCCCTTGGCCTACTACCATGAGAGGTAACCTCGATGAGCTCTCTTCAGCTAGGATGTAGGGCGGAGAGTGAACAATATTTGTTCTGAGTTCTGAACCTTTGTGCTTGTGTGCTTGTGTCCCTCTGCTGCCCTTTTCTTGCAGGGGATTGAGGCCCAAAATGACACTCAAGCTGTTCATGGAGATATTCGTGCTGTCGCTTCTCGGGTAAGAACGAGATCACTAAGAAGATTAGATAGCTGAACCTGTTTTATCTTTTTCCGGAAGAGATAACAGAAACGGAAACAGAAAATCTTGCACGAAAGTGCCAACGTGAGCGAGGGAGAAAGAAATTTTGACACATCACGCAATTGGTCATGCAGGGTGAGCTTAACTCTGAACATGTACTTCGCGAGCCTCAAGTACACATCCCCAACGTTCGTCACTTCCATGGTGAATACCATCGCCTCGATGACGTTCGTCATCGCGATCATCCTCAGGTAAGGTTACACGCCCTCGTCCTGGACAGTTTCATTTCTAGCACCTGAAGATTGTCAGATTCAGTCTGTCAATCACAGCTCCACTGACATTATCCATCTTGATCTCAGGATGGAGATTGTGGACGTCAAGAGTCTTCGAGGGCTCGCCAAGATCGCAGGGACCGTGGTGTCTTTCGCCGGAGTCACCACCATGACCCTCTACAAGGGAGCGGTGATCAGGTGCCTCTGGAAGTCGCCTATCCACATACACGGCGGTGGTGGCGGCGGCCCTCATGAGAGTTGGGTGAAGGGATCAATCCTGGCCGTGGCCAGCTGCATCTGCTGGTCCATCTGGTACATCATGCAGGTGCTTAATTAAACATCCCACAGTCACACACAAAACAATCGCCAAATCACCCATACCATCAATGTCTTATATCGGAGAATTGAGATGGATGTAATTGGGAAAGCTAATGGCTTCGTTATGCGTCTGATTTTGGCCCGTGATGGCATGGCAGGCGTCATCTCTGAAGAGGTACCCGGCCCAGCTCTCGCTGACGGCATGGATGTGCACCGTTGGGGGAATACAGTCGACTATCTTCACGGTGTTCATGCAGCACAAGCCGGAAGACTGGCTCATCGGCTTCGGCCTCAAGTTCTGGTGCATCGTGTACTCGGTTGGTAACTTAAACTCGAACACAAACTAAAATGGGCTCCCATTTCACTGATGGTATAGTTGCTGAACCTGTACATCCATGTGTGTCTTTCATTCAGGGAATCGCCTGCAACGGCTTCACGGTGTTCGTCCAGCTGTGGTGCACCGAGAAGAAAGGCCCCGTCTTTGTCACCATGTTCAACCCCCTCTCGACGATCATGGTGGCTATCCTGGCCTACTTCATCTTCAGCGAGAACCTATACGTCGGAAGGTATATACTATATATACAAGAAACACACACATATTGTTAAGTGTTATGTTCCTCTGAATCTCTGATCCTGAAGTTTAGTGTCATTGTGTTCTCTATGATGACTGGATTCGGATGTCTTTTTGTTGATGTGCAGCATAATCGGAGGGGTAGTTGTGATCCTGGGCCTGTACATGTTGCTGTGGGGCAAGGAGAAGGACCAAGAGCAGGGCGCGAGCAAAGAGCAGGAGCTCGAGCTGGACTGTGAGAAGCAGGCGAGGAAGGTAAGCGACGCCTACGCGGTGGAGAACGCAACCGAAGCAGCGCCCAGGACGATGAAGTGACGGGATCAGACGTTGCCATTTGCCAATGACCAGCACATGGCTTATTAGGCAAAGTGCCGCACTCCTGTTCCGATCCATGTACAAAATTTCACCGATTCTCACCTGAACTATGCAACGCGGAGACATATTTGTGTGTGAGAAATGCGTCTATCACATGGATCATTCCATGGGTATACCAAATTCAGTGATCTGTGATCTGGGTATACCGGTTCTAGCAGCCGTAACGCAATGATTTGTGCCTTTTGCCGAGGCAAACACTGAAAAATAGACAGCCGCATCCATGGTGTGACACGCAGAAATCTTCTTTGTTCCAAACTAGTTGGTTGCACGGCACGTGTGTAAAAAAATACGGTGGATATTAACCCATGAGACAACAATAATCCATCCTTAACGATTACAAATGTTGATATGATGAAAACATATAGATAAAATATAAAACAATGACTATATTCACTTCACAATATGCCATAATATATACAATTGACAAAAATTAACATTTCTGTTTCACAGTATGTTGGGAGCTCTTTTAGCCCATCTTAAACCACCTTCCTGCAAGGACGCAACATCCCAGAAGGTGTTGTTATCTTACATGAGACTGCACATGAGCTACACCGGAAAAAAAACAAAGTGGTGTTATTTTAAAGCTCGATTTTGAGAAAGCATATGATAAAGTGCGATGGCCTTTCCTAACGCAGACACTACGGATGAAGGGTTTCTCACCTAAGTGGATATCTTGGGTTGAGTCTTTTATCTTAGGTGGAAGTGTTGCGGTGAATGTAAATGATGATGTCGGGTCTTACATCCAAACGAAAAAGGCCTTCGACAGGGAGACCCTCTGTCTCCATTATTATTTAACATTGTCGCTGTTATGCTGGCGATCATAATTAATAGAGCCAAAAACAGATGACCAAGTCAGTGGAGTGGTGCCACATCTAGTAGATGATGGCTTATCCATTCTACAATATGCTGAATGATACAACCCTCTTTATGGAACATGACCTAGAGAAAGCTCGTAACATGAAGTTATTACTTTCTGCTTTTGATTAACTATGAGGTCTGAAAATTAATTTCTACAAGAGTGAACTTTTCTATTTTGGAGAGGCACATGAAGTGATAGATCAATATATTGAATTATTTGGATGTAACCAAGGGGATTTTCCATTAAGGTATTTAGGGATTCCTATACATCATAGGAAACTATCAAATGCCAAGTGGAAACGTGTTGAGGAACCCTTTGAGAAATGATTCAGTACTTGGAAGGGAAATCATCTTTTGACGGGTGAAAGATTAACACTGATCAACTCAGTGCTCGGTAGTCTACCCATGTACATGACATCTTTTTTCGTGATCCCAAGAGGGGTACATTAGAAACTAGATTATTTTCGCTCCCGATTTTTTCGGTAGTGTGATGACCAGAAACGAAAGTATCGCCTCATAAAATGGAACATCTTGTGCCAGCCCAAAGAGCAAGGGGGCCTAGGAATCCAAAATCAGGATATTAAAAAACATGGATCTTCTTAGTAAATGGCTCTTCAAATTACTAACTACAGATGGAACAAGGAAATAGATTCCACAGAATAAATAACTCCAATCCAAACCGCTCTCACAAGCACAATGGAAAAATGGAGTCTCCCACTTTTGGGCTAGCCTTATGAAGGTGAAGGCAGAATTTCTCCGCTTTGGCATTTTCATAGTTAAAGGTGGATCACAGATTAGATTATGGGAAGATAAATGGTTGGGAGGTACAACCATGCGAGAGCAGTATCCTAGCTTATATAACATAGCCTAGCATAAGCAGGTTGCTGTAGCAGAAGTCCTCAGCGCCTCACCTCCTAATCTCTCATTGGAGACAAGTTAGTAGCATGGAATGATTTGCTTCCACACATTGCACACATTGTGTCGAGTCAGGAACATGATGAATTTCGTTGAAACCTACATCCAAATGGACAATTCTCAGTGAAATCACACTACCTAGCCATGATCCATGTTGATGTTCCTAATTTTAATAAGTCCCTTTGAAAATTATGATTTTCCTATGGTATGCACGTAGAGGGGTAATATTAACAAGGGATAGCCTAGTGAAGCGCAACTGGCAAGGTAGCACCACATGTTGCTTCTGTCATAAGGATGAAACAATACAACACTTATTTTTTGAATGCCGCTTCGCTCGCATTGTCTAGTCTATCATCCAAGCGGCCTCAGGTCTTTCTCAGCCTCGTAGTGTGGCTCACTTATTTGGTACTTGGCTTTGTGGTATTGGGACAGAATTGAAATCACTAGTCCTGCTAGGGGCGGCCGCTATGTGTTGGTCACTATGGCTATGCAAGAATGTTCTTGTTTTTGAAAAGAAACATAATTTTCTCCTGTGCAGGTTATCTAGTCATTATCCATTGGCTTCGTACTTGGGTTATCCTCCAGAAACCAGCTTTGTAGGATTTGGCTGCAGTGGGATCACAACAATTGACACGGGTGGCCAAGGAATTTTTTACCCAGGCGCATAGGTGGTTGTACGTTTTTGTTTATTATTGGTTGTGTGTATCCTCGTTATGCAGAGGCCAGAAAATATTTTCTAAGGTCTTTTATCAACTCGATGTAAAAACCTTGGAAATTAATAAATTTCCCCTTATCGAAAAAAGAGCTATCACCTATGATTGGCAACGTAGTCTTGATCAACCGCCTCCATGACTTTCCATGCCGCCTTGCCAGCTCGCCCGTCATCTCCATGAAGCAAAGGATAATCAATTACTTACTCCATGTAGGAAAAACATGATGGATCTGAACATTGGAAGATTTCCTTATAGCAGCTACCACTCATTATCCAAAAGAAATATCCACATTTCTGCAGTTTCATGACAACTACATAAAGAAATAAAAATTGATTGATCTATGTGGCAGCACCTTTGTGGGAAAAATATGCTAATGCACTCACCAAATTTGTGGTGGGCAATCTAGATACCAGTTCAAAAGAAAGAATAAAATTATGCTTACCTGATTACACATAGCATTGTTGAGCCAGACATAGAATTTTGGATATGGTCCTATTTGTGGTAGACGAATAAAATACCTAAGAAATATGGAATCTATAAGATGCTCGGATACATAAGTATCCACCTTATCTTACCCAAACCATACAAGATGCATTCTTAAGATAGGCTTGTTCACATACTTGATGTTATTGATAATCTAGTCAAAATCACAATATCCACCTCCCAGGTACAGCTTTGAAAAATGCAAAATATACATTGCACTCCTAAGGAAAAAGAATACTTTATAACTCTACAAGTCAGGTAGTAGCCAAATAACACAAAATATTTTGTAAGTCTAGTTGTAGATCTGTAAATTCAAGTGGTTTATGTTCCAGAAAGCATCCCCCTACAAGCTTCCCTTGTCACCAATAATTGTCTTTTCACACAGGCTAATTTCCTAATCAAATGGCCAGGGGCATATCTATGATATAATTTGTCAAATACAACCATGGAAATATGTCATTATGGTTTGGTTATATTGATAGATATATAATAATCCAAATGATAAACTTCATATTATAAGGACCATGGAGCCCAAAGAATAAAAATAAACCCCTAATCATACTACTAAAAATTCATAGGAAAAGATAATTTCTGAAACAACAGTAAGCAGATCTGTAAAGCAACACCAGTCATAATCCACACCATGTTTGCTACTTGTCACCAATCTAGAATCTTAGTCTTGGCCAATCCAATCATGAAGTGAATTAAAAACCTAGCCATTGTCCTTAATTACCATGGTCATTCTTCTATCTTAGCATGCCCAATGAAATGACATAAACTCAGACACATTAAATGAGCCTAGCACCATGACTATTTAAAATATTTGGAGTAGCATATATCTACCAGAGTAATAATTAGCAAAAATGCAAATAGGCCCGGGATTTTAAAAACATTCTATGAAAAAATGCAACCTGCTAACCTTCTTGTACCAGAATGTATATTGAATAAAAAACATTTCAAGTACCTTTGGGGCACAATGTCTACACTCTCCAACAACTCAACATACAAACAAATGACTTGCAAGGAGAAAAAAAAAAGAAATAACACCAAAGGTAGCATTTTTTCCCCTGAAGAGCTAGAGGTAGCGATGAACAGATACGTCAAACCATCACAGAGCATAATTTGTTAAATACATTCTATCTTAGATGAAAAAAATGATATTCAGTAAAAGTATTCAGCTCACCTCTTTATTAACCATCCAAGAGGTCATAAGCATTAAGTTTCTCTTCAGTAATCTCAATGTAACAAGGCACATGCATATGAATTTGTCACTGCAAAAAGAGGATAAATCAGAATTTAGAATTATTCAGAATGTCACTTAAATGTGCCAAGGATATCAATCAAAAGTTGTTGAGTATGATTACCTCAAATAATAAAGATTAAATATGTGAAAATGCCTCTAGTCCAGTGGTTAGAGCACATGAGTAGCACCCAACAAACTCAGGTTCGACTCCATGTGGAAGGGAATTAACTGGGTTTGAAATAAAAAAAATAGGTAGGGGCTTCCCCTCCTGACTTTGGTAAAAAAAATAAAGATTAAATATCTAACATGATAAATAAATAAATACATATTATGAGAAAGAACTACCAATTGGCAATCAATCCTCGGCAGCGGCAGCGTTTTAGTGTATTGAACACAGCTATGAGAAATAATATGTGGTAGACAATAATAAATCAAATTGGGTGTTGTTGGAAGAAGAAGATAGACTGAAAACTTTCCTTGAAAATTAAACTTCTGTCCTTGAAAACTTTCCTTATGGGACGATGTGCCATAGCTCTGCAAAATAGTTGTCGCCGTCAATGCAATGAAAGTGAAATTCAGAAAATAAATAGGATAAGAAGAAACATCTTAATATAATGGATCTCTGGCAGGATATCTTGTACTCAGGTGTGTCAGTGCATCTTCCGGCGTCTGACTTTGGCTTTGGCAGTAACAACATGCCTCTGCAGACACTGTGTGATGAGGACATCCCAGTACACGATTTGGCCAGACGCACGTTTTGATACCAAATGATGCATCCGGCCCAGGCGTGGGGTCGGTCGAGGCCCAACAAATTAAGGTTGCCCGGACCTCAACAGTTCTTAGGCACACCCACTCGGAGAAAGGCACAATCTCCCCAAAAGACTAGTCTGATAGTGGCTCTCTCTTTTAAGATGGCTTCCTCCTCCTTCGCTAAACAAGGTGGGATAATTCGAACGTGCACAGCTGCCGCCTACACTGTCGTGCGCCTGGCCAAACCGCGTGCACACGGCTGCCGCCTACACTGTCGTGCGTCTCCTCCGAGCACCATTCGCATCAGAAAAACAAACGAAGTCGGCCGCTTGTCCTGTCCGGTCATCTGCTTATTAGTGAAGGTGAGTTGCCGATTAACGTCTCCTTATTGCCTGATTCAGAGGGTGGTGCCCGACGAGTGGAGCTAGCATCCATCGATTGGCTCCCTGACTATGGAGTAGCTAGTGACTCCTAAGCAGCATTTGATGTTGGGGCCCCTCCTCCCTGGCCCCCGGACGGTCGCCTCTGCTGTATGGGCTCAAAGCCGGGCCTAAGTATAATTTGAAAGACTATGCCCAATTAACTCAGTTTTTCACCTTTGCCAACTAAAGAGAGGAATAGGGAAAAAGATCGCTACACCTACCTTGCTATTACCGAATACTTCTATATTAACTGTACCAGCTGGCACATACCATTCCATGATCCATGCATGCTTGGAACTGCATAAGACGTTTCCCCACTTCAACAAGTAAAAGCCTCCTCTGGCGCATCGCGTTCCTACCTCTGCCATATGCTCCTTTGTCCTGAAAATGGCATTACGTGCCTCATCACAAATGAAACTTTTCCTTAATTAAATAGATTCAATAATAATGAGAGATATAAAAAATGGATTATGTTTTGAAATGTCAAAAAAGAAGAATGGGTCCATAACACCTTATAGTTTTTGTGTTGTGAATGGATCGTGTATTTATAGGCAACGCAATCTGAAGGAAAAGAGAAAGTTAATTTGCTAAAGAGTTTTTTTCCCCACACGCATCAACGTGCAGCTTGTGCTTACATGTTGACAATGACAAATACCATAACTGGATAGGGATTGCCAGACAGGCCTTGAACTTTCCCGGTTGCCTCGGCACACAAGCCATTGAACAAACGTGTTGCTTAATGGCGAATCTCGAGTGCGTTGCCTATAAATACGATCAGACTTGGGTTCATCAGCTATCATCCATCAAACACAGGAAGAAATTAACATCAATTGAAGCGCTTACATCTTGTGGTAAGCAGTACTTTCTCCTATCAGTTTACTCTTGTTCTTTACTAGCTTAGCTAGCTTCTCATTTATTCATGCACATTTGCAAAAGAAGCAGAGACTGAATCAGTTTTAGTTTGCTTCAATTATATATCGTCTGTACTTTCTACGGCCTGACTTCCCATGTTTAACAAATGCGCAAAAATCTGCAGGTATTTCTGAAGAAGATGAGCTCACCAGCTGAGAGCAAGGGGTGCGATGCTACTCCCAAGACGGAGTGGCCTGAGCTTCTGGGATGCACGATCAAGGAGGCAACGGAGAAGATCAAGGCAGAGCGGCCAGAGCTCAAGGTCGAGGCTGTCCCTGTTGGCACCATCGTGCCCCTAGACTTCGACGAAAATCGTGTCCGTCTCTGGGTTGACACAGTGGCGGAGGTTCCCAGAATTGGCTAAACAAATATCAATACAAGCCACCAAATAATGGTACATGCATGTCTCATGGACCATACATGTGGGTCAATCAAGTAAATAAAAGCGCGCATTTCTGTAATGGAGAGTGTTTATATATACTGTAAGTCATATATGTATTGGTCCGTAAGCATGCAGTTGTGAGATTTGAAATATAAATTTCTAGAGTACGTGTTCAACGTTCTCAACTCAAAGTTCTCTTTCTTACAATTCCCTAGCGGCCCTCCCGTTTACAATTTTAACCCTTCGTACAGTCCACTATTGGAAACAAACAACAAACCAAACAACCCGATAGAATTAGCCTTAGGTATACTAACCCACAACACAACATTAGATATCCCGTTAGAGCTCGGTGCGCCGCCGCCAATGCTGCAGCGCTTGGCACCAACCTCGGTGAATATAAATTTCTAGAGTGTTCAATGTACTCAACTCAGTTCTCTTTCTTGTTACAATTCCCTAGCGGTCCTCCCGTTTACAATTCTACCCCTTTCTTACGATCCACTATTTTTTTAATAATGGATTAAAGATAATCCGGCCTTGATTCAGGGGCTACGGCCAAAGTTTACAAACTAGCAGCACATCCGTCTGCTCACACCGATTTCCATCAAGGAATCCAACAAAAAGAAAGAGAATTACATAGCAATCCTATTGCTAAATCTCCATCCATGGTGGGCAAAATAACGCATTGCCAGGACCTCCAAAGTCTGGCATGCCTGCTTTATTGCATCCCTTTCTTGTTCACGCCTTTGTAGTTGCGCCCAGAACCGGAGCCAATATGTCCCTTTGAAGAGTACCTGCAAATAAGTTATCATTGGAGATTTGTCAAAAACCATATCATTTCTACTGAGCCATAGTGCCCAACACAAAGCCGAGGCACCGACTAACAGCTGTTTTTGAATCGTACCTCCCACCCCAACCAACCAATTGTTCAACATATTGTCAACACTATTAGGTGGTCTCAGGTTAAAAGCTATCTGCACAGCTCTCCATAGGAAGTGTGCCATATGACAATAAAAAAAAAGATGCTGAATAGTTTCTTCCCTGGAACAGAAAGAGCACAATTTGCTTCCATTCCAATTCCTTTTGGCTAGATTATCGTTTGTTAAGACAACTCCTCTTTTTAAATAACACAAGAAGACCTTGATTTTCAGCGGTAATTTGAGCTTCCAAATCTTATTATTATTATGTCCCTGCTCATTAGCATTCCTAATAACCTCCATGTACATAGATTGAACAGCAAACAACCCAGACTGTGTTAGACTCCATCTAAAAGAATCTGCCCTATCATTAAGCTGAACATGACAAATCCGACCAACCAGGTTGTACCACAAGTTTAAATCCTGTCCTACTAATGCCCTTCGAAAAGACACATTTAGAGGAATCCTGGACAAAACAGTGGCGACTGTGTCATTCTTCTTCCTGACAATACTATACAGGGATGGATATTGTTGTCTGAAAGTAAAGTTGCCCAACCATTTATCTTCCTGGAATCTGATTTGCTCACCATCATTTAACTGGAAAGTGCCAAAATTGATAAAGGTTTGTTTTACTTTCATGAACCCTGACCAAAAATGAGAATCCCCCGGTCTACGCTCCACTTGTGTGATGGTATTAGAACGTAGATATTTGTTTTTTAGTAATTGTTGCCAAAGCCATCCTCATTAATAAGGTTAAACAACCATTTACTTAACAGGCACTGATTTTGGATCTCTAGGTTTTTAATGCCTAACCCACCAGTTTCTTTCGGTTGGCACAAGATGGTCCATTAGGCAAGTCTATATTTCCTCTTATGTTTGTCAGATTGCCAAAAGAATCTTGACCTAAAGTAGTCCAGTCGTTCCAACACCCCCTTTGGAATCTCAAAAAAGGAAAGCATGAACACAGCTAGACTGGATAAGACAGAGTTAATCAATACCAGTCTACCCCCTACTGACATATGCTTTCCTTTCCAACTACTTAATTTCTTTTCAAACTTATCCTCTATTACTTTCCGGTCTGAGTTACTTAATTTCTGGTAATGCATCGGGATTCCAAGGTACCTAAAAGGGTATGACCCGGACTGACACCCAAAAATCTCTATATATTGTTGTTCACTGTTCAAAAAATCTCGCTCTTATTATAATTAATCTTGAGCCCAAATAATTGTTCGAATGCACATAATACTAATTTCATGTTCATGGCCTTAGCTAAATCGTGATCCATAAAGTGAATTGTGTCATTAGCATATTGTAAGATAGAGAGACCTCCATCAACTAAATGCGGCAGAACCGCTGAAATTTGACCACCTACCTTGGCTCTATTAATTATAACCGCTAACATGTCAACAACAATATTAAATAGAATGGGTGATAATGGATCCCCCTGCCATAGACCTTTCCATGTCTGGAAATTCTGTCCAACTTGATCATTTATTTTAATACCCACATGTCCTTTCTGAGTAAAATCTTCAATCCAACGACACCGTGTATGGGAGAAACCTTTCATTCTCAGGGTCTGTTGAACGAAAGGCCATTTCACCTTGTCATACGCCTTCTCAAAATCAATCTTTAAAATCACTGCACTCTTGTTTTTCTTGTGCAGTTCATGGATCGTTTCATGTAACACCACTACACCTTCCATGATATTCCTTCCTGGCAAAAATGCAGTCTGTGTGGGACTTATAACTTTTTGGGCAACTTGGAGATTCTGTTTGTCGCCACCTACACTCTTGTTTTTGGACTTACAATCCACTATTGGAAACAACAAACCAAGCATCCCGGTAGAATTAACCGTAAGTATACTACCCCAAAACATAACGTTACATATCCAGTAAGAGCTCGGCGCGCCGCCATGAATGTCGCAGCACTTGGCACCAACCTCGGTGAAGTCCGCCGCTCTTGCCGGAGACCTCACTGTCCGCTGCCACTTGCGCATAGCCTCGTCTCATGGTGGGCCCCTTGCCATGGCCGTCCCATGCCGGCATGCGTACAGTTTCGCCCCAGGCGTTGACGCGTTGTGCCCCTCTCACTAGTGGAGAATTGCTCTTTAGTCCCGGTTCCCAACCCTCTTTAGTCCTGGTTTAGGAAACCGGGGCTAGGAGTCCGGGACTAAAGATCATACGCATACATTGCCTTGCGTACAGGTTCCTAACCACTTCACCTACACAACACATGTGATGGTAGGTGGGATGTTTTCCCTTTGTTATAACCCGTGAAGGGCCATTTAGTCCCGAGTTGTGATGGTAGGTGGGATGTTTTCTCAAAATTTTAAAGTATGTGGGTTTAAATTCAAATTTCCAAAGTATGGGTAGGAAAAGTTCTTGGATCTAGGAAAAACGAGATCCATATATACTGCACAGAGGATTATTTAAATCTCGGTGGGTACGTAATAGGTTTCACCTAAAGAAATCTAACCAAGTGAGCTGTATATAGTCTGCTCTTATTTTTTACTACCACCATGATTCCTATGTTCTTAACTAATTGAAATGCACCTTACATAGTTCCATTTCATTTTCTTCTTTTAACAAAGTTTTGATTCGTTTTTTATGTGTTGTGGAAAGTATAATTAATCAATGAATATTTTCACACGCATCAACGTGCTTGTTGTTTGAAAAAATTTCTGGTCCAAACTGTCGAATAACAAGTACTAGTAGTAACCCATAATAGGACAATTTGGATAAAAGGTCTTGTCAAGGTGCATGAACCTTCGTTCTTGGTCAACATTGAACATGTCTTCTTTTTTTTGCAGGTACATTGAACACGTCTTTGAACGCACATGCATGTTCCTTCATCAAACATTTCCTATAAATAGACTATGATTCAAGATATCCACAGCAAGCATCCATTGAACGAAAGAAGAAACAATACCGTAGCAGGGCTTATATATCTTGGTGGTAAGTAGTACCATTTCATTTCATCATTTGGTTTCGTCTTCTGAAATCCTTCCACGGCATAACTTTCATGTTTATTCGCCCTCCTCTTTTTAACAAATATGCAGAGTTACTGAAGGTGTTGAGCTGCTGTGAAGATGAGCTCGCCAGCTGGCAGTATGGCATGCGATGCTCCTAAGACAGAGTGGCCTGAGCTTGTGGGCTGCACGATTAAGGAGGCGAAAGAGAGGATTAAGGCGGACCGGCCAGACCTCAACATTGTGGTTACCCCGGTTGGCACCGGGGTGGACAAAATGATGAACCCAAATCGCGTTCGTATTTGGGTTAATACCGTGGCCGAGGTTCCTAAGATTGGCTAAAGTGGAACGGTCCAAGCGTGCAGTGGCCTTTGTTATGTAGAACCAAGTAACTAAATAAGAAAACATGCATGCTATGGGCGTGCTTTATTTTCCAATATAATGTTCAATGCACATTATGTGCATATTATTACGTTCTTTGTTGTCAACTATACAAGTGTGGTTCGGATTATGAATAACTAGTCTATCAACCCGTGCAACTGCACGGGCTAGCAATTTTAATATATAAATAAATACTTTCTCCGTCCACAAATATAATTGATTCCATTGTTCAAATTTTGTCTATAAATAGTACTACCTCCTTTCTCGAATATAAGTCGTTTAAGACAAGCTATTTAGTTTAAAAATGAACTAATTTGCTTGTCCTAAACGTCATATATTTAAGAATGGAGGGAGTATAATTTATAGACCACACACATTAATTACCTAGCATATCTCATTACCTTGTTGCCCACCATTTCATGTAGTGCCTTGTGCAAATCAATCTGGATTAAACTGTCCTAAAAATCTCAAAACCCATTAGTACTTATGTAGGGCAGAGTGGTAGTAGAATATTTACTTGACTAAATATTGAAGTGTAGTATTAGAAGGAAAACCCTTCACCTATGTCTCTTTTATACAACTCTAATTATACCATTTGTTAAATATAAGTTAAGTGCCCAAATAATTTGAACTATATATGTGATCTATATTAGCACCACTTGTATGTGGAAAAACAACCGTTTATAGGAAATGCGCTTCTATAATCTTATGGATAGGAAAATGGTGTCTGAAATATTGGAAATACTAAGTGATTCCCCGCGCGTTGCTGCGGGATTTGAGAGAGGTTCTCGATAAACTATAAATCAATATGGTTGTTTAATTACTCGTATAAATGGTGCACTTGATAAAAATTATAGATTTGTGAGTCCTCTTTGATTAATTAATAAATAGAGAAGAAAATAATAAAAGATATGTAATGGATAGAGGCACGAAGTTGATGAAATGAAAGTGAAGCAAGGTATTAAAGATATTATCGATGTCAATATTAACTAAATGTTGCTAAACTATGAAAGACAAAGGAGATGAAATGGAGATGAATATTATCGATGTCAATCATTTCATTAGCATGAAATGGAGATGAAGATGAGGCTATACCTATTCTGTTTGAAACCTCATGGTTTGTATCAAAGATGTAAAGCTGTGCATATTCTGGTCGATGACCTTGGGACAGTATCAAAGAGCCTACTCTATGGCAAACCTGACCACTGATCTTGAAGACATATGGACCATGACCATCATTTATGGAATTAATGACCTTTGCTCCCATTGAAGTCATTGCAAACATGAAATTGTATTGTCTGATGTGTTCGAAGAAGTGTCTTCAAAGAGATGTGGTATGTGAAGTCAACAAATTGAGAAGTGGTTGAGGAGGCGGCTGGTAGGGTGGCAGGAGGATTCTCCCCCCTTGGCAGCACAAATTATATATTGGGTTCTTCCTTTCTCGCCGAGTATGCTCGTCGTACCAAAAAAAGGCACCACAATGTGAACAGGAAAATGTAGGTGCTCCTAAGTTTAATGCAGCAAAGGTAGTTCCTAGAAAATAGAAAAACAGAGAAGGTTTAGGGAAAGAAAGGAACATCTGTATGACTGGCTGAGTAGTGGTAATATGAGAAATTGGAGCTTACTTCTATGGTTAAAACGATTGCCATCAGTACGAATTGCTTGTGCTGATATTGGTGGTTGTGTGGACTCTATTGGCACCGATTCTGGAGGAACTGATCACATGTATTTGAAAATAAGCATGGGGGAATAGATGATTTGTAGAGGGAAAACGGAATAAGGAGCACAAAGTGGATGGAACCAACCTGTGTTCCTGGTACCACTCATTTTTGCTCTCATTCGTGCTTTACATCTACGCCGATTCTCACTAGCAGTATCACGATCAATTTGAGGAGTGATAATAAGTGATGGACGGCGTCGTGGCCGTCCACGACGCGAAGAACTCTCCCCAGGATCCATTGTATATATTCTTACAATAGCAAATGTAGGACACCAAGATCACATAAAACTGGAACGAAAACTGATTGGTTGCCCAAACTAAGCATTTGCGCAGAACAATTAATCATCAAAACTAAAAGGACACACCTAGAGAAGCTAATAAAGTTGGAGCAGAGGATGTTACCTGGTTGGCTGGAGTAGGCTAATGCGCTTGCAATTTTCAGAGAGGATAAATCAAATCGTAGGAACCTGCAATGCGAAATTATTGAACAGTCAGGCACGTCTAAAATTCACTTTTCATTCAGTCTTATAGTCTTAACAGTCAGAATGATAGTGCAAAATTGCGTTACTGACATTTTGCAAGAGAACTACTGGAATTATGGATGATAGCATTCTGTTGGCGACTAAGCTGTATTAGTTTGTGCTTTGCAGTTAACATTGGGAAGTCTGCAATGCGATTGGGATTTTCAGAGAGGCTAAATCAATTCATAAGAACCTGAAAAAATGAGGTGTGTAGGATTAAGGATGTTTGGAAGGGGCAATAAATCGAACACATTGACTGCATGAAACCTAATCAAACTCTGAGGGTTGTAGCTGGACAACTGGGAAGCAAAATCACTGAACAACAATTATCCGCAACCATTGAACACAGAAGCACATGATTGGAGCACACAACGATGAGAAAGAGGAGACAGAATGTGAACCTCTCGCACCTGTTCGCACCTGTCGCAGCATGAGGAGGGAGGCAGTTCGGCCGTGTTGTCTGGACGGCGAGGTTTTCGACGCGATGGCAAGGGAGGTGGTCGGCCTTTGAACTGCGGAGGTGACCGGCCATAAATAACACGGGAGGCTCTTCGGCTGCCATCCTGAGGCTCTTCGGCTGCCATCCTGCCATTTGAGGTGCTGCGGGCGCCTGAGGTGGGGAGGCGACAGGCACGGTGGCTGCGGCAGCGAGGCGAGGGGGCTGCGGCAGGGAGGCGAGGGGGCTGCGGCAGGGAAAGGAGGTAGCGGGGAGGCGAGAGGGCGGCGGACCGATTGAAGGCGTTGTGGGCGGCGGCGGATCTGAGGCGCGCCCGCGCGACCGGGGGACGGCGGCGGACCTGTGACGCACTCGCGCGACGGGGACTCGCGGGACCCGCGCGACGGGGGCGACGTGGGCCGTCCGCGCGATGGAGTGGTGGGGCCGGATGATGACGTGGCATGGCTGATAGCTCAAAGAAATCAGTAGTGGGGAGCCAAAATATAGTTTTGTATGATATACTATGTGTACTCTTTGGATACATATGTTCAAATAAAGGCATGGTATATGGGATTATACATATACATGTCATAATTACATGACAATGGCATTATTAAGGTTTATATGTATGCATACATATATATATATGGCCTTTTTTAATTAAAGTTTGTTTCTAATTAGAAAATGCTCTATCAATGCCTATCTCTCTGTCACCTTCTTCCTAGATACCCCATTTCTCTTTTTTTTTCTTTTAACACGCTACAGATAATGGTGTTTTCTGATGCTATCTACATTCATCTCTAATTTGGAAGATACGAATTCTATTTGCCTCCCTTCTTTTCCCCATTTGGATTTCATATCTGCATGTGTTCTCACAAAAAAAATATTATTTAGTGCTTATAACCAATAATAAGCTTATCGTAGGCTATACCGAGTTATGCATCACATCTTTATTCAAGTATCCATGTTTAGCTCCTTTGACTAGTTTTTAGTTTTTCAAAATGTTTGTGAAACTTCTCGATCATGTATCAAAGAGCATCATTAACTTTGGAGTAGTAAGATAGCCCTGATAATAAATTATATTGCCTAAGCTCCTATCTTAATTACAGGATCAGATTTCAACAATGTTCTGGACACGCATATGCCTCAACAATGAATAATTACAACTACCTCGATGTAAATTGAAACGAACCGGATTCCCAATTACGAGAATCCGACTCCTTGTACCCTTGTGATAGTCCCAGGATTAACAGCTATCACGTACAGAACTCATTTCAGCGGAAATCACATCCATACAATGATTAAGACCAACAAACATGTTATAGATACAGAACGGTATGGTACAAGCCCTATGGGCTAAACGACAAAAGGGAAACAACTACGCAGCGGATAGCTATAAACTTCTGGTGCTTCGGGCCTTCACCTCCACAGGCATCCTTGAGCGCAGCGCACAGCCCTCATTTGCATCATCAGTCGTGGTTGATCTTGCACTCGGAGTCTCCTCCTGTGTACCCAAAGACTGTCCCTAAGGAAATGGGACAGGTCCACGTCACCAACCATAATATGCAGCAAAGCTTTATAGTGGCCTATACTAGTAATAAAATATTCAAGGAGTGTAAGCTGGGGGTTTTTCCTATGCGCGCAGCAGCAACGTAACCACGATCATCTCATCTCCAAACACCATTCCTCGCAAGCACATACTCTCCTCAAACCACCCATCAATCTCACAACCACATCAGGCTCGTCCTGCCTCAACAGGTTCCCGCAATATTCATCCGCCAACTCCTTTCACTCACTAGTCGACTCGGTGAGCTCCCTCCCCACCTTGTCTCAACAGCCTCAGCTGGTCCAACCTCTCATATCCCAAATTCAAGGATAAGGTAAGAAAGCAGAATCCCATGCTAATCTGGATGGATCAGATGCGAGATCGTCCATGACCGTGGACACAGCTATACGTATAGTTTTCACTCTGCAGAGGTTGTACTCTAGGAACCACCCGGGCTGCGAGCTGGTGCCCCAGCTCGAGACGCAGCCCACAGCAAAGACCCTATAAAGCAACGGTACCATCCTGCTTCCCTGGGCTCGGGAAACATCCGCACGCTAACATCTGCCCCAGGGATGTGATACCTTCCCACCGGGGCCAGTCGGGGGCAGTGGTAGATCAGGGAGAGTACGCCGCAACGTGTCCCCCTTACACATATCAAGCTCGATCCTCCTACAGTCCTGGTACCGCACTAGATAGGCTTGCTGGAACCCTCCCCATTCTGGGTAGATGGTGAGCACTGTATTTCCCACTTCCGAAAGGCATCCTGATGCGGTCCTTAAATGTCGGTCAAAGCGAGTATTTGCATCAAAAGCGATCCGCCGCAACGGTCCGCAATCGGCACCCATTACAGGTACAGCCGCCTAAACTCCTCAAGTACTCCTCAAGTACCAACATCAAAGAACCATGTACCCGCAACAGGTACTCCGTAGGGACTGCCCGAGTACAGTCCCCAAGCACCCCGATCAAACGATTGAGTTGTTATCACTCGCTTCCACCGCCTAGCTGCACTACTCCTCCCAAGCCACCCAACTCACACCAAGAAGTTCAATCACAACCATCCCAACACATGCAAGCATAGCATTCTCATATAGTGAGTAGTAGGTTGCAAGGTAACAGGATAATAGCAAAGGCAGTGCAGGTTTATCATGCGAGTAAAGTAAAGCGCTAGCATACTAGTTTCCATGCCTAATAGGTATTTCGGAGAATGGTTGGGCGTGAACATGGGAATTGTTCGTCCTCTTCGTTCCGGTAGTTGATGTAGTCGTCAGCATCCTTCCGCGACTCCGGAGCTTCTAATTATGCGGAAATAAAATAAAGACGGGAACTACTAGCAAAGAAACACCAAAACAGCGAAGCAAGAAGATTCAAACAAGACCAAACTCTACTCTAACGCGTAGGTCATGTTTTTAGAAAAATATAGAAACTGGTTTCATATTTTTCTGAGCTACGGTTGATTTATTATGAATTTTCTAAGATTAAATCATTTTCTGAAAATATTAAATAATTCCGAAAAAGAAAATCACTCAGGCTGGGACACGTGGCATCACCAGAGCGTACCACGTCATCACTGCTGACGTCAGCATGACGTCATCAGTGGGGCCGGCTTTGCTTACGTCATCGTGGGCCCTGATGACGTCAGCGTTGACTTGGTCAACGTTGACCAGTCAACGGTCAATGGTCAGCGGGGTCAGTGGGGTCCATTGGTCAGTCACCTAGGTCGCTGTCAGGTGGGGCCAGGTTGTCAGTACGGGAGGAAAAAGAAAAGGATTTAAGGCTTCGCGGGCGGAGATGGGCTGAAAGCGGCTGGGCCGAGTTAGTTCAGGGGGGTCCAAAGGACTTTGGGGAAAACTTTAGGCCCACGAAGCCGATATGGTTGGACGCTGGCTCGGTGGACTGGGTCTTTGTACACCGAGAGGAGGGTCCACGGTGGACCGGGTTCACAGGTGCACGGTGCACCGGGCTCATAGGATCAGGTACGGCGGTGGCGCTCGCGGGTTTCCGGCGACTTGGTCCCGCGGCGGCGCTAGGATTTGGCTGGGGTTAGCGCACGCGTGCGCGTGGACTCCAGTTCGCACTGGGCCATGCCACGGCTCGACGGCGTTCGGGTGCGCGTGCGCGGCGTCGTGGTTGCCCACGGCCGCGACACGGCCTTGGCGCACACGCGGCGGCCGGCGTTCCGGTCCGCGGTGGCCTCGGCTGCTGAGGAAACGGCGACGGTGAGTTGCGGGCTGGGTTTTGCGGCGCGACGGGGTCCTGCAAGGAGAGGCGCGGCTCGAAGGCCGGCAACACAAGGGTTGGCTTGGCGGCGAGGCGATCGAGTACGGCGGCGCTCGGCCGGAACAGGGGAAGAAAGGGGAACGTCGTCGGCAGCTCACCACAGGGCACGTCGTCGTACGCGGCAGCTCGGGGAAGGTGTGCGAAGCTCCGGTGAAGCTCATGCGCCCACGAACGGCTTCGGTCTTGCTCTGCTCCGGCGCTCCCACGGGCGGCGGCGTTCCGGTTCTCGGCTCGACGGCGGGGGAGCGCTCCGGTCCCTCCTCGGCTCGCTTCCGCTCCTCCTCTCCCTTCTCCACACCTCTCTGCTTCCTCCCCTCTACTCTCCCTCTCGGATTGTTGGCTGGGAAACCCCAACGGGGGTGGCGGCGGCTCAAGGGAAAGAGGTGGCCGGTGGGGTATTTGTAGGGCGGCTGCCCTAGGGCTCCGTGGGCACGGACGGCGAGAGATGCTCGGGCAGTGCTCCTGTACACGCGGCGACATCCAGACGGTAGAGCGGGACGGAGCAGGTAGGTGGAGGCGCTCACGCGCGGAGCACGGGCGAGCGCCCACGGCTGCGACGCGGTGGGGAAGAAGGGGATCGGGGAAGAGAGGGCTGGCAAGGGGGTCCCACCGGTCAGCGGCAGAGAGAAAAGGAGGGGGCGCGGGTGGTCGGCTGGGCCGATGCTGGGCCGGCTTTGGTGCTGGGCTGGGTTGCTGCGTCGGCTCGGGGAAGAGTTTAGGGTGGTCAAGCGGACTTGGGTTCTGGAATTTGGCCCACGACAGTTAGTAGGGTTAGACAATTAGTTAGGCTAGTTAGTGTTTGAATTCAAATCCAAAATTTGAATTCAAACCAACCAAAAATCCAACAAAACCCAAGCAACACCAAATCACAATTATTTCATCCTTAGCACTTCAAATTGATTTTTAATTTAAATTTAAATTCGCATAGGAATATAGGGAGCAATTAGAAGACACTCTTATATGTTTGTTGACATGCACAACAATTCACCAATTTTTTTTTAAATTCACCTTTTTGCATTCAACAAAACCTACGAACATTTCGGGATGTTACAGTCTTCCCCCCTCACGAGAATCTCGTCCTCGAAATTTAGGTATACCTAGGGCTCAAACAGGTGTGGGTATTTCTCTCTCAAAACTGACTCTTTCTCCCAAGTTGCTTCCCTCTGTGTGTGGTTACTCCACTGAACCTTGCAGAATGGAATGGATGTGCTCCTTGTCTCTTTAACTGCTCTGTCCAAGGTCTTCTCTGGGTACTCCAAGTACTCTAGTGTATCTTGCAAATCCAATGCTTCTGTCCTGACTTCATGCTCTGGCATTCTCAAGCATTTGCGTAGTTATGACACGTGAAACACTGGGTGTACTCCGGCTAGCTCTTCAGGTAGTTCCAAATCGTAAGCTAATTTCCCGACTCTGGTCAGAATCTTGTAGGGTCCTACAAATCTGGGTGCTAGTTTCCCTTTCACATGGAACCTCTTACTTCCCTTGAGGGGTGACACTTTTAGGTACACGTGATCTCCCACCTCGAACTTGAGGTCCCTTCTTCTCTTGTCCGCGTAGCTTTTCTGCCTACTCTGTGCAATCTTCAAGTTCTCTCTGACCTTAGCCACATTCTCTTCTGCCTCCAAAATTGAGTCAGGGCCAAAGAAGGTTCTCTCTCCCACCTCTGACCACATAAGGGGTGTTCTGCATTTTCTTCCATATAGGGCTTCAAATGGGAACATTTTCAGACTTGCTTGATAACTGTTGTTGTACGAGAATTCTGCATAGGAGAGGCTCTTCTCCCAATCCTTGCTATAGGTCAACACACATGCTCTCAGCAGGTCTTCTAGAATCTGATTCACTCGTTCTGTCTGACCATCCGTCTGTGGGTGGTACGTTGTACTGTAGTCTAGTCTGGTCCCAATCGCCTTATGCAAGCTCTTCCAGAATTGAGCTGTGAATTGCGGTCCTCTATCGGATACGATACTCCTTGGTGCCCCATGCAACTTGAGAATGTTATCCACATATAGTTCTGCTAGTCTGTCCGTTGAGAACCGGTCCTTGACTGGTATGAAGTGAGCCACTTTGGTCAGTCGATCCACTATCACCCAAATAGCATTGTTTCCTTTCTGAGTGCGGGGTAGTCCGACTATAAAGTCCATACTGATGTCCTCCCACTTCCACTCTGGAATTTCTAGAGGTTTCAACAGTCCTGCTGGCCTTTGGTGCTCGGCCTTGATTCTTCGACATGAATCGCATTTGGCGACATATTCAGCTATTTCTCGCATCTTTTTCCACCAGAATCGATCCTTGAGATCCTGATACATCTTGGTGCATCCTGGGTGGATTGAGTACTTGGATTCATGAGCTTCTGCTAGTATGGTCTTCCGGATATCATCATCTTGTGGTACACAGATGCGTTGCTTAAGCCATACTGTCCCTTGAGCATCAATACGGAAGTCTGGGGCTACTCCACGTTGAACATCCTGAATCAGCTCTTGAATCTCTGGGCAGTCTTTCTGAGCAGTCTTGATGCGTTCTTCCAGGTTGTATTTCACTCTCAACTCTTCTGGTTGTCCTCCTTCTACTACCTCAAGCCTGAGCATGTTCAGCTCCCTAATCAACTCCGGCTGTCCCTCCTCCATCCTCAAGTTGTTATGGTAGCTCTTACGACTCAGGGCATCTGTTACTACGTTGGCCTTCCCTGGATGGTAGTGTATCTCTAGGTCGTAGTCCTTGATCAGTTCCAACCATCGTCTCTGTCTCATGTTCAGTTCCGTTTGGGTGAAGAAGTACTTCAGACTCTTGTGATCAGTTTAGATATCACACTTGTTGCCAATCAGGTAGTGCCTCCAGATCTTTAAGGCATGTAGCACTGCTGCTAATTCTAAGTCATGGGTGGGGTAGTTCTCTTCATGCTTTCTCAACTGCCTCGAAGCGTATGCAACCACTTTGCCTTCTTGCATCAGTACACATCCCAGACCTTGTCTTGAGGCATCACAATATACCACAAAGTCCTTCCGGATATCTGGCAGAGTCAACACTGGGGTGGTGGTAAGCTTATGTTTGAGCTCTTGGAAGCTTTCTTCACACTTT
Organism: Echinochloa phyllopogon; assembly: GCA_033239725.1. Classification (NCBI taxonomy): domain Eukaryota; kingdom Viridiplantae; phylum Streptophyta; class Magnoliopsida; order Poales; family Poaceae; genus Echinochloa; species Echinochloa phyllopogon. The sequence continues at coordinate 4,626,568 of BTCW01000007.1, read as the reverse complement.
TCTGTCCACTTGAAGGGTACATTGTTTTTGAGCAACTCTGTCATTGGCTTGGCAATTTTGGAGAAGTTTTCAATGAATCTTTGGTAGTAGCCTGCCAAACCCAAGAAGCTTCGAATTTCTGTGGCACTCTTTGGCTGCTGCCACTCGGAGACTGCTTCGATCTTTTCAGGGTCTACTGCTACGCCCTCGGCTGTCAACACGTGGCCCAAAAAGGCAACTTTCTCCAACCAGAACTCGCACTTGCTGAACTTCCCAAAGAGTTTGTGCTGTCTCAACTTTTCTAGCACTATGCGTAGGTGCTCCTCATGCTCTTCTACTATTTCGGAATAGATCAGGATGTCATCAATGAATACCACGACAAACTTGTCTAGCTCTTCCATGAATACCTTGTTCATCATGTTCATGAAGTAGGCAGGTGCGTTTGTCAGCCCAAAAGACACTACGGTGAACTCATATTGCCCGTATCGAGTCACGAAAGCTGTCTTGGGAATGTCTCCTTCCCTAATCTTCATCTGGTGGTATCCTGATCTCAGGTCTATCTTGCTGAAGTACTTTGCCTTCCTCAACTGATCTAGCAAATCATCAATTCGAGGTAGCGGGTACTTGTTCTTGATAGTCACTGCGTTCAGAGATCGATAGTCTACGCACATGCGCATAGAACCATCCTTCTTCTTCACGAACAGTACTGGCGATCCTTATGGAGACGCGCTGGGTCTGATCACTCCACTGTCCAGCATATCCTTCAGTTGCTTCTTCAATTCCTCGAGTTCTTCCACAGACATTCTGTACGGTCTCTTGGCAATTGGCCCTGTGCCTGGTTGCAACTCGATTATGAACTCCACATCACGGTCAGGTGGTAAGCCTGGTAGTTCTTCTGGAAAAACATCTGGGTACTCGCAGACTACTGGCACTTCCTCAATGGTCTTTTCCTTGATACTGTACGCAAACTTTCTCATGGGTGGCTTACTGGGTCCTTCTTTTGCTTTCTGCGGTTTAACTGACACCTTCAGACCACTCGGGTGTGTCAACACTACTGACCTGGGTGAGCAACTGATCACTCCCCTGTGAGCTGTCAACCAATCCATACCAAGGATCACGTCAATGCCATCTGACTTCAGCACTGTCAGGTCTGCAGAGAATCTGAATCCCCCTAGTTCCATGCCAACTGCTGGGCACACTTGGGTGCATCTGAGCTCTCCTAACGGTGACGTTGTGATTACGGGTCTAGCTCTAGGCTCTGTATGAAGTGCCTGTTCCGTAACAAACTTCAACGAAACGAACGATCCAGTTGCACCAGAATCAAATAGTACCGAAGCTTTTGTGCCATTTACCAAGAACTCTCCGAGTACTACTTCAGGAGCATCCTCGGCATCCTTCTCAGTCAGGTGGTTAAGTCGGCCTCTGATGGCTGAAGGCTGCGGTTGGTTCTTTCTGTCTGGGCACTCAAACGACTTGTGACCTGGTTTTCCACAACCAAAGCAAACAAGAGATGTCTTGTCACCAACTTCTGGGGTGCTGAGCTGTTTCTGGCCTGAACTTTCGTAAGCAGGGTAGTTGCTGGTCTTGTTCTCAAAGCTGTTGTTGTCACCAGTCTTGTTCTCAGAGTTTAGGATTGCACTCTTGACAAATCCTATTCCCCCTCGGCTTAAGCTTTGCTGGAATCCCCTGCGGAGCATATTGCTTTGGCCACTCCTCGGTATTTGACTCAACCTGAGGTGGTGCTGTTGCTCGGCTTTTCTTTTCCTGGCTCTCCAAGTATCTTCTAAGTCAACCCTTTCCTTTTCCACTGCTATAGCTCTGTCAATCGTCTCTCGAAGTGAGTTGTGACTGCTGGAAGCGAGTGCCATTCTAAGTCCCCTGTGTAAGCCTCTTTGAAACCAGACTTGCTTCTTCTTTTCGGTGGTGATTTCTTCCGGGGCATACCTCGACATCTTAGCAAAGTGTCGGGCGTACTCTGTCACTGACATGCTTCCTTGCTTCATGGTTCTTAATTCCATAGCCTTGTGTTCCATTACTTGTTCAGGAATGTGATATTCCTTGAACGCTTCGTAGAACTCCAGCCAGGTGATTTGTGCTGGGTTCTCATGAGAGTCACAGTAGCTCTCCCACCAACCTTTAGCTGCTCCTTCAAGCTGGTGTGCCGCTAGGGCCACACATTCTTCATCCGTGTAATCTGTCATGTCCAGCTTGGCCTCGATAGTTCTGAGCCAGTCATAAGCATCTAGTGGCTCGTCTGAGTAGTCAAATGTGGGTGCCTTCAATCTGATGAACCTTTCAATCTTCGTCTGGAGGTCTTCCTCACAGTGACCCTGTTGGTTCTGGTGCAGATCTTCCTGGAGTTGTTGCATTGCCTGTGCTATCTGTGTATTGACCTGTGCCATCTGTTACATCACCTGTGTCTGAACAGTCATCACTTCTTCTAAGTTTGGTGGTGCGTTAGGCTGTGGCACATCTCCGCCCCCAAGCTAGTTTTGCTGAGGTTCTACTGCCTGTTCTTCCATTGCAACCTCTTCAACTTCACCTCTTGCTGTGTTGTTCTCGGGCTGGAACACGCCTGCTGCGCGCCCATGGCCCCTGCCCCCGCTTGTGGCAGGTGCTCTCCCGCGTCCTCTACCACGACCTCTGTCTCTATCTATCATTGCTGTCTCCTCTTGCTAAGCTTCCTCAGAGCGGCCTAGCAGACGGTTCAACCTTCTGGTTGTCATTTTCTGAAATTCACGAGCAGGTAGGTGGTGGTCAGGTAGGGTTATAGGCACTGGTAATCTAATTGTAGGAGTTGCACACATGAAAACTTGAACACTAACTACACTCAAGGTGAACAGTAAGAAAGCTTCAAGAACAGCCACAAGGACCGAACACACAATCAAAGCATTACACCTTAGACACTTGTGTTATCTTGAGGCCAACTCCCGAAACCTCGAAGATTAACACTTCTACTCGGCTTAAGATCGTGGCTGATCCAGTGGTGGTCATGGACTACATCTACCTTGGCTCGACGATAAGCACGAGACCATCGTCAGCCACTTGGTTAGAGGGGTTGTTAGCAGCAAGAGTTAGCAAGGTTAGAATAGTGAACAATAGCACAAGGTGTGATAAGGAGTAGTTCAAGGGATTTCTTATATCGCAACAGACTTAGTTGGAGCCTCTGTCCTAGTCTTCAAGTCTAGGGCTGCGCACTACGGTCAAGTACGGCTCTGATACCAACTGAAACGAACCGGATTCCCAATTACGAGAATCCGACTCCCTGTACCCTTGTGATAGTCCCAGGAATAACAACTATCACGTACAGAACTCATTTCAGCGGAAATCACATCCATACAACGATTAAGACCAACAAACATGTTATAGATACAGAATGGTATGGTACAAGCCCTCTGGGCTAAACGACAAAAGGGAAACAACTACGCAACGGATAGCTATAAACTTCTGGTGCTTCGGGCCTTCACCTCCACAGGCATCCTTGAGCGCAGCGCACAACCCTCATTTGCATCATCAGTCGTGGTTGATCTTGCACTCGGAGTCTCCTCCTGTTGTCACACCCGGATTTACACAGAAACCCGAGATGCGGCCATATGTGTTCCCAGGAAGTCATTACACATATAGCAAACAAATATGATAATAGAACACAATGCTCGAATAATATAAAAGGGTTTTACATCAGAGTTTGACTCAAACTTAAAGAAAATTACAGCGGAAGACTCATAAACAAAACTCTCTCTAATCTAACGAAGCCGAAGTCCAAAATCCACAGGGACACTGACTGGTTGAGCACAGCTAGTAGAAAGGCAGATCTTCAGGAAATTCGACGGCAGCAGTACCCTCTAATCCATCTGTTACCCATCCGGGATTTTGCCCAAAAGTAATAACAACAACAAGTGTAAGTAACAAAGTTACTTAGCAAATACAGCTCAGTTAATGAAGGCTAAAAAGTAAGGCTTGACTCGGCTGAACTGCATTAGCAAATTTTAGTTGGCTGATTTTAGTCTGTTTTGAGGGTACCATCGAAGGATGATCTCGAGGGTAGCATCGAAAGTGATTCCGAGGGTCTCTTCGAGGGTATTCGAGGGAGTCTCGAAGGTATTCGAGGGTATCTCGAGGATACAACATTTATGTGAATCCCGGTTGAATTTCCCCAATTAATAAAATAGAAGTAGACATTAAACAGAAATATTAAACAACATCTTCTAATCAAAAAGGATCCAGGCCGCTCTTTGACCCTGAGCAAGGCTATCATGATAGATTATACACTCTGCAGAGGTTTCGCCCTTTACCCACCAGTCGCGTAAAAGTTCAAAGGAACTTTGCACCCAACCACGCACATCAACACTTCCGAGGTGTGACTGCATAGGGACGCTACGAGGCTTTTCACAAGACACTTTAACAGAACAGCAGCCGTTATGGTACAACCTAGGCAGCATGACCCGAGGCACCGAGACTGACTTACGCCCGTGCCGCAGCACGAGGGGGTCAATGGCGTCCAATCGCTGAAAAGTAATGCAAAAGCAGAATTAAATAGCGCAACGTGTAGAACCCCCGCCATACGGAAGTTCCCACACGGGACTGTGCCTCACGGGGACATAGCCAACGGATACTCCGTCCTCGGTGGATCAAACCATACTCTCACCCATGCTTCCCATAACGCCGGTGGCCCCTCGGTAACTACTGTTAAATTAAAGCCGTACAAGTTACTTGTCCAAGACCAGAGCCATTATAGTTCTGGCGGTGACGACAGGCTCCTGGGTTGCCGCTTTAAGAACCAGTCCTTACGGAGAGACACTAGGGCCAGGCTCGAAGCATACGCCCTAGTTCCCTGATCCAAGTTGCTAAAAAGCAAATTTTACCATTAACATTGAAGTGAACCATTAAGTCATGATTAATAGTAAAATAATTGTGACAGTAGCTGCGCCTAGCAATTTTCTACCCAAATGCAAATAAGCCCAAGGTAATCAAGGTAAAGGATAAACAGACTAGGTACAACCTTAATAGGATCAAGATTAGACACATGCATATGCCATAAATAGTGTAAAGGTGTGTTTAGGTAGCAAGGATTGTCCGTGCTGTACTTGCCTTCCACAAAGTGCTGCTGCTGCTGCTGCTGTTCCTGGTACTGCTGGTCCTGGTACCCCTCGAACTCGAACGCGTACTGCTCACCAACTGGACTCTCGAAGGAACACACAAGCATCCATACAAGCCATTACATGCAAACAATATTATTCTATTAGAACAGTACACCAAACAATAAAAACAGATCAAAAGAAGGCTTAGAAACTAATCTACGCTTCTCTACGAACACGTGAGCGCGAAAATCACCCAAATCAGAGCTAAAACAGGGAAGCTGTGGCAACTCTACGGTTCGAGGCTTAAACTGCGAAAGTTTCGAGGGTCAAAACATAATTTTATTTAAAGATTCGAGGATTTTCCTGCTAAAAAGACAAAACTGGCCTCGGGCGCAACTTTAAAAACTTGCAGGGTTTAAAACAAAAGAAAAAGGACTTATTTGAAAATACTTTTGAACTAAGTTGGTCTGCGGGTTGATTTTAAAAACGTGAAAGGCTTCTTTTGCAAAACAGTCAGCTTCGAGGTATCCTCCGGTTCGACCAGGGCCTCGAACTGACGCGGCGGCGTTGGATCTAGATCTATCGGCTCAAAACAAAACGGCTTTTCGAGGGGTATGCTGGCTTCGAGGCGTGACGCTAGCGACGCTCGAACACAGCAGCGGAGAAACTACTGGGTCGACAGCGGACCAAAATTAGCGCAGAGTACGGCAAGAATCGGAGCAAGAACGCTATGGAGAGCTTCGGGTTTTCAAGGCGAACCTCCTGGAGTGCTTTCCGACGAGTGCGAAGCTCCGACGGCGAAGATCGAGAGTGGGTCTCGAGCGAGGCGGAACTTCTTCCGACGAGAACGATAGCTAGGGTTGCGGCTCGATTGGAAAGAATTGAAAGGAAGATCAAGGCGGCGACTATAAATAGAGCAAAGTCCGATCTCAGGTCCAAGTCTTGGCGTTCATGTCAAGGAAGGATTCGGCGAAGGCGGTAGCGTCGGAGTCGGTCTCGAGACAGAGTCCTAGTCGAAGACGACGGTCTCGAAAGGGAAACGGCCCAGCGCCAGAAAAGGAAATAGAAGGCAAAGCCTAAAAGCGAAACTGGAAATTGGATTTTAAAAATCCGATTTGAACTTCAAACAAACGAAACTCAATGCAACCAGCATGAATGCAACAAAAATGTTTCTAGCCCTATCTTTGATTTTATTTCTCATAAATAATTGTTTTCACTAGATAAATATGAGCATAAATTAAATAAAAGCGATTTAATTACTAAATTTCAAAATGGGCATTTTTAGGGTGTTACACCTGTGTACCCAAAGACTGTCCCCAAGGAAATGGGACAGGTCCACGTCACCAACCATAATATGCAGCAAAGCTTTATAGTGGCCTATACTAGTAATAAAATATTCAAGGAGTGTAAGCTGGGGGTTTTTCCTATGCGCGCAGCAGCAACGTAACCAAGATCATCTCATCTCCAAACACCATTCCTCGCAAGCACATACTCTCCCCAAACCACCCATCAATCTCACAACCACATCAGGCTCGTCCTGCCTCAACAGGTTCCCGCAATATTCATCCGCCAACTCCTTTCACTCACTAGTCGACTCGGTGAGCTCCCTCCCCACCTTGTCTCAACAGCCTCAGCTGGTACAACCTCTCATATCCCAAATTCAAGGATAAGGTAAGAAAGCAGAATCCCATGCTAATCTGGATGGATCAGATGCGAGATCGTCCATGACCGTGGACACGGCTATACCTATAGTTTTCAATCTGCATAGGTTGTACTCTAGGAACCACCCGGGCTGCGAGCTGGTGCCCCAGCTCGAGACGCAGCCCACAGCAAAGACCCTATAAAGCAACGGTACCATCCTGCTTCCCTGGGCTCGGGAAACATCCGCACGCTAACATCTGCCCCAGGGATGTGATACCTTCCCACCGGGGCCAGTCGGGGGCAGTGGTAGATCAGGGAGAGTACGCCGCAACGTGTCCCCCTTACACATATCAAGCTCGATCCTCCTACAGTCCTGGTACCGCACTAGATAGGCTTGCTGGAACCCTCCCCATTCTGGGTAGATGGTGAGCACTGTATTTCCCACTTCCGAAAGGCATCCTGATGCGGTCCTTAAATGTCGGTCAAAGCGAGTATCTGCATCAAAAGCGATCCGCCGCAATGGTCCGCAATCGGCACCCATTACAGGTACAGCCGCCCAAACTCCTCAAGTACTCCTCAAGTACCAACATCAAAGAACCATGTACCCGCAACAGGTACTCCGTAGGGACTGCCCGAGTACAGTCCCGAAGCACCCCGATCAAACGATCGAGTTGTTATCACTCGCTTCCACCGCCTAGCTGCACTACTCCTCCCAAGCCACCCAACTCACACCAAGAAGTTCAATCACAACCATCCCAACACATGCAAGCATAGCATTCTCATATAGTGAGTAGTAGGTTGCAAGGTAACAGGATAATAGCAAAGGCAGTGCAGGTTTATCATGCGAGTAAAGTAAAGCGCTAGCATACTAGTTTGCATGCCTAATAGGTATTTCAGAGAATGGTTGGGCATGAACCTGGGCATTGTTCGTCCTCTTCGTTCCGGTAGTTGATGTAGTCGTCAGCATCCTTCCGCGACTCCGGAGCTCCTAATTATGCGGAAATAAAATAAAGACGGGAACTACTAGCAAAGAAACACCAAAACAGCGAAGCAAGAAGATTCAAACAAGACCAAACTCTACTCTAACGCGTAGGTCATGTTTTTAAAAAATATAGAAACTGGTTTCATATTTTTCTGAGCTACGGTTGATTTATTATGAATTTTCGAAGTTTAAATCATTTTCTGAAAATATTAAATAATTCCGAAAAAGAAAATCACTCAGGCTGGGACACGTGGCATCACCAGAGCGTACCACGTCATCACTGCTGACGTCAGCATGACGTCATCAGTGGGGCCGGCTTTGCTGACGTCATCGTGGGCCCTAATGACGTAAGCGTTGACTTGGTCAACGTTGACCAGTCAACGGTCAATGGTCAGCGGGGTCAGTGGGGTCTACTGGTCAGTCACCTAGGTCGCTGTCAGGTAGGGCCAGGTTGTCAGTACGGGAGGAAAAAGAAAAGGATTTAAGGCTTCGCGGGCGGAGATGGGCTGAAAGCGGCTGGGCCGAGTTAGTTCAGGGGGGTCCAAAGGACTTTGGGGAAAACTTTAGGCCCACGAAGCTAATATGGTTGGACGCTGGCTCGGTGGACTGGGCCTTTGTACACCGAGAGGAGGGTCCACGGTGGACCGGGTTCACAGGTGCACGGTGCACCGGGCTCATAGGATCAGGTGTGGCCGCAGCTGGATCCTCTGTGGTTGGCCGTGTGTGGTGGTGGTGTGGGTCACAGTGTGGCCTGGCCAGCGCGTCGCGAGAGCGCGACAGCGCGTGCGACCGGCGGCGACGGCGGCGGTGGTTTGGCTCGGAAGAAGGCCGGCGAGGCTCGGGTTAGCGGCGAAAAACTCGGCGGTGACGCGCGGGGTCTCGGCGGGGCAAGTCCGTAGCGGCGGCGGCCGGCAACAGGGTTAGCGCGCATGCACGGCGTGGCGCGCACGGCTCAACGGCGGTGGCGCTCGCGAGTTTCCGGCGACTTGGTCCCGCGGCGGCGCTAGGATTTGGCTGGGGTTAGCGCGCGCGTGCGCGTGGACTCCAGTTCGCACTGGGCCACGCCACGGCTCGGCGGCGTTCGGGTGTGCGTGCGCGGCGTCGTGGTTGCCCACGGCCGCGACACGGCCTTGGCGCACACGCGGCGGTCGGCGTTCCGGTCCGCGGTGGCCTCGGCTGCTGAGGAAACGGCGACGGTGGGTTGCGGGCTGGGTTTTGCAGCGCGACGGGGTCCTGCAAGGAGAGGCATGGCTCGAAGGCCGGCAACACAAGGGTTGGCTTGGCGGCGAGGCGATCGAGTACGGCGGCGCTCGGCCGGAACAGGGGAAGAAAGGGGAACGTCGTCGGCAGCTCACCACAGGGCACGTCGTCGTACGCGGCAGCTCGGGGAAGGTGTGCGAAGCTCCAGTGAAGCTCATGCGCCCACGAACGGCTTCGGTCTTGCTCTGCTCCGGCGCTCCCACGGGCGGCGGCGTTCCGGCTCTCGGCTCGACGGCGGGGGAGCGCTCCGGTCCCTCCTCGGCTCGCTTCCGCTCCTCCTCTCCCTTCTCCACACCTCTCTGCTTCCTCCCTTCTACTCTCCCTCTCGGATTGTTGGCTGGGAAACCCCAACGGGGGTGGCGGCGGCTCAAGGGAAAGAGGTGGCCGGTGGGGTATTTGTAGGGCGGCTGCCCTAGGGCTCCGTGGGCACGGACGGTGAGAGATGCTCGGGCAGTGCTCCTGTACACGCGGCGACATCCAGACGGTCGAGCGGGACGGAGCAGGTAGGTGGAGGCGCTCACGCGCGGAGCACGGGCGAGCGCCCACGGCTGCGACGCGGTGGGGAAGAAGGGGATCAGGGAAGAGAGGGCTGGCAAGGGGGTCCCACCGGTCAGCGGCAGAGAGAAAAGGAGGGGGCGCGGGTGGTCGGCTGGGCCGATGCTGGGCCGGCTTTGGTGCTGGGCTGGGTTGCTGTGTCGGCTCGGGGAAGAGTTTAGGGTGGTCAAGCGGACTTGGGTTCTGGAATTTGGCCCACGACAGTTAGTAGGGTTAGACAATTAGTTAGGCTAGTTAGTGTTTGAATTCAAATCCAAAATTTGAATTCAAACCAACCAAAAATCCAACAAAACCCAAGCAACACCAAATCACAACTATTTCATCCTTAGCACTTCAAATTGATTTTTAATTTAAATTTAAATTCACCTAGGAATATAGGGAGCAATTAGAAGACACTCTTATATGTTTGTTGACATGCACAATAATTCACCAATTTTTTTTTAAATTCACCTTTTTGCATTCAACAAAACCTATGAACATTTCGGGATGTTACATAAATGATTATCTGTTTAAAGTTCATTCAACACCTTTTCCAAGTGCGAGAAATTATGTGAGTATTTAACTTCTGCTCCCTCATAAATACCTTAGACTAAGAATCAAATCAATCACGCAAAACTGTTCCTAGAGTTCATCAATCTATCTGTTATTATCGAGATCATCTCAACTGGGTCAGCTGTTTTTGTTATCATCTATGCCCATGCATCAACGTTGAATCATCGTAGACATAAAATTAATTAAATTCCTGTCACTTTGGTGCTGTCAAAGTAGTTTTATCCGGCCACCGGTGCATGTGTCATCAACTCAATATCGTGTCAAGCTTTGAAGGAACATTGAATACGATAAAAAATCAGCCTTGATCATGTCCTGTTTCTCTAACAATTTCAGCATGCCTGCTTCCTTTCCACGCTCCAGAACGGCAGCTGGCTAGCCTCTTCTGGACATTACTGTTTGCTTCACGCTTTCCTTTTCGACCGATCATGTTGCGGCCTCTTTCGCGGCGCATCGTCACAGGACTATGGATAACACCCACGCTCGGGGCCTTCTCCCTCCATGAACGGCGCTTTGCCCGGGCTCTTGCTTAGCCTACAACAGCCGTACGTCCTGGATCACGCTACGGGCTGCCGCTGCTTTAGTAATCGTCCAGGAAATCAACCGCTAGGGTTTAGAAAAGTCACTGAGTAACAGATGAGATTAGATGATCGAGCACAGCCTCGTGTTGGTCGTGATACATATGAAGGCTAGGTGGAAGGAGATCATACATTTAGAATGGCAGGTGGGTAATTCAGATACAAATTTAGGGGTTACTTTACAACTCTTTTATAGTGTCATATGTGGGTAATTTTTAGAAAGCATGATAAATCTAAAGGCTATGATGATTTGAATCTACCAAATAGATGGCAAGATGTTTCTGATTATTGTGAGAATTTATAGGATTTATCTTTTTTTCTAGCGCGTCTGGTAAGGATTAACGCGGAGGCTTCAAAAGGAGCCTCCAATTAGTAATAGTAAGAAGGTTACCAATCGAATTGAATTGTACACAAAAGAATTCCATGCATTGGAATTGATAGCCGAAAAAAATTGTCGACCTTTTCGTGACAGACTGACAGTATGTATTGAATGTACATATGTGTAATTTGAAAGTCGTTCACTTATGGAGCTTGTTGGAGTGGTTTATTTTATTCAGGTTATCCCCTTGTGCAGTTCTGCTCAATGTATAGTCCGCACAAACATCTTTATGGGGTTGCACCAACATATGAGATATCTCCATGGGTCATCTCACTGCTACACTTCTATGAATTTGTTCATTAGTATGCAAAGCCTAGTAGTAAAATTCAGCTTCTCTGACTTTGTTCATGAAACACGATGCGTTTTTAGACTCCAGTCAAGGCTACTAGTTTTCTTGCTAAAGATATATTGGCTTTTTGCTAAGTAGTGGTTAATGAATATTCATTACTTAAGAATTAAACATTTATATTTTATGCAAGATTCAAATACAAATTCGTAGTCATCGGCGGCTACGACGTCCCGGCGGGCACCTGTGTGGCGATCAATGTCTGGGCCATCGGGCGTGATCCTTCGGTGTGGGAAGCTCCCGACGAGTTCCAGTCGAAGAGGTTCCTCGGCAGCAGGGTGGACGAGAAGGTGGAGGACTTTGAGCCGATGCAGCTGACCCTGGCGAGCCTTCCACGTGCGCTCGCGTGGAGCCTCTGACGGCATGACGGTGGAGCGATTCAACATAGAGGGAAGACTCAGTTTTGCCATGCCGCACGTGGTCCCGCTGGAGGCCACAAATGAGCCCAAGTTGCCAGCTCAGCTCTATCAAATACTATTGACGACGCATTGGTCCGATTTTGTTGTTGTACTAAGAGTGAACATAAGTGTTACGTGAACATTAGTGGTTAACCATTGAATCAAGTGGGAAAATGTTGGATATTATTTCAAAAATATGATTTTAGCATGGTTAATTCCATAAGAAAATTGGACTCAATGTTTTCCATCTCGTGGAGGACGTACTAGGACATCGTTTCATGATTGGCATAAACGGTCTAACGTATTTTATTTGGACTCGGCCTTGTCTCCACAGCTCTGGACTATATAATAAAGGTATTTGAGTTTATTGTTTCAAGCCAACAAATCAGGAACTCGCCCAAAACCCTAAACGCCGATTGTTAAGAGAGCTGGAGGAGACCAGAAGCCCGAAGTTCCTCTCTGACATCACGTCTACTCCCTCCGTCCCCATTTAAATGTTGTCCTAGCACTGCTTTTACCTGTCCAAGTTCAGACCCTGTGGCATGAATCTAGACGAAGGCAGTATCCAAGTTCACGGCACCTTGCATGCACCTCATACGAGGCTATAACGACATTTAATAGGGGATAGAGGGAGTACATCGACAAGTATGACTACTTTCTCTATGGCAGGAGTTTCTATGGCGACTACTAACACTGGCATGAGTTACACCATAATATTTTCCGCATTAGATTGATTGATCATGATTTAAGTTAAGCTAAGATCCTGTTAGATTGATTTTTTTGACACGTACTTATGCTAAGATTTAGTTTCAATGCATTCTGGTTACATTCTGGTGGAATTGGATCCAGACTCTGAATGTTCTACGGAGTAGATGACAAGATGAATCAGACGTACGTGTGGCCACGTTGGTCGTCTTATCAGCCTCAAAAAGAGCCAGACTCGAATCGCGACAAATTTCCTCCACGGTCCAGACTACGCCTCGTTTTCTTCATTTTCACTATACCTGCACTTGGTGCTAAATTAATTTTGAACTTTCCTCGCCAAAAAATAACATTAATTCTGAACTTGCGGAATATGACTAAAGCAGTATAGTAGAGAGACAATAATATAGTAGTACCTTGCAACTGTCCATTTACATATATAACAAGATATGTACCTACTAAAGACAAATAAAAGGAGATTTATAGTTAAGTACGTGGGCACCTAACGAAATTTCTAAATGTGGAATTTGTCAATGCATAATCCAGAACATTATGGAGATTCAGAGAACCGAATAGTAGAATTTTATATTTCATTTATATGTTTCTATGAAGGAAAAGGTCCGTGGCTGAAATGTCCAAAAAGAAAATTATGCGCTATTTCGTGACGATATTTATATCACATCATGATCTTCAATTTCTTACAGAGGGTGCTGAAATGTCCAAAAAGAAGAACGCCTCCACAGGGCCTTACAATTTTTATTCGTGTTCATAAGCTAAGCACTTGGAGAAGAGAAGGTTTGCTACAGTTTTTAGGGTTTTTTTTTCCATACGCATCCATGTGCTCGTTAGGGAGAGTTTCCCGGGTCCAACATGTTGACAAAGACAAATACCATAACTGGATAAGGGTTGCCAGACAGACAGGGCTGGAACTTTCCCGGTTGCTTGCGCACACAAGGCTTTGAACAAACGTGTGATGTATGCATAGTTCTGAATCAACATTGAGGTTCCTATAAATACCGTCAGACTTGGGTTCATCTGCTATCATATCCATCAAACACACAGACAGGAAGAAACATCAATCGAAGTGCTTACATCTTGTGGTAAGCGGTACTTTCTCCGTTCAATTTCCTCTAGCTTGTTCTTCATTAGCTTGGCTACATTCTCATTTGTCATACACATTTGCGAAAGAAAAAGAAGGAGAGGATCGACTTGAAGCCCAGAGTTAGTTTTGCTTTGTTTATACTTTTCTACGGTCTGACTTCCCATGTTTAACAAATGCGCAGAAAATCTGCACTTATATCTCTGAAGAACTGAAGAAGATGAGCTCACCAGCTGATAGCAAGGGGTGCGATGCTGCTCCCAAGACGGAGTGGCCTGAGCTAGTCGGATGCACGATCAAGCAGGCGACGGAGAAGATCAACGCGGAGCGGCCGGACCTCAGAGTTGAGCCTATCACTGTTGGCACATTTGTCACCGATGAGGTCGACCCGAATCGCGTTCGCCTCTGGGTTGACACCGTGGCAGAGATTCCCAGAATTGGCTAAATAAGGATCTGTATTCCAAGCCACCATGATGTGTGGGTGAAGTAAATAAAAAGTCATTTCTGTCATCCGTTGTGAGATTTGAATTATCAATGATATGCTGGCAAATAAATTTTGGAATTGATCGAATGTGTGGAAGCATTATTGTAATAGCTCGATCGGTCTTTCTTTCCAAACAATTGTATTTTTAAATCTATCTATATTATAAAGAGCCAAAGATTTGGTATTTCTCCTATGCTTCCTTATCTAAAGCGTGGGCTAAACTTGTCGTGTGCACTAGCCGATTGCAGCATGGAGTCCACCTATCATATGCACTAGGCGCGCTTGAAGCGTGTAGGCTCATGTCATCCGCTCTAGGGCATAAGAAATAGGCATATGTATATTTTTTTAAAGTATACATACTCGGGGTGTACTTGCTTCTTTGCTAGCTAGTTTCATTAACATCCACATGTTATGTTTATGCCTCTCGCCAGCTCTTCTTAATGGTTACAAATAGTCCTAACAACTATCTAAGGGCTCTAAAGTCAGAAGGAAACTCAGAGCTTCTTTCTCACAATATGGCTCCAAAATGTTCAATGTATTCAACTGAGAGCTTCCTTCTTATAATGCCCAGTGGTCCTCCCGTCTAGAGTTGTACCCTTTTTACATTGAACTCTTGGAAACAACAAAGGATACATTCCATTGGAATTAGCCTTAGGTACACTAGCCCAAATAATGTTGACCCATAAATCGGTTAGTTGGTTATTAATCTCCTTTAAGGGAGGACTACCAAATTTAGTATAACCATGTACTCCCTCGCTCCGTACCGGTAATGAAAGCCATTTAGGGCAGCGATACGGTCTTCAAAACACAACTTTGACTTCTTATTTCTACAAAAATATTTATCGAAAAGTGATACATGTATATTTCTATAAAAGTATTTTTTTTAAAATAAATCTATTCATATAACTATTACAATGTCAAACTCAACAACTTAAAAGTTATTTATGATTTATATCTCCAACGTTTGCCTGGAACCTTGTCATAAACAGCTTTCTTTACCAATACGGAGGGATTATGTCCTTTTAAATAACTTCTCCAAAAAAGAGTTTTTCAAATTTTCAAACAAATCCTCCGAAAAATTATTTAAAAATTTCTTTGAAACAAATATATTTTAAATGTTCTTTTGCAAAAAGTTATTATTCCACAAAAAATTTATAATAACAAAGAGGGAAAAAATGCCTATGTGCTGTGGTCTAATGTCGCACCAGCAAAAGGAAGTGATGATGAGGACATCACCGCACTGGACATATCCGAGTCGGTCTCATCTCCAAGTTATAAGTCGTCACGGTGTTGGATAACGTATTAGGTTCGGATTTAGCTGACATATCTGTATCAAAACGGCGATATCTCCCTCATACGACATTCAATTAACGCGTTCCCAGATGGGTTGGAACCGTGACGATGAAATGCTTCTTTTTGTTCTCATCCTATCCCTCGTGGATATTTCTATGTGACCATGGAAACGTGTTGTGCCACCTATTTGGGTTCATTTTAGGCTTTGTATTGTGTCATGCCTTTGGCCCATGTTGTGGACGCCCCACCTGGGTGCGCTCCCAACCTAGCTCGCCTCTAGGCTAATAAACTCAGTAACCACCGTCGTTTAGTTTCGTATTTTGCTTAGATTATTCTGTTGATAATAGTTTCGCTGTAATCGGTTTGTGGAACCCAACTCGTGTGCTTAATCATTCTTCTCATCATGTGCAGTTTGTTACTTCCTATTAAGAGCTGCGTTCTTTCGAGTTCTTGCTTGTGTGCTTCGTTTCCCAGGCAGGGATTAGCCTTCTTGCCGAGGTCAATCGGATTGTGCACGGTTGATAACCAGAAGAGTCGTGGTGCTAAGATTGCAAGGTTCGACTTTGCTCACTTGAAGCCGGATCGGTGTGTCATGCTCTGTCCAAAACGAGTCACCCTTCACGTGAGAAAAGATCGGACACCCTAGTTTCCAACAAGTGCCTTAAATGCATGCATAGAGTTGGCTGTGCCGTTGCTACTGCTGTCCTGCCCAGATGTATATGACCCTCTGTAATGCGCTTTCAAACATTTACTCCTACATTTTGGTCTTGCTAGATATATAGCATTATCTATGTATTTAAAAAAGCTAAAATAACTACAATTTAAATACAGTGAGGACGACATTAGCTTTATTATAACTACTAGTCAAAATGTTGCTCTATAAGCTGCCTTCTTTTTTTGTTACTCGCAGGGGTGGGCATTCGGTTTTTTCGGTTTCTTCGGGTCGGTTCTTTCGGTTTTTTTATAATATCGGTTTCTAGTAAATAAGAACCGAACTTGCGCCCGGGAACTGAGAAAACCGAGGATCGGTTAACCGAACTCTCGGTTCGGTCCCCGACCGAACAGAAAGAGACAGGAGACCGGAAACAGAATGAGAGGGATATAAGCCTGTGAACGGAAGAGAGGGGTCATGGGCTCAAGGGAAACAGGCCAGGAACTCACGCTCTGGGCCTTGGAAACTACAGGTGCCATTTGATAGAGGTGGGTGTTGACACAAAAACGCGGCAACACACTCGAAGATCGATCAAACGCGCAGCACGGCTGTCACAATGACCAACTCCTGATCTCCCCGGGCAAACCGGTCAGACCGGTTCTTGAAACCGGTCAGACCGCTTTCAGGCGGAAGATCGCGAAGACCTAGAAACTCGAGCTCGGGAGGGACCCCGTCGGAGCTCAAGCAAGCTAGGGTTGCTCTAGGGTCGGCAGGCCACCTAGAACGCCTTCGGACGTCGTAGAGACGAGCAAAGAACAGAATATGGGGGTTGGAAAAGTTTAGGGTTTGAGAGATACAAAAATAGAAGACAAAAGTATTTGATTCGATTGGGAATACCTCAATCGGCCTTCTAGCCTTTATATTTATAGGCCGGGGAAGTCTTACCCCTTCCGAATAGGTTACAATATGGGATTAAACTCGGAATCCTAATCCTACTCGAATTACATAACCAAACCGGTCTGACCGGTTTGGCAAACCGGTCAGACCGGTTTGGCCAGGCCAAAGTCAATTTTGACTGTCAACACATGCCCCCCTGCGTTTTTAGTGAACTTGAGAACTAAAAAGCAAGTAATTACATTTCAGGAGCTAAAATTTATGCTAAGGGCGATATCAACAATATATCGGCCATTGGTCTTCATGCATCTTGCCAAACACTTGGATAGAATTTCTTCAAGTATCTCCCGTTGATAGCCTTAGGCAAATGATCTCCCTTTAGTGTCTCTAACATGTAAGAATTCCTAAAAATGACTTTGATAACTCTATAGGGTCCTTCCCAACTAGGTGACCATTTACCAAACTTGTTGCTTTTCGTCCCAATAGGCAAGATCGTCTTCCAAACAAGCTCACCAATCTGAAAATATTTTCCTCTCACCAGTTTTTGAAACCGGTGTGACCGCTTCGTCCAGAACCAGAACCCTGACTTTCGTTTGCATCGGTTTTTGGAGATAGAAATATTTCTTTGCAACCATATAACTAGATGCTTTCTGAGCCAGAGTATTTGCCTTGTTATTCTCTTCTCTTGGAATATGTTTGATAGTGAATTCATCAAAAGAGGCAATAATATCAAGGCATCTATCAAGATATGCATTTAATGAACCATTATAACATTGGCATACCTTTGACACTTGTTGTACCACCAGGAGCGAATCACCAAAAGCCTCAACATGTTTTACTCCCATGTCTTGCAAAAATTCCAAGCCAAATAGAAGAGCTTCATATTCAACTTGATTATTGGTTCGCTTTTCTTCCAATCGGTTTGAAAACTCAAAGACGGCACCACTTGGAGAGGTCAAAACAACACCAATTCCTTGCCCATCATTACAAACCGATCCATCAAAGTATAACTTCCATGGTGTACAAGCAACATAGCCGACGTCGAAGTTGTTTGTATCATTTATCTGATGTTCAACAATAAAATCAGCTACAATTTGGCCTCTCATTGATTATAAAGGTTCACAAGCCAAATCATACTCAACTAAAGCATAAGCCCATTTACCGACTCTTCCACTAGAAATCGGCTTTTGCAACATATGTTTAATCACATCGGTTTGACACAACACGATGCAAGTACTAGATAATAAATAATGCCTCAATTGAGTACAAGCATGGTACAAGGACAAACACAATTTCTCAATGAAAGTATACCTTGTTTCTGCATCAATGAGCCATCGGCTTACATAAGCAATCACATACTCCTTGTTGCCGATTTCTTGAGTCAAAACAGCTCCAATAATTCTATCTTCAGCCGCCACATAAAGTCTAAATGGTACTCCTCGCTTAGGCGCCCTAAGCACCGGTGGTGAAGACAAGTACTCTTTGATCTTCTCAAAAGCTTCTTGCTGTTTTGCCCCCCAGGTAAAATCGGCTTCATCTTTCAACCGAAGTAAAGGAGTAAAAGTATCAACCTTTCCAGACAAGTTAATTATAAATCTTCTTAAGAAATTTACCTTGCCTAGAAACCTTTGCAAATCTTTCTTGCAAGTAGGAGCTTCGACTTTTTTCATAGCTTCAATTCTCTTGGGATCAACTTCTATGCCATTCTCATGAATAACAAACCCAAGAAACTTCCTAGCCGAAACACCAAAAGCACATTTGAGTGGATTCATCTTTAAACCATACCGCCGCATCCTCTCAAGAGCAAGTTTTAAATCGGCTAAATGAGAATCCAAGCCATCCGATTTAACTACAATATCATCAATATATACTTCCACAATAACACCAAGTAAATCATGAAAGATTAAATTCATAGCTCTTTGATAAGTTGCACCGACATTCTTTAATCCAAAAGTCATAACCACCCACTCAAACAAACCAATAAATCCTGGACATTGAAAGGCCGTTTTGTGCATATCCTCTTCGGCCATGAAGATTTGATTATATCCAGCATTACCATCAAGAAAACTAACAACACGATGCCCAGAAGCTTCATTAATCAAGACATCGGCTATAGGCATAGGATATGAATCTTTTGGAGTGGCTTTATTAAGATCTCTAAAATCAATGCAAACTCTAAGTTTTCCCGAATCTTTCTTTTCAACGGGAACAATATTAGAAATCCACTCCGCATAACGACAAGTCCGAATAAAACCAGCATCTAGCAAACGATTAACTTCTTCTTTTATTCGGTCATAAATAGCGGGATTAAAACGTCTAGCCGATTGCTTAAAAGGTCTAAAACCGGCTTTTATCGGTAAACGATGTTCAACTAAATCACGACTTAATCCCGGCATCTCACGGTACTCGCAAGTAAAACAATCGACATACTCTTTCAACAAATTTATTAATTCGGCTTTAAACTCAGCCGATAAATTTTTGTTTACAAAAGTCGGCCTAGGAATAGTACCATCACCAATATCTATTTTTTCTAAAGGGTCGGCTGACGTGAAACCCTGACCCAACTTATCCATATCACCAAGATCTTCAATAGCTTCAAACATACCGGCCGAATGAGCACGATGATGATCAATTCGGTCTTGAAGCCACTGTCCAGACGCAAACCGGTCTGACCGGTTCCCAGAAGCGGTCTGACCGGTTTGGCTCGGTCGGCGCTGTTCAGATCTGAACCGGTCTGACCGGTTTCCAGAAGCGGTCGAACCGGTTTGTTTCTGTTGATTTTGTTGCTCCATTAATTACAGCAAGTAATTCAACCGATTCTCCATCGGCTTTAATGTAGCAGGAACAAAACTATCGTTGGTGCAACTGATCAGCTCATAGTCGGTCAAACCCATGCTCGACAAACATTGGACCTTCTCATTCGCACTAAGAGAATCGGAATCGGCCGTTGCAACAAAGGAAGAAGTGTCACCATGGACAACTTCAACTTCATCGCCGATCCACTGAATAAGATATTAATGCAAGGTAGATGGAATACATTTATTTGCATGAATCCAATCGCGACCAAGAATTAAACTGAAGTTACCTTGCACCTCGGAGACGAAGAAGTCCGTAACAATAGTCTTGCTTCCAACGGTCAACTCCATAGAAGCCACCCCCTTGGCACCAATGGGATCACCTCCACCAACTCCACTGACCGTCATGTTCGTCTTGATCAATTCTTTGTCTTTTCCGCCAATCTTCTTGTAGAGAGAGTATGGCATAAGATTTACAATAGCTCCACCATCAACCAACATACGAGAAATTGGCTTCACGTTGATGTGCCCCCTCATATATAAAGCCTTGAGATGATTCTCTGATTCACTAGGCTTCTGAAAAACGGCATCTCGAGGCCCAAGTTGAAGATGAGAGATTTCCTCCTCCGACACCACATAATAATTAGAAGATAGATAAACAACATTAATTTCCATGTTGTCACGCTCTGGAGAAGGCTCAAAATCAACCAATTCTTCATCTTCAACCACTGGAGGAATTGGCGGAGTAGTATCGATGGTTGAAGCAACTTCAGCTCTCGCTTCTGTCGACAAACCGGTCTGACTGGTTCTAGAAACCGGTCTGACCGCTTCTGCAGCGGTGGGCTGATCCAAACCGGTCTGACCGGATTCAGAAACCGGTCTGACCGGTTGTGCTGTTGATTGCACAACGGGTTTAGCTTGCCAGATTTTGGTCTGAGGAATCATAGGTCTGTAATTGTTGAAATATTCATCCCTCAGCTTCTCAGCTTCCTGTTCCCTTTTTTCTTTGTTCCATAGGCGTTGTAACTTCCACTTTTGTGTATGAGTCAATCCGGAAGGACACCACCTTGGTTGGAAGACCTTCTTCACGCCCTTGCTACTGCTGGCCTCATGATCATTAGCTATGACCGGCCTTTTGACTGGAACAGGAGCCGAATCTCTAATGACTATCGGCTTTCTACCCAAATCTTGCACAGCCACTGGAATATCGCCAATTTTTATAAACCCACTGGCTTTGGCTTGCTCATCCTCCTTCTTCTCCTTGACACGGTATTCTTGCTTAGGAGGAGCTTGGAATCTCTGCTCAGACCGAAACCGGTCTGACCGGTTCATAAAACCGGTCTGACCGCTTTTGGGAGCAGCCAAATGACCTGATTGATATGAGCCCAATCGGTCATGTATCGAAGTCCCAGCAACATTACCACGACGTTTATAAGTTGTAGGGTTGATCCAACGCTGTGGTGACCTCTGTCTCTTTTTTGTTGGCCGATCAACTTGAACGGCCTTTGTGTACTTGTTCATGAGCTTAGAGAAAGTAGGTCCTTCTTTCAGAAACCTCCCTTGAACCTTTGGCTCATTAAATTTCCAAGTACCCACTTCCGGACGCTTGGGCTTGAAAGTCCTTGGACGGTCTGGAGACAAACCGGTCTGACCGGTTTGGGAAACTGGTCTGACCAGTTTCGCCTGGCAAGCGAACCGATTTTCTTCCAAGGAACTTCCTTGCCCCCCGGGTCTTGATGTGTTAATTGTAATTTTCAGAGACTCTCTACCATCAAGAGTCTTCCCAATCATTACTGTTCTGACCAGAACTTTGTCATCAACTTTTTCCGGCCTTGGGTCTCCAATCACCACGTTCTTACCTTTAGCTCCATCGGCTTGTTCCGGCCGAATCATCACCTTAGTATTCAAATCCAAGGTATGAACAGGGAAATGAGCCTTGTCAACTTGCATTTCAGCTAACACTAATCGACCTTCATTAAGGGCCGATTGTACCTGTCGTCGAAAAACATTGCAATCGTTGGTCGCATGAGAAAAAGAATTATGCCACTTACAATATGCACGATTTTTCAATTGATCGGCTGGTGGAATTGCATGAGAAAGTTTTATAAAGCCATTCTTAAGCAATTCATCAAAAACACGATCACATTTGGCTACATCAAAAGTAAATTTTTCTTCTTGCCGATTTTTATGAATCGGCTTCAATGAGGGACAAGAACCAGGTTTACTTTTTGATGACCAAACAAATTCAGCAGCATAAATTTTCTTATCATCGTCCGAACTATCAGAATCATTATCAATAATATGCACATTCGAACGATGAGGTTTAGCAGATTCTTTTGCATTTTTAAATTTAAGCTCTAGACTCATAGCCTTCATTTGCAAGTGATTAATAGTAAGAAAATCAGAACCTTCTAACTTTTCCTTGTAATGAGACCGTAAGCCCGCAAAAGCTAAATCTGCTAAATCCTTTTCAGAAACAGTTATGTTAAAGCATCGGTTCTTAACATCCTTAAATCTTTTAAAATAATCAAGAACCGATTCCTCTCGGCTTTGCTTAACCGATGTTAAATCAGACAATTTAGCTTCGTTTTCTCCGCTAAAGAAATGATCATGAAATTTACGCTCCAATTGAGTCCAGTTTTGAATAGAATTAGGAGTAAGCGAAGAAAACCATGAAAAAGCAGTTCCAGTTAAAGATAATGAGAACAACCGTATACGCAATGCCTCATAAAATGATGCTTCTCCTAGTTGCAAGATATACTGACTAATGTGTTCCCAAGGAGTTCTATTATCTTCACCACTGAATTTAATGAAATCGGGAACACGCCAACCATTAGGATAAGCAACTAAATCAAATTCAGGCGGATACAGTTTTTGATATAATCGTGCGCTACCCAATTCAAGTCCGAGTTTTGCTCTAAGTGTATTAGCTATTTCTTCTTTAAACTTGGCTAACTCGGCTTGATAGTTCCCATCACCTCTGTTTTGTGGAAAACGAGGAACATTATACGCTGCATTTTGAGAAGTACTCGGAATCGGCCCGTGATACGTGCCAGATCCGTGGGGTATACTTCCCGCAACCGTAGTACGTGGAATAGTGTAAACAGGACTAGGAACAACCGTATTAGATAAAACCATCGCACCCGTTGCCCCTACACCCATGGAACCGGTCTGACCGCCAGAGGAGGCCAAACCGGTCTGACCGGTTGTAAAAACCGGTCTGACCGGTTCGTGGACCGAACCAGGGTGAGATGATTGTCCCGCATAGAAATTCATCGGCATGCCCAAATTAGGATCTAAAATATGTTCTGGCATGCCTCATGAGCTAGGAGTTGAATTAGGTAATTCATTAGATTCTATATTATTTTTACCTTTATCAGAATTACCCGACATAGTAGCAATCAACTCACTAGTAACAGTTTGTGCAGCAAGCAATTTATCATCCATCATGCGAGTAATTTGCTGCATCAAATCAGAGGATTCGCCAGTTACCTTAGGAAGTTCTTCAACTTGGTCGTTTGCCAGCTTGAAAGCCGGCATGACGAATTCCTCCACTCTCTTGACAAGACCACCACGATCCTTCTTGAAGCCCTTCAAGAATTGCCGCCTTGAAGTGCTCCTCAGCAATCAGGTACCGCTTCCGCTCCTCGTCCGTGAGCTCTTCCATCGTCGCGGTGATGATGTTGTCCTTGTCAAGGTCGCACGTCGATCCAGACATATCTGGAGTAGATTGAATCGGTCTTGGCACCAGATTAATCTTCCCCAGCGGAGTCGCAAAAAAGTATGTTGACACGAAAACGCGGCAACACACTCGAAGATCGATCAAACGCGCAGCACGGCCGTCACAACGACCAACTCCTGATATCCCCAGGCAAACCGGTCAGACCGGTTCTTGAAACCGGTCAGACCGCTTTCAGGCGGAAGATCGTGAAGACCTAGAAACTCGAGCTCGGGAGGGACCCCGTCGGAGCTCAAGCAACCTAGGGTTGCTCTAGGGTCGGCAGGCCACCTAGAACGCCTTTGGATGTCGTAGAGACGAGCAAAGAACAGAATATGGGGGTTGGAAAAGTTTAGGGTTTGAGAGATACAAAAATAGAAGACAAAAGTATTTGATTCGATTGGGAATACCTCAATCGGCCTTCTAGCCTTTATATTTATAGGCCGGGGAAGTCTTACCCCTTCCGAATAGGTTACAATATGGGATTAAACTCGGAATCCTAATCCTACTCGAATTACAGAACCAAACCGGTCTGACCGGTTGGCAAACCGGTCAGACCGGTTTGGCCAGGCCAGAGTCAATTTTGACTGTCAACAGTGGGCCACGTAATGATTTTGGGCTCCTATGTGTTTAGGCCTTTAGTATACCACTGCTGCTAGCTGTTGGATGAAAGGCTGGGCTGAAATTGCATACATCTCGGGTAGTTCGGGCACATCGGTTACCTGAGTTAAAAGACCGAAGGACCGTTGTTCTCTTCGGTTTTCTACGACCAGGAACCAAACAAAAGACCGAGAAACGAATATTCGGTTCTTTCCGTCTCGGTCTCGGTTAATTCGGGTTCGGTCTTCGGTGTCGGTTTTTTTTGCCCACCCTGAGTTACTCGTATATGATGATATCACTATCCTCATCGATTAACAAAGTTTAGTTAAGGCTACATGCCAAGGCCTCCTTCTCCCGTACTACGTGAGATGTGAACTCAGGCCCATACCGTAGGTGACTTTGTTTTCTCCATCGACAGTCAGATGGATATTATTTGGTATTACGATCCGGTGCCCTCGAGGATCTTTTAGCATTGGGTCCAATATTTGGGTGCCTTTGGGAACCCTTTAACACGGGTTGGTAACACTAACCGGTGCTAAAGGATACGACCCTAGCACCGGTTGATGTTACGACCCGGTGCTAAAGGTCTTTTAGCACCGGTTGATAAATACGACCCGGTGCTAAGGGAGGTGTCACGTGCTACTATAAAAGGAAAGCATATTCTATTCCATCACATGTGTTGCGTAAGTGAGATGGTTAGGTGGGTACATGCGAGTAAAAAGGTTCTAAGTTTGAATCCCCGCAGTAACGCCGCACATATTGTTTGGCGAATAGGCAGTGGTACGTGTATATTTCATTTTTCCCGTCAATGAGATTAACTGGTTAGTTGGTGTTGATACATTATTTGCCGATCCAAACACCATCAATGGTTCCTAGCTTAGGTATAAAGGATTTTTCTATCCCAATTCGAATTCTTTGGGTTCCAGTTGGCTGTGTTTAAAGGGATATTATGGATGTAGGACTAACTTTAGTCAGATAAAAAAATAGCTTTTCACAAACCTAAGTTAAATGTGGGCTAAAGGTTAGCAAATCCCACAACTATAAACTTTAGAGCATTAGTTCATTAAACCTGCAAATTAGGGCTAATTTCACACCACAAGTAGCAAAGAATCAAATTATCCTCCCACCAAAAAAACATTATCCATTAATCTGTGCTACGATAAGGGGAATATGTCTCTTTTACTAATGCTACAGTTAAAAATTAGTCCACTCGTCTAAATAAGTCAGAGCAAATTTTAGCATCCTAAGGTTAGACTTCTAAAATTTACAGAACTAAGTTAAATTTAGCCCATCAAAACAGACTCTAAGGCAATTTGATCATCTATTACCATTTGTAGGCTAGGATGGCTGGATGCATGAGCAATGGGGAAGGAAACCATGGATGGGAAAATTGTGAGTCGACTTGGAAGTTGGAATCACTCAGCCACACAATGCTCCATGCCGAACCTGCCGTTTGGTGTTCCGCGTGCTCCATGTTATTTTGTTCTCGGCTCTATCCTCTTTCTTTTTTACTTTTTATTACAAAAGTTATTTCTCATCCCAAAACACTCGATCAGTACAGAAAACGCAGGAAAATCTCAGAATACGTAAAGTTGAGCACTCAGCGTACGGGCCCAACCTGCCATCCACCTACGTCTTATTCCTACAGTACAGATAAAAAGAACAGAGTCAACATTTTGTTACTTTTTTGTTTAATGCCTAAGTAATAGCCTCCAAACGGGATGCACATGCACTACAGTTTAAAATTCAAATGAAATTATATAGATGCCCTTTTTCAGCACTATTATGAAATGCGTTTTATTTTTGTATTTTTAGCACATGAAATGCGTTTTGTGCCTTATCAAAATTTATACCGGAGGATACAAAGAATCAGTTGATGGGCCAACCGGGGATGGGGCCAATAGCCGAGAATCCGTTGATGGGCCTTAATAGAGCCCACTATCTCAACTCGTTCGTTAATATAGGCGCCAGCTGTTTCAAATATCTCTAAGAAAAGAAAAACTTCCTCAAATAAAAGAGGATGGAAATTTTTTCCCAGAGTTTATTTGATATATTCAAGATGAGAAATCTTTTTTTAAATACAGATAATCTTTCTCTATATGGTGCTGTGGTACCTTTTGAAGCATTTGACCTTGAAAAATAGCATATGCAGTAAACTATAAGCATCATCGGTGCCATTTAAACTAAGAAGCATCAGTACCCACTACGGTAACCGGTTGTTTGGCGAGTGCCTCGGTCACTCGGCAAAAGGCCAGAAACACTCGGCAAACACTTTACCGAGTGTAACACTCGGCAAAGCCCACTCGGCATTTCTAGTGTCGGCAAAGGCGGCCTTTGCCGAGTGTTTTCTGTCGGACACTCGGCAAAGGCTTTGCCGAGTGCCTAAACTAACACTCGGCAAAGTATTTTGAAAAAATAAAAAATAGAAAAAGATGCGACACTCGGCAAACAAGTTTTAAAAAAATAAAAAAAAGCCACGCCAACCGCCCGGCAGGCCGCCCTCGCCGGTCGCGTGGCCGCGCTCGCTGCCGGCCGTCCTCGCCGTCGCCGGCACCAGGGCCCCGCCCGGCCGCGCCTGGTCACGCTCGCCGCCGCCCGCCCTCGCCGGTCGCCGCGCTCGCTGCCGCCCGCCCTCGCCGTCGCCTTTTGCCCCGGCCGGCCGCGCCGCCGCCCGCGCTGGAGGGAGCCGGCCGCGCCCCCGGCCGGCCGCCGTCGCGCTGGAGGGCCGCGCTGCGCCGCCGCCCCCGGCCGGCCGCCGTTGTGCTGGTGGGCCGCGCCGTGCCCCCGGCCCTGGCCGGCCACCGTCGCGCTGGAGGGCCGCGCCGCGCCGCCGCCCCCGGCCGGCCGCCGTCGGGCCGCGCCGCGCCGCCGCCCCCGGCCGGCCGCCGTCGGGCCGCGCCGCGCCGCCGCCCCCGGCCGGCCGCCGTCGGGCCGCGCCGCGCCGCCACCCCCGGTCGGCCGGCGTCGTGCTGGTGGGCCGCGCCGCGCCCCCGGCCCCGGCCAGCCGCCGTAGCGCTGGAGGGCCGCGCCGCGCCGCCGGCCCCGGCCGACCGCCCTCGCGCTCGTCGGGCTGCGCCACGCCGCCGCCCCCGGCCGGCCGCCGTCGCGCCGTCGGGCCACGCCGCGCCGCCGCCCCCAAGCCGGGCCGCGCTGGAGGGAGCCGGCCGGCCGCCTGCGCCGCCGGGCCGCGCCGCCGCCCCCAAGCTGGGCCGCGCCGCCTCCTGCGCTGGTGAGTGAGAGGGAGAGAGAGAGGGAGAGGATAGAGATGAGAGATATTTTTTATTCGGAAGTTGGAGGGGGGTGATCCATGTGTTCACCAATCAACCAATGGGAGCTCACCAGTTTGGAGGGGTTGGATTGCTGACGTGGCGAGTTTGTGTTTTCTCATTGCGTTTATAACAAAGGTTTGGATGGCTAAACAATTTCAAATGAAAAAATTGTAAACTACAAACTTTAACATCTCTTCGAGACCTACAACTTTGATATAGAACATATTTACATCCAAGATCATTTGAAATTTTTAAAAATTTAAGATTTTAAAGTAGATACATTATAAGAATATTTTTAAGTATTAAACAATCTCAAATTAAAAAGTGATCAACTACAAAGTTTTATATTTCGTGAATATGTACAACTTTTATATTGAACATATATACATTCGAGGTCATTTGCAAAGTTTGAAATTTCAAATTTTAAATTAGATAACTTATAATAACATTTTGAACTATTAATTAATATCAAATATAAAAGTTGTCAACTACAAAGTTTTATATTTCTTAAAGTTGTACGACTTTCGTATAAAGAGTTTTTTCATATGAGATCATATAAAAAAGTTTGTATTCAAAAAATACATGCACTAACCCTCTCATATAGAATCTGTTTCGATTTTATAAATATCGTTATGAAAAAATGTGTGAAATCTTCTGAACTTTTTATCAGAGGCTCTACGTGTGTTACCATCACATCAACACAAATCTCATGATTTTTAGACTTAATTTGCTTTGTTAGAATATACACTCTTTTTTTAACTCTCATCTTTGCCGAGTGTCAAAGGAAAAACACTCGGCAAAGAGCCTCTTTGCCGAGTGTATTTTTCTTGACACTCGGCAAAGAGCCTCTTTGCCGAGTGTTTTTATTTTACACTCGGCAAACAAGTTTATTATTTATTTTTTTATGGTTCTTTACCGAGAATATTTTTTTTGACACTCGGCAAACAACATGCATACAATTTTTCTACTCCTTATATTTTATTATTTAAATCACTTACGGTCCAAAAATAAAAAAAAACTTAATTCTTTGCCGAGTGCCAATTATATTACACTCGGCAAAGAGCTTCTTTGCCGAGTGTATTTATTTGACACTCGGCAAACAACATGCATACATTTTTTATATTCCTTATATTTTATTATTTGAATTACTTGCGGTTCAAAAATAAAAAAACTTAATTTTTGCCGAGTGTCAAATATAATACACTCGGCAAATAGCTTCTTTGCCGAGTGTATTTTCTTGACACTCGGCAAACAAGCTCTTTGCCGAGTGTTTTTTGTTTGCCGAGTGTCAAATAAATACACTCGGCAAAGAGCTTGTTTGCCGAGTGTCTGAGAAAATACACTCGGCGAAGAGCTAGACACTCGGCATATACGGGATTTTCCGTAGTGACCATTTATCATTGTTCTAATTTAATTACGTGTTTCTTTTCACTTATGTAATTTCAGTGCTGACATTACTTGTGATTTTTCACCATTGTATTGAACATGTATTACATTTTCTAGTTTTGAAATTAATTCAACTAGACCGTATATACAGCCCTATAATGCTAGCTACTACATACATCTGCATGTATGCTGAACTTCGTATGCGTAACCACATTGTTCCAACGCCAGTGGCACATTCTATTCCACCACCCCCTTTTACAAAATTTTGGAAAAGGGTTTTCGTTTTGTCACAATTGTTCTAGAGGAATATTTCCACGATACATATATATTGTGCTGCCACATAAGCACATATATACTGCATTACCACCTTGTGTCAGAAAAAACCATACTACAGTAGTAGTTAAACAAAGGTATTTAAACTTGAAATGGGATGCAGCAAACATATACAACTAGAAACGCTCCTTGTGGCCTTCAATCGTGCATAGTTCAAACATGGAGGAGCTAGGAAGATGATACATATAAAACGAAAATATCCTAAATACATTCTACAGCCAGGAGTAGACCGTTAATCCCCTACATCAACTTGCATGCATTCATGGTTTACACTTGAGACACACTCATGTCCAGTCCTCACTCCCAGGCGCATCCAAGCCTGAGCTCAAGATCCAACCCCTCCTCATCCACAGCACCGCCGCCGCCGCCGCCACCGCAGACTCCAATCCCCAGCTCCAAGCTCACCTCAAGGGCCGCCTTTGTCACCTCAGCGGCAGCCGACGTCGTGGTGGAGAAGAAGCTGTAGATGACCGGCTCGGCCGCCGCCGACGTGCCGGGGCAGTGCGGTGGCTTGAGGTTGAGGTTGGGAAGCAGGGGAGCTCTGTGCTGGTGAGCCGTCATGCTCGGGCTCGGAAGAGAAGGGTACGCCGGCGGGCAGCACTGCCTGAGCCTGGCCCTGTCCCTCCGGTGGACGTTCATGTGGCCGCCCAGCGCCTGCGCCGACCGGAACTCACGCCGGCAGTAGCCGCAGGTGTAGGACGACGACGACGACGGCGACCGCTGCGGCGGCCATGGAAAGCAGCCGGCCAGGCTGAAGTTGTGGCCGGGCGTCCATGACGGCAGTTGATGCTTGAGGGCGTGGCCGTGGTCTCTGCTGCTCTCCATTGTGGGTGGCTGGTGTGTTGTGGTGCTGTGTAGCTAGCTATAGATACCTTTCTAAGTGAATCAAGCATATGCACCCGGCCAGCTGCTTGTATATATAGTGCTCCTGCAGGCTGTGCTGGTAGTGGAGTACATGCCACCATTTTCTTGCACATTTAATTTGCTCTTGTTTTTTTTCCAAGGCATGAACATTGGCAACTGAGGCCAGCAACAGGACTGGTTCATGTGAGAGCAGGAGTTGCAATCAAAGCATGCAGCTCATTTGTTTACTTGGATAGAGCTGCATGCATGCATGGCCAACACAAGCGGCATGCAATTGATGCTACAGCCAAGATACCGTCAGAACAGTGCCATCCATTCCGGGAAAGACTAAGTGACATACATTTGCAAGGTGTGCAGGTGCCTTTCTCCACGACGAGACACCTGAAGCCAGCCAAAGGGATGGTCTCGCAACGCAACATGTGTGAATAATCTGACCGTAAATCGTAGGGGAGGGGACATTGATGCACGCTACTGTTGATTCAGTACTGTAAAGCTAGCAAAAGTCTAGCGCTAGGGTTTGCTTCTGGCTTACTCCAACTCCTTGCGCAAAGAGGCAAAAGACTGCAGGCGTGTTACCGAGGCACTGAAAGCGTCGATGGCCTTACTCCATGTATTATTTCCTTTCAGTTTGACTGCAACATTTTGGGCATGAAGGACTTGCCCCTTTGATTCTTCATTTTCTCTTGATTCCCGCAGCAAGAGATAGAGGGTGCATCCCAGCGTTCATGATTGGTCAAGGTGTCATGTCTAGCTCTGCAGCACATCACATCAGTCATGTCAAATGTTAAATCCAGCCAAATAGTATATGTTTGGGTCAACTCGTTCTGCTCGGTACTGATCACTTCTCAGTGGGCAACGCTAGCCAATTTGGGAATGGGAAGGCATGATGCTCACAGAAAGGTGAAGTAGATGTTACCAGAAATTGCAAGGCCAGAGTTATATCTTCTATTTGCAAATATTCCCCTTTTTTCCACAAGAAAACAAATGAATAGCCAGTCTCCTTTACCGTTTTACTTTGCTACTTATGAAATTACTAGTGATGCATGAGCAGGTATACTTTCATGGCTATGTTTAGTTTTGCTGTCTTCATTGCATGATTTGATTGCTATTTGTTTTAAGACTTATTTTTTAGATAATGGAATTTTATTCCGGCCTCTACTGAACGTACACAGCCTTCAATTAGAAATTTAGAAATAAACACAATTTAGAAGTTTAAATACGATGCCACTT
Source organism: Echinochloa phyllopogon (assembly GCA_033239725.1). Classification (NCBI taxonomy): domain Eukaryota; kingdom Viridiplantae; phylum Streptophyta; class Magnoliopsida; order Poales; family Poaceae; genus Echinochloa; species Echinochloa phyllopogon. Next base: position 4,595,504 of record BTCW01000007.1, on the reverse strand, counting down.
TTGTATTGCATTATATACGTCCAGGTGAAAGATCTAAGCGCTTGCGCTCCATGACCGAGATTCCCTCCCCCTCATGCTCCAAGAAGACAATCCGCAGAATAGATTTTTTTAATACATACTCTGTAAAAGTTTTACAGAGAGGAGGAAACGATTACACTTTTTTTGGCTGATGGACAACCGTGGAAAAGAATTTCTGCATCTTGTACAGTAACTACTGGTTGATTTACGAAGAAATGAGGCCATTATGCATGGCCTAGGACATTAAGATGATTACTTACATCATTACATGAAGAATGGTTGAGCTACTTGGATTATGAAAGATTGAAAATATATATCATGACTATATAAATTATCCTGAATTTGGAGGTCCAGGAATTGCCAACATTCTTTAGAGAAAAAGTACTGCAAGAAGATGTGCTGCATTGTTTCACATCGTCTGACACAGAAAACATGCATAGCGCTGTAAATCCATCATCATCTTCCTTCCTAAGAGTTCCCATGTGTTTAATCTAGCTTGGACGTGTTTGGTTGTTCACCTCTCGCTTTTGGCGCAACTGGATGTTAGGCATGGCACGCTTAGGCGGCAACCAAATAGGGCCTCTTTATGCTTTAGCTAACAGCAACTATTCCATAATAACTATGTATGAGCAGACAGTGGCAGATCCAGGACTCAGTCTATGGGCTCTGGTCCATAAACTCCATTAGCCATTACGTTGTTTATGTTGTATGCAGTGGAAACCAGCCCATATAATGCATGCATCAGATCGATCAACCTGGTTTGCTCTAGCCCAGACCCAACTTTATTTCTGCAGGCCCCTGTGAGCAGGATAGATGTCAATATGGCCTTTAATGATTTATAGGTCTTGCTAGAGCTATAGATGCCATTTGCCCAAAGATTTGTCCAAGAATGTTCATTTTGTAGATGTGTTGCAGTGAGTCAATAATGTCCAGCTACCTTTTAGTTGGGTCATGTGCTTATATTATGACAGCGTCATCATGGACTGCGCTGCATATTTGAAAGAAGATGATGAAGCGAGAAGTATTTCATTATCTATAAATCATTTATATTGGAGACCATATAAATGCTTAGCAAGATGACTTTAACTAATTAATTATCTACACATAATAGTTAGTATGACTTGGAGGAAATGAATTTTAAGTATTTTTGTATGAAATATGTACATATATACCGTCTGTGTTAAGCTAAATTCAATTATATTGTTTCTAACTTCCTAAACAGACTGTCTGGACCATTATCTATGCTTTAGTGTCTCGGTCTCTATCTATCTATATGTTTGGAATACCCAACATCAAATCCTGTCTCGGTCTAGAACTTTCACATTGATGATCAACGATATATTGATTTTTTTATTTTGTTACCATATTCGTGGGAGGTCTTTGACTGTTTGTATTGGGGAGATGCCCTAAACTGAAAGTGTATATATGGCGGTGTTCACTTTCAAAAATTCTCCCAAATTTTCTCTCTCCAAACTTCACTATTCACTATCACATCAAATCTCGCTCTCCTCATACATGGAGCACTAAACGTAGGTAAATAAAAAAACTAATTACATAGTTTTGATGTACACGACGAGACGAATCTTTTGAGCCTAGTTAGGTCATAGTAGGATAATGTTTAACACAAACAAACGAAAAGTGTTACTGTTGGCACGAATTCGCGGCCAACAGAGCGCAAACGCAGGAACCGGTCAGACCGGTTTGCCAGGCAGGGCTGGCGGTAGACCTTCGAGCGTCGTCCGGGCAGGATCCCGTCGGGGCAACGCACATAGGGTTGTCCTAGAGTTGGCAGGCCACCTAGGACGCCTTCAATCGACGTAGAGACGAAGGAAGAACAACAAATAGTAGATTGGAAAAGTAGGAAAAAGAGGAAAAGTAAAAAGATAAAAGATAGATGTATTTGTTCGATTGGATGATGTTCTCAATCGGCCATGACCCTTTATATTTATAGGGTGGGGAAGTCGTACCCCTTTAGGTCGGTTTACAATACGGGATAAAAACTCTAAAGTCCTAAACCTACTCCAACACGGGAGAAACCGGTCAGACCGGATAGGGAAACCGGTCAGACCGGTTTGGCCGTTGCCAGATCGGCTACAGTAAAACCGGTCTGACCGCTTCCTAGAACCGGTCTGACCGGTTGCCCTTGGCCTGATAGGCAACTGCCAATTTTGGGTGCGAACATATGCCCCCCTATTTTCTGGTAAAGCTTGCGTGTCAGAAAACATCTATAATGATCAAAATTGGCTAAAGACGATGATTAACAGTACATCGCCCATATATTGCTCTAAGGGTGATAATTGTTTTATCGGCCAAAAACTTGCCCTTTACTTCAAGGAACGACTTGCTTTGGCCTCCATACCTGCTTAATATTTGCTGATCTTGTTGGTATGACCTTTGCTTGTTGCTCCATTGATCCTTGCTTACGTATCCGCTGCAATCTTCTCTTTTGAGTATGAGACAAGCCTGAGGGACACCACCTCGGCTGTGAGTATCTTGAATCTCTCTTGATGTCCTTCTCATCTCTTTCAGAAATAGGTGCACTTCTGACCAGATTATTGTTAACAACAAACGGTCTTTGCGTTGAACCATAACTTTCATATGTAGGAGCATATTGAATCATATATGAACGCATATGCAAATTGTTATAATCTGAAGGTGAATAATAGAAAGGATATGACCAGGACCATGGTGAGGTCGGTCCAACATATGAACAAGGTGCGATAGCATAATTTACTTGAGATTTGCAAGAACAAGATTTATTTTGATGCTTTGATTTTTTACCTGGCCGATTCCCTTGCTTTTGGCTTGATCTCTTCTTCTTGTACTTGGCCAAAAGCTCCTCGAAGGTCGGCTTCACCTTTTTCTTGTGCTTGGAGCACTCCCAACCTTTCTGGAGAAACCGGTCAGACCGGTTTGCGCGCTGTCGGTCATCTTTGTCTTTTGTTGCCCCCCAAGCACTTGAGAGACCTCCTTCTGCACCTTTATTACTTCTGGATCAGCAAGCTTGTTATCTCCAATGATTACATTTTTTCCAACGGCTTTTTCGGCTTGATGTGGCCGAATTAGCACTTTAGGATTTCGTAACTCAATGGTATTCATCGGAAAAGGATTAGTGTCAACTTGCATAGGATGAAATGTCAAACGACCTTCATCAATGGCCGATTGCACTTGCCGCCGAAATACATTGCAATCATTCGTTGCATGAGAATAAGAATTATGAAATTTACAATAAGCACGTCTTTTCAACTCTTCTAATGGCGGCATAGTATGAGTTATTCTAATTTTTCCAGCTTTCAACAACTCATCGAAAATTCTATCACACTTAGCCACATCAAAAGTATATTTAACTTCTTCTTGCCGATTTTTGCGGATCGGCTTTAAGGAATCACAAGTAGTAGGTTTATCTTTGGCTGACCACACAAATTCAGTGCTATAAACATTATTACTTTCATCGTCCGAATTATCAGATGCATAATATACAAGACGATTACTTTTATCATTAGTTTTTTGCGAACTCTTAGATTTCTTAAGTCGGTTTTCGTTAGCTAGAGCTTTTTGCAACAACCGACTTACGTCTAGAAATTCTTGACCATCTAGCTTATCTCTATGAATATCAAGCAAACCAGCATAAGCAAGATCAGCTAAATCTCTATCTGAAATTGTCAAACTATAGCATCGGTTTCTAGTGTCTCTAAATCTTCTAATATATTCAGAAACAGATTCATTAGATTTTTGCTTAACCGATATAAGATTTGACAATTTTAACTCAGTTTCACCATTAAAGAAATAATCATGGAATTTTTCTTCTATGTTAGCGAAAGAATAAACTGAGTTGGGTGGCAAAGAAATAAACCAATTAAATGCAGCACCCGATAGAGATAAAGGAAACAATCTCATTTTCCAAATATCTTTAGAAGCAGCTTCACCACATTGTATAGTAAATTGGCCTATGTGCTCTAAAGTACTTCTTCCATCATCCCCACTAAATTTAGTAAACTCTGGTATTTTAAAGCCTGGTGGGTATGCGACATATTCATAATTCTCAGGATACGGTCTTTGATACGACTGATTCTTAGTTTTAGGCTCTATACCAAAAGTTTGTCTAAACATTTCGAGCATCTCCTCTCTAAATCCCTCCATCCCTGGAATGGTTCTAGGTCTAGCAGATCCAGAATGTGGTACTCGATTTATAGTGGGTTGTGGTGTGCTATACGTTGCTGTTTGATTCGGCAATGTGTTAGGAACATGATGCAACGAACAATTAGAAACATATGCACCTATAGATGGTTCATAATACACGGCTGTATGTGGTGTCATAGCATTAGTAGCAATCATCGTACTCCCTCCACCAGCCGAAGTACCAATGGTAGTTCGGCTATGTACGTGGTTGGTTAGTGATGAACCAATGGGAGCCTTTGGAATATGCAAGTTTGATAAATCCTCTAATGCACTATCTATACAATTTTCGGTATTAGAAGTAGAACCATTAACATCCTTACCAGAAAATTGTTTATTAATTTTGGATTCTATGTTTTCAAAACGAGAATTAATCATTGATTCAAACTTTCCATTCATAGCATCAAATTTATTATTAAAGCTTGCACTAACAGCTCCATCAATAAAATTTGCAATTTCCGAATTAATTTCAGGAGAAGCATTGGATTGTACCTTTAGCGCGGGAATATCAATGACGACATCCTTGTCTTTCTTGACATTCCCTTGTCGATCCACGGAGAAGTGCGATATGTATTGCTTCACGGCTTCTTCTTCCAACTCCTGGATCTCCCGCTCTTTATGCTCATGGATCTTTCTTCGGATTTCCGCAAGCGCTTTCTGCTCCTCAGCCGTCGTTTGATCAACGTTCGGCCTTTGAATGTTTGCAGCATCGACATCAGCAGGTTTAGGTAATTTACCGGCCATGACAGCCGATTGATTTACCTAAGGATCGATAAAACGGTTTGAGCAACCAGATTTTCGTCCCCAGCGGAGTCGCCAAATCTGTTGGCACGAATTTGCGACCAACAGAGCGCAAACGCAGGAACCGGTCAGACCGGTTTCTGTAACCGGTCAGACCGGTTTGCCAGGCAGGGCTGGCGGTAGACCTTCGAGCGTCGTCCGGGCAGGATCCCGTCGGGGCAACGCACATAGGGTTGTCCTAGAGTTGGCAGGCCACCTAGGATGCCTTCAATCGACGTAGAGACGAAGGAAGAACAGCAAATAGTAGATTGGAAAAGTAGGGAAAAGAGGAAAAGTAAAAAGATAAAAGATCGATGTATTTGTTCGATTGGATGATGTTCTCAATCGGCCATGACCCTTTATATTTATAGGGTGGGGAAGTCGTACCCCTTTAGGTCGGTTTACAATACGGGATAAAAACTCTAAAGTCCTAAACCTACTCCAACACGGGAGAAACCGGTCAGACCGGATAGGGAAACCGGTCAGACCGGTTTGGCCGTTGCCAGATCGGCTACAGTAAAACCGGTCTGACCGCTTCCTAGAACCGGTCTGACCGGTTGCCCTTGGCCTGATAGGCAACTGCCAATTTTGGGTGCGAACAGTTACAATGCGCTACAGTATCCGATGCGACATTTGCACCCCTCAAATGAACACCCCTTTGTTAGAATGACCTTACGTGCTGTATAAATAAACTGGCTCTCTGAAACTGGATAACGAAACTGGCCCCAGTTTCCACTTGCCTAGTCACTTTCCTGCTTTTTCTTAATCTACTAACTTTATTCTTATCTATATATAGTTGCAACTTGCAAAAAGTAAGTTTCACATATTTAAGTTCTCGCCCAGCCGCCCAGGGCCCAAAACCTTAGGATAGGAACTCCCCTGCCTGCCAACTTGCAGTTGCATTGCCAAGGCCATGGCGTCGCGTCCGTCTCCGGCATCCACCTCCGCTTCACCCGCCGCAGTCACCGCGGCGGCTGCTGGCCTCCAGAGCGTGTTCGTCTACCATATTAGTTGGGCTCCCTGACAGCTCCCTCTTTTACACCATCATCTTCTTTCGCTCGATTCTTGCCAAGAACAACCTAAATTTTTTTCTTCTGTTGTATCATCATGTGGGTTGAAAAATAAAGTGTTTTTGCAGCCAGAGGCTCTGTATCAATGGGTGCATCTACCCGGCTATGGTGCCTGTGAATGGCCAGGTCGTCTCTGGAAAGGTCCATTCTTGTTCTTTTTAATTGTGGTATATGCAAAACTATGAGAAACTAATTTAGATCTTCTTTGCTATTTTTATTTGGGCCATGATCGAACGCATACACACATAATTCGGTGGCAGTTCGATATCTGGTTTTTCAAGTTTGCTAATTGTTGACGACAAAAATTGGCACGACTGTGCAAACCGGTCTGACCGGTATGCACAAATCGGTCAGACCGGTTTAGTAAACATTGTTAAAATGCAAATTGGACTTCACCATTGCGTAGCTCTCGTCGAGACGATCAAGATGCATATGTGGAACGCCTATTTTGGACTCCGGATGAGAGAGTTATGACTTCGGGAAGATTCTGCACCTGGGAAAACCGGTCAGACCGGTTTGGACCTGAATTTGAGTAGGTTTAGGACTCTGAGTTTTATACCATATTGTAACCGACTCAACAGGGTAAGACCATCCCACGCTATAAATATAAAGGGCCAAGGCCGATTGAGAATCATCCAATCGATCAAAAATACTTTATCCTTTTATGTTTCGCATTACTTTTATCTCCAAACCCTAGCTCTTCCAAACCTCACACTTGTTGTTCTTCTCTTGTCTCGACGACGTTTGAGGGCGTTCTAGGTGGCCTGCTGACCCTAGAACAACCCTAGACTCATAAGCTCCGACGGGGTCCCTCCCGAGCTCGAGGTTCTAGGTTTTCACCGTCGCACTATCAAAAGCGGTTTGACCGGTTTCATAAGGCGGTCTGACCGGTTTCGCTTGAAGGCAGCGGTGACTTCGTTGGCGCGATTTCGTGTCAACATATTTTGGCGACTCTGCTGGGGAAGAAAGCAAAGGGATCTGTTACTATGGTTAATCTACCAAAACCTAGTGAAGTTGATCCTGAAAACATCGTTAGGCCGACTGTTGATGAATTGTCGGCTGAGGATCGTCAAGCTTATGAATCCTTCTGGAAGGATCATGAAGAGAAGGAAGCACAACGCAAAGCAGAAGAAGATGAAAAAGCACATCGGTGGTATTTATCTCACTTCTCCAATAATTGGAAGGGCGACATCTCCAAGGACAAGGAGGTGGTCATCGTTTCGAGCGAGGACGAGCAAGATAAGGTACAAGCCAATGTAAGTACTACAACACCACCTGTTACTTTGGAGCAAATTAATCACTTATTCGTCAATGGTCAAAGACAAATGTTTGCTACTGTCCAAAACATGATTGATAAATCATTAGGAAAACAACATTTGGCTAGTGATAATAATGCTCCTAAGTTTAATGTGGCTGGTACTTCACAATGTAATGTTGTGTATCCTGAATCATCGGCAACACCCATGCCTCAATTTGGCATGGCAATGAATTATTTTGAAGGTCAAACAGCTCCAGGACAATACAGTCCAAACAATGCGGTCGGACCGGTTGTACAAACCGGTCAGTCTGGTTCTAGGGGACCGGCTTCAGTCGGTCTAACCGATTCTGGTGCTTTAGTTGCTGTTCAATCATCTCCTGAACCAATTACTAGTGTACCTCCTGTTCAGGCTGATCTTAGCCGAACAAATGGATTTGCTGCTAATTATGTTCCTCCATATGCAACTATAAATTATATTATGCCTCCCCAAAGTTTCGGTTATTATACGGTGCAATGCCAAATAATGTTTACTTGCAGCAACCGCCGTATGTACAGCCGAACCAGGTACTACATCATGCGCCGAATAATTCTAGTGTACAAAAGCCAAATAATCCTTATTACGATCAACTGTTCGAAAAATATAAAAGAGATTTGGCTATTATGTTTGAAGAAACTTTCGGTGTAGAGCTTAAAGATAAAACTCTAGTGTGTCAAAAACCATATCCTGAGAGTTTTGATACTATACCATATCCTCACAATTTTAAGGTGACAGAATTTATTAAATTCACTGGAGAGGATAGTAGAACTACATGGGAGCATGTTAGCCAATTTAATGCACAAATGGATATTCATGGTAATCTTGATCATTTAAAAATCCGAATGTTCCCTTTGTCATTATCTGGAACTGTTTTTTCATGGTTTTCAGCATTATCTCCTAATTCTATTCATACATGGTCTCAATTAGAGAAAACATTTCATGAACACTTTTACAATAGTGATAATGAATTGAGACTTTCTCACTTAACATCGGTTAGACAAAAGAGTGATGAGCCTGTTTCTGAATATATTAGAAGATTTAGAGATACAAAAAACCGATGTTATGGTTTGGTTATTTCTGAAAAGGATCTTGCTGAATTATGTCTTAATGGTTTGATATGTCATATTAAAGAAAGATTAGAGGGCTATGAATTTCTAACCATTAATCAGGTGTTGCAAAGAGCTTTGGCTCAAGAAAGCCGAAGTAAGGATTCTAAACCTAAACTCGATCGTTTTGGTGTGCATGCTGTCAATTATGATTATTCAGACGATGAGGGTAAAGATGTTTATGCTGCTGAATTTGTATGGTCATCTAAAGATAATCCTCGCACTTGTGCTTCTCTCAAGCCGATTCACAAAAATCGGCACAGAGAAGTTAAATTTACTTTTGATGTATCTAAGTGTGATAGGATTTTTGATGAGCTTGCAAAGGTTGGGAAATTAAAATTTTCTCATACTATACCGCCGAATGATAAGTTGAAACAGCGAGCTTATTGCAAGTTTCATAATACTTATTCTCATGCTACCAATGATTGCAATGTTTTTCGTAGGCAAATACAATCGGCCATAAATGAAGGATGATTATTTGTTAATACAATGCAGATTGATGAAAACCCTTTTCTTGTACATACACTTGAATTGATGAATCCAAAAGTGTTAATTCGGCCGGATCAAGCCGAAAAGGCTAAAGGGAAAAATGTGATAATTGGTAAAGAAAGGCCTATGAGATCAAAGAGAGACTCAAAGGAGTCATCACAAAAGACCCCTCGGTTCAAGTTGAAGACTCAAACACTCGGGGGCAAGACAGGAGCAAAGATACCGGTTCTACACAAACCGGTCTAACCGGTTCTAGAACCGGTCTGACCGGTCAGCATGGGAACTTCAAAAACAAAGTGAGGCCGAGCTTTGAAGAGCTCCTGGCCAAATATAAAAAGAAAGGGGCTGCTCAGAAACAAAAGAAGGTTCACAACAAAATCAAGGATGTAAAGCCATCACTAGGACATCAGAAGCAGTCAATGTGTAAACAAGAATCAATGGATCAGCTTGCAAAGGTGGTACCAGCAAGATCAGCAACAATCAAGCAGGTATGGAAGCCAAAACAAGTTGTTTCATCATCAACTTGAGTTAAAGCAAGGTATAGCCGATAATATGTTTATCGCCCTTAGAGCTTATATATGGCTGATGTATTGTTCATCATCGTCCTTAGATAATTTTGGTCCAGAAGGTTATTTTTTAGCACGCAATCTTTGCCAAAAAAACAGAGGGGCATATGTTGACGACCAAAATTGGCACGGCTGTGCAAACCGGTCTGACCGGTATGCACAAACCGGTCAGACCGATTTAGTAAACATTGTCAAAATGCAAATTGGACTTCACCATTGCGTAGCTCTCATCGAGACGATCAATATGCATATGTGGAACGCCTATTTTGGACTCCAAATGAGAGAGTTATGACTTCTGGAAGATTCTGCACTTGGGAAAACCGGTCAGACCGGTTTCCCAAACCGGTCAGACCGGTTTGGACCTGAATTTGAGTAGGTTTAGGACTCTGAGTTTTATACCATATTGTAACCGACTCAACGGGGTAAGACCATCCCACGCTATAAATATAAAGGGCCAAGGCCGATTGAGAATCATCCAATCGATCAAAAATACTTTATCCTTTTATGTTTCGCATTACTTTTATCTCCAAACCCTAGCTCTTCCAAACCTCATACTTGCTGTTCTTGTCTCGTCTCGACGACGTTTGAGGGCATTCTAGGTGGCCTGCCGACCTTAGAACAACCATAGACTCTCAAGCTCCGACGGGGTCCCTCCCGAGCTCGAGGTTCTAGGTTTTCACCGTCGCACTATCAAAAGCGGTCTGACCGGTTTCATAAGGCAGTCTGACCGGTTTCGCTTCAAGGCAGCGGCGACTTCGTTGGCGCGATTTCGTGTCAACAAATTTTGGCGACCCTGCTGGGGAAGAAAGCAAAGGGATCTGTTACTATGGTTAATCTACCAAAACCTAGTGAAGTTGATCCTGAAAACATCGTTAGGCCGACTGTTGATGAATTGTCGGCTGATGATCGTCAAGCTTATGAATCCTTCTGGAAGGATCATGAAGAGAAGGAAGCACAACGCAAAGCAGAAGAAGATGAAAAAGCACGTCGGTGGTATTTATCTCACTTCTCCAAGAATTGGAAGGGCGACATCTCCAAGGACAAGAAGGTGGTCATCGTTTCGAGCGAGGACGAGCAAGATAAGGTACAAGCCAATGTGAGTACTACAACACCACCTGTTACTTTGGAGCAAATTAATCACTTATTCGTCAATGGTCAAAGACAAATGTTTGCTACTGTCCAAATCATGATTGATAAATCATTAGGAAAACAACATTTGGCTAGTGATAATAATGCTCCTAAGTTTAAAGTTGCTGGTACTTCACAATGTAATGTTGTGCATCCTGAATCATCGTCAACACCCATGCCTCAATTTGGCATGACGATGAATTATTTTGAAGGTCAAACAGGTCTAGGACAATACAGTCCAAACAATGCGGTCGGACCGGTTGTACAAACCGGTCAGACCGGTTCTGGGGGACCGGCTTCAGTCGGTCTAACCGATTCTGGTGCTTTAGTTGCTGTTCAATCATCTCCTGAACCAATTACTAGTGTACCTCCTGTTTAGGCTGATCTTAGCCGAACAAATGGATTTGCTGCTAATTATGTTCCTCCATATGCAACTATAAATTATACTATGCCTCCCCAAAGTTTCGGTTATTATACGGTGCAATGCCAAATAATGTTTACTTGTAGCAACCGCCGTATGTACAGCCGAACCAGGTACTACATCATGCGCTGAATAATTCTAGTGTACAAAAGCCAAATAATCCTTATTACGATCAAATGTTCGAAAAAAATAAAAGAGTTTTGGAGATTATGTTTGAAGAAACTTTCGGTGTAGAGCTTAAAGATAAAACTCTAGTGTGTCAAAAACCATATCCTGAGAGTTTTGATACTATACCATATCCTCACAATTTCAAGGTGCCAGAATTTATTAAATTCACTGGAGAGGATAGTAGAACTACATGGGAGCATGTTAGCCAATTTAATACACAAATGGGTATTCATGGTAATCTTGATCATTTAAAAATCCGAATGTTCCCTTTGTCATTATCTGGTACTGTTTTTTCATGGTTTTCAGCATTATCTCCTAATTCTATTCATACATGGTCTCAATTAGAGAAAACATTTCATGAACACTTTAACAATAGTGATAATGAATTGAGACTTTCTCACTTAACATCGGTTAGGCAAAAGAGTGATGAGCCTGTTTCTGAATATATTAGAAGATTTAGAGATACAAAAAACCTATGTTATAGTTTGGTTATTTCTGAAAAGGATCTTGCTGAATTATGTCTTAATGGTTTGATATCTCATATTGAAGAAAGATTAGAGGGCTATGAATTTCTAACCAGTAATCAAGTGTTGCAAAGAGCTTTGGCTCAAGAAAGCCGAAGTAAGGATTCTAAACCTAAACTCGATCGTTTTGGTGTGCATGCTGTCAATTATGATTATTCAGACGATGAGGGTCAAGAGGTTTATGCTGCTGAATTTGTATGGTCATCTAAAGATAATCCTAGCACTTGTGCTTCTCTCAAGCCGATTCACAAAAATCGGCACAGAGAAGTTAAATTTACTTTTGATGTATCAAGTGTGATAGGATTTTTGATGAGCTTGCAAAGGTTGGGAAATTAAAATTTTCTCATACTATACCGCCGAATGATAAGTTGAAACAGCGAGCTTATTGCAAGTTTCATAATACTTATTCTCATGCTACCAATGATTGCAATGTTTTTCGTAGGCAAATACAATCGGCCATAAATGAAGGACGATTGTTTGTTAATACAATGCAGATTGATGAAAACCCTTTTCTTGTACATACACTTGAATTGACGTCGCCGGCGTGTCCTAGGTCGACCAGCAAGCCTTAGGATGCCAACTATGACCGTGGAGATTAGAGGATGAACAGCATGGAGGTTGGAAGAGATTAGGGTTTGAAGGAAAAGTAAAGGTAATGTTTGATTTGATTGTGGATGTCCCCTCAATCGGCCACGATCCTTTATATTTATAGGCTAGGGAGGTCTTACCCCTCTAGGAGTCGAAACCCTAACAAATCTCGTGCTAAAATACAACCCCAACTCGGATTACACAACCTAAAACCGGTCTGACCGGATTGGGAAACCGGTCTGACCGGTTTTCCTAGGTGCAGATCTTCCCGAAGTCATAACTTCTTCATCCGGAATCCAAATCAGGCGTTCCACATATGCATCTTGATCTTCTCGACGAGAGCTACTCCATGGTGAGCCCAAATCACATTTTGACAATGTTACCCAAACCGGTTTGACCGGTTTGTGCACACCGGTCAGACCGGTTTGCACATCCCTGCCAATTCTGGGTGTCAACATATGCCCCATGTTTCTTGGTAAAGCTTGCGTACCAAGAAATATTTATTGGCACCAAAACTGCACGGGAACAATGTTAAGCATAAGAATAGCAAACAAGTTTTACTTAAGGATGATAGAATCTATCGGCCATGCGAAAGGGTCTCTAGCCTAGTGGTTAGAGCATCTGAGTAGCACCATGCAGACCCAGGTTCGACTCCCTGTGGGAGCAAATTAACTGGGTTTGGAATAAAGAAAATTAAAAAAATAGGTAGGGGCTTCCCTTACTGACTCCGGTCAAAAAAAGAATCTATCGGCCATATTACTTGAATATGTGAAATATGAAGAATACAACCTGTTGCTGCATGCTTATACATATTATGTGAATGAGACAAACCTGAGCACACCCTAGCTCGGCTATGAGTTACTGAAATATCGATTCAAACACACCTCATACTTGTGAGTCTTTATGGATGCTTAAAGCGACCAAATTACTATTACGTCAATTGGTCATTGCAACACTTCTCAATTTGACAATAAAAAAGGATAGAAAAAATTCAGTATTGCATCCTTAATTAATTTTAACCATAAACAAATTAAGGTGAGTAATCAGCCCTAAAAAGATGAATATGATACAATTACCTTAGAATTGGCAATGGCCAGATTATTCTTGAACCCCTCTTGTTTATTTTTGATTTTGCAATGCATCTCGAATTATGCAAATATTAAACAATAATCTTTCTCTAACTACCAGCCTCGGCCTCAAAAAGTTTCAGAAACTTCAATAGCCAGAGTGGTAGCCGTACACCCGGTAGACCGGTTTCTAATAGCGGTTGGTTGATCTAGGATGTGCACCTTGCATCACTAAACATCGTCTCTTTCTTATGAAAATATCTTTTCAATACCATGGCCAGATGCTCATTGTTTCATAGTGCTAATCCTAAATTTTTTGTGTCTAGGTACATGGTATATAATAAATTGAGAATATCCTCTAGACATCTATCAATAAAACATCTAGCGACTCATATAAGCATAAATACTCACTGCACCTCTAGCAACGAATCATCAAATATCTCAACGTAATTTACATCCATGGATCACAAAATTCTTAGCCTAAATAGAGAACTCCATATCCAGCTTGCTCTTTGAGGCTAAATACTCCAATCGGCTAAATGTTTCAAAACATTGTCATTTGATGATAAAAAATAGCACAAGCTTTCTGAAACACTTTGTAAGCCTGATTTAGTAAATAAAAACTCCATGGTGATAAATTATTCATTTTTCTAATGTCTTGCCCCCCGAGCACTTAATGTCATAAATGATTTCATCGAAGAGCTATTACTTTAGGACAATGACCAAAGAGATTCATCGGCCATATATTTATTGCCAAGGACAATAATAAATTATCATCCACGATGAATCCATTCAAAAGAGAATGCACAACCGAAATAAAAGTTAAGAAATCCTTTTACCAACAAAGAATAGGACTCCTTAAATTCTACTCGGACTCGGGATAAACCGGTCAGACCGGTTTGTCACACCGGTCAGACTGGTGTGGCCGTTGCGAGATCGGCTACAGGACAACCGATTTGACCGACCCTAGTAAAACCGGTCTGACCGGTTTGTCCAGCTTGATCAGCTATTGCCAATTCTAGATGCGAACATATATATTGTCAAGGACGATAACACATTATCATCCATGATGAATCCATCCACAAAAGCATGCACAACCGAAATAAAAGTTTGAAGATACATTAATTCAGAAATTAACACTATCTCTAAGAACTAAATATTTCGGCTATTGCAATCAATTAATATGTATAAAAATTTGGTGATAACCCTCCATGATATAAAGACCCGTGTGGAACCCAAGGATCAAAATAAACGTGTAAGGGATAACCAAACATATCTACGGACGAATTCCATGACATAAGCATATGTGTCATTTGTAAAGTAAATGATTTAGGTAACGACCAATAATTTTGATGATTTGGTGCAAACCTTAGTTTTGAAGACCGTCTCTCATATCTTTTATCCTCCTTCAACCGTGTTGCACTTTTTGCTTGATCATCACCCGTGTCTTGAATGCTTCCTTTAGGAACCCATGCCATGCCTCTCTTTTTCAATTCTTGAGCACTAAACATTTGTAGCTCCTTTTTCTACCAATTTGATAAACCAAGTGTAGGACTTGACTTCGATTTGGTTTTGGACAGCTGAAACGAACCGGATTCTCAACGACGAGAGCCCGACTCCTTGTACCCTCGAGATAGTCCCAGGAATAGCAGCTATCTCGTACAGAACTCATCTCAGTCGAATATCACATCCATACAACGATAAAAGATCCAATACATGACATATATAAAATAAAGCGGTCTGGTACAAGCCCTCTGGGCTAAATCGACAATAAGAAACAGCTACGAAGCGGTAGCTAAATCATCTGGGTCCACTTCCCGCAGGCATCCTTGAGCATAGCGCGCACCCTTCAATCGTACCACCCATCCTGGTTGAACTCGTGGTCGGGGTCTTCTCCTGAGAACCCAAAGTCTGTCCCCAAGGAAATGAGACAGGTTCACGTCACCAACCAAAATATGAAGCAAGCTTTAAAGTGGCCTAAACTAAGGTATAGAAATAATCAAGGTTTAAGCCAGAGTTTTCCTATGCGAGCAGCAGCAATAACCCAAATTCATCTCATCACCAACTCCTTTCCTCACAAGCACATCCACTCCCCAGATCCAACCATCAGCCTCACATTCACATCGGGCTCGTCCTGCCACAGGAGGTTCCCGCAAACATCATCCACCAACACCTTTCGCTCACTAGTCGACTCGGTGAGCTCCCTCCCCACCTTGTCTCATCAGCAACGCTGGACATACTCTCATAACCCAAATCAAGGATGAGGTAATAAAGCAGATTCCCATGCTAGTCGGAACTTATCAGAAGCGGGTCGTCCGTAACCGTGGACACGGCTATACGTATAGTTTACACTCTGCAGAGGTGGCACTCCTGGAATCCATTCGGGCTGCAAGGCTAGTCAGCCACCAACCTGAGACACGGCCCACAGCAAAGACCGTAAATAGTAACGGCGCCAATCCTGTCTCCCTGGGCTCGGAAAACATCTGATCTAAGATCTGCCCCAGGGGTGTGAAACCTTCCCACCGGGGCCAGTCGGGGGCTATGGTAAATCAGGGAGAGTACGCTGCAACGAGTCCCCCTTACACATATCAAGCTCGAATCTCCTACAGTCTCGGTGCCGCACTAGAGTAGGCTTGCTGGAACCCTCCCCATACTGGGTAGATGGTGAGCACGGTATTCCCACGTCCAAAGGTGGAACTCGACTCGGTCCTTAATTGTCGGTAAAGCAAGTTTCAGCTTCATAAGCGATCCACCGCAACGGTCCGCAATCGGCACCCATAACAGGTATTGCCGCCCAAACTCCTCAAGTAACCAAGTATCCAAATAACAATGTACCCGCAATAGGTACTCTGTAGGGACTGCCTGAGTGCAGTCCCCAAGCACCCCGATCAAATGATCGAGTTGTTATTACTCGCTTACACCGCCTAGCTGCACTACACCTCCCATACCACCCACAACTCACGCCAAGAGGATCAAATCACAACCATCCCAACACATGCATAACATAGCATATTCCATAAAGTGAGTAGTAGGTAGCAAGGTAACAGGATATTAACAAAGGCAGTGCAGGTTTATCATGCGAGTAAAGTAAAGCGCTAGCATACTAGTTGCATGTCTAATAGGTATTTCAGAGATTGGTCGGGCGTGAACCTGGAGCAAGGCCCTCTTCTTTCTTCATGTAGTCGAAGGCGAGGTCGACGAAGTCGTCCGAGTCTTCCGAGAATCCTAATAATCGGATTTACAATTAACGATAAGCTAAGGAAATAAACTCCAAAGAAGAAGCAAAGAAGAGCCAAATAACTCCAAATACTATACTAACGGGTGGATCATGATTTTACAAAAGTAATGAAAGTAGTTTCATATCCTTCTACGCTAGAGTTAATTTATTATAGACTTTTAAATATCAAAAGACATTTTGGAATGTAATTAATTACGAAAAAGAAAACATCAAGGACATGTGGCATCACCAAAGCATGCCACATATCTGTTCTAGGTTAGTTCTGCTGACGCTAGCAGTGGGCTCTGCGTACGTCGGCGTTGACCGAGATACAATCAACAACTTGTTAGCGGTAAGAGTCAGAGGGCCCCACATGTCAGCATGTGGATCCCTACATGTTAGTGGACCCATGATTCATGTCAAGTTAGTGGGTCCGATGGTTAGTGGAAAAGGCTACATGAGCGAGGATCACTTGCGGACAGCGAGGAAGGGTGTAGGTTTGGTCCAGGGGCTGTTGGGATACTTGCGGCCAGGGATGGCCAGCTATAGCCAAGCATGGCCAGCCATGGCCGGCTGTGGTCAAGCAGGAGATAGCCGTGGCCGGCTGCAGCCAAGCTGCTGCTGGCCGCGGCCAGGCTGTGGCCGGCTGGGAGTGGTAACGGACAGCCAGAGGTGTCTAGGACGTGGCCGTTGCTGGCCGGAGGTGGCCACAACGAGCTGGGACAGGGCCGAAGGCATCCGGGGCTTGGTTGGGTCAGATTTGAGGTCGAGGGATAGCTGAACAGGAAAGCACACAAGGTGTTCGATTAAATGCCAAGGAGGCATTTGTCTCGCTGTCACAACGCAAGGGAGGCTACTTGGCTTGACGAGGCTAGGGTTCTTGGCAAGGTATGGAGAGAAAGTCAGCTACCATGGCAAGGATTTGCGGTCTGCGGCTTGCACGCATTTGAACGCGCGTGTGACGTCACGGCATGGCGCGACGCGCGACGCACGGCGAGCATGCGGTGGCTGGCTGCGGTGTGTTAGCAGCGCGTGTGCGCGGTCAGCAGCTATCACTGGGCTGCGCCACGGTTTGGCGTGCGACTGGGAGCACGTGCGCGGGCTCGCGGTTGTCCGTGGCCGCGACACGGCCATGGTTCGCACGCGGGCGCTGGCGTTCCGGTCTGCGCGGCATGCGGCTGGCTTGGGAAGGGTCGAGGGAACGGCGAGGCCACGACAGTGGCTTGGCTGCGGCGACGAAGGCAGCGGCACCTGCAAACGAGAGGCACGGCTCGAAGACCGGCACATAAGCGACGACGGGCTGCAGCGAAGCGGACGGCACACGGGCTCAAGCGGCTCGAAGGCCGGACATGAGAGGTTCCATCGGCACATTGCCGGACAGCATGGGGTCTGGAGAAGGATGGGCAGCTGCAGCTCACCTAGGGTCGGCTGGGCATAACGTCGAACAGGATGGGGGCGACGGTTGGCGAAGGCAGCAGCTCGCGGTTCTGGTCTGGGAATTCTGCCGAACAGCTTGGGGGCGAAGTGGACGACTTGCTGTTCAGCTTGGGGCAGTCCGGGGCGAGCTCGCGGTTCAGGCACAGCGTCGAACAGGCTGCGGACGAGGTTGGTGCGGAGAAGAAGCAGCAACTCGGCGTCGTCGTCGTGGTTCGGCTCGGCCTCGTCGCGCTCGCGGTTGTCGACGGCGGCAGCTTCCTGTCCATCTCGTGGTCGTCGTGGGTGCCTTGGCTTGCGGAAGACGATGGCGTGATGCCATCCGCTCGATCGGCTTGTCGCAGAACTGCTCGGCGTCGCAGTGCTCCTCCTCCTCCTTGGCGTCGTCGGCGCGGCGCTCAGTGTGGACGTGCTCAGCGGCGCTGCAGTTGCCACGGTTCCCGGCGGCGCGCATGAAGGCTTGCAGCGCTGCTGCATTGCTTCTGTTAGCTCGGTGGTGGAGAGATTCAGAGGGAGAGAGAAGAGCTTCTTGCGGTGGAAGAAAGAAAGAGCAGAGGGGAAGAAGGGTGCTGGCGGTGGCGGCTTGGGAGAGGGGAAGGAGAGAGCGGTGCTGGGGATTTATACCCGCGAGCTAGGGCTTCGGGGTGCTGGCGAGGATGGGATGTGCGGCAGCGATCTTGGCGTCTGTGCTGCCGTGCACGTGGCCGTCATCTGGCGGTCGAGCGGCAAAGCGAGCAGGCGACGCGGCTGGCTTGCGAGAGAAGAAGAACAGGGTCAGGGGCGCTGGGTGCTAGCGCGCAGGAAGCTTCACGAGGGAGGCTGCAGGGAGGTGGTTTGGTGTGGGGCCAAAGCAGCCAGGCGCTCGTGAGTAGGAAAGCGAGGAACAGAGAGAAGCGGCTCTGGGTGTTGGCTTGGAGAGAAAGAAGAACAGCGCGTGCTGTTCCTTGCACTTGCGCTTGCAGGCCTGGCGGGCGGTCAGCAGAGACAGAAAACAGCAGCGGCAGCAGCTTCGCGTGAGGAAGACGCGCCCTGCTGGTGGGCTCCATGCGTCAGCGATGAAGGAAAAAAGAGAGCTGGCGCTGGTTGTTGCGCATGCAACAGCGGTGGGCATGCTGGGCCGGATTAGAACAGCTGGGCTGGGCTGCACGTCAGGAAAAAGAAAAGAAGAGGAGAGTGCTGGGCCGAACTGCACGCAAGGTGCTGGTTTGGATTTGCCAGCCAGCAGGATTATTAGTTGGGCTAGCTGGTTTCTGGCTTTTGTTCACGTAGGAGAAAAGTCGTAAAAGGGAAAAGAGGGTGACCTGAGGTTCTCGTGAACAGCAGCATGCAAAGGGAGATAGATATTGGACCAATTAATCTTAGCTCACGAAATAAATTTATTTCGTAAACTCGGTACAAATGAATTAGACTATTTTCCGGTAACGAATTAATTAGAAGATAATTAATTCGAAAAGCCGGAAAATATTGTCATAATTCAAATGAAGCTCATAGAAGTTTAATACAAATGAATTACACTGTTTCCCGAAATCAAATCAATTAGCATGGAATTGATTCGAAGAGTCGGAAAATTATGTCGTAATCCATTTATCAATTTTCCAGAGCACTCATAGATTGAGCTGGCTGAGAAAGTTAGCGGGTCATGTTAGTTGGTTAATTAGCGGGCTGAGTTAGAGGGCTGATTGAAGTTATATAGAGCAGTTAGTGGTTAGAGCCCAAGAATTAGTTGTTAGCTTTAGATTTAATTTGAATTTAGAATTCAAATTAAACCACACTCAAAGAACCAGGAAACCAACTAAGAGCCAAATCACACTAACATTAAATTGTCCTTAGCACACGAAACAATTTAATTAGTTTATTACTAGAAATTTAGAGAGAGCACGAGAAGACAGCCTTATGATTATGAGCAAAGCACATCATGCACGGAATTTTTTTGAAATCCACATTTTTACATTCCAGAAAATCTGGGATGTTACAACAGCGGTGCTCTTTTCTTGTTTTTTGACCTCTTTGGCTTCTTCTGTCTAGATTTGACACTTGGAAGATCAATGGCTGTTTTTCCTCTCCTCTACCTTCAGTAGCCGAAGTGACCTCCACATGAATCGGCTTTTCAGTAGATGAATTCAGATATGAACTTTTATCTTTGCGGCCATCCTTTTTTATTCTATAAACTTGCTTGACAACCTTTTTCTGGTTTCGAACTCTAGACCGATCTTTATACTCAAAACAGTCATTTTTAACATAAGGTTGTCTCGCATATGATGATTCTTTTGGAGCTGCATACTCTACATGATATGGACTAAAATATGATGGAGTATGTGCCCATGAATTATTCCACGCCCATAATGAGTAAGGATAAAAATTATCGGGATGTGGAACATATGGAACTGGCATTGATGGTTCAAAAGGAGAATATGGTGCTGGTGAATTAAAACTCTTCCGTTGCCAATTCCAATTCCCAGGATTATGTTTAGGAGGTGATCTTGATGATTTAACGCCATTCGACCGATTAGCATACTTGGCCTCATTTTCTTTTTGATACTTAGCCAGAAGTTCATCGAAAGTAAGCTTCGGCCTTTTACCATTGTACTTAACACGGCTTTTACCTCCATTCACCACAGGACGCTCGGATATAAACTTTTTTTGAACCTTTCAGACCTAAACCGGTCTGACCGCTGTTGGGACCGGTCTGACCGTCGAAACCTGTCTGACCGCTTTGACGAACCGGTCTGACCGTTTTGACGAACCGGTCTGACTGCTTTGACGAACCGGTCTGACCGCTTCGCCTAGCATAGTAGGGGCAAAAGGTTCTTGGTTTGATGGAGAAAAATCTATTCGCCCCCCAGCAACTTCTAGGATTTTGATAGGCTCGTCATCCTCGATAGTTGCTTGCAAGTCCTCGTTGTCCTTCTCATCACTTGAGAGCTTCGAATCTTTCTCTCTAACAATATTCTCATCATTACATGAATTGGCCAATGCTGGCCAATTTAGTAATTTTTTCTCAACCAGACCAACTGAAACCAATTGGTCATCCTCTTGTGGTCAAGAAAATCTCAATCGTCCGGTATTAATAGACTATTGTATAATTTGACGAAACACATTGCAATTACTAGTATTATGATCAAATGAATTATGCCACTTGCAATATTTTCGATCTTCTAATGCAAAACGTGATTGAATAACTTTGTGATCAAATAGTTTAATAAAATTATTCTCTAGCAAAATATCAAATAAATCATCGCACAAAGTTAAATCAAAGGTGTACTTTATTTTTTCCATCCGATGCTTTTGTGGAGAAGGCTTTAAGGCCAAGCAAACGAACGGTTCAGATTTCTCATAGACTCATTCGGCTATACCTTTATTCACACTTCTCATACCCGATGCTCTAGAGTTGATCACTTCATCGTCATCGGATTTCACAATGGCTCTCGGTTTTGATCTTTTGTTTTTAAGTCTAGAATAACCATAAGCACTCCATGAAGAGAAAAACTTTGACAATAATGATGTAGAGAATTTAAAAGTCAAAGTATTTCTGCGATCAGCCTTTCGAACTTTAACAATGCATTGGCTGATAGAGTCTGAAGGTATGCTTTTGCTAACAAGTAAATTTTCCTCAATAGATCTCTTAGAAATATTCACAATAGCACCACTAGTAGATGAATTAACTAAAATTGCATGATCTGATTGAAAATTACTTGCAAAACATACCTTGCAGAATATGTTAGAGAAGCGAGGAACCTTGATGTAGATGGTGTCATATTTCTTCCGATGGCAGCCCACAACAACTGCTGTCTTTAGAAACCGGTCAGACCGGGTAACAGAACCGGTCAGACCGGTATTCCCAGGTTTGCTGGAAATCACCTCGTGTCGACATGCCAATGCCTCATTCTTGCTTCTATTGTCTTGTTTTTCAACAGTTTGATGTCCCAATATTTTTTCAGCCTGAACTTGTCGCTTGATGATATAACAATCACTAGAAAAGTGAACTACACCTTCGGCTTTAGAAAAATCAAGTGTAGCTGTCTTCTTTTGCTTGACATGCTCTTTTACAGCTAAGCTTGACTCTTTAGACATAACAGATTTAGAATGTATATTATTTGGTTCAGTTGTCATAATAACCGAACTATTGCACAAATCCAAATCGTTCTTCTTCTCTTTTGACATTCGAAGTTCCACAATCAAAGCTCTTATTTGCACTTGTGCAATCGAAAGGAAATCAGAGCCATCTATTATATCTCTAATAGACGACCTTAATCCTTTTAGACATATATCAGCAAGATTCATATCTGAGATTGATAAATTAGAACATCGCTCTTTGGTTTCTTTGAATCGTCTTATGTAATGAGAAACCGATTCATCACTTCGTTGCTGAATATTATAGAGATCAGTTGCACATGATGTTTGAGAATAAATGGCCTGATAACTGGAATCAGCATGGCCAATTCTCTCATTTACCAACACATTTGCTGAATTTTCATTAATTTGGCTATGGTTATGACTAACACTTGGAGCCAAATTATGATTATTAGCATTTGCATATGGTGCTGAGACTATAGGTGCAACCTCCACTCTATTAGCGATTTGTGAAGCATATGATGGTTGAGAATAACTGGCCATATAGCTGGAATTAGCATAGCCAATTGTCTCATTCACCGGCATGTTTTGTGGCATAACCACATATTGTGAATTTCCAGCCGATGAATAAATAGATGAAACACCTTGCTGAAAATTAGTAAAATTACTATCATGTGGTGTTCCATAAGAATTGGGCGAACTCACCATGTTAGTTTGGCCATGATATATGTTAACCGAATTTTGAACTTGTTGTACAGCCGATGTGTGAGGGTAATGTTGTATGTTGCTAGTATCATTATAAAATTCAAAGCATGCATATTATTTGACAATGGCTTTTGTATATTAAATTCAGAATTATAATTTGCATAATTAAAACCATCTGAATAAGTACTAGCCGATGCAATATGCCTACTAATATCAAATCTAGCAACATCAATATAAGGATTCATGATACTTGCAAAATAATTATTAGACATAGGTAATGTATTTGCAAATTGTACCTTGGGCTCGTTGTAGCTGAATTGATGCGAAGTATATGAATAGCCCGCCATAATAAATTTTGATTCCTCTGATTATACAATAGATAAATCCAGAAATCCAAATAATCCAAGCAATCAATAACCAATATTTTGCTTTGCCTCTTGAAAGTGCATCTAGGCTCTCTCTAGTGGGTTTTGGTTGAATGATGACAAATGTAATCAAAGAGCTAATGGTTTGATTGAGTTCATGGACAGGTCACAATGTAATAAAATTCATATTTGAAATGTGATGATGTATCCCTATGGATCATGATGGACGACATGAAGAATGAACGATTTAAATTATTTTCCATTTTGAATTTGAGTTAGGGATGCCGTACTATCAAGGGGGATGCGTGTCGATCATGTCATGGATGTTTTAATGCTCAAAGAGATCCAACCAAGTATCTATGAGAGACACAAGTGCACTCACGAACACACTTTATTCTTGCTGTTTTTCTGGAGCAAGAATATCCGGGACAGGGATAGAACATTTTTGTTCCGGGTACCCCTTCGGGTTTGGGGGTTCTCGGAGTATCCAGGGTCGTTCCGGAGTAGCATGGTACAGAATTAGAGTCAAGTGTCACGTTCATTTCTGGAGCAAGGTATTCCGGCCCGGGGTCGGAGTATCCGGGTCAGATCTCGCAGACAGCACAACGGCTAGTTTTGGGGGCCCAAGTATATATACCCCTTCGCCCCCTCCTCACTTGGCTGCCGACTCCACTTGCAAGAAACACTCTCTTGAGCCTCCCTTTCACTCCCTCATCCTCCTAGAGCTAATCTTTGTGAGATTTGAGAAGGGGATTTAGTGAGCTTGTGGATTTGAGTGTGGGTGAGCATTAACTCCAACTTTGAGCACTTGAAGCATCCTTCGGCCATCGATTCGCGTTTGTTACTCTTGGAGCTTTTGCTCCTAGACGGCTAGGCGTCTCCGGTGAGCGCTCAACTCGTGTGAGCTTGCCCCGGAAAGTTTGTAAAGCCATCCCCTCGGTGAAATCATAGTAAGTAACCCTAGCTTGGCTTTTGGGCCCTAGGGAGAGGGTAGAGTTGTGGCTCAACTCGGTCTCTTTGGAGGCACCTCAACGGAGACGTAGCTTCTTTTGGGAAGTGAACTTCGGGAAACAAATCACTTGTCTCTTGTTGTCGTGCTTGTTTATTAAGTTCATATTTGTTCATCTTGTTCATCGTGTTCTTGCTAGTTCATAGTTGACTTTCATAGATTTGCTCCGATCTACTCGTGTGTGAAGTTTGTGGTGCAGCCCTTAGGTGGAAAAGAATCCTTGGACGATTTCCCACCTTTCTATTCAAAGGGAATCAGCTAAGTCGTTCGAAATCATTGCATCACGTGCTCACTCTTTTCTGTCATAGGAAACTCCGGGAACCTGCCAGATACTCCGGTCATCTGAGCCAGAGTATCTGATAGGGTGCCGGAAGTTCCGGTAACTAATCCGATTGTGAGATAATTGTGTGCAGTTTTTTGAAGAAGATCCTATTCACCCCCCCTCTAGGCATCTTGTGATCCTTTCAATTGGTATCAGAGCTTTGGTCTCCGGGTTAAAGCTTAACCGCTTGGAGAATCAAGATGTCGGGAGAAGAAGGAAAGGAAAAACCCGAAGGATCGAAGAAAGAGGTGAAGCCCAAGAACAATGATGATCGTGAGCTTGAGACCCTCTCATCCGATGATGACTCGGATTATGAAGAACAAGAGAGAAAGAAGCGGGAGAATAAGGCTAATCCTCAAATTCCCTTTGATTATTCTCGCTTAAGTTATTCTACTACATATACCTCGATCTCCATGGGCAAACCTCCTCATTTTAAGGATACTACTTATGCCTCATGGAGAGATGAGATGATTGCACATTTGATCGGGGTCCACCCGGCCCTTTGGAAGATTGTGTGTGTAGGTGTCAACTTTCCGAAGGACAACTCTCCTCTTTCCACGGATCAAGAACATGAAATCCATCGCAACATGCAAGCAAAAGCAATTATTCTTAGTGCCTTGGAACCGGAAGAGAAAGAAAAGGTGGATGGGATACAATCCGCCAAGAAGATTTGGGAGACACTCCAAATCAATCATGAAGGCACAAGAAAAGTTAGAGAGGGAAGAATTCGATGCTTGGAAGGAGAGCTCAATAGATTTGTGATACTTCCAAGTGAGTCACCACAAGAGATGTTCTCTAGATTGAATAAGATCATTAACAAGATTAGAGCACTCGGAAGCACCAAGTGGGGTGACCGTGAAGTAGTTGACAAGATATTGAGCGCATACATGGCAAGAGATGTGAACCTTCCCACATTGATTAGAGAGAAGAGAGGTTTCAAGAGGTTCACTCCCGCCAATGTCATTGGAAGATTTGAAGAGCATCTCATGACCGTCAAAGAAGCTCAAGTATCTCAACAAATGTCACAAATCTATGAGCAAATTGAGAAGGGAAGTGGTGTAGCACTTCAAGCAAGCACCAAGAGCAAAGACAAGGAAGTGGTCAAGGTTCAAGAAAAACTCAAGAAAGAAGAGAAGGAAGAAAGTGATAGTGATAGTGATAGTGATGATGAAGAAGAACTTGCTCTCTTCATGAAGAACCTTAAGAAGACATTCAAGAAGACCGGTTTCTTCAAGAAGGGAAACTTCAAGGGAAAGACAAGACGAAGGTCCAACAAGCCATGCTTTGGTTGTGGGGAAATTGGTCATTTTGTGGTCGATTGTCCAACACCCAAAAAGAGAGATGAAGAAGGCCACAAGAAGAAGAAGAAGAAGCACACCAGTGAATCTCACCTTGGCCAAGAGTGGGATTCAACCGAAGAGACCTCCGATGATGAGGAGGTTGCAACAATTGCGGTGCAAGCTACTACCACAAGCACATCACTCTTCGGAGAGTTCACCGATGATGAAGATGATACTACTCCCACTTGTCTTATGGCAAAAGGGGTGAAGGTAGTTCCTCAATCACTCTCTCTTCCTCATGATGATGATGATGATGATGATAAAGAAATTATGTATGAAAAACTAGCTAAGCAATTTGGTAAAAAGGCCGCTTGTAGAATTAGAATGCTAGCGGAGGAATTAGAGGTTAGGGAAGAGACTCTTGAGGCTCAAGAAGAGTTGATGAGGCGTGAGCAAGAGAATTCCATAGCCCTTGAGAAATCCCTATCCCAAGAAAGAAAGGGTTTCAAGGAGCGAGAGGACTTGCTCAATGCCAAAATTGACAAATTTCTTGTGCTTGAAAAGTCTCTAGCTAAAGAAAAGGAAAATGTTGAGAAGTTGACTAAGGAACTTTTCTTAGCCAATGAATCAAATGCTAACCTCAAAGGTGAAAAAGGAACACTTCAAGAAAACTTATCATGTTTGAATGCCAAACACATGGCTCTTGAAGTACAATTCAACACTCTTTGGGATAGTACTTCCTCATGCTCTAATGATGCAACCAAATCCTCTATTCCCTCCACTAGCAATGGTTGCGCTAGATGTTATAATGTTGATATAAAATCTTGTGGTACTAACCTTGCCGAAGCACAAGCTATGAAGAATGAAATAGCAAGGCTCACCGATCTTCTCAAGAAAGAGAAGCCACATCTCAAGATAGGTGAGTTTGAAAGGTACTCGAAGGCTTTTCGTACAAACTACATGAAGAAATATGGCTACAAGAATGACAAGGGGTTAGGTAAGGATGAGAAAGGTGATAGAAATCTTATCCCCGTCATCAAGAACAACAAGACCTTCGGCCTTGGTGTGAAAGGTGGCTTGTTGAAGCACTTTCAACACACAAGGTATCATTGGAGCAAGGGGGAGGAACACAAGGCCAACTACACCAAGCCTATGAGTTTTGAGTCCTCTCATATTGTGTCTTATGAGTATGAGAGACCACAAACTCAAACTCAACCCAAGAAGGAGAAACTCACCAAGACCAACTTGAAGCAAGACAACAAAGTGAAGGCACATGCTCCACAAAGTACCTTCTATGCCGATTATGTGTTGGCTTGGGACCATCGTGGTAGGGTGGTTGCCAAGTATGTTGGGTATCGCACTAGAGACACATTGATCAAGAGAAATGTGTGGGTGCCCAAAGTTCTTGTGACTAACGCCAAAGGACCCAAATCTATTTGGGTACCTAAAACAAAAGCTTGATTTGTTTTTGTAGGCATACTCCTCCGGTGGAACCAAGTGGGTGCTTGATAGTGGATGCACAAATCATATGACCGGAGAGAAGAGTATGTTCACTTCATTTGAGGCAAATGAAAATTCAAGTGACCACATTGTGTTTGCCGATAATAGCCAAGGAAAGGTAAAAGGTCTAGGTAAAATTGCAATCTCTACCGACCATTCAATTTCCAATGTTTTCTTGGTGGAATCGTTGGACTACAACTTGCTATCTGTTTCACAACTTTGTGAGATGGGTTACAATTGTTTGTTCACCGATAAGGGTGTGACCGTCTTTAGAAGAAGCGATGACTCCATTGCTTTCAAGGGTGTGCTCAAGGGAAAGCTTTATCTTGTGGATTTTACATCGGAGAAAGCTCAACTTGATGCATGCTTGTTAGCAAAGTCTAGCTTGGGTTGGCTTTGGCATCGCCGACTAGCTCATGTTGGGATGAGAAATCTTGACAAACTTCTTAAGGGCGATCACATTCTTGGACTAACAAATGTTTCCTTTGAGAAAGATCGTCTTTGTAGTGCATGTCAAGCGGGAAAGCAAGTTGGTGCACCACATCCACCCAAGAGCATCGTCACCACCAAGACTCCGCTTGAGCTTCTACACATGGATATATTTGGGCCCGTGGCCTACATTAGTATTGGTGGTAACAAATATGGCTTTGTTATTGTTGATGATTATTCTCGTTTCACTTGGGTGTTCTTTTTGCATGATAAGGGTCAAGTGCATGAGATATTCAAGAATTTTGTAAGAAAGGCCCAAAATGAGTTTAATTGGAAGATCAAGAAAGTGAGAAGTGACAATGGCACCGAGTTCAAGAACACCAACATTGAACAATTTCTTGGAGAGGAAGGAATTGAGCATCAATTCTCCGTGCCATACACTCCGCAACAAAATGGTATTGTGGAGAGGAAGAATAGGACACTCATTGAGATGGCAAGGGCAATGCTAGATGAGTACAAGACTTCGGACCAATTTTGGGCCGAAGCCATCAACACCGCATGCCACGCCATCAACCGTCTCTACCTCCACAAGCTCTTGAGGAAAACGGCATATGAGCTTCTCATAGGTAAAAAGCCTAATGTGTCTTACTTTAGAGTTTTTGGAAGTAAGTGCTTCATTCTAAACAAGAAGCCCAAAAGCTCTAAGTTTGCACCTAAATGTGATGAAGGTTTTCTTCTTGGTTATGCATCAAATGCCCATGGCTACCGTGTTTTCAACAAGACCTCCGGTTGTGTTGAAATAGCGTGTGACGTGGACTTCGATGAAACTAACGGCTCTCAAGTAGAGCAAGTTGATCCAAATGATGTAGACGAAGAACCTCCACAACAAGCAATTGAGAAGCTAGCCATTGGAGAAGTAAGGCCTCAAGATCCAAGTGAGCAAAACAAGCTGAATGAGGACCAATCATCACCAACACAAGTTGAACCATCCACACCAACCAACGATCAAAATCAAGCACCAAATGGTGTCAACTCAAGACAAGATGATCATGATGATGATGGTCCAATCCAAGCTCAATCAAGTGTACCACATCCAAGAGTCCACCACACTATCCAA
This sequence comes from Echinochloa phyllopogon, assembly GCA_033239725.1. NCBI lineage: Eukaryota > Viridiplantae > Streptophyta > Magnoliopsida > Poales > Poaceae > Echinochloa > Echinochloa phyllopogon. The sequence goes on along the minus strand of BTCW01000007.1, from coordinate 4,566,659 downwards.
AGAGATCATCTCGTGGACAACATTCTTGGAAGCATCCAAAGAGGGGTAACTACTCGTTCTAGATTAGCAAGTTTTTGTGAACATTACTCGTTTGTTTCCTCTTTGGAACCTCTTAAGGTAGAAGAAGCACTTGATGACCCGGATTGGGTAATGGACATGCAAGAAGAGCTCAACAACTTCAAGAGAAATGAAGTTTGGTCATTGGTAGAAAGGCCCAAGCAAAATGTGATTGGAACCAAGTGGGTCTTTAGGAACAAGCAAGATGAACATGGTGTAGTTACAAGAAACAAGGCAAGGTTGGTTGCTCAAGGCTTCACTCAAATAGAAGGTTTGGATTTTGGTGAGACATATGCTCCCGTAGCTAGGCTTGAGTCAATTCGTATTTTACTTGCCTATGTCACTCACCATGATTTCAAGCTACATCAAATGGATGTGAAGAGTGCATTCCTCAATGGGCCAATTTCCGAATTGGTATATGTTGAGCAACCACCGGGCTTTGAAGATCCCAAGTATCCTCACCATGTATACAAGCTCCATAAGGCGCTCTATGGGCTCAAGCAAGCCCCTAGAGCATGGTATGAATGCCTTAAGGACTTTCTCTTAAGGAAAGGTTTTGAAATAGGCAAAGCTGATCCTACTCTCTTTACACGCAAGCAAGATAAAAATATTTTTGTGTGCCAAATATATGTCGATGACATTATATTTGGTTCTACTAACAATGTTTGGTGTGAAGAATTTAGTAGGATTATGACAAAGAGATTTGAGATGTCTATGATGGGTGAGTTGAAGTTTTTCCTTGGATTTCAAATCAAGCAACTCAGAGATGGCACCTTCATTAGTCAAACCAAGTACACCACCGATATGTTCAAGAAGTTTGACATGGGGAATGCCAAGCCCATCAAGACTCCTATGCCAACCAATGGACATCTCGATCTAAATGAAGATGGAGAGGCCGTGGATCAAAAGGTATATCGCTCCATGATTGTCTCTCTACTTTACCTTTGTGCATCTAGGCCAGATATCATGCTTAGTGTGTGCATGTGTGCAAGATTTCAAGCTAACCCGAAAGAGTGCCATTTGATGGCCGTTAAGAAAATTTTTAGATATTTAGTGCATACTCCTAATCTTGGCTTATGGTATCCCAAAGGCTCAACTTTTAGTCTACTTGGCTATTCGGACTCCGATTATGCCGGTTGTAAAGTAGACCGAAAGAGTACAACGGGAACTTGCCAATTTCTTGGTCGGTCCTTGGTGTCATGGAGCTCAAAGAAGCAAAATTCAGTTGCTTTGTCAACCGCCGATGCCGAGTATGTGGCGGCTGGCGCTTGTTGTGCCCAACTACTTTGGATGAGGCAAACTTTGAGTGACTTCGGTTGTGAGTTTAGTAAGATTCCACTCTTGTGTGACAACGAGAGCGCTATCAAGCTAGCTAACAATCCGGTGCAACACTCCCGAACAAAGCGCATAGATATTCGTCATCACTTCTTACGGGATCATGAGGCAAAGGGAGATATTGCTTTACGTCATGTGAGCACCGAAAGGCAACTTGCCGATATCTTCACTAAGCCTCTAGATGAGTCAAGATTTTGTGCTTTGAGGAGTGAACTAAATATTTTGGATTCTCGTAACGTTGTTTGAACTCTTGCACACAAAATTGGTTGATGACTAGATAGGAAAAATGTTTTCTTTGTGTGCGTTCTTAAAAAATTATTTGGTTCTTGTGATCTTTGGATCATGTTTTGGCTATTGTGATCATAGTTATGGTTGTTGTTTGTTGGCTGATCACATGTGCCAAAATGTCTTTTATATGTCCATCTTTCAATCTATAGAAGAATCTTGGTCAAAACTCCACATCTTTCTCTGCTGTTTGTCTGCTGGAAATTCTGTGGCCGGACACTCCAACACTGCTCTGGAACAAAATTCTTCCGGGAAGACTCTCGGGAAAACGAGTTCTCGGAACATCCGCTGCCACCCTGGAGTATCCGACTCTTATCTGACAGAAGCGCCAAGGTTGACCGGTATCCAGTCTTGCTGACCAGCGCCAAGTCTCTTTCTCTCTCTTTGACTTTGACCCGCTTATCCCTTCGATGTTGACCTGAGTCCCTATCTTTGACCTGGGTACCCGTTCATGAATCAACCCTATCCACTCATCATACCTCTCCCTCCCGTGGGGGTGCCGCCGCTCGTGTTCTCTCCGGCGACGGGAGGGGATCTGCCGCCGCTGTGGCCTCCTCCGCCGGCGATTCAGTGCAAGCTTCTCCTGTCGGCCTCCTCCACCGCGTGGGATCCCTCTCCGTTGCATCACTTGCCCGCGCGCGTGGATCCGCCCGCTCCCATGGTCAGTTACCCTAGCCGCCGCAAGTTTTACTCGATCTACTCCTTTAGGCGGTTCTAGTCAAATCCCTTGGGTAGGCTGCTTCTCTAGATGTGGTAGAACAACCCCTAATAATCTTGTTGCTTTTCCTTGGATAGTTTTCGAGATCCACATCTCTCTTGGTATGAACCCTAACCGACCAAATCCTTTTTCCCGAACTAGTGGTCTAGGCTATTGCTGATGAAACCTTTGGGTAGGTTGCATCCCTAGGTTGCTGTTCCCTTTGATCTTGTTGCAATTCCATGGCTAGATTTCGGTTTCAAGTTATATCCTATCGGTTTCTAGATCTAGTTCATGCGGTTGGAAGCTTTGCTGTCTGTCTAGCTCCTATTCCCCTTGTTCCTGCTGCTTTTTGCGCATGCCATGTCTCTGTTCTCCATCTGTGGCGCATTTTTCACTCCATCTCGTTCTCTCTTGTGGTTAGGCGTCCAAGCTGTACTTCGAGGGCTCCTCAAGCGAGTCTGACGAGGCTGCCAGCGAGGACAACCAGCCACTGGCTGCTCGGGCTAGAGGTCTTCGTGCCAATCCTCCCCGGGCTGCTCGTGATGGAGGGACAGGTGGTACGGGCAGAGGGGTTGGGGCTGCTGCTGGTGGTGCTTGCCCCACTGCTCGCACTGCTCGGGCTGCTGTTGCAAAGAAGAAGGCCCCCAAGCGTGCTACAGGGGCAGCAAATGAGAAGCGCAAGGCTGATTCACGGCTGTCAGCGGCAGAATTAAGGGGGCAGGGCAGAGGCAGAGGTGCTTGTGGGGTTCACATCAGCGAGGCAGGGTCCTCTGATCAGGCCAAAGGGCAGGGAAGCACTTATATGTTTTGGTGATTTTGGATGACAACATGATTAGTCGTTTAACTTGTTTGCTTAAGTGTATAAGCAGGAAATAACAAAGAAAGCAAACAAGTGGTAATCATTCCATGCAATCAATGACAAGTGTGTGAAAGTGACAAATGAGACACGGTCTTATACAAATTAGTTGATCTCATCTATAAGATACTTGTCAAAGGTTTTGGGATAAATCACTTGAAGAAATTAGGATTTCTTTGGGCTTGATCCATGGCAATGGTTATATTTAAAATGAGACATGATTCTATGGTTAGTATATGGTCTCAAGTGGATTGAGGCTTATGGTCAAGTTAATCGCCAAAGAAATATTGAGGATATTTCAAATCAATAGAAGACATGGATTTCAATGTGGATTTCATTAATGATGCAATGCAAAGCGAAGCTTAATTCGACAAGAGAGGATGGAAGGGATCAAGCTAGATGAGGTGACATTCCTAACAAAGTAAAGGGCAAGTTGGTCTTGTAGCCGAGGGACTTTGTTTGTGGAAAGGTCTAGCATTATAGCTTGGTTTCTATACGTCGATCAAGTCATATCAAGTGAAGCAATGCGAAGCATCTAATCTTTATTGATTATATAAGTGAAATGGCTTATGAATTGTTTCATACAATGGAAATTCTAAGCCATTGGCTCAAGATTGGATTTGCTCAGCAAAGACATGAAATGTTGAAGCCCTCGAGTTGAAGATGATCAAGTATGGCATCAATGAAGATATAAAAGCTCAAGTGGTAGATTCTATTTGTTGTTTTTAATCTTGAGTTTAGGAATGCCGTACTATCAACAGGGATGCAACATTAGTTGTCTTGATAACACCAAAAAGTGCTCAATAGATCAACCCATGAGAGATAACCTCAAGAGAGAAGTCCTTTAGGGACTTAGTGTGCTGAGGGGACCAAAACCGCTCTGACCGGTTTTGGTAAGCGGTCTGACCGCTTTTGGGGATTGTGTGCTGAGTCGACCCAAACCGGTCTGACCGGTTTGGGCTCTGACAGGTGCAACGGTTACTACTGTTTGAAAACCGGTCTGACCGGTTTGGGAATCCGGTCTGACCGGTTTCCAACGGCTATAACGGCTAGTTTGTGTTGTGTGGGGTATTTATACCCCATACCCCTCTCTTGTGAGGGGTGCTGGTGCCCCTGCCATTCTTGCACGCCTAGAGCCATCCCAAGCACCAGCAAGCTCTCCCCAAACCTCTCTTTGTGAGAGTTGATTGATTTTGATCATATCTTTGGATTTGGGTTGAGGGATGCTTTGTGTATGAGCTAGATAGCTTGAGTGAGCAATTTACAGCTATAGAAAGCATTTCCATAGTCTTGAGCACTTCCGGTGAAGTCTAGCAACATTTGAAGCATTTGTTACTCTTGGAGGTGATCCTCCTAGACGGTTAGGCGTCGCCGGTGAGCTACCTCGTGTGTGGTAAGCCACGGATTGGTTGTAAAGGCTGGCCTTGCCTCCTTCGTGGAAAAGGGTCAAAAGTTAGTGGAATCGAGGAAAGTGGCTTGGAGTGGATAAGCCCGCCTTTCGTAGGCCCTCAACGGAGACTAGGATTCATCGTGTCTTTGTGACAGCCTTTGTGGCAGCGGTGAACTCCGAACTTCGGGAAAACATATCATTGTCTCTTGTTTACCTTCACAAGTTCATTTCTAGCATTCATATTCGCTTCCGCATCGTTCTACTTGGGTGTGCTCTACTTGTGTGCAGGGACTAAGTGAACCTGCTTGTTATCATCTACAGGAGCCCATCACCAAGTTTGGTTTGTGCTAGAACTCATAGAGGGGGTCAATTCACATAGTCGGTTTTCTCTGTTGAAAACCGGTCTGACCGCTTTACCAAAGCGGTCTGACCGCTTGAAGCGGTCTGACCGGTTTTGGAAACCGGTCTGACCGGTTTCTGTGCTGATTGTGTGAAAAAGTTTGTAATTTGCAGATTCACCTATTCACCCCCCCCTCTAGGTGACATCAAGGTCCTTTCAATTGGTATCAGAGCTTGGCCTCACATCCAAGCTTAACCGCCGTGAGGAAAGATGTCGACCACTTGTGAGGTAACATATGAGCCACTAGCTAGTGATGGCTCAAATTATTCAACTTGGTCTTGTCATGTGCTTAATGATCTTAGGGCCTTAAGTCCTACTCTTGAGAGGGTTGTAGTTGAAGGCATTGATCATCCTAGAGTTGATTGGAGTGTGTCCAATCCGACCGAAGACGAGATGAATTGCTTTCAACTCAACGCTCGTGTCGCTAACTTTTTATTTGATGTTGTGAGCAATGAAGTTAGAGAATCAATTCTAGAAGATGAAGCAACTCTATTCGATGCTCATCTTGTTTGGGCTCGAATTGAGAAGCTATATGGCAACATCAAAAGCGACACGCAAGACCAAACAAGAGTCAAGTCACATGAGGAGTGCTCTTCATCAGCAAATACATGCACTAAACCTCATGTGACGACCACCGTGGAGCCACAAGAGCAAGACGGCTCAGCTGCCACTTCACTGCAGAAACCGGTCCGACCGGTTTCCCAAACCGGTCTGACCGGTTTGGGCAGGAAGCGTGTAGCTGGCTGCAAGAAGGGAGGCCGACGCCGTGCAAGCAAAGTTTCAAGCACACAAGTAATATCATTCCCCAATGATGAGGCACTCATGCATTACAAGTCCAAAGAAGACGAGAAGGCGGAAAATTCAAAGGATGAGACTATCCTAGCTCTTATCAAAGAGCTTGAGGAAGTCAAACTCTCAAACGCCGCTTTGGTTTGTAAGTATGATGCAATTGTTGATGATCATGCTTGTGATGCTCTTTATTTGGCTTCCATAGAAAAAGAAAACAAAGTGCTCAAGCAAAAATTAGAATTAATTGCTTGCAAGCATGAGACGCTACAAGTGATGCATGAAGAACTCATGTGTTCTCATGAAAAACTTGTAGAATCACATGCTTCATTAGAAATTGCTCATGAGGTTATAATCACTTCGGTTAAATCAATTGAACCTCAATCTCATGTTTGCACATGCTCTCCAATTCAATATAATTTATCATGTGCTAACCTATGTTGCTCGCAAGCAAAACGATCTTGGTATGATGAAGTGTGTGTAGAGTCTTGTGATGACCTCATTGCAAAAGAAAATGAAGAACTCAAGCAAGAGGTGGAAAGACTCACAAAGAACTTGACAACTCTCAAAGGGAAGAGCAATGCACAACCTTCTCAAGATAACCGTGAATTCATGGTGAAGAAGCTTGAGAAGGGATCAACCGTGCAAAGCTCTTGCATTCATCAAGTCAAGTTCAACACAAGCCAAGATCAAGGCAATGGTGAAAAGCTTGCTCACACCAAGTGCCTCACCAAGGAAGAATGCAAGCCAACTCTCTCCAAAAGACAAAGAAATATGGAGAAGAGAAGATGCTTTGGTTGCCTTGAGAAAGGGCACCAAGTTGGTTCATGTCCAAGCAACATGGGACTACCCCAAAAAAAGCCCCAAATAAAGCTCAACAAAGGATTTCTCAAGGCACAAGCAAAATACAAGGAAGAATTGGTTACCGAGCAACACAAGAAGAAGGTAACCAATATCAAGCACAAGACATGCTACACATGTCGGGAAAAAGGACACCTTGGTAAAGATTGTCCTAATGGTAAAACTTCTAATCCCGACATTGTCCATTCTATGCATGTGAAGCTTGGGGATTCTTCAAATGCCTCTTGTGCTTCCAAGGTGATTAGTTCTCCAAGGAGCGGCACAAGAGCTATTTGGATTCCTAAGCATTTTGGGACTAACAACATCGGACCCAACACGAGTTGGGTACCAAAGCGTGCTTGATGAGATTGTAGGGACAACGAGACGCATTGGTGACTTGGCTTGAATGACAATCCTCTATGATCTACTAGCAAGCCAAGAAAAATTGCTTCCGCTTCATACTCTATACCCAATGACATCTCGGTAACTTTGCGCTTAAATTTTTAAATTTGAGTCACTAGTTCCTTTGGTAGGATCAAGTGTTTCTAAGCCTTTGACTCATGAGACGCTTGATAGTGACTTAGATTTCGTTATTGAACTTTTATTCATATATGCCATGTGATGCTTTTAATGGCTCTCTAGTAGAGCAATATTGTGTTAAAGTTGTAGTGGATCAAGTTCCGACGAAATTTGAATCAAACATCGGAAATCCACGCCAATTGGTACAGGTCTGGCAAAACCGGTATGACCGGTTTGCCAAACCGGTCTGACCGGTTTGCCAAATCGGTCTGACCGGTTTGGCCCAGACACTTGAAACTTTGACACATTCATAAGAAATGAAGATTTTAATCATTGATTTAAGAATATGCCACGTGGTATGTCTAATGGCTCTCCAATAGAGCAAAGTGCTATCATTTTCAGGGCATACCATGCAAGATCCGACACTAAGGCCGGAAGATCCGACCAGATGATCCGGGGGGCTCTGTGGTGAACTTTTCCCAGCCGGATGATCCATCGGAAGATCCGAAGCGAAACCGGTCTGACCGGTTTCCTAAACCGGTCTGACCGGTTTGGCTCAGGAATTTGGATCTTGGCCATTTGTGTGAGAAATAAAGACGCAAGTAATTCATTTCATGAATTTCTCATTCTTGGCATATGTTATCTATATTACTCTTCATTTTTGGTATGATTACTTGGCATATCTCATTTTGAGTAATCTATTGTACGACTTGACCAAATATTGAATTAATCCCTTCCATGTCATTTACAAGACAAAGTGCATGTCATATATAGTCTACATATGATGCACACATTTAGGGGGAGATTATTTCAATATTTGTGTCCTTGAGACTAACATTTCTTTTAGTGAACTTGTAGTCTCAATGGTAAGAGAGTATTTCTCTCAATTGGAGTTGTCAACTCATCTTGTGATTCATGACGGTAACACTATAGTCATTCTCATCATGAATCTTCATATCAATTTATGTTTTGACAACTCAACATAATATAGCATTAAATTTCTTAAATTGATTTAATCTTTCAAAACTAGTGCATATAAGTTTCTTCTAATCATATCATCAAAAATGCACTAAAATAAGGAATTTGATATATATTGTGTGGCTTCGTAATTAATGACCCATGTTTTCATGCTTTTATAAAAGTCATTAATTATGAAAACATGTGTTGTGCACTTTAATGGTTTCTCTCTATGTTGATCAAATGGATAATATCATGAGAGAACTCATATGGAAAGGATTGATGATTTTGCACAACACATTCTACTAGAGGCCAAGGTATGTTTTCTATGAACTAGTATTTACCTTGTGCATCTAGGCCCTTGCCATGCTAGAGTGTGCATTTGCATGCAAATATATCAAGCTCCCATGCGTTCATTAAGTATTTGGGTAACACTTTCTTGGTGAATGGTGTTAGCTAAATATGTTAATGTCGTCATGAGCTCAATATATGTGCATGTCTTTGGGTGACATAGAATAGAGTTTGAAAAACCCAACTAGCATGATAGGATTGTGTGTTTTTGAAAATATTTGAGTTTTGGTCTTTTGACCTTTGTCGATCTATTTGTGACTATTGTTAACTTTGCTTGATTGATGGCTAGTGACAAATGGTGAGATTTCTCTCAAGTCCATAAATCTTTATCTATCCATCCTTTCCCATTTCTTTCGGAAGAAACGAAAGAAAATAGATTTATTGGAAATCTCATCTTTTCATGGACAATCTTGAGAAGTTGAAGACTTTGCCTATCACATACACTCTCTGATCAAGAGAATAAGTTTTGGAGATCATTTCCACCTTTTTGGACATATCTCAGCTGACTGGGAGAAACCGGTCTGACCGGTTTGGGGCCAAGCAGCTGGGTGAACTTTTCTGTGGAAATTCTTGGTTTATCAAGGGACAAATTCATCAAAATACATTCTAAGTTCAAAGGAGCAAGTCTTGGAACAGTTTTGAAGCAAGTTCCGACCTTGGGTCGGATGATCCGACAGGAAGTTCCGAGTAGCTCTGTCTCGAGTTGTTTCTGGCCCGGAAGATCCGAAGTTCATCAGAAGATCCGACACATTCTCGGAAGATCAGAAGTGCATCAGAAGATCCGACAAAATTCCCGGAAGATCCGACGTTTCTGGCAGACTCAACTCCCTGGGAGAAACCGGTCTGACCGGTTTCCCAAACCGGTCTGACCGGTTTGGCCCAGGAAGGTGGCCCACTTGTTTTTACTGTCTCCCCGTGATTCCCTCTCTCCTCCCATATCCATTCATCACCCCAGCCTCTCTCTCTCTCTCGTTCCTCACCGCAAGGAGGTGCTCCCATGGCGATTTGAAGATTCAACCAAGGAAAAGTGGTTTTCTTGTTGGGATTGGAGTGCCCCAAGGCTGGTGATTGGTTTCCCCATCAAGTTGTGCCCTCAAAACTTCATCTCTCTCGAGTTCTTGGCTCTCAAGGTATTCAAATCTTTCCATCGCCCGATCTACTCTCTCGTTGAATATCTTGCAAAACCCTTTGGTGGAACATCTTCTGGCATGTCTAGGAACCTATCCCTAAGAGATCATTCAGTTTGGTTGGCTACATTTTGCGCAACAAGGATTTGCATCCTCACTGCGCAAAGCGGTCTGACCGGTTTGGCAAACCGGTCTGACCGGTTTGGGCAGTGAGGGCCCAAATCCCTGTTTTGCACCATGTTAGCTCACATATGGACTAGGGATGTCATATATTGGTATATTATTTCAAATCTAGACTAGACTCTGTCCAATTTGATCATCAACTCGAGTTGGCTCAGCTCAGACCAAAAGCGGTCTGACCGGTTTTGTCCTGAGTTGAATCAAATCTTGTTGAGTGCTCTCTATTCATTCAAATCTTTTGATCAATCATCTCCTGGGTATTGATACTTTGTGTGTCACCTTGTGAACCCAGGAAGGACAGTAGAAGATGCCGAAGGGATCACATGCCGAGAGAATTAAAAAGGGGAAGTTTGATGCATCTAGTGGCAGCAGCTCACAAGCGGGCAGTGGCAGAGCTTTGAGGCCTAGGAGGCCAAAGAGAGCAGCTGATCAGGAGATCGAGGAAGTGGATGAAGTTGGGAACACCACTGATGAGGATGAGGTTGAGGATGAGACCTACAGAGTTGTTTACCGGCATGATCAATTGGGTGGTGATGATGATGATGAGGAAATGGCAGCCGGTAACGATGAGGAAGAGGAGGCAGCAGGTGATGGTTCACCAGAAGCAAATGCTCCTCTTATTCTTGAGATTTGCCGACCCACTGGCCCAGCTAGCAGGAGAGTGACAGATTATCTAGCTGGTGGGATGACAGATACTGTCAGGAGGTTGAGGAGGACTAGTCCACTTGAGGTGGACAAGACAACCACTGACTACAGATTTTGGACTCTTTTTCAGCAGGACTTTTATGCCACAGCCATTATGAAAAAGACCAAGATCACATCCGATGCACAGTATGTGGATTGGGAGTACATGAGCAAGCATGACAATCCTGTGTTCAATGAGATCATCAGAGTGTGTTCAGAAAAGAGAATCAAACATCTCATGGGCTTCAAGCACAGTTGGAACAAGGAGGTCATTGCTCAATTCTATGCTACTGTGTTCTTCGGTTATCATGAGGAGAATGGTGGGAGAGAAAGAGCTATGCACTGGATGACAGAGGGACAGCGCTTTCATGTCACCTATTCTAACTTTGCTTCTGTTCTCAGAGTTGGACATGAGAGTGATGACACCGTTAGGATACAAGACCGTGGTGTTATGGAACCATCAGAGATTAAGTTCATGTATCCCCGAGATCAGCGTGGCAGTTGGGGGAAAGTGAGTGGTCTTTACACCTACTATGGGATTCTTTACAGATTGCTCAGAAAGACACTAACTCCTAGAGATGGCAACACCTCAGATATCTCACTCTACATGAGAAACTTGATGTACTATCTGAGGATTGGTGAGGAGACTCCTCCATTTAGCGTTGCCGACTTCATTTGGCATGAGATCAAGACTATTTCTGAGATTCCTCAGAAGATTTGTGCCTATAGCCCTTTCATCATGTTTATCATTGAGAGGGTTACTAGTTTGAAGATCAAGAAGGATACCCAGCACAAGCCACTTCACCCTCCTGTGCCTCATAAGTTTAGAATGCCTTCTCCTCAACCTGCAGATACAGATGCGGCAGCCGGAGGTGATCATGAGCAGCAGCCACAGCAAAGATCTCAGCAGCAGGCCAGAACCGGTCTGATCGGTTCTGCAAACCGGTCTGACCGGTTTGGGTCTGGCAGTGGAACTCGGCCAGCAGGACAGACCACTCCTATTCGGAAGTTCATATCGATGTTTACAGGCATTTGCAAAAGTCAGAGGGATGTCCAGGTTGATATGAGGCAGCAGAGGATTGAGAATAAGAAGACTCGAGATGCAATCAAGAGATTACACACAGCATTGAGTCCGAATGATCCACCATCACCTATCTCTCCACCACTTGAGCTACCTGAGATTCCCCCGCTTCGAGACATTATGACTGATCACATGAATGCGGGCTACTTTGAGGAGTATGGTGACATTTTTGGATATGGACACGTTGGGTCGAACTCACAGCCTCCGCCACCCCCTCCACAGTCAGTTGGTGCTCCAGGAGCCATGCCATACATGCCTACTTCAGAGGGTGACTTGTTTGGTTCCTCGTTCGGGTTTGCACCGCCAGGACCGACCTATGCAGCTGCTACACTCCCGTCATCTTCATATGCATATGGTGGCACATCTTCTTCTATGGCAGGAGTACAGTTCTCTAGTGCACCATCTCCATCTCCCGGAGATTTGGCTTCACAGGCAGCAGCTTCTATCTTCGGACCCTCTTCAGCTCCTAGTCATGATGATCATAGCACGACTTTCTAGTGGCGGCGAGGAGTTGATGCATGATGGGAGCATGGCTACAAGCTTCTCCAGGCCCTTTATGGATGATTGATGACAAAGGGGGAGAAGAATGGATTAAAGCTTTCTCTAGTTGATCTTGTAGTCATGTCTATTTGGATGTAATGTAATAATATTCGCACTTTATCTATTTGTGGACTTGAGAATTTGTAATGTGTGCTACTATGTGTGTTGAACCTTTTTATATATTCTAAGTGACTATTTGTTAGTGTGATATACATGTATTGGTTGATGCAATGTTGTTCCACATGCTTGCTGTCGGGGTGAAACCGGTCTGACCGGTTTCCCAAATCGGTCTGACCGGTTTGGCCCGTGGCAGCGGGGTGACCGGTTTCCCAAACCGGTCTGACCGGTTTGGCCCGTGGCAGCGGGGTGACCGGTTTCCCAAACCGGTCTGACCGGTTTGGCCCGTGACAGCAAACATGAGTTTCTCTTTGTTTTATTAAGTGCTATACATGTCATATGCATCACACGTTGTTTTATATTGTCACACACACTTGTTGCACATGTTGGATGCTAAGATATAGGGGGAGCTCTCATTTTTATTGATTTGATGTACATTTGGCATTTGAGGCCGAATTTTTGAAATTCCATTCAAAACACATACTAAGGGGGAGCTCACTATATATCTTAGTTATCTAGAGCTTAAATTTCATATCTTTTGTAAGCTTTAATCATGTTGTCATCAATCACCAAAAAGGGGAAGATTGAAAGTGCATCTAGGCACTTATATGTTTTGGTGATTTTGGATGACAACATGATTAGTCGTTTAACTTGTTTGCTTAAGTGTATAAGCAGGAAATAACAAAGAAAGCAAACAAGTGGTAATCATCCCATGCAATCAATGACAAGTGTGTGAAAGTGACAAATGAGACACGGTCTTATACAAATTAGTTGATCTCATCTATAAGATACTTGTCAAAGGTTTTGGGATAAATCACTTGAAGAAATTAGGATTTCTTTGGGCTTGATCCATGGCAATGGTTATATTTAAAATGAGACATGATTCTATGGTTAGTATATGGTCTCAAGTGGATTGAGGCTTATGGTCAAGTTAATCGCCAAAGAAATATTGAGGATATTTCAAATCAATAGAAGACATGGATTTCAATGTGGATTTCATTAATGATGCAATGCAAAGCGAAGCTTAATTCGACAAGAGAGGATGGAAGGGATCAAGCTAGATGAGGTGACATTCCTAACAAAGTGAAGGGCAAGTTGGTCTTGTAGCCGAGGGACTTTGTTTGTGGAAAGGTCTAGCATTATAGCTTGGTTTCTATACGTCGATCAAGTCATATCAAGTGAAGCAATGCGAAGCATCTAATCTTTATTGATCATATAAGTGAAATGGCTTATGAATTGTTTCATACAATGGAAATTCTAAGCCATTGGCTCAAGATTGGATTTGCTCAGCAAAGACATGAAATGTTGAAGCCCTCGAGTTGAAGATGATCAAGTATGGCATCAATGAAGATATAAAAGCTCAAGTGGTAGATTCTATTTGTTGTTTTTAATCTTGAGTTTAGGAATGTCGTACTATCAAGAGGGATGCAACATTAGTTGTCTTGATAACACCAAAAAGTGTTCAATAGATCAACCCATGAGAGATAACCTCAAGAGAGAAGTCCTTTAGGGACTTAGTGTGCTGAGGGGACCAAAACCGGTCTGACCGGTTTTGGTAAGCGGTCTGACCGCTTTTGGGGATTGTGTGCTGAGTCGACCCAAACCGGTCTGACCGGTTTGGGCTCTGACAGGTGCAACGGTTACTACTGTTTGAAAACCGGTCTGACCGGTTTGGGAATCCGGTCTGACCGGTTTCCAACGGCTATAACGGCTAGTTTGTGTTGTGTGGGGTATTTATACCCCATACCCCTCTCTTGTGAGGGGTGCTGGTGCCCCTGCCATTCTTGCACGCCTAGAGCCATCCCAAGCACCAGCAAGCTCTCCCCAAACCTCTCTTTGTGAGAGTTGATTGATTTTGATCATATCTTTGGATTTGGGTTGAGGGATGCTTTGTGTATGAGCTAGATAGCTTGAGTGAGAAATTTACAGCTATAGAAAGCATTTCCATAGTCTTGATCACTTCCGGTGAAGTCTAGCAACATTTGAAGCATTTGTTACTCTTGGAGGTGATCCTCCTAGACGGTTAGGCGTCGCCGGTGAGCTACCTCGTGTGTGGTAAGCCACGGATTGGTTGTAAAGGCTGGCCTTGCCTCCTTCGTGGAAAAGGGTCAAAAGTTAGTGGAATCGAGGAAAGTGGCTTGGAGTGGATAAGCCCGCCTTTCGTAGGCCCTCAATGGAGACTAGGATTCATCGTGTCTTTGTGACAGCCTTTGTGGCAGCGGTGAACTCCGAACTTCGGGAAAACATATCATTGTCTCTTGTTTACCTTCACAAGTTCATTTCTAGCATTCATATTCGCTTCCGCATCGTTCTACTTGGGTGTGCTCTACTTGTGTGCAGGGACTAAGTGAACCTGCTTGTTATCATCTACAGGAGCCCATCACCAAGTTTAGTTTGTGCTAGAACTCATAGAGGGGGTCAATTCACATAGTCGGTTTTCTCTGTTGAAAACCGGTCTGACCGCTTTACCAAAGCGGTCTGACCGCTTGAAGCGGTTTGACCGGTTTTGGAAACCGGTCTGACCGGTTTCTGTGCTGATTGTGTGAAAAAGTTTGTAATTTGCAGATTCACCTATTCACCCCCCTCTAGGTGACATCAAGGTCCTTTCAATGACTAAGGATGAGAAGACCGTGAGGATGCAGTGGGTCGATTGGAAGCATATGAGGGACCAAGACAATGCAACTCTCAACCTCATAATCTCCAATTGTGAAAGGAAGAATCTTTATCAGATCATGCAGTTCACCCATGATTGGAATGAGGAGATCATCTGTCAGTTCTTTGCCACTCTTTGGGTTGATGAGTCGGTAGAGCCTCATGTCATGCATTGGATGACCCAAGGAGAAAGATTATCGGTCACCTATGATCAAATTGCTGAAATCCTAGGGTTCGATGCTAGTGACAAAGAGAAGCATCATATACATGAGGATGTCGTTTCTAGTGAGGGAGACATTGCTTTCATGTACAATGAGAGGTATGGGACAATCACCTATGAGTAGCAAAGTGGAATGAGACCATACTTTCGATATCTTCACAACCTTCTCCGCAAGACCATGGTGCCTAAGGTTGGTGCTGCATCCGCTATCCTTAACACCAATAGAAATCTGCTAGTTTGGATGTCACCTAGGCGAATTGAGGAGTTTAGTGTGTTTGATTTTATTTGGAATGAGATCATTATCACTTCTATGCTTCCCTCCAAGAGCGGTGTTTATGGTCCCTATATCATGGCAATGATTGAGAGTATCACCGAGAGGACCTTTCCTTGTGACATGATGCATAAGCCATACCGTCCTCATGTGATAGATTGGGCAGCTAGGGCTAAGGGCAAGAAATCCAAATCTGGACAGCCACCTTCCGCCGCTGCTCGTGACCAGCCCTCCTCCTCTCGAGGCCCTGCTGCCTCCTCTTTCAAGGGCAAGAAGAACACCAGCTCCTTCTCCTTCCTTGGCCGGGCCATTCGAAGCTTGTTCCAAGTGTGCACCTTCCAAGCTGCAGAGATACATCGGCAAGGTGTGCGCCAAGCTATGATTGAATCAAGGCAGAAGGAAATCATGCACAAGCTGCAGATGCCCTACTCCCCTCCTCATGAAGCACCACCCCCTATGCCTCAATTTGACAATCCATGGGCTGAAGAAGAAGAAGAAGATGAGGCTGCTGCTTCAGAGGAGAGTGAGGATGACCTGCTAGCGGACTTGGGAGGACCTGCTGCTGCTGAGGGTGAGTCGGAAGGGACTGCTGGAAATGATGATGACGACGGCGACAGCTTCAACAACATGTTCTGATCCCCTGTTGTTGCTTCCCTTTTTTTGGTGATTTGATGCCAAAGGGGGAGTAGTTCTAGTGTTGCTGTGTTGCTGTTTGGGCTGCTGATGAATTCTTTTGGGCTGCTGCTGCTGAGCTGATGCTGTGTAGCTGCTGCTGCTGATGGTCAAATTTGTTCTCTTCTTTTGGTTCCAGGCCGGAGTATCTGGGTCGGTGTTGGATACTCCGAGCCTGATGTTGGTGGTGTGTTGCTGATGGAACTATTTTAGCTCAGCTTAGGTTTTATTCTTTCATGTGATGGACATGTAAAACTTTATTATGATGGTGTTATGTAATGGTGTGCCAAGTGACACATTTGAACTTTTAGGGATTAAATGTTAGTGTGATGCGATCATTTGCTACTTATTCGCTGTGATGCTTATGTTATGGTCTTATGATGGTGTATTGTTTATTTTCACTTTGATGGTTGTATAAGCATGTCATGAGCATCACGTATTTTTTTTTCTCACACTTTGCACCCCACGAATGCATGGATATAGGGGGAGCCCTTGTAAATATGTGCCATATGTTGAGAATGACATATATGTTGGAGAAGCACATATTTAGGGGGAGCCACCTATATAGATGGATTCAAAATAATTATGAATTTTATTGTGAGCTTTGGTTATGTTGTCATCAATCACCAAAAAGGGGGAGATTGAAAGTGCATCTAGGCTCTCTCTAGTGGGTTTTGGTTGAATGATGACAAATGTAATCAAAGAGCTAATGGTTTGATTGAGTTCATGGACAGGTCACAATGTAATAAAATTCATATTTGAAATGTGATGATGTATCCCTATGGATCATGATGGACGACATGGAGAATGAACGATTTAAATTATTTTCCATTTTGAATTTGAGTTAGGGATGTCGTACTATCAAGGGGGATGCGTGTCGATCATGTCATGGATGTTTTAATGCTCAAAGAGATCCAACCAAGTATCTATGAGAGACACAAGTGCACTCACGAACACACTTTATTCTTGCTGTTTTTCTGGAGCAAGAATATCCGGGACAGGGCCAGAACATTTTTGTTCCGGGTACCCCTTCGGGTTTGGGGGTTCTCGGAGTATCCAGGGTCGTCTCGGAGTAGCCTGGTACAGAATTAGAGTCAAGTGTCACGTTCATTTCTGGAGCAAGGTATTCCGGCCCGGGGTCAGAGTATCCGGGTCAGATCTCGCAGACAGCACAACGGCTAGTTTTGGGGGCCCGAGTATATATACCCCTTCGCCCCCTCCTCACTTGGCTGCCGACTCCACTTGCAAGAAACACTCTCTTGCGCCTCCCTTTCACTCCCTCATCCTCCTAGAGCTAATCTTTGTGAGATTTGAGAAGGGGATTTAGTGAGCTTGTGGATTTGAGTGTGGGTGAGCATTAACTCCAACTTTGAGCACTTGAAGCATCCTTCGGCCATCGATTCGCGTTTGTTACTCTTGGAGCTTTTGCTCCTAGACGGCTAGGCGTCTCCGGCGAGCGCTCAACTCGTGTGAGCTTGCCCCGGAAAGTTTGTAAAGCCATCCCCTCGGGGAAATCATAGTAAGTAACCCTAGCTTGGCTTTTGGGCCCTAGGGAGAGGGTAGAGTTGTGGCTCAACTCGGTCTCTTTGGAGGCACCTCAACGGAGACGTAGCTTCTTTTGGGAAGTGAACTTCGGGAAACAAATCACTTGTCTCTTGTTGTCGTGCTTGTTTATTAAGTTCATATTTGTTCATCTTGTTCATCATGTTCTTGCTAGTTCATAGTTGACTTTCATAGATTTGCTCCGATCTACTCGTGTGTGAAGTTTGTGGTGCAGCCCTTAGGTGGAAAAGAATCCTTGGACGATTTCCCACCTTTCTATTCAAAGGGAATCAGCTAAGTCGTTCGAAATCATTGCATCACGTGCTCACTCTTTTCTGTCATAGGAAACTCCGGGAACCTGCCAGATACTCCGGTCATCTGAGCCAGAGTATCTGATAGGGTGCCGGAAGTTCCGGTAACTAATCCGATTGTGAGATAATTGTGTGCAGTTTTTTGAAGAAGATCCTATTCACCCCCCCTCTAGGCATCTTGTGATCCTTTCACCTCTAATCTTCAATATGGAGCAACAAGCAAAACACAATGCAATCGGTTTGAGCAACCTGATGCAAAGTCACAAATATAGATGTAATCGGTCCCGAAAGACCAGATTCAACTATAGTAGTGAAATCAAAAAAATAGATCAATTAGGTATATGGCTAGGGATTCATAGAACGGTTCCAGCAACCAGATTTTGTTCCCCGGCGGAGTCGCCAAAAGTATGTTGACACTTTTTTCGGCCAACACATACGAATGCGCTAGACGCGCGAGTCGCGAACGGACCAAACGGCAGGACGCCGCCCAAACCGGTTAGACCGGTCTAGAAATCCGGTCAGACCGGTTTTAGGGTTTTGCCTAGATCGGTCGTTAGAGAGGGATAACTACCACGCTTACGTGATGGCGGATGGCAAGGTTTACGAGCAAACCAGCAAAGAGATAACTAACGCACTTACGTGGCGAAGAACGACTAGTTTACGAGCAAACTAGCAAAGGCCGTCGAAGCTCTCGCCCGGGAGGGACGAACCGGTCTGACCGCTTTCTGACAGGAGGTCGTGAAGACCTAGAAACTCAAGCTCGGGAGGGACCCCGTCGGAGCTCAAGCAATCTAGGGTTGCTCTAGGATCGGCAGGCTACCTAGAACGCCTTTGTACGTCGCGGAGACGAGCAAAGGACAACAATTAGGGTTGGAAAAGTGTTTAGGGTTTGGAGATAAAAAGTATTGAACAATTGTGTTTGATTCGATTGGAATAACTCTCAATCGGCCTTAGCCTTCATATATATAGGCCGGGGAAGTCATACCCCTTCCAATTCGGTTACAATATGGATAAAACTCGAAATCCTAATCCTACCCGAACTACAACTCCAAACCGGTCTGACCGGTTCGGCAAACCGGTCAGACCGGATTCCCTCGGCTGCTGCCAATTTTGACTATCAACAAAAGGAAACAGATTAAAAACATCCCAATAACTACAATTTTTCCTCAGCTGCTAACTACTACATATGCACCACATTGCCTTTTTTTTGTCCTGGAAATGCATATAGCAGTAAACATCATGAGTTATATGCATAATTGATATGTCAGGTTACAAATAAAAGGCAGCAATATCAAACAATTTCACTGATGCTGGTTTGAGACTACACAGTATCATAAAATTATATATGCGTGCAAATGAATATTAATAGCAGTAAAAAATCCCCCTTTGACATATTATAATAACGATTCCGCAATATACATGCCATGATTCTACAAAAGGAGGTTGGGGTCAGGCAATCTACTGGTAAGTACAACCAAATGAGTTAGCTTTAATAAATATAGTGTTGTAGTAGCAGTTCAGAATCCATTGTGCAGAAGTATACCGACTATTATCTCTTTGATGTTTTATTCTTGACCTCGTATCAGGCTATTGTGGTTTGAACTGGCAATTATGACTAAAAACAAAAACAGCACATTAATCTTCTTAACATCTTTAGCTATGGTCTGTATTGCTTCCTTCTTCTTGTACAAGTGGTCTTGCATGAGGTTTTACTGCAGTATAAAATGTTATATAGAAAATGAACACGCAATGCATGATGAATGAGTATATATGCGGCTTACCATTATTTCTGTTTGGATGTGTTCATAGTGAACCAATAAAATTCAGTTCTTTCTCTTATCACTCCCTCTGCATGATGAATGAGTCCCTTATGTTCACCATTTGCTTTCCAGGTTTCTGAATAATATTAGGTCTAAAAGTATTGTGAAAACACTACAAATCAGCTAGTATACATATAGGTAATTAGTGACCACTAAACATCATTAGTTTCTTACTTCTTGGTGAGGATTCTACAGCTGACATAACGTGGCTTCTCTAGATGGATGGCCACTCCTAAACAAAATAAACTAAGACTTCACTACAAATTTCCCCCATAGACAAGATAATGTCCTGCTATTGAAGATGCAAGGTACAACGTTACTGTCAATAGGCCATGAGGATAGTGCTATTAACAATTATAAGGAAATAAATTCACATAGCTAATCACCAAACTTCAATAAGAAACAACTCTGTTATGCGTTCAGATTCAGATAATCGCCAATTGCTGGCTTCACCAACCATGGGTTGCTTTGAGCAACAGAAAGTTTGCTTGAACTGGATCACGAATTGAAAAATCTGACTGCAAATAGGTGGGCAGGAATTCAGTGTTGTACCTGTCCCTTCGAGTGGGCGAGGCGAGGCGAGGCGGTGGAGGCCGAGGATGGGCGTGCAAGCCGTCGCGACGGCCGCGGGCAGGCGAGGTCGTCACGACGGCTGGGGGCCAAAGCCGTGGAAGGACGAGCGCGCGCGGCCCGGCGACAGATGTAGCGGCTGGGTGAGGTTGGCGTTGCGCCCCAAGCAGCGGCCACGGGCGGTGGTAGCGGAGGCGGTGACGGCCGCGGGCTATGGAAGCCAAGGGCCGGTGAGGTCGTCGCGGGCGGTGGAAGCCGTGGGCCAGCGAGGTGCGGAGGTCGCCGTGGATGGGCGGACGAACGAGGTGGCGGAGGTCGCCGCGGACGGGCGGGCGGCGGCGCGGGAGGAGGTGGAGCTCGGCGCGGCTTTCTTTTTAGGGACAGGAGGGACAGCTGCGATACGGCGTGGAGGGCGTGAGATCGTGGGGCGCGGGAGCGGGAGGGGGAGCCGGGAATCATGGGGCGGGGGCGCGGAGGACCTGCCTACAGGTTCACAGGGGTGGAGGGACGGAGGAGCGGTGTTTTTTTGCGTACACGGTCCTCTCCGCACTTTTAATAGGAGTAGAGAGATAGTATGAATTCAAATTCATGGGCCTATTTGTGGTCTAAGCTCAACTGAAAGCCCAAATCACATCAAGCCCATTCGAATTTAACAGTACATCCGATTCTCGAACACTCATATGATTACTAACGAGCATCAAATTGATAATGAACTGATCACAAAACGATTATTTTTATTGCAGGTACCAGGAAGACTTTACAGGATCCCGTGGCCACCGAGCACGGCCGTGACCGAGGATCCCGGCGTTTGGCCCATGCCGCGCTTGCGGTGCTGTGGGCGCGTCCGCAGCGGCCCTTCCCGGTCCCCGCCTCCCCGGTGACGCTCCATGGCTGTCTACTTCTCCATCGACATCGTCCTCTCCTAGCCGGCTAGCCCCATGCCGACGGCACCCACTTCAACTGCAACGCCTCCACACCCTATCACGCTCGCTCCGATCCATGATGCATCGTTGCCGCTGTCAGCGCTGATATGCTTATAACGTGTTCGACAGAATGCTCACGTACTCCTTTATTTGGCATGGTTTTTCCTTTGCTACAGTCTAGAGTCAACCAAAAGTAACCATAATGGGATTGTCCGAGTGCTTCTGGTTAACCGCGCACTAGCTAGTCCTGTTTAGCATCTTTGGCACCATGCCCTGCCTCACTGGTAAGTGCAGAGATGAAATTTATCCATCTTATCTCTACGTGTCTATGGATGTTCTGAGATTCAACTTGGAGTCAAAATTGGCATTTGCTTGCTACCCGGATGACCATATACTATGTCTTTGAAAAATGGGCATACACTCATGAAACGTGGGTACAGTGCTAAATTTGAAGGGATAGCCGACAGTCTCTGCTTATAGATTCGTATCAGGCTATTTAAGTACGTACTGCCCCAACTCCTAAGCTGTGAATATGAATATATTCTCTTTAAATGAAGAGTTTGATAGCCTTTGCTTATATTATCAGAAAAACATATGCAGCACATGGGCAATACACCAGGAATCTGCTGCTTATTATCAACCAGATACAAAAGCTTCAATGCTTCTTCCTCTTAATTAATTGTCTGGGTTGAAAATTGAGTCTTTTACCTATATGTCATTATGAAAGATGCCGGTTACCTGTGTGTCATTAAAAAGTTTGTAGATACTTGTGTGCCATCCACCGAACTTTCTTTTACCTACACGTCATTTTGGAGGGATGGAGAGTTAATGGTGTCAAATGAAGAGTTAAAAGAACGTTTTGCCCTTGTTATCAAATAAATGGTACAAATAAGTTTAAAATAGTAAATAAATATAGAAAATCAGTAAATAATTTAGAAAATAAAAAAAATTTAAATCAGGAAATAATTAGTAAATAAATTATAAAATCAGGAAAAATCGTAAATAAATTGTAAAATGTCTAGAAATTCACGAAAATTCGGAAAAATCAAGACAAATACCTAAATAAATCCAAAAAAATTCAGAGAAAATCAGAATAATTAAGAAAAAACAGAAAAATGTCCCAATTAATCAGTAAATTATAATAATAAATCATAAAAATATGGGAATACAATAGAAAAAATATATGACATTACTACAAAATTAGTTGGGTCATATCATCAGCATTCAAGCAAATAGATCATATCATCAACATTCAACCATGACATAAGTGCCAACTTATATAAGCATTATAGAAAATATCAAAAGGAGTAGGTTCTCCACACCACAAATGTCTGCAATTAACATGATCATTACATAAAGCATCATAGCGTAGTTGGGGTACGCCTGCTTCGTTTCTCTGGTACTGGTAGTAGTTCACCGGGCAGTCGAAGGCCTCCACTCGCTTGGCGCCAGCCTGATCCTGCCCATCCCAATGATGCCCACTCTTTTCCCACTGAACTGCAAACAGCCAGTCACAAAATTATGTCAGAAAGTCACCTGGAGTAAAATGTTGTTCCATTACTCATCAACAAATTTAGCATGACAAAAGGCTGAGAAAAAGGTAAACATCCATGTCAAAACAGTGAAGAATGCATGCTCTTTACGTCTTACCAGAAAGTAGAATAAGCAATGATGAAACTCCAAATCACATATGAGAAAAAAAATGTGAATACCTCCATGGATACTCTTATTTATCATGGCCGGTTAACACTGTTTTACAAAAGAGAACAGCATGCTAAGCTGAGTGACTGGTGAACTAAAAATAGCAATGTGCAGAGTTGGAATAACAAAGGATAGGGTGATGCTCTTCTCTAATCTCTGAATACCAGCAACAATCAGATCTGAAAATTACACAGCATCTCACGAAGTTGTAAAGGTAAATCCTATTGGATCTGCTATCTTCTCAAGGTTTTCAACATGTTTGAGGTGATTCACAACTTCTTTCAGGTAAACCTTTCTTGTGGCCTCATTTATTTACCAGTGTGCATCTTCTCAAAAAAAAAAACAGTGTGCATTAGTTGCGGACAACATGCTCTGGGTTCATCTTTTGCCCACCAACATGTCAACAGGATAAATTTTGTAACTAACCTGCCTTTGCCTTAGTCACTCTCACCACGGCATGCACACGGAGAGGAGGACGTACCGACAGGCGGAGGGGCAGCAGACTTGCAGAGGAGCCCTAGAGCATGATGGCACGCCTCGTCCAAAGCCTCCCCCAATGCCGTGCGTCACGCATCACGCACGCACCGAACGCAGCCGCGCGTGTCGCGCGCTCGGAGGCGCCAGTTTGCGCGAGCGCCCGGGACCACGCGCCCCCAGCTCCTCCCGGGCCACGTGTCGCGCCACCTGGGTCCCGCCGCTTCCTGCTCTTCCGTCCACGCGCACCTCGCCCACGCCAACCAACCAACCAACAGGAATAAGACTCGCGGCGCGCGCTACCCGAGCTCAGCTCGCCTTCATTCTCTTCTTCCTCAGCTCGCTCGCTCTCCTCATCGATCTCATCTCTTCCTACACCATGCATCCAGCGATCCCCTGCTCCACCTCGCCGCCTCCTTTGCCCTAGCGCACCAGCTAGATAGATTCATAGTCGATGGACTCATCGCCTGCTCATCTGCTCCGGGAATCTTCGGAGTGAGCGCGCGGAGGTGATGGTGATGGCTAGCGCCGGCGTGAACATGCCCGGCGGCGACGGGAACCCATCCGCAGCCGCGCCCTTCTCCTCCACCTCGGAATGGCGGCGGATACGCAGGCGGCGCCGCCTCGCGCCCCCGACCATGGCCGCGGCCTCGGCCTCGGGATCCGACACCGCCGGCGGCGGCGGCGGCACCAGCCGGGAGAAGCGCGTCCGTCCGGCCTCGCCGTCGTCTTCGCCGTCGTCAGCTGGCAGCGACTGTGATGAGCCAGGCGGGGATGAAGAAGCAGGAGTACTAGTAGACGCCGACGAGGAGGAGGAAGAGCAGCCGCCGCTCCCGCCGGCGGGGCTGCCGCAGATTCGGGCGGCGGAGGCACCGGCCCCGGCCGCGGCGCAGGCGTGGCCGGTGGCGTTCGGGTTCCTGTCGGTGGCGGGGCGGTCGCGGGACATGGAGGACACCGTGTCGCTCCGGCCGGGCTTCCACACCTGGGTCGACGGCTCGCCCATGCACTTCTTCGGCGTCTTCGACGGCCACGGCGGATCCCATGTATGTACGTCTCGTGGAGTTCTAAATCATCAGTTCATCCGATGATTATTTCATGCTCTTGGTCGATTGATTTACCTGCTAAATCAGGATGGTCGATCGATCTTGTGCACTTCGAAAATAAACGCGCGTTTTTACTGCAAGTTTATCCCTTGTCGTACTTGATCCCATCCGTTTGCAATCAGAGCAGATTAAGTTTGATTGGTTTTTACCGAAAGAAATTAAAAAAAGATGGAAGAAAGAAGAAGATGTCATCCAGTGCTTGCCAAAAGAAAAGCTGCAGCAGCAGCTAGCTGGGTGGCCACATTTCAGTAGCAGTCAATTTTCACTGCTGCTAAGTACCAAGTGTCCAGCTGGCCTCGGTCTAGCACATTCCAAATTCGACATGGATCCACGTTTCCCTCGGTTTATTTGCCTGCCTTTTGCTAATCACACCATTAATCTCAATCTGTATACGTACAGCGTATACCAAGTATTTTGATGACCTGCGCCTGTATACGATCGAGTTGCTGATGCAAATGCTGGAATTAATGCATGTATATGCAGGTGTCAGAGCTGTGCCGGGACCGGATGCACGAGTTCCTCGCCGAGGAGCTTGCGGCGGAGGCGGCTGACTTTGCGCAGCGCCTACAACGCCGGGAGCAGCAGGCCGCGGCCGGTGAAGGCACGAGCGCTGGCGGCGTTACGGCGTGGTCAGAGCAGGAGGAGGAGGAGCGCGCGTGGCGGGCGGCGCTGGAGCGGGCGTTCCGGCGCGTGGACGCCATGGCGTCGCTGGCGTGCGCGTGCGGCCGCATCGCGCGCCCGCCGTGCCGCTGCCCGCTGTCGGGGAACTCCGGCATCGTGGGCTCCACGGCCGTGGTCGCCGTGCTGGTCCGCGGGCGCGTCGTCGTGGCCAACTGCGGCGACTCCCGCGCCGTGCTCTGCCGCGGGCCCGACGGCGCCCCACCCGTCCCGCTCTCCGACGACCACAAGGTATAGCAGTCTACGGTGTCGTGCCGTCTTTTGACTCCTCCCTCCGTCGCAGTCTTTTAATTTTCTCGCGACGTTGACCCGTGCGTGGATGGGAATGCGCTGAGGTGTCACCCCGCCCGGAAGCTTCGCAGCTAGCTGATCTCGCGTCGCGTGGTTGGCCGGCGGCACCGACGTGTACTTTGGCGATCTGATCCGAGAGACTTTTGCCTGCGTGAGGTCCCGGCCATGGAGAAGGAGCTGCTCGACAGGGAGGCAGCCAAGGCAAGGGGGCAGCAAAGCATGCACGGATATCAAGGCGGGGGGCCAGGCCATGCAGTGGCAGGGCTGTGGATTCCCGGCAACTTTTGGGCCGGGCGGCCGTGGCCCCGCCGTCGCTGTCGCCGGGAGGACACGTGGCGGCGACGGCGGGAGATTCCGAGGCGCGACGGTGGGTCGGGGGGTACGTGTCGGTCGCCGTCGGGGCACGTGGGGCGTCCGGAGTGGACGCTGGGCGGTGGGCCTGGCAGCTCAAAGACGCTGCGCTACCGGTCGCCTGTTCGGACGGAGAGCGCCACCTGCCCCTCTCGCTCCCTGCCGGCAGGAGAGAGAGAGTGGATGAGATCGACGCTAGCTGTAGAGAGAGAAAGAGAATGGAATTGCTGCGGAAGGAGAGAGAGAGGGTGGGGTCCATAAGTGCTGCTCGCTTTTCTCCGTCCTCCTGCCTTTTTCCTCAGCAGAAACTAGCAGCTGGACTTTGGTGGTGCCCGGCCCCGCCGGGGAGAGCAAAAGGTGGGTGCAGCTGGTGCGCCAACATTCGTGCTGAGATGGATTACGTCGCCATGCGTAATTAGGGTTCCGTTAATTGCTGTGGTTCCTTCTAACACGATCGCAGTATTAACTACATCAGCAGTGCTAATATATCGTCTGTCGGTGTGTGTTCTGTATGTAGCTGCTAGACTAGCACTGATGTATACGTGCAGCCAAACAGGGCGGACGAGCTGGCAAGGATCGAGGCCGTGGGCGGACGGGTGGTGTACATCAACGGCCACCGCGTGCGTGGGATCCTCGCCATGTCGCGTGCACTAGGTACTTCAGCTAGCATTATCTCTCTCATCCATGTTAATTTGGATTGGAAATTGTTGTGTGTGCACTCTGTTTCTTGATCGGAAACTAGTAGCTACTATATGACCTCCTCCTTTGGACCATCGGTGTTGTCAAGTACTACAATGCTGTCAATGCATACGTACCTACTACTCTCCATAGAACCATTTTGTGTGGGTTGTGCTGTCTGAAACTGCCTAGCCGGTGTTCTCCATCAGGAAAATGACACTGCTGCGCGCACGTGTTTGGCTTCAAGGCTTCTAGCACTTGGATTTGATTTTAATTCAATTTCTTTTGGTCACCGGGGGGGGGGGGGGGGGGGGGGGGGGGAGCATCCCCACCTGAATATTTCATTTCATGGGCTTTGGAGAAGCCAAATGCAGTTACATCTCATTGTTTAGCAAGGAAAACATAACAGGGGAGGAGAGGGAAACACAAACACCAGATAAAACAACCACACAACTAGAGTACTCCTATGATATAAGCATGTTGTTGACCACTGAGCAATGGCACCGCCGGGCGTCTGAACTCCAACGACCTCCACTCCACAGGCGACTGCAAAGCACCGAGTCAAATTGACAGACGGTAGTCGTGATTTCATTGTCTTTAGAGCACATCTGGGATCCAATTGACGTCCGCCAACGTCCTCGAAGGGGAGGAAGCCTCAGAGGGGGAGGACCGACAAAAGGAGAACGGGGAGGTCCAAGAGAGGGGACCATGGTCTCGCTAACCCGGCATTTGGTGAGACGATGCAATCAAGGAACCTGGTGGACGCGGAGCAAGAACACTGACGAGGACCACTGGCCAGCAAATCACTTTGTGCGAACATCAAGGGGATGAGAGAAATGGTGGAAGCAAGGTTAATTGACAACCTAATGTGCGAATACCTCCAAAGACGACACCTTCAAGAAGGTAACGACATCAACAGATGCCGCCATCGCCCATCTGAAACAATGATGGCCCATCTGAAACAACGGATTTGGGTTTTCACCAAGCGGCTCGACACAAAAGGAAGCAAAAGTTCTTCGGCGACGCCTCCAGGAAGGAAAATGGCGCACAAATGCGTCATCGCCATCGGCCCGCCAAAATCCGGGCAGGGTTTTCACCCAGAACTAACCATGACAACCGTCACCCCCTCACCGTGAGTGGCTCACCTGCACAGGACCACAAACGCCGGCACCACACGCCGGATCGGGCAGGGGGAGGCCGGGGGCGACGAGGGCCGCCAGATCCGGGCTCCACGCGGCCGGCGGCGTCGGGTGCCCCCGGATCCGGGCGGAGGGCAGCCGTGGGCGGCGGGGGCCGCCGGATCTGGACGCCGCACGACCACCGGCGGCGGTTGCCACCGGAACCGGACGTAGGGCGGCCGTGGGCGGCGGGGGCCGCTGGATCTGAGCGTGGCGTGGCCGTGTGCGGCGGGACGCGGCCATCGGGCAGTGTCGGCGCCGGCGGCAACCAGCAGCATGGGGTCTTCGATGGGGGGAGGACATGAGGGGAGGGGGAGCGCGGGACAGGCCGACTTCGGCGCTGCCGCGGGCCGCCGCAGCCGCGAGCGGCGTCTCCGGCGGCGGCGGCCAGAGGGTGGGGGTGGACGGGGGCTGCTCGGCGGCGGGGGTTGGGACCCTCGAGTCGCCTCCCGGGGGATTTATTTGTTTATTATTCATGGTACACGTCGATTTATTTGTTTATTATTCAATTTCTTTATTTGTTTATTTTCATGGACTCATCGATGTGTTCGCATGCATGCATTTGGGGGATTTTCCTGGGAAGTGGAGGTTCCAGAAATTTTCCATGTACATGATACACGTGTCGCTTGACTTTTCCGGTGTTCTGGTCAAATTTGGTGTATTAAGTGCCCATTTTGACCACATGTTTTCCGTTTCTCGCTTGGCCAGAGCTTTGTGTTTGGCTGTCATTTTAGTACAAGTTTGTGTTCAGATCATATATACATTTTCTCTGTTGGTGATTGACTGAATCATGCCGTAATAAAACCTAAGTAACATTTTTTTAACCGAAAAACCTGAGTAAGCTGAGGGTGGTGTTTGATGCTATGATGACACGTGTTTAGCTAGCTTTCATATACAGAAGTGTGTTTAGTTAGCTTTGCCATTATTTGCCTTTTCGATCTCTCGCTCATGCACTAAATAAACCTCCCTTGAATGAATTGCCGTAAGAATTGAAGCTAGTGTGACGTGTCCCTCTGTTCATAAACTAGAGTTTTGTTCCCAACAATGTTGGGTGAATGCAACTACAGTAGTAGATTAAGGTTTCAAGGAAATATACTATATCTGAATGGGAGATTTCGTCCGTCGCTTTGCATCTTTTAAGAGACGTGATCGAAAGAGACGAAGCTGTTCCTTTGCATCTTTACTATCGCTCCTCCAATTCAGAGCTTCCATGTGTTGGGGAATCAAACTCTAAGGATAGGTGTACCAAAGGTGTTCCTTTTCTTAAGGTCTATGGTGAAAAAAATTGGGGTATAGCTTGTAAGTTTCGTGTTAGCGAGGTAGGACTAGTATGAAAAGCCACACCTTTGTTCTAGGAATTTAGGTCTTTCTAATTTTTCCTTTTGTAACAAGGTAGGGTTCTTTGCATGTCCACCACACTATTCTTTTTAGATAAAGGAAAAAAATTCCGATTTCACCAATTCAAGGAGAGGTGTAAGTCCATGATTATTATAAATACATTCAAGTTTAAACCACAATATGTTTAACATTGTTGACCGATGTGCGAAATGAAAGAACATCCGTTGGACACAAAGAACTACATAGCTCTAGAGCTGGCATGCCTTGCCGCTGCCTTTGTGTGTCAATATGCTGTAATAGAGTCCAGAACCAAGGCCAATTTGTCCCACTGAAAAGCACCTAGAAAAACATTTTTGATCTACAATTCTTAAACACAACACTGTTCCTTGTAAGATAAATAGCCTAACAAATGGCCACAACTCCTGTCAATAGCAATAAATTGGGCTTCTGGCTCCCCTGTTTAGACCAGTTACTAAATATATGTTCTGTATTCACTAGTGGTGGCACACCTAACACAAGTTAAATTGCACACCAGAAAATTTCTGCATAATGAATCTCGAAAAATAAGTGGTGGATAGATTTTGGATTAATACAAAAACATGCAAGCTTTACTTCCATATCCCAATTCCTGCTCCTTGGATCATCAGTGTTGGTCCGTACTAGAGTACTACAACGCTGTCGATGCATGCTATGGTATGACCATTTTTTTTGGGTTGTGCTGTCTGAATCTGCCTAGCGTAGTGTTCTCCATCATTAAACAAGACAATGACAATGCTGCGCACATGTGTTTGGCCTCTCAGCTCGCACTTCGATTTGATTTGAGGTTGAGGCCGGGCACTTTGGATGAGCCTGCCTGATCTTTTAACTTAATATCTTTTAAATTATATTATTCATGGAATAGTGATGTGTTTGCATGCATTCGGAGAAATTTTCCTGTGATATGAAGATTCCGGAAATTTTACTGTACATCATACATGTGTCCAGCCCTACTTTTGGGCGTTCATGTCCAATTTGGTGAATCATGTTCCCATTTTGAGCACATGTTTTCGCTTTGTGTTTTGTTATAGTCTGTCACTTTAAATCAGTACAAAGTTTGTGTTCAAATGATCTTCTCTGTTTGAGCTTGACTCAAATGGTGGTAGGAAGCTATGACACTTGTTTAGCTTTGCACATGGTATACGTGTTGTTTGCTTTGCCGTTTGCCTTTTCGATCTCGCTGATGGATGGGACTAAATAAAGCTCCTTTTGCAATGACTCACTGTAAGACGTGTCCTCTGTTCATAAACTAGCGTTTTGTTCCCAGCAATGTTGGGTGAATACAACTATACTAGTAAACTAATGAAGGTTTGAATGGGAAATACTATATCTGAAAAAAGGGCGACTTCCTTCGTTGCTTTGCATCTTTCAAGAGACCGAAAGAGAAACTATTCCTTTGCATCTTTGCCATCACTCCCGCCAATTCCGAACTGCCGGGTGTTGGGGAATCGAACCTGTAAGCATAGGTGTACTAAAGCTGTCACTTTTTTCAAGATTTTTTTTGTGACAAACATTTTTCAAGATCTATGATGCAAAAAAGGAAAAAAAATGGTATGGCTTGTAAGTTTCGTGTTAGCGAGGTAAGTAAGACTAGTATGACAAGCCACACCTTTTGTTCTAGGAAACTAAGGTTTCTTAATTTGTTGCTTTTGTAACATAGTAGGGTGCTTTGCATGTCCACCACACTATTCTATATTGGCTCATCATATCATAATTGTTAACTGGCCACATAATATATAAAGTGTTATAGTCAGCTTTTGATGATGAGCTTCAGGTCCATCGTCCATGTTGCTGTTGAGCAGATAAACAGTCACATCACTGGCCACATGAGTTGTGGCATGCTAATTTGCTGAGGAAGGAAATGGCCATATGTACAATCTCTGCCAATCTCGGTTGACCATATTGAGGTGATATAGCTTTCAGCTGTACCCCTGATGGTGCCGATTCAGTTATTTATATGTTATCGGAGGTGACAAAGAGGAAACATGGAGCTGACGCTAGAGCCACTAGTTCATATCCGATTCGCCGAAAGTGGAAGCATCATTTGCCTACGTACAGCCTCCTATAAAAAGAAGTGGACCTTTCTAAACAACTCACATGTGGGGGGATAGGTTTGATCGATTGGGCTAGGGGCTAGTAGGGATGTTGTCTTGTGTTGTGTCCTGAGCTGATGACAGTGATGTTATTGTAGTAATCTTTAACTTATGGAAGAATGTACCCTCAGATAGATACATATATTGACTGAAGACTTGTGTTACTAAATGGTGTTGGTGCAGGAGACAGGATGCTGCGTCCTGAAGTGATCGCCGAGCCGGAGATCACCATAACCGACCGTACGCCGGAGGATGAGTGCCTGATCCTGGCGAGCGACGGGATGTGGGACGCCGTCCCGAACGAGATCGCTTGCTCCGTGGCACGGCAATGCCTGCAAGACGGGAACCCGGCCGCTCCCGTGGACGACGTGGCGGTGGCGGCAGGCGGCGAGGGTGCGGCAGTGGCGGC
Source organism: Echinochloa phyllopogon (assembly GCA_033239725.1). Taxonomy (NCBI): domain Eukaryota; kingdom Viridiplantae; phylum Streptophyta; class Magnoliopsida; order Poales; family Poaceae; genus Echinochloa; species Echinochloa phyllopogon. Next base: position 4,535,143 of record BTCW01000007.1, on the reverse strand, counting down.
CGCAGCTGGCCCGGAGCCGGAGGCCCGGTGCTCCAGAGCGGCCTCGCTCCTCGTCAGGCTCGCCATCGGGCGGGACAGTTGGGATAACATTAGCGTCGTCGTCATCGATCTGCAGAAGAGGGAGTAAACCAAGGCTCCCTGTGGATGTGTGGCACCGTCGATCGTAGCGACTCTGGTAGGGAGAACTGATCCTGAGAGGAGGGAGGTGCGGTGGTCTAGACTAAACTGAGATGATTTGCTTGGTTCTTTCAATTCTAGATTCTAGTTGTTGTCTCTTTTTTTCAGTTATATTGGGAGAGAAATTGAGGAAAGTGGATGGAAGATTGCCGTCCGTAAAGAAAAGGGAAAAAAGAGAAGAATATAAAAGGGAAAAAAGAGAAGAAAGAGCAATTGTACATATTATGCATACATACGGAGTAGTATCTATGATCACAGTTTCTCATGGATGCTGGAGAGATGTGCAGGGTGTGTTTAGTTTAAAAAGAGAAAGAGAAAGTTTGGTGAAAATGTCACATCGGACACTGCAGCGCACTGTAGCACTTTTTGTTTGTTTGTGGTAAACATTGTCCTACAATGACCTAACTAGGCTCAAAAAATTCGTCTCGTCGTGTACATTAAAACCATGTAATTAGTTTATTTATTTATCTACGTTTAGTGCTTCATGCATGAGGAGAGAGATTTGAGGTGATTTGATACGATAGGTGAATTGTGAAGTTTAGGGAGAATATTTTTGGTAAGTTCGTGGAACTACACAGCCGCTGTCTGCCTGCAGTTCATGGTGTCATCATTGGTTCGGCCCGTTACGTTGTGCAGTACAGTGTCAGATGCTTTGGGATGCTTAAAGATGGAGAGAGAAAGAGGCTCGATGGCATTGCGAATCGACGGTAATTCATTTGGTAAGATCTTTTATGGTTGAAATTATCTATCTATATTTGAGTCTCGCAACAGATGTTTAATATAAAATAATATTGCAAATAGATAATTGGCGGGAGACCGTATTAATTAACGATTCTACGCTAAAGGTTTGATGACTGGTGGGTCTATCGGTTGTCAAAAAGTTTGACGAAGAAAAGGCTTGACACATGGGTTCATTAGGAGGGTAGTGTTTCAACAATTTGTGGGTGCGTAGGTTGTCAAATATTTTAAATCTTTATAGTATAGATTTATTTCAAAAATTAACTAGCGTTATTTATTCAATTGTAGACTATACCCATCGACAACGAGACATCCATGATGATTTCATGATTTTTATGATTAAATCTGTTGGACTTGTCTTTCGAAGATGCTCATAAGATTTGGGTTTACATATACATGTATTCTGTGTGCTAAAAAAACATATACATGTATTCATAGAGATGAGTGTGCGTGCGTGTACTTTTTTTTTAACTTAGGTGGCATTAGAGCATCTCCAAGAGCATATCTAAAATATACTCTTGAAATCATTATTTGGAGAGTCATTTTAGTAAAAAAATATTTTCTATATGTTTATACTTTCCAATATCTTGTGCGCAATCTAGAGTCATCTCGCTCTCCACCTTTGGCTAGCGAGAAATCTGAAACAGAGGATATCTATATTTGGATATCCAATTGAAAAGGTTGTTGAGGGTGTTTTTTCACCGAAATCTCTATTTTCTGTAAGTTAGAAAGATATAAAGAGTCTTTTGGAGATGCTCTTGTGTCTTCGAACTCTCAAGTCTTATTTTCTTATCTTAAAGCATCTTCAAGAGACTCTCTATTTGTCTTCTCTCTTGGCTAAAAAAAGAAAAGAATCCAAGAAAACACATCCAACAGCTAATCTATTCACCTCGCCATCCGTTCAGGCTCGCTATCCGCTTGTCCCCCGCGCCTGCACCGCCTCTTTCCGCGCGTATAGAGCGAGGAGTCCAGAGAAAAAAAGATGACGTGGACCCATATTTGAATATGAAGCCTACCTTTTAGCCGGTCTTTTGGACTACCCCGTTAAATTATGAAGTTTTCTATTATTATAAAGGGAATACAATTTTCATATTTAGCTAACAAAGTTTTTTGAGATGTTACATATCTATACAACCTGTAAAATTAATTCCCACTACAAGTCCTGGTTGTATTTCTCTCAACTCTCGGTCGTGCCACGTCATCCCCATCGTACTCCGCGCCGTCGATTCCTTCTCCACCCGCCATGCCTTGAATCCCGCCGATGCCCCCTCTCTGCACACCACCGCCCCTCGCCTCCCACCCACCTGCCGCCTCCCCACCGCGTCACCCCCTCGCCTTTCTCCACCCGACGCGCCTTGAAGCCCACCTCCACTTGCCTGCCTCCATAAATCACCCCCGTCTAGTGCCCCACCGGAGTGGAGTGTGAAGATGCAAGCAAGTTTGCAGAGGGCACCCTTGAGGTCCACCTAGGGGACCTCGCCGTTGAACTGCCTATTCAGGGTGGCGCCAACGTCGTCGGCCGTCGCCACTGTAGAGAGCAGAGTGAGGGGGCGGCGCGGGAGGCACAGGAGTATGGGAGGAGAGGCCACGGGGAGGTGAGCCACCGCTCGCCCGCTCACCATCATGCCTTCATGCCTTCAGCTTTGCCATCGCCATCGTTGTTCCGTTGGTGAATCCCGTGGCCGCTGCTCCGCTCGAACGGAATCGAGGAGGGCGCGCCCCACTCAGCCAGCCGCCGCGCCTCCTCGCTTTGCCGCCTTCCCGCCTCGCCAAATCGATGCTCTCCACGGACAATCGAGTCCGGCGAGGCTCTAAACCAAGCTCCTCCGATCCACTCATGAGGTCAGGACTGCTCAAATCGAGTTGCCCTGGCCACAATCCTACTGTGTGCAAGATCGATCAGCAACCGAGACGGGGAGAGTGGGGAGAGAAACGCCCAAGGTGAGCGTGCGAGCCAGGGACTTGTCAAGCTCACCTAGAGGATCTTGAAGGAGCCGTCATGTCGGATGCGGAGGGGGAGGGGCGCGGCCGCCTTGACGTGGGGCACGATAGATCGGGGTCCGGTGGGTCCAGCACAGTTGCTAGGCAAAGCAGCAGCAGTGCGAGCAAGCAAGGAGGCAGGAGCGAGGCGAGAGTAGGACGCCGCCATCGTTCTCTCCACCTGCCAGCCAGTGCGCAGCGCAAGGCCCCCATTCCTGAAGAGTCAAATAAAAAAAGCTCCAGGACTCCCTCGACCTTCGACCTTCGAGCTGGATCAGCTGCTGCAAAAGATAGTCAGTTCATTGCAAATCCATGTTACTTTGTCAATAAACTGAATATCTATGATACTCTGTTATCTATTAAATATAATAAAATTTAAAAAATAATTTACCTTCACGTCAAAAGGCTGAAAACTTCACAAATACATCAAATAATTATATAAATTCATGCAAGATATCCCGTAATAACGCGCGGTAATTCATAAATATTATTATGATTCTGGTGTCAAGCCGCGATTAAGCTGTTGGAGAAATTCCATGGCCCACCCGTGACACATCTTCTATTTCTGCACACGTCTAGCAGTGGCGCATGCGTCAGGTGATGGTTTTAAGCGGGCCTAGCAGGGGTTACCAGGTACGCGGCCCAAAGCTAAGAGTGGGCTGAACCCATTTCTTTTTTTTTTGCTAGAAACAAATAACACATGGCCCAAAGCTGAGAATGAGCTGAACCCCATATTCAATGGTTTGGGAAAATTGTTCAACATGTGCAAGCGTTATTCTCTAGGTCCTCGTAGCACTCTTCTAATTTCCCGGTGATCGAGTTATTCCATTGAAAATTAGCTCATTCCTTCAGTGCCATATATTATAAGAGCAAGGTTAACAATTTCGCTCGCTGCTGGCTGCAAGAACGCGGCGTCCCACGCTGCTGGTGGTAGGTCCCGCAAATATTTAATGCTTAACAGCAAAGGCAGCCAATAGGAAGGTCCGTCGCTCGCCCGCTTCCATGGGCGTTTCGCGAGTCCTCGGTTCACTCTCTCTCCTATTTTATCTCTACTCCAGGTAAGATATCGTCAGCTATCCACCTTTTATTATACTTGCTCTAATATTTCTTCTCCTCCTTACCATTGCCGTTTGTCGGGGACAACAGTAAGGGCTCCCCTAACTAACGGGCTAAATCCCCTCCAAAATGCAAATTAAAACATCAACAGCCAAAAAAAAACAGAGCAGGGCCCAGCCCACGGACAAACTGCATGCCAAGGGAGCACAAGGCTCGAACCACGTCTCTGCCTCGCTCGAGGCCATGCGCCCCCTCGAGCGGGCGCCATACCAACTCCGCCTCGCTCGAGGCCTCCCCTCAGCCTCTCCAACCGACAACGGCATTTAATGTCTGTCCCATCCGCCAGGCGTCAAAGTCAAAAGGCGAAACCTCCCTACTCCACGCCGCTGACACCGTCACACGCACAGCCCCGCCTGCTCCAAACACTGTGCTGACACTCCGCCACTGTGCGGACAGGCAAGGGTCATTCCCCCGCACTGTGTCAACTGCTCCCGTCCTCTCCCCACTGCGAGGCCCTCGAACGGGCATGGGGCGCCCTCGAAAGATGTACGGGCAGCAACCGGGGGCGGACCCCGGGCAGGCGCACCGCACGGGTCGCTCAGGCTGAGTCACCTCCGCCAGCCCTGGCCACTGTGCCACCTAACCCCATCACTGTGCGGGCACGGCGAGCCCTGCGCGGACTTGCGGGCGTCACTCCTCGCCACTGTTCCACCTGCCCTCGTCCTCTCCCCACGGCGCAGCCCTCGAATGGGCATGGGAGGCCCTCGAAGGGGCGTACGGGCGGCGACCGGGCACGGACCCTGGGCGAATTCGCCCGTACATATGACGCAGGCCAGGTCAAATCCGCCAACTCCCAGCCATCCTCCGACGGCACGCCACGCACTGTGCTGAACAGTACGCACCACGTCGGCGCCTATGCTGCCAACTCCCGTCCTTCCGTCATGGCCGGACCCTCGAATCAGCTAGGGATGACGACCGAGCGCTGGCCAAAGGCCACGCCAGCCCTCGAAGCCACGCCAAGACAAGAACAGGAGGTGCCACTACACCTGCAGGAGCCGGAACTCGCCATAAAAGAGCCAAGGACGGCAGGCCCGACGCCATACTCGCCAGTACGCGTCCCTGTAGCGACCATCACGCTTGTACTTGTAAACCTCCTCCCCTTGGTCTATAAAAAGGGGGAGGAGGGCACCCTTCCACGGGGATCGGCGCTCGGAGCACACGCACGCAGGCATTCTGCCTCAACCACCCCTCACTCCGGGACTTGGAGACTCCTTCTCCTCTCCCACCTCGCTTGTAGCCCCCCACTACGAGCACCCTGCTGCAAGATAGCACAGCGCCCCGAGCGCACCCTGCTGTACGTACGACATCGCGGTCGGAACCAGGATAAACCATCGTCTCACCGTGCTAGCTCTTGCATCAACCGTCAAGGGACGGGACACAGCGCATTATGTGTGGCGTTGAGGCTGGTCGGCCAATCTCAACACCAACACTGTTGGTTTTTTCGTCGGAACGTATTGTAACAGTAACAGCGCTAACATAGATCAATCTTCTATTGTTCGGATGATTTTACCCTTACATCCATAGCTGCAATCGTGCATACTTTTTTTTCCCCAAATCTTGGTCTCCAGCGCGGAGCCCCTGGTTCGTCCGTGTGGCCGTGCTTGTGGCATGTGGCCCCACGGACGAGCACCTCGTGCGGGCTCTCAGGCTAGCGTGCCATGAGCCTCGCGCTGGCGGCACATCGAGCAAGCATGCCACGGTCACGGTCGAGCAGCTCGCTCGCGTCCCATCGGTTGGAGAGCGCACTGTTTTTTTTAAGAAACTGTGGGGGGAGTTCCCCACAGTATAAAAACGATTTAATTAAAGAAGACCAAAAAAGTGATCAGTACATACTTACAGACTGGTTTAACTGAAAGCATGTAACCAAAAGCAAAAAGAGGATTTAAGGCTAGCCTTAAATCTGACAGATTGATCTAGGGACTAGGATCTAAAATTGCTAAACCATCTGGCATGGCTCAGTTCCTGTCTACCAAACACCTTGTCGTTTCTGATTTTCCAAAGTTCCCAAGCACCTATCATGGCCGCTTCCATGAAAAACTTCTGGCCATTGCTTCTCCCAGCTTCCACAATTCTGTCTTTGATGATCAAGTTAGTGTCCCAATTGAAATTCAGGCGGGCCCAACACTGCCTTGCAAAAGGACATGTGAAGAAAAGATGGTCCACATCTTCAATTGCACCAGTATTACACATAACGCATAAATCATTTTCTCTGTTACCGATGTGCCTTCTTCTGAGCATTGCTTTGGTGTTGAGTCTGTCCATTGCTACGAGCCATGCAAAAAAAATTTATTCTAGGAGTGCATTGAGATCGCCAGATCAGCTTATATACCTGATGTGCCTGAATGAGATCATAGACATTAGAGTAGAATTTCTTTGAAGTGTAACTATTCTGTCCAAAGGGGTGCCACCCATCTTTCTCATTCTCATCATACGGGACATTCTGAATAAACTCTTGTAAGAGGGTCAATTCCTCCAAGGCCTGCTAGGATAAAGGCAGAAAGAAGATGGAGTCGGGGTCATCTGCTTCTACTATTTTCGTGACAGAGGCTTCAATGTCCCAGGCAAAGGTATTTCCCTGAGAGGGGTTCCCCAATCCATTTATCTTCCCAGAAGCATGCCGTTGCAGGATGAGATAGCTCTATACAGATTATGCAATCTCATTACATCCTTCCAACAAAATGAACCCACCTCTCTAGATATTTGTGGCACTCTGTCCCGATAGTACCTGAACCAGATTAGTTCAACCCATGGGATGTCCTCCTTATTGTAGAACTTATGCAGATGCTTGATGAGGAGGGCATCATTATGCAACTGAAGGTTTAAAATACCCAGTCCACCTTTCTCTTTGGGCCTTTGGACAGTCTCCCAAGCAACCAGGTTTCCTCCTCTTGTTTTCTCTATGTTTCCCCTCCAAAGGCACTGTTTTCGCATTCTTTCTATGTTTTCAATTACTCCCCTAGGTAGCTTGATCGTGCACATGGCGTATGTGGTGATGGGTGTCATTGCAGAATTGATCATCTGCAGCCTGCCTGTGTATGATAGCCATGTTGTGCATCCTGATAAGCACCTTTCAACTCTGTCCATCATAGGTGTTAAGTCCTCCATTTTTGGTTTTGTTGTGCCCATTGGCATTCCCAGGTACGTGAAGGGCAGTGTTCCAACATTGCAGCCAAAAGTCTGTGCTAAGCACTCCATTTTTTCTTCTGTGACATTGATTGGGATCATCTGTGATTTTCTATAATTGACTCTTAGCCCAGTGGACTCTGTAAATGAACTTAGCAGGCTCTTAAGGAAGAAAACTTGTTTGGCATCAGCTTCCATAATTAATAATGTGTCATCAGCATATTGTACGATTGGGAAGTCTGTAGAGGGCTGTGGAATTGGTGCCTGGTGGAGGTTCATTGCTGCTGCTTTATTGACTATAATCTGGAGGAGTTCGGCTGCCAAGACAAAGAGAAGAGGGGATAATGGATCTCCCTACCTTACTCCTCGTTTACACTTGAAGAATTTGCCCGGCACATTGTTGAGCAGCACTGCTGATGATCCAGATTCAAAAATGCACTTTACCCAGTCCAACCATCTCCTAGGAAATCTCAAGTGCTCCATGATTAGCAGAATTGCTTGGTGTTCCACAGTGTCAAAGGCTTTTTCAAAGTCTAATTTGAGTATGATGGCCTCTCGCCTAGACTGATGACATTGATGGATGTACTCAAAACTCCACGCCAGGCAATCCTATATTGTCCTTGTCTTGATGAACCCATACTGGTTCTTATGCAGTAGCCTGATGATTTCCATCTGCAATCTGTCTGCCAGCATTTTGTTGATCAGCTTTGGGCTTATGTTCATAAGGGAGATTGGTCTGTAGTCATTAACTGTCTCAGGACTACTTGTCTTGGGTATGAGTGTGATGTACGAGGTATTGATGCCTTCCATGTTAACTCTGCAATCATAGAAGTCAAGGCATAGTTTGATGAAGTCTTCTCTCACAATTGACCAGCATTTTTTCAAAAAGAGGCCATTAAAGCCATCAGGGCCTGGGGCTTTATCCGGGGCCATTCTCCTAACAATTCTCTCTATCTCCTCTACTTCAAAAGGGGCAGTGAGCATTTGCAGATGTTCTCTGGGATTTATGAGGTCATCCAGATCGAAAAGAATCCTGATACCATTACTAACTCCCAATCTGTCTTTGAAAGAAGACCACAATAGGCTAGCTTTTCCATCATGGTCCTGTATCCATGCACCACTGCTATTCAAAATCTGTGGGATGGAGTTTCTTCTGTAGTTAACTGTTGCCATTGCGTGAAAGAATTTTGTACATTCATCTCCAAATTTGATCTTGTTATCCTTGAAGCTGTTCCTCCAGTAAATATTTTTCTGATGCAGTAACAGCTTGAGTTGTGATTTGACCATTCTTCTCAGGTTGATCTCTGGATTATACAGGCTCCTAGAATCCTCTAAGCAGTCCAAGAAATTTATCACAGTGTTGCAATTACTGATCAGTTGCCCCAAGTTGGATAAATTTCTGCTCCATATTTTCAGATCTGCCCTAAGCTTTTTGAAAAAGGCTGAGATTCTTCTAACAGAGTTGTTATCACCACGATTGCTAGCCCAACTGCTCATCACTGTTGCAAGAAAACTGTTATGTTCAACCAAGTAATTCTCGAATCTGAAGATGTTAGATTTTGGGATCTTGGTGCTGACTGAAACTCTGCATGGTATATGGTCAGATGTGATCTTTGCAAGTGGTAGAACCTCAGTGTTCGGATACCGTAGAGTCCAGCTTGGGGAGGTGAAAAACCAATCCAGCTGTTCAAGCAGGGGGTTTGTTTGCATGTTACTCCAGGTAAATCTTCTGCCTTAATAGGCAGTTCAAGACCCAAGTGCCCAATTGCTTCATTGAATATCAGCGTATCTGCTAGGTTGCCCCCTGGCCTGTTGCGATTTTCCAAAGATCTATAGGAATTGAAATATCCTAGGAAAAGCCAATCTCTGTCCCAGACAGATCATCATCCCTGAGCTATCTCATAAATTCAGAACGGGCTGGTTCATCGCAGGGACCATATATGTTCGATAGGCGCCATTGGTCTCCGTTATGAACTGAAATGAAATCCATCGTTATGCTGTACTGACGTTTCTCAACTATTGAACCATTGAAAACTGAACTCGCCCATGCCACAAGAAGCCCCCCCGAGGCTCCATCAGAAGGAACAAAATCAAAATGATCAAATCTTCTTGGGGGCAAAATTTCTAATGAACTGAGTGTCTATGACCTCGCACTTGGTTTCCTGAATACAAACGATTGAGCGCACTGTTGGCCAGGCGTCGACGTGCGATTGTGTGGGAGTGTTGCGGGTCAGGCACCGTCTGGCGAGCCCTGGACTCCCCTGCGGCCTCGCGCATGCATAAATTTGTAAAGTGCAGGAAAAGTTGAGGTGACCGTTCGTGTACACGATGCATGGATTTCGAGGAGCTCATAGAGTTTATCATCTGTGCTAATCGAATGGATCATCCGATGGGCCGAGTTTGAAGCTACCCAGCTGTCGTTTTGAGAATTTTTTTATTTTATATTATTCTCATGTATTGACATGGATAGATATCGTTCTTAAGTGCAATGGTTGGAAGGATGACGAACTAGAAAAATTCAGATAAGATCAGGGGGTAGCGTTGTCTTTTCAAAGTCCATTTAACACTTCTGTTACTCTGTTTTAACCTCTGTTGCTCAGTTTTAACAACAATGGCACAGAGGTATGAAAAATTATAACGGATGACAATGAGGGGATGGACTAATTTCCAGTGGTACAAAAAGGATGAGTCACATTTTTCAATAGATCAGAGGGAATTTACTATTCATTTTTTTGCTTCACGTACAGTCACACCATCTGTAGTACAGAATTTAGCCTTTTACCTTTCAAAGAAAAAAACAATTAAGCCTTTTCTTCTATGCAATAGTAAAAATTGTCAACATTTAGAACATTTTTTTGAAACACATATGTAGATACTTAAACACACATGTATGCTCACCATAGAAATATCGCTATCAATAGTACACAACGTGAGGACGAACATGGTCACCGACTCAATCGGTGAGGCCCTATAACTAACACCGAATCAATCGATGGATTAAGACATAGTTGAAGAACATCCCTTGAAAGATAAATGTTGTTACTAGAAGGACACCATGTCAATCGGTGGAGGTGCAGCTAGCGAGGAAGAGTTTTCAAAGAACACCGATTCAATCGGTGTTGCATAACAAGGTGCATCGAATCGGTCGTTGCTATTTGGCTAGAGAACAAATGGCTCTGGAATGGCCAACTTATTCGGTCATGTCCATGAACGCGACAGTGAATTAGTCGGTGTAGCGTGTGAGGCCTGAGAGATAGTCGTCCAACGACTACCCAAAATAGTGACACCGATTCATTCGGTGATGAACTATGAGAGGCACCGAACTAGTCGTGTTGGCAGTTTTTCTACCCGTTGGAGCACGACTAGTTCTTTTGGTTGGGGTTATAAATACCCCTCCACCAGCCATTTCAAGTGTGTTAGAGCTTGGAGAACATGCTTGTGTGTACACAACTCTGAGTGCTCTATTGACTAGAGTGATCAACAGAATGTTAGGGAAATTAGCAACAAGTCTTAGACCTTGATTAGTGCTAGATTAGGCGTTTTAGCGCATTGCTTTAGGGATTAGCCTAGAGTTAGGTGAGATTTGCACACCCTTTATCATTGGTGCTTGCAAGCACCTAGTGCTGTAAATCTGGGGGGTTGTAAATGATGCGAGACCCTCCAACCGAGTTTATGGAGTGGCTGCCGGTAGTTATGAGAGGAGGAGAGGCCCTCTATGTTTTGTCTAAGCTCTACCGAGTGGAAGCGACAAAGAGCATTTTGGAGAGGCAACGTAGTGACCTACTCGAGCATAGGGAGAGCCCATAAGCTATTTGCGGAATTACTTGACTGAGGAGCAAGTCCCTTGCACGAGCATTCTCTTGAGGCGTTCCAACAATGAGGACTAGGGAAAAAGGGTTGCTTTCCGATACCTCAAGATAAGTCACCGTGCGGGAGTTTACATTCTCTACCCTTTACATTCCACTTTATTTCTTGCGCTATTTTTCGTATTTACCTTTCCTAGAAATTGTCATGTGTAGTTGATAGGATTGGAACCAAGGGTGCAAAACTTTTGGATGGTAGAAATATAAATACATAGAAAAATCTAGTGCACATTTAAATAGAAATTAAAATAAGTTTTTATATATACTTGGAGCCTTAGTTTTTATAGCAACTAATGGTCCCTTCACCATCCCACAACTCACTAATAGTCTTATTCTTTTCATTACTATGCTATATATAGATTCCAATTGAATGACTAAACTAGAAGATCCTTGCCGGTTGTTATCCCAAAAGAGAACTTTCCTACCATTCCCCAGTTCTCACTTATTGTAGCCTATTTTTCCGGCTTGTGATGCCCACGTTATCTCTTCAAACAACTCGGAAGCAATATCTGTCGGAGGTGCTCATAGGTGTAGGGTTTGTGTACATGTATTTATAGAGATGAGTATGCATGTGTATAAGCATCTACACTGTACTGGTCTTTCCCATAAAAGTTATTATGCATAATGTTTGGCTTGTCTGTCTTAACTCTATAGTCAATAATCTGTTTCCATAGCTTGTGACATAATTTCAAATATCTCAAATTAGGAACATCTAAACTGCCAAAACTTTTACACATGCTAATAGTCTCCCAATTGGTCTGGATTTAACCGGTGTTATTCTTTCAGTAGTAGGTGAAGTCCGCGTCGATAGCCTTAGTGAATCTCAAGATCGGATTTGCTGCCCCGGTCCCTCGGATGTGCTCATAGAGGTAGGATTTATGTATGTGTATTTATAGGGATGAGTGTGCATGCATGTGAGTGCCTGCACTGGTCTTTTTTTAAAAAAAAAGAAAAATGGCTAAGTGATACCGATGTTGGTTATCGTTGTGGATCATTCCTTAAACAATTTGTCATATGTGTTGTAATCATCTCTAGAGCCAACATAGGGAATTTAATGAAAGACAAAAGGTAGACTTGTAGATGCTAATTAAGCATGATATACTATACCGAAATTTGGCCTTTTCCTTCTTCCTCCGTGTAGATGTCACGGTGCTCTTCCAAAACATTCCAAGTCCATGTTACCACTGCCTCTTAAATTTTCACTCTGACAACCTTTTATTTTCAGAGTATTAGACAAATGTCGTCCTATGTGTTCTACATGAAACTTTTGGCATACTACATTATAGACAGTTCAGATTTTCGATTTTTTGTAATGTCTCTGAACGCACAGTTATCGTGACGTTGGACTCTTCACGTTTCTCCAGGTCCAGGGTCTCTATCAATTCAAACGTCCTGTTTTATTCTAGATAGACTAGAAAACACATGACACTTTGACTTTTCATATTGTTTATTAATCAAACCCAATCAGCATCTTCTCCCCCAAGCAATGCATATCCTCGGAGTACTTTCTTAGATGTCTCCACAAAATTCTCTCTCAAAGAATTTTATATATCTTAAAACTTAAAACGAGTCTATATAAACAAAGAAAAAGGTTTCAATCAAAACAAAGGAATCTTGACCATACAACTCAACTACCACCACGCAAGGGTCCAAAGTCCAAACAAACACACACAGCCCATCCTTCCACGCCCAACTGCCCCTCAGAGAATCCCATGGCGGCCGGCGCATCGGCGAGCATCCCGTGCGTGCCGCTCAACACGGGCCACGCGATGCCCGTTCTGGGCTTCGGGACGGGCTCCTCCAGCACGCCGGCGGACCTGTCGGCCATCATCGTCGACGCCGTCCGCCTCGGCTACCGCCACATCGACACGGCCGCGCTCTACGGCACGGAGGGCGCGGTGGGCGCCGCCGTCGCCGACGCCGTCCGCGCCGGCGCCGTCGCCTCGCGGGAGGATCTCTTCGTCACGTCCAAGCTCTGGATCAACGACGCCCGCCCGGGCCGCGTGCTCCCCGCGCTCCGGGAGTCGCTGGCCCGCCTCGGCCTCGCCTATCTCGACCTCTTCCTGGTCCACTGGCCCGTCGCCGCCGACGAGGACAAGAAGCTCGTGCCGTTCGACATGGAGGGCGTCTGGCGCGGCATGGAGGAGTGCCACCGCCTGGGCCTCGCGAGGTCCATCGGCGTCAGCAACTTCTCCGCGGCAAAGATGTCCAGGCTGCTCTCCTTCGCCGCCGTGCCGCCGGCGGTGAACCAGGTTGAGTTGAACGTCGGCTGGCGGCAGGAGAAGGTCAGGGAGGTTTGCGCCAAGAACGGCGTCGTGGTCACCGCCTTCTCGCCGCTCGGCGCGTTCGGCACGGCGTGGGGATCCAACGCTGTCATGGAGAGCGGCGTGCTGCACGATGTCGCCGCCAGGAGAGGCAAGACGGTTGCTCAGGTAAACAGTTAAACACATAAGGGGAAAAGATTAGTTTTTTCCCCTGCTAATATAAAACTGTAAATTGGGGGTGCTAATTGTTCTGACCATTAGGAGAATAATGTTCTAGAATTATTACTGCAGTTTCTCCCATAAATTTTGTGACTTGTAGAATTATCCCGCACCTAGTCATTTGTGTAAATTGGATCACAAATCTGCTAACAGCGGCCGAAAACTGTCTGTGTGGTGTTCTCTTTATTATCCCTATATATAGTTTATCTGGAAAGAGCTCCTTATCTGAAAGAGACACCTTAACACCATATATTCCTAGCTTATCTGAAGTTGATAGGACTAGAAGTAGGTCAATCGGACTATTAAGATTTTTCAGAAAACAAATTGTAGGAATAAGTTTGTGACATTTTTATGAACCGGTCATCATGCATTTTGGTATCTAGGTGGCTCTGAGGTGGCTGCACGAGCAGGGGGTGTGCTTCGTGGCGAGGAGCTTCAACAAGGAGAGATTGAAGCAGAATATGGAGCTTTTTGACTGGGAATTGAACGAGGATGACAAGGTGGCGATCATGCAGATCCCGCAGCGGAGAGCATGCCATGGGGAGTTCTTTCTCTCATCAGATGGGCCATACAAGTCTCTCGAGGAGCTGTGGGATGGAGAGATATGAGAAATTCATGTTGCCAACATATATCCTTATTAAACTATTGATGAATTCCATATCTGCCGAAAATAGTATGCAACTATTGTATCTTTTGTCTGTTATTGGTAGTTGTGTTTTGGGAACATCTTCAGTCTGTTTCACGTACTTTTTCCCTGCCTTGTGCGCATCCAGAAATGTGATTGTAAATTTTTGTTTCAAGCGAATGTTTTTTTTTTGGAGGAGAGTACACACTACTCTCTAGTCCCTACTTAAAGAAGTACAAACGCCCGTAGGCGGACTAAGTAGCCATATATGCCTCCCAACTGGATCGAAGAGGGAACTCCGAGCCAAGTTATGCGCTTCATAGTTCGCTTCTGGCCCTTCATGGACAAACTCCATCTGGGTATTAGTTGGCCCTCGCGCCGTCCTCCGCGTAGGGGCGGCTCGGGCGGCGACTCGCACCCCTGGCCGCCGCCGCCCTCTTCTCTCCTCCGCCTCTCCTCGCCGCCGCCGGAGGGCGACGCCGGAAGTCCGGCCGGACCCCGGGATGGCGGCGGCGGGGACCATCCCTTCCTTTCCCCTCTCCTTTGGTGGGCGCGGACGCCATTGGAGGGTGGACGCCGCCGGCGGCCAGCTCTCGTCGACGGCGGCGCGCGCGGCCGGATCCGGCCTCTCCGCCCCCGGATCCGGGTTGCCCTTGGCCGATCCCGGCGCGCGGTGATGACTGCGGCCAGTGGAGGAGGTTGTGGGCGCGCGGCGGCGTGTGGGCCGGCGAGGCAGCGGAGGCGCGCAGGCCGGCGCACGCTCGGCTGGCGGGCGCGTCCGGCGAGGAGCATGAGGGGCACGGCCGGCGTCCAGGCAGCGGCCTGCGCGCGAGGCCGGCGGCGACGCAGTCGTCGCGCAACGATCCCTCGGCTCGGAGGGTAACAGATCCAACGCCTTCCTTGCTCCGTGTCGCCCCCATGGGGGCAATCTGGGTGGATTTCGCTAGCTGTCATGCAGCCGCCTTCCCCACGGGTTGGTGTCGTCCCTTTGCCGGCGGAACCTTGCTCCGGGTGGCGGTATTGGTCGACGGCGGCCAGAATGCATCTTGTCTTGCGGTGGCGGCGTCCTGTACGAAGATGATGGTGTCCTTCCGGTGTGGGCGACCTCTTCGTTGGCCGGGCACAGTGGTGACGGTGGTGGCGGCGATTTGGGAGAAATCCTTGTCTGGCATGTTTTGCCGGACCGGCGGCGGTGATGTATCCGTGACACTCACCTTGTTGAAAGCGCCGCTGAAGTCGTTGGTCAGACCGTTCCCTGTTGCGTCCGTGGTTGATCAAAAACTGGGTGAAAACCTAGCTTGGTTTCTCCAGGCCGGCGGCGGCAGTGGAGGCACGTCGTCGAAGTTCTTGTTCGCCATGGCCGGACAGTTCTCCCGTGTGGACACTATGTTCGGTATTCAGCTCAGGGCGGAGGAGGCATTGGATGGCGTAACAGTTCGGATGTTGGTTGGCAGTATCTGCACCAAGTATCTGCACTAAGTCTTCGTGCTGTTGCCTTGGAAGTAGCATCAATGGTGGTTGGTGTCCATCGTTTTCAGTTCTTCGTAAGGTCTGAGAAACGTGTAAGCGATCTTGGTGGTCATGTAGGACTACTAGAGCCCCCGGATGGGATGTAATTTTCTTGTTTTTTGGTTGGCCGTAGCCGTTTTGGTGAAGGCCGGGTAATATATTATCCATTATCTAAAAAAATGGACAAACTCCATCTTCTGAAAAGAAATCGCCTGTGCCTTGATCTCCTGGACGATTTGGCCATACACTCCCATCGACCTAGACTTAATGCTCCTGATAACACTGGCACAGTCGCGTGCAATGCGGACCTTGACCAAGAGTATCGCTGGCGAGTGCCATCCCTTCCCGGTAGGCCAAGGCCTCCAGTGACTCTGGCTCAGTGATGCCGCAAGACACCACGGCTGATGCCCCAATGAACCTCCCCTCGCTGTCTCGAGCCACAGCTGCGACTGCCGCCCGACCTGAATTTTTGGACACCGCTGCGTCTACATTGATCTTCATATGTCCTTCAGGTGGGGGGATCCACCTCGAGAGGGCTCTCCTATACTGCTGCCCCTCGCTTGCTCCCGGTGATGCCAAACCAAGTTCAGTCACGAACCTGTCGATGAAACAATGCGTGGATAGTGGACTCTGGAAAGCATTTTCATGGATAGCCTTCCTCCTAGCAAACCAGACAGCCCATAGGGTCACCACTACTCGCACCATGTCCTCCTGGGGTAAAGAGGAGGCGGCTATCGCTAGCCAAGCCCTTGCATCTTCCTCTCGGAGACCCCCAATGAAATCTGTAATATCCTCCTTCTCTAGAGCCCAAACACACTTGGACATGTTGCACTTGATCAGAGAATGTTTCCATGAATCCTTTGCCCCACAGATGGTGCAGACATCCAAAGGCCCTCACTTGCAACTTGGATGAGCATGGATTATGGCTAGGGGTGGTAAAGGGCCCTCACTTTTGTACTAGAAATTTTAAGGATCGGGCCGGATTAGGGCCGGGCCAAAATAATACTAGTTTTTGAGCTAAATTTTTTTAGGGTCAAGTTAAATTGTAAAGAAACAAATGGGCCATGATCCGTTACCACCCCTAACTATGGCTGAGTTATTTACCATCGACTTACACAAGAATATACCAGCATCATGTTATAACACTTAGGTTGGTTTTGATGGTAGGTTGTGGTTAAGATGAATAGGGTTGTTATGTGTTCCCAAAACATAATCTCGACAAATCCATTTTACTGGCAATATGGACGGATCATAGTATGTGTTACAAATCTTATTCTGCGCTGCTCCGATTGGAGACTAGAAGCACCACCGGAATTCGGCTGTTTGCCGTGTGCCTCCATCACACGGCAAAGCCCGTATTGCACACGGCAAAGGCTTTGTCGTGTGCTACACAAGGAAAAGGCTTTGCCGTGTGCTGCACAAGGCAAACAGCCCATGACAAACGCCGGCCGGCAAAGGCGGGTTTGCCGTGGGCCATTTGTCGGGCACACGGCAAAGCCTTTGCCGTGGCCCACGACAAAGGTGTCGGTCCATTAATGGTAGCGGCACGGCCGTTAACGGGCCGGGCACTTTGCCATGGACCACGGCTGCCTGGCACACGGCAAAGGCTTAACCTTTACCGTGTGTCTTGTCCTGGCACACTGCAAAGACTGGTCACTTTGCCGTGGGCCAGGCCAAGGCACACGGCAAAGCCTGGTCACTTTGCCATGTACCGGGTCCAAGCACATGGCACAGTGACCTACAGAATTCCAGTATGGTCACTTTGCCGTGCGTCAGGCCCCAAACAGAGGCCTATATTTTTACATTTTCATGTAAATGAGACCATACAGAGGCCTGTTTTTTTTACATTTTCATGTAAATAAGACCCCCAACGATAAATGACGGTCCCGGACCCCAAGCACCCACTGAGGCTGCGACTGTGACGAACCGGATTCTCACCGACGAGAACCCGACTCCCTGTACCCTTGAGATAGTCCCAGGAATAGCAGCTATCTCGTACAGAACTCATCTCAGTCGAATATCACATCCATACAACGATAAAAGACACATTACACGACATATATAAAGACAAAGTGTCTAGTACAAGCCCTCTGGGCTAAATCGACAATGAGAAACATCTGCGCAGCGGTAGCTAGAACTTCAGGGTCCACTCCTCCACAGGCATCCTTGAGCGTAGCGCACACCCTTCAGTCGTACCACCCGTCCTGGTTGAACTCGTGGTCGGGGTCTTCACCTGAGAACCCAAAGTCTGTCCCCAAGGAAATGGGACAGGTCCACGTCACCAACCATAATATGATGCAAGCTTTAAAGTGGCCTATTCTAAGGTATAGAAATATTCAAGGTTTGAGCCAGGGTTTCCTTATGCAAGCAGCAGCAATAACCCAAAATACATCTCATCACCAACTCCTTCTCACACACACACATCCACTCCCCAAAACCAACCATCAGCCTCACATTTTTCCCCATCGGGCTCGTCCTGCCACGGCAGGTTCCCGCAATTCATTATCCACCAATCACCTTTCACTCACTAGTCGACTCGGTGAGCTCCCTCCCCACCTTGTCTCAACAGCCTCAGCTGGACCAATCTCTCATAACCCGAATCAAGGATGAGGTATGACAAGTGGGTCCCATACGTCAGCGCAGTTAAAAGAAAAAGAAAAAGAATTAAACGATGGCTGGGCTGGAATTGGGCCGAAAGCGACTGGGCCGGAAGAGTTCAAGGTGGTTAAACAGACTTAAACGCGAGCATTCGGCCCACGAAGGGGTGGCTGCTGGATTCGCTCTGGTGGACCAAGTCCACCGTGGACCGTGGGTGTGGTCCACGTGAGCCGGGTGCACGGGATCAATCTGCGGCCGACTCGGGATCTTCTGTGGGTGCGGTGTGTGATGCTGGTGTGGTCCTGCGTGTGGCATGGCCACGGCGCGACGCGACGCGCGCGCGGCGCGCTCCAGAACGCGCCGCCGGCGAAGTTCGTCGGCGGTTAACGCCGGAAACAGCTCGGCTCGGGCCAAGACCGGTCGGAAAAGCTCGGCTAGGTTTCGGGGGTTCGATTTGGAAGGTTAAAGGCGAACGATTTGGTGGGTAGGGGTGCTTCCGTCGCGAGCAGTGGCGGTGCGGCCATGAACGCCGGCGAGCACGACGACGACACAAGTTTCGGTGCAAAAGTGCTCGGAAAGGGGGTATGCGTGCGCGCGTGTGGCTCCAGCGGCTGCTGGGACGCTTCTGGGTGCGCATGCGCGGGCTCGTGGTTGCCCACGGCCACGCATGGCCTCGGCGTTCGCGCGCGGCGAGCAGAGCTTGGCCGCGGCGGGCCTCGGCTGCGGGTAACAAGGCGTCGGCGGGCTGCGAGAGGGTTCGGCGGCGACGGGATCCTGCAGAAGATGATGGCCACGACACGAAGGTCGGGTTCCAGGGGGCTAGCACGGCTGCGGCGGCGGAAATTGCCGGAGACAGAGAAGAAGGGGGCTCCGCGGTTAGCTCACCTAGGGATCAGTAGGGGTACGCTGCAGCTTGGTGTAGTGCTCGTCGTGGCTTGGCGAAGCTCGTGCGCTTCCTCCCGTCCCTGGTCCGGCTCCCCTTCGGCGGCTTCACGAGCGGTGGCGATGACTTCGGCGGCGGTGACGCGAAGAAGACGACCGGCTTCTCTTCTACCCTCGGCTTCTCCTCCACTGGCTTCCTCGACTCCCTCCCCCACTCCTTCCCCCTCGAATTGGATCTGGAAACCCCCACGGGGCTGCGGCGGCTTGAACAGGGAGAAGGCCGGCGGGGGTGATTTATAGGCGATGGCGCTAGGGCTCCGCGGGCACGAACGGCGGGATGGGAAGCTCGCGCGGCGGCGGACACGCGGCGCGATCGCATCGGGCCGCACAGGGGCTCGGGTAGTTGGGAGTCACGGGCGTGCGCTCGGGAGAGAGAGAGAGCGCGGCGAGAGGTGGACGATGACGCGGGGAGGATGGAGCTGACAGGCGGGGCCCGCCTGTCAGTGGGAGAGCGAGCGACGCGGAGGCGACGCGGTGAAGGGGAGATGGTTGGGCCGCAGCTGGGCCGAATGGCCGAGCGGGCCGGTTGGGTTGCTGGCTCGGGAAAGGAGTTGAAGGGTGAAAGATGGACTTTGGCTTCGGGAATTCGGCCCACGAACAGTTAGATAGGTTGACAATTAGTTTGGCCAATTAGAGTTTGAATTCAAATCTAGAATTTGAATTCAAACCAACCAAAAATCCAAATAAATCCAAATAACTCCAAATCACACTATTTCATCCTTAGCACTTCAAATTGATTTTAAATTTGAATTTAAATTGCCTAGGAATTTAGGGAGCAAAAAGAAGACACTCTTATATGTTTGTTTGCATGCACACAATTCCACCAATTTTTTTTTAAATTCGCATTTTTGCACCCAACAAAATCCTTGGGGAAATTTTTGGGTTGTTACAGTCTCCCCCACTCACAAGAATCTCGTCCTCCAGATTTGTGATTACCTATGGCTTAAACAAGTGGGGGTATTTCTCTTTCAGCACTGACTCCTTCTCCCAAGTGGCTTCCCTTTCTGAGTGATTGCTCCACTGTACTTTGCAAAACGGGATAGCTGTGCTTCTGGTCTCTTTGACTGCTCTGTCTAGTATCCTCTCCGGGTACTCCAGATACTCCAAGGTGTCTTGCAGGTCTAATGCCTCTGTCTTGATCTCATGTTCCGGTACTCTCAGACACTTCCTCAGCTGAGATACGTGGAACACTGGGTGTACTCCCGCTAGTTCCTCTGGTAGGTTTAGCTTGTAGGCCAGCTTCCCTATCCTCTCCAGTATCTGGTACGGTCCAACAAAACGGGGTGCTAGCTTTCCTTTCACTTGGAATCTTTTATGCCCTCTGAGGGGTGACACTTTTAAGTAGACGAAGTCTCCTACTTCGAACTCTAGATCTCGTCTCCTTTTATCTGCATAGCTCTTTTGTCGGCTCTGAGCTGCCTTCAGGTGCTCTCGGATCTTGGCCACATTTTCTTCTGCCTCTACAATCATGTCAGGCCCAAAGAATGTTCGTTCTCCCACCTCTGACCACATTAGAGGTGTTCTGCATTTTCTGCCATATAGTGCCTCAAAGGGTGACATCTGTAGGCTGGCCTGGTAGCTGTTGTTGTAGGAGAATTCTGCATAAGATAGACTCTTCTCCCAGTCTGTGCTGTAAGCTAGAACACATGCCCTCAACAAGTCTTCAAGAACTTGGTTCACTCTTTCGGTCTGCCCATCTGTCTGAGGGTGGTAAGCTGTGCTATACACCAAGGTTGTCCCAATGGCTTGATGTAGGCTTTGCCAGAATTGAGCTGTGAATTGTGGTCCTCTGTCTGACACAATACTTCTTGGTGCCCCATGCAGCTTGAGAATGTTGTCTATATATAACTCTGCTAGTTTGCTTACTGAGTGCGTGCTTTTGACTGGTATAAAGTGAGCTACTTTTGTCAGTCGATCAACTATGACCCAAATGGCATCATTCCCTTTCTGAGTGCGAGGTAGGCCAACCACGAAGTCCATGCTAATATCTTCCCACTTCCACATTGGAATTTCCAGTGGTTTCAGCAGTCCTGCTGGTCTTTGATGTTCTGCTTTGATTCTTCGACAAGAGTCGCACTTGGCTACATACTCTGCTATGTCCTCTCTCATCTTCTTCCACCAGAACTTATCCTTCAGATCCTGATACATCTTGGTGCATCCTGGGTGTATCGAGTACTTGGACTCGTGAGCTTCTGAGAGAATTGTTCTCCTGATTTCCTTGTCCTGTGGTACACAGATACGGTCTTTCAGCCATACTGTCCCTGCTTCATCAATCCGGATGTCAGGTGCTACTCCTCATTGAATATACTCTCTTACTTCTTGGATTTCTGGACACTTCCCTTGAGCTTCTTTGATTTGGTCTCCTAGGTTGTACTCTACTCTCATTTCCTGGGGTTTTCCTTCTTCTACTAGCTCGAGTTTCAGCACGTACATCTCTTTTGCTAGTTCTGGCTGACTTCCTGCTATCATCAAGTTGTTACAATAACTCTTTCGACTTAAGGCATCTGCCACGACATTAGCTTTGCCAGGATGGTAGTGTATCTCCAAATCATAATCTTTGATCAGTTCTAACCATCTTCTTTGCCTCAGGTTCAGTTCAGATTGGGTGAAGAAATACTTCAAACTTTTGTGATCTGTGTAGATATCGCACTTGTTGCCAATCAGATAGTGCCTCCAAATCTTCAATGCATGTACCACTGCTGCCAGTTCCAAGTCGTGCGTGGGGTAGTTTTCTTCATGTTTCCTCAGCTGCCTCGATGCATAAGCAACAACCTTGCCCTCTTGCATCAGAACACATCCCAAACCTTGTCTTGAAGCATCGCAGTAGACTACGAAGTGTTTGCGAATATCTGGCAGGGTCAATACTGGAGTTGTAGTGAGTTTGTGTTTGAGTTCTTGGAAACTTCTTTCACATTTGTCCGTCCACTCGAATGGGACATTGTTCTTGAGTAGTTCGGTCATTGGCTTGGCAATTTTGGAGAAGCTCTCAATGAATCTTCTATAGTATCCTGCTAATCCCAGAAAGCTCTGGATCTCCGTGACACTCTTCGGCTTCTTCCATTCTGCTACTGCCTCAATCTTTTCTAGGTCGACTGCTACGCCCTCAGCTGTCAACACGTGACCCAAAAAGGCTACTTTCTCTAACCAAAATTCACACTTGCTGAACTTTCCGTAGAGTTGATGCTGCCTCAGCTTCTCTAGTACGATCCTCAGATGCTTCTCATGTTCTTCGGCCGTTTCTGAGTAAACTAGTATATCGTCAATGAACACCACTACGAATTTGTCTAGTTCCTCCATGAATACTTTGTTCATCATGTTCATGAAGTAAGCAGGTGCATTGGTCAATCCGAAAGACACAACGGTGAACTCGTACTGCCCGTACCGAGTCACAAAAGCTGTCTTGGGAATGTCACCTTCTCTAATCTTCATCTGGTGGTATCCCGATCTCAGATCAATCTTACTGAAGTACTTGGCTTTCTTTAACTGATCTAGAAAGTCATCAATCCGAGGTAATGGGTACTTGTTCTTGATCGTCACTGCGTTCAGGGATCGATAGTCTACGCACATGCGCATTGATCCATCTTTCTTCTTCACAAACAACACTGGCGATCCCCATGGGGATGCACTTGGTCGAATCACACCGCTTTCAAGCATCTCTTTCAGCTGCTTCTTGAGTTCCTCTAGCTCTTCCACTGACATTCTGTACGGTCTCTTGGCAATAGGCCCTGTGCCTGGTTGTAGTTCGATTATGAACTCTACGTCTCGGTCAGGTGGTAGTCCTGGTAGTTCCTCGGGAAACACGTCAGGATACTCACACACCACGGGCACTTCTTCGATTGTCTGTTTCTCAATAGAGTACACCAATTGTCTCAGAATACATGTTTTAGATTTCTTCCCTGTTTTCCTTCTTTGTGGTTCTGCTGTTACTTTGACTCCGCCAGGGTGTGTCAACTCAACGGTTCTGGGTGAGCAACTGATTATTCCTTTGTGCTTCGTAAGCCAGTCCATTCCTAGTATCACGTCAATTCCGTCTGACTTCTGGACTGTCAGGTCCCCTACGAATTCCTGCCCTCCTATCGTCAGACTAACTGCTGGGCACTCTAAGGTGCACTTAAGCTCTCCTAAGGGAGAAGTGGTGACTATGGGTCTAGCTTTAGGTATTGTCGGGGGTGACTGCTCTCTTACAAACTTTGTCGAGATATAAGATCCAGTTGCTCCAGAGTCAAACAATATCAAAGCTGGAATGCCATTTACTAAAAACTCACCGAGCACAACGTCGGGAGCGTCCTCGGCTTCTTCCTCTGTCAGGTGGTTGAGGCATCCCCTTTGTGCTGTTGCTGGCTGCTTGTCCTGTCCTCCAGGTGCCGGTGCCTTGGCTGGGGTTTGTTTGTTCTTCTTCTCCGGACAGTCAAAGGACTTGTGACCGGGCTTCCCACAAGCAAAACAGACCACTGTGGTCCCTCCACCAATTCTGGGTGTGTTCTTCAGCTTCCAGTTGGGGTTTTCCTGACTTGAATAGCTGTGGTTTCTGTTACCAAAGCTGTTGTAGTTGTTACCTCTGCTGCCAAAACTGTTGCTGTTACTGCCTCGGTTACCCTGGTAGCTGTTTCTGTTGAACCCTGAGCTTCCTTGGCTGTTGCTCTGCTGAAAGCTTCTCCTGAGCATGTTGCTCTGGCCACTCCTCGGCCTCTGACTCAGTCGGTGATTGTGCAACTGTTCAGCCTTCCTTTTCTTCTCTCGCCAGGTATCTTCAAGACCCACTCTTTCCTTCTCAACTGCGATAGCCCTGTCAATCAGCTCTCTCAGTGACTTGTGTGAACTCGCTGCGAGTGCTGTCCTCAGACCTCTGTGCAAACCACGCTGGAACCAAAACTGCTTCTTCTTCTCAGTGTTTACGTCCTTAGGAGCGTACCTTGACATCTTAGCAAAGTGTCGAGCGTACTCAGCTACAGACAAACTTCCTTGGGTCATTGTCCTGAATTCCATTGCTTTATGCACCATGACTTGTTCTGGAATGTGGTATTCTTTGAAAGCTTCACAAAACTCTAGCCACGTGATCTGAGCTGGGTTCGCATGAGAGTCACAGTAGCTCTCCCACCACGCTTTCGCTGCTCCTTCAAGCTGGTGCGCCGCAAGGGCCACACATTCCTCTTCAGTGTAGTCTGTCAGATCCAGCTTCGTCTCGATGGTACGCAACCAGTCGTGTGCATCGAGTGGTTCGTCCGAGTAGTCGAAGGTGGGTGCTTTCAGCCTGATGAACCTTTCAATCTTCCTTTGTAGGTCTTCTTCACGGTGTCCCTGACGGTTCTGGTTCTGGTTTCCCTGCATCTGTTGCATAGCTTGCATCATCTGTGTGTTGGCCTGTGCCATCTGTTGCATCAGCTGTGTTTGAGTAGTCATTACTTCTGCCAAGTTGGGCGGTGGCGGTGGTTGCTGGTTGTTCTGCTGGTTCTGCTGGGGTTCCACTGCTGGTTCTTCCATTTCCACTTCCTGTTCTTCTCCTGGTGCATTGTTCTCGGGCTGGAGCACGCCTGCTGCGCGTCCGCGGCCTCTGCCTCTAACTGCAACTGTCGCCCTTCCGCGACCACGACCTCTGCCTCTAACTGCCATTGCTGCCTCTTCTTGCTCAGCTTCCTCAAAACGTGCAAGCAGTCGGTTGGATCTTCGGATCGACATCTTGCTGTATTTTCATAGAGCGGGTTTAGTGGCGGTCGGTAATGGTTAGGTTAGCGTAACTAGAGTAGGAGCTGCACACATGAAATAGACTCAACACTAAAGTACACTCATGATGAACAACAATAAAACTGCAAGAACAGCCATAAAGATCGATCATTCATTACAGCATTACACCCTAGACATGAGTACTATCCCGAGGCCAGCTCCTGGAACCTTGAGGATTAGTACATCTAAGCGAATGCTACATCGTGGCTGAGCCAAAAGGTGGTCATGATCTACTAAGTCTAAACATCTGCTCAAAAGATAGATACAAGTCTCATCACCACTGCTGACATCTGCTGATACTGTCTACTGCATCTGTCTCTTACTGCTGAAAGTGCCTGTGAGGCGCGCTGCCAACCTCACAGCCTCGGTCTCTATCTGCTGCTTGATCACTGCCTGTCGTTGTGGAGGGTGTCCGTGAGGCGCGCTGCCAACCTCACTGTGTCCACCTCAGGTCCTGCCAACTGCTGCTCTAGGTGTGCCAGTTCCTGTCTCAGTCTTGTCATCTCGGGAGTAAGGGTTCGAGCCTCAGGTGGTGGTATCGGCTCAACTCGGCTGGGTGAGACTCTGTAGTTCTCTGTCTTGGGTTCAACTCTGTGTTCTTCTGGTAGTCCTTGGTTCACTGCGATCATTTCTGCTACCCTTTTCCTGTCTGATCTTACCCAACTACTAAGGGTTCTTCGAGCTTCATCCTTCACCATAATCTGTTGAAGACTCAGGTACTTCATCAGCTGGTAGTTTCGTCCACTCTTCTCTTTGTAGCTATCCACCTCTTCTTGGAGTTCTGAGTTGTGACTGTCCAACCAGTATACTTCTTCCCTCAGACCTTCTATCTCTTCTTCCTTGGCTGCCAGTTCCTTGTCTTTTTCTGTGAGCTGATCCTCCAGGCGGACATCTCGAGCATGGTGAGTTGCTCGGATCAGTCCTGCCAACTGCCTGTTGTTGCGAGCTTCGTACTCCAAGATTCTGACTTCCCTTGTTTTAGCTCTGAGTTGCTCCTCAAGTAAGGCGATCCTGTTGTCCTTCTCCATGAGCTGGATGTCCTGCTTCCATACCCTCTCTTTCAGCTTGGCAACTTTCTCCTCTAAGCCAATGTTCAAGTACTCCTGCTCAATCATGCACTGAACTGAGGTCCGTAGAGTCACGTTCCGCTCTCGATCTGCTGCGTGGGCCTGCGAGCTGACTGCGTCTCTGTCTGTCGGATCTTCAAGAGCCCGCGGTAGGTACCGGAAACGAGTGTGGCTGAGCTGACTCTGGTACACAAGTGTGGCAAGTCGGAGTATCCTCATGGCTATAGTCTGCACTGCCCGACTGAAGGTGCTGTCGCTGGTAGCTGCCCGTAGCATCAGTGACCTTGGTCGTCCAGGGATATTGGGTACTACCATCTGCAACCGGGTGTGTACTCCCTCACCAGGTCCGTAGGTCCATCCCTCGTAGAATACGTTGTCCACGTCTATCCCCACTGTACGCAGCTCCTCCCTCAGTAGCATTGCCAAACCTCCACAGTCTGCTCCTGTGGTCCTGATCTCCCGTCGTTCATCTGCTGATCTTCCTTCCATCTGCCAGACAGTTAGTGGGTTGTTAGGAAGTTAGCGAGTTAGTAAGCTAAGGTAAGGGTAAAAGTTTTGCAAATAGTTGAGTTATACTTATATATAGTTTTCTAACAGTCCAAGGGGTTTCATATAGAATAGAGGACTCAGTTAGAGCTTCTGTCCTAAGTTTCCGTTCTATGGGTTACGCGCTACGGTCAAGTATGGCTCTGATACCAACTGTGACGAACCGGATTCTCACTGACGAGAACCCGACTCCCTGTACCCTTGAGATAGTCCCAGGAATAGCAACTATCTCGTACAGAACTCATCTCAGTCGAATATCACATCCATACAACGATAAAAGACTCATTACACGACATATATAAAGACAAAGCGTCTGGTACAAGCCCTTTGGGCTAAATCGACAATGAGAAACATCTGCGCAGCGGTAGCTAGAACTTCTGGGTCCACTCCTCCACATGCATCCTTGAGCGTAGCGCACACCCTTCAGTCGTACCACCCGTCCTGGTTGAACTCGTGGTCGGGGTCTTCACCTGAGAACCCAAAGTCTGTCCCCAAGGAAATGGGACAGGTCCACGTCACCAACCATAATATGATGCAAGCTTTAAAGTGGCCTATTCTAAGGTATAGAAATATTCAAGGTTTGAGCCAGGGTTTCCTTATGCAAGCAGCAGCAATAACCCAAAATACATCTCATCACCAACTCCTTCTCACACACACACATCCACTCCCCAAAACCAACCATCAGCCTCACATTTTCCCCATCGGGCTCGTCCTGCCACGGCAGGTTCCCGCAATTCATTATCCACCAATCACCTTTCACTCACTAGTCGACTCGGTGAGCTCCCTCCCCACCTTGTCTCAACAGCCTCAGCTGGACCAATCTCTCATAACCCGAATCAAGGATGAGGTAAGAAAGCAGTTTCCCATGCTAGCCGGGGCTTCTCAGAAATGGGTCGTCCGTAACCGTGGACACGGCTATACGTATAGTTTACACTCTGCAGAGGTGGCACTCCAGGAATCCATCCGGGCTGCAAGGCTAGTCCGCAACCAACCTGAGACGCAGCCCACAGCAAAGACCCTAAACAGTAACGGCGCCAATCCTGTCTCCCTGGGCTCGGGAAACATCCGATCTAACATCTGCCCCAGGGTCGTGAAACCTTCCCACCGGGGCCAGTCGGGGGCCGTGGTAAATCAGGGAGATTACGCCGCAACGAATCCCCCCTACACATATCATGCTTGATTCTCCTACAGTCTCGGCGCCGCACTAGAGTAGGCTTGCTGGAACCCTCCCCATACTGGGTAGATGGTGAGCACGGTATTTCCCAAGTCCAAAGTGGGGGCACGACTCGGTCCTTAATTATCGGTAAAGCGAGTATCTGCATCACAAGCGATCCGCCGCAACGGTCCGCAATCAGCACCCATAACAGGTATTGCCGCCCAAACTCCTCGGGTACTCACCGAGTACCAATCCCCAAGTATCCAGTAACCATGTACCCGCAACAGGTACCCCATAGGGACTGCCCGAGTGCAGCCCCTCAGCACCTCGATCAACGATCGAGTTGTTATTACTCGCTTACACCGCCTAGCTGCACTACTCCTCCCAAACCACCCCCAACTCACGCCAAGAGGATCAATCACAACCATCCCAACACATGCATAGCATAGCATATATCATAAAGGGAGTAGTAGGTAGCAAGGTAACAGGATATTAACAAAGGCAGTGCAGGTTTATCATGCGAGTAAAGTAAAGCGCTAGCATACTAGTTTGCATGTCTAATAGGTATTTCAGAGATGGTCGGGTGTGAACCTGGGCAAAGGTCTTCGTCCTCGTCAAAGCAGTTGTTGTAGTGGTCCGGCTCCTCCTGACTCTCCGGAGCTCCTAGGGTCGCGAAAAATAAAATAAGACGCGACTACTAGCAAAGAAACACTAAGATAGCGACGAAAGAAGACCCAAATAACACCAAACTCTACACTAACGTGTAGATCATGATTTTAGAAAAATATAGAAACTGGTTTCATATTTTTCTGAGCTACGGTTGATTTATTATTAATTTTACAAGTTTAAATCATTTTCTGAAAATAATAAATAATTTCCGAAAAAGAAAACAGACAATTAATTAGCCTGCTGACGTCAGCATGACGTCATGCTGACGTCAGCAGTGGGGTCCGCCTAGGATGACGTCAGCAGTGGGCCCTGCTGACGTCAGCGTTGACCGGTCAACGGTCAACGGGGTCAACGGTCAATGGTCAGCGGGTCAACACAGGTCAGTGGGCCCCATGTGTCAGTGACTCGCAGAGTATGACAAGTGGGTCCCATACGTCAGCGCAGTTAAAAGAAAAAGAAAAAGAATTAAACGATGGCTGGGCTGGAATTGGGCCGAAAGCGACTGGGCCGGAAGAGTTCAAGGTGGTTAAACAGACTTAAACGCGAGCATTCGGCCCACGAAGGGGTGGCTGCTGGATTCGCTCTGGTGGACCAAGTCCACCGTGGACTGTGGGTGTGGTCCACGTGAGCCGGGTGCACGGGATCAATCTGCGGCCGACTCGGGATCTTCTGTGGGTGCGGTGTGTGATGCTGGTGTGGTCCTGCGTGTGGCATGGCCACGGCGCGACGCGACGCGCGCGCGGCGCGCTCTAGAACGTGCCGGCGGCGAAGTTCGTCGGCGGTTAACGCCGGAAACAGCTCGGCTCGGGCCAAGACAGGTCGGAAAAGCTCGGCTAGGTTTCGGGGGTTCGATTTGGTAGGTTAAAGGCGAACGATTTGGTGGGTAGGGGTGCTTCCGTCGCGAGCAGTGGCGGTGCGGCCATGAACGCCGGCGAGCACGACGGCGACACAAGTTTCGGTGCAAAAGTGCTCGGAAAGGGGGTATGCGTGCGCGCGTGTGGCTCCAACGGCTGCTGGGACGCTTCTGGGTGCGCATGCGCGGGCTCGTGGTTGCCCACGGCCGCGCATGGCCTCGGCGTTCGCGCGCGGCGAGCAGAGCTCGGCCGCGGCGGGCCTCGGCTGCGGGTAACAAGGCGTCGGCGGGCTGCGAGAGGGTTCGGCGGCGACGGGATCCTGCAGAAGATGATGGCCACGACACGAAGGTCGGGTTCCAGGGGGCTAGCACGGCTGCGGCGGCGGAAATTGCCGGAGACAGAGAAGAAGGGGGCTCCGCGGTTAGCTCACCTAGGGATCAGTAGGGGTACGCTGCAGCTTGGTGTAGTGCTCGTCGTGGCTTGGCGAAGCTCGTGCGCTTCCTCCCGTCCCTGGTCCGGCTCCCCTTCGGCGGCTTCACGAGCGGTGGCGATGACTTCGGCGGCGGTGACGCGAAGAAGACGACCGGCTTCTCTTCTACCCTCGGCTTCTCCTCCACTGGCTTCCTCGACTCCCTCCCCCACTCCTTCCCCCTCGAATTGGATCTGGAAACCCCCACGGGGCTGCGGCGGCTTGAACAGGGAGAAGGCCGGCGGGGGTGATTTATAGGCGATGGCGCTAGGGCTCCGCGGGCACGAACGACGGGATGGGAAGCTCGCGCAACGGCGGACACGCGGCGCGATCGCATCGGGCCACACAGGGGCTCGGGTAGTTGGGAGTCACGAGCGTGCGCTCGGGAGAGAGAGAGAGAGCGCGGCGTGAGGTGGACGATGACGCGGGGAGGATGGAGCTGACAGGCGGGGCCCGCCTGTCAGTGGGAGAGCGAGCGACGCGGAGGCGACGCGGTGAAGGGGAGATGGTTGGGCCGCAGCTGGGCCGAATGGCCGAGCGGGCCGGTTGGGTTGCTGGCTCGGGAAAGGAGTTGAAGGGTGAAAGATGGACTTTGGCTTCGGGAATTCGGCCCACGAACAGTTAGATAGGTTGACAATTAGTTTGGCCAATTAGAGTTTGAATTCAAATCTAGAATTTGAATTCAAACTAACCAAAAATCCAAATAAATCCAAATAACTCCAAATCACACTATTTCATCCTTAGCACTTCAAATTGATTTTAAATTTGAATTTAAATTGCCTAGGAATTTAGGGAGGAAAAAGAAGACACTCTTATATGTTTGTTTGCATGCACACAATTCCACCATTTTTTTTTAAATTCGCATTTTTGCACCCAACAAAATCCTTGGGGAAATTTTTGGGTTGTTACAGCGACCACGGCCCCGGTCCCCCAGGCATCTACGAAGGCTGCGAAGGCCACTGTTGGCTGTCGTTGCAACCCAAATCCGACCACCAATACTCGGGAATAAATGAGGTTTTAAGCAACATTCCATGTACTTAGGTTTTGTTTCTAATAAAGTTCCATGAGTTTTGGTGAGTGTCACTTGTGCAGGTACAACTATGACAAATACGTGCTATTGGGGCCGAAAATGATCGAATCGGCCGAACGACTCCGTTCGGCCGGTTAACCCCCTTAGCCGTGCATGCCACGGGAGTCGTCCACATCAACGAGCATCAAACGAACACGTCACACGCCACATGGACGACCGCCAACTCATCTCGGAGCACCGCCACATCAACCTGGGCCCATACAGCACGAAGTACACCATCAGAGGCCGGCCCAGGGAGTCCACATAGCAGAGGCGGTGCAGGGGACGGGCCTATGCCTCCGGCCCAGTTCGGGCGAACTGGAGGGTTCGGCCGAACCGCCCCCAGCTGCCAAACTGACCCTGGGGCTGCATCCTGGCCCTTGGTGGCCGAGGCGGTGCATCCCTCGGTTCGGCCGAAACGGGGAGTTCGGCCGAACCGAGGAATTCGGCCGAACCGCCTACCTGCCGCCTCTAGCTGCCTTGGCGGTCACCCAAGCTCAACCGCCATCACTTGCTATAAAAGGAGGTGTCCAAGCCCTGGTTTCACACACATCAAGCCAAGGAGCTCATTTCCACTTTCGTTCTAGTAGAGTTAGGATAGTTTAGTTGAGAGTTAGAGTTGAGTCGAGCTTTGCCTCGGAGGTTCCGGAGTCGTCTTCAGAAGCTCTGGTATAAGCTCTTGTATCTTTTACTTTTCCTTTGTAAGACTTTGAGTTATCAATATAGTTATCTTTATCACTTGCCTTTGTCATTATTTATAGCTTGCTTCTACTTTATTCTAGTTCCATCTATATCTTGTTTAGACTATAGTCAGTTATAGTTCTAGTGCTTGTAGTTCTTGTTTAAGTCTTTGTCTTGGATGGTTCTTCGATCTTGCTTGATACTAGAGGTGAATTGTCACCAAGAGTATTGACAAGGTTGCTTGCTCTTGCTAGCAGAGTAAGTAGTTGTTGACTAGTGTAGGAGTGGTTCCTAGACTAGCCAGTGACCTTAGTTTATTCCCATCGCAACGGAGGTGGTGACAGCCCTTTCGGTCTTCGTAGCCCATCACGTTAGTTCCGGTCCGTAGGATCCCCCAGTTGGGAATTGGTGGCACCCCTTCTCATCCCTTTATGTGTGTCACGGGTTCCCTTGTCCCGAAGCTAAGACAATAGAGTTAACCCAGATCTCCTAGTGCTGGCTCTATAGCCGCTGTATCTCTAAGCTAGAGTGACATAGGTAGATAATGTATCCAGGAGTCCTCTATCTCTTCTCGTTGTCCTCCCAGCTATCTATCTCTTCTCTCCCTTACCAGAGTATCCCTTGAGCTGTGTGTCCGGTACATCCACTCCTATTCAATACCGTTATCCCCTGTCTTGTCTAGTCGTGTACCCTTCTCTGGTAGTCTCGAATATCTGTTCACTAGTATTATTGCCAAAGCTTCCCTGCGGAAATATAAATTACGATACCTCGAGATACTCCCAGGTGAAGTGCTACAGCGGTGATTCTGTGCGCTTGCAGAATATTTCTATATTTTTCTAAGCCATAAGGAAAACCACTGAAACACTCCTTACCCCAGTACCAGGATTCTCAATTCTGATATTGGATCGTAAGAAGTGCCAACAAGCATTTCTGGCGCCGTTGCTGGGGAAGCATTTGGCTAGATTACTTTGACATTTTATCTTGAGCTATCTTAGTTGAGTACCGCTACTCAAGCGGGTTTATCCTTGATTTGTTCGTTGGTCTTTGTGGAACAGAGCAGTGCATGACTGGTTTCCAACTGCCGTCAAACTTCCAAGAAAATCCTGAGTCTCTTGTGAGGAAAGTGCGACCCCGTGTTGTACCTCCTCAGAAGCAACTCACTCCGACGAACCCAGTCCTTCCCGTCGTGATCCCAGCTTCATCGAGGATGGCCGGCAAGACAATCCGCGAGTTCTCCGCTCCATCAAGTGAGAATGTGCGTACCGGACCAGCTCCACTAGTCGGAGATGGTAGTTTCGAGCTGAAGCCAGCCCTCATCAACATGGTGCAGGCTAGCCCGTTCTGCGGCAAGCCACACAAAGACGCCAATGCTCATCTCCAGCATTTCCTGGAGATATGCAACACCTTTAGCATACACGGAGTAAGTATGGATGCCATTCGCCTTCGTTTATTTCCATTCTCATTACTAGGCAAGGCAAAACAATGGTTTTATGCTAACCGCGAAGCTATAGATATTTGGGATAAATGCACTAGCGCTTTCTTGCTAAAATTCTTTCCGGTTGGGAAAACCAGCGCCCTCCGAACAAAATAGCTAGTTTCCAGCAGTTAAAAGTTGAAACAGTCCCGGAGGCATGGGATCGCCTCCAGGACTATATATCTGCTTGTCCTCACCATGGTATGCAGAGTTGGTTCATAATCCAAACATTTTATCACGGGCTGAGAAGTTCTACCCGTGAGTATTTGGATGCTGCTGCTGGAGGCTCATTCTTCTCTCTTGAGGAGACTCGTGCGAAGGCCCTCATACAGAAGATGGTCGAGAACCAAGGTTGGTCCGATGACCGGACTCAACCGAAGACCCGCGGAGTTCACCAAGTTGAAGCTCTGGACATGCTCGCTGCCAAGATGGACCTCCTGATGAAGAAACTGGAGGCCCATGCTCAAGAAACGGTGCAAGCCATGGACGCTCGCATGACCCGCGAAGTCTGTGGCAACACTGGCCATTCGGGGAATGACTGCCCCGAAACGCGAGAAGATGCCCACTATGTCAACAACTCCAACAACAATGGGTACCGACCGAACAACTACGGCAATCAAGGCTGGAATTCGTGCCCACACCTCCCGTATGAGAGGCCTCAACAAGGTAACAATTACAATTCCAGCAATTTCAATAATCAGCCATCTCTTAGAGATCTTATGTTTGGCCAGATGAAAATAACTGGAAACATCAATAAAAAGCTTGCTGCTAACGATAAAACTCTGGAAAGCAAAGACTCTAGGATGGAATCATTTTCTTCTGCTATGAAAAATCAACTGAGCTTTAACAAAATGATAGAAACACAAATTGCTCAGTTAGCTGTTTCTTTACCTTCGCCCGTAGCTGGGAAAATTTCTGGGCAACCAGACAATTACCCCCGTGAAAAGGTTAAGGCGGTTACCATGAGAGGGGGTAAGACCACTCGGGACCCGCCATATCCTGACAGTGCAGGTAGAAAGGCAGTCACTACAGATAGTGATAGCGAAGAAAAAGAGGCCGCAGCACAACCGCAGAAGACAAGTCCGCAGAAGGAAGCAAAGGCGGACCCTCACGAGTTTTACGAACCGAATGTGCTGCCATTCCCCAGAAGTTGCCATAAGCCAATGGTGGACAAACAATTCAGTAAATTTGTTGAGGTAATTCGAAAATTATACATCGATATCCCATTGCTTAAAGCTATGCAGGTTCCTACATATGCCAAGTATCTAAAGGACATCCTCAACAACAAAAGGGCGCTGCCAACCACCGAGGTAATTAAACTAACCGAAGCATGTATTGCGGCTATCTTGAACAATCTTCCAGAGAAGAAGAAGGACCCAGGATGTCCTACCATCGCGTGTTCGATAGGGGAGCAGCACTTCAACCATGCCCTGTGCGATCTTGGAGCAAGCGTCAGTGTCATGCCCAAGGTAGTATTTGACAAACTGAACTATTCTTCTTTGTCCCCTACAACCATGTATTTGCAGCTAGTGGATCAATCGATTCGCTACCCCGCGGGAATAGCCGAAGATATTCCGGTGAAAATCCGGGAATTTTTCGTACTTGTGGACTTCGTGGTGCTCGATATGGAGGTCGACACGAAGACACCTCTCATCCTCGGGAGGCCGTTCCTGAGCACCGCCAATGCAAACATCGACGTAGGAGCCGGAGAAATCAGCTTGAACATTAATGGCAAGGAAGAAAAGTCCGCATTCAAGCCCAGGGTGGAGAAATGCTCTCAGGTATGCACTGATTCACTTCAAAATTCCAATAACCTGGAGCAGGTCAATGTGGTTGCGTCCGAACCACAATCTTCAGAGACGTCGATCCCACCGCCACTAACACCGAAGAAGAAGAACAAGAAAATGTGGCGGAAGAAGGTTGCAGCGTCTGAGTCATCCACTCCGGGACTGGATGATGACAAGAGCAATTGAAGATAGGAGAAGTCCTGCTCGCGGACTTAAAAGCTGAGCTCTCGCCGCGAGGAAAACCGGTATGTATCTCATATTTCCCTTCCAAATTTTTAATTTTCAATTGCATTTGCATGTTTCCCTTTGCAAAATAAATGAACCACTTGAGTAATTAATTTGAGAGAGAGTAGAAAATTTCACAAGCTTGGTTAAAAATAATTGGACACATGCTGAAATTTAATTAGAGAGGGTGTAATTTGTAACTTTCTTCATTTTCACCCCTTCTAGAACATCTCCAATTATTTATCATCACCACCAACCAGCAACAAATATGTCTACCCCACTAAAAATGGCTGCACACTCACCAATTATTACAAACATGGCAGCATGGGTATGACTCCACTAATTTCCACTTTGGTCATGTCACATTTCCATATTACCAACCACTAAATTCCACTCACATGACCACAAAAATTTTTGGCCACACATTTTGGCGTGGAATCAAAGTAAAGGAGGGGGCTGCACTCACATGGGAGTGCCCTGGCCACCAGGCCTGGTTCGGGCGAACCTGTCACACCCCAAAATTTTCGAACTTTGGGATGTGAATTTTTAACGTAATTAATACAATATTTTTCTCAATTTTCTAAAATTTTCTAAGCTTTATAAAATTTACAGGCAATTTAGTATAGGAAAATTTGTTTTTCAAATTAAATTAAAACAATATAGGATTAATATTGAGTGCCTTGCATTCATGCTGGCTGCATTGAGTTTTGTTTGTGGGTGGTTCAAATAAGAATTTAAATCTAGTTTAAATTCGGGTTTGAATCGCTTCGATTTGAGCTAAGGAAAAGTTGTTTGGCCCATAGTTCGTTTTCGCCCCCTAAGCTTTTTCCCTGGTTCGCTTTTGCTCCCTCAAGTCTTGTTCTCCTTTTGCTGCTCCAACTCTTCAGCCCGGCCCGTTTGCTTCCTTTCCTCCCGAGCCGGCCCACGTCTTCCTTTCTCCCCCTCAGCCCAGTCTCCGCGGCCCAGCGCCCGCCCAGCCGGCCCAGCTTGGCCCACCCAGCCCCGCGTGTGGCCCACGACGCCGAGCCGGCCCCTCCCTGCGCCACCGCCGCAACAGCCGCGCCGCCGCGCCGGATTTCTCGGCGTGCGTGCCGCAATGCCCCGGCATCCGCGCCCCGTATAAAGCGCGACGCCCTCGTCCCCGCGCCCATCTGGTCAATCGCCGCCGCCCTCGCCTTGTGCCTCCGCTGCGCAGCGCCGCCGCCGGAGCAAGAAGCGCCGCCGCCCGCCATTGCCGGCCGATACGCCGTTTCGGTCAACGAAGGACGAAAGCGAGACCGCCCTGAGCATGTCCGTGCCAAGCCGTAGCTTTGCCGCCGCTTCTCATTGCCGACCCGCCACCGGAGCACCTTCCCCCACGTGAAGCCGAGCGCCACCGTCAGACCTCGCCGCCGATTCGACGTCTCCGTCGATCCACGGAGCAAGCCGACCCCACCACGACCTTCCCCAGGCCGAGAGGCGTCTACCCCGCCGGTCATCGTCGCCGCTTCGGTCACCGGAGTCCCTCCCCGCGTCAAGCCGCCGCTGTCGTCCCCTGCTTCCGCCACGGCCAAGATCCCGGCCGTCACCGTCCAACTCCGCCGCCGGTGAGCACATCCCCATGACCCCCTCGTCCTCCTCTACCTCCTGCGCTCGCTCCCCGACGCCCAAGCCCTTCGAATTACCGGCGAGCCGAGCGACAGAGCCGCCGTCGGCCATGGCCAAGGAGCCATGGAGCTTTTACAAATGGGTCCCTGCAAGTTTTCCCCTTCCCACTTAAACCCAACCGCTCCCTAGTCGTCCGATTCAAAATGAGCGGCCAGGATCTGATCTGACCAAAGTCAGATACCGGTCAATTCCGGTCCACCCCGACAGTTTCGCTAAAGAGTCCCTCCACTTTCCAATAATCAACCCGCCGTCCATCGTCATTCAAAAATATTCACGAAAAGGTCCTGATTTTTATGAAAAACCCCTGTGCTTATCTGTTTTCGCAGCCCGAAGTCCAGCCCCTAACTTTTTGCGCATTAGCCCTCGGGTTTTAATGCGTATTTATGTTTTAACCCCTGAGTTTTTGCAAATGGGTCCCTGCAATCTTGTTTACCCTATAAAATACACGTTTTAGCTCCGATTCAACCCGTTCTCGTTGCGGTAGATTCTTCCACATCTGAATCTCGAGGACGAGATTCATTTTAAGGGGGGGTAGAATTGTAACACCCCGAAATTTTCACTATTTTAAAATTTCATAATTTAGTAATTAATTTACTTTTTATTGAGAGTGTCCATAATTAATATAGGAAAAATGAATTATTTCTAAGAATTAAAATCAAATATAAGGCTTAGAAACATTTTTGTTGCATTCATTATGGTTGCATTGAGTTTTGGTTGTGTGTAGTTCAAATTAGAATTTAAATCTAATTTAAATTCAAATTTGAATTGCGTTGTTTGGAGCTCTAGAAAAGTTGGTGCAGCCCAGGTTCACTTTTGCCCCTTGAACTCTTTCACCGGGCCATTTTTCCCCTTTTCTTTCTTTTCCTCGCCTCGGCCCACTCCACTTCCCTCTCCCCGCGGCCCAGCTCGCGCAGCCTAGCCAGCCGCTGGCTAGCCCAGCCCGCCACCCTGGCCGCCTTCCTTCCATCCCTGCCGCTTGGGCCGTCTAGCTCACCTCGGCCCACTCCGCCTCCCCTTTCTCTCGGGCTAAGCCTGTGAGGCCCGGTTCGGGCCTAATCCGGCCCATCAGGCCCCTCCCGCCGCCAGCACTATGCGCCGCCGCCGCAACTGCCGCGCCGCTGCGCCGGATTTCTTGGCGTGCGTGCCGCAACACCCTGATATCCGAGCCCCCTATAAAGCGAGAAGCCCTCCTCCCCGCGCCCATCTGCTCAATCGCCGCCGCCCTAGCCTTGCCCCTGCGTTGCGCAACGCCGCCGCCGGAGCAAGAAGCGCCGCCGCCGCCATTGCCGGCAACCCGCCGCGTTCGCTGCCCGACGGGTCAAATCGAGGCCACCAAGACGTTCCCCTCACCTAGCCGGAGCTTCTCCACAGCTTCAAGCCGACGTCCTGTCGCCGGAGCTCGCCGCCCATGGGAAGGTCCGAGCCGCCGCCGTCCTCATCGGACTCAGGCCACCTCGGTCATCACCGGCGAGGAGCGCCGCCACCACGACGATCTCCTCGTCGAGCCGCGTCTCATCGTCCGGTCCACGTCGCCGGAGGCCCTCCACCCACGAGCAGCGACACTGCCGGCCACTGTCTTCCGCCGCGGGCCAAATCCGGCCACCTCCGCCCGTCTCTGCCGATGCTGCTTGTTGTGCTCGGTGATTGCTGCTAGTAGAGAAAACCCTCCACCCACGAGCAGTGATGCCGCCGGCCACTGTCTTCCGCCGCGGGCCAAATCCGGCCGCCTCCGCCCGTCTTTGCCGATGCTGCTTGTTGTGCTCAGTGATTGCTGCGAGTAGAGAAAACGTCGTCAAGAGATTTCAAGAAGAAGGAACACAGTTCGAGTGATCTGAAGATTAAAAGAGCAATAGTTGAAGACTCTAAGTCACGGTATCTTTGTTGGATAAAGGCAAGTATAGCACGGACAATCCTTGCTACCTAAACACACTCTTTACATTATTTACTGCATACACATGTGTCTAAATTGTTCCCATTAAGGTTGTACCTAGTATTGTTTATCCTGTACCTTGATCACCTGGGTTTATGCATATGGGTAGATATTTGCTAGGCGAAGCTACTGTCACCTTTGCTTAACTGTTAATCTTGACTTAATGGTTCACTTCAATGTTAATGATTAAAATTTGCTTTTTAGCAACATGGATCAGGGAGCTAGGGCGTACGCTTCGTGCTTGGCCCTAGTGTCTCTCCGTAAGGACTGGTTCTTAAAGTGGCAACCCAGGAACCTATCGCCACCGCTGGAACTATAATGGATCTGGTCTTGGAATAGTAACTTGTACTTCTCTAGCTTGCCAGTGGTTACCGAAAGGCACTATGGGAATCGCCCGTGAGAGTATGTCTTGATCCACCGAGGACGGAAGATCCGTCGGCTATGTCCCCATGAGGCACAGTCCCGTGTTGGGAGCCCTCATGTGTTGGGAGCTCCACACGTTGCGATCTTTATATTGTTGTTGCATGTGTTGCCACGCATTGGACGCCATTGACCCCCTCATTGTTGCGACTCTGAGCGTCAGTCCATCTCAGTGCCTGGGCCATGCTTCCTGTGTAGTACCATAGTGGCCACTTTCTTGTTAGGGTGTCTTGTGAAAAGCCTCGTAGCATCTCTATGCAGTCACACCTCGGAAGTGTTGATGTGCGTGGTTGGGTGCAAAGCTCCATGAGCTTTTACGCGACCGGTGGGTAAAGGGTGAAACCTCTGCAGAGTGTAAAATCTATCATGATAGCCGTGCTCTCGGTCAGGAGCGGCCTGGATCCTTTTTGATTAGAAGATGATGTTAATTATGCTTACTGTTCACTTCTACTTTATTATTTGGATTTGCAACTGGGTTTCATATAATTGTAGTAATTTGGATTATGATAAAATGAATCAACTAAAATTGCTATTGCAGTTCAGCCGTGTCAAGCCTTTGTTTTAAGCCTTCATATACCTGTGTTATACTTGCTAAGTAAGACAATTACTTACGCTTGCCATTATTCAACAAAATCCTGGACATGTAATAGATGGAATGAATGAGACTGCTGCTGTTGATTTTCCCTGAAGATCTACCTTACTACTAAGCCGTGGTCAACCAGTCGGTGTCCCTGTGGACTGCGGCTCCGCTAGTTGAGAGTTAATAAATAGACTTCCGCTGTGTTTTGTTTAGGTAAACTCTGATGTAAAACTATTTTATTCGAGCATATGTACTCTGTTTTACCATATTTGTAAGCTGTATGTGTTCTGTGGACTTCCTGAGCACACATATGGCAGCATTCGGGTTTCTGTGTAAACTCGGGTGTGACACCTTTCCTACTTGAATGAGCAGAAACTCCATTCTGCAGATAATATTTAAGGTTGCAATAATTTTTGACTCAGCAAAGTTATGACAAGAAGCTAAGAATTTGCATATTCCCATTTGTCAACAAGATAAGAATGAAACAAGGTCACGATTAGAGGCATTTCTAGTGTACCATTTCACACACATTTCACACACATAATTTGCATATTCCCATTTCACAATCAAAGACATTCCCAGGTCACAATCAGAGGCATTCCCAGGTCACTTCAATCAAGACATAATTGCCAAACATTACTATCTACCATAACAGCAAGTAATTCAATAATTCTGCCATAGCAATCAGAGGCATTCCCAGGGAAAGATTGCTCACCTCGGCGTTGGAGTCATGGTCGGAGGAAGAAACAAGGACGATTTCCTCCCGAGCCAGTTCCGGAGCTAGAGCTGGAGCCTGGTGGTTGTAGTCGCCCCACCCTGGTGGCAGGATGACCACATCGAAGCTATGGTCGCTCTCATCCGCAGCGGCTTCCCTTGCAGTAGCGGCGGCGGCTCCTGCGGCGGCCGGCGGAGACCGAGGGCGCGCCGAGGAGGAAGCACCACCCTCTCCCTGGCGCAACGACGTCGCCCACCTCGCCGCAGCGGCGCGTGTGTAAGGGCCTCCCCACCCTTGCTGCCACCCCCTTGTCTTGCATTTGCCTTGCTTCTCCTCGCGCCGCTGGAAGTCGCCTGCTCCGCCGCTCGCCGCTCGCTCCACCGTGGCCTTGCTCGTGCAAGAAACCCTCTCCTTGGGCGGGAAGGGCTTCTTCTTGGCGCTTTCACTTGCCCGGATCCACCGACTGGTAGCGGGATCGCGCGACTGGGCAGGATTGAAGCTGGACATCTCGTCGTCTGCGCCGCGGCTCGCCTCTCCTCTTTTTTGCGCCGCCGCTCACCGGTTGCCACGGTCTTATCCAAATCCCGGTGATGTAAAAAACACTACGGTGCGGCCCAATCCAGGCCCATTGCGATATTCGAAGCCCAATCCGGCGTCGCCATTTCTGTTCCCAAAATTCTGGCGCGCTTTCTTCCTCCCTTGCCGCCTATAACTGCTTCCACCCCTCCCATCTCCGCCGCCACCGTCTCACCCACCTGCATCACGACGATGGCCCGACGCACGCACCCAGCTCGCAAGTAGCCACGCGACGCTGCTGGTCGCTTCTCGTGAAGTCCGTCATCGACATCGTCGACTCCATCGAGCGGTCGCCACTCCTCATCCTACCCACGACCACAAAGGAGGCATTGGCATGCCGTGGAGGCGCGGGTCGAAGTCGACCTGGACCACGCCGTGCATGTAGAAGTGCCCTTCATCCCAATGGGTTTCCGATCTGCCATGACCGCCCCCAGGAAGAACGGAGGAATAGTAATCGTCGCCGAAGCTTCGTCGTCGCGCAGGAAGAACAAGGTGAGGTAGACCCTCTCCTGCGTCTTATCGTGCCACCATATATATGTACAATTTGTCGATGACAAATTGAAAAAAATTATTTCGATGTAGCAAAAGAGTCACCACTTATACACCCAGGCTTGGCCCACTACTGAATCGGACGCGGAAATGGGCATCGACGATTTTGGCCTGCGAGGATGCTTGTATGAGGTGAGGGTGCAACACTACTTGTCTAGATGAAATGGAGTAAATTTGCTTCGTAATTATTGTGTGTGCCTTATGTTCTGATCAAGATTTGCATGTAATTCAGTCAAAAGGAAAGAAGTATGAGTTTTGTTTCCCAAAGATTCAATGCAAGATGATGCTGAATTACGACAGCGATGAAGATGA
This sequence comes from Echinochloa phyllopogon, assembly GCA_033239725.1. Lineage (NCBI taxonomy): Eukaryota > Viridiplantae > Streptophyta > Magnoliopsida > Poales > Poaceae > Echinochloa > Echinochloa phyllopogon. Next base: position 4,493,542 of record BTCW01000007.1, on the reverse strand, counting down.
ATACGATGGACCTACTAAGTCTCTTCGTGAGGTGATGTTCGTATCCTTCAAGTTAAACATCAGTAAGAGAATTTCTGAAAACAGTTGATGACCTTCTGTAAATTCTTACTGTGACGCCTTTGTGAAATGACAGATTTATCAGATGGCTGAAGATCTTCACGTTGCAGTAAAGCGGAAGCATCAGAGGGGTGAGTTCTACACCCAGGAATCTGATCGGGAATGAAGCGGATGATGAAGCGATGATCTGAACTGAGGAAGTAGATATGATACCTTCTTGTCTGTCTTTTGTCTGTTGCTTTTGCTTCTCTGATGAACAAAGATGCTGGTTCTACTGATTTATGCTACCTTATGTATTTCCTACATATATTGTCTTTGTTTGTCTTTTGACTGTTGCTTTTGCTTTGTTTTTTCATGAGAATAATGGTGATATACAAATAGAGCCCATGAAGTTGTCATCATAAACATAAACATGAACGCACAGAAACACTATATAACAAGGCTCAAGCCAAGCTTGCATACATAACTGAAATCTTCACCAAAAATTATTTGTTGCAGACAAACTTTGGACCTATTGGTTCAATAGAAGTAAACAAATCAACCCCTAATTATTAAGACAAACAGCAACCCCTAATTATGTAAAAAAACTGTCGTCGTCTTGTCCATCTGAATTGGCTGAAGCAACCACTCCGTCTCCGGTTTAGGTGTCATCAGCATCGTCGTCATCTTCAGATATGTCTGCGTGATCCGGTTCAGGCATTGGTTTAGCAAGCTCAACAACAGAAGCATCAACACTTGTCCCTTCCACATCAGGCCTCCTCCAAGCTGACTCATCGTCTTGGTCCGCAATAGAAATTTTTTCTACACCTATAACAACATCGTCCATATCAGTATCACCAACATTAATGTCAGTGTCTTCCTCTCCTTCAAGTATGGCAAACAGTTTCCTAGGTTTCATTCTGAGGACGCTGCACCAGTTTTCTTTCTTCGAATTCCCGCTTTTCACAAAGCACACTTGCTCCGCTTGAGTCGCTAGGACGTAAGGCTCAGCTGAATAGCGACGCTGAGAGGTATCAATATCGATAATCCCAAATTTATCTTTACTGTACCCTTTTGATCTGTTTGTTCCTGGTTTAGGAACATCATACCAGTCACACTCAAACAATGTGACTTCCTGCCTTTCATGATATCAAGGATGTAGATTCTTTTGATCTGTCCAAACCATTCCATGCCATCTTGACTCCTGACGACAACACCACTGCTCTGTGTCGTTAGATTTTTCTCCACATGCGATGCACGAAAATAGAAACCATTGATTGAGCACATTCTTCACAGTAGCTATATTTGTTTCAGGACCACGAGATAGAGAATAAATCATGAGATCTGCTTTCCCCTCCCTATGCAGGTTCCTCATCTACACTCACAAATCTTTTGACAATATGTTACGACCACATTCAAGATTGACGAGTTTAAATTTAACACAAATGTATATTACTCACCTATCAACATTCTTTGATCTATCTTTCTCCAATTCGGCCTTATGCTCACTTCAACATTTTTTAAAAGAAAAACAATCACAGTGAGATATGTAGTGTGGACCATGTAACAAGATTCAAATAATTTACATGTGGTACTTACTTTATCCATGGAAATGCCTCATCACAGTTTGATATTATGTAGTGCCTCATCGTCTGCAAGACTTCGGGACCTAGTGCCTCCATATTATGCTTAGAAGTAGATCTCTTTCTGTTCATGTCCCTGCTCGCAAATACACTCAGACCAGCAGGTGGTTCATTAACAGCGCTCTTTTCTTGACGCTCTGGCCGATCAATCTTCGTACTCACACCTTGAAAGAACCGAGTACAAAATGTAAGGCACTCCTCCGAAATATATCCCTCTGCTATTGAACCCTCTGGGTGCGCTTTGTTCCTCACATAACCTTTGACTGTGCGTAGGTACCTCTCAACTGGATACATCCACCTATAACAAGCAGGGCCTCCGCATTCAGCCTCCCAAGCAAGATGCACTGGTAAGTGTATCATAATATCAAAAAATGCTGGAGGGAAAATCATCTCAAGATGACAAAGGGTCTCTGCAATCGATTTGCTAAGTTCCTGCAACTCGGTCACGGCAACCTCCTTTGAACATAACGAGTTAAAAAACCTGCTGAGCTAGATCAACGGGATCGCTACTTCTTCAGGCAATATTTCACGTACCACAAAAGGTAGGAGTTTTTGTAAGATAATATGGTAGTCATGACTTTTCAGGCCAGAAACCTTGCACCCATGGACATCAACACATCTCCTGATATTAGCGGCATAACCATCGGGCATCTTAACACCTTGTAGAAAGTAGCACAGGATTTTCTTTTGATGAGGACCTAACGAGTACAATGCTGGTGGCATGTCGTATTTACCTTTCTCATTGCGAACTGGATGTTGATCCTTCCTTATTCCCAATTCTTTCAGATCAAGTCGAGACTTCTCATTGTCCTTACTTTTACCAGTTATTTCGAGCAAAGTCCCAAGCAAGCTCTCACAAATATTCTTCTCAATATGCATCACATCTAGATTATGGCGTACGACCAATGAATCCCAATATGGCAGTTCAAAGAAAATACTCTTCTTCCTCCAGTTGTGCCATCTACCATCTTCATCACGCTGCTTCCTCTTCTTAGAGGTAGTGGCTCCATAGATGACTTGCTCAAAACTATCGTACTGCTGCCGAACTTGTTCACCGCTGAGTGGCACCGGTGCCTCCCTCGTCTCAACCGAGTTATTGAAGCTAGCCTTGACCCTTCGCCTCCTGTGGTTTCTAGGCAGAAAACGCCGATGCCCCGTGTAGCAATGCTTCATACCGAATTTTAACCACATGCACTCAGTGTCCTTGTGACAATAAGGACAAGCAAACCTCCCTTTGGTGCTCCATCCAGATAACATCGCATAAGCAGGAAAGTAGTTTATTGTCCAGAGTAACATGGCACGCATTTTAAAATTGCGCTTATCCTTGGCATCCCAAGTATCAACTCCGTCCACACTCCAAAGCGTTTTGAGCTGCAAATACACATCAATGTTAATCCCTGGAGATTTAGGCCCAGGAATTAGCATGGACATGATCCAATAGGATTGTTTCAAGCACAACCAAGGAGGTAGGTTGTAAGGAATTAGGATAACTGGCCATGTAGAGTAAGCCACGTTCAACATCCCGAATGGATTGAAGCCATCTGATGCAAGCCCCAGCCTGACATTACGGGGATCCTCTGCAAACTCCCCGTGCTTCTCATTCACGACCTTCCATGCCCTTGAGTTAGCCGGGTGTCTCAGTTTTCCATCATCAATCGATTCGTCCTTGTGCCAACGCATATATGCCGCTGTTTCCTCGTTCATAAATAATCTTTGCAGTCGAGGAATCAGTGGAAAATACCTCAGTATTTTGTTAGGTAATAACTGCTTCTTTTTTGCTGCATCAGTGACAACCACGTCATTCTCCTGTTCTGAATCTGAAAATTTCCACCTACTGGCGTTGCAAGATGGGAAGTTCTCCATGTCTGCGTACGCTCCATGGAATAACACACAGTCATTGACACAAGCATGGATCTTTTGGTAGTCCAAGCCAAGGTCTCAAACCACCTTTCGAACTTTGTCAAGTGAATCCGGGAGACAATGCCCTTCAAGCAGCACAAGACGGAATAATAACAGTATTTTCTCCATTGCAGCATTGCTAAGACCACACATGCACTTGATCTGATATAGCCTGACAATGAAAGAAACCTTTGAAGCGTCCTTGCATCCAGGGTACAACTCTATCTTAGCTTGCTCCAATAATTCAAAAAATTTGTGTGCTGACTCATTTGGCTCCTCTTCATTACCACCTTGAATTCCACCATGTATGGCACCACTGATCAGCGAGGAAAACAAATTATTGGTGGCCTCCCGATCGTCATGATCGTCAAGATCGTCGTAATCAAACCCATGGACGATAGGATCAGCAGCAAGATGATGACGTTTTTTTTGGTTTTTTATGAAATCCGCATCAAACCCTGAGTTAACCAGGTGACCTTCGATATTCTCTCTATTATGATATGCCATGCAACGACACATAGCACATGGACAATGCTCAGACTCTCCTTCCTCTTTTCCTTCAAACAGATCATTCATAAACTTGTCGAAGCCGCGATGCCACGCATCATCTTCAGTCGGCAATTCCATCCCACTGCAATCCTCTTCACTTGCCATTGCAAAAAAACAACTACAACGCGCAGATTTTAATCTCCTAAACCATATGTACAAAGGGCGTGCTTGATCAGTGTTCCATACTATAGTATTAAAATAGATGTATATACAAATAATTAACAAACTAATAAACATCGATCATATACCTTGGCTGATTGGATCCGAAGAACAGACTTTTCCCGTCGTGATGCAGGTGATCGCATGTGCGCCCCGGCGGATTGCGAGACGTCAACAAGATGTGTTAATTTGTCTTCGTTCGTTCCTTCGTCGTATATTTATTAGGGTGAGGATCGGTGAAACGAAAAAGATTTTCGGTGGGTTCCAAGTTGGGCAGATGTCGATTTCATTGATGGGCCTAATTGGCAGGGTTTAGAAGCAAGGCCGATCTTTGGCTAAAAGTGACACACGAGAATGCATCAATTGCGACTAATATTACTTTCGATTGCAATGGGGATATTTTTGTCGCAATAGCATCTTCTTTAGTGCGACGATTGCGTGTTAGCATCGCCATACCCCTCTCTAGTTTGCAACAATTTCGATTCAGGTTGCAATATCAAACATTTCATTCGCAACGAGTACATTGGCGTCGCTATACCCCTCTCTAGTTTGCAACACTTTCGATTCAGGTTGCAATATCAAACATTTCATTCGCAACGAGCACATTGGCGTTGCTATACCCCTCTATAGTTTGCAACACTTTCGATTTAGGTTGCAATATCAAACATTTCATTCTCAATGAGCACATTGGCGTGCTATACCCCTCTATAGTTTGCAACACTTTTGATTCAAGTTGCAATATCAAATATTTCAGTCGCAATGAGTACATTGGCGTCGCTATACCCCTCTATAGTTTGCAACACTTTCGATTCACGTTGCAATATAAAATATTTCAGTCGCAACAAGTGCATTTTCGTCACTACAAGTAATACTCTAATAGCGACGTGTCATAGTCGTTGTGACATGGGCAACTACTGCAACCGTTACCAATAAGCGTCGCAATACCAACGCCCTAATTGCAACAGACGCCCATGCGTTGTTACAATTGCCATTGAAATTGCAACGGTACACAATTGGCCGCAACACACACCCCTGTCGCGACCAATATCGTTAATTGTCGCGTTAAGCCCGGTTTATCACGACCAAAACACCCTGTTGCCATAAAAACCTGTTGCAGTATGCCCAAAACTCTGTAGTGTAAGGAGTGTTTCAGTGGTTTTCCTTATGGCTTAGTAAAATATAGAAATATTCTGAAAGCGCACAGAATCACCGTTGTAGCACTTCACCTGGAGTATCCCGAGGTATCATAATTTATATTTCCGCAGGGAAGCTTTAGCAAGAATACTAGTGAAATGATATTCGAGACTATCAGAGAAGGGTACACGACTAGACAAGACAGGGGATAACGGTATTGGATAGGAGTGGATATACCGGACACACAGCTCAAGGGATACTCAGGTAAGGGAGAGAAGGGATAGATAGCTGGGAGGACAACGAGAAGAGATAGAGGACTCCTGGATACTTTATCTACCTATGTCACTCTAGCTTAGAGATACAGCGGCTACAGAGCCAGCACTAGGAGATCTGGGTTAACTCTATTGTCTTAGCTTCGAGACAAGGGAACCCGTGACACATAGAAAGAGATGAGAAGGGGTGCCACCAATTCCCAACCGGGGGATCCTACGGACCAGAACTAACGTGATGGGCTATGAAGACCGAAAGGGCTGTCACCACCTCACGGCTACCACCTCCGTTGCGACGGGAATAAACTAAGGCCACTGGCTAGTCTAGGAACCACTCCTACACTAGTCAACAACTACTTACTCTGCTAGCAAGAGCAAGCAATCTTGTCAATACTCTTGGTGACAATTCACCTCCAGTATCAAGCAAGATCGAAGAACCAGCCAAGACAAAGACTTAAACAAGACTACAAGCACTAGAACTATAACTGACTATAGTCTAAACAAGATATAGATGTAACTAGAATAAAGTAGAAACAAGCTATAAATGACAAAGGCAAGTGATAAAGATAACTATATTGATAACTCAAAGCCTTACAAAAGGAAAAGTATAAAATACAAGAGCTTATACCGGAGCTTCTGAAGACGACTCCGGAACCTCCGAGGCACAGCTCGACTCAACTCTAACTCCCAACTAAACTATCCTAACTCTACTAGAATGAAAGTGGAAATGAGCTCCTTGGCTTGGTGTGTGTGAAACAAGTGAAGTGACACTGTTTATATAGGAGTCCATGGCGGTTTGGAGGAGTAACGGCCAAGGGAACTAGGGGGTACCCCCTGGCCGTTCGGGCAAAGGGACCGGGTTCGGCCGAACCCTGGGATCCACCGCCTTGGCTCCTGGACGGCCTAGATGGCTTCTGGGAGGCGGTTGCAGGCCTGAGGTCGGTTCGGCCGAACCGCCTCTGTTCGGCCAAACGGGCCCGGCCCGTGGCCGGCCCTCCCCTGCACCGCCTCTGCATCCTGGCTGTCCTGGGCCGCCATTCCTTGATGGGGTTCGTGTTGTGTGGGCCCAGGTTGATGTGGCGGTGCTCCGGGATGAGTTGGCTTCATCCATGTGTCATGTACTTGTTGTCCCTTGGTCATCGTTAACGTGGACAGCCTCCGGTGGCTTGTACGTCTTGTTCGGCTAAGGGGGGTAACCGGCCCAACGGAGTCGTTCGGCCGATTAGGTCGATTTCGGCCCCAATAGCACGTATTTGTCATAGTTGTACCTACACAAGTGACACTCACCAAAACTCGTGGAACTTTATTAGAAATAAAACCTAAGTACATGGAATGTTGCATAAAACTTCATTTATTCCCGAGTATTGGTGGTCAGATTTGGGTTGTAACGACCGCCAAGAAGCTCCCCCAAGCTTAGCTCTTTGCTCGTCCTCGAGCAAAGATAAAAACTTAGGCTCGGTGGATCAGGAGTTGCTACAGTGTCATTTCTTTTGCAGATAACTTTATAAACAACTAGTACTCAAAATTTACTTGAATCACTAGCAAGGTATTAATTCACCATTTTACCCACGGGGCTTATAGCAATCCCCTTATCTTGGGCGTTTGAAAGGATGAACAATTTGAATTCTGTTTTATTCCACTCTACTCTTTTCAGGATCCCATCTCAGAGTTTTTCACAAGTTTTGAAAACTACAAATTGTTCCTTAATTGGCACACTCGATCACTCAAGTGTATTTGAATCCTCACCAAAGTCTTGTGCCTTCTTTTTCATCCTAACATCTAATATGGCTTTTTGTGTGGCTCAGGGACAAAGGATGAAGGCATGCATGCATCTTATATTTTGCTAAGTCAAAGACTGGATCTCTGAGGAAACAAATCATACCTTAAGATCGAGAAGTGCAAGTGTGCGGAATATATGGAGTGGAGTATGGTGGAATGGAATATGGTAGAATGGGATATGGTGGACTGGAATATGGTGGAACTCCTTGGATGAACTTGGCTCTCCTTGATTTATTTTCGAGAACATGTGCTATCTTTTATTCTCATATTTTTGCCATGCCACTTGGCATGCTTTTCTTTTTCTCTTTCTTTTTGCCATGCTCTTTGGCATGTTTTTCTTTTTCTCTATTTTTGCCATGCTTCTTTGGCATGCTTTTCTTTTTGCATAGCCCATGTCTCTATCAAGAATATTTGGAGAGGGAAATCATAGAACATGGAGCATTTATTTTTGTGGATGAATGATGGAAAATGGTTGCTAACTCCCATTGTAGGAATTGCAAGTGAGAGGTGGTGTGTGTACATGGATCTCGATCTCTAAGAGTATGAAAACTTCGCTCAAAGGTCACAACAATTTGACAAAGCTCACTAAGATAACAAGCAGCATATGAGTAGAAATTTTCAACTAAGCTTATTATATGGCTTTGGTAGGTATTTTGACCAATGAGGAACTTGTTTCATTTTGAAAGCATAAATCTCTGAGATTTTCCCCGTACTAAGAACAGAAATAGAACTTAACTAAATTCTCACTATATCAATCCCCACAACAACTTAGACTTGGAATAAAGCATGTTCTCCCACAAGATTTTCAGGTTCATTTCTACTCATGCCAATTAACTCAAGTATTATTAAGCAACTAGTTGAAACAAAGTACTTGCAACATTAATGATAGAGCAACTATTCATCATTTCCAAATTGAGAGGCATATGATTCATTCCATGCATAGTTGGGAGTTATTTTATTCAAGGGAAATATTTTTTGTGTTTTCATTTTTTTTAATTGCAAACTAAAACATGAAGGGAAAAGAAAGGGAAATGCAATTGAATGACCAAAGTGCTGGGTAAGTCGAGACGTACCTGGTAGGGGTCCTCCCCCAAGCTTGGACTCTTCACTGGTAGGGATTAAGCCTTGAAAGGTACTGGCTCAGCTGGTTCGCCTGCTCGTGGACGTCGTGCTGGATGGACGCTACCATCCCGCTATTCTCTTGGTGGTACTGAGAATGGCGGGCTAGCGTGTCTTGGATATCTCGAGTACGGTCGTTGATGAGGTCGACTCGATCAGAGATGTAGGACAGCTCCCGACCATAGTCGAAGCGCGCAGACTGTGAGTATCCGGGAGTGTATGGCTGGGAGGTTGTCATACCCTCCTGCATACCAGCTCCCAGACCACTCAGAGTCCGTGCTCTAGCCGTAGTCCCAGCGTCCTGAGGCGAAGTAGTCCGGTTCCTGGGGTTGTCCAGAGCCTCCTGCTTCAGACGTCCCAGCACCGGTATACATGTCGTAGGTGGCCTCGAATGCGGACGTGTGTCAGTGCGGCATCTATGGTGCATCCTCTGGCTCCTGTGAGGTGGCGAGCCCGGCGTCACGCCTGGCTTGTCCCCTCGTGACTGGTCCATCACCTGCAACGTTGTGCCGAGCGGGCTCCCTCCAAGGTGGAGAATCGTCCAACTCGGTCCTCAATTGAAGAGTTAGTTTAGGGGTGGTATACAACCTCAGTGCTACACAAGGCAAAGACACTTCGGTTGTATAGCCACGGTAAATCATAACCAGCGTTGCGTCAGGCATCCGCCGTATCATGTGGGCTTGCACGAAGTGCTCGGCATCCACGACGGAACGCGTTGTCTCAATGTACGTGAGCCGGGCGCCCTGAAGAACGCCCAGATGGTTAGCCAGGTGAGTGACTAAAGAAGTCATTGTCATGCTACCCACACGAGAAATGTGAGACAGCCAGTGACTAACCATATCCTTCACAGGCGAATAAGGAATTTGCTTGACCATAGCAAAAAGAACCCGCAACTCATTTGTGTTAATGGGGCGCACATCTGCCTAGGGGAACACCGTCATAGACACCCATCGATGCATGAAACGCAAAGTGGGGTTATGAATATTATTCGTGCGAGGTGCATGATAGTTGGTATTCCCCGAAATCTTTTTCCAAAACACAGCCCGATCAAATCTTTTCAGCGCTTTGTTCGGGTCTAAAGAACAATGACTTGAAAACCCGAGACCCGAACTGAAATCCCTCCAAGAGCAAAAGAACTCTTGGTTGAAAAATCGAAAGCGAACCCCCCCACTTTCTAGAACCAAAGTCGAAAGAAATTCGAGGGTGAGCAAGTACGGACCTTCCTCGTTGATGTGCCAGAAATTTTCCCAGCCAATGGCCTGGAAAATCTCTGTGAACTCCTCATTGCTCAAAAACACGGGTGTGTTCGAACTCCTTCAGCCGAAGCTCGTTGAAGGTGTTGTGCTCCCGCTCCGTCCTGAGGTTGATGTCGTTCACGCTCAGGAGCTGCCTGGCCGGGAGCGTGGCATGGCCCCATCCCGAGCCGGCTGCTTCGTGTTCGTCAGTGTCCATCCGGCTCGAGCCTCGGGACGGAGCTGGGGAACTCCCAGCATTGACCGATCGTCGGCCTAGCCGGGCGGAACGACGGAGTGAAGTGAAAAACTTTGACATGATTCCTGCAATAGGTTAGTGCAACAACAACTACCCGAAGGACTAAATATATGAGGTTAGCACAAGAAAATCAAGTCAGTCGTCCGAGATATTTAGTTGTTCTTGCGGTGATGAAAACCACCACAAAAGGTTAGTCGTTCTTGTGGGTGTCGGTTACCACCACGAACACGTCCAAAATTTCAGCACAAGGATCACAACAAAGGCAAAATATTTTTGGGATTTTTCTAGAGATGCAAGGGAACCAAGACTTGAGCAAGAACTTTGGGAAGAACTTGAGCAAGCACTAGATCAAGAAATGAGAGAGAGAAGGAGAGCTCCTAGCAGAAAATTTCAGAATGGAAGTGTGTGTGAGAGAGCAAGCAAGCACCTCCAGCATTTATAGGCCGAGAGGAGTGGCCTGGCCAGTTCGCCCGAAGGCTCTGGTTCGCCCGAACCAGGCCTGGTGGCCAGGGCACTCCCATGTGAGTGCAGCACTCACATGGCTTTGTTTCCACTCTAAGTTTGTGTGGCCATCAATTTGCAAGGTCATTTTAGTGGATTTTAGTGGTAGGTAAGATGCAAAATTGACATGACCAAAGTGGAAGTTAGTGGAGTCACCCCCATGCTGCAATGTTTTGTGATAATTTGTGAGTGTGCAGCCATTATTAGTGGGCTAGACTTGTTTGGTGCTGGTTGGTGGTGATGGTAAATAAATGGAGATGTTCTAGAAGGGGTAAAAATGAAGAAAGTTACAAATTACACCCTCTCTAATTAAATTTCAGCATGTGTCCAATTATTTTTAACCAAGCTTGCAAAATTTTCTACTCTCTCTCAAATTAATTACTCAAGTGGTTCATTTATTTTGGAAAGAGAAACATGCAAATGCAATTGAAAATTTAAAATTTGAAAGAGAAATATGAGATACATACCGGTTTTCCTCACGGTGAGAGCTCAGCTTTTAAGTCCGCGAGTGGGACTTCTCCTGTCTTCAATTGCTCTTGTCATTGTCCGGTCCCGGAGTGGATGACTCGGACGATGCAACCTTCTTCCGCCACATTTTCTTGTTGGTGGCGGTGAGATCGGCGTCTCTGGAGAATTCCAGAGGGCTTGCTCTTCCTCGTATTTCTTTACGAGGAAGTCCATTTCTTCTGCACTCGTCGGTTTTGTCGGCTCGTTCCACTTGAGCTGCTCACCACCGAGTATTTCCAGTTCTCCATCGATGAGAGCTTTAAGGAAACACTCGGCACTCCTCTGCTCTGGAGTGAGTGGCTCTGCCTTCTTCTCTTCCCGAGGTTGGAACTTGAAGTAAGTCAACCTTCTGTCGATACGGAATGAGATTTCTCTCGCATCCATATCGATCCTAGCCCGGGTGATGTTCAAGAATGGTCGGCCCAACACAAGGGGAAACGAGTGCTCTTTCCCCGTGTCGAGGACAACGAAGTCCACAGGGACATATCGTCCCCAGATTCGGACCGGTACATTCTCGATCACCCCCTCGGGGTAGCGGATGGTTGAGTCCGCAAGCTGTACCTGAGCAGTTGTAGGTGACAAAGTAGGGTAGCGTAATTTCTTAAATAATACCTTGGACATGATGTTGACGCTTGCCCCCAGATCACAGAGTGCATCATCAATGCGACGATTCCAGATCGAGCACTGAATGATGGGTACTCCGGGATCCTCCTTCCTGTCCGGAGAGGTCTTGATGATCGCCCTTTTTCCAGCTCTTGGCAGGTAAGTCCATCTTGGCGTCAGCACTTGGATGCGTGTGACCTTCCCTGCGTGGTTAGTATGGAACACACTACGAGACATCTTACCATGCCTTGTAGTGACTGATTTTACTATCTCGATGGAAGGCCCGGGTTGCCCCGGAATCTTCCCCGATTCAGTGACATGAACAGCAGCAGTTGTCAACGAATTATGTCGAGCACGTCTAACTGGGGATACCCCAGGGAGTAGATTTGTGTGGGTCTCGCCGAGTTCTAGGAACGACAGTACACGAACAACACAATTTAGACAGGTTCGGGCCGCGAGTAGCGTAATACCCTACGTCTTGTATGCTTGATTGTATTGCCTTCTATCCTTTGGAGGGGTCCCTGCTCCGCCTTATATAGCCTGGGGGAGCAGAGTTACAAGTCGGTTACAATGTCCTAGTCGTATACAACCTGGAATACTACAATAGAATACTTTGGGGAGTCTCCTACTAGTATACGACTAGTCTACCCAATCAACTACGCCGTCTTGCACCATAGCCGACTAGTTTGAAGTAGTCGGATCAAATATTCCTTATCGAGTAGTTTAATCCTTAGATGAGTGGCCCTAGGGATCTTGGTCCCACAAGCCCCCGAGCATCTTGCGTCTTTGCTTCAAGTCTTGAATCTATCTTCGAGTACTTGGAGCTAAGCCCAAGACACTCAAATCTTCACTGTAGAAAAGTCTTCATTGGAGTGCATCTGTAGATGCACCCAATGGGTGTAGCCCCCGAGCCTCCGAGTACTTTGTTAAGTAGTCAGAGGATCAAAGGCAGTCTTCTATCTTCATCTTGAGTGATTCAATGGCGTGCACCGAATAGGTGCACCCATTGGGTGTAGCCCCCGAGCTTCGAGTAGTTTCATGAAAACTAGTCGAAGATCCTCGAGTAGTTATACCTTAAATTTTGGAAATCAAATCCCGGATTATCCGGTAGCAGCCCACGAGCTTTAAAGCAAATATCTTTGGTTTAAAGATCAAGATAATCTTCCTGAAATTCGTTGCTATCCATAGACTCTGGAGATTGCGCCATTATCTAGTTAGGGAAACTTATCCCGAAAAAATAGGCGGGAAAATAGAATGCGAGACACCGCCGTCGTACTGTAGTGCACAGTAACCCTAACCGGTCATTATATAGATCTGATTATCGTCTTGAACTGAAACACTTCATTCATTCCCAGCCTTTGCCCTCTGAGCTCGAATCTTCGTCCGTTCTTCACCAATCATCCCTCGCACTCTTTTTCACGAGATTGACTAGTGTAGCCCCCGAGTGTGGCAATCGGTGGATGCGGGAAAAGTCCAACGTAGTAATTTGCTCCACAATGTTTGGGCGAGGGAGAGGTGCAGGGAAAGGAGCTTCAAACCCTTGATCTCAGAGGGACGGCAGGAGAAAACCTTTAATCACAGCTCCATCCGCCAAGCCAGTGTTCGCGGACCCACCATCTCCAGCAGTGTCGTGGAAGAAATGCACGACGAACACTGATGAGCTGACCAGCCTGGTAGAGCAAGGTTTGTTGCTCGACCAAGTCTCTTTAGAGTGGAAGTTTTTCTGGAATCAAAAATTTCCTACTGAAAATAATCAAGAAATCCCTCTTTTTATATCTTTCTGTGAGCGAGGAGTGGGATTGCCAATCTCGTCCTTCTTGAAAGAACTTCTTGCTTTCTATAGCTTGCAACTCCACCATCTCAATCCTAATGGCATCCTCTACATCTCTGTATTTGTCCATGCTTGCGAAGCTTTCTTAGGTATAAAACCTAGTTTGCCCTTGTTCCGTACTTTGTACCACATCAAACCACATCCAAATCACATAAAGACTGAAGTAGTTGGTGGAGCTGGTGTTCAGTTCCGCCAAAGCATGAAAGCCAAGTGGTTCGATATGCCAATCATGGATTCTTGTGGCGATTGGAAGGCCAAATGGTTTACCATTGGTAAGTGTATTCGAACCTCATGTAAATACGAATAAACTAGTTGTTTCTGTCAATATTTTGTTAATCCTGCTCCTGATTGTTGTATGAAACAGCAGGGAATCATTCACTGAGTTGCCCTGAGAAAGATGGGTGGTGCCCAAGAGATCAGACGAACTGGAATGCACGCCCCTCTGCTGAGGAAGCGAAGGATGTACCCGCATTGCTGAAGCGGGTACAGATCTTGAAGGAAAGAAGCCTGACTGGAGTCGGTATCGCCTTCAGCTTTATGAAGCGAAGGATTCAACCACTCCAAGAGCGAGTACACCTAGGATTTCAGTACGAAGGGGATTCGGATCCTTCTCGTACTGCCCCAGAAGCAATTTCCGATGAAACTGTCCTCATGCGGCTGAATCGCATGTTCACTGGCGTTTCTGAAAAGCCAGTCATCTTTGGTGAATTGTCAAGTCAACGACCACAAATGGAAGTAAGTAGTCGAAATCTCAAATATTTCATGTTGTTTTGCGATTAATGATATCAACCCAATGTGTCTTGATCAAATTAGGTTGATCCAAGTAAGCCCGTTGAATCAGAAGAGTGGTCGGATCTTGCTAAGAGTTCATCTGACATAACTCTTAGTGAATAAGAAATCGTGGAAGACTATGATGTTAGTGCTCCGCCACAGGTCATCACTGCCAGTAAGTGTCATGATCACTTAAAAGCATTGGATAAATACATACTGTTGTGTATCAACTTCATCATTGTTTTGTATTTTGTGTTGTATAGTCGTTCCAGAGTTGCCAGTATCCGTTAGGAGAAAACGCTCTGCTCGAAACCAGTCGATGAAATCTGAAGATGTCGTGCCGACTGATGATTCAACGAAGCGCATCAAGTTATCCCATGTGCTGACATCTCCGCAAGGTTCATCGTCTTCAAGCGCCTTAGGTACTACTCCGTCTAGGAGTACTACCAGTTCCAAATGAACTAAACCATCCTTTAAATTCCAGTTCCAGCCGCTGAAGGCACTTGAGCCACTGAAAGTAAGTAGAGACAATTCTGAGTGTCTTGATATTGGAAATGTACCTGTATAACTATGCTTGTATAATTGAAACAGGTCGGCCAGTGAAGCACTCGTGGATGCTGTTCAGCTTGATAAAACAGAAGAGACCGCTGCAATAGTAGTCAATGTTGAAGATAAACTAAGAGCACAACCAGATATTATCACTAATACTCCAACTAAAGTTATTGCTCAGGTTGATGCAGAGGCCCCACAACCAATGGCGGTCAACTTCCCTGAAGATCAAACTATCACATCAATAGATAACCCGCCTCGACAAGTACTTGCAAATGATGCCTCGCCCGAATCCAATAAAGCAGTCGAGATGCCACAAATGAATACCAACGTGGTCGAGTCACCAAATGATAAGGTATATACTTGTCATAAATTTAATAGCAAGTCATTCCATTCCCTTTGTCTTAGTATCGACTTGTTATATCTGCAGGTTGAAGCAGAAAAAGAAATAGAGGTACTCGGAGGAGGACCCAGTGAGCATATTACTGAAGAAACTTTAGAAGAAGTAAGTACTAGAATATCATGTTTATGTTATGTAAATTTAATACATGAGCTAAAAGATTGAAGTTTATGCAGGTGGAAATACAAGGAAGGACTATTGTAGATGAAGCACATGAGCTGCGCAACCACCTGCATCTAGCTTTGGTAAGGATCTATGTTCTTACTAGTCAATTTTTAAGAACATAAATAATATTGCGATAATAGAAAAATGTGCAGGCCCTGGTCGAGCTAGTTGAAAAGCCAGGAGATGCACAACTCTCAGCTAGGATTCGCAAGCTGGAAACTGATTGGGTGAATGCTCGCGAAGAACTTGAGAAAGCCCGTGCTGAGCATAAAGAAGAGAAGCTAGCACTCTAGAGGCAAAATGACAGTCTTGTGGATGTAAAGAACAAGCTAGAGATCCGAGTTACCAACTTGGGCAAAGAGAATACTGGTCAGTACTCGATACTGATTGGAACTGATATACAATAATGTATATTGTTTTAATAACCTATAAATCTTTTTGCATAGATTTAAAAAAGAAGTTAATTGAAGAAAAATGTAAAGTTACCAGCTGGTACAACCAAGTGCAGCGTCAAGCTGATGAAATTATGAAGCTTAAAGATGTGATTGAAAAGAATGATGCCAAGTTTGCCAAAGAGCACCAGATCCGCACCGACATGGAGAAAGAACTTGCAGCAGCATTGAAAATGTCACAGCTCAAACAAGAAGAGGTTAACAACTTGCTTACTGAAAGGAGGAAAGTTGAAGAAGCTGTGGAACCAATCATCGATATGCTGACTCCAGAAGGTGTCGAACCAGGCAACTTGTATCTGCTAGAGCGTCTGCTCCAAGTACCCGAGCTAGTGGGTGAGTTCTGCAAAGCCACCCTGAAGGATTGTATAAGCAAAGTGTTGGCTTTGTTCAAGGCGCACAACCCAGCTGCAATGATTGAATTGAAGTATCTGCCAGTTGGTACAAGTGATGAGCAATATACAACACTGGTAGAAGAAACAGAGCCATTAGCAGAGGAATTTCTAAACTTTGTAATACAGAAGTGAAAACATGCTATTGATATGAGCTTGCTATGTAATATAAAACAATGTGATTGTGCTACTTTTTAATCAAAGTAACAATGCTTATGATATTGAATGTTTATTTTGTGTAATGTACTTGTAGTACTTAAAGCCTGCAGTCATTTTGTTTTGGACTTGCTTAATCTGGAACAGGCTAATGAAATCATGCAAAAGTACAATTGTGCCTAGACCCAAGGTCTAAAATAGAACAAATTCTGCTGAGTACAAAAAATTTTGTTCAAACAAGTCATGAAGGGACTCGTTGGGTTGCTTTTGCAGAGCCATTGAAACTACTTATTTTGAAGTAGAATGTACTTGTATAATTTGCACGATAGAGAAATAACAGCAATGTTATTTGAAAAATAGAAAACTCTTAGTGAGCTTCTTGCTAATGAGCAAAGAAAAAGGAGTCTGATGTAGTCGGCACATAGACACAGAGCAGAAACACCTATAATATGTCTCATAGAAACGATACTAACAACAACAACCATGTATAGGCTGGTGTAGATCTGTCACGACTTGTGAGGCTTGGTGCCGCTTCAGAAAAAAGTAGTCATGACTTCGATTGACTAGTTATATGAATAAACAACCCTGAGCTTGAAAACTTGTAAATAATAGCATGACACAGGGTTCTCTGATGAGAAAATAATATAAATATGCAGGAACAACTTTATTGATCTCTTGATAATCAAAAAAGATACATGATTAGTACTCTAGGACCCAATCACGGGTAAAATATCTTCAGGTGTTCGATGTTCCATACATTGGGCAGTTCTTCGCCTTCTTGAGTTTGCAGACGATAAGTTCCAGCCCCAATGACTTGTTTGACAAGGAACGGGCCTTCCCACCTTGACATGAGCTTATGTAGTCCATCTGTCTTCTGCACGCGCCGAAGCACCAAGTCTCCTATGAGGAAGGAACGAGGCTGGACAGAGCGCTGGTGGTAGCGCCGTAGCCCTTCGAGGTAGCATGTATTCTGGATGAGAGCCGCCACTCGAGCTTCTTCAACACCATCAACATCCTGAAATCATTCTTGCTGAGCGACTTGTTCATCATAATTTTCTAGTCTTGGGGCATTCCAAAGGAGATCAGCAGGCAAGACTGCTTCAGACCTATAAACTAGAAAGTAAGAAGTCTGTCCTGTCACACGACTAGGTTGAGTGCGTAGCCCCCAGAGTACTGCTAGCAATTCTTTAGCCCACTTGCCGCCGTATTTCTTCAGGGGCTCATATAATCTAGGTTTTAAGCCTTGCAGTAACAATCCATTAGCTTTTTCGACTTGTCCATTTGCTCGTGGATGAGCAACCGAAGCATAATGAATTTCGATTGATAACTGATTGCAGTATTCTTGAAAAGTGTCACTCGTGAATACTGATCCTAAGTCTGTGATGATCTCATGTGGTACGCCAAATCTTTGGATAATCCCATCGAAAAACTTGATCAAATTCTCAGCTCGTGGGTTAACCAAAGGCTGTGCTTCAATCCATTTGGTGAATTTATCGATGGCTACAATAAGCCACTCGAAACCACTAGGAGCTTTTGCTAAAGGCCCAACAAGATCAAGACCCCAACAGGCAAAAGGCCAAGATAGTGGTATCATGCGGAGCTCGTGAGCTGGAACATGAGCCTGACGAGCAAAGAACTGACATCCTTGGCATATGTTGACAATGTCTTCTGCATCTTTCTTTACTGTAGGCCAGAAAAATCCTGCTCTATATGCTTTCCCGACTAGAGTACGGGAAGCTGCATGATTGCCACATACACCGCTGTGGATTTCTTCAAGTAATGCCTTGCCTTGATCAGCTGTAATACACTTCATCAAGACGTTGACAGATGCCCGACGTCGATAAAGTGTGTTGTTGACCACCACGTAGTGTGCAGCTCAGCGCCTGAGACGAGCTTGTTCTCTTTTGTTATCTGGTACTTTATGATCCCGGAGATACTCAATGAAAGGTGTCATCCAGTCAGTATCAATGACCATCACTTGAAGATCAGGGTGTGGATGAATCACAGGGCTATTATCGGGAGTTGTTTCGCTGATAGACAGATGATGTAGCTCGTGAACAAAGTTTTCTGCCGGGACATCTGCTCGTTGTGACCCTAACTTAGACATGGCGTCGGCGGCGACATTGTAGTCACGAACGACATGGTGAAATTCCATTCAAAGGAAGTGACGTTCAAGCTTGCGAACTTCCTTGACATATGCATCCATTGTTTCCTTAGTTGCATCCCAATCTTTGTTTACTTGATTGATAGCCACTGCGGAATCCCCATGTACGCATAGGCGCTTGATGCCTAAGGATACTGCGATATGAAGTCCATGCAGCATAGCTTCATACTCAGCCTCATTGTTCGTTACTTGAAAAAGAATCTGCAAGACATATTTGAGTTGTTCTCCTTTGGGTGAAATCAAAAAAACTCCTGCTCCTCCGCCTTCAAACTTCAGTGATCCATCAAAATACATGACCCAGTGCTCTGGACGAGTAGTTGATCTGAAGTATTGAATCTCCATCCACTCGACCATGAAATCTGCCAGTGCCTGAGACTTGATACCCGTCTGTGGGATGAAAGTGAGGCCGTATGCAGCAATTTCTGCTTTCCACTTTCTTATTCATCCAGTCGCATCAGGGTTATCAAAGATTTCTCAAAGGGGGAATTTTGTAACGATAGAAATTGGAAAAGATTGAAAATAATGCCGTAATTTTCTGGAAGTTATGAATACCGCATAGAGGAGCTTCTGGACTTGAGGATAGTGAATCTTAGATGTCGAAAGTACTTCGCTGATGTAGTACACCGGGCGCTAAACTGGAAATACATGGCCTTCTTCCTTGCGCTCAACCACGATGACCGTACTAACCACATGTGTAGTAGCAGCAATGTATAAAAGTAAGTGGTTACCTTTAACTGGAGCGACAATGCAAGCACTGGTGGGGAAGTTAAATAGGCCTTGAGTTGTTCGAAAGCTTGATTGGCTTCTTGCGTCCAGGTAAACTTGTCTTGCTTCTTGAGTAGTTTGAAGAAAGGAAGGCCCTTTTCTCCAAGTCTTGATATGAATCTATTGAGTGCCGCAAGACATCCTGTAAGCCTCTGTACTTCCTTGATACCCTTCGGAGCTTCCATCTGAAGGACAGCCATGATCTTGGAAGGGTTAGCTTCAATGTCTCTGTGACTTACTATGAACCCGAGTAGTTTGCCGGCAGGTACACCAAAAACGCACTTAGTCGGGTTGAGCTTCCAACGAAAAGTTCTGAGGTTGTCAAATGTTTCTTGTAAATCAGCGATGAAGTTGTCCGGATTTTTTGTCTCGATGACCACATCATCAACATATGCCTCTACATTGATGTCAATCAGGGAAGAAAGACATTTTTGTATGGCTCGCTGATACGTGGCTCCGGCGTTCTTCAGCCCAAACGACATAGTAGTGTAGCAGAAAGCGCCGAAGGGGGTGATGAACGATGTCTTTATCTGGTCTTCCTTTTTCAAGGCTATCTGATGATATCCTGAGTAACAATCAAGGAAAGATAATAGTGCGCACCCTGCTTTGGAGTCCATGACTTCGTCAATGCGCGGGAGACCCATGGGGTCTAGAGGGCAATGTTTGTTGAGGTCTGTATAGTCAACACACATGTGCCACTCATTGTTATTCTTCTTTCTGACCAAGACTGGATTAGCCAACCACTCTGGATGAAAGACTTCTTTGATGAAGCCAGCCGCGAGTAGTTTGGCTATTTCTGCCTTGATGGCATTGCGCCGTTCTTGGTCGAAGCATCGTAAGCGTTGCTTTTTAGGCTTCGCATCTTTTTTGACATTGAGATTGTGCTCGGCAAGCTCCCTAGGAACACCAGGCATATCAGATGGTTTCCGAGCAAATATATCTTTATTAGTACGAAGGAACTTGACAAGCGTGTCTTCCTATTTACAATCTAAACTGGCCCCTATGAGGGCAGTTTGGGACGAGTCGCCCGTCTGAAGATCTACAGCCTTGATCTGTACTTCTTCAGAGGGCTTGAAACTTGTGCTTGTAGGCTTCTTGGCTGGAACTTCTGAGACTTCTTCCTTCGACTTATTGACCAGGGCGAGTGGGAACCTGTGAGGCTGCTGCAAACTCCACGGCTTCCACGTCGTAGTCGTGCGAGGTCTTGAGGTCTCCTTTGAGGGAAAGAACTCCATTTGGAGCTGGCATCTTGAGGACAAGGTACACGTAGTGTGGAATCGCCATGTACTTGGCGAGGGCTGGACGCCTGAGGATCGCGTGGTACGAAGTTTCAAAGTCTGCCACCTCAAACTAGATGTACTCTGTTCTAAAATTGGCCGCTGTGCCGAAGGTGACTGGTAGTGTGACTTGTCCCAAGGGAATTGCTGCTTTAGGTAGAACGGATATTCCATGGGCTT
This sequence comes from Echinochloa phyllopogon, assembly GCA_033239725.1. Lineage (NCBI taxonomy): Eukaryota > Viridiplantae > Streptophyta > Magnoliopsida > Poales > Poaceae > Echinochloa > Echinochloa phyllopogon. The sequence goes on along the minus strand of BTCW01000007.1, from coordinate 4,472,754 downwards.
CAGGTACTTTGTGATGTCAAGTCCCATCTTTGTGAAAGTCTTGGCAAAGATGATATTGAGCCCACTGCCTCCATCAATGAGTACTTTGGTCAATCTGGCTTGTGTCACGACTGGATCCAGTACTAGGGGGTATTTGCCTGGATTGTCAAAATTGGTCCATTGGTCCGCCCGGGAGAAGGTAATGGGGACCTCAGACCACTTGAGATACGTGGGAGTAGCTGGTTCTATCGCCATGATCTCACAGAGGGATAGCTTCTTGGAGCGCTTTGACTGAGTAAGGCTTTCACCACTGAACAGCACTGCAACGACGTTGTCTACTTGAGGAAAACCATTATCTGGATTATCGTTGTCGTCATCTTTTTTCTTGTTCGCTGGCTTCCTTTTCTCAGGCAATTCCCGTTTGTCGAATTCCTTCTTGATGTGGATGCATTGAGCCATCGTGTGCTTGTCATGCGGATGATATGGGCAGGGGACATTCATGACTTTATCCAGATCAGGAGTGGTTTTCTTCCGCGTAGGGTGTTCGACCGCCGCGACCGTGTTGTCTGGCTTGCGCTTATTGTTGCGGTTGAAATCCCGCCTGTTATTGTTGTTGTTGCGGCGATCATGACTACTCTTGTCGTAGTTGTTGCTGCCATTGTTGTTGGGATTGTTGTTGTCCTTGCGTTTGTTGAATCTTCCGCGTTCGCGATCATCTTGATCTGCCCAATCAGCAGCCATACGCCTGAGCTCCGCAATGGTTTCTAGGCGTCGTCTTCCGAACTCGCGATGCAGTTCACGTGCCCACATGTCGTCGTGAAAGCAGTCGATGATCTCTCTGTCTGACACATCCACGATAGTGGCTCTTTTATCAAATAACCTCTTGATGTACTTGCGCAGGGTTTCACCCTTCTCCTGTTTGCAAGCTGCTAATTCAAATCGGGTTCTGGGCCGGGCCCAGGTTCCCTGAAAGTTAGTAGTGAACTTGCGCGTGAGTTGTTCCCAGGTGTCAATGGATCCAGGGCGGAGGCCTTCGAGCCATGTCAGTGGAGCGGTATCCATCATGATTGGAAAATATCTGACTTTGACGTCGCTGTTGCCCCCCGCCATGGTGATTGCTGTTGAGTAGACACGCAACCACTGTTATGGGTCTTGTTTGCCTGTGAACTTGTCTATTCCAGTCGTCTTGAATTTCTAGGTAGCACGACCTTCTTGATACGGTTGGAAAAAGCTGGGAATCCATCGTATTTGTCTGATGGAGACTGATGTCGTCCTCATCGTCATTCTGGCGGTTTGAGTGATGGCTTGGGGAACCACTCGGTTCCGGGTCTTGGCGACCCCGACCGCCTCGATAGTTGCGGTCACGACCACGCAGGGGGCGATCGCCATTGCCGTCATCGCCTGAAGGATCATTGTCAGCCTGGTTGTCTCTGCCACGGCCATGCGATTGGTGATCGCGTCCACGATTGGTGTCGCGTGGTGGGTCCTATTCCCGATCGCACGGAGGTTGTTCTTGATCAGCTGGAATCGAGCTGTAGAGTTGTTCGAATTCAGCTCGTCGACGAATCTCAGATGCGATGCGGTTGGTTCTGTTGGCTTCGATCTGGGAGCGGGCGTCACGATTGGCGTTGATCGTGTTGCGAAGATCACCAGCAGGAGGGTTGTTATTTCTGTTGCCCCCTTGTTGGCCCGCTGCTGCGTCGTGGATCACGAGTTGTCCCGCGTTTTCTTGTTGGGCGCGGCTTGGGTGAGGGGATGATACGGAGCGACTGCCTTGAGTTCTTTGGTCTGGAGTCTGCTGAGTCATCCCTGGTCCGCCATTGAGATGGGGCTGGACCGCCGCCAGCAAGGTGAGTACTTGTTGTATCTGCGAAGTGCTGGGCATAGCTCTAACTATTTCAGCAGCCACAGTCAGATTGGTGGGGGCATCAGGTAGAACGGGTTGATCCCCGACCATATGGAAGTCATGATCGAGGTTTCGCGTAGCAGCGGCGCGCCTTGATGCATTGACGGGCCTCTGCCTCTGCTTCACGTTCCTCGACCGCCTTGCCGTCTTCTGCTGATCAGTCTCATTGGCTATAGTCGGCTCTTCATCGGAGATGTCACCCATGAGCTCTCGATCATATTGGCGCCTTGTCCTGGTGCACCAGCCATGTAGACCTGCCTGCTGGGATCGGGCAGTTGTAGGCTAGGAGCGCTAGAGAAGTTATCCCCTGTCGAGTCGAAAGAAGAAGTGATCGAGGCGGTCCTGTCGTCTTGATAGGGCAGATCCTCCAGTATCACAGCGCTTAGCCTCGACTCGTTGCCCCAACAGGAATCGATGGGAATCGTGCCAGGCCAGTGAACAAGGAGTCCTCCTGGCGAATTGGACACGATCAGTCCTGAAGGGAGGCGAACGAGTGGTTGCTCGAGGGTAACATTGGACTTGAAGTAAGGGTTGCAGTTGAATCGCGCAATGTTATCTGGCGAGTCGCTTAGTAAGACCGTGAAATCGTCTTCGTCCTCTAATGGTCCAGAGACCAACTCAGAGTCCTCACCACGAGCCATGATCTGACTAGGCGATGAGCTTGTCTTGTTCTTTTGTTCCGCGGTATACATCTGTTGATATATAGCCGCGGAGTTGGATAGGCCGAACGGGAATCGGTCTAGGTGGTTGTCCGATGGCATAGCCGGCTTGGAGTCCCCGGCTCTTTCCATGTTTAGAAAAGAGTTGTACCCAGACTCGACTTGGAGAGTCCCGATCAGAGTCCGAGTCGTTGTCGAAGCCGGACTTGATGTTGAAGTCGAGGTTGATGGACTCGTCTAGATCTGATTCTCGACGAGGTCTTGAAGTGGCTCCAGTGGAGACGCCGGCATCGAATAGGGCCCCGGTCGATCTGCTTGGAACGACTCAAAACCGAGCTTGCCATCAGAGACGAAAGTCCATGAGCTGATGACAAATGCCGCGCCTTCCTCGATGCCGCTTGCTCTGAAGGTTGATCCCATCGCGCCTAATGTCGAGTTTGGCGAGAGAGCCCCACGGTGGGCGCCAAGTGTCGACGAATTATGTCGAGCACGTCTAACTGGGGATACCCCAGGCAGTAGATTTGTGTGGGTCTCGCCGAGTTCTAGGAACGACAGTGCACGAACAACACAATTTAGACAGGTTCGGGCCATGAGTAGCATAATACCCTACGTCCTGTATGCTTGATTGTATTGCCTTCTATCCTTTGGAGGGGTCCCTGCTCCGCCTTATATAGCATGGGGGAGCAGAGTTACAAGTCGGTTACAATGTCCTAGTCGTATACAACCTGGAATACTACAACAGAATACTTTGGGGAGTCTCCTACTAGTATACGACTAGTCTACCCAATCAACTACGCCGTCTTGCACCATAGCCGACTAGTTTGAAGTAGTCGGATCAAACATTCCTTATCGAGTAGTTTAATCCTTAGATGAGTGGCCCTAGGGATCCTGGTCCCACAACAGCCAACTGAGCGACTTGAGTTTCTATCATTTTATTAAAGCTCAGTTGATTTTTCATAGCAGAAGAAAATGATTCCATCCTAGAGTCTATGTATTCCAGAGTTTTATCATTAGCAGCAAGCTTTTTATTAATATTTTCAGTTATTTTCATCTATCCAAACACAAGATCTCTAAGAGACGGTTGATTATTGAAATTACTAGAATTGTAATTGTTACCTTGTTGAGGCCTCTTAAAAGGGAAGTTTCGGCGCGAATTTCAGCCTTGATTGCCGTAGTTGTTCGATCGGTACCCGTTGTTGTTGGAGTTGTTGACGTAGTGGGTGTCTTCTCACGTTTTAGGGCAGTCATTCCCCGAATGGCCAGTGTTGCCACAGACTTCGCAGGTCATGCGAGCGTCCATGGCTTGCGCCGTTTCTTGAGCAGTAGCCTCCAGTTTCTTCATCAGGAGGTCCATCTTGGCAGCGAGCATGTCCAGAGCTTCAACTTGATGAACTCCTCGGGTCTTAGGTTGAGTCCGGTCGTCGGACCAACCTTTGTTCTCAACCATCTCCTCTATGAGGGCCTTCGCACGACTCTCCTCAAGCAAGAAGAACCAGCCTCCAGCAGCAGCATCCAGGTACTCACGGGCAGAGCTTCTCAGCCTGTGATAAAAGGTTTGGATTATGAACCAACTCTGCATACCATGGTGAGGACAAGTAGAAATATAGTCCTGGAGGCGATCCCATACCTCCGGGACTGGTTCATCTTTTAACTGCTGGAAACAAGCTATTTTGTTCTGGAGGGCGTTGGTTTTCCCAACCGGAAAGAATTTTAGCAAGAAAGCGCTAGTGCATTTGTCCCAAGTGTCTATAGCTCCGGGGTTAGCATAAAACCATTGTTTTGCCTTGCCTAGTAATGAGAATGGAAATAAACGAAGGCGAATGACATCGATACTTACTCCGCGTATGGTGAAGGTGTTGCAAATCTCCAGGAAATGCTGGAGATGAGCATTGGCATCTTCGTGTGGCTTGCCGCAAAACGGGCTAGCCTGCACCATGTTGATGAGGGCTGGCTTTAGCTCGAAGTTGCCATCTCAGACTGGCGGAGATGGTCTGGTACGCACGTTCTCGCTTGATGGAGCGGAGAACTCGCGGATCGTCTTGCCGGGTTCACGATGGGAAGGACTGGGTTCGTTGGAGTGAGTTGCTTCTGAGGAGGTACAACACGAGGTCGCACTTTCCTCACAAGAGACTCAGGATTTTCTTGGAAGTTTGACGGTAGCTGGAAACTAGTCATGTACTACTCTGTTCCACAAAGACCAACGAACAGAGCAAGGATAAACCCGCTTGAGCTGCGGTACTCAACTAAGATAGCTCAAGATAAAAGTTCAAAAGTAATCTAGCCAAATGCTTCCCCGGCAACGGCGCCACAAATGCTTGTTGGCACTTCTTACGATCCAATATCAGAATTGAGAATCCTGGTATTGGGGTAAGGAGTGTTTCAGTGGTTTTCCTTATGGCTTAGTAAAATATAGAAATATTCTGCAAGCGCACAGAATCACCGCTGTAGCACTTCACCTGGGAGTATCCCGAGTTATCGTAATTTATATTTCCGCAGGGAAGCTTTGGTAAGAATACTAGTGAACAGATATTCGAGACTATTAGAGAAGGGTACACGACTAGACAAGACAGGGGATAACGGTATTAGATAGAAGTGGATATACCGGACACACGGCTCAAGGGATACTCAGGTGAGGGAGAGAAGAGATAGATAGCTGGGAGGACAACGAGAAGAGATAGAGGACTCCTGGATACTTTATCTACCTATGTCACTCTAGCTTAGAGATACAACAGCTACAGAGCCAGCACTAGGAGATCTGAGTTAACTCTATTGTCTTAGCTTCGAGACAAGGGAACCCATGACACACAGAAAGGGATGAGAAGGGGTGCCACCAATTCCCAACTAGGGGATCCTACGGACCGGAACTAACGTGATGGGCTACGAAGACCGAAAGGGCTGTCACCACCTCACGGCTACCACCTCCGTTGCGACGGGAATAAACTAAGGCCACTGGCTAGTCTAGGAACCACTCCTACACTAGTCAACAACTACTTACTCTGCTAGCAAGAGCAAGCAATCTTGTCAATACTCTTGGTGACAATTCACCTCCAGTATCAAGCAAGATCGAAGAACCAGCCAAGACAAAGACTTAAACAAGACTACAAGCACTGGAACTATAACTGACTATAGTCTAAACAAGATATAGATGCAACTAGAATAAAGTAGAAACAAGCTATAAATGACAAAGGCAAGTGATAAAGATAACTATATTGATAACTCAAAGTCTTACAAAAGGAAAAGTAAAAGATACAAGAGCTTATACCAGAGCTTCTGAAGACGACTCTGGAACCTCCGAGGCACAACTCGACTCAACTCTAACTCACAACTAAACTATCCTAACTCTACTAGAATGTTCCGGTCAAAAAAAAAACTCTACTAGAATGAAAGTGGAAATGAGCTCCTTGGCTTGGTGTGTGTGAAACAAGTGAAGTGACACTGTTTATATAGGAGTCCACGGCGGTTTGGAGGAGTAACGGCCAAGGGAACCAGGGGGGTACCCCCTGGCTGTTCGGGCGAAGGGACCGGGTTCGGCCGAACAGGTCGGTTCGGCCGAACCCTGGGATCCACCGCCTTGGCTCCTGGATGGCCTGGATAGCTTCTGGGAGGTGGTTGCAGGCCTGAGGTCGGTTCGGCCCTCCCCGGCCCTCCCCCGCACCGCCTCTACGTCCTGGCTGTCCTGGGCCGCCTTTCCTTGATGGGGTTCGTGTTGTGTGGGCCCAGGTTGACGTGGCGGTGCTCCGGGATGAGTTGGCTTTATCCACGTGTCATGTACTTGTTGTCGCTTGGTCATCGTTGACGTGGACGGCCTCCGGTGGCTTGTACGTCTTGTTCGGCTAAGGGGGGTAACCGGTCGAACGGAGTCGTTCGGCCGATTCGGTCGATTTCGGCCCCAATAGCACGTGTTTGTCATAGTTGTACCTGCACAAGTGACACTCAGCAAAACTCGTGGAACTTTATTAGAAATAAAACCTAAGTACATGGAATGTTGCATAAAACCTCATTTATTCCCAAGTATTGGTGGTCGGATTTGGGTTGTAACGACCGCCTACATATGCAACGTACATGATAACTTGTGTGAATGCTTCTCAATTTTTTAACACGGGCCATACGCAGGAAATCATGACTTGACCACAAATTTTGGCATTTTCAGACTTTGTTTGTTTATTATATAATTTTAAAACAATGCATCTGCACGTTCGTGACTATGGTTCATGGGTAAAATGTTCAAAATTTCTTTGCATTTTTTTAGATATGACTTCACACCGTGATCAATAACGTGAATATCATTTTTTTGGTTCATTATATTCCATGATTCGAGACATTTGTAGTTCAAATTTGAATTGTTTCCTAGAAATCCATTTAATAAAATAAAATAACTAAATATAGCAAAACAACCCAAAAACACACTAAATTCAATCATAGAGTTAAACATAATGTACGTATATAGCAAAAAAATTTAGAAAGGGAAAAACATTTTTTTTGAATTTTTGCCGAGTGCCTGAAGAAAACACTCGGCCAAAAAACGAAAGCACACGGCAAAAATAGTAGTTTGCCTTGTGCCTAGAAAAAGACACACGGAAAACTAGACATACGGAAAACTACTTTTATGCCGTGTGTTTGCCTTTGCCGTTTGCCCCTCTGTGAGGGCACACAGCAAAGGTTCATGGCAGCCAACGGTGTGAACCTTTGATGTGTGCCAGACGTTAGGCACACGACAAAGACATGGTTGCGGTGTGTGCCATGTCTTTGCCGTGTGCTGCTCAGAAAGGCACACGGCAAAGGCTGCTAAAGCCGTGCGCTAAAGGTTTTGCAGTTTGCCATGTGGGAGACACACGGCAAACACAGCCTTTGCCGTGTGCCTGGTATAATGCACATGACAAAGGTCATGGCACACGGCATATAGCCGATTTCCGGTAGTGAAGCCCATTTGATTTCACCTTACCTCAGTAATCTGTGTTTTGACCTAAATATTTATAACCCTTTTAGTTGACTTTGATTCTCTCAACAAATTCAGTCTCAATCTAGATACTTTAGATCTCCAACACTCTTTAAATCTACCATATTTGCCTTGCTGGACCCTATGAATCAGTAATCTCCCATCCTATTGCCTTTTATTGTAGTAGTACCATTAACAGTTACTGTAGTCCCGAGGAGAAAGGGGGCTCTGCAGGAAGAGGATTGTACTATGAGAAAAGCACACAGGTCAACCTGCTTTAAATATGGAACATGGATTTTGGCAACGCAACAGAGTTCGATCCTCATACTGATCCGAATGAATCAGTCTTTCTACCGAGGTCAAGTATATTACGCAGATCCGAATGAACCAGTCCCTCCCTAAAGTTGATTGTGTACTCATCTGCACAGTTGTTCACAAACACCGGTAGTATTTGAAACGTTCGCCTGTGTTTGCAAACATTGGGTGCATGCTATAGTTAATATAGTTGCCCTTTAAACCCACAGAATATGCAAGAGTGTTCAACAAACCTTTCAGAACAACCGCATATTGCAACAAACACTACGTGAAAACCAAAGATAAGTAACGCGGCATTAGAAACGGGCATACGTTGTCCGTTACCTAAATTAGCAATGGTAACAGATGTCATCAATGCCCATTACGAATCAGACCACTATGACCGCGCTAGACCGTTACCGAAGACAGGACATTGGTAACGGTTGTGAACCACGCCCGTTACCATTGTTGTTATTAACGGACGTCAACGAATACTGTTATTAACGGACGTCATTTCTTGACCCGTTACATATTTTTTATTTGTAACGGCTATGGTTGTCGCCCATTACCAATGTTGTCACTCACTTATTGGGGCGCCCATGAGCTGTTGTCCGCGAACAGAGTCTCTGTCCTTGGCTGCTGTTGGCGGACAACAGCTGGTGATTTGGGGGCGATTTTTGCCATCTTTTTGAATTTGGTTTGGGTTTGCAAATTCTGGTCTACAAGGTATGTATTCCCCCACCGAATCCCCTATCCTTATCCTTCTTCTCCTCCTCATCCCTTCTCCTTTTTGCATTTTGATTCGGTTTAGAAAAAGTTGAATTTCACATGTTTTGGTAGAAAAAGATTGATAGATATTAGATTTGGTTATAGAAATGCTTGATCTAGTATGTACTGATACATATTTTCTAGTTTGAGGGCTTGATTCTATCTAAGAAAGTTATTTTTGATTTTTAGACGGCAAATAGAAGTTGGATGTACAAGAAGCTCCGATGTTAAGATGAATATTTGCATGGGGTACAGGGTTTTCTTGCTGATGCAAAGGCGGATATGATAGATAGAGGAATACCGACAATGTATTGCCCATGTTTTGATTGCAATAATGAAAAGAAGTTCGCCCAATGTGATAATTTTTTAACACATTTTGTCATGCATGGGTTCAAAAAGAAGTATACATGTTGGAACATGCAAGGTGAGGAAGGTCTTAATGAAGGTGAAGGTGGATGTGTTAATGAAGGCGAAGCACAAGGCCCTAACAATGGTAATGAGCGTTGTTTGGGGACCATTACCAATAAGTTAAAGGCAATTGACATTGTTTGAAGACCATTACCAATAAGTTAAAGGTAACGGGCTTTGTTTGAGGACCGTTGCCGATGGTAAGTTAAGTTCTCACGTGCCCTGTGGCGAAAGAATGGGTAACATGCAACGTTGAAGCCCGTTACCTATGCAAATTTTAGGTAACGTTCCTTAATGTGGTTCATTACCAAGACTAAACTCATAGGTAACATGCTACATTTAGGACCGTTACCTATTTGAGTTATCCAAATCGGACTAGGAACAATATATTCAATGCCTTTGGATAGGAAAAATACATGTCCATTCATACTCTTGCCGTACAACTTTGAGTGAGTTCTTGGCCTTTTTTCAACCATTTCAAGTTAATAATATATACTATATATAATCAACATTGCCTCTGTATATGTATATGAATATTTTCATTGGATATTGCTTAGTATCCAGGTTGATAAAGGTCAGGTCATGGTGTATGACTCCAAGAGGAAACCAAAAGAAGCCTACTAAAACCTCACAAACCTGCTTAACAACGCATGGGCTCGCTTCCTCAAAAAACACGTAGGAGTAATCGACCACATCGGCCATCTTTATATTAATACTAGCTTTCCAGTAAGAATATAATCCTCACTTGTAGTGTCATTTCTTACTCAAACACTAGAGTGTTTCATAACCGAGTTGCCCATAGTGCATGAGACAGGAGGGCAGAAACAACTTGTCGGGATACTACTTATATGAGTCCGTCGACAACTTTGTAGGTCCTAAGGGGCAAATGACGCCAGACGCATTCAAAGTACGTAAGAAAAATCGATTCTGCTCATTATTTTTAAGTCATTTCATTCTGCTCATGATTTGATTTGAAAATATGCAACTTTGGACCTTGAAACAAGACCTCATTGGAAAGGAACGAGTTAGGGCAATTCAAGAACAACTATGTGGATTCCTTCTCGATGAGGTTATAAATTCCAAGGGGGAATTTTATGCCAATCCATATGTATGCGTGGCTTGACTAGATCCCAGTAGGGATACCACAGAAGATGACGCTTAATTTGTAAAATCTCAAATACTTGTAATAATTGAAATATATATTATATATGTGTGATAATATCTAATAAAATATACATTAAAACTAAAATGAAAAGGAAAGCAATAAAAGAGAACAAAGAAAACCCTTAGCCGGTACTAAACTGTGTGCCATGCGCTTTCGTCGGGGCGCCCAGCTCAGTACCGGCTGGTAACCCCAGCCGGTACTAAGTTGCATATTTAGTACCGGATAGCCTGTCCGGTGCTAAATGGATGACACTTTAGTGCCGGCCAGCCAGTACCGGTCAGGAAACCGGTACTAAGCGAGGTTTCCCGACCGGTACTGATTCCAGCAGTGGTACCTAAATGTAGAATAAGCTCAGCAAATTTGGTGATGATACAACCACGTTTGAGCCTCCAATAACTAAATTGAGGAAGATTGGCCCAATTTCGCACCTGGTGCTAACGTTACATTAGCACCGGATCTTAAGTGCACCGAGGCATATGAGGGGTGCGGATGTGAGTTATTCTTGTAGTGCCACCAAATTTAGACAAATTTGCCTCTCGTTCTTGCTTTCTTCTCTTGGTTGTATTGTGTGTATTCTGCTTTCTGACTCTCTCCAAGATACGTCCAGCCCAAGGCAGAGAGGAGGTTAGGGTTTCTTTCTCTCTGTTTTATTGTAAGAAGCAATCTGTAGCATTGATAACAACTGAAATCAATGGCTCACAAGAATTAGGTTTGTAAACTGCGTTGAGCTAGTCTGATGCGCCTCTAATCCCAGCCCTTAATGCAATACAAAACAAAGCTAAATAAAAGTTTACAGGTTCTACATAGCTGTTAATAAGTTTACAGTTGTCAAAAGCACACAACTGCCCGAGCACACAAGCACTGCATGGCTCTGGGAGCATGCTACTTCAGACCCCTGGATGTTGATCAGGGTGCAAGTCCCACCAGCCCGGATCACATGCGCTTCATTGATCGTCAGGTTGCGAATCATCAGCAGGTTCCAACGTTCTCCAACAGCTTCTCTGGGTTTGCACACAGGGTCTAATGATTGTACCTAACAGTGAGACCATGTCCCTCTCATCTCGCCTGGGAGTCTGGGACAAAGGCCTCAAATAAAGTATCTTCATTGCTTTTGACTGTACTGTAATCTTCCTGGTGTAGTTGTGCTTTTCGTATAAGAAATGTACTTAGGTCTGGGTCCCTTGGTTTCATATTAATATATTATCTACACTTTCCTTGGAACATTTTCATTTCAGACCCCAAGGACAGATGTCCTTTGCAAATGCAACCTCACGGGACCACGGTGACAACTTCGGAACCTTCCCCAGGCTCTGCCTGCTATTCCCAATCCCAAGCATGTTGTTCCTTGCCACTCCCTCAAGGCACCGCTGCCTTTCGTACTGCCTCAGAGTAGGCTCCTTGAGAAATTGAGATGCAGGGTCGTTCTGGCCACACCTGCACATATTCTAGTGGCACTTCTGCTATAGCACAATCCTCGCAAGGCTTGTCACCAGTTCTCTGCTGTCCAAACAGTAGGGTGCATTCCATCGATCTGTTTGCAATGCACATGGCCTAAATATATCCTTCCTTTTTTGTAACATTGCGATCAAGGTAATTTAATATCACTAGATACTGCTCCTCAATTCTCCAAGTTCATATGTATCTCCGTCGACTAACATTGTCTGAAGTTTTTTCGTTAGTTCAAATTGTTCTTCAGCTTTAACTAGTACTCCCATCGTATTTAGTTTTAATGTATCTGCTGAAGTTTTTTCCATTGCACACAATTGCCAAAGAGTCTGTTCTCTGCCAAATATCAATGTATCATGCCCATCGCTGACTACTGATTAGTTCATTTGCAAACTTGACCTGTCGAATCGACTGAAGTTCATCTATGTAATGTATACATATGCTAACATTTTTAAACTAGGCAATATCGATCAGCGAGAGCAAACTCTGGAGCTTCAATGAGGGTACAGATTGATGCCAGATGGAGCCGCTGGCATAGCTAGCATGTAAATCGGACTAGATACATTCATCACGCCAATGCTGGTAAATTTCTATATTTTTCAACGAAAATTATCACCCGTTGATTATATACATCAACGTTAACGAAAATTATCACCGATTGACTATATACATTAATTTCTCCACTGCACATTCACTACACCAAATCATTTCTCCACTGCACATTAACTGATATAGTTTTGCAACATTTGATCACACCACGCATTGCATTTCTCTATTAAATTTTTAAGCAATGTTAGCATATTTCTGGGGGCAAGCAACAGACTTTTCCGCCTTTACCTTTTTACTCTACCTTTATCTTTATCATCTGGAAGCAAAGAATCTGATTATTGTTGATGCGTGCAGTGTTTGCCTGCATTACTTAGTGCCTTACTCCTTTACTGGGTTTCCCTCCTGCGTGTTGTAGTTATAGCAGAATAATGTTAAGACTTTTTGGCTGCCTCCACAAATACTATATATATACGATGCAATTTCATACCCTGTCCACCTGATCAATTGATTGATAGGTTAGGAACTGTCCTAGTCAGTTTTGCTGATGCCATGATCAAGGTAATTAAGCAATGAAGATGAAGGCACTACTGGGAGAAACGGGCTATTTTAGTCTGGCGCAATCAACCCAACGCTGTGGTTTATGGGACTTTGAACTCAATACTTCTTAGCTATGCATAACTTTATCACCCCACTAATACAACACATGTGACACTAGATAAGATGTTTTCCTTTTGAATAAAGGTAGACAGGGCCTGAGTTAGTGTATTACCAACCAGGACTAATGCCTCGAGACCCTTTAGTAACTCCAACCATAAGTCCATAACTAGTAGTGTTACCAACCGCCAGAATAAACTGTTGGAAACGTCCAAGAACTCACTCACACTCACAAACACAGCACCAGCGAGAGAGACTTTACACACAAAGAACACACTCGTTGACGAGCCGGACTTCAGCACCGCGCCGTCTGCTCGCCCACGCGCGTCGTGCCGCGCTGGCCACCCGCCGCTCGCCCGGCCGTCGCGCAGCGTCTCGTGTCCGCGCTGGCCGCCGCCTGGCCGTCCCGCCTCGGGGCCGCGCGCCGCCCGGCCGCGCCGCGCCGCGCCGGAGCCAGAGCCCACCGCACCCCGCCGCCGCTCGCCTGGCAACGCCGCGCCGGGGACACGCGCCGCCCGTCCATGCCACGCCCGTCCGCCGCCGCGCCTCCGCCTGTGCGTGAGAGGGGGAGAGAGAGAGCTACCATGAGGGGAGAGAGATGAGAGAGAGAGGGGGGATGGAGTGGGATATGATCCATGTGCTCATGAATGGAAAAATAGGAGGTACCCATTTTGAGGGGTTGGATCGCTGAAGTGGCGAGTTGTGTTTTCTTTATGTGTTTATAACAAAGTTTTGGATGGCTAAAAAATTTCAAATGAAAATGTTGTAAACTAAAACTTTATACCTTTTTCAGACCTACAACATTGATATAGAACATATTTACATCAGATGTCATTTGAAAATTTTAAAAATTTAAGATTTCAAATTAGATACATTATAAGGATATTTTAAAGTATCAAACAATCTCAAATTAAAATGATGTCAACTACTAAGTTTTATATTTCGTGGATATGTACAAGTTTGATATATAACTTATTAACATTGGAGATCATTTGAAAATTAAAATTTTCAAATTTGATAAACTATAATAACATTTTGAGTTATTAAACAATCTCAAATACAATATTTGTCAACTAAAAAGTTTTATATTTCGTCGAGGTGCACGACTTTCGTATAAAGAGTTTTTTCATATAAGATCATATAAAAAAATTTATTCAAAAAATACATTTATTGACCCACTCATATACAATCACACATATACTTCTTGTGAGTTGTTTCGATCTTGTAAATATCGTTATGAAAAAAATGTGCGAAATCTTCTCAACTTTGTATCACAGCCTCTATGTATGGCACCATCACATCAAGAAAAATCTCATGATTTTTAGACTTCATTTGTTTTTTTAGAATTTAAAATCATTCAGATACATGTTAGTGATCAAATTTCTTGACATAAGATGTTTGAAATTTCGTTTCACTTCATGGGAAAGGACTCAAACTAGACTAAATAATATGAATATAATACTATTCTATTATTTAAATCACTTACGGTTCAAGTTTGACTTTATTCAAAAGATTGCTTGAAATGTAATTAGTTAATTAATTATAGCAAACAAATAAAAAGTATACCAAATTTTAACATGGAGCAACAGATATTGTATGTGGAGGGTAGGAAAAGTTTTAGAGCCAAAAGAGAGAAACAAATTAAATCTTTGCCGAGTGTCAAAGAAAATACACTCGACAAAGAGCTTGTTTGCCGAGTATCAAGAAAATACACTCGGCAAACAAATTCTTTGCCGAGTGTTTTTTTAACACTGGGCAAACAAAATGAACATAATTTTTATACTCATTGTATTTTCTTATTTGACTTGATTCAAAAACTGTTTGACTCGGAAAAAGATTTGAGGCTAAAAAAAGCAAAAAAGACCTAACTCTTTGCCGAGTGTCAAATAAAAAACACTCGACAAACAAGTTCTTTGCCGAGTGTTTTTTTTTAACAGACGGCAAACAAGTTATTAGCCGATTGTATTCTTTTGGCACTCGGCAAACAAGCTCTTTGTCGAGTGTATTTTGTTAGCCGGATATTTTTTTTGCACTCGGCAAAGAGGTTGTTTGCCGAGTGCCCGAAAAAATACTCTCGGCAAATATGGGTTTTCCCGTAGTGCAACACACACTCACGCCCGGAACACACCATGGCGTAGTTTATTCCCAACAAACTCCCCCTGAACAACGACACTCCTATACATCCTGACCTACAGAAGCACCAGCTCATCGTCGACGTTCTTTCCCTGCAGTCCCTAGAGAGGAGGCCACGAACACTGCAGTTGAAACACCTTCCTCGGTGGTGCCTGCTAGCCCCTGAGCTCATGCTGCTCGCATCATGGTCATCGTGGTTGCTGTCACCCTTGTTGCTGCTGCAGTGATACCGCGCATCTCCGCCATGCACACACGCCTTGCCACGGCACCGACGAGCCTCTCACTGCTCCTCAGTGAGCACCAGACACCCAACACCATCCGTAGCTTCTTCAACATCAACCTTCTCCGCCATGCGTAACCAGCTGACGACCTCCTCCACGGATGTGGTGTTGACGACATGTCCTCTGAATGAGATTTTTCATCACTGCTCTTGTAGAAGAGGTACTCTTAGCACGCCCCCGCGTCGCCGCTCTCCTCGGGCGGCTCGGGCGGCTACCCTAGCCACCGCCGCCGCCCCCCATCCTCCCTCTCCCCCACCTCGCCGCCGCTGGAGGGCGCGGCCGGAAGCCCGGCGGCCCCTGGGATGGCGGCGGTGGGGCGGCTCGCCGGCCGCAGCGCGTGGATCTAGTGGCGCAGCCTCCCATGGCGCATGGTGGTCCGGCGTGGGCTCGGCTGGGCTGCGCTGCTGCCAGAGCGGCGCGCAGCCGGCAGTGCTACGCGGGTCGCCGCGCGGCCGGGAGCGCGCGTGCAGCCGGGGACGCCCTGCTCAGGGGGGCGGAAGGCCGGGCGCGGACCGGCGGCTGCCGGGGGTGGTGTGCGGCGTCCTGCCCGCCGGCACGCGGGCCGGCGTGTCGCCCAGCCCCTGGCCGCAGCCTGCCCTCTGTGCGGCCTCTCTGGGGCGGACGGATCCGAGTCCCTGCACCGGATCCGGTCCCTCCGTAGGCGGATCTGTCTAGGGGATGGCCGGTGAGGGCGGTCGGCGCGACGGGACGGCCGCGCGTGGACGGCTGACACGGGGGCGCGGCGAGACGACTGCACGCGGCGCAGAGGTAGAGGCCAGGCGCAGTGACGGCCCGGCATGGCGGCGACGCTTGGTCGCCGGTGCGGCCGGCATCGGATCTGGCACGACGGATTCGGCCCTGGTGTTGGAAGGGCTAGCTCCGGACTTTACAACTACATCTGGTGATGACATCTTCAATTTTGCCTTTCCTTTTCATATAGACCAAGAGACATGAGTCACCTTGGCGTCATTCGCGGATTCTCCTACTCAAAGATGGATTTCATCTGCAATTTATTCCTGGTGGATTATGCACGGGTACCCAGTGGTTACTTTGTAGCATGGTATCTCAGGTTATGTCACACCCGGTTTTCAAGACAAAACCAGGTGCATCTCATATGTGCGCCAGGATCAGTTTACACACATATGGTACACGTCACAAGTGAATATCCATAACCATGCATAACGAAAGAGTATTATAGTGCTTTTATTACAATCTCAGAGTTGACTCAAATATCATAGCGGAAGACTTAAATAAACGTTCATCTAACGAAGCAAAAGTGACTCCAACTCCGCAGGCATTGACTGGGGGAGACTCGCCTAGAACTCCTCAAAATCAGTAGTGAAATCCTCAAAATTCTCCCAATCTGAGCAGCATTCCGAGTGTAGTTGATGTAATAAAAGAAAGAAAGAAAGAAAAGCAACAAGTATGAGCACATAACGTACTCAGCAAATGTAATATGACATACAAGGCTAAGGCAAAAAGGTTGGCTGACCATACTGCAGTAAGCACTTTTAGTTGGTCAAGTTTTATTAAGCAACTATTTACTAGCAGATAAAAGTATATACCACCCACAAATTAATGAATGTCATATTCCCAACATATTCATATAACGACGATTTAGATCATGTTCAAGTATGATTATCATGTAAGGGTCCAGGCCGCTCTTGACCGTGAGCACGGCTGTTATAACAGTTTTACACTCTGCAGAGGTTGTACACTTTCACCATAAACTGTGATTCCCATTGCCCGAGAGCATTGTACCCTTCCCACACCACGTGGACCGAATACTGGGTTTCACTATGAGACCTTTACAAAAGCACTCTAATAAATGATAGCTCGCTAAGGTTTCCGGTTCAGAAGCAAAGCATAACCCTCCCTAATGAGGTCTGTCTCTTACCAAAGCCCACAGCTCAAGAGGACCAAGCTATACCCCGTCAACCGCCGCCCCCATGCCCCTTTGGAGTAAAGCTACCAAAAACTAGAGCACCTAATTAGTCAGTCAAAGCCAGAGCCACATGACACTCATGGTTGTACTGTTTTCCTGGGTGGTTCTCCATGTTCCAATTAAAAAGATGTGATCTTGCCATTTAATTAAAAGAGTATTTGGAACATAGAGTAGGGGTTCATTTAACCAATCCTAGTTGAGCAAGCTAAGCATCATCTACCATCAAAGTTAATTAAATAACCCAGTTTCGGGGACAGGAAAATATAGTGGCTAGGCAAATCCTTAAATAGGAACCCATCAAATTAAGACATATGCATGGGTGGTGAAATTAATAATTATTAGGACATTTGCATGACATAATACACTTGCCTTCTTCCCAACTCGGTTGCTGCTCAAATCCTTCTCCAACAGTTGGATCTTCAGAGAAATCCCCAAACTGGTCGTTTCCTAATCGCATCACACATTCACATGCAAGAAAACAATACAACAAATAAGAAACAGTACACCAAACCATTCCAACAGAAGAAAACAACAGCACAAAACTAATCTACACGTTATAACGAACGCGTGAGCGCGAGAATCACTAAAATCGGAGTTAAAACGCAAAAGATATGGCTTTTCTAAGGTTCAGGGGCTTGCTGGCAAAGTTTTAAAAGCTCCAGGGGCTTAACTGCGAAAAACCAGGGGCTAAAACATAATTTTGTATAAAAACTCGAGGGCTAAACCATAAAATAACAAAACTTGGACCTCGAGCACAATTTTAAATCTTGCAGGGGCTAAAACAGAAGAAAACATGACCTAACCGTAATTATTTTTAACTAAACTGGACCGCGGGTTGATTTTAAAAAACTTCAGGGGCTCTTTAGAAAAATTGCCATGACTGACCGGTATTCTCGGGTTTGACTCGGGTTAGATCTATTGTGGGCCGTTGGATCACGATCGGACGGCCAGGAACGGATCGGTGCTCAGCACCGGCGAGGACGGCGGCGCCGCTCGCTCCCGCGGCGGAGGATCGTCGAAGAGGAATCGATCTGGGGCTACGAGACTCAGTTTGGGGCGAGATCAGGTTCTACGGACTCGCTGGACCATGACGAGTTCACCCAGGGGGCTCTAGACGACTATGGACGCACCCCGACGACGGACCACGACGGCGGCGCCATGGGCGGCGGCGGAGCTCTCGGGTGAAAGCGAATCCGGCGCTACGGCCCTCCACTGGCTCCAAGAAGTATACGCAATGGACGAGTGGGCGAAGGCGAACTCACCAGGGACAATCTTGGCGAGAAAAGGCTCGGGACGGCGTCGGACGACGGCGAGCGGCGGTCGGCGGAAAAGTCGGCGGCGCGAGCGGCTCGGGTTTGCAAAGCTCGGTCGATTTTCGATGGGAAGGACTGCGGGCGGGCGCGCGCTTAAGTAGGTGTCACACCCGGATTTACACAGAAACCCGAGATGCGGCCATATGTGTTCCCAGGAAGTCATTACACATATAGCAAACAAATATGATAATAGAACACAATGCTCGAATAATATAAAAGGGTTTTACATCAGAGTTTGACTCAAACTTAAAGAAAATTACAGCGGAAGACTCATAAACAAAACTCTCTCTAATCTAACGAAGCCGAAGTCCAAAATCCACAGGGACACTGACTGGTTGAGCACAGCTAGTAGAAAGGCAGATCTTCAGGAAATTCGACGGCAGCAGTACCCTCTAATCCATCTGTTACCCATCCGGGATTTTGCCCAAAAGTAATAACAACAGCAAGTGTAAGTAACAAAGTTACTTAGCAAATACAGCTCAGTTAATGAAGGCTAAAAAGTAAGGCTTGACTCGGCTGAACTGCATTAGCAAATTTTAGTTGGCTGATTTTAGTCTGTTTCGAGGGTACCATCGAAGGATGATCTCGAGGGTAGCATCGAAAGTGATTCCGAGGGTCTCTTCGAGGGTATTCGAGGGAGTCTCGAAGGTATTCGAGGGTATCTCGAGGATACAACATTTATGTGAATCCCGGTTGAATTTCCCCAATTAATAAAGTAGAAGTAGACATTAAACAGAAATATTAAACAACATCTTCTAATCAAAAAGGATCCAGGCCGCTCTTTGACCCTGAGCAAGGCTATCATGATAGATTATACACTCTGCAGAGGTTTCGCCCTTTACCCACCAGTCGCGTAAAAGTTCAAAGGAACTTTGCACCCAACCACGCACATCAACACTTCCGAGGTGTGACTGCATAGGGACGCTACGAGGCTTTTCACAAGACACTTTAACAGAACAGCAGCCGTTATGGTACAACCTAGGCAGCATGACCCGAGGCACCGAGACTGACTTACGCCCGTGCCGCAGCACGAGGGGGTCAATGGCGTCCAATCGCTGAAAAGTAATGCAAAAGCAGAATTAAATAGCGCAACGTGTAGAACCCCCGCCATACGGAAGTTCCCACACGGGACTGTGCCTCACGGGGACATAGCCAATGGATACTCCGTCCTCGGTGGATCAAACCATACTCTCACCCATGCTTCCCATAACGCCGGTGGCCCCTCGGTAACTACTGTTAAATTAAAGCCGTACAAGTTACTTGTCCAAGACCAGAGCCATTATAGTTCTGGCGGTGACGACAGGCTCCTGGGTTGCCGCTTTAAGAACCAGTCCTTACGGAGAGACACTAGGGCCAGGCTCGAAGCATACGCCCTAGTTCCCTGATCCAAGTTGCTAAAAAGCAAATTTTACCATTAACATTGAAGTGAACCATTAAGTCATGATTAATAGTAAAATAATTGTGACAGTAGCTGCGCCTAGCAATTTTCTACCCAAATGCAAATAAGCCCAAGGTAATCAAGGTAAAGGATAAACAGACTAGGTACAACCTTAATAGGATCAAGATTAGACACATGCATATGCCATAAATAGTGTAAAGGTGTGTTTAGGTAGCAAGTATTGTCCGTGCTGTACTTGCCTTCCACAAAGTGCTGCTGCTGCTGCTGTTCCTGGTACTGCTGGTCCTGGTACCCCTCGAACTCGAACGCGTACTGCTCACCAACTGGACTCTCGAAGGAACACACAAGCATCCATACAAGCCATTACATGCAAACAATATTATTCTATTAGAACAGTACACCAAACAATAAAAACAGATCAAAAGAAGGCTTAGAAACTAATCTACGCTTCGCTACGAACACGTGAGCGCGAAAATCACCCAAATCGGAGCTAAAACAGGGAAGCTGTGGCAACTCTACGGTTCGAGGCTTAAACTGCGAAAGTTTCGAGGGTCAAAACATAATTTTATTTAAAGATTCGAGGATTTTCCTGCTAAAAAGACAAAACTGGCCTCGGGCGCAACTTTAAAAACTTGCAGGGTTTAAAACAAAACAAAAAGGACTTATTTGAAAATACTTTTGAACTAAGTTGGTCTGCGGGTTGATTTTAAAAACGTGAAAGGCTTCTTTTGCAAAACAGTCAGCTTCGAGGTATCCTCCGGTTCGACCAGGGCCTCGAACTGACGCGGCGGCGTTGGATCTAGATCTATCGGCTCAAAACAAAACGGCTTTTCGAGGGGTATGCTGGCTTCGAGGTGTGACGCTAGCGACGCTCGAACACAGCAGCGGAGAAACTACTGGGTCGACAGCGGACCAAAATTAGCGCAGAGTACGGCAAGAATCGGAGCAAGAACGCTATGGAGAGCTTCGGGTTTTCAAGGCGAACCTCCTGGAGTGCTTTCCGACGAGTGCGAAGCTCCGACGGCGAAGATCGAGAGTGGGTCTCGAGCGAGGCGGAACTTCTTCCGACGAGAACGGTCTCGAGCGAGGCGGAACTTCTCCCGACGAGAACAGTCTCGAGCAAGGCGGAACTTCCTCGGCGAGAACGATAGCTAGGGTTGCGGCTCGATTGGAAAGAATTGAAAGGAAGATCAAGGCGGCGACTATAAATAGAGCAAAGTCCGATCTCAGGTCCAAGTCTTGGCGTTCGTGTCAAGGAAGGATTCGGCGAAGGCGGCAGCGTCGGAGTCGGTCTCGAGACAGAGTCCTAGTCGAAGACGACGGTCTCGAAAGGGAAACGGCCCAGCGCCAGAAAAGGAAATAGAAGGCAAAGCCTAAAAGCGAAACTGGAAATTGGATTTTAAAAATCCGATTTGAACTTCAAACAAACGAAACTCAATGCAACCAGCATGAATGCAACAAAAATGTTTCTAGCCCTATCTTTGATTTTATTTCTCATAAATAATTGTTTTCACTAGATAAATATGAGCATAAATTAAATAAAAGCGATTTAATTACTAAATTTCAAAATGGGCATTTTTAGGGTGTTACAAACCTACCCCCCTTAAGATGAATCTCGCCCTCGAGATTCGGAAGCGGACGGGAATAACTGTGGATACTCTGCTCTGAGGTCTTCCTCTCTTTCCCAAGTTGCTTCATCCTCTGAATGACGACTTCACTGAACCTTGCACATCTTGATCACCTTGTTTCTGGTGACTCTCTCTGATTCTTCCAAAATTCTGACAGGATGCTCAGTATAGGTAAGATCTTCCTCTACATTCAGCTCATCAATCGGAATTTGTTCCTCAGGTACTCGCAAGCACTTTTTCAATTGAGATACATGGAACACATCGTGTACTCCTGCTAACTTCTCTGGTAGCTCTAACTGATATGCCACCTCTCCTTTCCGGCCAAGTACCTCGAACGGTCCAATATATCGAGGTGCTAACTTGCCCTTGACGTTGAACCTCTTCACACCTCTCATTGGTGACACCTTGAGATACACGAAGTCTCCAACTTCGAAATTGAGGTCCCTTCGCCGGTTGTCTGCATAACTCTTCTGTCGGGATTGTGCCACTTTCAAATTCTGCCTGATTATCTGCACTTGCCGTTCGGCCTCTCTTAGTACCTCAGGTCCAAACACCTGACTTTCTCCAGTCTGATTCCAGAACAGTGGTGTCCTACACTTTCTGCCATACAGGGCCTCGAATGGCGCCATCTGCAAACTCTTCTGATAACTGTTGTTGTATGAAAACTCTGCGTATGGTAAACTCTTGTCCCAACTGACACCATATTGTAGAGCACATGCTCTCAACATATCCTCTAATATCTGATTTGTCCGTTCTGTCTGCCCATCTGTCTGCGGATGGTAAGCTGAACTGAACTGTAGCCTAGTGTCCATAGACTCATGCAATTGTCGCCAAAAATGCGACGTGAACTGGGTACCTCGATCTGACACTATTCTTTTCGGTACCCCATGCAAACACACAATCCTCTCCATATACAACTCTGCTAGTTTGGCTCCGGTGTAGGTGGTCTTTACTGGTAAGAAATGCGCCACCTTGGTCAGGCGATCCACGATTACCCAGATTGAGTCGAATCCCCTCTGAGTGCGAGGTAAGCCAGTGATGAAATCCATACCGACTTCTTCCCACTTCCATTCAGGTACCTTCAGGGGCTGGAGCAATCCTGCTGGCCTCTGATGTTCAGCCTTGACTCTCTGACACGTGTCACATAGAGCTACGTATGTGGCCACATCTCTCTTCAATCCGTACCACCAAAATCTCTCTTTGATATCTTGGTACATCTTGGTACTACCTGGGTGTATCGAATACGCCGACTCATGGGCTTCCCTGAGAATTGTATCCCTGATCTGCATTACATCTGGCACACAGATCCTCTTCTCATACCACAATGTTCCTTGGTCATCCACTCGAAACCCAGGGGCTTTTCCTAATGACACCAGTTCCACGATCTCCTTGATCTTCTCATCTGTGAGTTGTCCTTTTCGGATCTCTTGTTCCAAGGTCGGTTCTACTGCCATCTCAGTGACGCTGGTTACAAATCCCAGACTCATCCTTTCAAACTCTGAACTGAGTTCCTCCGGTAAACAACGTCCTGTGATCTTATTCACGTAACTCCTTCTACTAAGGGCATCTGCCACCACGTTGGCCTTTCCTGGGTGGTAATGAATCTCCAGGTCATAATCCTTGATCAACTCTAGCCATCGACGTTGCCTCATATTCAGATCTGACTGTGTGAACACATACTTGAGACTCTTGTGGTCAGTGTAAATATCACACTTATGTCCAATCAAGTAATGCCTCCAAATCTTCAAAGCATGCACCACAACTGCTAATTCCAGATCATGTGTCGGGTAATTCTGCTCATGCTTCCTCAACTGCCTCGAAGCATAGGCCACTACTCTGCCTTCTTGCGTGAGTACACATCCCAATCCTAGACGAGATGCATCGCAGTAGATAGAGAAGCTCTTGGTAATATCTGGCAACACAAGCACAGGTGCTGTTGTCAGCCTCGTCTTCAGACCCTCGAAGCTGGCTTGACATGCCTCGGTCCAGACAAACTTGGTGTTTTTCTCTAGTAACGCCGTCAGAGGTTTAGCAATTTTGGAGAATCCTTCAATGAACCGTCGATAGTATCCGGCCATTCCCAGGAAACTTCTGATTTCACTCACATCCTTAGGCGGATTCCAACTCAACACATCACTAACCTTCTTCGGATCAACTGCCACTCCACCATCGGACAATACGTGACCCAAGAATGCTACTTCCTTTAACCAAAACTCACACTTGCTCAGCTTGGCATACAACTGATGCTCACGAAGTCTCTGCATCACCAACCTCAGATGTTCTTCATGCTCTTCCTCATTCTTGGAGAAAACCAGAATGTCGTCAATGAACACTACCACGAACTTGTCAAGATAGTCCATGAACACACTGTTCATCAGATACATGAAGTATGCCGGTGCATTTGTCAAACCAAAAGACATGACTGTGAACTCATATAGACCATATCGGGTTGTGAAGGCTGTTTTGGGGATGTCAGTCACTCGTATCCTCATCTGATGGTAACCGGATCGGAGATCGATCTTAGAGAACACACATGCTCCTTTCAACTGGTCGAAGAGATCATCAATCCTTGGCAGCGGGTACTTGTTCTTGATGGTCACTTCATTCAAGGCTCGATAATCCACACACAATCTCTGAGTCCCATCTTTCTTATCCACAAACAAAACTGGTGCTCCCCAAGGGGATGAACTAGGACGAATATACCCTTTTGCTAACAATGCCTTTAATTCCTCCTTAAGTTTTTCTAATTCTTTTACTCCCATTCTATATGGCCTCTTAGCTATAGGTGCAGTACCAGGCTTAAGATCAATAACAAATTCAACTTCGCGATCTGGGGGCATACCTGGTAACTCATCTAGGAACACATCTGGGAACTCGCACACCACTCTGATGTTTTCCAGTGCTACTTCCCCGGCTTGGTAGATCCGATTGTGTCCCGTGGGACTAGCTGCTTGATACTCCACTTTCTCACCAGTCTTTGCTGTCAGTTGCACTGTCCTTTTAGAGCATTGAATCACTCCATCATATCTGGCTAACCAGCTCATACCCAGAATCAAGTCAAACCCAAGTGTTTCTAGAACTATTGGGTTCACCACGAAATCTACCCCCCTTATTGTGATTGTGGCTCGAGGGCAACGTAGAGTGGCACGCTGTTCTCCCCCAGGTGAACTAACTACCATGGGGTTCCCCATAGGTTGCAACATCATCATATTCTTTTTCACGAAAGCAGCAGATATGAAAGCATGCGAAGCTCCAGTATCGAATAAAACAGTTGCGAGGGTCGAGTTGATAGGGAACGTACCCACAACGACATCTGTGGCTCCTTCGAGGGTCTCAGCTCCCATGTGGTTGACCTTGCCCCTTGCTGGATTCTGCTGCTGATTCCCATTCTGATTCGGGGGTTGTCCAACCCTCGAATTACTGTTCTGTTCGACGGTGTTCTGAGCCTTTCGAGGGCAGGCGCTGGCATAGTGTCCCAGATCACCACATCCGAAACACCTTGGTGCTGTAGGCGTATTGCTGGCCGGATTGGGGCGTTGAGCAGGACCATTCGGTGGCTGGTTCGAGGGTCGCTGCTGAGGGGGTGCTGGTAAGTACTGGGGACGCTGCTGATACTGGCTGCGATTCATCAGTCCCGGCTGTCCCTGGAAACGCTGCGGGGTCACCATCTGTTGATTTCCTGGCTGAGGATTGAAGCGGGGTCGAACATAGCTTCCTGACGGTGTGCCTTGAAGCTTCCTCTTCTTATCTTCCATCTCACGGCGCTTGTGCTCCAACAGTAGTGCGCTATCCAGCAGTTCTTGGAAAGTGGCGAACTTGGAACACAGGAGCTGGTACTGAAGTGTATCATGCAGGCCATCTCGGAACCGGGTCTGCTTCTTCCTATCAGTATTCACGTCCTCTGGGGCATAACGGGCCAACTCAATGAACCTGTCACGATAAGCGGTGACACTCATACCTTCCTGCTCTAATGCCAGGAACTCCTTCTTCTTCAAGGTCATCAGCGCCTCCGGCACGTGGTGAGAACGGAAGGTGTCGCTAAACTCCTGCCAAGTGATCTGATCACGATTGGGGTGAGCATATTGGTACGCATCCCACCAATCCAAAGCTGCTCCCTGGAGCTGTCCACTTCCATACAACACCTTCTCCCGGTCGTTGCACTGTGCGATGTCCAGCTGTCGTTCCACTGCCTTGAGCCAGTCCTCTGCTTGCATTGGGTCGCTAGACTTGTTGAAGGTAGGAGGGCGTCCCTTCAAAAACTCGCCCCTTTTATCTCTGGGCTGCATGTAGTGCTGTTGAGGCGGGTTTTACACAGAAACCCGAGATGCGGCCATATGTGTTCCCAGGAAGTCATTACACATATAGCAAACAAATATGATAATAGAACACAATGCTCGAATAATATAAAAGGGTTTTACATCAGAGTTTGACTCAAACTTAAAGAAAATTACAGCGGAAGACTCATAAACAAAACTCTCTCTAATCTAACGAAGCCGAAGTCCAAAATCCACAGGGACACTGACTGGTTGAGCACAGCTAGTAGAAAGGCAGATCTTCAGGAAATTTGACGGCAGCAGTACCCTCTAATCCATCTGTTACCCATCCGGGATTTTGCCCAAAAGTAATAACAACAGCAAGTGTAAGTAACAAAGTTACTTAGCAAATACAGCTCAGTTAATGAAGGCTAAAAAGTAAGGCTTGACTCGGCTGAACTGCATTAGCAAATTTTAGTTGGCTGATTTTAGTCTGTTTCGAGGGTACCATCGAAGGATGATCTCGAGGGTAGCATCGAAAGTGATTCCGAGGGTCTCTTCGAGGGTATTCGAGGGAGTCTCGAAGGTATTCGAGGGTATCTCAAGGATACAACATTTATGTGAATCCCGGTTGAATTTCCCCAATTAATAAAGTAGAAGTAGACATTAAACAGAAATATTAAACAACATCTTCTAATCAAAAAGGATCCAGGCCGCTCTTTGACCCTGAGCAAGGCTATCATGATAGATTATACACTCTGCAGAGGTTTCGCCCTTTACCCACCAGTCTCGTAAAAGTTCAAAGGAACTTTGCACCCAACCACGCACATCAACACTTCCGAGGTGTGACTGCATAGGGACGCTACGAGGCTTTTCACAAGACACTTTAACAGAACAGCAGCCGTTATGGTACAACCTAGGCAGCATGACCCGAGGCACCGAGACTGACTTACGCCCGTGCCGCAGCACGAGGGGGTCAATGGCGTCCAATCGCTGAAAAGTAATGCAAAAGCAGAATTAAATAGCGCAACGTGTAGAACCCCCGCCATACGGAAGTTCCCACACGGGACTGTGCCTCACGGGGACATAGCCAACGGATACTCCGTCCTCGGTGGATCAAACCATACTCTCACCCATGCTTCCCATAACGCCGGTGGCCCCTCGGTAACTACTGTTAAATTAAAGCCGTACAAGTTACTTGTCCAAGACCAGAGCCATTATAGTTCTGGCGGTGACGACAGGCTCCTGGGTTGCCGCTTTAAGAACCAGTCCTTACGGAGAGACACTAGGGCCAGGCTCGAAGCATACGCCCTAGTTCCCTGATCCAAGTTGCTAAAAAGCAAATTTTACCATTAACATTGAAGTGAACCATTAAGTCATGATTAATAGTAAAATAATTGTGACAGTAGCTGCGCCTAGCAATTTTCTACCCAAATGCAAATAAGCCCAAGGTAATCAAGGTAAAGGATAAACAGACTAGGTACAACCTCAATAGGATCAAGATTAGACACATGCATATGCCATAAATAGTGTAAAGGTGTGTTTAGGTAGCAAGGATTGTCCGTGCTGTACTTGCCTTCCACAAAGTGCTGCTGCTGCTGCTGCTGTTCCTGGTACTGCTGGTCCTGGTACCCCTCGAACTCGAACGCGTACTGCTCACCAACTGGACTCTCGAAGGAACACACAAGCATCCATACAAGCCATTACATGCAAACAATATTATTCTATTAGAACAGTACACCAAACAATAAAAACAGATCAAAAGAAGGCATAGAAACTAATCTACGCTTCGCTACGAACACGTGAGCGCGAAAATCACCCAAATCGGAGCTAAAACAGGGAAGCTGTGGCAACTCTATGGTTCGAGGCTTAAACTGCGAAAGTTTCGAGGGTCAAAACATAATTTTATTTAAAGATTCGAGGATTTTCCTGCTAAAAAGACAAAACTGGCCTCGGGCGCAACTTTAAAAACTTGCAGGGTTTAAAACAAAAGAAAAAGGACTTATTTGAAAATACTTTTGAACTAAGTTGGTCTGCGGGTTGATTTTAAAAACGTGAAAGGCTTCTTTTGCAAAACAGTCAGCTTCGAGGTATCCTCCGGTTCGACCAGGGCCTCGAACTAACGCGGCGGCGTTGGATCTAGATCTATCGGCTCAAAACAAAACGGCTTTTCGAGGGGTATGCTGGCTTCGAGGTGTGACGCTAGCGACGCTCGAACACAGCAGCGGAGAAACTACTGGGTCGACAGCGGACCAAAATTAGCGCAGAGTACGGCAAGAATCGGAGCAAGAACGCTATGGAGAGCTTCGGGTTTTCAAGGCGAACCTCCCGGAGTGCTTTCCGACGAGTGCGAAGCTCCGACGGCGAAGATCGAGAGTGGGTCTCGAGCGAGGCGGAACTTCTTCCGACGAGAACGGTCTCGAGCGAGGCGGAACTTCTCCCGACGAGAACGGTCTCGAGCGAGGCGGAACTTCCTCGGCGAGAACGATAGCTAGGGTTGCGGCTCGATTGGAAAGAATTGAAAGGAAGATCAAGGCGGCGACTATAAATAGAGCAAAGTCCGATCTCAGGTCCAAGTCTTGGCGTTCGTGTCAAGGAAGGATTCGGCGAAGGCGGCAGCGTCGGAGTCGGTCTCGAGACAGAGTCCTAGTCGAAGACGACGGTCTCGAAAGGGAAACGGCCCAGCGCCAGAAAAGGAAATAGAAGGCAAAGCCTAAAAGCGAAACTGGAAATTGGATTTTAAAAATCCGATTTGAACTTCAAACAAACGAAACTCAATGCAACCAGCATGAATGCAACAAAAATGTTTCTAGCCCTATCTTTGATTTTATTTCTCATAAATAATTGTTTTCACTAGATAAATATGAGCATAAATTAAATAAAAGCGATTTAATTACTAAATTTCAAAATGGGCATTTTTAGGGTGTTACAGTAGGCCGGGGACCGGGACCTCGGCAGGCGTGCGGCGGCGGGAATCGGAGTCGGAGGCGGCGGCGCTCGGGACTCGGCGCCGGGGAAGAATTCGGGTCGGAGACGACGGATCCGACACGGGGGGCCCACCTGTCGGCGACACAACAGAGAGAGAGGCGGGGAGAAACGGGACGGGCCGAAAATGGGCCGAAAGAGGAACGGGCCGAGAAAAGAAAAGAGCGCGGGGAGGAAAAGCGAGCGGGAGAAAAAGTCCAAGGGGCACAAACAGACTTCGCCGAGAGTTCAGGGGCCAAAACTGAACTCAGCCTATTTTAACTTTTCTAAAACTCAAACAAAAGCAAATCAAATTTGAATTTAAACAGAATTTAAATTCTAACTTGATTTACTAGCAACCAAAAATATATGCACCAGCATGAATGCAACAAAAACTTATTTTGACTAAAATAATTATTTAATGTGATATTTAAATTGTTAAAAAGGCTAGAAATTCCAATTAAATCCTAGAAAATTTATTTAAGACTTAATAAATCCTAGAAAAAAATCAAAGGGTTGCTACAAATTAATTGTGATGAATTTTAGGGTGTTACAAACCTACCCCCTTAAAGAGAATCTCGTCCTCGAGATTCGAATGGATTAGAGAAAATCTGAGAGAACTCTGCCATCAACTCATCCTCTCTTTCCCAAGTTGGCTCACTTTCCGCATGATGACTCCACTGAACTTTACACATCTTAATCACTTTACTCCTAGTAACTCTTTCAGCAGTTTCCAAAATCTAACTCTTTCAGCAGTTTCCAAAATCTTAGCTGGGTATTCCTTATAGGTCAAATCATCTTGCACATCCAACTCATCTAAGGGTAATTCTTCCTCAGGAACTCGAAGACATTTTTTTAACTGAGAGATATGGAACACATCATGCACATCTGATAGTCTGGCTGGTAACTCCAATTTATAAGCAACCTCACCTTTTCTATCAACAATCTTGAAAGGTCCAATGAAACGAGGAGATAATTTACCTTTCACCTTAAACCTTCTCAAGCCTCGAATAGGAGATACTCTCAGATACACATAATCACCTACTTCGAAAGTTAATTCTCTCCTTCTTGTATCTGCAAAACTCTTCTGCCTGGACTGAGCCGTTCTCAAATTCTCTCTGATAATCTGAACCTGTCTTTCTGCTTCCTGCAGTATCTCTGGACCAAACAACTGACTTTCACCAGTTTCACTCCAATACAGCGGTGTCCTGCACTTTCTACCATAAAGCGCTTCAAAAGGGGCCATCTTTAGACTTGCCTGATAAATGTTGTTATATGAGAACTCTGCATATGGAAGACTTTTGTCCCAACTGCCTCCATGCTTCAAAGCACAAGCTCTCAACATATCCTCCAAAATCTGGTTAGTCCTCTCTGTCTGACCATCTGTCTGAGGATGATATGCAGAACTGAAATTCAACTTTGTATCCATAGACTCATGCATTTTCTGCCAGAATCTAGATGTAAACTGAGTACCTCTATCAGACACTATCTTTTTAGGTACACCATGGAGAGAAACAATTCTGGACATGTATAACTCTGCTAACTTAGCACTGGTATAAATAGTATTAACGGGTATAAAGTGAGCTAACTTAGTTAATCTGTCCACAATAACCCATATAGAGTCATATCCTCCTCGAGTGCGAGGTAATCCAACAATGAAATCCATACTGATTTCTTCCCACTTCCATTCAGGCACCTTGAGTGGCTGAAGCAAACCGACTGGTCTCTGGTGTTCAGCCTTAACTCTCTGACAAACATCGCACAATGCCACATGGGCAGCCACATCCCTTTTTAGTCCATACCACCAATACCTTTGCTTCAGATCCTGGTACATCTTGGTGCTTCCAGGATGAATAGAATATGCGGAATCATGAGCTTCCCTCAATATCTTCTCTCTGAGAGACTCGATATCCGGTACACATATCCTCTTTCTAAACCAAATTGTACCTTGATCATCTTCAGTGAAGTCGGGAGCTTTCCCTGCTAACATGGTTTCCTTGATTTCCTTTATCTTCTCGTCAGTAAGCTGACCCTTCCGAATTTCCTGCTCCAGTGTAGACTCAACTTCCATTGTCACTCCTTCTGTCTGATTCAGGAATCCCAAGTTCAGCTTTTCCATCTCTGCAAGCAACTCAGCTGGTAACTGACGACCAAACATTGCATTTACTTGTGACTTCCTACTCAACGCATCAGCAACCAAATTAGCCTTGCCGGGATGATAGTTGATTCCCCGATCATAATCCTTGATCAACTCCAACCATCTTCTCTGCCTCAAATTCAAATCCTTCTGAGTAAATATGTACTTCAGGCTTTTGTGATCAGTATACAGCTCACATCTGTTACCTAGAATATAGTGCCTCTAGATCTTCAAGGCATGGACAACAGCTGCAAGCTCCAGATCTTGAGTAGGATAGTTCAGCTCGTGTTTCCTCAACTGCCTGGATGCATAGGCTATAACTCTGCCTTCCTGCATGAGCACACACCCAAGACCTCTACGACAAGCATCACAATATATCTCAAAGTTCTTGTGAATATCTGGCATAGCGAGCACTGGGACTGTAGTCAACTTCCTTCTCAACTCTTCAAAGCTGACCTGACACGCTTCTGACCAAACAAACTCCTTGCCCTTCTCTAATAGCGAACTAAGAGGTTTTGCTATTTTAGAAAAGCCTTCAATGAATCTCCTGTAATATCCAGCCAATCCCAGAAAGCTTCGGATCTCATAGACTGTGGTAGGAGGTTCCCAATCCAATACATCCTTGACTTTACTTGGATCCACTGCCTACCTCCATCAGTAACAACATGACCAAGAAAAGACACTTGATTCAACCAAAACTCACATTTACTAAACTTGGCATACAACTGGTTCTCTCTGAGAGTCTGCAACACCAACCTCAAATGCTCCTCATGTTCTTCCTCATTCTTAGAGTAAACCAGAATATCATCAATAAACACCACCACAAATTTATCCAAGTACTCCATGAACACCTTATTCATCAGGTACATAAAGTAGGCGGGTGCATTTGTCAATCCAAACGACATCACAGTATACTCATACAACCCATATCTGGTGGTGAATGCTGTTTTAGGAATGTCGGAGCGCCTGATCCTCAATTGATGATAGCCAGATCTCAAGTCAATCTTGGAGAAAACCTTGGCTCCTATCAATTGATCAAATAAGTCTTCAATTCTGGGCAATGGATACTTATTCTTGATGGTTACCTCATTCAATGAACGATAATCCACACACATCCTCAGAGTACCATCCTTTTTACCCACAAAAATTACAGGTGCTCCCCAAGGTGAAGAACTAGGACGAATGTAACCTTTATCCAACAATTCCTTAAGTTGTTTCTTAAGTTCTTCTAGTTCATTAACAGCCATTCTATAGGGTCTTTTAGAAATAGGAGCAGTACTAGGTAAAAGCTCAATAATAAACTCAATGTCTCGTTCGGGTGGCATACCTGGCAAATCATCTAGGAAGACATCCGGAAACTCATAAACAACTCTGATATCCTCCAAAGGAACACCACTGGCCTGATTCACTGAGTAAGTTGAAGCTGAGGGTTGTGTGGCTCCGAATTCAATCTTCTCTCCCTGAGGGCTAGTCAACAACACGGACCTCTTGGCACACTGAATCACCGCATTAAAAGCAGCTAACCATCCCATTCCAAGTATGACATCAATTCCCTCAGAGTTCAGGACTATCAGATCAGCAGGAAAGTCTACCCCAACTATTTTCAGATTAACACGGGGACAGATAAAATTGGCTTTCATGTTTCCACCGGGAGAGCTAACTAGCATGGAATTTTTCATAGGGACCATAGATATATTATACTTAGCTACGTACTGAGCAGTAATAGAAGAATGAGATGCTCCAGAGTCGAATAAAACCGATGCAGGGGCTGAGTTGACGAGGAACATACCAAGTACCACATCCTGGGCCTCCTGTGCGGCCTCTGCAGCAACATGGTTCACCTTGCCCCGCATCTGATTCTGCTGACCCTTGTTGCTCTGGGCGTCGAGTTCACATTCCTGTTCTGCTGCTGAGGGGTATTCTGCAAAGGTGCACTACCACTCTGGCGCTGTGGGGTCTGAGCACTCCTCTTAGGACAATTGTGGGCAAAGTGGCTGAGATCTCCACAAATGTAGCAGGTACGAGGAGTAGGAGCACTGCCTGGTGCAGGGGTCTTCACTGGAGTCTGAGCCGAGGTGGTTTGGCGGTTCTGCTGAAATGATGGACGCTGCGGTGGAGGTGTTGACCGCTGACCCTGACTCTGCACAAAGTTACTCCCTTGCCCACCAAAATGAACGGGCATGTTCTGCTGAGGCTGCTGGAAACGAGGGCAGGTGTTACTGCTTGACTGTCCTGAGGCCATGAACTTCCTCTTCTGCTCTCCCAACTCACGACGCTTGCTCTCCAAGCCAATTGCCTTATCCAGCAGCTTCTGAAATGTTGGGAAGGTATGAGACATGAGTTGATATTGGAGCGGCGGGATCAATCCTTCCAGAAATCGCTCCTGCTTCTGCTCATCCTCCTTCACCTCATCTGGGGCGTAACGGGACAACTGGATGAACTTATCCCGGTACTCACTGACGGTCATCCCACCTTGCTTGAGTGAGATGAACTCCTTCTTCTTCAGCTTCATGACACCAGCAGGAATATGGTGGCTCCTGAAGTTGGTTCTGAACTCCTGCCAGGTGATAGCATCAGGGGTGGCATGAGCAACAAGATACGCATCCCACCAATCTGAAGCTGATCCTTCCAAACGACCTGAGGCATACAGGACCTTCTCCCTGTCATTGCACTGAGCCATATCCAGCTTCTTCTCAACAGTCTTCAGTCAATCATCAGCATCAAGTGGATCTGCAAAATGGGAGTAGGTAGGAGGTTTGTGACTCATGAACTCTCGGTGCTTGTCTCTCTGCTGGTTGTTGTTATTGTTGTTGTTGTTGTTCTATGCTTGCATGGCTGCCAAGGTATTAGTCATGCCCTGGAGAATCTGAGTCTGGTTGGCGAGGATCTGATCCATTGCTACGGATGCTTGATTCGGTGGAGGATTTGGATTGGGGTTGACACGTCCTTGACGATTCACAGGTGGTTGATCAACTCCACTTCTAGACCTGGTGTTTACCATCTGGTGGTTAGAACATGAGGTTCAGAGGGTGATAAAAAGATATAACTCAAATCATGAACAGATAAGAGTTAATGTAGAACGAGTTGCCAATGACGGGCCAATCAAATTCTGAAACAGATTTTGTTCGTCCTAATTAAACAGTTGTAACTCTTATTCTGTGTATCCAAAAATCATGATCTTTTGTCTGAACGTAGAAAATCAAATTCTGAAACTAACCCAACTTGAATCACCTCAATCGGAATTTTGTGGCTCGAGGTATAAAATAAACAAGACATCTGTGTCAGGACCACGAGACAGATTCTGGTTACTCCAATAAAACCATTATATCTCTCTGCCAGAATCTCCAAAAATCACGAAAAATTCCCAGACCCTAGGTTAACAAGTCCTTAATCCAACCCAACTGGATTTATGTCATACAGAGTTCTGAAGCTCCAGAAACAATTCAGAGAGTACCAGGATATCATGCAGCAGCGAGAACAGATTGTCGCATAACATGATTTATATGAGGGGTATAATTGTATGGATAAAGTGATAGTTAAGGGCTAAGATCAGAGACCAAGATAACCCAAAACTAATTAAATTTATTTATTTAATAATTACTCAATTGTTGTCATCACTCCACAATTAAGTTCAATCATTACAAAGATTCAAATCACACACTTAGCACAAAAGCAAACATCTCTACCACACTTTTAAACCAAACTAAATCACACACTACGCATGAGTCTCAATGATTCTAAACGTACTGAACTAACAAAAGAGAGGGTATCCTATCTTAATAGGTATGGGTGAAGCAACTAGACGATCCACCAAGCATTGTCTAGCGGGGCGGTGAATGACCCAGCAATCCTTCTACATCTTCATCCAAGGGCGGAAGTGCTTCTCCCTTGAGTTCAGCTATCAGCCTCTTGTTCTTCCTTCATTCAGCAGCGAGTTCTTCACGCACTTCTTGTATCTCCCTTGTGGTGTCATCGGCGTGCACGTTGAGCATCTCGGTGAAAGCCACCTGGACGTTGAGTGTAGAGTTTACACCTGGCGGTTGTGGCACAACCCCAGTTGGAGTGCCTTGCTGCCTTCGAGGAAGATATGCCCAAGCAGTGTGACGTACTTCAGCAGCCTCCTCATGACAAAGCACAGAAAGTGCCCTCCTGGCTGCATCCTGGATTCCAGCTTCGAAGGTTGATCTTATGGCGTTGGCATGATGCACTGCAGCCTCTTTGGTTCCTCCATACTCATAATCAGGCTCCCTGATATATACAGCGACTTCCCAGTCCTCTGGGTGATCTGGATGTGTCCTCCTTCTTCCACAATATTCTATCTCCACTGGGTAGTTCAGACGCTCGAAGAGCATTCGAAGCATCATAGGGAACCCACTGTTGCCTCCGTCGTGGTGATGAATAGTCACTACCCACATGTCATGCGGCGGAGAGGGTCCTTCACTTCCTTCAGATCCAGCTGGAGCATTCCCTCCTGAGTTGACTTCTTCGTCCATCACTTCCATCTCTTCAGGTTCCTGTTCCACTTCTTGCACCGAATGCGACGAAGAAGAGGAAAGAGTGCTAGCCAATCTACGAGCACCTTGCCTTGTCAACACCATCTATGGTTTTAAGCAAGAAAGGGGTGAGCACAGTTCTAAAGACATTAAAACCAGGTGAGATGGAGAAAAGAGAGAACAGAAAAGCAAAATCAAGGAGGAGACAATTATCAGTGCCCAGGAATAATAGCAAAATAAGCCAAGAATAGATAGAGCAAGAATAGTTAAGCAAAATAATCCTTAGAGAATGACCATTGCTATCTAGGCTTGCATCCTACAGTCAACATAGCTCTGGTACCACCTCTGTCACACCCGGTTTTCAAGGCAAAACCAGGTGCATCTCATATGTGCGCCAGGATCAGTTTACACACATATGGTAGACGTCACAAGTGAATATCCATAACCATGCATAACGAAAGAGTATTATAGTGATTTTATTTCAATCTCAGAGTTGTCTCAAATGTCATAGCGGAAGACATAAATAAACGTTCATCTAACGAAGCAAAAGTGACTCCAACTCCACAGGCATTGACTCGGGGAGACTCGCCTAGAACTCCTCAAAATCAGTAGTGAAATCCTCAAAATTCTCCCAATCTGAGCAGCATTCCGGGTGTAGTTGATGCAATAAAAGAAAGAAAGAAAAGCAACAAGTATGAGCACATAACGTACTCAGCAAATGTAATATGACATACAAGGCTGAGGCAAAAAGGTTGGCTGACCATATTGCAGTAAGCACTTTTAGTTGGTCAAGTTTTATTAATTAACTATTTACTAGCAGATAAAAGTATATACCACCCACAAATTAATGAATGTCATATTCCCAACATATTCATATAACCACGATTTAGATCATGTTCAAGTATGATTATCATGTAAGGGTCCAGGCCGCTCTTGACCGTGAGCACGGCTGTTATAACAGTTTTACATTCTGCAGAGGTTGTACACTTTCACCATAAGCCGTGATTCCCATTGCCCGAGAGCATTGTACCCTTCCCACACCACGTGGACCGAATACTGGGTTTCACTATGAGACCTTTACAAAAGCACTCTAATAAATGATAGCCCGCTAAGGTTTCCGGTTCAGAAGCAAAGCATAACCCTCCCTAATGAGGTCTGTCTCTTACCAAAGCCCACAGCTCAAAAGGACCGAGCTATACCCCGTCAACCGCCGCCCCCATGCCCCTTTCGAGTAAAGCTACCAAAAACTAGAGCACCTAAGTAGTCAGTCAAAGCCAGAGCCACATGGCACTCATGGTTGTACTGTTTTCCTGGGTGGTTCTCCATGTTCCAATTAAAAAGATGTGATCTTGCCATTTAATTAAAAGAGTATTTGGAACATAGAGTAGGGGTTCATTTAACCAATCCTAGTTGAGAAAGCTAAGCATCATCTACCATCAAAGTTAATTAAATAACCCAGTTTCGGGGACAGGAAAATATAGTGGCTAGGCAAATCCTTAAATAGGAACCCATCAAATTAAGACACATGCATGGGTGGTGAAATTAATAATTATTAGGACATTTGCATGACATAATACACTTGCCTTCTTCCCAACTCGGTTGTTGCACAAATCCTTCTCCAACAGTTGGATCTTCAGAGAAATCCTCAAACTGGTCGTTTCCTAACCGCATCACACATTCACATGCAAGGAAACAATACAACAAATAAGAAACAGTACACCAAACAATTCCAACAGAAGAAAACAACAGCACAAAACTAATCTACACGTTATAATGAACGCGTGAGCGCGAGAATCACTAAAATCGGAGTTAAAACGCAAAAGATATGGCTTTTCTAAGGTTCAGGGGCTTGCTGGCAAAGTTTTAAAAGTTCCAGGGGCTTAACTGCGAAAAACCAGGGTCTAAAACATAATTTTGTATAAAAACTCGAGGGCTAAACCATAAAATAACAAAACTTGGACCACGGGCACAATTTTAAATCTTACAGGGGCTAAAACAGAAGAAAACAGGACCTAACCGTAATTATTTTTGAACTAAACTGGACCGCGGGTTGATTTTGAAAAACTTCAGGGACTCTTTAGAAAAATTGCCACGGCTGACCG
The DNA here is from genome assembly GCA_033239725.1 of Echinochloa phyllopogon. Taxonomy (NCBI): domain Eukaryota; kingdom Viridiplantae; phylum Streptophyta; class Magnoliopsida; order Poales; family Poaceae; genus Echinochloa; species Echinochloa phyllopogon. Next base: position 4,435,342 of record BTCW01000007.1, on the reverse strand, counting down.
GTATTCTCGGGTTTGACTCGGGTTAGATCTATTGTGGGCTGTTGGATCACGATCGGACGGCCAGGAACGGATCGGTGCTCAGCGCCGGCGAGGACGGCGGCGCCGCTCGCTCCCGCGACGGAGGATCGTCGGAGAGGAATCGATCTGGGGCTACGGGACTCAGTTTGGGGCGAGATCAGGTGCTACGGACTCGCTGGACCATGACGAGTTCACCCAGGGGCTCTAGACGACTATGGACGCACCCCGACGACGGACCACGACGGCGGCGCCATGGGCGGCGGCGGAGCTCTCGGGTGAAAGTGAATCCGGCGCTACGGCCCTCCACTGGCTCAAAGAAGTAGACGCAAAGGACGAGCGGGCGAAGGCAAACTCACCAGGGACAATCTTGGCGAGAAAAGGCTCGGGACGGCGTCGGACGACGGCGAGCGGCGGTCGGCGGAAAAGTCGGCGGCGCGAGCGGCTCGGGTTTGTGAAGCTCGGTCGATTTTCGGTGGGAAGGACTGCGGGCGGGCGCGCGCTTAAGTAGGCCGGGGACCGGGACCTCGGCAGGCGTGCGGCGGCGGGAATCGGAGTCGGAGGCGGCGGCGCTCGGGACTCGGCGTCGGGGAAGAATTCGGGTCGGAGACGACGGATCCGACACGGGGGGCCCACCTGTCGGCGACACAGCAGAGAGAGAGGCGGGGAGAAACGGGACGGGCCGGGAATGGGCCGAAAGAGGAACGGGCCGAGAAAAGAAAAGAGCGCGGGGAGGAAAAGCGAGTGGGAGAAAAAGTCCAAGGGGCACAAACAGACTTCGCCGAGAGTTCAGGGGCCACGGAAACAGCGGCGCGACGGGCCGAGTCCCATGGGGCTAGAACGACGGCGACACCACGACGCAAGGAGGTGAAGGAGAGGCGCGGCGAGACAGCTCACTGAGGGCGGCGTAGTCGTTCGCAGCAGCTCGAGGTGGACGTGCGGTGCGGCGGCGGCTTGACGGCGTCCCTGGTCCGGCTCCTTCCCGGCGGCGACTCCTCGAGCGGCAGCTCCACGAACAGCGACTCCACGGTCGGCGGCACGACGTAGCTTCTCCCCGCGACTCCAGCTCCTCCTCCCCGCCTCTTTTTCTTCTCTCCCGACTCCCCCCTTCTCCTTCTCCTTCTCCCTCTCCCTCAGCTTAGCGACGAAGGAAAACCCCAGTGGGGCGGCGGCGGCTTGGATAGAGGAAACGACGGATGGGGTATTTTTAGGGCGGCCGCTAGGGCTTGGCATGGGTAGACGGTGGTGGATTTTTGGGCGTCCGCGCCATTTCCACGTGTCCGCATCCGGACGGACCGCCAATGCCTCGCGCCACGATTGGCTGGGCGGCGGATGCTCACGCGTGGCTTGCGTGCGGAGGCGTAGGCGGCAGCGACGCGGCGCGAGAGAGAGTAGAGGAGGAAGAAAGCTGTACAGGGAGGGCCCGCCAGTCTGTGAGAGAGGAAGGGAAAAAGCGGTGTGGGTGCAAGCTGGGCCGGCTGCTGGGCTGGTTTGCGGCGCTGGGCTGGGCCGCTAGCTGATTTACAGTTTAGGTAGGTTAGTGGTTTGGGCTGGGTTAGCTCGGGTTAGATATAGGGGCTGGGCCGGTTAGCTAGGTTGGTTTAGGCCCAAGGGGGTTAGGGGTTTAGGAATTAGTTTTGCTATGTTGTTAGCTTTTGTTTGAATTCAAATTTAGAATTTAAATTCAAACTCAACCACAGAACCAAAAACCAAATAAGAGCCAAATCAATCATATTTGGTCTTTAGCACTTCAATTCAAATTTTAATTTAAATTGCCTAAGAACATAGGGAGCACAAGAAAGACAATCTTATATGTTTAAGCATGCACTCAATTCACCAAAAATTTTAAAATTCAGGATTTTGCATTCAACAACCTTACATAAAATTTTCGGGATGTTACACACGTGCACACGAACAAACACGGTAAAGCGGACACAGATGAATGGGCAGTACCAGAACGTTAACACATCAACGCTCTGGAGTTGCAAACTCCCTATAAAACAAGGACCAACGCCCACACACTCACGCCCGGAACGCACCATGGCGTGGTTTATTCCTAACAAACACCCCCTAAACCACGAATGTCTTTCAAAGTGTGATGGAAATGCTTGCTCCGTGATTATACAAGTGATTATATTCTCTAGACATGTTAGTATGGTTCGTTCAAGTTTTATCATTGCGTTAAATTTCTCTGTTCATTTCTACGTGAGTTTTATTCATATATCATTGTGGACATGCATGGTTAATTTCGATGGCAGATAAATATGTAGATGTTATTTTCCATGTGGCAGGACATCAAGGCAGGCAACATCAATGACGCAGCAGAGAAGATAATTGGTTTTCTGAAGGGTAGAAACACTGGAGATGTTATACACTTCGATGGGTGGGAAGGATTTGGAGCATCCGCCGTCCTCAAAGCGGTCGTTGAACGACTCAGACCATCATCATCGTCGTCAGGGCGGGCATCTGGAGGGATGGAAGTGGGCGTGGACAAGGTCATCCACATTGATTGCTCATTGTGGCAGAGCAAGAGGGCCTTGCAAAAGGTGATAGCGGAGGAGCTGGGGCTCCCACGGTGGGCGTTGGCCATCATCGACCAGCGTGACGAGGAGGATGATTTCCACGGGGTCGACCAGGGCTCTAGAGGCGTCATACAACGTGTCAAGGAGGCGATTTCTACGGAGCTCTCGAGCTGTAGATTCCTGGTGGTCTTCCATAACGGGAGTGGCAGCTACATTGATCTGGGAGAATGTGGTGTCCCTGTAATGGATGTTATGAGCAAGATGCTGTGGACTGCCCGGGGTAGGTTCAGGATTCGAGGAGAGGATAATGTATACAGGTTAGCTGGGTTAAGCAACGTGGCAATATTCGCTTGGCCACCTGATGATGACATTGACGATGTTGCTCTGCATTGCATGCATGCAGAGGCTGAGGAGGTTGCTAATTACACCGGTGTCCCAGAACCTAACATGAGCCCCAAGATTGTCCTAGATTGCTTCATGTACAAAGCACTAACAGCTCATGAGTATGGCATTGACTGGGCCGTCCATGCGCCCAACTATTGGGTGTGTGATGGGATCATACAGGCTGCCACCACCAGAGGTGGTATACCGGCATGGGAAGTGGGCGACGCCTTGTGCAGGAACATGAACTTATTAGACTGGGATAAGTACTTGGTGAAGAAATCATGTCAAAAACTATATGGGAAAGAGTGGAGGCACAGTGTCCGATGGGTTTCGGCCACCAAGGAAAGTGCAGCACAGGTCAAAGTGCCACCTCAGGCGACATCCTTCTTCTGGACAGCAGCTGAACCAACTGTTAACGACAACAGTGCTAGTACCATGGTAGTATTAGAAGACAGCATGTTCAGACATTCAGACAGTAGGAGCAGTCTGCGCGTGTTACATCTCTCCCACTGCACATTCAGTTTTTCATCTCCACCCTTCGGCAGTTGCAGCGACCTAAGGTTTATCCTACTCGACCACTGCAAAGACAAGAAGGACACAGCTGCAGAAAGCCTTGAAGCAGCTGCTGGAGCTTGTTTTCAGAAGCTATGGGTGCTAGAGCTGAGTTATACAGACTGGTATTGGTTGCTATCAGAAGAGATGATTGATCAAATGACTGAACTCAGGGAGTTGCACGTGAAGGGAGTCAAGAACTGGAGCATAAGCAGCCTATGTCGACGTGGCAGTGGAAGCAACGATAACACCCGCAGCAGGATGCTCAACCTAAGCAAGCTAAGAGTGATAGCTGAAACAGCACCAGATACTGATGGTGATGGCCAGGTAATAAACGAAGGTCCGTCGCTATTTGTGAAGGAGCTGTCAAGCTCAACAAGCGTCCTCAGCACCGTCATCCTTGAAAACTGCTTTGAGCTAGTGCGCATCTCGTTCCGGGGATGCGCCAATCTGAAGAGCCTACTGTTGAGGGGATTGTTTGACAGCCTTGCGGAGCTGGACATGTCGGGCACAGCAGTTAAAACCTTAGACCTCAGTGCCATGCAAGCCCCGCATCTCAGGCGGCTCTTTCTGCTAGGATGTCACAAGCTCCGAGCAATACTATGGCCAGCGGACAAACTTAACTGGATATGGTTGGAGGTGCTGCGTATTGACACGACCAGTGATGCAGTATGGGATAAGCAAGAGGATGGCCTAGCAGTACTCAGCAGCAAGGACTCGTATATTTCCTTGAGTGATCCAAGGCTCTTTCGGTCACTTGCGCCCGTCAGATTTGTCAACGGCTTACATGTCGAGATTTCATCTACTACTACTACTGGTGGTGTCGACGTCCGTCAAGGGATCAATAATAATGACAGTGACTCTGTCGGTGGCAAACAACAAGCACGAGCTGCAGACATGCAGACAGCAGCGGCTCATAACTTGTACGTTGACGACATGATGATTTGCACCTGGCTGGACAACTTCCGAGCCGGTGGTGCTAATAGAGATGCTGCCGTTGATGCCCCAGCTCCGGTCATGTGGATGCGGCCTTGCCCGCCTTCTCCGACGACATATCCTGAGTGGGCCCATTGCTACATTAGGATGCAGGATGATGAGAAGAGACGGGCTGAATTGCTGGAGGGTGAAACAAGAGCTGCAACGACTTTGCCAGGTTTCGTGCATGACGCCGCTTGCACCCTGCACTTGCATGACAGCTTGTCCGTCACCTGTCTCACAGGACCTCAGCCAGCTACAGCCGATTTGATATGGGGCGCATTACGGTGGTGCCGACTTGAGAGGTGCCCAAACATACAAGGCTGTGTTTTCAATCATCCTACTTCTACGGGTGAGACCAGCTTTTTGAAGCTGATCACATTCTGGGCATCCCAACTCCTCAAGGCACGCTGCATCTGGGACGCGAGCACATCACGGCCGTTTCCGTTGACACCCCGAATATTGTTGTCTTTCTGCAATCTGCGATTCTTACACTTGGATTGCTGCCCCAGGCTGGTACACGTGCTCCCCTTGGACTGGTCAGCCGGCCCGGGATGCATTGATCAGCTAGAAACCCTCGAGATCGTGTGCTGCGGTGACCTCACGGAGATCTTCCCATTGATGCATCCGAAATCATCACAGAGATATATCGATTATCTGACATCGATCTCTTTCACTGTCTGTACTCTGTACGTAGAGTAATCCCTTCCATGGAATGGCCACGCCTTGGTTCTTCGCTGCTACAGGATGATATGATCGAGCTGCTTGGATTGCTCTGCTCCCTTCTCCTAGTCTGAGCACCATACAGTACGTGTGTTTGCTTGTGATGTTGTCGCCAGTGGCGTGTTCTCTCGTGTGCAAGGCAACGACGAGCCTTCCGCGTGCTGTCAGATGCTCGTCTGCTGCTTGTTGTTTGCTTTTGCTTGATTATATTCCGTGTGTTTGCTCTTTTGCTTGGGTGTGTGCTCGATCGGCATCTGCCCTGCAATGGTTTCTGTTTGGTTTGGTGAGGCTCCTCAAGTAGTCTTGCTGCTGTTGCTGCGCTCCTCCGGTGTGGTGTGCTGCTACATTTTTTTTCTGTGTGCGCCGTTTGTGTGTGATTTGCCACCTATGGATTGACGAATTATATTATTGCTGGGCACAAATAATTGGTTTATGGTGTATGTGCCACTACAACATGTATTCATTGGTTTCTATCAGTTACTTAATAGATTGTCCGATATGCTATTTGGCATCGTGGTATATTTTCTTTGATGGAACTGAAGTATTTGCTGCACATGGCTGGAGTTTTCAAAATGGAATTGCGTTTTAATGTGTTTCTTTACAATGTCAAAGTCAGAAGATTTTATTTATAGCCTGTACCTTCAGAATTTTATTTTCCTCGTTCTTTGGCTTGTTGAAGTCATAGACGTGTAATAATATTTAAACAGCTATATGCATTGATTGATGCAGCGGCTGGGATATTAATGGATATTCCCCTTTCTAAAAAAACAGAAGTTATATTCAAATTCTAACTTCATTATTTTTTCTAATAAATTAAAAATAAATACAAAAATGCTAATGGTACACTCATAATATAGCTTTTTGCATAATATAAAAGGTTTGATTTGAGATGAGTTTTAAGTGAGGATAAGCCTAAGAAAAAATCAATGGCCATGTAATATGTAATATCAAATGGCAAGACAGAAATAAATACTACCAGAACGGTTGGAAAACTTCTGCTGACACGAACTAAATATGTAATTATGTATTGCTCCAAAACTAAATTACGTCCTCTCGACGTGCTTTTTTGTTATGAGAACCTCTTGTATCTAACTATAACTAATCCTTACTGAGATGCTCTAGAAAAAAAGATAAATCATAAAAATTCTCAAAAAAAAGAGACATATAGCCATCAATTAATTAGACTCCAATTATAATAGCCACTAGATATACTAGCAAGAATGCACGTGCGGCACGCACGTTTATTGATTGATGACATGTAGGTACTAAAACAGTGTCACTTTGGAAGCGCTTTTAAAAATATTTTTTATTCGCTCTCTCATGTATAGAGAACTTTAGGTATTTTCAAAACCCAAATCTAGAGGCATTATTTATATGGAGAAAAACTCTCTAATTTATTGTCTATTAGCAATACAGGATAATTGTGTATAGACGTGGGTACAAATGTGGGTATATTTAGGTGAGCCCTTTTTTGGGTGAAAAAAGTTTTAGGTTTCGAGGGGGAAATCACTTTACGACATCGATAAAATGGGTCTCCCCCCTTTCATCAACGTTTTTTATGACACGTGGGTCCTCTGTGAGGTGGGGGCGGTTCAAATTTTGGTGAGAAGTATTTTAGCCAGTAGATATATTTGTTTTAAAAGAAATTACCCACCCCTACTATTATAAATTAGTATAAAATAACCCCCTGAATCTATATATATTCCCACCTCTACCATCTACATATGCCGTTATTAAAAACTCATCTATGTATATGTGCACATGTACCAATCTATAAAAAGTACTACCATATATCAATCTGCTGGCGACAGTATCATAGGGTGTAGACGGCTATGGTAGTAGCGACAATGTCCCCGAAAATCGTCGAATTACACAATTTCTGTAAGTCAGATGTGTCCGTAATGAAATATGTTGGTTTCACCTGTAGTCTCAGTATCTTCATTGCTTTTTACTATAATGTAATCCTCTTGGTGTAGTTGTGCTTTTCATATAAAAAATGCCCTTAGGTCCCGGTCCTTGGTTTCATATTATCTACAATTTCCTTGGAACATTTTCATTTCAGACCCCATGGACAAATGTCTTTTGCAAATGCAACCTCATGGGACCATGGTGACATCTTCGGAACCTTCCCCTACCTCTTCCTGCCATTCCCAATCCCAAACACGTTAGTCATTCCCACTCCCTCAAGGCGCCGCTGCCTTTCGTACTGCCTCCACTACCGGAATGCTTCACATCCGCTTGCCTCCTCCGCCTCGGCCATTTTTGGACCCGGTGCTGATGGGGCTTCAGCACCGGGTCCAACGGCTAGGAGCGGGGGCGGCGCTGCGGGGTGTCAGGGCGAAGACATTAGCACCGGGTCGTGGCAAGACCCGGTGCTAATGCGCCCCCTTTAGCACCGGGTGCAGCCAGCAACCGGTGCTAATGTGCCAAGGCCATTTCGCACCGGTTGCTGGCTGCACCGGTGCTAAAGGGTGAACATTAGCACCGGGTCTTGCCACGACCCGGTGCTAATGTCTTATGAATATAGGGGCTTCTTCCTCCCCCGGCTGAACCAGCTGAACACTTAGGCGCTGTGTTCATGCTGCTCGGCTGTGGGAGGGGAGGTGCTGCCCAAATTTTTTTCAAAATTTGTGAAGATTCTACTCATCTAAGGAGCACTCTTTCATTCTCTAATGTTTTATTTAGCTTGTAATCCTTCTATGATTTAGAAATAGAGGGATTTGTGAATCAAAGTAAAGCTAGCTAGAGAGAGCTTGTGTTCTTGGAGGAGAGAGCTTGAGTTCATGGTGGAGAGAGTGTTCATGTTGTGTTTTAAATGGAGAGAGAAGGCAAGCTAGTTAGTATTTTGTTTTGTATGACTTGTGAATAGTTATAAGGCTTATAGTAATGTAGTTTTAGAAATTACTAGAAAATCAATATAAAATGCTAGAAAATCTTATAAATTAATAGAAAATCTTATAAATTACTAGAAAATCTTATAAATTACTAGAGAATCTTATAAATTACTAGAAAATCAATATAAAATGCTAGAAAATCTTATAAATTAATAGAAAATCTTATAAATTACTAGAAAATCAATGTAAAATGCTAGAAAATCTTATAAATTAATAGAAAATCTTATAAATCTTATAAGGCTTATAGTAATGTTATATTTAATGAATATAGTAATGTAGTTTTAGAAATTTATTTATATAATGGAATATATATTATAATTTGTATTTATTTATATATTATTTTTTTTATCTTTAAATTGTATTGTATGTTTGTTATTGGTTAATAATGCAGATGAATAGACAATGGATGTACGGGGACCCCCACGCTCAGGCGTTCGGTGATGGCCTTAGGACGTTTCTCGATGCCGCCGAGGCTAACAGGACGTCATCCGGTTTCATGTTCTGCCCATGCACCCATTGTAAAAATATACAATCGTACAAACAAAGAGGTTGTCTTCAGGTGCATTTGATGAGGCACGGTTTCATGAGGAATTATTCTGTTTGGATGAAGCACGGTGAAAGAGGAATTCTAATGGATGAAGATAAAGAAGACGAGGCCGATGACGACATTCCGTTATTGGCTCAATACTACGGTTCCTTTGCATATGCTGCAATGAGTGATGCCGATGAGCAAGATGTTGCTCAGGAAGGTGATGCTCAGGAAGATGTTGCTTAGGAAAATGAACCTACTGATGGACTTGGGCAAATGTTGCGTGATGCCGAGAAAGACTGCGGCAATGATAAGGAACTGAAAAAGATACAGTGCATGTTGCAGGACCACAAGACTGACATGTACCCAGATTGCAAAGAGGGGCTAAAGAAGTTGGGTAGAACACTTGAACTTCTACAGTGGAAGGCAGCAAATGGTGTTACTGATAAGGGTTTCGAGGAGCTACTGAAACTCGTAAAGAAGATTCTTTCAGAGGGTAACAAATTGCCATGGACGACGTATCAAGCAAAACGTGTTGTTTGCCCTCTCGGTTTGGAGGTGCAGAAGATACATGCGTGTCCTAATGACTGTATCCTCTATCGCGGACAGTACGAACATATATAGACGTGCATGCATGCATGGCTACTGAAAAAAGCAAAAAAAAAGAAATTCGGGGCCTTTAGCACCGGTTGCAGATAGCAACCGGTGCTAAAGGCATGCCCTTTAGCACCGGGTGCACCCACGACCCGGTGCTAAAGGGCCTGCTAAAGGCACTGCGGGGCAGGCCCTTTAGCACCGGTTATTCAACCCGGTGCTAAAGGGGTACCCCTTTAGCGTCGGATAGTTGCACCGGGTGGGAAACCCGGTGCTAAAGGCATTTCTCACCCGGTGCAGATGTTGATCATTCTGGTAGTGCTCAGAGTAAACTCCTTGAGAAATTGAGATGCAGGGTCGTTCTGGCCACACCTACACATATTCTAGTGGCACCGCTAAAAGGGTTAGAATTCGCCAATTCGGGCGAACCACTTGGTTTGGGCGGGTTACCCCCTTAGCCATACATATTCCATGAAGAAAAGCATGGCAAAAAGGTCTCGTCGACGTCAGCAATGACTAAACAATGAAGGTGCAAGCACGTGAGCCAATGACATCATCCGTCCCGGGCCAAACCAAGTAAATAAGCACAACACGTGCCAAAGGCGGTGCACAGGAGGGTTACTGGGCTGCAAGCCCAGTTCGGCCGAACCAACCTCGTGCACGAAACCGACCCCAAGAGTGAATCTTAGGCGTCCAGAGCAAGGGTGGTGCATCCTGTGGTCTGGCCAAACCGGGGAGTTCGGTCGAAGTGTCGGGAGCTCAACCTCCACCGCCTTGATCCACCTATAAAAGGATATGCTCATGCTCAGCTTCAACACACACCAAGCCAAGGAGCTCCACTTCTCATTTGTTTTAGTAGAGTTAGGATAGTTAGTTTGGGAGTTAGAGTCGAGTCAAACTTGTCTCGGAGGTTCCGGAGTCGTCTTCAGAAGTTCTGGTATAAGCTCTTGTATCTTTTACTTTTCCTTTTCCTTTTGTAGAATTTGAGTTATCAATATAGATCATCTTTATCATTATATCTGAGTCATTTATATCTTGTCTCTATTTTGCTCTAGTTGCAAGTATTTTGTGTTTAAACTATTGTTGGTTGTACTTCTTCTTCTTCTAGTTCCTATTTAAGTCTCTATCTTAGGTTCTTTGATCCTGCTCAATACTTGTAGTGAATTGTCACAAGGGTATTGACGGGGTTGCTTGCTTTTGCTAGTGTAGTAAGTAGTTATTAGCTAATGTAGGCGTGGTGCTCAGATTAGATATTAACCTTGGTTTCCCCCCCCCCCCCCCGAGTCCACGGTTGTGTGGTAGCCTTTAGGTGGTGACAACTCTATACGGCCTATGTAATCAACCACGTCCGGCTTGGCCTATAGGAGCCTATTGCGGTGAGTTGAACATTCCTTCTCATCCCTGTCAACGTGTTGTAGATAAAGCTTCCCGATGTTAAGTCAGCAGACTTAACCTTGATCTTTAAGTGCTGGTTCTTCCACCATTGGATCTCTTTACTCGAGTGACCCGAATAGATAAAGTACCTAGGAATCCTTTTCTCGTCTCGTTCTCCTCCCAGCTAGCTAGTCATTCTCTTTCCTATCTAAGTAGCCTTAAGCCATGTGTCACAGTCTTTCACTCGTATCAAATACCATTATTCCCCATCTTGGCGGTAGTGTATTCATCTCAGATAGTCTCGAATATCTGTTCACTAGAGTCTTTGCCATTAGCTTCCCTGTGGAAAATATAAATTATGATACCTCGGATTACTCCGTGGTTAAATGCTATATTGGTAATTCTGTGCGCTTGAAGAATATTTGTTTGTTTTACTAAGCCAAAAAAACCATAAAATACTCCTTGCACCATTACCGGGAATACCAATCCTGATAGTGGGCCGTAAGAAGTGTCAACAACAGGAAATTTACAATTCATCGATAAAGGTCTTGCAACTAGCTTGATTCTCTTGATCAACGATTGAACAAATCATTTTGGGTGTCGACATATGGGATGGAGTGCTGAACCTGAACCAATAATCATCAAAAGCGTGAGATATAAATTCGGCAGCATTGTCCATACTGATTGATTGAATCCGATGTTCAGGATAATGTGGCTTCAACCTAATAAGTTGGGACATTATCTGAGCACAGGCATAGTTGTGTGTTGACAGAAGACACACATAAGACCATCTAGTAAATGCATAGGTCAGTACCATGAAATACATGAACGGTTTAGAAGTTGGCACAATCGGACAACAAATATCACCTTGAATTCTTTCAAGAAATTTAAGTGGTCTAGCTATGATTTTAAGAGTATATGGTCTCTCAATTTCTCCGTATCACATGCAGTGCATACAAAATCAAATTATCTTGAAAAGTTTGCAGTGATTAAATCATGACCAATGGAATTACATATATTTTTGGTATCATCCCTATACCAGGGTGCCCAAGTCCATCATGCCAAGTTTGGAATGTATCGATATATTGAAAAATTATCTTATATGCAACACGTAGAATAGGCTTAATCTATATATAGTACAACTCAGACGTGAGTTATGATTTTTTTTTGCAGATGCGTTTGCCATATCCATTTTGTTTAGTCAAGAGAATTCTTCTCGATGGACCTCATGTGTATCTACATGAAACCCATTTTAACGGATACCTAATACGAGTCGAATCGTGATACAATAAATCATCCTTAGTGGCCCTGTGGAGTGTGATAATGCCTCTTCTAGATCCAACTATCATTGTATCACGTCCAGCGATGGTCAAAACTTTCCATATATCTTTTTGAGAGTCTAAAAACATTTGAGCTCCCTAAGTATAGAGTTTGTGGTACAACTATCTACAAGGAATAGTTCCTCATCCATGGGATTAACATCATAAGACATTGTCAAGCACTAGTTGCGTGTGTGTTCTTTTGTTCCTCCAACATCTTCGGAATCTTTGGAGAGCGAAAGTGTTGATAGCGTGTTAGAAATTGAGTGAATGGGATAGAAAAATGATTGTTGTATTCATTGATAAAATGGATGGTTACTGTATATATACATGGTGAATGGAATTTTTTTTTAAAAAGCCTTTTTAAATCTAATATTTTAATAATAACCCGTTGCAAACTAGAATTCCAAGAACTAGCCCTTTTGGTCGCGCCAGAACCCGCGGCGCGACCGACCATTGAGTCGTGCCAATGCATGTGGCACGACTAGACGCCACGTCGGCTTGCCGACAAGCCCCAGCAAATGTTCGCTGCCGATGCGGCGCTGATGTGGCCCCTGGAGTAGCGCCACATGACTGGCGCGACTCAGCTTTATAACGGTTCGGGCCTGACCTCTTTCTTCTCTTCCTTCATTTCTCTTCCCCCACTCGTCCTCGAGTTGCAGCTCTCCCATGGCGCCGCCTCTCACGTCCCCCCTCTAGATCCCCCGCATTTGTGGGCCGATTTGAGGTGTGGAAGCTAGGAGAAGACTCCCACGAGATACCTCCCTCATTCTATCCGTCTTGTTTATTTCGATTCATTGGATTATGGGGATTTGAGTTGTGTAGGATTTGGTTAGGGTTTAGAAAAAGATTAGCCTAGAATACGAATCGAGTATGATTTGTTGTGTCATATCATACATGTGTGAAGTGGGAATGCAAGCCCATCGTGTAGAATGAATTGCATGCACTAGTATATGACACTAGTTTGAATTTTTGATGTGTAGGGTTTGTAATGGATTTCAATAATCCGAGGGACATTTGAAAGAAAAGAGGGTGGGGTTGTTACCCTGATGAGGGCTGGCCTGAGGGTCCGGTGCCTCCCCCGCTCCTGGTCCCGAATTGCTTATGCGACATGCCAGCTGAGGTGAAGCAATCCAGGTCTGAGAGGACAACCAGACGAGCTTACTACGTGTGTAGGGCCAAGTATGACCGTGGGTGCAGTCCGTGTTACTTCTTCCAGTGGATAGATGGTCCGGAGAAGTATGAACCAAGGATACGTCTCTTTGCTTACCATGAGACGGAATTGAGGCCGTACAACGAGTTCAGGCGATGGGTTCCTCCTCCACCAAATCCAGCACCAATGACAGAGGAACAAAAGGCAGAGGCAGCATCCATCCGTGTTAAGAACCCACCTTTGTGTCACTGCGGGCATCCTTGCAAGCTCCAACGTCCTCATATTGGTGTTCCTGCTACGTACACACCTTTCTTTCGTTGCAACTTAAAGACTCATGTCAGTATTTTGAGTTATCCTTTCATTGTATACTCATGTTGGTCGTAAACAATTATCTAAAATTTGCATTCGTGTTTATGCGTGTAGGATGGATGGCCTAGGTGTGACTTTCAGGAGTACATACATGGTCCGAAGTCCCATTGGCCGACCGAGGAGGAGATACAAATGTTCCATACAGGGGAAAAGACTTGGCCATGCGATAGGAGTCCTAAACCTCGGTGCAAGTGTGGGATTGTGGCGATCGTAGGTGTGGTTCCCAGTGAGCTTGGATACGGATATTTTTGTGGCAATGCATATGGCAAATATTGGGTAAGACACGAGAATCGTCATGTTTTATTTTGGACATAGTCGAATAGAGTCTTACTGTCAAATTAACGTAAACATTGTTGTCAATTTTGTCGGAGGGAAGGACGTGTGACTGGGAGGACTTTGCAGGGCGTGAGAAGCTGAGGCGACAGTTGGGAAGGCAGTCCGAGCCACTGAAAACTAACATGACACAGAAGATAAAGTCGGAGTTGAGAAGGGAGCATGATATTCCCCTCCCAGAACGAGAAGTCGAAGCGAAGGTATCTGAAGATATGAGGCGTGAAAAGGGTGTGCCCCCACGCGGGTACTACCTTGGGAAGGAGATCATCGCATATTGGAGGTTGCATAGAGATAAGTACCCACGAGACCTTACTGATGAGGAGAAGGTTGCAAGGAGGGAGAAGGCAGAAGCAGAATGGCAGATGAAGATAAAAAGGCGTAGGGAGGAGGAAGCTCGTAAAGCTAAGGACCCAAATACTGTGTATCCATATGGTACATGGGAACATTATTTTAAGACCATAGATGATAAAAAGAGAAGGTCTGAAATGGAGGAAATGGAGGAGAGAGCCCGAGATGCACAGATGGAGGTAGTGGTGGCACTTGTTGCGGATCTGCCTTCGCAAATTCCAGAACTGCCTAATAAGGAGGCCGACAAGAAAGGAAAGAGAGTTGCAAATGACAACACATTTGGAGGTGAAAGGTCCAATGTGGATGGTGTTGACCCAAAGAAACCTATAAGACACGCTTCTAACTGGTTTGATGGTGTCGACGATGAATGGGGTGATGATGAGTTGCTTTGTGATGGTGATTCTGATTAGGTTTAGTTGTTGTATCGTTATAAATTTGCACTATGTTCGTTCCTCTGGTATTTGGATGGACCTTGTATTGGACTTTATATTTGATTTTTTTCCTATGATATTTGTATGAACCTTGTATTGCACCTTATTGTTATGGTGTTTGTATGAACCTTGTATTGGATCTTGTTCCTATGGTATTATGTTTTATATTTTTTTAATCGTATAATATGTTTCAAGGAATGATAAACAAATGATTGCATCTCTAGAACTTCTTAAAAGTTGTACACATCAAACAAAACATTAAAAAGATACACAAAGGTAAGATACATTAAAAGTGCATTGACATTAGGCGCTAGCCGTAGTAGTTGCGCCGGCCCGTCACTGTTGGGGGCATGAAGCGTCGTGTGAGGTTGCGTGCACGTTCTTGACGGAGCTCCTCCTCTAGCTGGCTTATCCGAGTTGCTAGATGATTCTTCTCTTCCTGTAGTTGATTTGCATGCTGCTCCGCCTGTATCTTCACGTGTACTGCCTCAATAAGTTGGTTATCCTTGTTCACCTTGTCATCGTGCATTTGCTGGATAACGACTTGCATGTGACGGATGTATTCCTGGAGATGTGGTTCTAGAGGTCCATCAATCCAGCTAGTGAACCCGCAGTCGTCATTTTGAAAGATGATGACATATCAATAGCACATTAGAGATAACAGAGTTAATACAAGAGGGATATAATATCGATAATGAAACTTAAATACCCTAAAGTGGGGGCATCGAAAGAAACGTCTCCCAGCATCACCAAAGTGTTCATACACCTGAACCACTGCATCATCTCCATGCCGACAAGGAGGCCAAAAATCACATGGCAGTGCATTATGGCTTCCATAGAAATGTGTATTTGTGACATCTAAGTTGGGGTGAGGAGGAGGCGGATCGATCGGACCGTATATCCAAGACATGAGAACTAGTGTTTGTGTTGCTGAATGAACGTTAGGGGTGCCCCCTATTTATAGGCATGATTCCATATCAGTGCAGTGGACATGTTCCACGTATCAACTTCCACCCGTCTCCCATGGTGACTCTGCAGGGTCGGCTTCTCTCGTATGGATTTCGTTCATTAGGTGCAAATGCATTCTAAAAAGCCTACTCTGTGAAAGGGCGAGGGTGAAGCGATTGCGCACTGGAAAGCCTACTCTGTCAAAGGGTGAGGGTGAAGCGATTGCACACTGGAAAGCCTACTCTGTCAAAGGGTGAGGGTGAAGGGATGGCGCAATGAAAAGCCTACTCTGTGAAAGGGTGAGGGTGAATGGATGGCGCACTGAAAAACCTACTCTGTGAAAGGGTGAAGGGATGGCGCACTTTGTGAAAACAACCAAAAAAACTACTGGTAATTAATTGTAAACACGCTGAAAAAAATTGGAGATAGTGGTGGTAAAGCTGGCATCACTGCTTCACGAGTCGCGCCAGCTACACTGGCACGGCTGTTTCATGCATCGCGCCAATTTGGCTACTTGTGTCGCGCCAGTTGACCTGGCGCGACTCATTTGCCACACTTTTTTTCGGTGTGTTGGCAGTTAATTACTGCAGTTTTTGGTTCTTTCCACGAGCCGCGCCAGTTTTTTTGTTCTTTTCATGAGTTTCGCAAGCATTTTGTTGTTCTTTTCACACGAGATTCAAAAGTTTTTGGTTGCAACATGGTTCGAACATGTACAAATGCGTCGAAGGATACATACACAAACTTCAACAATAGGTTCTACTTCATCCATCCATACACAAACATTGACAAATGGTTCATCACCGACATAGACAAATGGTTCAACACAAATGGTTCTACTTTCATCCATCCATCCATCCATCCATCCACCGCCCTACTTGCCCTTTCGGGTGGTGGCTGGGGTATATGGAGCCTTTGCTTGCGAGGACGACCCGGCGCGGTAGGGAGGACATTGCTGCTCCCCACGTCTGAACGGTCACGGGCCTTTGCACACCGCTTACATGGAGGGGTACCTTGTGTCGGGGATGGAGCATCTAGCAGCTGTGAGCTCCTGTTCTCTACCTGACCATAGGTAGGATCATCGTCCTCGGAGTCACCGGCGTCATCGTCCTCATCATCGTCTTCATCATCATCGTCCTCCTCGGGCTCTTCAACCACGGCCTGCTTTCCCTTTGCTCGAGATCCTGCAGCTGCTCGTGAACCTCATGCTCGTGAAGTAGATTGTGTGGGAGAACCAATTTGAATACCTCCAGCACCTACAAAAATGAAGTTAAGAACAGAAAGAGTAGTACATGATCAACATGCATAGATCCAAAATAAGAATATTACTTGCCGCAGTTTCACTCGAGCTCCTCCTAGCTGCCGCACCGTGCACAACATCGTTTGATGTCTTCCAATTCAACTTATATGCCATCTTACGACATCCACGGCGAAACCTCTGAATAAATATGACATACATTTCCAATAAAATTGATGGTGCAGTATTTGCAAAAATTATTATGTTGTCCAAATTGTTACCTGAATGAACCCACGTAGCACGCTTAGCTCCTCATTAGCGCCAATTGGTACACTTTGTGCTTGGGCGGCCTCATTTGCAAAACGTCCAATCTGCTGGCCCTGTGAAAATCAGGAAAGTTATTCACATGTGTAGGATTGACAATATTCACAATATTCAATAAGGTACTAACATATCAAACATAACATCCTCTAGGAAACAAGGGCAACGATAGGAGCTCACTCACAATGTAGTCTTCCCAAGGGCCACGCTCAGGCCGTGTACCTCTCCTAATATATGCATCATACTCGTCCATGACATCTTCTGGGTCCGAAGGCAAATCCTCAATATTGTCCCCGGTCATGGCAACCTTCAACTTCAATCTTGTGTTCGCCTTCAACCAATTCAAATAATTCTGGAACGGGCCGTCGAGGTGAACACTCCCACCAAAAACCATGTTCTGCTGCCTAATGATGTTCCAAGCATTGATGAACGCCACATGCTTTTGCGCCCAATTTTGCCTACCTCTATGCTTACGACGCTCAGTCCTATTAGAAAACATCAAATTCAAATTGAAGCAATGTTGTGTACATCATGAAAATATCGAATGGAAGAACACAAATGCAACACAAGGGGTCTCTAAACACTTACTTATGTAAATCTTTGCTCGTGTCGATAGGCTCAGGAGGGAAATCTTGCAGGATGCCGAACTGTCTTTTCACATGGTGGGGTAGATGGTACTCCACCACGTGAAAGCAAATTAGTGGGCATACGTTCCGCCACAGATCACTACCAGCATTGCACATGGGACTTAGATTCATATTTATCACCTCTTCCCGGTTGTACGGTCGCCATTCAAACTTCATACACGAAACAAAATGCTATAATGGCGAACAACCTACACTAATGCATAATAAGAGATCTAGAGCATTTAGGTGAGGACAAGGGGTTGTGGGTAAGAAAACTTACGTGGTTGTGGGTAAGACAATCTAGAGCATTTAAGTAGTCAAGATACCGGCGATTGGTGTTGCCCCAAACAGTTCCCGCATTCTTCCAAACAAATCCAACGGTGGGCAAAGAACCCTCGTCCTGATGTTGCCAAGCCTGGAAACATAATAAGAAACAGGGATTACAACACACACAAACTTGTCATGTGCAGAATGTATGAAACAAAAATGACGGCGTAGCCCAAGTGCATGTCGCTCCGGCCATCCAACTGGGATGCGCTCCCACATCCAAATCTGTAGCAAGTAGGTGCACCCAGCAAGATTTGAACTTTCCTTTATCCTCCTAGACGCCATGCACAGCTGTCGGTACAACCAAGCCAGTGTCGCAGACCCCCAACTGTAGCCTCTAATGGTATCCCACTCCTGACCAAGTAAGGGAAGCCACATTCAGGAGGTGGTGTTCCCCTGACCATCCGAAAACAAGAAACCACCGACCATGTGCCACAGCCAAGCTCGAGCAAACCTCTGCACCACACCATCTTCAACACCCTGAGGGGGTGGCTGGCCGAAGTGCTAAACCAACCATGAGGTACTCACCCCAGAGGTCTTCCTATCCTTCACATCCTCATGAGCTTCTGGAGGACGAACACCTAGCAACGCCTCTACCACATCCCTCCATCCGTCCGGGTCGATCATCCCTGTGACCGCCACACCGTCAATCGGCAGACCAAGTATCATAGCAACGTCCTGGAATGTCACTGTCATCTCGCCGCAAGGAAGGTGGAAGGTGTGAGTCTCCGGCCTCCAACGGTCCACCAAAGCTGTCAAGGCAGAGTGGTCCATCTTGGGGAGGCCGTCCTGAATCATCCATGCCAGGGGGAGGAAGCCTGCAGCACAAAGGTACGGGGCGTACCGCTCATCCCAACCAAGCGGGTTGTGTGTTGCGGCCACTGCACACGCTCCTCTATGAACCGGCCACGGTGAGACGCGTCGTACTCGGCATCAAGGAGAGGGTACCGAGGATGGTGCGCCATCCCCCTGAAAAATAGAAGAAGCAATGAATAGTGCAATAGAAATAATCATAACCACATTTTTATGACAAGAATAGAAATGTACAACATATGTGCATTCACATGTAACCAAAGAAATATTAATACAACAACCCACCCACATAAACCTACCAATCTAGATGTAGACTTGGCTTTCATCTTCTTTTTCTTCGGGTACATTTTACGCTTACTTTGGGACAATGTTTTGGGGTCCAACTTGTGTTGTTCCATTCGGTGGCCAACATCATGGCAAACCCCACAACGGATTTCACCCCCCTCATCGTCGAAATCACCAAAGCTTAAAATGTCATAACCCCATCCGTTACTGTCGTCCATCTCATTGTGGAAACAATTCTTCTTTCTCCTTCCTCTCTTAGTTTTCTTTTTGTCAGGATCAGGGACATAGTCGCAACCATTGTATTGTGGCCATTGGGATGGATCCAATATAGGCTCGAACCGTGGGGTCCAAGTCTTCAGCACCATTTCCTTTGCATAATATGGTGACATGTAGGTTGGTGATAGGGAATCAACTCCTCTTGCAAGGCAGGCGGCCATCACATGGGCACAAGGAATGTGTAGCAATTGAGGCACACCACACGTACAAGTTCCAGTTGTGAGATCAACTTTATATACGCGGCCTCCAGAACTCTCTCCACCGAGTGTCAGTGCAGAAGCAGTCCTAACACAGTACACTAGTGTTCTAGGATCAAACAAAACTGCGTCCATGGTTGCTGCTTTCAAACCTTCTGTATCTAACAACTTCTTTGCCCCCTTACCCCATAATTTTTCCCTCGGCCGACTTTCTATTTGACTCTTAGTCTTCTCCCACCGACGAACAAAGTATGAATTGACCTTATAGAAAGCGAACTCAATTATTGCTGACACGGGCATACCACGGACTCCTTTCAACACTTTGTTTAAGACTTTTGAAATATTCGTGTTGCACATTCCATACCTCCAACCGCCGTCAAAGGCAAGGGCCCACTTATGCTTTTGTTCCATCTGGTCCTCTAGCCACTCGGTGGCGGCCGGATTCAACATTTGCCTAAGTTTTGTTAGCCTCCTATCAAATGTTCTCTCGGCCTTCGATGCGCATGTCAACTTGAGTTGTTCTATCACTTTCTTCTTCCTCTGTCTTTGCCATATATTCGAGGCAAAGTGTCGCATGCACCACCAGCCCACAAGTGGTTTGTAACCTTCCACGTACTCATCAACGGCGCTTAAGATGCCTTGATGCCAATCAGATACAATGCAAACCTGACGTTCCTGGCCAATGACATCTCTACGTACAAGACGTAAAAACCACGACCAACTTTCTTTCGTCTCGCCCTCTGCCAAAGCAAATGCTAGCGGGATTAGACGATCCTCGCCATCCACACCTGTGGCAATCAAGAGGGCACCCCTGTACTTTCCCGTTAAGAACGTGCCATCAACACTAATCATTGGCTTACAATACTTATAGCATCTCCAAGAGAATAGATATCCTGTTAGGTAAATTTAGAGATAGAAGCCCCCTTATAATAATAGAAAAGCATCTAATTGCAGTAGGGAATCCAAGAGACTAGGTAAACTTGATAGATATATTTTAAATCATGTTTCACGTCATCAAACCATCGGTGTTTTCTTTCTGCCAATCTGTTTGCGTCGACGCTGGCCTCTCTTTTTTTTCCTGATATTGCTCATTGAACCACAACAGCACAGCTTGCTGTTGACACGAAACTGCGCCAACGAAGTCGCCGATGCCTTGGAGCGAAACCGGTCAGACCGCTTGGTGAAACCGGTCAGACCGCTTTGTGAAGCCGGTCAGACCGCTTTTGATGGGGCGACGATAAAACCTAAAATCTCGAGCTCGGGAGGGACCCCGTCGGAGCTTGAGAGTCTAGGGTTGTTCTAGGATCGGCAGGCCACCTAGAACGCCCTCAAACGTCGTCGAGACGAGAGAAGAACAGAAAATACGGGGGTTGGAAGAGCTAGGAGTTGGAGATAAAAGTAATGCAGAACAATAAAGTAAAGAAAACGATAAATAAGATAAAAAAGATAAATTCGATTGGATTGGATGTTGGATTCTCTCAATCGGCCATGACCCTTTATATTTATAGGGTGGGATGGTCTTCCCCGTCGAGTTGGTTTACAATATGGGATAAAACTCTAAAGTTCTAAACCTACTCCATCACGACAGAAACCGGTCAGACCGCTTCTAGGAACCAGTCAAACCGGTTTGGCTGTTGCCAGATCAGCTACAGTAAAACCGGTCTGACCGCTTCCTAGAACCGGTCTGACCGGTTGCCCTGATCTGATAGGCAACTGCCAATTTTGGTCGTCAACACATGCCCCCCTGTTTTTTAGCAAAGCTTGCGTGCTAGAAAACAATCTTCTGGACCAAAATTATCTAAGGATGATGATAATACATCAGCCATATATAAGTTCTAAGGGCGATAAATAAATTATCGGCCATACCTTGCTTTATCTCAAGTTGATGATGAAACAACTTGTTTTGGCTTCCATACTTGCTTGATTGTCGCTGATCTTGTTGGCACCACCTTTGCAAGTTGCTTCAATGACTCTTGTTTGTTCATTGACTGCTTCTGACATGGCTTCACACTTCTGACTTTGTTCTGAAGCTTCTTTTGTTCCTGAGCAGCCCCTATCTTCTTATATTTGGCCAAGAGCACTTCAAAGCTCGGCCTTGCTTTGTTTCTGCCTTTTCCATGTAAACCGGTCAGACCGGTTCTGGAACCGGTTAGACCGGTTTGTGCAGGACCAGCGTCTTTGCTCTTGTTTTGCCCCCCGAGTGTTTGAGTCTTCGACTTGAACCGAGGGGTCTTTTCTGATGGCATCTTTGTAGGTCTTTCTTCACCAATGATCACATTTTTCCCTTTAGCTTTTTCGGCTTGATGCGGCCGAATCAACACTTTCGGATTCACCAATTCAAGTGTATGTATAGGAAAAGGATTTTCATCAACCTTCATCACATTAATCATCAATCGTCCTTGATTTATGGCCGATTGTATTTGTCTACAGAAAACATTGCAATCATTGGTAGCATGAGAATAAGTATTATGAAACTTGCAATAAGCTCGCCGTTTCAACTCATCATTCGGCGGTATAGTATGAGAAAATTTCAGTTTTCCAGCTTTTGCAAGCTCATCAAAGATCCTATCACACTTGGTTACATCAAAGGTAAATTTTACTTCTTCGTGCCGATTTTTCTGAATCGGCTTGAGAGAGGAACAAGTGCTAGGATTATCTTTAGATGACCATACAAATTCAGCAGCATAAACCTCTTTACCCTCATCGTCTGAAGAATCATAATTGACGGTATGCACACCAAGACGATCGGGTTTAGGCTTAAAATCCTTACTTCGGCTTTCCTGAGCCAAAGCTCGTTGCATCACTTGATTAATGGTTAGAAACTCATAGCCTTCTAATCTTTCTTTGATATGAGATCTCAAACCATTAAGACATAATTCAGCAAGATCCTTTTCAGAAATAACCAAACTATAACATCGGTTTTTTGTATCTCTAAATCTTCTAATATATTCAGAAACAGGCTCATCACTCTTTTGCCTAACCGATGTTAAGTGAGAAAGTCTCAATTCATTATCACTATTGTAAAAGTGTTCATGAAATTTCTTCTCTAATTGAGACCAGGTATGAATGGAATTAGGGGATAATGCTGAAAATCATGAGAAAGCAGTACCAGATAATGACAAAGGGAACATTCGGATTTTTAAATGATCAAGATTACCATGAATACCCATTTGTGCATTAAATTGGCTAACATGCTCCCATGTAGTTCTACTATCCTCCCCAGTGAATTTAACAAATTCGGGTACCTTGAAATTGTGAGGATATGGTATAGCATCAAAACTCTCAGGATATGGTTTTCGACACACTAGAGTTTTGTCTTTAAGTTCTACACCGAAAGTCTCTTTAAACATAATGGCCAAATCCCTTTTATATTTTTCAAGCAATTGATCATGATAAGGATCATTTGGCCTTTGTACACTAGAAGTATTAGTATTCGGTGTATGAAGTGGTACCTGGTTCGGCTGTACATACGGTATTTGTTGCGAATAAACATTGTTCGGCACTGTACCGTATGAATAAACCTGAACTCTGGGGAGGTATAGGATAATATGTAGTTGCATATGGAGGAACAAAATTACCAGCAAATCCATTTGTTCGGTTAAGATCAACCTGAACAGGATGCATACTAGTAATTGGTTCAGGAGATGATTGATAAGCAACTACAGGACCAGAACCGGTCTGACCGGTTTGAACCGGTCTACCAGAACCGGTCTGACCGGTTTGTAAAACCGGTCTGACCGCATTGTGTGGTTCTGGAGTCGTTTGACCTTCAAAATAGTTCATCGGCATGCCAAATTGAGGCGTGGGTGTTGCCGATGATCCAGGAGGCATGACATGATTTTGTGAAGTACTAGCAACATCTAACTTAGGAGTATTAGTATCATTGATCAAAGATTGCTTGCCTAATGAGCTATCAATCATGTTTTGGACAGTAGCAAACATTTGTTTTTGACCATTGACTAATAATTGATTAATTTGCTCCAAAGTAATAGGTGGTGCTGTAGTACTCACAGTGTTCTTTTCTTCGTCATGTTTGTCTTCGCTCGAAACGAAGACTATCTCCTTTTCTTTGGAGATGCCACCCTTCCGATTCTTGGAGAAGTGAGATAAAAACCACTGAGTGGCTTTTTCATCTTCTGCTGCTTTGCGTCGGGCTTCCTTCTCCTCACGGTCCTTCATGAAGGCCTCATAAACTTGACGATCCTCAGCCGATAATTCATCAACAATCGGCTTAATAACATTAGAAGGATCAATGTCACTAGGTTTTGATAGATTAACCATAGTAACAGATCTCTTTGCTTTCGTCCCCAGCAGAGTCGCCAAAAGTATGTTGACACGAAACCGCGCCAACGAAGTCGCCGATGCCTTGGAGCGAAACCGGTCAGACCGCTTGGTGAAACCGATCAGACCGCTTTCCTGGAGCGAAACCGGTCAGACCGCTTTGTGAAGCTGGTCAAACCGCTTTTGATGGGGCGACGATAAAACCTAAAATCTCGAGCTCGGGAGGGACCCCGTCGGAGCTTGAGAGTCTAGGGTTGTTCTAGGATCGGCAGGCCACCTAGAACGCCCTCAAACGTCGTCGAGACGAGAGAAGAACAAAAGATACGGGGGTTGGAAGAGCTAGGAGTTGGAGATAAAAGTAATGCAGAACAATAAAGTAAAGAAAACGATAAATAAGATAAAAAAGATAAATTCGATTGGATTGGATGTTGAATTCTCTCAATCGGCCATGACCCTTTATATTTATAGGGTGGGATGGTCTTCCCCGTCGAGTTGGTTTACAATATGGGATAAAACTCTAAAGTTCTAAACCTACTCCATCACGACAGAAACCGGTCAGACCGCTTCTAGGAACCGGTCAGACCGGTTTGGCTGTTGCCAGATCAGCTACAGTAAAACCGGTTTGACCGCTTCCTAGAACAGGTCTGACCGGTTGCCCTGATCTGATAGGCAACTGCCAATTTTGCTCGTCAACACTTGCTTTCTCTCGATTTCTGACACCAATGCACCTGAACATCACAGAACAGAACAGATTCACCTGAACTCACACCAAAATAGTACAGATGCACCTGAACAGATGCACCTGAACAGTACCTGAGCAGTACCAAGCAACAGGTTCAAAGCATAGGTTCGAAGCACAGGTTCCAAGCAAAGGTTCAAATGACAAGAATCTCATTACAATTCTTAATTTTAGGATTTTTTTTCAAATATAGTAAACTATAGTACTCTAGCAACCACAGTGTCTTGCATAAATCTCATCCTAACGCCTTTCATAGTTTGTCCTCCTCGTCTTTGAAATTTTTTGTTCCCCTGTGATTCTTTAGATGCAGCAGGACCATAATCACTAGGTGTGTGTGTATTAGGCTGTTGACACGAAAACGCGCCAACACACTCGAAGATCGATCGAACGCGCCACACGGCCGTCACAACGGCCAACTCCTGATCTCCCCGGGGCAAACCGGTCTGACCGGTTCTTGTAACCGGTCTGACCGCTTTCAGGCGGAGGATCGTGAAGCCCTAGAAACTCGAGCTCGGGAGGGACCCCGTCGGAGCTCAAGCGATCTGGGGTTGCTCTAGGGTCGGCAGGCCACCTAGAACGCCTTTGGACGTCGTAGAGACGAGCAAAGAACACAATATGGGGGTTGGAAAAGATTAGGGTTTGAGAGATACAAAAATATAAGACAAAAGTATTTGATTCGATTGGGAATACCTCAATCGGCCTTCTAGCCTTTATAATTATAGGCCGGGGAAGTCTTACCCCTTTCGAATAGGTTACAATATGGGATTAAACTCGGAATCCTAATTCTACTCGAATTACAGAACCAAACCGGTCAGACCGGTTTGGCCAGGCCAAAGCCAATTTTGACTGTCAACACATGCCTCCCTGTGTTTTTAGTGAACTTGAGAACTAAAAAGCAAGTAATTACAATTCACGAGCTAAAATTTATGCTAAGGGCGATATCAACAATATATCGGCCATTGGTCTTTATGCATCTTGCCAAACACTTGGATAAAATTTCTTCAAGTATCTCCCATTGATAGCTTTAGGCAAATGATCTCCTTTCAATGTTTCTAGCATGTAAGAATTCCCAAAAATGACTTTGACAACTCTATAGGGTCCTTCCCAGCTTGGTGACCATTTGCCAAACTTGTTGCTTTTCGTCCCAATAGGCAAGATCGTCTTCCAAACAAGTTCACCAATCTGAAAATACTTTCCTCGCACCTTCTTGTTGTAAGCTTTAGCAACTCGAAGCTTATCTTTCTCAATTTCCTTCAAAGCTTTCAATCACTTGTCAGTTACCTCATCAATATTATCCAACATCAAGTTGTGGTAATCAACAGCATCAAGGTCATTTTGTTTAGCTAATCTATAAGCGTTCAGATTCACCTCAACAGGTAAAACAGCCTCTTGACCATACACAAGCTCAAAAGGAGTAACTTTAGTAGCACCATGTCTAGATATACGATGAGCCCATAATGCATCGGATAAAACTTCATGCCATCTCTTAGGACTTTCTGCTATCTTTTTCTTGATTAACTTGATCAAAGTTTTATTACTTGACTCGGCTTGTCCATTATCCTGAGCGTAATATGGAGATGAATTGAGCAACTTAATTCTATAGGATTTGGCGAATTCATGTACCTCTCTGGACATAAACGAAGTACCTTGATCCGTAGTCAATGTTTGAGGAATACCGAATCTATGAATAATATTATGTGTAACAAACTCAATCACCTCTCGATGCGTCATATTCTTCAATGGAATCGCTTCGGTCCACTTAGTAAAATAATCCGTAGCAACCAACACAAAACGATGTCCTTTTGATGATGGAGGATTAATTTGCCCAATAAAATCCAATCCCCAACCTCGGAACGGCCATGACTTAATAATAGGATGCATCAAAGCAGCAGGAACAAGTTGCAAGTTTCCAAACTTCTGACATTCTTCACATCCTTTGTAATACTTGAAACAATCTGCCATCATAGTAGGCCAATAGAAACCGGCTCGCCTAAGTAACCACTTCATTTTTGGAGCCGATTGATGTGTACCACAAATACCTTCATGGACCTCACCCATAGCAACCTTGGCCTGATCCGAGTCAAGACACTTCAATAGCAAATCTTCGGCGTTTCGAGCAAAACATATTTAAATGATATTCGCCGAATATTTCTTTCTGCACCACGACCAGGATCTCTCAAATAAGCAATAATAGGTACTCTCCAATCCTGATCCTCAACTTTGGATTGATTAGCATCATCTAAAGGATTTTTGCTTCTGTCAGGGGTCGAAGCGGTTAGACCGGTTTCAGAACCGGTCAGACCGGTTCTGGCAGTCAGACCGGTCTGACCGGTTTCTGAAACCGGTGTGACCGGTTCGTCCAAAACCAGAACCTCGGCTTTTGTTTGCATCGGTTTTTGGAGATAGAAATATTTCTTTGCAACCATATAACCAGATGCTTTCTGAGCCAGAGTATTTGCCTTGTCATTCTTTTCTCTTGGAATATGTTTGATAGTAAATTCATCAAAAGAAGCAATGATATCAAGGCATCTATCAAGATATGCATTTAATGAACCATTATAACATTGACATACCTTTGATACTTGTTGTACCACCAGGAGCGAATCACCAAAAGCTTCAACATGCTTTACTCCCATGTCTTGCAAAAATTCCAAGCCAAATAGAAGAGCTTCATATTCAACTTGATTATTGGTTCGCTTTTCTTCCAATCGGTTTGAAAACTCAAAGACGGCACCACTTGGAGATATCAAAACAGCACCAATTCCTTGTCCATCATTGCAAACCGATCCATCAAAGTATAACTTTCATGGTGTACAAGCAACATAGCCGACGTCGAAGTTGTTTGCATCATTTATCCGATGTTCAACAATAAAATCAGCTACAATTTGGTCTTTCATTGATTTTAAAGGTTCACAAGCCAAATCATACTCAACTAAAGCATAAGCCCATTTACCGACTCTCCCACTAGAAATCGGCTCTTGCAACATATGTTTGATTACATCGGTTTGACACAACACGATGCAAGTACTAGATAATAAATAATGTCTCAATTGAGTACAAGCATGATACAAGGATAAACACAACTTCTCAATGAAAGTATACCTTGTTTCTGCATCAATGAGCCGTCGGCTTACATAAGCAATCACATACTCCTTGTTGCCGATTTCTTGAGTCAAAACAGCTCCAATAGTTCTATCTTCAGCCGCCACATAAAGTCTAAATGGTACTCCTCGCTTAGGCGCCCTAAGCACCGGTGGTGAAGACAAGTACTCTTTGATCTTCTCAAAAGCTTCTTGCTGTTTTGCCCCCCAGGTAAAATCGGCTTCATCTTTTAACCGAAGTAAAGGAGTAAAAGCATCAACCTTTCCAGACAAGTTAATTATAAATCTTCTCAAGAAATTTACCTTGCCTAGAAACCTTTGCAAATCTTTCTTGCAAGTAGGAGCTTCGACTTTTGTCACACCCGGATATACACGAAACCCGAATGTGGCCATATGTGTGCCCAGGAAATCCACCGACACATATAGCGAACAAATATGGTAAAAATCAGAGTACAATGCTTTATTCTCATCATAAAGTAGTGTTTACATCAGAGTTTTGCACAAATGAAATACATGGATAGCGGAAGACTAATAAACTCTCTCTAAGTGTAGCCGCATCCCACAGGAACTCTGACTGGGAGAACGCCAACTCAGAAGTACGGCAAGTCCTCAGGAAACTCCACAGCATAATCAGCCTGACTCCAATCTGTTACCCGTCCGGGATTTTGCCCAAAAATAGTAATAACAGCAAGTGTAAGTAATGGAAATTACTTAGCAAGTATAGCACGGGTTATGAAGGCTCAAAAAGGCTAGACACTGGCTTAACTGCATTAGCACTTTTAGTTGGTTCGTTTTAATCGTAACTACTACTTTAGATGAATCCCAGTTGTATCCCAAATTAATTAATGTAAGTCATCATTAAACAGTAATAAATATCATCTTCTAATCATAAAAGGATCCAGGCCGCTCGTGACCCTGAGCCGGGCTATCATGATAGATCGTACACTCTGCAGAGGTTTCGCCCTTTTCCCACCAGTCGCGTAAAAGTTCAGAAGAACTTTGCACCCAACCACGCACATCGACACTTCCGAGGTGTGACTGCATAGGGACGCTACGAGGCTTTCATAAGACACCCTAACAAGACAGTAGCCACTGGGGTACTACAAGGTGGTGAGAACCTAGGCACCGAGATTGACGGACCCTCAGGGCGCAACGTGAGGGGGTCAATGGCATCCACGCACCGGCAAATCATGCCAACAACAAAGTAAAAGGTGCAACGTGCGGACCTCACCGCACTCATGGTGGCTCCCAACACGGGACTGGGTCTAACGGGACCTAGCCGACGAGGCTACCATCCTCGGTGGAATCCGAAATCACCCCGTGCCTTGCCTCCCACAACGCCGTAGGCCACTCGGTAACCACTGCCAAGCTAGAGACGTACAAGCTACTCAACCAAGACCAGAGCCATTATAGTTCTGGCGGCGGCGACAGGCTCCCAGGTTGCCGCTTTTACGAACCAGTCCTTAGGGAGAGACACTGGGGCCAGGCAAAACACACAAGCCCCAGCTCCCTGATCCAAGTTGCTAAAAAGCAAGTTTTAACATTAAGGTTGAAGTGGACCATTAATACAAATTTAACAGTTAAATAAAGGTGACAGTAGTTGCACCTAGCAAGATACTACCCATATGCAAAAGCCCATAGGAATACAAGGACAGGGAAATAAATGCTAGGAATAACCTTAATGGTAAACAATATTAGACACATGCGTATATAATGAACAGTGTATTAAAAGTGAGATAGGTAGCAAGGATTGTCCGTGCTATAACTTGCCTTCCTCGGAGTACGGCTGCTGCTGCGAGTCCTGCTCCGGCACGTCCTCAACGTACTCGAAGTCCAAAGCTACGGGCTCGCCGACTGGACACTAACATCACGCACGCATCTCAAAACAACCATTACATGCAAACAAAGTAATTCTATTAGAATAGTACACCAAACAGTGAAAACAGTACAAAAACAGGAGCTAGAAATATTCTACGCTCCGCTACGAACACATGAGAGCGGAAATCACACAAATCGGAGCTAAAACGTGAAAGTTATAGCGTTTCTAAGGTTCGGGGGCTTGCTGGCAAAGTTTTAAAATTTCCAGGGGCTAAAATGAATAAAATAGGACCTAATTGTAATTTTTTTTTGAATTGAAAAGGAACGCGGGTTAATTTATGAAAAGCCGAGGGACTTAAGTGGAAAAGGTACAACGCTGACCGTTTTTTTTCAGAATTGACTCGGGGCTCGGTTGGACGTGGGCCGTCGGATCTACATCCAGCGGCGGGGATTAGACCGGCGCTGGGGAGTTGACGCCGGCGACGCGAGGGACGGCGGCGCGGCTCTGCCGTCGGCGGAGCATTGCCGGAGGTGAGTGGCTTTTGGGCTACAGACCACCAAACACTAAAGGGCTTGGACCTACGGCACCAGGGAAGGGCGGCGAGTTCACCTGGGGTGATGGCGACGGTGATGGGGCGACGAGGAGCGCGGACGTCGGGGAGGGGCGGCTCGACGGGCCTGAGCAACAATGGCGAGCGCGTTAAGCTTGAAAACAAGGCGAAACAAGGTTGGGAACGGCTCGGTTAACTTCATTACCTCCTCAGGGGGCTCCGAGGTGGATCCTCGTTGAGGATTTGGCGCCGGCGTCGGAGATCGACAGTGACCGAAGTTCGGGGCGGCGGCGCCAATGGCGGCGGTGCGAGGCAGGTGGAGGCGTTGCGGGCTTGGGATTGGCTCGAGGGAGATGGGCGAGGGTTCGGGTGCGGTACTTGTAGTGGCCAAGGGCCCTCGATGGGTGGTCCACGTCGAATCGCGCGGTGGCCGGCGGCGGGGCTCCGCCTTCCATAGAGAGGTGGCACCTTCCAAGCGGGGAGGCAGCGCGGATGGAAGGGAGCGGGTATGGGAAGCTTCCGCGAAGCTTCAGGGGGCCCACAGGGTCACATAGGTGGGGAAGGTCGGGTCCACGGCGGACCTCGGCGTGCGCGCCCAAGGTAACCCGAGCCGGACTCGTGTGCGGCTCGGTCGGAGGTAGGGGGTGATAGGGTGGGGCCCGCCAGTCAGCCTGGGGGAGAGGGAGGTGGTCGTGGGCCGGGCGATGCTGGCTGGGCCGAGCTGAGGGGGTGCTGGGCCGAGGGAAGGGGAGGAAAGAGGGAATGGGGCGCTGGGCCGGGGTGTTGGGCTGCTCGGGAGGGAAGAGATGAGGGAGCAGAAGTGGACTGGGGAAAGAGTCCGGGGAGCAGAAACGAACTACGAGCCTAACAACTTTTCTAGATCTCCAAACAAAGTGATTCAAATTTGAATTTAAATAAATTTAAATTCTTGTTTGAATCACAAGCAATACAAAAATAAATGCAGCAGCATGAATGCAACAATAAATGTTTCTATCACTTATATTTGATTTTAAATTTTTGAAATTTATTATTTAGCCTATAATAAATAGGAGCAAGCTTTAAATAATTATTTAAATGTCAAATTTTTTTAATTTGAGTATTTTTGGGTGTTACAAACCTACCCCCCTTAAGGTGAATCTCGTCCTCGAGATTCGGATGTAGAAGCGAAGTGTTGTGGGTACTCAGACTTGAGATCTTCTTCCCGCTCCCAAGTCGCTTCATCTGCTGAATGCCGGCTCCACTGCACCTTTCACATCCGAATGGTCTTGTTCCTCAGCACTCTCTCTGACACCTCCAGGATCCTGATCGGATACTCCTCATATGTGAGGTCCTCCTGAACATTCAACTCATCAATCGAGATCTGCTCTTCTGGCACCCGCAAGCACTTCTTCAACTGGGACACATAGAACACATCGTGTACTCCGGCTAGTCTCTCAGGCAGATCTAGCCGATATGCCACTTCGCCCATCCGTTCCTGTATCCTGAACGGTCCGATGTAACGAGGCGCCAACTTGCCTTTGACATTGAACCGCTTTACGCCTCTCATGGGTGACACCTTAAGGTACACAAAATCATCAACCCTGAAGCTGAGATCCCTCCGTCTGACATCGGCGTAACTCTTCTGTCTGGACTGGGCCACCTTCAGGTTCTCCCTGATCACCTGCACCTACCGCTCTGCATCTCTGAGTATCTCCGGACCAAAGACCTGACTCTCTCCAGTCTGATTCCAGAACAATGGGGTCCGGCACTTCCTGCCATACAATGCCTCGAACGGTGCCATCTGCAGACTCTTCTGATAGCTGTTATTGTAGGAGAACTCTGCATACGGCAGACTCTTATCCCAGCTGACACCGTACTATAATGCGCAAGCCCTCAACATATCCTCTAGTATCTGATTGGTCTGCTCTGTCTGACCATCTGTCTACGGGTGATAAGCCGAGCTGAAGTGCAGCTTCGTGTCCATAGACTCATGTAACTTCCGCCAGAAGTGTGAGGTGAACTGAGTACCACGATCTGACACAATCTTCTTCGGCACTCCGTGTAAGCACACAATCCGCTCCATGTACAACCCTGCTAGTTTGGCGCCTGTGTAGGTGGTCTTCACTGGCAGAAAGTGGGCCACCTTGGTCAGACGATCAACAATCACCCAAACGGAGTCAAATCCTCTCTGAGTGCGGGGCAGACCAGTGATGAAGTCCATGCCAACTTCTTCCCATTTCCACTCCGGGATCTTCAATGGCTGAAGCAATCCAGCTGGCCTCTGATGTTTTGCCTTGACTCGCTGACATGTGTCGCACAATGCCACGTGAGTCGCCACATCACGCTTCAATCCGTACCACCAGAATCTCTCCTTGATGTCCTGGTACATCTTAGTGCTGCCTGGGTGGATCGAATAAGCTGAGTCATGTGCCTCTCTCAGAATCATCTCTCTGATCTGCGCTATATCTGGCACACATATCCTCTTTCCATGCCATAGAGTTCCCTGATCATCAACTCGGAATCCAGGGGCCTTTCCCAGTGCAACATTCCCCACAATCTCCCTGATCTTCTCATCCTGCAGCTGACCTCTCCGGATCTCCTGCTCGAGTGTGGGCTCCACTGCCATCTCTGTGATGCTAGTGACGAATCCCAGACTCATCTTCTCAAGCTCTCGGCTGAGTTCTTCCGGCAAACAATGACCAGTGATCCTGTTCACATAACTCCTTCTGCTCAGAGCATCTGCCACCAAGTTGGCCTTCCCTTGGTGATAGTGGATCTCCAGATCATAATCCTTGATCAGTTCCAACCATCTGCGATGTCTCATGTTCAGATCTGACTGAGTGAAGACATACTTGAGGCTCTTATGATCAGTGTAGATGTCACACCTGTGTCCAATCAAGTAATGTCTCCAGATCTTTAGGGCATGTACCACAGCTGCCAACTCCAAG
Source organism: Echinochloa phyllopogon (assembly GCA_033239725.1). NCBI lineage: Eukaryota > Viridiplantae > Streptophyta > Magnoliopsida > Poales > Poaceae > Echinochloa > Echinochloa phyllopogon. The sequence goes on along the minus strand of BTCW01000007.1, from coordinate 4,402,383 downwards.
TCGTGCATCGGGTAGTTCTGCTCATGCTTCCTCAGCTGCCTGGACGCATAAGACACGACTCTGCCCTCCTGCATAAGGACGCAACCCAGTCCTAGATGGGATGCATCACAGTAGATGGAGAAACTCTTAGCCAAATCTGGCAATACTAGCACTGGGGCTGTAGTCAACCTCTTCTTCAACTCTTCGAAGCTGACCTGGCACGCCTGTGTCCACACAAACGCAGCATTCTTCTCAAGCAAAGCAGTCAACGGCTTAGCAATCTTGGAGAATCCTTCAATGAACCGTCTGTAGTATCCAGCCATCCCAAGGAAACTCCTGATCTCGCTCACATCTCGTGGTGGATTCCAGCTCAACACATCGCTGACTTTCTTCGGATCAACTGCCACTCCTCCATTTGACAACACGTGTCCCAGAAACGCTACTTCCTTCAGCCAGAACTCACACTTGCTCAGCTTAGCGTACAACTAATGTTCCCGAAGTCTCTGCAGCACCAATCTCAGATGTTCTTCATGTTCCTCCTCAGTCTTGGAGAAGATCAAGATGTCATCAATGAACACCACCACAAACTTGTCAAGATAATCCATGAACACGTTGTTCATTAGGTACATGAAGTATGCAGGAGCGTTGGTCAATCCAAAAGACATGACCAAGAACTCATACAACCCGTACCGAGTGGTGAAAGCAGTCTTGGGTACGTCTGACGGGCAGATCCTCATCTGGTAATAGCCCAAACGAAGATCTATCTTGGAGAACACACAAGCTCCTCTCAGCTGATCGAACAGATCATCAATCCTTGGCAGCGGGTACTTGTTCTTGATGGTCACTTCGTTGAGGGCTCGATAGTCCACACACAACCTCTGTGTACCATCCTTCTTGTCGACGAACAATACCGGTGCTCCCCAAGGCGAAGAACTCGGACGAATGTACCCCTTTGCCAACAACTCGTCCAACTCCTGTTTGAGCTTCTCCAGGTCCTTCGCTCCCATCCTATACGGCCTCTTGGCTATAGGTGCAGTGCCAGGTTTTAGTTCAATAATGAATTCAACATCTCGTTCCGGAGGCATACCTGGCAACTCGTCAGGGAACACATCCGGGAACTGGCTCACCACTCTGATATCTTCGGTCGTTGTCCCTTCAGCTTGATTGGCCTGGCCTTGCTCTGAGGAACTGGCTGCCTGGTACTCCACCTTGTCACCGGACTCTGCTGTCAGCTGGATGGTCCTCGTAGCACACCGGATCACTGCATCATATCTGGTCATCCAGCTCATACCCAGGATCATATCAAATCTAAGGGTCTCCAAGACTATCGGGTGTGCCTCGAAATCTACCCCCCTTATGGTGAGGGTGATACTGGGGCAACGTAAAGTGGCACGTTGTTCCACCCCTGGTGAGCTTACTAGCATAGCATTCCTCATGGGCAGCAATGCAACTAGATGCTTTTTCACAAAAGCAGCAGAAATGAAAGCATGCGAAGCTCCGAAATCAAATAAAACAGTGGCGGGGGTCGAATTGACGAGGAACGTACCCACAACGACATCAGTAGATGTCTCAGCTGTCTCTGCTCCGGTGTGGTTGAGCTTGCCCCGAACCGGAGTCTGCGGTGCACGACCTCCCTGCTGCTGACCCTGCGGCTGCCCAACTCTCGGAGCACTGCCCTGCTGGTTCTGTCCGGCGGCGTTCTGGGTCTTCTTGGGGCAGAGGTTGGCGAAGTGTCCCTGCTCGCCACAGTGATAGCACACCCTCGGACCCACCGGTGTAGTGTTGACTGGACTGATGCGCTGAGCTGGACTGGGCTGCATCTGGCTGCGCTGAGCTGGACCCATCTGTGGCTGACCCTGAGGACGCTGCTGCTGTGGCGCCCGGGGAAACTGAGGACGCTGCTGCTGGTACTGGCCACGACTGAGCATGCCGGACTGGCCCTGGAAGCGCTGCTGGCCTCCCACCTGCTGACTCTAGGGAGGTGTGAAGCGTGGACGACTGCTGCTGTCCACCTGCTGTCCCTAGAGCTTCCTCTTCTTGTCCTCCATCTCACGGCGCTTGTGCTCCAACATCAGAGCGCCGTCCACCAGCTCGTGAAAGGTCGGGAACTTGATGCACATGAGCTGGTACTGGAGAGCATCCTGCAGACCGTCACAGAACCTGGCCTGCTTCTTCTGGTCAGTGGCCACGTCTTCTGGAGCATAACGGGCCAATGCGACGAACCTGTCACGATAAGCCGTGACACTCATCCCTTCCTGCTTCAGAGCCAGGAACTCCTTCTTCTTCAGGACCATCAAGGCCTCCGGCACGTGGTGTGCGCGAAAGCTGCTGCAGAACTGCTGCTAGGTGATCTGAGTACCGGCCGGGCGTGAAGACTGGTATGAATCCCACCAATCCAACGCCGGCCCCTGAAGCTGCCCTCCGGCGTACAGCACCTTCTCTCTATCATCGCACTGGGCGATGTCCAACTGCCTCTCCACTGCCTTGAGCCAGTCATCTGCCTCAAGGGGATCGTTGGCCTTGCTGAAGGTCGGCGGACGTCCCTTCAGAAATTCGCCCCTCTTATCTCTGGGCGGAGCAGCTGCCTGGGGGTGATGCTGATTCTGCTGGATCAGCCTCATGGTCTCTGCCATCTGCTGCATCATCTGAACTTGAGCATACATCAGCTGCTCAATGGTGGGGATCTGACGGTTCGGATCGATGTTCGGGGGTGGGTTCTGGTACGGAGGCTGACCTCCCGCATTGCCCCCGGGGTTTGCCATCTATAATCACAAAGGTCAGATATCAGTCGGTTAGTACGAGAGAAAATATATATATACCCCCCTGCTATCTAACAATAAAGTCCTTAAGCCTTATACCTACATCTAGATGGTAGCAGACAGGTGTCTGCGCCCATCACAATCATTACAAAGAACCAAATCATACATATGCATAATAACAATAAATACAAGCAGGTAAGGGCATAAATTCACGCAAGACTCAACTGTTAGATTTTTTTTTTGAAAAACACGTGGGGGTCTCCTAGTAATTTGTCATCCGTACTATCTAGGCTGCGTTCCTACAGTCAGCACGGCTCTGATACCAATCTGTCACACCCGGATTTACACGAAACCCTAATGTGGCCATATGTGTGCCAGGAAGTCCACCGACACATATAGCGAACAAATATGGTAAAAATCAGAGTACAATGCTTTATTCTCATCATAAAGTAGTGTTTACATCAGAGTTTTGCACAAATGAAATACATGGATAGCGGAAGACTAATAAACTCTCTCTAAGTGTAGCCGCATCCCACAGGGACTCTGACTGGGAGAACGCCAACTCAGAAGTACGGCAAGTCCTCAGGAAACTCCACAGCATAATCAGCCTGACTCCAATCTGCTACCCGTCCGGGATTTTGCCCAAAAATAGTAATAACAGCAAGTGTAAGTAATGGAAATTACTTAGCAAGTATAGCACGGGTTATGAAGGCTCAAAAAGGCTAGACACTGGCTTAACTGCATTATCACTTTTAGTTGGTTCGTTTTAATCGTAACTACTACTTTAGATGAATCCCAGTTGTATCCCAAATTAATTAATGTAAGTCATCATTAAACAGTAATAAATATCATCTTCTAATCATAAAAGGATCCAGGCCGCTCGTGACCCTGAGCCGGGCTATCATGATAGATCGTACACTCTGCAGAGGTTTCGCCTTTTTCCCACCAGTCGCGTAAAAGTTCAGAAGAACTTTGCACCCAACCACGCACATCGACACTTCCGAGGTGTGACTGCATAGGGACGCTACGAGGCTTTCATAAGACACCCTAACAAGACAGTAGCCGCTGGGGTACTACAAGGTGGTGAGAACCTAGGCACCGAGATTGACGGACCCTCAGGGCGCAACGTGAGGGGGTCAATGGCATCCACGCACCGGCAAATCATGCCAACAACAAAGTAAAAGGTGCAACGTGCGGAGCTCACCGCACTCACGGTGGCTCCCAACACGGGACTGGGTCTAACGGGACCTAGCCGACGGGGCTACCGTCCTCGGTGGAATCCGAAATCACCCCGTGCCTTGCCTCCCACAACGCCGTAGGCCACTCGGTAACCACTGCCAAGCTAGAGACGTACAAGCTACTCAACCAAGACCAGAGCCATTATAGTTCCGGCGGTGGTGACAGGCTCCCAGGTTGCCGCTTTTACGAACCAGTCCTTAGGGAGAGACACTGGGGCCAGGCAAAACACACAAGCCCCAGCTCCCTGATCCAAGTTGCTAAAAAGCAAGTTTTAACATTAAGGTTGAAGTGGACCATTAATACAAATTTAACAGTTAAATAAAGGTGACAGTAGTTGCGCCTAGCAAGATACTACCCATATGCAAAAGCCCATAGGAATACAAGGACAGGGAAATAAATGCTAGGAATAACCTTAATGGTAAACAATATTAGACACATGCGTATATAATGAACAGTGTATTAAAAGTGAGATAGGTAGCAAGGATTGTCCGTGCTATAACTTGCCTTCCTCGGAGTACGGCTGCTGCTGCGAGTCCGGCTCCGGCACGTCCTCAACGTACTCGAAGTCCAATGCTACGGGCTCGCCGACTGGACACTAACATCACGCACGCATCCCAAAACAACCATTACATGCAAACAAAGTAATTCTATTAGAACAGTACACCAAACAGTGAAAACAGTACAAAAACAGGAGCTAGAAATATTCTACGCTTCGCTACGAACACATGAGCACGGAAATCACACAAATCGGAGCTAAAACGTGAAAGTTATAGCGTTTCTAAGGTTCGGGGGCTTGCTGGCAAAGTTTTAAAATTTCCAGGGGCTAAAATGAATAAAACAGGACCTAATTGTAATTATTTTTTGAATTGAAAAGGTCCGCGGGTTAATTTATGAAAAGCCGAGGGACTTAAGTGGAAAAGGTACAACGCTGACCGTTTTTTTTCAGAATTGACTCGGGGCTCGGTTGGACGTGGGCCGTCGGATCTACATCCAGCGGTGGGGATTAGACCGGCACTGGGGAGTTGACGCCGGCGACGCGAGGGACGGCGGCGCGGCTCTGCCGTCGGCGGAGCATCGCCGGAGGTGAGTGGCTTTCGGGCTACAGACCACCAAACACTAAACGGCTTGGACCTACGGCACCAGGGAAGGACGGCGAGTTCACCTGGGGTGATGGCGACGGTGATGGGGCGACGAGGAGCGCGGACGTCGGGGAGGGGCGGCTCGACGGGCCTGAGCAACAACGGCGAGCGCGTTAAGCTTGAAAACAAGGCGAAACAAGGTTGGGAACGCCTCGGTTAACTTCATTACCTCCTCAGGGGGCTCCGAGGTGGATCCTCGTTGAGGATTTGGCGCCGGCGTCGAAGATCGACAGTGACCGAAGTTCGGGGCGGCGGCGCCAATGGCGGCGGTGCGAGGCAGGTGGAGGCGTTGCGGGCTCGGGATTGGCTCGAGGGAGATGGGCGAGGGTTCGGGTGCGGTACTTGTAGTGGCCAAGGGCCCTCGGTGGGTGGTCCACGTCGAATCGCGCGGTGGCCGGCGGCGGGGCTCCGCCTTCCATAGAGAGGTGGCACCTTCCAAGCGGGGAGGCAGCGCGGATGGAAGGGAGCGGGTATGGGAAGCTTCCGCGAAGCTTCAGGGGGCCCACATGGTCACGTAGGTGGGGAAGGTCGGGTCCACGGCGGACCTCGGCGTGCGCGCCCAAGGTAACCCGAGCCGGACTCGTGTGCGGCTCGGTCGGAGGTAGGGGGTGACAGGGTGGGGCCCACCAGTCAGCCTGGGGGAGAGGGAGGCGGTCGTGGGCCGGGCGATGCTGGCTGGGCCGAGCTGAGGGGGTGCTGGGCCGAGGGAAGGGGAGGAAAGAGGGAATGGGGCGCTGGGCCGGGGTGTTGAGCTGCTCGGGAGGGAAGAGATGAGGGAGCAGAAGTGGACTGGGGAAAGAGTCCGGGGAGCAGAAACGAACTACGAGCCTAACAACTTTTCTAGAGCTCCAAACAAAGTGATTCAAATTTGAATTTAAATAAATTTAAATTCTTGTTTGAATCACAAGCAATACAAAAATAAATGCAGCAGCATGAATGCAACAATAAATGTTTCTATCACTTATATTTGATTTTAAATTTTTGAAATTTATTATTTAGCCTATAATAAATAGGAGCAAGCTTTAAATAATTATTTAAATGCCAAAAATTTTTAATCTGAGTATTTTTGGGTGTTACAACTTTTTTCATAGCTTCAATTCTCTTGGGATCAACTTCTATACCGTTCTCATGAATAACAAATCCAAGAAACTTTCCAGCCGAAACACCAAAAACACATTTGAGTGGATTCATCTTCAAACCATACCGTCGCATTCTCTCAAGAGCAAGTTTTAAATCGGCTAAATGAGAATCCAAGCCATCCGATTTAACTACAATATCATCAATATATACTTTCACAATAACACCAAGTAAATCATGAAAGATTAAATTCATAGCTCTTTGATATGTTGCACCGGCATTCTTTAATCCAAAAGTCATAACCACCCATTCAAACAAACCAATAAATCCTGGACATTGAAAGGCCGTTTTGTGCATATCCTCTTCGGCCATGAAAATTTGATTATATCCAGCATTACCATCAAGGAAACTAACAACACGATGCCCAAAAGCTTCATTGATTAAGACATCGGCTATAGGCATAGGATATGAATCTTTTGGAGTGGCTTTATTAAGATCTCTAAAATCAATACAAACTCTAAGTTTTCCCGAATCTTTCTTTTCAACGGGAACAATATTAGAAATCCACTCCGCATAACGACAAGTCCGAATAAAACCAGCATTTAATAAACGATTAACTTCTTTTATTCGGTCATAAATAGCGGGATTAAAACGTCTAGCCGATTGCTTAAAAGGTCTAAAACCGGCTTTTATCGGTAAACGATGTTCAACTAAATCGCGACTCAATCCCGGCATCTCACGGTACTCCCAAGCAAAACAATCGACATACTCTTTCAACAAATTTATTAATTCGGCTTTAAATTCAGCCGATAATTTTTTGTTTACAAAAGTCGGCCTAGGAATAGTACCATCACCAATATCTATTTTTTCTAAAGGGTCGGCTGATGTGCAACCTTGACCCAACTTATCCATATCACCAAGATCTTCAATAGCTTCAAACATATCGGCCGAATGAGCTCGATGATGATCAATTCGGTCTTGAAGCCACTGTCCAGACGCAAACCGGTCTGACCGGTTCCCAGAAGCGGTCTGACCGGTTTGGCTCGGTCGACGCTGTTCAGGTCTAAACCGGTCTGACCGGTTTCCAGAAGCGGTCTGACCGGTTTGTTTCTGTTGATTTTGTTGCTCCATTAACTACAAGTAATTCAACTGATTCTCTATCGGCTTTAATGTAGCAGGAACAAAACCATCCTTAGTGCAACTGATCAACTCATAGTCGGTCAAATCCATGCCCGACAAACATTGGACCTTCTCATTTGCACTAAGAGAGTCGGAATCGGCCATTGCAACAAAGGAAGAAGTGTCACCATGGACAACTTCAACTTCATCGCCGATCCACTGAATAAGGTATTGATGCAAGGTAGATGGAATACATTTATTTGCATGAATCCAATCTCGACCAAGGATTAAACTGAAGTTACCTTGCACCTCGGAGACGAAGAAAGCCGTAGCAATAGTCTTGCTCCCAATGGTCAACTCCATAGAAGCCACCCCTTTGGCGCCAATGGGATCACCTCCACCAACTCCGCTGACCGTCATATTCGTCTTGATCAACTCTTCGTCTTTTCCGCCAATCTTCTTGTAAAGAGAGTATGGCATAAGATTTACAATAGCTCCACCATCAACCAACATATGCGAAATTGGCTTCCCGTTGATGTGCCCCCTCATATACAAAGCCTTGAGATGATTTTCTGATTCACTAGACTTCTGAAAAATGGCATCTCGAGGCCCGAGTTGAAGATGAGAGATTTCCTCCTCCGACACCACATAATAATCAGAAGACAGATAAACAACATTAATTTCCATGTTGTCACGCTCTGGAGAAGGCTCAAAATCAACCAATTCTTCATCTTCAACCACTGGAGGAATTGGCGGAGTAGCATCAATGGTCGAAGTAGCTTCAACTCCCGCTTCTGCTGACAAACCGGTCTGACCGTTTCCAGAAACCGGTCTAACCGCTTCTACAGCGGTGGGCTGATCCAAACCGGTCTGACCGGATTCAGAAACCGGTCTGACCGGTTGTGCTGCTGATTGCACAACGGGCTTAGCTTGCCAGATCTTGGTCTGAGGAATCATAGGTCTGTAATTGTTGAAGTATTCATCCCTCAGCTTCTCAGCTTCTTGTTCCCTTTTTTCTTTGTTCCGTAGGCGTTGTAACTTCCGCTTTTGTGTATGAGTCAATCCGGAAGGACACCACCTTGGTTGGAAGACCTTCTTCACGCCCTTGCTACTGCTGGCCTCATGATCATTAGCTATGACCGGCCTTTTGACTGGAACAGGAGCCGAATCTCCAATGACTATCGGCTTTTTACCCAAGTCTTGCATAGCCACTGGAATACTGCCAATTTTTACAAACCCACTGGCTTTGGCTTGCATATCCTCCTTCTTCTCCTTGACACGGTATTCTTGTTTAGGAGGAGCTTGAAACCTCTGCTCAGACCGAAACCGGTCTGACCGGTTCATAAAACCAGTCTGACCGCTTTTGGGAGCAGCCAAAGGACCTGATTGGTATGAGCCCAATCGGTCATGTACTGAAATCCCAGTAACATCACCACGGCGCTTATAAGCTGTAGAATTGATCCAACGCTGTGGTGACCTCTGTCTCTTTTTTGTTGGCCGATCAACTTGAACGGCCTTTGTGTACTTGTTCATGAGCTGAGAGAAAGTAGGTCCTTGTTTCAGAACCCTCCCTTGAACCTTTGGCTCATTAAATTTCCAAGTACCCACTTCCGGGCGCTTGGGCTTGAAAGTCCTTAGACGATTTGGAGACAAACCGGTCTGACCGGTTTGGGAAACCGGTCTGACCGGTTTCGCCTGTCAAGCGGACCGATTCTCTTCCAAGGAACTTCCTTGCCCCCCGGGCCTTTATGTGTTAATTGTAATCTTCAGAGACTCTCTACCATCAAGAGTCTTTCCAATCATCACTGTTCTGACCGGAACTTTATCATCAACTTTTTCCGGCCTTGGGTCTCCAATCACCACGTTCTTACCTTTAGCTCTATCGGCTTGTTCCGGCCGAATCAGCACCTTAGTATTCAAATCCAAGGTATGAACAGGGAAAGGAGCCTTGTCAACTTGCATTTCAGCTAGCACTAATCGACCTTCATTAAGGGCCGATTGTACCTGTCGTCGAAAAACATTGCAATCGTTGGTTGCATGAGAAAAAGAATTATGCCACTTACAATATGCACGATTTTTCAATTGATCGGCTGGTGGAATTGCATGAGAAAGTTTTATAAAGCCATTCTTAAGCAATTCATCAAAAACACGATCACATTTGGCTACATCAAAACTAAATTTTTCTTCTTGCCGATTTTTATGAATCGGCTTCAATGAGGGACAAGAACCAGGTTTACTTTTTGATGACCAAACAAATTCAGCAGCATAAATTTCTTTATCATCGTCCGAACTATCAGAATCATTATCAATAATATGCACATTCGAACGATGAGGTTTAGCAGATTCTTTTGCATTTTTAAATTTAAGCTCTAGACTCATAGCCTTCATTTGCAAGTGATTAATAGTAAGAAAATCAGAACCTTCTAATTTTTCCTTGTAATGAGACCGTAAGCCCGCGAAAGCTAAATCTGCTAAATCCTTTTCAGAAACAGTTATGTTAAAGCATCGGTTCTTAACATCCTTAAATCTTTTAAAATAAACAAGAACCGATTCCTCTCGGCTTTGCTTAACCGATGTTAAATCAGACAATTTAGCTTTGTTTTCTCCGCTAAAGAAATGATCATGAAATTTACGCTCCAATTGAGTCGAATTTTGAATAGAATTAGGAGCAAGCGAAGAAAACCATGAAAAAGCAGTTCCAGTTAAAGATAATGAGAACAACCGTATACGCAATGCCTCATGAAATGATGCCTCTCCTAATTGCAAGATATACTGACTAATGTGTTCCCAAGGAGTTCTATTGTCTTCACCACTGAATTTAATGAAATCGGGAACACGCCAACCATTAGGATAAGCAACTAAATCAAATTCAGGCGGATACGGTTTTTGATATAAGCGTGCACTACCCAATTCAAGTCCGAGTTTTGCTCTAAGTGTATTAGCTATATCTTCTTTAAACTTAGCTAACTCGGTCTGATAGTTCCCATCACCTCGATTTTGTGGAAAACGAGGAACATTATATGCACCACTTTGGGAAATACTCGGAATCGGCCCGTGAAACGCGCCAGATCCGTGGGGTATACTTCCCGCAACCGTAGTACGTGGAATAGTGTAAACAGGACCAGGAACAACCATATTAGATAAAACCATCGCACCCGTTGCCCCTGCACCCATGGAACCGGTCTGACCGCCATATGGGGCCAAACCGGTCTGACCGGTTGTGAAAACCGGTCTGACCGGTTCGTGGACCGAACCAGGGTGAAGTGACTGTCCTGCATAGAAATTGATCGGCATGCCCAAATTAGGATCTAAAACATGTTCTGGCACGCCTGATGAGCTAGGAGTTGAATTAGGTAATTCATTAGTTTCTACGTTATTTTTACCTTTATCAGAATTACCCGACATAGTAGCAATCAACTCATTAGTAACAGTTTGTGCAGCAAGCAATTTATCATCCATCATGCGAGTAATTTGCTGCATCAAATCAGAGGATTCGCCAGTTACCTTAGGAAGTTCTTCAACTTGGTCGTTTGCCAGCTTGAAAGCCGGCATGACGAATTCCTCCACTCTCTTGACAAGACCACCGCGATCCTTCTTGAAGCCCTTCAAGAATTGCGCCTTGAAGTGCTCCTCAGCAATAAGGTACCGCTTCCGCTCCTCGTCCGTGAGCTCTTCCATCGTCGCGGTGATGATGTTGTCCTTGTCAAGGTCGCACGTCGATCCAGACATATTTGGAGTAGATTGAATCGGTCTTGGCACCAGATTAATCTTCCCCAGCGGAGTTGTCAAAAAGTATGTTGACACGAAAACGCACCAACACACTCGAAGATCGATCGAACGCGCAGCACGGCCGTCACAACGGCCAACTCCTGATCTCCCCGGGGCAAACCGGTCTGACCGGTTCTTGTAACCGGTCTGACCGCTTTCAGGCGGAGGATCGTGAAGCCCTAGAAACTCGAGCTCGGGAGGGACCCCGTCGGAGCTCAAGCGATTTGGGGTTGCTCTAGGGTCGGCAGGCCACCTAGAACGCCTTTGGACGTCGTAGAGACGAGCAAAGAACAGAATATGGGGGTTGGAAAAGATTAGGGTTTGAGAGATACAAAAATATAAGACAAAAGTATTTGATTCGATTGGGAATACCTCAATCAGCCTTCTAGCCTTTATATTTATAGGCCGGGGAAGTTTTACCCCTTTCGAATAGGTTACAATATGGGATTAAACTCGGAATCCTAATTCTACTCGAATTACAGAACCAAACCGGTCTAACCGGTTTGGCAAACCGGTCAGACCGGTTTGGCCAGGCCAAAGCCAATTTTGACTGTCAACATAGGCGAAAGATCTTGAGTCTCTTCAACATCATTCCCTCGTAGGTCCGTGAAATATGACCCTGAACTCATATCATCTGCCACAAGATTCCAGATTTCAAATTTCATATCTAGAACAGTATAGTCTAAATAAATAACAGAGCACACTATCATGGAAGCTGTGGTTGCAGGGAAAAAAACAGTAGTAGCATTCAGTACAACTCAGTCGTAGCATTGCTGCATCAGGTTGTGGCACTGATAAATGAGAGACAACTAAGATATGATTAATATATGATGCATTCTGCACAAAGCAAATGGTCATGGGCAAATCTTATATTTGAAGGTACTCAATGCTGCAACACAAATCTGTACACCTTGGATCAGGGAAAGCACAAGCCCAATCACACACTTAAGTTCGAAAAGGACCAGATGAATTCAGTTGATAACACTTGTCTGCTACATTCCTGCATGGTACTACTTCATTCAAAGCTTGAGAGTTCCCAAGAACCACGTTGTGTAGTATTAGAACTATCACACACTGCATGTTCTTTAACCCAATCATCTGACTTTCAGGATAAATTGAATAAATCAATTATCTGGCTTTTTAGGACATTTCTACCTCAATTATTCCCAGTGACATAACATAAACCTACTAGACAAATTCCTGTATAACCTATGCAATTCACCTACGTCAATCATCTGGCAGTGTTTCAAGTGCCTAGGAAGGCAAACTATGTCATAACTGCCAGCTATTCAGAGCACCTAGTGACACGCTAAATGAAAGGTATGTATGAACAACATGGAGGATTGTACAACATGGAGGATTGTATAGTATGCATAGAACCATATCGATCGACCGTTTGTATTCACAAATTCAGTAGATGATATTCAATGGTACAAGGTAAAAGGCTAAACCTGTTGTTCACAATTGATTCAGGTAGAACAGAAGGCTCATGTAGCACTCCATCTCTGTCGAGCATCATTGCTACAGATCAAGATTATTTGGGCCCTTTCCCGTTAATCTAAACATACTAGGACATGGACTTATCAAACAATCGTTGTAAATCTGAACAACTGAATCTCGTGGTGTAGCAATTGCCTTAACTCATCATTAACCAATTCTAGGGAATGAATACCTCAAACAATCAGACAAGGAGAAGGTCTAAAACAAATTCAACAATCTCTAATCTCATCCCACCAGAAATTATTGCTTACCAGGGATCACGTCATCTCCCTCCAGACCCTCCAACCCTTGTGGCACCTGCCGGTCAGGAGAAGACCACGCCACACCATCATGGCGGCCGACGGTGGTCGGCGCAGCTGAACGACGCGGCGGCCGGCTCATACCGACGGTGAAGAATCCTGCGCCGATTTGGTCCCCCGGCGATGAAGAATCTGTTGGTCCCCCGGCGACTTGGTGGGGAAAATGAGCGGTGACTTGCGGGGAAAAAGAGCGGCGAGGCAAGGAGAAGTGCGGGAAGATTTGGAGCGGGCGCGGGCGCGGCAAAATCGGCGCGGGAACCTTGAATCGCCCGTGCGCGAGGGAGCGATGGCGAGCGTGCGGGGCGAGCGAAAGAAACCGAGCGTCAGACGCTGGATACCGAGTCGGGGAAAATACCGTCCATGATAGAGTTTCTGTTGGATGATGTTTTTTCCCTTTGTTTTCTTTTTTTAGCTCACAAAGAGTATTTACATGAGCTATTGGAGTTGCTCTTAAATGCCTCAACACACTGCGGGAAGCACCAATAGGCACGATCCATAACTTTGGTCATTTCACCTTTATTGTTAAGATCATACCTGCCATCAGTGTGAGTGCACCATTTTGTACCGGGATTGTAGTAAGATATTGCATGTAGTAATTGTGGTACCCTACCATAAGCATCCTTCCAATCACCCCACAACGTTGTCACGGCAATCTGCTTTGCTCGCCATGCCTTACCATACTTCACGGTATAAGATGTGAACCCTTTAATTGTTTCGATGAGGCTCGCAATAGAAACATTAGGATCAAAATAAACCGATGAGACAATACGAGTAGCAATATATCGTGCTGTCAATTGAGAATGTTCTTGTGAAGGGATTGATGTTCCACATGTGTGAGGTTGCCTAACTTGAGTTATTCTCCATTTGGATGCCTCGTCGGGGATAGGACGGGCAAACAGCCTCCATTGACAACTATCCCGTTGGCACTTCACTGTATACCTTACTTTAGCAGAAGAATGCACAACATTGTATGGCCGGTGATGTCGAACCGAGTAATCCCTTAGAAAGAACTTAAGGTCTTCCAAGCTGTCAAATATCATCCCCTTATCAATCAATGGATTCCCAGTATCGGGTTCAAGGGCACATAGGCGTAACCCCGAATCACAATAGGCTTTCCGTGGATACGAATGGAAAAGAGGTACTGGAGGTACTTCAACATTGACAGCTTCCAATTGACTCAACTCTTCGGCTGTGAGTGGAGGCAAAACGACACCACTAAGTGATTTCATAGGTGGTGCTTGGGAAATTGGAGTCGGACATTGATCATACCATCTTCCCTGCATATACAGTGCTTGGACACCAATGGGTGCTTCACCTCGTGGTACTTCGTCCGCAGGGGGTGCTTCACCACACGGTGCTTGAACCGCATTCCGTGAAGGAACTTGTGGTGGCCGAACATTAATTGTTGGTTCGACTAGAGGTGATGTGACCACATTTGGTGCATGTTCTTGTGGTACATCGATCGCTTCTGGCGGTCGAACTTGTGGTGCTTGGACCACATTCGACCGCTGTCGAACTTGTGGTACTTGGACCACATTCGACCGCTGTACCCTAACTTCCTCCTGTGTGAGACCCCCCTCATCATCACCATCTGATTCTTCTGAGCTCACTGATATTTCATCATCGTCTTGTTCTTGCTCTTCCAGCTCGAATGTGCTCGAGTCAAAGTCGTTCGTTCTACGACAGTTGTCAAGGTCAACTTCATCATCTGAATCTGAATAGTTCGCTGGATCTATATTATCTTCCTCATCTTCCTCATCAACTTCTTCCTCATCAACTTCTTCATCATCCTCCTCATCAACTACAGACATATCAACCACAACCTCTGCTATACGTACTTGAGAACCTTTCACTACTTCCTTATAACACATCCAATCATTCTCCGAGTCAATATCCATTAGCAAATAGTGAGACCGCTTGTCACCGGCATCGAACCTACCACGAACACGTAACTCACATCAATTCCTCTCATCCATGAACAATGTTCTAACCCTTTCAATGAGGTCATCAAAACTAGGAGCGCTATCAAATCGTTGAACTTTTTGATCCATATTTTCAAACTCCCCATTCTCAAGTACTAGACCACCGGAAAAAATATTGACTAAACGATCCATCTACACATAATCAATAATCCATAATAAGAGCATGTGAGCAACTAGAAATATAACTTACACAAAAATACTATACCATTTAACAAAAATACTACCTTGGATGGCAATATATACAATTCAATAACAATTACATGATTCACAACACAATTTCACATATACATTTCATTTCAAATACTACTATGTATTCACCACTACAATTCATTTCATATTCTATTGTATATTCATTTCAAATTTCACATATACATTTATTTCAAATTTTACATATACATCTCATTTCAACCTACATAGTCATTCACAAATATGTATTCACCACCAATACTACAAATGCCATATTTCCAACCATACAACTATCATTTTCACCAAAATTATTTCTATCATTTCCATATCAATATCTATACACCAAAAAGAACACATCACCATCAATCACATACACGATACAACGCAACAAATCGTAGCCTGATTCGTACTAAATCACTCATTTCAATCCAAACCCTAGATTAACCGTACCAATGCCAAATCCATGAATATCGATGGAATCGAAGGAAAATAAACCGGTAGAGTGGAGGAGGTACCTCGTGGGAGTGTTTTCCCCGCTTTTCCCCCACGAATCGTACACCGGACGGGGCGGATCTAGGGGGCGTCGGGCGGAGGCGGCGCCATGGGAGGGAGGGAGCTCGGGTTGGGAGGAGGAAGAAAGGAGGGAGGGGGCGGGCCCGGCGCGAACCGTTATGTTGCTGAGTCGCACCAGGCCCGATGGCGCGACTCAAGGGGCCACGTCAGCGCCGCGTCGGCAGCGAACATTTGCCGGCGCGTGTCGGCGAGCAAACGTGGCGGTCGAGTCGCGCCACATGCATTGGCCTGACTCAATGGTCGGTCGCGCCGCGGGTTCTGGCGCGGCTAAAAGGGCTAGTTCTTAGAATTCTAGTTTGCGACGGGTTGTTATTAAAATATTAGATTTAAAAGGGCTTTTTAAAAAAAACTCTGGTGAATGGGTGCGACTGCCAGGTCCATTCAGGCGAAAGGGTGCCTCGAGTGGATATGGTTGAACGGTCATATCCTCTCAGACGCTGTGTCATATGGATGAGATCACTAATTCTGAATATTTGTAAACTTCAACATAAAGGTTATTTTTAGTAGATAAGATAGATTCGGTCACAACTTCATAGTTGAATTTTTTATTAGTATGAATTATTTTGTTTTAGAAAGAAAACAATATGTTCCTAAAACGTGAAGTAAAAATAAAATTTTAAGATCCTTAGCCCTTAGATGGATGACAATTAGAAGTATTAAATATAGATTAATCATAAAATTATTTGCATAAGTCATTTCCTCGCAAGACAAATCTATTAAATCTAATTAATTCATAGTTAGACCATGTAATACTGCAATAAATTATATACGTCTCACGAATTAGATATGACTTAAGCAATTAGTTTTATAATTTATCTATATTTAATATTTCTAATTATTATCTATGTAAAAAAAATAGAGTTTAGTTTGTTGGATCAAACACTCCCTGAACTTGCTTACTTATTAATGAAGATCTATCATAGTCATCGATAGAGCATAATCAAAATGTCATCGCCCGGTTCGCTTGGTTTATCAGCGAATAATATTTTTCTCTCAGCAGAAATCAGCACCAGCCACCAGTCAGACTAACAGACTTAATGTGCATGTTTAGTTCCAAAAAGTCACTCTCAAATACACTATGCAAAAAGAAGATTCTCCATCACATCAAAATATCATAACATGCATAGAGTATTAAATATAAATTAAATCAAAAACTAATTGCACAGTTTTGTTGTACTCTGCGAGACGAACATTTTGAGCCTAATTAATCAATTTTTGGATAATTTTTTACAAATACAAATAAAATGCTACAGTAGCGCAATGATTACGAAGTGACATCTTACTCCCAAATTTAACCTCCCAATTCTAACATCTCAACACCACCAATATTGTGTAGTGCTGTGATTTTAATATGGCTGTAGCTGATATTTTTATTAATTAACCCATCTTTCCAGCAAACCAACACGGATCTCTATAAAATCCTCGATATCACAAACGCAAACCTTCAAATTTCATTAGAAAACACGAGTAAAGAAGAAAATTGAATCCTCACTTAACGTTCTATCCATACTCACCCAACAAACAAAAAAAAAAGTTTGCAACCGAAAGAAAAAAAAGAGAAGATGCGCCACCGCAGCCAACCGTGGTGACCTCGCCGCCGGTCCCCGGTCCATGGACTCCGTCGCCGCCGTCCTCGCCATCCTCAGCAAGCTGCAATCCCTTGGTTTCTGCGCTAATATCCGGATCCCCCACGCCGCCGCGGCCTCCGACCCCTCGGAGGCTTTCGACGCCGTGCTTGCGGCGTTCCTGCGCGAGGCTTACCCCGGCCGGCGCGAGGCGCGGCCTATCCCGGCTGCGCTCGGTGATGGCCGCTGCGTTGACGTCCTCAGCCTCTTCCTCGCCGTCCGAGCGGCGGGGGGCTACGCCGCCGTCACCTCCTCTCCCGGTGGCTGGTCCGCCGCCGCGGAGTCCGCCGGCGTCGACGCCGCCCTCGCGGCGCCCGTCAAGCTGCTCTACGCGAAGTACCTCGGAGCCCTAGACCGCTGGATCCAGAGGCTCGTGGAAGCGCAAGGGCAGTTCTTGGACGGCGTCAGGACCAAGGGTCAAGAGCTGTTAATTGGTGCCAATGGAGTGGACAAGGAGGAACAGCGACATATGTTGTTGAAGAGGAAGAGGCAGGACATTGTTGGGATGCTGGGATGGGTGAGGGAGATAGCCGAGAATGCTGGGGATGGTAGTACTGTGGCTGCCAGTTCTGCAGATGAGTACTTATCAGTGGCATTAGCGGTCAGGAAGATGGTGAACAGGAAGAAGGCTCGCCGAGCAAGCATGTTGAATGACTCACATTTTCAGGTGATTTCAATACCTTTGGAGAGTTTGTTAGTCAATATTTGACAGTTTGATCTTATAATTGCATTTGAATAGATGTACTCGATTGAGCATTCAATTGTGCTTACCATTAACCACCGAGATTGTTCAAATGCTTATGCAAATATATTGGTAATGTTTGAAAAGAACAATGGGTTAGTGCATTTATATGATAGTGTGGCAATTTTAATGCTTAAGGATCTGTTTCAAAACAGTCCAATTCTATTGTTTTGTGATTAAAATTACTTGTTACAAAGAAATCGTCGAAGATAAAGGACATAATAATACCCTCTGAAAACAAAGATAAAGGACATAATAGTCTATTGGTTCACAAGAAAGCAGTCTGGTGTCTCATTATTCCTTTTTTTTCTTTGTATTTTGGGCAATCAATTCATGCTCATAGAGCATGCCGTACTCATTGTTTCTACTTTGTTGGCAAGATAAAAATATTTTGTAGGTCTTGAGGAATAAAGATGATAACTAATATCGTAACCGCACTGGGACTATGCCTATGACTAGAACTTGCTGGCTTCCCTTTTGTATATCCTTTATGAGGAAAAAATAGGAGCTATGTTATTCACTAAAGGGAAATGGGCTTCCAATTTAGTCCTACCAGGGCTGTAGTGATTAGTGAGTAAGTAGGAATGTTAAGCAACCTCTCTAGTAATACCATACACTGACTTGTTCTCAGGTTTCCTTTTCTATAACAACTCCATTCTAGACTATGCCATGGATGCATGTACAATCTTCTGGATTTGTACTATTGAACTATTGACAGACGTCAGGCTCAGGACCTGTCAGTTATGGTTTCTAATATCTAGTTTCACATACCTTTTCCCTTATAATTCATCAATTCAATACTATTATAGTATTTTTTTCTATGATTTTACTGTCTTCAGGACTTCTTGGTTATTGGGCACAAAAGTGTAGGTTCCACATATCATAACTTCTCAAGGTCACCTATGTCTATTTTGTACTGCGTTTAGCGATCTTGCTCTGCTTTGTAATTGCTATACTATATGGTAGAACTCAATTGTAATCTTGTGTTCACTTGAATTAGCTGCAATTGAAGTTTAGGATTCAGTACACATGGTTAGAATAACTGCATGCAGTTGTCATGAGAGGATGTAGTAGCAGAGTCTCATTGTACTTAGTTATAAACCCTGTTTATATAGGATTCTCACATGACAGTGATCAAATAGTATTGTAGATATAAGTTACCGTACTAGACTAGATGATCACAGACGCAGGAGACTAGAATAAAATTGAAGTTCACGATTTCCTGTGGTAGCAGACAAAATGCCTTGCAAACTTGTACATTTGTGTTGTATAAGAATAGAACTAGGTTGTACCTCTTTTTTCTTTCTTTCTTTCTTTCTTTCTTTCTTTCTTTCTTTCTTTTTTTGCATTCCATGACCTCTTGAAGAGTTCTGTGTGCTTGCTGACATAATTTATTTTTTCTGTATCATTGTAACTACTAGAAGCACATTAAGCAGGCTGTATTTCAAACCATATATATAATAGATTTCCAGTGTTTACTACCGTAGCCTTGTTAATTCCTCATGCTTTGCCAGTCTTTCAGCCTGCTTTCAAGCGTAAGCCCAATTTAGGATTTTTTTTTTGTTTGACCTGGAACCCTCTGATTGAGGCTTTTTCACCCTGTAGTTTTTCATGTTGATAGTGCTAAATTAGGGATGTTAGTCCAGAAAAAGAGCTAGATTTTGTCGAAGTGTTACTACTGATTTGGGGATCGGAACACGTTCCAGACCCCAGCAGGATTCATTGAACTAATGGAGTGATATGTGAACGTCAGTAAACTATAGCAGAAGGCAGAACCTGCTGTATCCCTTGTCGTGGAATTCAAAATTAACTATTTGCTAGATCCTGACATCATTAAGAAAGTAATATTCCCTCCCCAAACTTTTGTAAAGACAGTACAACACAAAATAGTTAATCTGAAATAAAGGGAAAATTCATATACATCTATTTCAGCTATTATTTTATAATCACCAGTGGGTGTTTGGATGAAGTTCTAATGATCTGATTGGGGCAAATAGTACATGTTATGAGTGCTGTAGTACTTTGTCGTTAAACATTAAAAATTAAATGTTGATTATGAAAGCTAAAAGTGCCTCCTCATAAAACCTTTATGCTTGTACTGGCAGCAGGTACTGTAGTGGCCCCTAAGGCTCATCACCTGCCTTTGCGAATTTGCTTTAACCAGACAGTAAACAGAACTAGTCCTGATTCTGCTTTTGTGAACCCTGGCCCACTTAGATCTCCACAAAAATGTTGTTTATCAGATGTCCACAAAATTGGTCATAAAAATCAGAAACACAAATACATATGCAAAAATCATTTTTTTTGGGCGCATGCGAAAAGCCGAAACTACTCTGGGTTTGGTTTTTCCAGGGTGGTTCCAGTCTACCTTGTTTGTTGCAGCTAGTTGGGACTCAGACATGGCGTGCATGCTATGTCGAACCTTTCTTAATTATTATTATCTTAGTACCATCTGTGGGTTCGGATCCACCTTAATTGTTTACCTTCTTTTCTTTATGATTGCCCGCACATGGTTTTTCTGTAGAACCTAATTTGTTACTAAATGACTGAAACTGACTCTTCTTTCTCTTCTATCTCAGGAAATATTTCCAATGTCTTGCAATTGCTGTACGATTCCTACCAGTGTTGGAGTTTGTGCAAATGAAAAATTACCGAATGGCTCTTCAATGCTCATAGAACATGAGAACAACTTGGTTGGACAAGGGAACCATGGGACTATGATGCAGCATAACTCTTCTGATGGTTGGCTTTTTACAAGCCAGCAGAAGAATGAAATACCTGTTGGTCCTGGCTATCAAGCACAGGTGCCACAATGGACTGGTGAGGTGCCTGGAAATTACAACGATCCAGAAACTCTGAAATGGTTTGGAACAAAGGTCTGGCCTCAGGAAAATGAGAACTGTAGAACATTATTTTGTGGTGACCCTATTGGCAAAGGCAGAGAAGTTTTTTGTGGTTGCAATCATCCAGCGTCAGTGGAATGTGTTAGATTTCATGTAGCAGAACGAAGACTTAAGTTGAAACGTGAACTTGGTGTGTCTTTCTATGCGTGGGGATTTGATCGTATGGGGGAGGAGATTGCACTTTCTTGGACAGATGAAGAGGAGGCAAGTTTCAAGGCTCTAGCACAACGTAGTGCTCCATCTTTGGGCAGGAACTTCTGGAACCGTCTCCACTTATATTTTCAATTGAAGGCAAGGAAGGAACTTGTGAGCTATTATTTTAATTGTTTTCTGCTTAGGCGCAGGTGTTACCAAAACAGGATAACTCCAAAGAACATAGATAGCGATGATGAGGAAGAGACAGAATTTAGATTCCTGGGTAATCGTTTTGGTCACAGTGCAGCTAAGTATCCCAAGACAAAGCACACCATCTGCATTGAAAATACGCAGTCTATGGATCTGGATGAGTAGTTGGCTAGTAGTATTTTATGAAGCCAGCTGAGGTCTAGTGTTAATTCACTTTCCTCCTTGCTGGAAGACCGAGCAGATGATTTTCCTCTCAGTGATTTAGTTACATTATTGACAGTTCAAATGAGTTGCTAGAAGTCAAGCATTAGAACAATCACTTACTACAGCAGTAGACGGATTGGAACCTGATCCAGGGTCAAATTTGAAACCCAAGTTCTTACAGGGAAATCAGGTGATACTGGTCATTGAGCACTTACATGGATGCATATCCAGAAGTGAGAGATGCAATGATTTGACAGTGTTACCGTTAATGCTTCCTTGAAGGCATCATGTCTATATGTTCTTTTATTAGATTTTCCCCCTTTCTGAATCATTAACTGATTCCGTATCCAGTAAAGTTTAGTTGTCAGTAGCATGCCTCTAGGCTCCTTTGTTGTATTTCTCCTAAAATGGATGGAGCAGAGAGCGTATATGTAGTGGTTAGTGTTCTGAAAATGGTGCTGTTGCTCGTTGTAGACTATGCTTGTCATTGACAAACTATGAAGTCTTCTTTTTCAACCTATGGAATGGTAGGCTAACCATCTGATCTTTGTAATTTTCCTTTATGTGAATCTTTGATCACACACACTAGTCAAATGGTCTATGTTAGCGCAGAAGACAACAAAAGGTCTACCATGTGTCCCGAAGACAACCTCCATGTGTGTATTTTAAGTAAGCTGTAAAAGTTGTCAAATGCTCCATCCGTTTTAAATTGTAGTTCATTTTGGCTTTTTTGGATTCATATATTTTGATATACATCTACATATACGCTTATGTTTAAAGGCATGGTAAAAACTTTTAATTAGAAATGCCAAAACGATTTGTTGGTGGAAGTAGTATTATTGCTGCAATAGATGACTTGCTTACCGTATGTCCGAATATTTATTTCATGGTTATTGAAAAGTTGCTTTTGTAGTTCCCTAATAATCCCAACACAATCTAACTACCTTAGTGTGAGAGCTCCATCCATCTTTATTTGGGCATATTTTTTCGCCATGCCGTCGGCCGGTTGGCCGCCGCCTCAGTCGCGTTTCTGCCGTTGAGAAGCCCCTAGGTGGACTCGGTTTGTCCCCAGCTCGCTCCCCACTGAACCCCATCCCAATCTGACGCTTATAGAGCGTTATCGTTGCTCCGACGGCGAGGCGGCGTCGGCGCTAGCCCCATCGCCTAGATCCAATCTGGATCGTTGGATCCAGATCCGACGGGCCGCATCCGCCCGCGCCTGAGTCAAACCTGGCACATACTGGTCACCCGAGCCGTTTTTGCTAAAGAGCACCCGGGTTTTCCTAAAATCAACCTGCCGTCCAGCACTTTTGAAAAGTAATTACAAATAGGCCCCTATTTTTCGAAAAGGACCCTGATCTTTTGTAAAATCGCACCACGAAGGCCAGCCCCTATCTTTTACTTGTAAACCCTCCTGTTTTCTATAAAATTACGTTTAGGTTCCGGATTTTGCTAAAATGAGCTCCTGAAACCTTAGAAAAGCCATATCTTTTCCATCCTACTCCCTCCGTCCCTA
Source organism: Echinochloa phyllopogon (assembly GCA_033239725.1). Taxonomy (NCBI): domain Eukaryota; kingdom Viridiplantae; phylum Streptophyta; class Magnoliopsida; order Poales; family Poaceae; genus Echinochloa; species Echinochloa phyllopogon. The sequence continues at coordinate 4,379,428 of BTCW01000007.1, read as the reverse complement.
AATGTAGGTCGTCGTTGGTGTCCGTGCCACAACTTAGATTCGATTTGTAGAAAATATGTGCAACATTTTAATCTCCAAATAAATTTATTAAAAAACTAGATTCAAATATCTATCTAATGATATTTATTATGTACCATAAATATTAATATATATTTTTACATATTCGCTCAAAGTTGTTTCTCGTAAAGCAGAAACGACTGACATTTAGGGACAGAGGGAGTATCTCCCATTAGAGTGATTTTTGCGCTCATGTGTTCGTAGCGAAGCGTAGAATAATTTTATAGCCTCATTTTGCTCTTTTGCTATTGTTTGGTGTACTGTTCTAATAGAGTAAACTTGTTTGCATGTACTGGCTTGTGTGGATGATTGTGTGGTGATTCATGAGTCCGGTCGGTGAGCCATTTGATTTGGATTCGACCAGGGCTTCAAAGAGCAAGAGCAGCAGCCGCAGGAGCAGCAGCATCACTTTGAGGAAGGCAAGTATAGCACGAACAATCCTTGCTACCTAAACACACCTTTAATCATTTATTTCATATGCATATGTCTAAATTGTTGTACCTTTAAGGTTGTACCTAGCTTTGTTTATCCTTTCCATTGATACCCCGGGTTTATGGTAGAACTTTGCTAGGCGCAACTACTGTCACCATTGCTTAACTGGTAAACTTGACTTGATGGTTTACTTCAATATCGATGATAAAACTTGCTTTTTAGCAACATGGTTCAGGGAGTTAATCATGCGCTTCGTGCTTTGTTCTAGTGTCTCTCCATAAGGCCCTGTTCTTAAAGAGGCAAACCAGGAGCCTGTCACCACCGCTGGAACTATTATGGCTCTGGTCGTGGACAAGTAGCTTGTACGTCTCTAGCTTGCCAGTGGTTACCGACGGACCAAGTGGCGCTCTATGGGGAACAAGATGTTACGTGTGGTTTTGATCCACTGAGGACGGTAGCCCCATCGACTATGTCTCGTTAGACACAATCCCGTGTTGGGAGTCTCTGCGATGGAGAACTCCACATGTTGCGCCTTGCTTGGCATGCGTTGCTCGCGCTTTGGACGCCATTGACCCCCTCATTGATGCGACTCTAAACGTCGGTCAATCTCGGTGCCTTGGGCCATGCCACCTTGTTGTAGCTAAGCGGCCACTGTCTTGTGAAAAGCCTTGTAGCGTCCCTATGCAGTCACACCAAGGAAGTGTTGATGAACGTGGTTGGGTGCAAAGTTTTTTTGAACTTTTTATGTGACCGGTGGGTAAAGGGCGAAACCTCTGCAGAGTGTACATCTATCACGATAGCCGTCCTCACGGTCACGAGCGGCCTAGATCCTTTTTTATTAGAAGTTGATGTTTAAGTGCTTAATTTCACTTATATCTTATTACTTGGGTTGCAACTGGGTTTCATTTAATTGTAGTAACTTGGATCACGATAAAATGAATCAATTAAAAGTGCTAATGCAGTTCAACCATGTCAAGCCTTTCTTTTAAGCCTTCGTATACCCGTGTTATACTTGCTAAGTAAAAGATTTACTTAAGCTTGTCATTTATTCAATAAAATCCCGGATGGGTAACAGATGAGTCAGTGAATGAGTCTGTTGCTTCTGAGTTTCCGGAGAATCACCTGTAATACTAAGCTGTGGTCAACCAGTCAGAGTCCCTATGGACTGCGGCTCCGCTTAGTTGAGAATAATAATTAGACTCTGTTGTTTTATTTATTTATTTTTGATAAACTGTGATGTAAAACTATTTTATTCGAGCATATGTACTCTGATTTCCATATTTGTAATTTGTATGTGTTCCGTGGATATCCTGGGCACACATATGACATCATTTGGGTTTCTATGTAAACCTGGGTGTGACAGGCTTCTTCTCTTTGATCATGCTTGTCGGGGACAAACCCAGGGGGTCCCCAAATCATCGGGGTAACCACCCTAAAAAAAACATCAACCGTAAAAGGTCGAATCGCCGACAACCAGGAAGGGCCACTAGGGCAACACGGCCCAACGCAACTCACGGCCCAAAACAACCACCCGAGCTCACCTGACAAAGGAACCCAGGTGGCGACCTCCGTCTCCGCTTCGCTCGAGGGTCGCGCGCTCTCTCGAGCAGGCGAATCGACTCCGCCTCGCTCGAGGGCACCCCTCTACTCGGCGCGGCGCCCGACAACGCCCCGCCCGACAACGACATTTAACGCCCGACCCATCAGGCGGGCACCAAAGTCAAAAGGCAATCTTTCCCCCACGCCCCGCCGCTGACGCCGCAGAGCTTGCTGTTTCACCTGCTCCGGTCACTATACGTCCTTGCCACCACTGTGCAGACGCACGCGGCACTGCGCAAGGACCTGTGCGGTCTGGCAGGCGTCATTCCGCACCACTGTTCCACCCGCTCCCGTCCTTTTTCCCCAGGGCACCCCTCGAACGGGCGTGAGGAACCCTCGAACGAATATCTGAACAGCAACCGGGTACAGACTCCAGTCAGGCGCGGCCTGGCGATGACGAACGCCGGGTCAAATCCACCAACTCTCGGCCATCCCCTGGTGAGCCGGGCACGCCGCGTACTGTGGTCGACGGCAACCACCATGCCGCCCCCTGTGCTGCCAACTCCCGTCCTTCTTCACCTGCCCCGCCCTCGAATCAACCGGCGACGGGCAGCTGGACACGGACTACGGCAACGATGCCCTTCGAAACCACTCCAGGACAAGCACTGGGGCGGCCACGACGACCGCAGAAGCCGGGGTTCGCCATAAATCCCCTGCCAGGGCCAAGGACGATCACACGCCCGACGCCACGCTCTCCAGTGCGTACCCCTGTAGCACACATCACGCTTGTACTTGTAAACTCCTCCCCCTCCTTTCTCTCCTTGACCTATAAAAGGGGGAAGGGAGCGAGACGGGGAGGGGGACCGACGAACGAGACAACAACAGACACTCAATCACTCTCACACTCGCTTTCGGAGACTTGGAGACTCCTTCTCCTCTCCCACCTTGCTTGTAGCCCCCCTCTGCAAGCACCCCGGTGCAAGATAGTACAGCGCCCCGAGCGCACTCTGCTGGACGTACGACCTCGCGGTCGGAACCAGGATAAACCCTCGTCTCACCGTGCTAGCTCTTGCATCAACCGTCAGGGGACGAGACACAGCGCATTCTATGTGGTGCTGGGGGTTGGCCGACCGATCCCAGCACCGACAGTGGCGCGCCAGGTAGGGGCTGTGCTGTGATCAACCTGACCCGATCAGTTCCCCTGACGGTAGGCCACGCCAAGGCCATGTCGCCACGCTCCGCCCCGGGGTCCCCCGGCCCGCTTCCGCGCGGGTACCGGATCATGTTCGGGAGCCTGAAGTTTGAAGCGACCGGTGAGGGCTTCCTCATGCGGCTCGCGTCCAGGGCACCCGACATGATAGCTATTACCCCGGCGCTGTCAACGCCGCCCAACCTCGGGAGACGACAACGACTGCGCGAGCTGCAGATTCGGGCAGAGCAGCGCGTCGCCCCGCGCGTCGTCCTCCCTGATTGGGACGCACACCTGTGGCTCCAGTCCGCCGTCGCATTGCAGGGGGGCGCACCCCTGCCTGCGGCTCCCACGAAGGGAGCACGCAGGGAAAATGTGGCCGGGTTGGCACCACTCCCGCTCGGAATGAGCAACGCGGCCGCAAGTTACTCCGCGGCGATCAGTGCCAGCCTGAGCGCGCAAGAGGATCCGGCGGGTCACCAGCCGGGTTCGACCCGCGGCCTTGACGCTTCCTCGTCCGGCGGGTCCCGGTCTGAGTCGGACGACGGGGAAAGTGTGCACGGTCAGGAGCACCCAGACCTGGACTACACCGGGCTGCGCGACCGCAAAGGCCTTGCCACCTTCCAGGCCATTGCGGACTTCTGCCTCACCTGCTCCGACGATTCCAGCGAAGGGGAATACGACCTCGCGCGGGATTGCTTCGTCCTCAACGACAAAGTAGAGTCCGTAGGAGAGGATGAAGAAACGCGCGACGGGGCCGGACACGACGAACCGCCGCCAGCGCCCGCCGAGCCAACGGGCGAAGCCGCACTCGCGCAGGCACAGCTCGCGCAGGTGCAAGAGCTGGAAGCCAGGCTCCAGCAGGAGCGCCAGCAGGTACAGGAGCTGTGCGCAGCTCTGGAAGCCCGGCAACCCAAGCGCGGCGAATGCGCGTGAGCTGCCGGGCGTATCGCTCAAGCGCGCATCATGGGTGACGGCGACGACGCCGGCCCTGCCATGCCGCCACGAGCGAGCCAGAAGCTCATCGCCGCAGCGACCCTGATTCGGGCCATGCCCAAACCATCGACACCGGAAGCACGCAGCATGTGGCGCCAGGTGCAGGCCCTTGTCGAAGAAGTGGTCGTTCAACAAGCGGAAAGTTCTGCCTCCCGCATGCGCCACCAGGCCAGTTCGAGAGCCGGAGGAAGCAAGTGGGTTAAGGAACAGTCCATCCACACCCCGCCCAGGGGCGCATGGACGCCTCACCGTCTAACGAACGACGAAAGGGCGCTCATGGCCGGCGACCGCGAAACGAGGAGGTCCGTGAAGGACCGGCTCGTGGACACGCGAGGCGCCATCGACGACGGCGACACGCGCAACGTCCTGAACAAGAAGAGGCAGGACGCGGCGCCTCCTCGCAGTAGGCACCCCCGACGGGGGGGGGGGGTGGGGTGGGGTCGCTACAACAACGAGGAGGACAAAAGCCCGACGCCGGAACCCCCGGGAACTCCGGTGTTCAGCCGGAAGATCCGTTCGGCCGCCATCCCGCCGCGCTTTCGTCAGCCGACCACCATCACCAAGTATTCGGGCGAGACAAAACCCGAAACGTGGCTCAACGACTACCGCCTGGCTTGCCAGTTGGGCGGGGCCACCGATGACGCCATGATCATTCGCAACCTTCCACTTCATCTCGCGGACTCGGCGAGGACATGGCTCGTACACCTACCCGCGAACCAGATCCACGACTGGGACGACCTGGTCAGGACGTTCGTGGGTAATTTCCAGGGCACGTTCGTGCGCCCCGGAAACTCCTGGGACCTGCGCGGGTGCCGGCAGGCGGCCAGCGAACCGCTGAGAGACTTCATCCGCCGCTTCTCCAAGCGCTGCACCGAGCTACCGAGCGTGGGTGACTCTGAAATCATCCACGCCTTCCTCGAAGGCACGACTTGTCGGGAGCTGGTGCGCGAGCTGGGGCGAAACTACCCCACCAGTGTCAATGCGCTGTTCGACATCGCCACCAACTTCGCCTCTGGGGAGGAGGCTGTCGGGGCGATTTTCGACGGCAAGGCGAAGGGGAAGCGCGCGGAGGAGCTGCCCGCGGAGGGCAGCAAGTCCAAGGGAAAGGCCAAAAAGCAGAAGCGGGGCGGCAAGGGCAGGAAGCCTCGGCAGGCCACGCAGCTGCAGCAGCAGGGTAAGGACTCCGACGATGCCCTTGTGGGCGAGCGAGGCCGTAAAGGCCCTCGAGGCCCCCCTCAAGGGGGAGGCCTGTTCGACGAAATGTTGAAGAAGCCGTGCCCCCATGTGGAGAATGTCTTCTTCATCGTGGGGGGCCCACAGTGAACACGACGTCCCGAGAGCAAAGGCGTGAACGCCGAGAGGTCTTCTCCGTTCACCCCGCAACACCAACCTACCTCGCCTGGTCGGACGAGACCATCTCCTTCGGCCGCGAGGACCACCCGGACTATGTCCCAAACCCAGGGCGATATCCGCTTGTAGTCGACCCCTTCATCGGCAACACGCGATTCCCCAAGGTGCTGATGGACGGGGGCAGCAGCCTCAACATCCTATACGTCCACACCTTAGAGCTCATGGGCATTGGCACGAACTAGCTAAGGCCAAGCAGGGCGCCGTTCCACGGCATCGCGCCGGGAAAACGCGTCCAACCCCTCGGGCAGATCGACCTGCCCGTTTGCTTCGGCACTCCCGACAACTTTCAAAGGGAGACCCTCACCTTCGAGGTAGTGGGATTCCCAGGAGCGTGGCGGTCCCCAACTACACCTACATCAAGACGAAGATGCCGGGGCCAAAGGGCGTCATCACCGTGGGATCATCGTACGAGCATGCTTACGCGTGTGACGTCGAGTGCGTCGATGGCGCGGAAGCGCTCGCCTACAGCGAAACCCTGGTGGCGGACCTGGAGAAGATGGCAAACGAGGCCGTCGACTCCGCCAAGAGGCACGCAGGCAACTTCGAGGCCACTGAGCACTCGAAGGCGGTGCCCCTCGACCCCAGTGCCCCCAAAGGCAGGGCGTTGAGGGTCAGCACCACCCTCGACCCCAAATAGGAAGCAGTGCTCGTCGACTTCCTCCGCGCCAACGCCGACATCTTCGCGTGGAGACCCTCGGACATGCCGGGGATTCCGAGGGAGGTCGCCGAGCACAGCCTCGACATCCAGCCTCACTCGAAGCCGGTGGTACAACGACTTCGGCGGTTCGATGAGGAAAAGCGCCGCGCCATCGGGGAGGAGGTGAACAAGCTCCTGCAAGCCGGATTCATCAAAGAGGTATTTCACCCAACCTGGCTTGCTAATCATGTTCTAGTTAAAAAGAAAAACGGAAAATGGCGCATGTGCGTAGATTATACCGGTTTAAACAAAGCATGCCCTAAGGTTCCGTTTCCCTTGCCTAGAATAGATCAGCTAGTAGACTCCACCGCCGGGTGTGAATTGCTATGTTTTCTTGATGCATATTCCGGTTATCATCAGATTAAGATGAAAGAGTCCGACCAGCTCGCGACTTCTTTTATCACCCCGTTTGGCATGTTTTGCTACGTCACTATGCCGTTCGGCCTCCGAAACGCTGGAGCTACATACCAGCGATGTATGCACCACGTTTTCGGAAGCCACATCGGGCGGACCGTTGAGGCATATGTTGACGATATCGTTGTAAAAACCAGAAAGGCGGACGATCTGGTCAACGATTTGCAAATTGCCTTCGGTTGTCTCCGGGCGAACGGGGTAAAATTGAATCCGGAAAAGTGCGTGTTCGGGGTGCCGCGAGGCATGCTACTGGGTTTCATCGTCTCCCAACGAGGCATCGAACCCAACCCCGAAAAAGTCTCGGCCCTGGAATGAATGGGGCCGATTCGGAACCTCAAGGGGGTGCAGAGGGTACTGGGCTGCCTCGCAGCTCTCAGCCGTTTCATCTCCCGACTTGGTGAAAAGGGCCTACCTTTGTACCGACTCCAAAAAAAGCACGAACGCTTTTTATGGACCCCCGAAGCCCAAAAAGCCCTCGACGGGCTAAAAGCGTCGCTCGCGCGCGCACCGATCCTTGCGCCGCCGCAGAACGGCGAGCCCCTCTACCTATACGTGGCCGCGACAACGCAAGTTGTCAGCGCCGTCATCGTTGTGGAAAGAACAGAGGAGGGCCATGCTCTGCCGGTCCAAAGGCCGGTGTACTACGTCAGCGAGGTGCTGACCGAAACCAAGACGCGGTATCCACAGATCCAGAAGCTAATCTACGCTGTAGTGCTCGCGCGATGAAAGCTGCGGCACTACTTCAAGGCACACCCGGTCACCGTGGTCTCATCTTTCCTTCTGGGGGAGATAGTCCGCAACCCGGACGTCTCGAGTAGAATAGCAAAGTGGTCGATGGAACTCGTAGGAGAAACTCTCTCTTACGCGCCACGAAAAGCGATAAAATCGCAAACCTTAGCGGATTTCGTCGCTGAGTGGACCGACGTCCAACTTCCACCACCACAGATCCAAGCCGAATGCTGGACTATGTACTTCGACGGGTCGGTGATGAAAACCGGGGCAGGCGCGGGCCTCCTCTTCGTCTCACCCCTCGGAGAACATATCCGGTACGTGGTTCTCTTGCACTTCCCGGCGTCGAACAACATGGCGGAATACGAAGCCCTTCTCGCCGGGCTCCGCATCTCCATCGACCTTGGCGTTAAACGCCTTGACGTCCGGGGGGATTCTCAGTTGGTCATTGACCAAGTGATGAAGAACGCAAGCTGCCGTGACGAAAAGATGGAGGCGTATTGCAACGAGGTTCGACGCCTCGAGGACAAATTTTATGGCCTCGAGTTGAACCATATCGTGCGCAAATACAACGAGGAAGCGGATCAGCTGGCCAAGATCGCGTTAGAGCGAATCACCGTTCCTCCGAACGTCTTCGCCCGCGACCTCGACCGCCCCTCCGTCAACTTTAAACCAAAGGCCGGAGCCCCCGGGACGCCCTCGGGGGCTGCGGAGGTCGAGCCCATGGAAGAGGACCCCTCGAAAGAGAGGTTCGAAGCCCTCGACGCTGAAATTTCTTCAGCCGAGGCCATGGAAATCGACGCGGACACACGACCACAAGACTGGCGCAGTCCGTACCTCGCGTGGATCGACCGCGGGGAGCTGCCCTCGGACCGAACCGAGGGGCGCCGCATCGCCAGAAGGGCCAAGGCCTTTGTCTCGGTCGGCGGCGAGCTATACAAGCGCAGCGCCTCGGGGATCCTGCAGAGATGCATCCCCATCCCCGAGGGAAGGCAGCTGATCCGCGACATCCACGCCGGGGCATGCGGACACTACGCGGCGCCGCGTACCCTCGTCGGTAACGCATTCCGGCAAGGCTTCTACTGGCCTACCGCCGTATCCGACGCAAACGAAGTCGTGCGCACCTGCAAAGGGTGCCAATTCTACGCACGAAAGACACATCTCCCGGCGCATGCCCTGCAGACCATCCCTGTAACATGGCCTTTCGCGGTCTGGGGTTGGATCTCGTGGGGCCTTTCCGCCCAGCCCCCGGGGGCTTCACCCACTTGTTGGTGGCCATCGACAAGTTCTCGAAGTGGATCGAGGTCCGAGCCATCACCAGCATCAAGTCTGAGCAGGCCGTGTTGTTCTTCACCGACATCATCCACTGATTTGGAGTCTCAGGACGACCCCAAGCAGGGCCACGGGCTTCAGCCCGTTCTTCCTCGTCTACGGCGCCGAAGCCGTCCTCCCAACAGACTTGGAGTATGGGTCTCCGAAGCTCAAGGCCTACCAGGAGGACCAAAACCAGCGGAACCGCGAGAATTCGCTGGACCAGGTGCATGAGGCTCGCGACGTAGCGCTGCTTCACTCGGCACGTTACCAGCAGTCACTCCGGCGGTATCAGGCTCAGAAGGTGCGGCGTCGAGACCTCCACGAAGGGGACCTAGTGCTGAGATTACGCCAGGACAATCGAGAGCGCCACAAGCTCACTCCGCCATGGGAAGGACCGTTCATCATCGCAAAAGTCCTCAAGCCTGGCACCTACAAGCTGGCGAACGAGAAGGGCGAGGTCTTCACCAACGCCTGGAACATCCAACAGCTACGTCGCTTCTATCCTTAAAACTCTTAGTATTTCTTGTAAATACTTCATGTTCTTAGTTAACAACAATGAAAAGTTTGCGAAAAACATGGAAACATTGTTACTAATAGCATGAACAGGGGGACTTGGTTCTATTTTAAATAAAGCCAAGCCCCCCTCGGAGGCTGCAGGGGGTTTACCCCCCTAATCGTCCTGTTTTTTCAAAACTTGTGTTAAAACTTGAGACGCTTAGAAAGATGCGGGGCGCGAGTTAACTAAAGCTAGAGCCGGCTGAGCCGTGAGACCGCCTGCGCCCTCGAAGGGATACGGCATCTCCCTCTCCACTCCATGCCTTAATTACTCGCGGATTCGAAATACCCGGCCGAAATCTCTCCAAGCCAAGAGCAGCACAATCGAACGATTAAACAGGTTGCCAAGCCTTTTCCCCTTAAATCCAAAAAGGTGAAAGCAAGGCACGAGTCTACCACGGCTAAGAGTCGGCAGAGTCGTGGGACCGCCCACGCCCCCGAAGGCTACGGCATCCCCCTCGCCACTCGACGCCAAAGTTACTGGTGTCCCTCTGCCGAAACCGATCTCGAGTTAAGAGGAAGGCGCGACACGCCTAAACAAACGAAACCTCGGTTGCAAACCCCTAACTAAAAAACGTCCTTATCTAACCGCGAAAATACGGGACCAAACTCCCGGAATCATTGCAGGAACTCACGGAGACGGACTCGGCATCCCAGGGATCGCGAGAAGGGTCTGACTTTCCTTCGGTCGAAACCCAGAAGGCGTTATTAGTCCTTCCCCCTCAATGATCGAGGAAGACCAAAAGCAAGGCGTGAGTTACTACAGAGTACAGTTGGCCGGGCCGTGGGACCGCTTACGCCCTCGAAAGGCTACGACATCCCCCTCGTCGCACAACGCTCAAGTCACTCACGAGAACGAACTCCTTGGCAAAAGGTCGTTCCTAAATCATGAGAAAAGGCACAATTTCGCACGAAAACTTTCGACGCAAATACGAGATCGTGCCAACTCACGAAAGGGTTAGACACGAACAAGATTCATTCCTTACACGCCGCGAATGGCGAGATCACGATGAAAAATTACGCTGGCCAGCACACTATCACGAGAACCAGTCTCCACAACTTTCTCGTCGATTTTCTTCTGGCACCCAGCTAACCGAAGAACCCGATGGTCGGGCGGCTGCGGAACGAAGGACGCGGGACCACTTGACCGCCGAACAGGGCCCGGCTTCACGCCTTGCCGTCGATGAGCGCCCCCGCAAGGATGACGGCCGGCGAGCGTCGTCTGCTAGTTTCCCGGCAAACGAAGCGCCCGCCGCGATGTCCTTGCTGCGCCTCGCCTCTGGCAAGGTCACCGCCTCCCCGATGAGGAGCGCGATGCCCTGCTCCTTTCCCGCAGCGTGCCCACCACCTCTCGTCGACTTTCTTCTGGCATCAATGGTGCGCGCCGGGGACGAAACCCCGGATCGCTCTACTCCCACTCTCAAACCCATCGGGAGGACGAAGTTTGCGACTCTGCATACCCAACAAGCCACACAAGAACCCGGTGATGATCTTCTCCCCCGCCTGGACGCCCGCTTTATAGCCGCCCAGGGGTCGCGACTGTTACACCCGTGGACGGAGGACCGCGAGATTCGCGTGCGGATGCGAGCCACCAGCCGCGTCATGTGGGCAGCCTTGATCGCCTCTTTGACTCAGCCTGCCCACGGAACGGTTCTCGCGCCCGACGACCCGCGGGCGAATCAGCCGCGGAACAGGCGAACGGATCGGGACAAAGGGTGGGAGACCACGTTTATCCAGCGGGCAACGAGGCGAATCGGCACGCCAGGCGTCCAGACCGTCACGTCGCCTCAGATCCTACCCGTACACGGCGCCCAATCATAAAAGGCGCGCCCGTTCAACCGTACCATCAACAGCGGCCCGACCACCCGGTCCAGGGAACGCACGCGAAGTGCGGCCGTGGACTGGGCCACTGACACATGGGCCAGGCGCGCGCAGCGCATCAATGGCAACCGGGGGGCCCTCTCCTTTTCCCCAAGGAACGGCACGCGCAGGCGGCAGCATTCATTGCGACGCGGTAAAACAAAACGGCGCGGCAGCAACGCCTGACCGCCCGTCGCCTCGCTTCCCCCCGGCACACGCCAACTCCGCCTAAAAAGGCGTGCCCACTACGCCCATCTCGCCCGCTCCGCGCCACGACGACCACGACTACGCCCGCCAGCGGTCGTGCGTGGGCCCGAAAATCGAAACGACCCAACCGCTGGATTCCTTCCAAGGTAAGGCAACAACACCCCTCCACCCCGAGGCGCAGGGTAATACTAATCAGGGGCCCAAAGCCCAAGCCTCAAAAGGGATCGATGGGCACCCCAGATTAAGCGACGCGAAGGCTGCCGGTCACACTCGACCAACCCTCGTGCCCACGGCTCGAGGATGACCCGCACCTTTCACGAGGCCCCACTGATCAGGAGTACGAAGCCTAGCCCACGAAAGGGTTCGACAGGCGCTCCGGATCGACAGAGTCAATGATGATTCGGGCGTGTTCAACGGACTTTACCCCAAACGCGAAGTTTGGGGACGCCCCTATTGTGTTCAAGGCCGGACAAAGGCAGCTAGTAGGGGGAATCCCAACGAGGGAGAGCTTCCGCGCCGTCGGACCCTGTCGAAAGGGACCGAGCCCCACCTAGCAAACCTTTGCAAGTGCTACGTCGACGCGTCTCCGGACCACGAGCCTACCCCTAGCAAACGGGGCACGTGCGTCCACTTGAATTACCCGCTGCCCGATTCGAGGGCTGCACGAATGTCCTCACCCCTCTCCCCCGCGAAGGGGAGGCGAGGGTCGCAACTCTAAGACAAGAAGCCTACTCGACCGACCCCACTCGGGCCGGGGGCTCGGGGGCTCCTTGCAACATACCTCCCTCCTATTATGCGCAAAACGCGTCGAAGCCATGCAGGGTCCACCCCCCGAATTCCGAAAAACTCGACGTCATCCCCGCAATCCGCCGCGACAAAAAAGGGAGCGGCTAACGCAACCGTCGGGAATCAAAGCCCTTGCACGAGTGAACTCACTCCTCCAAGGGCTCGGGGGCTACACCCGCGGGTGCGCTCGCGCGCCCCCACGGAAGAACGTGCATAATCGCGAAGGAGTAATCCCCACAGAAGGCCTGGGAACGACCCTGCAAAACCGTCAGCCTCTGCCCGACTGACCCTCAATCCGCCAAAGGCTCGGGGGCTACTGTCGGTGACAAACCCAGGGGGTCCCCTAATCATCGGGGTAATCACCCTCAAAAAAAACATCAACCGTAAAAGGCCGAATCGCCGACAACCCGGAAGGGCCACTAGGGCAACGCGGCCCAACGCAACTCACGGCCCAAAACAGCCGCCCGAGCTCACCTGACAAAGGAACACAGGTGGCGACCTTCGTCTCCGCTTCGCTCGAGGGTCGCGCGCTCTCTCGAGCAGGCGAATCGACTCCGCCTCGCTCGAGGGCACCCCTCTACTCGGCGCGGAGCCCGACAACGCCCCGCCCGACAACAGCATTTAATGCCCGCCCCATCAGGCGGGCAACAAAGTCAAAAGGAAATCTTTCCCCCATGCCGCGCCGCTGACACCGCAGAGCTTGCTGTTTCACTTGCTCCGGTCACTATACGTCCTTGCCACCACTATGCAGACGCATGTGGCACTGCGCAAGGACCTGTGCGGACTGGCAGGCATCATTCCGCACCACTGTTCAACCCGCTCCCGTCCTTTTTCCCGAGGGCACCCCTCGAACGGGCGTGAGGAACCCTCGAACAAATATCTGAACAGCAACCGGGTACAGACTCCAGTCAGGCGCGGCCTGGCGATGACGAACGCCGGGTCAAATCCACCAACTCTCGGCCATCCCCTGGTGAGCCGGGCACGCTGCGCACTGTGGTCGACGGCAACCACCATGCCGCCCCCTGTGCTGCCAACTCCCATCCTTCTTCACCTGCCCCGCCCTCAAATCAACCGGCGACGGGCAGCTGGACACGGACTACGGCAACGATGCGCCTCGAAACCTCTCCAGGACAAGCACTGGGCGGCCACGACGACCGTAGAAGCCGGGGTTCGCCATAAATCCCCTGCCAGGGCCAAGGACGATCGCACGCCCGACGCCACGCTCTCCAGTGCGTACCCCTGTAGCACACATCACGCTTGTACTTGTAAACTCCTCCCCCTCCTTTCTCTCCTTAACCTATAAAAGGGGGAAGGGAGCGACGCGGGGAGGGGGACCGACGAACGAGACAACAACAGACACTCAATCACTCTCACACTCGCTTTCGGGGACTTGGAGACTCCTTCTCCTCTCCCACCTTGCTTGTAGCCCCCCTCTGCAAGCACCCTGGTGCAAGATAGTACAGCGCCCCGAGCGCACTCTGCTGGACGTACGACCTCACGGTCGGAACCTGGATAAACCCTCGTCTCACCGTGCTAGCTCTTGCATCAACCGTCAGGGGACGGGACACAACGCATTCTGTGTGGCACTGGGGGATGGCCGACCGATCCCAGCACCGACAATGCTCATTCTTGGGAGGTGTGTAAGGAGAGAAATTCCAGAATTCCATTTTTGAAAAGAAAAGAAATTCTAAAAAAAATTATTGGAAGGAGTTGCCATGCAAAAGAGTCTTGGCCATGATACGAGATGAAACTGCAAACTGGATGAAGACCGGAGCAAAATACCTCTCAACACTGTTCGCACGATTCTGATTAGCACTTCCTCTACATCTTTTCGACCGATCTTGTAATTAGCCTTTCTTAGTAAATGGTTTGGTTTGTACTCAACCTAAGTTCTCCTTCTTTTTAATATAATTGGTATATAATATAACCTAGTCAATCCATAGTATTAGGGATGAAAACAGATCGAATACGGACGGATACCGCCGGATACGAATACAGATAGTTTTTTGTTCTCGGATTCGGATCAGATACGAATAGTATCAACTTGTGACGGATAATATAGGAATGGATATCGACATTCTAAATATCCAACTTGTACATATCCGTACCATTTTTACTCTTACATCGTATCTTGGTGTTGTTTCTTCTTAGGAACCGCGAGCCAATCAATTATTGCACAAGGTGTGTATATGACAATGGGCTCAAGCCACCTACACGGTTTTCTAGTTTTAGTTTTAAGCCTGCTCCAACATACATCTTTCAATCTCTCTCTCTCCCTTAACTGTAGTATACCATAGCACTAAAAATTTGTATGTGAAACTCATTTAGTATCTATGATACAATACACTCGAATTAGCTTGTGTTGTCTTTTGTTAGAAACACTCACTTCTTAAATACAACATGAAACTGTTAATTTTTAGACGTACTATCATTTCCTACAGGTTTTTTTTTGTCCGTGGGACACCCTCAAACATCGGATTAGTCGCTTACACCACAGCTCATGGACGCGCGGCCGCAGCACGGCCTCCGTACCTCCCTCCTGTTCTCCTATCCAGAGCGCCGGCGCAAGCAGCAGCGCGGCGTGAGGCGAATCGACGGCGATGCAGCGCGCAGGTGACCCTGTACGGCTGGTAGCATGGTCAGTGTCCCTCTCCGGTGTGTGCACGAGCAGCATTATGCGGATGGCGCCCCCAATGGCAGCAGGCGACGCGCAGTACATAGATGAATAAGTCGTCATTATTATCATTAGATTTTTAGTATTACTTTAACTCAGAATACTTTACGTGTCTATTTTAACGATAGTCATTTCTTACTGTTTGCACCAAAAATTGGCAACCGGCCAGACCGGTTCTAGGAAGCGGTCAGACCGGTTTAACTGTAGCCGATCTGGCAACGGCCAAACCGGTCTGACCGGTTTTCTTATCCGGTCTGACCGGTTTCTCCCGTGTTGGAGTAGGTTTAGGACTTTAGAGTTTTATCCCGTATTGTAAACCGACCTAAAGGGTACGACTTCCCCACCCTATAAATATAAAGGGTCATGGCCGATTGAGAAGATCATCCAATCAAACAAATACATCTATCTTTTATCTTTTTACTTTTTCTCTTTTCCCTACTTTTCCAATCTACTATTTGTTGTTCTTCCTTCGTCTCTACGTCGATTGAAGGCGTCCTAGGTGGCCTGCCGACTCTAGGACAACCCTACGTGCGTTGCCCCGACGGGATCCTGCCCGGACGACGCTCGAAGGTCTACCGCCAGCTCTGCCTGGCAAACCGGTCTGACCGGTTACAGAAACCGGTCTGACCGGTTCCTGCGTTTGCGTTCTGTTGGCCGCGAATTCGTGCCAACAGATTTGGCGACTCCACTGGGGAACGAAAATCTGGTTGCTCAAACTGTTTTATCGATCCTTAGGTAAATCAATCGGCTGCCATGGCCGGTAAATTACCTAAACCTGCTGATGTAGATGCTGCAAACATTCAAAGGCCGAACGTTGATCAAACGGCGGCTGAGGAGTAGAAAGCGCTTGCGGAAATCCGAAGAAAGATCCGTGAGCATAAAGAGCGGGAGGCCCAGGAGTTGGAAGAAGAAGCTGTGAAGCAATACATATCGCACTTCTCCGTGGATCGACAAGGGAACGTCAAGAAAGACAAGGATGTCGTCATTGATATTCCTGCGCTAAAGGTACAATCCAATGCTTCTCCTGAAATTAATTCAGAAATTGCAAATTTTATTGATGGAGCTGTTAGTGCGAGCTTTAATAATAAATTTGATGCTATGAATGGAAAGTTTGAATCAATGATTAATTCTCGTTTTGAAAACATAGAATCCAAAATTAATAAACAATTTTCTGGTAAGGATGTTAATGGTTATACTTCTAATACCGAAAATTGTATAGATAGTGCATTAGAGGATTTATCAAACTTGCATATTCCAAAGGCTCCCATTGGTTCATCACCAACCAACCACATACATAGCCGAACTACCATTGGTACTTCGGCTGGTGGAGGGAATACAATGATTGCTACTAATGCTATGACACCATATACAGCCGTGTATTATGAACCATCTATATGTGCATATGTTTCTAATAGTTTGTTGCATCATGTTCCTAACACATTGCCGAATCAAACAGCAACATATAGCACACCACAACCCACTATAAATCGAGTACCACATTCTGGATCTGCTAGACCTAGGACCGTTCCAGGGATGGAGGGATTTAGAGAGGAGATGCTCGAAATGTTTAGACAAACTTTTGGTATAGAGCCTAAAACTAAGAATCGGTCGTATCAAAGACCGTATCCTGAGAATTATGAATATGTCGCATACCCACCAGGCTTTAAAATACCAGAGTTTACTAAATTCAGTGGGGATGATGGTAGAAGTACCTTAGAGCACATAGGCCAATTTACTATACAATGTGGTGAAGCTGCTTCTAAAGATATTTGGAAAATGAGATTATTTCCTTTATCTCTATCGGGTGCTGCATTTAATTGGTTTATTTCTTTGCCACCCAACTCAGTTTATTCTTTCGCTAACATAGAAGAAAAATTCCATGATTATTTCTTTAATGGTGAAACTGAGTTAAAATTGTCGAATCTTGTATCGGTTAAGCAAAAATCTAATGAATCTGTTTCTGAATATATTAGAAGATTTAGAGACACTAGAAACCGATGCTATAGTTTGACAATTTCAGATAGAGATTTAGCTGATCTTGCTTATGCTGGTTTGCTTGATATTCATAGAGATAAGCTAGATGGTCAAGAATTTCTAGATGTGAGTCGGTTGTTGCAAAAAGCTCTAGCTAATGAAAATCGACTTAAAGAATCTAGGAGTTCACAAAAAACCAATGACAAAAATAATCGTCCTATTTATTATGCATCTGATAATTCGGACGATGAAAGTAATAATGTTTATAGCACTGAATTTGTGTGGTCAGCCAAAGATAAACCTACCACTTGTGATTCCTTAAAGCCGATCCGCAAGAATCGGCAAGAAGAAGTTAAATATACTTTTGATGTGGCTAAGTGTGATAGAATTTTCGATGAGTTGTTGAAAGCTGGAAAAATTAGAATAACTCATACTATGCCGCAATTAGAAGAGTTGAAAAGACGTGCTTATTGTAAATTTCATAATTCTTATTCTCATGCAACGAATGATTGCAATGTATTTCGGCGGCAAGTGCAATCGGCCATTGATGAAGGTCGTTTGGCATTTCATCCTATGCAAGTTGACACTAATCCTTTTCCTATGAATACCATTGAGTTACAAAATCCTAAAGTACTAATTCGGCCACATCAAGCCGAAAAAGCCGTTGGAAAAAATGTAATCATTGGAGATGACAAGCTTGCTGATCCAGAAGTGATAAAGGTGCAGAAGGAGGTCCCTCAAGTGCTTGGGGGGCAACAAAAGACAAAGAAGATCGACAACGCGCAAACCGGTCTGACCGGTTTCTCCAGGAAAACTGGGAGTGTCCCAAAAGCAAGAAAAAGGTGAAGCCGACCTTCGAGGAGCTTTTGGCCAAGTACAAGAAGAAGAGATCAAGTAAAAAGCGAGGAAATCGGCCTAGTAAAGGTAAAAAATCAAAGCATCAAAATAAATCTTGTTCTTGCAAATCTCAAGTGAATTATGCTGCTGCACCTTATTCATATGTTAGACCGACCTCACCATGGTCCTGGTCATATCCTTTCTATTATTCACCTTCAGATTATAATAATTTACATATGCGTTCATATATGATTCAATATGCTCCTACATATGAAAGTTATGGTTCAACGCAAAGACCGTTTGTTGTTAACAATAATTTGGTCAGAAGTACACCTATTTCTAAAGGAGATGAGAAGGACATCAAGAGAGATTCAAGATACTCACAGCCGAGGTGGTGTCCCTCAGGCTTGTCTCATACTCAAAAGAGAAGATTGCAGCGGATACGTAAGCAAGAATCAATGGAGCAACAAGCAAAGGTCATACCAACAAGATCAGCAAATATTAAGCAAGTATGGAGGCCAAAGCAAGTCGTTCCTTGAAGTAAAGGGCAAGTTTTTGGCCGATATACAATTATCGCCCTTAGAGCAATATATGGGCGATGTACTGTTAATCATCGTCTATAGCCAATTTTGATCATTATAGATGTTTTCTGACACGCAAGCTTTACCAGAAAATAGGGGGGCATATGTTTGCACCAAAAATTGGCAACCGGTCAGACCGGTTCTAGGAAGCGGTCAGACCGGTTTTACTGTAGCCGATCTGGCAACGGCCAAACCGGTCTGACCGGTTTCCTTATCCGGTCTGACCGGTTTCTCCCGTGTTGGAGTAGGTTTAGGACTTTAGAGTTTTATCCCGTATTGTAAACCGACCTAAAGGGTACGACTTCCCCACCCTATAAATATAAAGGGTCATGGCCGATTGAGAAGATCATCCAATCGAACAAATACATCTATCTTTTATCTTTTTACTTTTTCTCTTTTCCCTACTTTTCCAATCTACTATTTGCTGTTCTTCCTTCGTCTCTACGTCGATTGAAGGCGTCCTAGGTGGCCTGCCGACTCTAGGACAACCCTACGTGTGTTGCCCCGACGGGATCCTGCCCGGACGACGCTCGAAGGTCTACCGCCAGCTCTGCCTGGCAAACCGGTCTGACCGGTTACAGAAACCGGTCTGACCGATTCCTGCGTTTGCGTTCTGTTGGCCGCGAATTCGTGCCAACACTTACTTCACTTCCCTTTGTGCATATATATTTCTGTACAAGCATCTAAAAGTTCGCATGCACCAGGAATCATTCTGCAATGGTGAAAGAAACTAGTGTTTCAGAAAAGTGGACAATGCTGGTATTATTATTCAACAAAAAAGATTTATCTTTTTCTGTGAATCTCAATAAAAAATATTTCAATACAATAGACACTAACATTCCAAAAAAAAGACAGTTCTAGAGACTTTGACTATTACTGTCTTAAATTATTGAGAATAAGCTAATTAACAAAAAGCTAACATTCTACGATGATGGCTTCCTGATTACCGACAAAAACGGCAGTAACACCAGCCCTTGATCCCTCCTTTCATGCACTTGTGTTCCATAACTTTAGCTACAAGTAATTTTGCCTCCGTCCAGCACTCGGCCTTGCACATCCATCCTTTACAGAATGGCATCATAGGAGATGTATAGCCGCACTCTGCAAAGAAAATCATAAGAACATGCACACAAATCCACTGTCACTAATGTACATTCGCATGTGTCGTTGTTGATCGCAAGGAAAGTTCTTTCTACTAAAAAAATGTACAGTACTTTAAGTTTGTTCGGGGAGAAGGATCAGAAGAATCTTTCTGAAACAAAAAGAAAAGCAGAAGACACTGAATATACAAACCAGTGATTCAAATTTATATATCTTCGCCATGGAACTAATAAACTAGAACATAATGGAAAAGATATACTAGCTAGCTAGGAGCACCAACCGGCTAAAGCATGGTCTGCGTATAGCACGAGCACGAGAACTAGGCAGCAGAGAATTGCACTCTTCGAATTCATTTTGTTTGGTATGGAAAAATGTTGGAGCCAAAGGGGTATACGTGCGGGGCATATTTATAGCTGTCCGGTATCCGCCCGTCAATCGTGACTTCGTCAGAGAAAAATGGATCAGTGGCCATTTGTTAGAGACGAGAGAAATTTTTCATAAGCAGTTACTGCCGTTTCCATATCCCAACAAAGCAGCACAATGCAAGATCTACTGCACATTGCTACGTGCATATCTCTGCACTCTACCCGTGGCTGAAATCCAGTGGCTTTGTTGGACTGGATGCATGCAATCATCTTTTACTCTCCCTATGTGCATGGTTTTGACTGAAGTGGAGATCCGAATGGAGAGATTTTACCTAGTCCGACTACCCAGAGCGCTGAGTCTTATCTCGAATTATCCGTGGACAACCTAGGGATAGAAATGGTCGTCAGTCTTATAACTGTTTGAGTACAATCTGCTGTTTTGTAAAACCATCAACAGAACGGAAAACTGTTCAGTATATATGGTTCGGTTACAAGCTTTAAACTGCTGTTAATAAATATTTGGTTTGACTATTTTTCCTTTTCCAATACTTTTGCAAACACGCTTAAAATACTTTTGGTGACAAATCTATCGCTGTGGCACATGTCAAGAGAATGTACTGACAAAATTCTGGATTGGCCTGGATTACAACCATGAGAAACCATATTCAATTTTTCTTAGGCAAATCCGACTATTTGTTAGTCCGCTTCACCACTTCCATATGTGCTATCAGTCAGTAGGATGGAGCGTTGAAGATCTGAAGTACCGTTCCATACCAAACGCCCAAACCAGTCATCGACACTAGACAGCATTGTTAAACTTTATTTGGAGTTATATGAACGATTCACGAAGCGACCTTTGCATAGCTGGACATCATTTTTATTCTTTCTCCATTCCCAAGCAAAGAGCTATTCTTTTCTGAAAGGTACCTAACGTCCAAAGCTGGTTATCCTCAAGCTCGCTTCATCACTGGCAACCAAGCTATCAACGGACGACGGCTAATGCTCTTCACTTCTCCCTTGCCGCACCACATTTTCTCCGGAAGCAAGATTCCGGGGTTATCACAAAACACAACAAAGAATACTACCTTGCAGCTCCGAGAGGTATGAACATTAGTCTGAATTCTGCATGTTTATTATCAATTGTTAGAAGCACCATTTTGCTAAACTCTCATGAATAGGCTATACGGATTTACATGTGTATTCTTGTATGGGCTAGAACTTGTATTCGGTGTTGGTGGAGATTCATCTGGAGGTACAGAGATGGGTTAAATTTCTGGAGCTTTATGTGTTAATTTCGGAGCCCTTATTATACAGACAAATTCACCATGCCTCGACTTGAGGTACCTCCTTTTCCACTCGATGCAATTACTTCTACTACTACCAGCAATGTCTGTAAAACACTTAAATGTATGAGCCAACAATGCTATGCTATACTTATACAAATTAGGAACACCCATTATCAATTTTCATGTTTTTTTGCGGGTATCAATTTTCATGTTAATCGGGAGGAAATTCCCATCAACATGGCTGCTCATGGAGTTTACGATCCTTTGACATGGTAGTTGAAATCAAGAAGTCTTGTACCCTTTCCTAAAAAAAAGTTTTGTACACTTATTTTTATCATCATCGGCGCAATAATTGGTGATGCTCAGTGGATGATGGATACCCACACTATGGAAACAAAAATGGTCTTATCAAACGCTTTGCAAGGAAAAATAGTACTATTTTGTCTTTTGTGTTTCTCTACTCTGCTCGGCTATTCAGACTTCTACATAATTCTATAGTAATCCTCCATCACAAATTACAATTCATTTTGGTTTCTCTAAATACATAAATTTTATTATGTATCTAGCCATAGCATGCATATATCTAGGTGCATAATTTTTGTAATTTGGGACATATACATACTATTTATATTTTGGAGATGATCTGTTTTGACCAAATGCATATAGACGACCCATCAATTCGACCTAGGGTTTTTGCCTCCTCTTGCTCGCTGCGAGGAGCCGGAATTCGGCGGACCATTCACGCAGACGTCGTGCGCCCGCGCCCTTCGCCCCACCCCGCCTGGCCCGGCGAGGTGAGCGCGCGCGTGTGGAGCTTCCCTTCTCTCCCCACACACATAGCTTGGAGGAGTGGAGGCAACTTCCATATTTAAGTTGGACATCCCTCCTCTCAACTAGCAATGTGGGACTAAAGGTTGCACCATTGCACCACTTCCTCATGCACACATGGGCCTTTGAGATTTATCTAGGAATTTAGGAATTTCTACATGAGCCAAATGGGCCTAAATTCCATCAATCCCCCACCAGATCTCAAATACCCATCAGAGATTTTGCCTGTCTCTCACTACCGTTTATATACCAGTGTTTGAGCAAGGACTGTTAAGTTGAACTCTCGCCTAGAGCTTCAAGCTACACTCATCCACAACTTGACAATGGACTAGGCCTTGAATTGCAAGTTTTGTGCGAACAAGTTTCACTCAAAGTCAGAACTAGTACGTGGCTGCCAGTAGCCTACCCCACGGGTGGAGCATATACGTCATACTCCCTGGTCTCTTCATAAGCTTACTAGAGATCACCCAAATCTCATAGACTGCGACGTTATACAGTCAGGCTCATATAGGTGTGTTCTTTCAAGAATGCCCTGTAGGACGACATCTTTGCTTATCCAAGCCAATAGAACCATATTAAAGCATAAAGCTAACCTGCCTTACAGCAAACAAGAGTATTGCATCTTCACTTAGAGAGGGTATCTGAAAAGTTACTCTCCTCAGTCAACCGACAGCTCGTTCTTCCTAGGTCCTACTTCACGGGATCTCCGATCACATAGGTTGGGTTACCACTTCGGCAACTTAAACGGGTCCCATACCCAGCTCCCTTGATGCACTTTCTATCACATTACGCGATAGCCCTTTGGTAAAGGGATCTGTCAGGTTTTATCTATTTGAATATAAGTCACACTTATTACTCCGGAGTTTCTCAACTTCCTGCCAGACTTCAGTCGTCTCTTGACATGTCTTGATGACTTCGCATTGTCCATAGCATTGTTCACTTTGACTATCACCGTTTGATTGTCACAGTTCATAAGGATGGTCGGTACTGGTTTCTCAACCACCGGAAAGTCCATCAAGAGCTCACGCAACCATTCTGCCTCTATGGTTGACCTCGTCAAAATGGTCTGTTTGCAAGATCTCCATGATATAGCACCACCTCCAAGGGTAAACACATACCCACTCGTGGCGTACAACTCATCAGCATCAGAGATCCAGTTCGAATCACTATATCCCTCTAGCACAGCAGGATGCCCGGAATAGTGTATCGCATAACTCATAGTTCCCACTAAGTAGTGCATTACCCTTTCAAGTGCATGCCAATGATAAGAACCCGGGTTTGACATGAACCTGCTCAACTTGCTCACAACATATGATATGTCGGGCCTCGTTGCGCCAGCTAAGTACATGAGTGAACCAATGATCTGAGAGTATCTCAGTTGGTCCTTCGCAATTTTCTTGTTCTTTCTGAGTATCACACTGGGGTCATACGGTGTTGGAGCAGGTTTGCTATCCAAATACCCAAACCGACTCAAGACCTTCTGTACATAATGGGCTTGCGAAAGAGTGATCCCATTCTCATGTTTGATTAGCTTAATGTTCAGAATAACATCAGCTACCCCCAGATCTTTCATATCAAAGCTCTTTGATAGAAAAGACTTGACCTCATTGATCACATCAATGTTTGTGCCAAAGATCAGTATGTCATCCACATACAAGCACAATATAACACCTTGATCCCCACCATGGCGATAGTACACACATCTATCAGCCTCATTAATGACAAAGCCCGCAGAAGTTAAAGTTCTGTCAAACTTCTCATGCCATTGCTTTGGTGCTTGTTTCAAGCCATACAAAGATTTCAGCAATTTACACACCTTGTTCTTATGACCCTTCACTACACATCCGTCAGGCTGATCCATATAGATCTCCTCTTCCAACTCTCCATTCAGAAAAGCCGTCTTTACATCCATCTGATGAATGATAAGACCGTATGAGGCAGCCAACGAAAGTAGTGCTTGAATAGTAGTCATTCTAGCAACAGGTGAATAAGTATCAAAGAAATCTTTGCCTTCCTTTTGCGTGTATCCCTTTGCCACAAGCCGAGCCTTATACTTCTCAATAGTACCATCAGGCCTAAGCTTCTTCTTGAACACCCATTTACAACCCACCGGTTTCCAACCATAGGGTCGTTCAGAGAGCTCCCACGTCCCATTAGAATGAATCGAGTCAATATGCCTCGGTGATAGACGTGGGAGTATCGTCCACAAGGTATACAGTGAAATCATCACCAAATGATTTCGCAACCCTTTGTCTCTTGCTCCTTCTAGGAGATTCATTGTCATCCTTCTCTAGAACATCCTCATGCTCGAGGTTCTCAGGTTGTTCAGAAGTCTCAGTAGGTGCAGGAGGTTCAGGAGTTATCTCAGTGGAAAATCTAGAAATGCTATGAATATCTTTCAACAGAAATATATGCTCGAAAAATGTTGCATCACGAGATTCCATAATTGTATCAACATGCATATCAGGTACCTCAGATTTGACCACTAAAAATCTATAAGCAATGCTCCTCTGAGCATATCCCAAAAAGACGCAATCCACTGTCTTAGGTCCTAATTGGCGCTTCTTTGGAATAGGCACATTCACTTTCGTCAAACATCCCCACGTGCGCAAATACGAAAGTGATGGTTTCCTCCCGCTCCACATCTCATACGGAGTTTGATCCTTATTCTTGTTCGGAACTCTATTCAGGACATGACATGAAGTCAATACAACCTCCCCCACCATGCTTTAGATAAACCAGCAGTGTCCAACATGGAATTAACCAAGTCGGTCAGCGTGCGGTTTTTCCTCTCGGCAATCCCGTTTGACTCAGGCGAATAGGGAGACGTCCTCTCATGAACAATACCGTGTTTCTCACAGAATTCATCAAAGATCTTAGGAAAATACTCGCCACCACGATCAGACCGTAGACGTTTGATTTTTCTCTCTAGTTGATTTTCAACTTCGGCTTTATAAATTTTAAAGTAGTCTAACGCTTCATCTTTAGTATGCAACAAATAAACATAGCAAAATCTAGTCGCGTCATCAATCAATGTCATGAAGTATCGTTTTCCACCTTTTGTCAACACACCATTCATCTCGCACAGATCAGAATGTATGAGTTCTAGAGGTGCCAAGTGTCTCTCCTCGGCCGCTTTGTGAGGCTTCCGAGGTTGCTTCGATTGCACACAACTATGTCACTTAGAACCTTTGGCAATGGTGAAGTTCGGAATTAAACATAGACTGGAGAGTCGAGACATCAAACCAAAATTAATGTGACATAAGTGTGAATGCCAAACACTCACATCATTACTAACGTCACCACAAACATGGTTCACCGACTTATTATAAAACTCTGAAAGGGAAAAGCGGAACAAGCCTCCGCAATCATAACCTTTACCAATGAATTGTCCATGTTTCGACACGACTAATTTATTGGACTCTAAGACTACCTTAAACCCTTCCTTGCAAATGACCGACCCGCTCACAAGATTCTTGTTGATAGTAGGGAGGGACATGCTGCACGTTCCTCAGCTGCACGATCTTTCCTGAAGTAAACTTCAGATCCACCATACCAATGCCACGAACAGCAGCAGGTGACCCATTCCCTATCAGCACGGAGGAATCTTGGACGTCCTAGTAAGAAGAAAACAAGGAGATGCCAGCACACATATGAACATTAGCACCCGTATCTAGCCACCAACATGTGGAAAGAAAAACTGAAAGAACAGTAGGTAAATTACCGTACCCGTCTCTAGCATTGCCAGCGGTCACCATGTTGACATCCTTTGAAGCTCCAGATTGCTTGGCCTTGGCCTTGCGGTCTTCAGGCTTTCGACACTCCTTGGCGAGATGCCCAAGCTCTCCACAAGTGTAGCAGTCCATCTCAGCCTTGTCCACCTTCTTCTTCTTAAAGGTAGTGGTCTTGACAACCTTGTTGTTGTTGTTCCCTTTGTTCTTGTTAAAGTTCTTGCGTGAGAACTTGTTCTGAACCAGATTGGCACTGGACTGACCTTGATCTCCTTTCTCAGTGGTGTCCTTCTTCCGAGCTTTCTCCTCAACATCCAGAGACGCTAGCAGGTTATCAACCGATATCTCCTATCTCTTATGCTTCAGAGTAGTAGTGAAGTTCTTCCACGATGGGGGCAACTTTGCAATAATGCACCCAGCCACAAACTTGTCCGGAAGAGGACAATTAGCAAGTTCAAGATCCCTGACAATGCACTGAACCTCATGCGCTTGTTCGACCACAGAACGGTTATTCACCGTCTTGAAGTCATGGAAGCTCTCCATGAGATAAAGCTCACTACCTGCATCTACTGCATCATATCTCGCAGACAGAGCATCCCACAGCACCTTTGCGTCGGTCATGTCCAAGTAGGCATCGACAAGACGGTCAGAGATAACGCTTACGAGACATCCCACGAAAAGGTTGTTGGCATCAGTAAACTTTTTCTGCTCTTCAGCAGTCAGTTCACCCTCAGGTTTGCCCAACCTCGTGTCCCAGATGTTCATAGCGTTAAACCAGAGACGGATTCTAGCCGCCCACCTCTTAAAGTTCACACCAGTGAACTTATCAGGCTTCATCGCATCGACAAAACCAGCCCTCGTGTTACTCATATCAACAGATTGCCTAGAACAATAAGGTTTTTGGATTGTTGGAAATATAGACACTATATTGATTAAAATCCGAACAGTAATAAACATGACACGAACTACTACTAGCATGCAAAACTCTAACATACTAGTAAACAACAGCATCATCATGAGGAACTCAGTAAACATGATGAAATAATAGATCTGAACACGGTGTACGTACATCGGACGTGTAGGTGTAGCCGTGATGACAGGTGTCGACGAAGCAATGTCGACGATGCGAACGGAACGTAACAGTCGGCGCTGCAGACGACGAGCTCGCACAGCACCGGATCTTGACGGAAGACGAGCCGTGACGAAGACTTGGAGTAGTCACGCGGAGCGCTTCACAAAAACCTTATTCGCCCTCTCTTGGTGCAGGATCACAAGGACGCGGAGACCTGCCCTCCCGTTCGCTGGTGCACGTCGGCGATCGGGATGGAGCGGACTACAGCGGCGGCGCAGCAGCGAGAGGAGGCAAAAATCCCCAAATCTTCCTGCAGCTACTACACAGATGTTGCTGCCGCGGTTGGCAAGATAACTACCAGCGATCACAGCGACAAAAGCACTGCCAGCACCTCTCAGCTTCAACCATTGGCCCGCCATAAGGCCCAGTCAATACATGTGCACGACAATTGTTCCATCACTACTGTTATCCCCAGGTACATTATGTCCATGTCCGCAAGTGGAGAGGAAGTTGGTTACCGTGCTCTAAAGTGGTGCCGGGTGGAGAGATGTCCAAAATTGGTTGTAGTCTTCCATATTAACTACGATGGTAGATTCTGTTTGTTTGACGAACTGGAGACCTTTTGGGCGGCTGATCTCTTGATGGTCCGTGCTATTTGGCGTTACCATCCGTGGGTTCACGACCTAAAATCCTTTGCAAAACTACGGATTATACATCTGCACTTGTGCCCCAGGCTCAAATTTGTCCTCCCATTGTCACGGGGCAATACCCTGTCCAGCCTGGAAACCCTCCACATAGTCTGCTGCGGTGATCTCAAGCAGGTCTTCCCAGTGGAGGCAAACTTTCTAAATAGAATAGCTACTCTGCATCCAAACGGCATGCTGGAATTCCCAAAGCTCAAGAACATGTACCTGCATCATCTCTCCAGCCTGCAACAGATATGCGAGGCCAAAATGTTTGCTCCCAAGCTCGAGACTGTCCATCTCAGGGGCTGCTGGGCCTTAAGGCGCCTCCCTGCCACTGACAGCGGCCGTCGAGGTGGAGATCTTGTCGCCGTGGACTGCGAGAAGGACTGGTGGGAGAAGCTGGAGTGGGATGGCCTGGACGTCGGCCATCACCCCTCCCTCTTTGCGCCGCGCCACTCGGCGTACTACAAGAAGCGGCTGCTGAGAACCACGGTTCTCCGGTGAGCCAGCCGGCCTCACGTACTTCATTCGCTGCTCTCTCACTTGTCCAGGTACTTCCTCTCCATTTGTTTATCTGTTTCTTTTCTCGTTAGTTTTATTTCGTGTTTCCGAGCTAATCACTTGTATTACAACCCGTTCATAGGTTTCGTGGGGGGTCAAGGAGAGACGATTTCGTGTTTGCTTGCCAAGACTTCCATTGGTGTGTTTTCTCGAGAATAAATAATTGGTGCCGTCCGATGCTACTTGCATCTGCCAAATCCAGTGTGTAATGTGATTGACGCTATAAGTTGATTCTGTGTGTGTCTCTGTCGAGACAAGCGTACCATATCTGTTTGGTCTTGCTTGGATATGTACGCGCATGAGAGCTTGCAATAAGAGGGCCTGATGGGACTGTGTTGTGTGTCTATCAGCCTCTCCTAGAACCCCATATATGTTGTGGCAATGTTAATTTCAGAAAATATTCCAGACAAAGTCTGTAATCAGTTAAGTTGGCTGCATGTTGTGGTTTGATTTTACGTTTGTGTGAATTAATCATTTTTCCTTGTCTCGATAAGGTGCATGTTCATGTTCCGGAACCAAATATAGGCAGTCAACCATAAGAGTAGTTAGAAGATAGAGTAATTTAGTATTGGTTGTTGTTCTCAGCCAAACATGAGAAGGGATACCAGGTCACGAAACAGAATGTATGCAAGTTCAGTGCTGCGATGCTACACAGCGCGCGAACCAGTAGTATAAGAACAGCAGGCTCTGCTTAGCTTAGGACCAAACCACAGGAGAGCAAACCAAAATGTATGCAAGTTCGTTCAGCACTTGGGCCATTGCAACAATCATCATTCATTCCCCAACGCATGACATCTTACGACCCAACTCGCAGAAAGTGGTGTATTATCTTAGGACCAAACAGCCAATTAAATTCAGTCATCCATGTATTTGATTCGATCCAAAGAAACAAATAATAAACTCAAACGCAAAATACAACTTGTTTTATTGATTGGTGGATTACTTCTCTTAAACGTCTGTCAAAGAAAAGCACAAAAGCATTGGACTCTTTTGTGACCCTCATGTCTTGGATGCTCTGGAAAGAACAGAATGCTAGGGTGTTGGACAACAAGCCTTCTCTGCCATGGGTTCTGATAGCAACCATCACAATTCAAGCACAACTTTATTAGAAATATGCAGGTTTCTTCTCATTGGTGGGCTCCGTTCAGCGGGTGCAGCACAGCTACCCCAATAGAGGCTCATATATTGTTTTTTCTTTTTAATTTCGGTTTTGTTTCAGTTTTTCCTTTGTCTATATAATATGTGTCAATTTATATATCTTTTATTTTTCCTTTTTTCTCTTTTCTTTTGTATACATACTTTTCTTTTATTTATTATTAGTTTTTCCTTATTAATATTATTTATTTTATTTATTTTTACTATTTATATCTTTATTTTATACTTATTTGTTCATGTATATATATTTGTTCGTCATGTGTATATATCTGTTCATGATATATTAATATTTTTCCTTCACATAGAATTATTTGTTGTGTTATTTAATTAATTTGTCCGTGACGTTTGAATTATTTGTTCGCTATAGAATAACTTATTTGACTGTAATAATATTTTATTTGTTAAACGTTAAATTATTTATTCATTTTATTGACTCAATTTTTCATTTATAAAAAATAATCTATTCACGATATTGATTATTGATGTGTTTGTTATTCATGTACAATAATTTGTTGCATATGATGCCCTCATGTTCACTTTGTATATCAATTTGTTCAGGACGTTAAATTATTTGTTCACATTATGGATTAAATTGTCCGCAATATGGATGTGTTTATTCTTCATGTAAAACAATTTGTTTATGTGTGCATCTATTTGTTCACTTTGTGTACTTGTTTGTTTTTTGTGCTAAATCATTTGTCCGTTGTGTTTAATCTTTGGTTCGTAGAAAATAACCACTTGTTTGTGTCATTTGTTTGCAGTAGTAGAAAATATTCTACTTTCATAAACATGTCCATAAAAATATTATTTAAACATAGTCAAGTGGGGTCATATTTTAAATATCTTGTTGTGAGACGTACTACAACAATCAAAAATTATTTTTAATAATCGATTTTCAGTTATATAGTTTTTTTGAAACTCTTTTTGCATGCTGGTGATGCCATCTGTCACACCTGAATGCATCTCATATGTGCGTCAGGATCAAATTTACACACGTATGATAGACGTAACAAATGAATATCAATAACCATGCATAGTGAAAGAGTATTAATAACATTTATTACAAACTTAGAGTTGACATAAAAGTCATAGCGGGATAGTAAACGAGCGTTAACTAATAACGATGAACAAAAGCTCCACCTCCACGGGCAATTGACCGGGGGACTCACCTATTTTTTAGAATAATCCACCAAAATTCTCCAAGTCTGGGCATCGATGAACAAAAGCTCCACCTCCACGGGCAATTGACCGGGGGACTCACCTATTTTTCAGAATAATCCACCAAAATTCTCCAAGTCTGAGCAGCAATCCAGGTGTTGTAGATACAATATAAATAAACACAAGCATGAGTACATGCCGTACTCAGTAAAGTTTGAAAATAAATGACATGCAAAGCTTTGTAAGTGGAAGGCTAAAAGGTTAACGGCATTTAACATTTTTAGTTGGTCAAATTCTGTTAAGCAACTATTTACTAATAAATATAAGTTTGTACCAACCCACAAATTAATCATGTGAGGGTCCAGTCCGCTCTTGACCATGAGCACGGCTAATATATCAGTTTTACACTCTGCAAAGATTATACACTTTCACTACAAGTCGTGTTTACCCTCTCATTCATGAGGTTGATTGCCTCATAAAAACACCGAAGTGCG
Source organism: Echinochloa phyllopogon (assembly GCA_033239725.1). Lineage (NCBI taxonomy): Eukaryota > Viridiplantae > Streptophyta > Magnoliopsida > Poales > Poaceae > Echinochloa > Echinochloa phyllopogon. The sequence continues at coordinate 4,348,740 of BTCW01000007.1, read as the reverse complement.
TGGCTAGGGATACACTACGAAGCTTTTACAAAGAATCTTTCAGTATGGTTGGTTCCCTTGCTTGCAGGTAATTAGAAGGTACACCCCTTTCTTCCCCGCACCGCTTACACAATCCGTACCGGTAATAGGAAGTCACAACTTCTATGCTAGCACCGCCCAACTTACAGTACGACACAATAATGAAATCTTCTAATTATTCAGCTAAGACCAGAGCCATGTGATACTCATGGTTGCACTGTTTTCCTGGGTGGTTCTCCATGTTCCAATTAAAAAGAGGTCATCTTGTCAATTTATTCATCATTAAGGATAATATTAGGAACATAGAGTAGGGTTCATTTAACCATATCAGTTGAGCAAACTAAGCCTTGTCTACCATCAAAATTAATTAAATAATCCCAGCTTCAGGGTATAGTCAAAATGAAACTAGGAACTCCTTAATGGGACCCAACAATATTAATGCAAGCGAGAAACTAAATACTGTAGTTAAAATGTATGTCATTTAGGTACAAACGAGAATGATCAAGGAACACTTGCCTTCCTCAAATCCCTGCTGCTGCTCATATTCTTCACAATCTCGATCTCCAAATTTCTCCACGAACGACGCACTTCATATACGCATCACACAATTATACATGCAAATAAATAATACAATAAAATAAGAAACAATACACCAAAAAATTCTAACAAAACAAAACAGCAGTGGGTTCGAACCTATGCGAGGGGTCGCACCGGCCACTGGATCGTGATCCGGCGGTCCAGAATAGATGTGGGCGTCGGTGGGCCGGCGGTGGCGGTCCAGAACTAGTTTAGGGGGCCAAAACGAACTTAGGTCTGAGCAACTATTCTAGAGCTTACACACAAATGCAATTCAAACTTGAATGTAAATCAGATTTAAATTCTAATTTGAACTACAAGCAAACAAAACTCAATGCTACAGCATGAATTCATCAAAAACTAGTTTTGACTAAAATTATTTAATATGGTATTTAAATTGATTAAAAGGCTAGAAATTTCAATTAATCTCAAAAAAATTATTTAAGACTTAATAAATTCTATAAAATTCCAAAAATTGCTAGAAATTTATTGTGATGAAAATTAGGGTGTTACACCATCGAGCATTAAATTTATTCTACATATTCTCCCTCCACTCCTCTAACCACAATGATCGTGTTGACTAGTGAGAGTTGCATGCGATTTGTGGACCAAATTTCTATGTATGAGCTAGTTCGTAATTCTTCTAATCCCTCTATCTTTAGGCTACATGTGGGAATTTGTTGCCTCGGTGATGGGTATCTGCACCCCATAATTCTTTGCCTATGTGGCAAATTGAAAGTAAAGTAAAATTAAGTTAAAATGTATTTTTTTGTTCCAAATTGTAAGACATTTAATTTTTTTATAAGGTTAAAGTATCTTAAATTTGATCAAATTTATACAATAAAGTATATATATCTTTTGATTCTACAGTAAGTATATTTTTTAGCATATCTATTCAGTGAAATAAATTTTTATAATCATCTCTATAATTTGGGTCAAAATAAGATAATTTTAGTTTCAAAAAATATTTAAATGACTTACAATTTAAAATGGAGAAAGAAATGCTTGGATGACTAGACAGTTGCTTGGCCATAATCCACATTGTAATCTTCTTTCTTCTCTTAGGGTAAGAATATTAATGCTGTCTAATAGGCAGTCTCATTCATCTACATGTAATCTTAATATGACTTAACACACAATCCATCAATATGTTGTCGTTTTGGTTGTTATGTAGTAATACTATAGTTTAATTCGTGAATAAAAAAAATTATGAGTTATATGGCAACTAGCCTACAATGATGGAAGTGGTGTTTTCTAAATTTTAGCTCATAAGAGCATCTCCAACAGTGCATAATAAAGGCTCCTAGTAATGAATTTGGGAACCACGTGAAAAAACAAGTCTCCATCAATTGACCAAAGTTGTTCCCAATTTTTCCATGTTTCTATTTTTTGCGTGTTTCCAATATTAACTCTAGCTTGAGCTAAATTTACCCCTCTTTTGGGCACTCCCAATCCCGCAAAATAATGACGGAGGAAAAAAAACTACCCAAGTTATTGTTCACATGGGATAAAAAATCAGCCAGTGGGCAAAGTTAGGGCAGGTACATTGCTACATGTTAGCGGTCTGATAGGTCGTCTCATTCAGTGCCACATAGCATTTTTGCTGATGTGGAGGAGATAGATCGAGGTGAGAGAATAAGGTCGTTGTTTAGTGAAACAACTTCCTCATAAGCTAAATTTTATGAATAGACAACTCATCCACCATTGTATGCGTTTTCTTGCCATGCAACCAATAATATTTCTTTATTTTCCCATAAATTAAGGAATTTTATATTACTACGAAATAACTAAAACAACAATCTATTTTATAGGTTGTCTCATAGGCCGTTTCAAGATTACGTGCACTGCATGAGACCGTCTATTAGACGGCAACAATGTACTTGTCCTAGAAAAGTACCCATACTAGCTTTTTTTTATAAGCCTTCATGCAAGCTTTATTGATTGAGGATAGTTACATCATTAGCTAACAAAGGAATGATAAAACTAGGGGGATCATCGTCCCAAATAAAATTCTCTCTAGAAAACATAGCTTGCCTGGCTAACTCATGTGCCACCTGGTTTGCTTCCCTGTTCGTATGCTCGATAGTAATTTCCTGAAATCCTCCCCATACAATTTTACATTCGTCGTAAACGACAGCAGCTGAGTTCGCCGTAAATCCATCATTCCTCATAATTTCAACTACTTCCATACAGTCGGATTGAACCACAAGACGATTGCCTCCAACATGTTGGGCTAGCATCAAGCGTTCCTTTAGAGCATACGCTTCCGCCATTGGAGCATCTACCAGATGGGAGACATAGGTGCTCGTCGCTGCAATCATGGCTCCATAGCTATCCCTGATAACTGCACCTGTGCTTCCACACCCATTATTTTCATCAAAGGAAGCATCAATATTTAGCATCAGATAACCCTCCCGGGGTTTCCTCCATTCTTGGCGTATCTTCGATTCTTTTTTGGCTGCCATTTTGTAATTTTTTGCTAGGGATATAATAGATAGGCCAGATTTTGACGGGCGTTGAACATCTTCCCCATGCACTACACTACCAGAATGCTTCACATCCGCCCGCCTCCTCCGCCTCGGCCATTTTTGGACCCGGTGCTGATGGGGCTTCAGCACCGGGTCCAACGGCTAGGAGCGGGGGCGGCGCGAAGATGTGTCAGGGCGAAGACATTAGCACCAGGTTGTGGCAAGACCCGGTGCTAATGCGCCCCCTTTAGCACTGGGTGCAGCCAGCAATCGGTGCTAATGTGCCGAGGCCATTTCGCACCGGTTGCTGGCTGCACCCGGTGCTAAAGGGTGCACATTAGCACCGGGTCTTGCCACGACCCAGTGCTAATGTCTTTTGTATATAGCACCTTCTTCCTGCCCCGGCCGAGCCAACTGAACACTTAGGCACTGTGTTCATGCTGCTCGGCCGTGGGAGGGGAGGTGCTGCCCAATTTTTTTTCAAAATTTGTGAAGATTCTACTCATCTAAGCAGCACTACAAGGTACACTCTTTCATTCTCTAATGTTTTATTTAGCTTGTAATCCTTCTATGATTTAGAAATAGAGGGATTTGTGAATCAAAGTAAAGCTAGCTAGAGAGAGCTTGTGTTCTTGGAGGAGAGAGAGGAGAGAGCTTGAGTTCATGGTGGAGAGAGTGTTCATGTTGTGTTTTAAATGGAGAGAGAAGGCAAGCTAGTTAGTATTTTGTTTTGTATGACTTGTGAATAGTTATAAGGCTTATGTATTTTATTTATTAGAGAGGTTTATTTATTAAAAGTTGGAATAGTTATTTATTAATTTAATGAAATATATATTATTAGTTATTTATTAAAAGGTAGAATAGTTATTAATTTATTTAACGGAAGGTATATTTATTTATTTAATGAATATAGTAATGTAGTTTTAGAAATTTATTTATATAATGGAATATATATTATAATTTGTATTTATTTATATATTAAATTTTTTTATCTTTAAATTGTATTGTATATTTGTTATTGGTTAATAATGCAGATGAATAGACAATGGATGTACGGGGACCCCCACGCTCAGGCGTTCCGTGATGGCCTTAGGACGTTTCTCGATGCCGCCGAGGCTAACAGGACGCCATCCGGTTTCATGTTCTGCCCATGCACCCATTGTAAAAATATACAATCGTACAAACAAAGAGGTTGTCTTCAGGTGCATTTGATGAGGCACGGTTTCATGAGGAATTATTCTGTTGGATGAAGCACGGTGAAAGGGGAATTCTAATTTATGAAGATGAAGAAGACGAGGCCGATGACGACATTCCGTTATTGGCTCAATACTACGGTTCCTTTGCATATGCTGCAATGGGTGATGCCGATGAGGAAGATGTTGCTCGGGAAGGCGATGCTCAGGAAGATGTTGCTCAGGAAAATGAACCTACTGATGGACTCGGGCAAATGTTGCGTGATGCCGAGAAAGACTGCAGCAATGATAAGGAACTGAAAAAGATACAGCGCATGTTGCAGGACCACAAGACTGACCTGTACCCAGATTGCAAAGAGGGGCTAAAGAAGTTGGGTAGCACACTTGAACTTCTAAGAAAAAAATCCTTGCGAAGGTGATGTGGTATTTCCCTCTGATACCCCGTCTGAAGCGTTTGTTCAGGAACAAAGACCATGCCAAACTGATGCGCTGGCACAAAGAAGAACGTAAGCAGGATGGCATCTTGAGACACCCCGCCGATGGATCCCAGTGGAGGAACATCGACAGAGCATTCCCAGAGTTTGATGCTGATGCGAGGAATGTTAGGCTTGGTTTAAGTACCGATGGCATGAACCCTTTTGGTGAAATGAGCAGTAGTCATAGCACTTGGCCCGTGACTGTTTGTATCTACAACCTACCCCCTGGCTCTGCATGAAGCGGAAGTTCATTATGATGCCATTGCTCATCGAAGGCCCAAAGCAACCTGGCAACGACATTGATGTGTACCTAAGACCATTGGTTGACGAACTTTTGCAGCTGTGGAAGAATGAAGGTGTTAGCATGTGGGATGAAGACAAGCAGGAGTAGTTTAACCTATCAGGACAATCAAACAAAGGATATAAAGCATGCACTCACTGTTTAGAGGAAACCGAAAGCATGTATTTGAAACATTGTCGTAAAGTTGTGTACATGGGTCACCGTCGATTCCTTCCGGCGAAGCATGAGCTATGAAAGAAATGTGCGCATTTTGGCGAGAATGCTGACCGCCGTACAAAGCCGAGACACCGGAGTGGAGAAGAGCTATTTGATATGGTGAAGGACCTACACGTGGTGTTTGGCAAGGGAGACAGAAGCCAGGCTGCTCCGACGGGCGAGGATGGTCGTGCCGCGATGTGGAAGAAGAAGTCTATCTTTTGGGAGCTACCTTATTGACAACGTTTAGAGGTCCGTAACGCGATTGATGTGATGCATCTGACGAAGAATCTTTGCGTGAACTTGATAAGCTTCCTGGGTACTTATGGGAAGCCAAAAGATACACTGGAAGCACGTCAGGAGCTGAAACGATTGAAGGAATGGACTGATCTACATCTAGAAAAGAGAGACAAAGGATAACAGTACTTGCGTCCTGCCAGCTTCACTCTCAGCAAAGAAGAGAAGGCAAGCATGTTTGAATGCTTGAACAGTATCAAGGTTCCGTCTGGCTACTCCTCCAATATTAAGGGAATAATAAATATGATAGAGAAGAAGTTCACAAACCTGAAGTCTCACGACTGTGTCACACCCGGTTTTACACAGAAACCCGAATGCTACTATATGTGTGCCCAGGAAGTCCACAGAACACATATAGTTAACAAATATGATAAACAGAGTACATATGCTCGAATAAACTGGTTTTACATCAAAGTTTGACTCAAATAACTAAATAAAACAGCTGAAGTCTCTTTATTAACTCTCTCTAAACGAAGACGAAGCCGATCACCATAACCGATAACCCACAGGGACACCGACTGGTTGAGCACAGCTAGTAGAATGGCAGATCTTCAGGAAATTCAACAGCAGCAGTACCATCAAATCCATCTGTTACCCATCCGGGATTTTGTTGAATAGCAAGTGTAAGTAAATGTCTTACTTAGCAAATACAACACGGATAATGAAGGCTTAAAAGAAAGGCTTGACACGGCTGTACTGCATTAGCGATTTTAGTTGATTCATTTTATCATAAATTGGATTTACTACAAATAAATGAATCCCAGTTGTAACCCAATTAATATAGTAGAAGTGATCATTAAACAATAATAAACATCAACTTCTAATCAAAAAGGATCCAGGCCGCTCGTGACCCTGAGCAAGGCTATCATGATAGATTATACACTCTGAAGAGGTTTCGCCCTTTACCCACCAGTCGCGTAAAAGTTCAAAGGAACTTTGCACCCAACCACGCACATCAACACTTCCGAGGTGTGACTGCATAGGGACGCTACGAGGCTTTCCACAAGACACCCTAACATAACAGTAGCCGTTATGGTACAACCTAGGCAGCATGACCCAAGGCACCGAGATTGAGTGACGCCCATGTCGCAACACGAGGGGGTCAATGGCGTCCAAGCGCGGTAGTGAAAACAACAACAAAATAAATAGCGCAATGTGTGGAACCCCCGCCATACGGTGGCTCCCTGCACGGGACTGTGCCTCACGGGGACATAGCCAACGGATACTCCGTCCTCCGTGGATCAAACCATACTCTCACCCATGCTTCTCATAATGTCGTCGGCCCGTCGGTAACTACTGTCAAGCTAGAGCCGTACATGTTACTTGTCCAAGACCAGAGCCATTATAGTTCCAGCGGTGGCGACATGTTCCTGGGTTGCCGCTTTAAGAACCTGTCCTTACGGAGAGACACTAGGGCCAAGCACGAAGCATACGCCCTAGCTCCCTGATCCATGTTGCTAAAAAGCAAGTTTTACCATTAACATTGAAGTGAACCATTAAGTCATGATTAACAGTTTAAGCAAAGGTGACAGTAGCTGCGCCTAGTAGAGTTCTACCCAAATGCAATAACCCAAGGTAATCAAGGTATAGGATAAACAGACTAGGTACAACCTTAAAAGGATAACAATTTAGACACATGCATATGCAGTAAATAATGTAAGAGGTGTGTTTAGGTAGCAAGGATTGTCCGAGCTATACTTGCCTTCCTCAAACTGTTGCTGCTGCTGCTACTGCTGCTGCTGCTCCTGCTGGTCCTGCTCCTCGTAACCCTCGAACTCAAACGCGTACGGCTCACCGACTAGACTCATACATCAACACACAAGCATCCACACAAGCCAGTACATGCAAACAATATTAATCTATTAGAACAGTACACCAAACAGTAGCAACAGAAGCAAAGAAGGTCGAAAAACTAATCTACGCTTCGCTACGAACACGTGAGCACGAAAATCACTCAAATCGGAGCTAAATCGAGAAAGATATGGCTTTTCTAAGGTTCAGGGGCTTGCTGGCAAAGTTTTAAAAGTTCCAGTGGCTTATTTGCAAAAACTCAGGGGCTAAAACATAATTTTATAATAAAACAGGAGGGCTAAAGCATAAAATAACTTAAACAGGACCTCATGTGCTATTTTTAAATAAGGCAGGGGGTTTTCTGTAAAAATCAGGATATAATTCTAATTATTTTTTATTAGATCTGGACCGCGGGTTGATTTTGAAAAAGGTCAGGGGCTCTTTTGCAAAACGGGCACGGCTGACTCGGGTTGACCGGTTTTGACCCGGGTTTGACTCGGCCTTGGTTCAATCTGGGCCGTCGGATCTGGTTTGGACGGCGGGGAATAGATCCAGGGGAGGGCGAAGTCGGCGGCGGCGCTGAGCGGCGGCGGTGACGCTTCGCCGGCGACGCTCGGGAACGAGCTAGGGGGCTCGGTTTGGGGCGGGAGGTGGCGCTACGGGTTCGGGGCGACGCGACGAGTTCGGCAGAGGGGTTCACGACGGTGGCGGTGCTCGGGTGACGGCGGCGGGCATGCGACAGAGGGGGAGAGAGAGCAAGGAGGGGCTCAGGAGCATGCGTACCTCCTAGCGAAGGTCCTGGGGCTGCTCGCCTGGGCGGAACGACGGCGGGCGGCGAGATCGACGACGGCGGCTTGGAAATGGCGGCGGCGTTGCGAGCTCGACTAGGGTTGGGATTAGGGGCAGGTGGTCGGGCTTCGGGGGCGGCGCGGCTACGGCCTTTATGGAGCGGCCGAGGGGAAGAATCCCGGTGGTCCTAGGCGGGCGCGCCGTGGCCGTGCCGGACTCCGTGGTCGGGGCCGAGACGGACTCCGTCGGAAGGTAGGGGACGGAGCTGTCGAGTGGGACCCACGCGTCAGTGACGAGGCGGCGGGGCTGCGGTGGCCTGGCAGCTGGGCCGCGAGGTGGGCCGAGCGGGGAAGCGTGGGCTGCTGCGGGAGCGTGAGGCAGGCCGGCGGGGACTGGGCCGTGAGGTGGGCCGAGCGGGGAAAGGAGCGGGCGGGCTGGAGCGCGCGGGTGGCGAGCTGGACTGGGCCGCCGAAAAGGAGGAGGAGGCTGGGCCGGGCTGGAGAAGAGAAGGAGGAGCAAAATCGGCCGGGGAAAAAGTCCAGGGAGGAAAATCAAACTCGGGCTACTACAACTTTTCTAGGGCTCTAAACTAAACGATTCAAATTCGAATTTAAACAGAATTTAAATTCCAATTGAACCGCACACAAACAAAACACAATGCAGACAGCATGAATGCAACAAAAATGTTTCTAACCTTATATTTAATTTTATTTTCTCAAAAATAATTTATTTTCCTTAGATAAATATGAGCATTAAATTAAATATAAGCAAATTTAATTACTAAATTTTAAAATAGGCATTTTTAGGGTGTTACAGACTGCCATGTGTTGATCACATAGCTGCTTCCCGTCATACTCAGGGGTGTGCTACCAGTTAACGTGCGGAAAGCCATTGTGAAGCTATGTGCATTCCTCAATGCAATTTCTCAGAAGGTGATCAATCCATACCATTTAGATCAGCTACAGAACGACGTGGTGCAATGTCTTGTCAGCTTTGAGATGATATTTCCACCATCCTTCTTCAATATCATGACACATCTATTGGTTCACCTCGTCAAAGAGATTCATATATTGGGCCCAGTATTTCTACACAACATGTTCCCATTTGAGAGGTTCTTCGCTGTCCTAAAGAAGTATGTCCATAATCGTTCTCGTCTAGAAGGATGCATTGCTAAGGGATACGAAACAGAAGAGGTCATTGAATTCTGTGTTGACTTTGTCGACGATCTTATGCCGATTGGTGTGCCCGAATCCCATCACGAGGGGAGACTTGGTGGAAAGGGCACACTAGGGAGAAGATCGATGGTGATCAAGGACGTTGAGATATTTCGTAAAGCGCACCTCACAGTTTTGCAACAATCAACCTTATTTGCTCCATACATCGAGGAGCACATGCAGATTCTCAGGGACGAAAACTCAACAAAGTCGGCGGCCTTCATTCACCGTTTGCACAATAGTACTTTCGCCTCTTGGTTGCGAAGACGTCTTATGGGTGTCGAGGGCATTGATGCACAGCTAGCTTTTGTAGCTAGGGATCCATCGAGCACGATCTTGACATTCCAAGGATACGACATCAATGGGTATACATTTTACACAAGAGCCCAGGACAAGAAAAGCACCAACCAAAACAGTGGTGTCCGGATCGATGCGACAGACACCAATGGCAATACAAACTCATACTATGGAATCATAGAGAAGATATGGGAACTAGAGTACGGACCTTTGAAGATCCCACTATTCAAGTGCCAATGAGTGAAGCTCACTGGAGGAGGTGTTAAAGTTGAAGCGGACTATGGAATGACGTTAGTGGACCTAAACAAGATTGGCTTTCTAGATGAACCGTTCGTCCTGGCCAAAGGTGTCACACAAGTTTTTTATGTGAAGGACATGGCTAGCAGACCGAAGAAAGGGGCGGATAAGAAAGGTGGGGGTAAGCAATTGGACCCATCACAAGACGAGCCAAAGCGTCATATAGTTCTTCCTGGAAAGAGAAAAATCGTAGGAGTTGAGGACAAGACGGATGAAGATTATGATATGCTCGATGGCCGGCCTCCATTCCTAGTGGCTGATGACGCAAGCATCCTGTTAGCGGCGGAGGATACACCGTATCTACGGCGTGATCACAATCAAGGAACATTTGTAAAGAGGAAGTTTATTAGTGTCCGAGTAAACGATGATGCCATGTAATTTAATTGCACTATGTTCCACACAATTTTTAATGACTATATTTGCATTTATGTTCCCCCTATGTTCTAACATTTTCTATTGATTTATAAGATTGTTTTTATTAATTCTAGCATTTGATATTGATTTTCTAGTAATTTATTAGATTTTCTAGTAATTTATAAGATTTTCTAGTATTTTATAAGATTTTCTAGTAATTTATAAGATTTTCTAGTAATTTATAAGATTTTCTAGTAATTTATAAGATTTTCTATTAATTTATAAGATTTTCTAGCATTTTATATTGATTTTCTAGTAATTTATAAGATTTTCTAGTAATTTATAAGATTTTCTAGTAATTTATAAGATTTTCTATTAATTTATAAGATTTTCTAGCATTTTATATTGATTTTCTAGTAATTTATAAGATTTTCTTATTTAATATATATTTTTAATAGGTATTAATAACTGAATTAAAACAAGTATTAATAACTATATATTAAAAACTATATTTACAAGATGCCCAAATAGTAGCCCCCGGTGGTAAAGGCCGGTTTGGAAACTGGCGCCAGACGAAAATTTGGGGCCTTTAGCACCGGGTTGATTTAAAATCCGGTGCTAAAAGCCCCCAATTTTCGTGCGGCGCCAGTTACGGCTTTTAGCACCGGGTGGTGGGAAGACCCGGTGCTAAAGGGGGGGCTTTAGCACCGGGTGCTGTATATATAGACCCGGTGCTAAAGGCCCTTTAGCACCGGGTCTTGCTGCACCCGGTGCTAAAGGCCCCCACCAATTTTCGTTTGGCGCCAGTTACGGCCTTTAGCATCTGGTGTAGAAGTCCCGGTGCTAAAGGGCCTTTAGCACCGGTGCTAAAGGGCCTTTAGCACCGGGTGGTGGGAAGACCCGGTGCTAAAGGGGGGGGCCTTTAGCACCGGGTGCTGTAGAGACCCGGTGCTAAAGGGCCTTTAGCACCAGGTCGTGGCTGCACCAGGTGCTAAAGACGGGGGACCTATATAGGCCGGGGACTTCTCTCCCCTCCCTCACTTCGCCCTCATTTCACAGATCCAAACCGCCGTCTCGTCTCCTCAGCCGCCGCCGCCCGTCGTCCCCGCCGCCCGGCCGTGGTCCCCGCGCCCACGCCGTGGTCACCCGTGGTCCCCGCCGCCGTAGTCGTCCCCGCGCCCGTGGTCCCCGCGGCCACGCTACCGCCGCCCGTCGTCCCCGCCGCCGTCGTCGTCCCCGCGCTCGTCGTCCCCGCGCCCACGCCTCCGCCACCTGTGGTCCCCGCGCCCACGCCGCCGCCGCCCGTCGTCCCCGCGCCGGCGCCCCTCGTCCCATCGCCGCCCGTCGTCCCCGCGCCGGCGCCGCTCCTCGTCCCCTCGCCGCCGCCGACGCTCGTCCCCGCGCCGCCGTCGCCCGCCGCCCGTCACGGTGAGCCCTCTGTGAAGCCGGCCTTCGTGCCGTGCGTGCATGTTTGTGAGCCGGCCTTCGTGCCGTGTGTACGTGTTTGTGTGTGCAGGTACCCGTTGCATGGTCGAGCACATTTGCTTAGCGAACGTGTTCGGCCATGCGCATTTGGTTAGCGAACGCGTTCGCTAACCCATACATTGGAAATGCATTGTATTGAAATATTAGAAATATATATGCTTCATATGTATTGAAAATATTAGAAAATATTAGAAATTTATTTTATTGGAAATGCTTTGTATTGGATATATTAGAAATATATATGCTTTATATGTATTGGAAATTTATTTTATTGAAATGCATTGTATTGAAATATTTACACTTCAATGTATATTGGAAATTTTATATCGGAAATTCTATGCTTCATTTAAATGTATATATGCTTCATTTAAATGTATATTGGAAATTTTATATCGGAAATTATATGCTTCATTTAAATGTATATTGGAAATGTTATATGTTTGTATAATGTATACAATCGAAAATGTTTATTATCGGAAATTCTATCGCGTACCCGAACCCACCGCGCACCCGAACCCCTTAGGGAATCCGTTTTTCGCGCACCGACCCCCTTAGCGAACCCGTTCGCGTCACGCACCCGAACCCTTAACAAACCACTTCGCGTCGCGTACCCGAACCCTTAGCGAATCAATTCACACCGCGCACCCGAACCCCTTGGCGAATCTGTTTTTCACGCACCGACCCCCTTAGCGAAAATGTTTGAAATATTGGGAATATGTATGCTTTGTATATATTTTTTATCAATTATTTTTAATTCTATAGATGGCGGACAACAACAACCCCGTCCCACCCATGCAAGAGGACAACAACAGCCCTGTCCCACCCATGCAAGAGGACAACGACACGTTCTTTGTGAATCAACTTTTTAATATTGTAACCCAACAATTGTCTATGGATGATGTGTTGGGGATCATTGGAAGGGACGACAATATCCAGGGCGACAATGTTGCAAGGGCCGAAAATGTTGAAGGGGCCGCCAATGTCTAGGGCGAACGTGTCCAGGGCAGCACTATTGAAGGGGCTGGTAACGAGCCCTCGTCTAGTCAGGTGTGTATATAGATAACATAAATTTGTACTGTACATGTCAATTATGTATACCATCTCTATATCATCTCGTATATATGTAATTTGTGTAGGCCGCCTCTGCTTTTGTGAACCCTGGCCCACTTAGATCTCCACAAAAATGTTGTTTATCAGATGTCCACAAAATTGGTCATAAAAATCAGAAACACAAATACATATGCAAAAATCTTTTTTTTGGGCGCATGCGAAAAGCCGAAACTACTCTGGGTTTGGTTTTTCCAGGGTGGTTCCAGTCTACCTTGTTTGTTGCAGCTAGTTGGGACTCAGACATGGCGTGCATACTATGTCGAACCTTTCTTAATTATTATTATCTTAGTACCATCTGTCGGTTCGGATCCACCTTAATCGTTTACCTTCTTTTCTTTATGATTGCCCGCACATGGTTTTTCTGTAGAACCTAATTTGTTACTAAATGACTGAAACTGACTCTTCTTTCTCTTCTATCTCAGGAAATATTTCCAATGTCTTGCAATTGCTGTACGATTCCTACCAGTGTTGGAGTTTGTGCAAATGCAAAATTACCGAATGGCTCTTCAATGCTCATAGAACATTAGAACAACTTGGTTGGACAAGGGAACCATGGGACTATGATGCAGCATAACTCTTCTGATGGTTGGCTTTTTACAAGCCAGCAGAAGAATGAAATACCTGTTGGTCCTGGCTATCAAGCACAGGTGCCACAATGGACTGGTGAGGTGCCTGGAAATTACAACGATCCAGAAACTCTGAAATGGTTTGGAACAAAGGTCTGGCCTCAGGAAAATGAGAACTGTAGAACATTATTTTGTGGTGACCCTATCGGCAAAGGCAGAGAAGTTTATTGTGGTTGCAATCATCCAGCGTCAGTGGAATGTGTTAGATTTCATGTAGCAGAACGAAGACTTAAGTTGAAACGTGAACTTGGTGTGGAATTCTATGCGTGGGGATTTGATCGTATGGGGGAGGAGATTGCACTTTCTTGGACAGATGAAGAGGAGGCAAGTTTCAAGGCTCTAGCACAACGTAGTGCTCCATCTTTGGGCAGGAACTTCTGGAACCGTCTCCACTTATATTTTATGAAGCCAGCTGAGGTCTAGTGTTAATTCACTTTCCTCCTTGCTGGAAGACCGAGCAGATGATTTTCCTCTCAGTGATTTAGTTACATTATTGACAGTTCAAATGAGTCGCTAGAAGTCAAGCATTAGAACAATCACTTACTACAGCAGTAGACGGATTGGAACCTGATCCAGGGTCAAATTTGAAACCCAAGTTCTTACAGGGAAATCAGGTGATACTGGTCATTGAGCACTTACATGGATGCATATCCAGAAGTGAGAGATGCAATGATTTGACAGTGTTACCGTTAATGCTTCCTTGAAGGCATCATGTCTATATGTTCTTTTATTAGATTTTCCCCCTTTCTGAATCATTAAATGATTCCGTATCCAGTAAAGTTTAGTTGTCAGTAGCATGCCTCTAGGCTCCTTTGTTGTATTTCTCCTAAAATAGATGGAGCAGAGAGCGTATATGTAGTGGTTAGTGTTCTGAAAGTGGTGCTGTTGCTCGTTGTAGACTATGCTTGTCATTGACAAACTATGAAGTCTTCTTTTTCAACCTATGGAATGGTAGGCTAACCATCTGATCTTTGTAATTTTCCTTTATGTGAATCTTTGATCACACACACACTAGTCAAATGGTCTATGTTAGCGCAGAAGACAACAAAAGGTCTACCATGTGTCCCGAAGACAACCTCCATGTGTGTATTTTAAGTAAGCTGTAAAAGTTGTCAAATGCTCCATCCGTTTTAAATTGTAGTTCATTTTGGCTTTTTTGGATTCATATATTTTGATATACATCTAGATATAGGCTTATGTTTAAAGGCATGGTAAAAAGTTTTAATTAGAAATGCCAAAACGATCTGTTGGTGGAAGTAGTATTATTGCTGCAATAGATGACTTGCTTACCGTATGTCCCAATATTTATTTCATGGTTATTGAAAAGTTGCTTTTGTAGTTCCCTAATAATCCCAACACAATCTAACTACCTTAGTGTGAGAGCTCCATCCATCTTTATTTGGGCATATTTTTTCGCCATGCCGTCGTCGGCCGGCCGCCGCCTCAGTCGCGTTTCCTCCGTTGAGAAGCCCCTAGGTGGACTCGGTTTGTCCCCAGCTCGCTCCCCGACTGAACCCCATCCCAATCTGACGCCTATAGAGCGTTATCGTTGCCCCATCGCCTAGATCCAATCTGGATCGTTGGATACTGCCCGCATCCGCCCGCGCCGTAGTCAAACCTGGCACATACTGTCACCCGAGCCGTTTTTGCTAAAGAGCACCCGGGTTTTCCTAAAATCAACCTGCCGTCCAGCACTTTTGAAAAGTAATTACAAATAGGCCCCTATTTTTCGAAAAGGACCCTGATCTTTTGTAAAATCGCACCCCGAAGCCCAACCCCTATATTTTACTTGTAAACCCTCCTGTTTTCTATAAAATTACGTTTAGGTTCCGGATTTTGCTAAAATGAGCCCCTGAAACCTTAGAAAAGCCATATATTTTCCATCCTACTACCTCCGTCCCTAAATGTAGGTCGTCGTTGGTGTCCGTGCCACAACTTAGTTTCGATTTGTAGAAAATATGTGCAACATTTTAATCTCCAAATAAATTTATTAAAAAACTAGATGCAAATATCTATCTAATAATATTTATTATGTACCATAAATATTAATATATATTTTTACATATTCGCTCAAAGTTGTTTCTCGTAAAGCGGAAACGAGTTACATTTAGGGACAGAGGGAGTATCTCCCATTAGAGTGATTTTTGCGCTCATGTGTTCGTAGCGAAGCGTAGAATAGTTTTATAGCCTCCTTTTGCTCTTTTGCTATTGTTTGGTGTACTGTTCTAATCGAGTAAACTTGTTTGCATGTACTGGCTTGTGTGGATGCTTGTGTGGTGATTCATGAGTCCAGTCGGTGAGCCATTTGATTTGGATTCGACCAGGGCTTCAAAGAGCAAGAGCAGCAGCCGCAGGAGCAGCAGCACTTTGAGGAAGGCAAGTATAGCACGAACAATCCTTGCTACCTAAACACACCTTTAATTATTTATTTCATATGCATATGTCTAAATTGTTGTACCTTTAATGTTGTACCTAGCTTTGTTTATCCTTTCCATTGATACCCCGGGTTTATGGTAGAACTTTGCTAGGCGCAACTACTGTCACCATTGCTTAACTGGTAAACTTGACTTAATGGTTTACTTCAATATCGATGATAAAACTTGCTTTTTAGCAACATGGTTCAGGGAGTTAGATCATGCGCTTCGTGCTTTGTTCTAGTGTCTCTCCATAAGGCCCTGTTCTTAAAGAGGCAAACCAGGAGCCTGTCACCACCGCTGGAACTATTATGGCTCTGGTCGTGGACAAGTAGCTTGTACGTCTCTAGCTTGCTAGTGGTTACCGACGGACCAAGTGGCGCTCTGTGGGGAACAAGGTGTTACGCGTGGTTTTGATTCACTGAGGACGGTAGACCCATCGACTATGTCTCGTTAGACACAATCCCGTGTTGGGAGTCTCTGCGATGGAGAACTCCACATGTTGCGCCTTGCTTGGCATGCGTTGCCCGCGCTTCGGACGCCATTGACCCCCTCATTGATGCGACTCTAAGCGTCGGTCAATCTCGGTGCCTTGGGCCATGCCACCTTGTTGTAGCTAAGCGGCCACCGTCTTGTGAAAAGCTTTGTAGCGTCCCTATGCAGTCACACCAAGGAAGTGTTGATGTGCGTGGTTGGGTGCAATGTTTTTTTGAACTTTTTACACGACCGGTGGGTAAAGGGCGAAACCTCTGCAAAGTGTACATCTATCACGAGCGGCCTAGATCCTTTTTTATTAGAAGTTGATGTTTAAGTGCTTAATTTCACTTATACCTTATTACTTGGGTTGCAACTGGGTTTCATTTAATTGTAGTAACTTGGATCACGATAAAATGAATCAATTAAAAGTGCTAATGGAGTTCAACCGTGTCAAGCCTTTCTTTTAAGCCTTCATATACCCGTGTTATACTTGCTAAGTAAAAGATTTACTTAAGCTTGTCATTTATTCAATAAAATCCCGGATGGGTAACAGATGAGTCAGTGAATGAGTCTGTTGCTTCTGAGTTTCCGGAGAATCACTCGTAATACTAAGTTGTGGTCAACCAGTCAGAGTCCCTGTGGACTGCGGCTCCGCTTAGTTGAGAATAATAATTAGACTCCGCTGTTTTATTTATTTATTTTTGATAAACTGTGATGTAAAACTATTTTATTCGAGCATATGTACTCTGATTTCCATATTTGTAATTTGTATGTGTTCCGTGGATATCCTGGGCACACATATGACATCATTTGGGTTTTTGTGTAAACCTGGGTGTGACAGGCTTCTTCTCTTTGATCATGCTCATTCTTGGGAGGTGTGTAAGGAGAGAAATTCCAGAATTCCATTTTTGAAAAGAAAAGAAATTCTAAAAAAAATTATTGGAAGGAGTTGCCATGCAAAAGAGTCTTGGCCATGATACAAGATGAAACTGCAAACTGGATGAAGACCGGAGCAAAATACCTCTCAACACTGTTCGCACGGTTCTCATTAGCACTTCCTCTACATCTTTTCGACCGATCTTGTAATTAGCCTTTCTTAGTAAATGGTTTGGTTTGTACTCAACCTGAGTTCTCCTTTTTAATATAATTGGTATATAATATAACCTAGTCAATCCATAGTATTAGGGATGAAAACAGATCGAACAGGGACGGATACCGCCGGATACGAATACAGATAGTTTTTTTTCTCAGATTCGGATCAGATACGAATAGTATCAACTTGTGACGGATAATATAGGAATGGATATCGACATTCTAAATATCCAACTTGTACATATCCGTACCATTTTTACTCTTACATCGTATCTTGGTGTTGTTTCTTCTTAGGAACCGCGAGCCAATCAATTATTGCACAAGGTGTGTATATGACAATGGGCTCAAGCCACCTACACGGTTTTCTAGTTTTAGTTTTAAGCCTGCTCGAACATACATCTTTCAATCTCTCTCTCTCCCTTAACTGTAGTATACCATAGCACTAAAAATTTGTATGTGAAACTCATTTAGTATCTATGATACAATACACTCGAATTAGCTTGTGTTGTCTTTTGTTAGAAACACTCACTTCTTAAATACAACATGAAAATGTTAATCGACGGCGATGCAGCGCGCAGGTGACCCTTGTACGGCTGGTAGCATGGTCAGTGTCCCTCTCCGGTGTGTGCACGAGCGGCATTATGCGGATGGCGCCCCCAATGGCAGCAGGCGACGCGCAGTACATAGATGAATAAGTCGTCATTATTATCATTAGATTTTTAGTATTACTTTAACTCAGAATATTTTGCGTGTCTATTTTAACGATAGTCATTTCTTACTTCACTCCCCTTTGTGCATATATATTTCTGTACAAGCATCTAAAAGTTCGCATGCACCAGGAATCATTCTGCAATGGTGAAAGAAACTAGTGTTTCAGAAAAGTGGACAATGCTGGTATTATTATTCAACAAAAAAGATTTATCTTTTTCTGTGAATCTCAATAAAAAATATTTCAATACAATAGACACTAACATTCCAAAAAAAAGACAGTTCTAGAGACTTTGACTATTACTGTCTTAAATTATTGAGAATAAGCTAATTAACAAAAAGCTAACATTCTACGATGATGGCTTCCTGATTACCGACAAAAACGGCAGTAACACCAGCCCTTGATCCCTCCTTTCATGCACTTGTGTTCCATAACTTTAGCTACAAGTAATTTTGCCTCCGTCCAGCACTCGGCCTTGCACATCCATCCTTTACAGAATGGCATCATAGGAGATGTATAGCCGCGCGCACTCTGCAAAGAAAATCATAAGAACATGCACACAAATCCACTGTCACTAATGTACATTCGCATGTGTCGTTGTTGATCGCAAGGAAAGTTCTTTCTACTAAAACAATGTACAGTACTTTAAGTTTGTTCGGGGAGAAGGATCAGAAGAATCTTTCTGAAACAAAAAGAAAAGCAGAAGACACTGAATATACAAACCAGTGATTCAAATTTATATATCTTCGCCATGGAACTAATAAACTAGAACATAATGGAAAAGATATACTAGCTAGCTAGGAGCACCAACCGGCTAAAGCATGGTCTGCGTATAGCACGAGCACGAGAACTAGGCAGCAGAGAATTGCACTCTTCGAATTCATTTTGTTTGGTATGGAAAGATCTACTGCACAATGGATCAGTGGCCATTTGTTAGAGACGAGAGAAATTTTTCATAAGCAGTTACTGCCGTTTCCATATCCCAACAAAGCAGCACAATGCAAGATCTACTGCACATTGCTACGTGCATATCTCTGCACTCTACCCGTGGCTGAAATCCAGTGGCTTTGTTGGACTGGATGCATGCAATCATCTTTTACTCTCCCTATGTGCATGGTTTTGACTGAAGTGGAGATCCGAATGGAGAGATTTTACCTAGTCCGACTACCCAGAGCGCTGAGTCTTATCTCGAATTATCCGTGGACAACCTGGGGATAGAAATGGTCGTGAGTCTTATAACTGTTTGAGTACAATCTGCTGTTTTGTAAAACCATCAACAGAACGGAAAACTGTTCAGTATATATGGTTCGGTTACAAGCTTTAAACTGCTGTTAATAAATATTTGGTTTGACTATTTTTCCTTTTCCAATACTTTTGCAAACACGCTTAAAATACTTTTGGTGACAAATCTATCGCTGTGGCACATGTCAAGAGAATGTACTGACAAAATTCTGGATTGGCCTGGATTACAACCATGAGAAACCATATCTCAATTTTTCTTAGGCAAATCCGACTATTTGTTAGTCCGCTTCACCACTTCCATATGTGCTATCAGTCAGTAGGATGGAGCGTTGAAGATCTGAAGTACCGTTCCATACCAAACGCCCAAACCAGTCATCGACACTAGACAGCATTGTTAAACTTTATTTGGAGTTATATGAACGATTCACGAAGCGACCTTTGCATAGCTGGACATCATTTTTATTCTTTCTCCATTCCCAAGCAAAGAGCTATTCTTTTCTGAAAGGTACCTAACGTCCAAAGCTGGTTATCCTCAAGCTCGCTTCATCACTGGCAACCAAGCTATCAACGGACGACGGCTAATGCTCTTCACTTCTCCCTTGCCGCACCACATTTTCTCCGGATGCAAGATTCCGGGGTTATCACAAAACACAACAAAGAATACTACCTTGCAGCTCCGAGAGGTATGAACATTAGTCTGAATTCTGCATGTTTATTATCAATTGTTAGAAGCACCATTTTGCTAAACTCTCATGAATAGGCTATACGGATTTACATGTGTATTCTTGTATGGGCTAGAACTTGTATTCGGTGTTGGTGGAGATTCATCTGGAGGTACAGAGATGGGTTAAATTTCTGGAGCTTTATGTGTTAATTTCGGAGCCCTTATTATACAGACAAATTCACCATGCCTCGACTTGAGGTACCTCCTTTTCCACTCGATGTCTGTAAAACACTTAAATGTATGAGCCAACAATGCTATGCTATACTCATACAAATTAGGAACACCCATTATCAATTTTCATGTTTTTTTGCGGGTATCAATTTTCATGTTAATCGGGAGGAAATTCCCATCAACATGGCTGCTCATGGAGTTTAAGATCCTTTGACATGGTAGTTGAAATCAAGAAGTCTTGTACCCTTTCCTCAAAAAAAAAGTCTTGTACACTTATTTTTATCATCATCGGCGCAATAATTGGTGATGCTCAGTGGATGATGGATACCCACACTATGGAAACAAAAATGGTCTTACCAAACGCTTTGCAAGGAAAAATAGTACTATTCTGTCTTTTGTGTTTCTCTACTCTGCTCGGCTATTCAGACTTCTACATAATTCTATAGTAATCCTCCATCACAAATTACAATTCATTTTGGTTTCTCTAAATACATAAATTTTATTATGTATCTAGCCATAGCATGCATATATCTAGGTGCATAATTTTTGTAATTTGGGACATATACATACTATTTATATTTTGGAGATGATCTGTTTTGACCAAATGCATATAGACGACCCATCAATTCGACCTAGGGTTTTTGCCTCCTCTTGCTCGCTGCGAGGAGCCAGAATTCGGCAGACCATTCACGCAGACGTCGTGCGCCCGCGCCCTTCGCCCCACCCCCCGGCCCGGCGAGGCGAGCGCGCGTGTGGAGCTTCCCTTCTCTCCCCACACACATAGCTTGGAGGAGTGGAGGCAACTTCCATATTTAAGTTGGCCATCCCTCCTCTCAACTAGCAATGTGGGACTAAAGGTTGCACCATTGCACCACTCATCATGCACACATGGGCCTTTGAGATTTATCTAGGAATTTAGGAATTTCTACATGGGCCAAATGGGCCTAAATTCCATCAATCCCCCACCAGATCTCAAATACCCATCAGAGATTTTGCCTGTCTCTCACTACCGTTTATATACCAGTGTTTCAGCAAGGACTGTTAAGTTGAACTCTCGCCTAGAGCTTCAAGCTACACTCATCCACAACTTGACAATGGACTAGGCCTTGAATTGCAAGTTTTGTGCGAACAAGTTTCACTCAAAGTCAGAACCAGTACGTGGCTGCCAGTAGCCTACCCCGCGGGTGGAGCATATACGTCGTACTCCCTGGTCTCTTCATAAGCTTACTAGAGATCACCCAAATCTCATAGACTGCGACGTTATACAGTCAGGCTCATATAGGTGTGTTCTTTCAAGAATGCCCTATAGGACGACATCTTTGCTTATCCAAGCCAACAGAACCACATTAAAGCATAAAGCTAACCTGCCTTACAGCAAACGAGAGTATTGCATCTTCACTTAGAGAGGGTATCTGAAAAGTTACTCTCCTCAGTCAACCGACAGCTCGTTCTTCCTAGGTCCTACTTCACGGGATCTCCGATCACATAGGTTGGGTTACCACTTCGGCAACTTAAACGGGTCCCAAACCCATCTCCCTTGATGCACTTTCTATCACATTACGCGATAGCCCTTTGGTAAAGGGATCTGTCAGGTTTTATCTGTTTGAATATAAGTCACACTTATTACTCTGGAGTTTCTCAACTTCCTAATAGACTTCAGTCGTCTCTTGACATGTCTTGATGACTTCGCATTGTCCTTAGCATTGTTCACTTTGACTATCACCGTTTGATTGTCACAGTTCATAAGGATGGCCGGTACTGGTTTCTCAACCACCGGCAAGTCCATCAAGAGCTCACGCAGCCATTCTGCCTCTATGGTTGACCTCGTCAAAATGGTCTGTTTGCAAGATCTCCATGATATAGCACCACCTCCAAGGGTAAACACATACCCACTCGTGGCGTACAACTCATCAGCATCAGAGATCCAGTTCGAATCACTATATCCCTCTAGCACAGCAGGATGCCCGGAATAGTGTATCGCATAACTCATAGTTCCCACTAAGTAGCGCATTACCCTTTCAAGTGCATGCCAATGATCAGAACCCGGGTTTGACATGAACCTGCTCAACTTGCTCACAACATATGATATGTCGGGCCTCGTTGCGCCAGCTAAGTACATGAGTGAACAATTGATCTGAGAGTATCTCAGTTGGTCCTTCGCAATTTTCTTGTTCTTTCTGAGTATCACACTGGGGTCATAAGGTGTTGGAGCAGGTTTGCTATCCAAATACCCAAACCGACTCAAGACCTTCTCTACATAATGGGCTTGCGAAAGAGTGATCCCATTCTCATGTTTGATTAGCTTAATGTTCAGAATAACATCAGCTACCCCCAGATCTTTCATATCAAAGCTCTTTGATAGAAAAGACTTGACCTCATTGATCACATTAATGTTTGTGCCAAAGATCAGTATGTCATCCACATACAAGCACAATATAACACCTTGACCCCCACCATAGCGATAGTACACACATCTATCAGCCTCATTAATGACAAAGCCCGCAGAAGTTAAAGTTCTGTCAAACTTCTCATGCCATTTCTTTGATGCTTGTTTCAAGCCATACAAAGATTTCAGCAATTTACACACCTTGTTCTCATGACCCTTCACTACACATCCGTCAGGCTGATCCATATAGATCTCCTCTTCCAACTCTCCATTCAGAAAAGCCGTCTTTACATCCATCTGATGAATGATAAGACCGTATGAGGCAGCAAACAAAAGTAGTGCTCGAATAGTAGTCATTCTAGCAACAGGTGAATAAGTATCAAAGAAATATTCGCCTTCCTTTTGCGTGTATCCCTTTGCCACAAGCCGAGCCTTATACTTCTCAATAGTACCATCAGGCCTAAGCTTCTTCTTGAACACCCATTTATAACCCACCGGTTTCCAACCATAGGGTCGTTCAGAGAGCTCCCACATCCCATTAGAAAGAATCGAGTCAATATGCCTTGGTGATAGACGTGGGAGTATCGTCCACAAGGTATACAGTGAAATCATCACCAAAGGATTTCGCAACCCTCGGTCTCTTGCTCCTACTAGGAGATTCATTGTCATCCTTCTCTAGAACATCCTCATGCTCGAGGTTTTCAGGTTGTTCAGAAGTCTCAGTAGGTGCAGGAGGTTCAGGAGTTATCTCAGTGGAAAATCTAGAAATTCTATGAATATCTTTCAACAGAAATATATGCTCGAAAAATGTTGCATCACGAGATTCCATAATTGTATCAACATGCATATCAGGTACCTCAGATTTGACCACTAAAAATCTATAAGAAATGCTCCTCTGAGCATATCCCAAAAAGACGCAATCCACTATCTTAGGTCCTAATTTGCGCTTCTTTGGAATAGGCACATTCACTTTCGTCAAACATCCCCACGTGCGCAAATACGAAAGTGATGGTTTCCTCCCGCTCCACATCTCATACAGAGTTTGATCCTTATTCTTGTTCGGAACTCTATTCAGGACATGACATGAAGTCAATACAGCCTCCCCCCACCATGCTTTAGATAAACCAGCAGTGTCCAACATGGAATTAACCAAGTCGGTCAGCGTGCGGTTTTTCCTCTCGGTAATACCGTTTGACTCGGGCAAATAAGGAGGCGTCCTCTCATGAACAATACCGTGTTCCTCACAGCATTCATCAAAGATCTTAGGAAAATACTCGCCACCACGATCAGACCGTAGACGTTTGATTTTTCTCTCCAGTTGATTTTCAACTTCGGCTTTATAAATTTTAAAGTAGTCTAACGCTTCATCTTTAGTATGCAACAAATAAACATAGAAAAATCTAGTCGCGTCATCAATCAATGTCATGAAGTATCTTTTTCCACCTTTTGTCAACACACCATTCATCTCGCACAGATCAGAATGTATGAGTTCTAGAGGTGCCAAGTGTCTCTCCTCGGCCGCTTTGTGAGGCTTCCGAGGTTGCTTCGATTGCACACAACTATGGCACTTAGAACCTTTGGCAATGGTGAAGTTCGGAATTAAACATAGACTGGAGAGTCGAGACATCAAACCAAAATTAATGTGACATAAGTGTGAATGCCAAACACTCGCATCATTACTAACGTTGCCACAAATATGGTTCACCGACTTATTATAAAACTCTTAAAGGGAAAAGCGGAACAAGCCTCCGCAATCATAACCTTTACCAATGAATTGTCCATGTTTCGACACGACTAATTTATTGGACTCTAAGACTACCTTAAACCCTTCCTTGCAAATGACCGACCCGCTCACAAGATTCTTGTTGATAGTAGGGAAGGACATGCTGTACGTTCCTCAGCTGCACGATCTTTCCCGAAGTAAACTTCAGATCCACCATACCAATGCCACGAACAGCAGCAGGTGACCCATTCCCTATCAGCACGGAGGAATCTTGGACGTCCTAGTAAGAAGAAAACAAGGAGATGTCAGCACACACATGAACATTAGCACCCGTATCTAGCCACCAACATGTGGAAAGAAAAACTGAAAGAACAGTAGGTAAATTACCGTACCCGTCTCCAGCATTGCCAGAGGTCACCATGTTGACATCCTTTGAAGCTCCAGATTGCTTGGCCTTGGCCTTGCGGTCTTCATGCTTTGGACACTCCTTGGCGAGATGCCCAAGCTCTCCACAAGTGTAGCAGTCCATCTCAGCCTTGTCCACCTTCTTCTTCTTAAAGGTAGTGGTCTTGACAACCTTGTTGTTGTTCCCTTTGTTCTTGTTAAAGTTCTTGCGTGGGAACTTGTTCTGAACCAGATTGGCACTGGACTGACCTTGATCTCCTTTCTCAGTGGTGTCCTTCTTCCGAGCTTTCTCCTCAACATCCAGAGACTCTAGCAGGTTATCAACCGATATCTCCTATCTCTTATGATCCAGAGCAGTAGTGAAGTTCTTCCACGATGGGGGCAACTTTGCAATGATGCACCCAGCCACAAACTTGTCCGGAAGAGGACACTTAGCAAGCTCAAGATCCCTGACAATGCACTGAACCTCATGCGCTTGTTCGACCACAGAACGGTTATTCACCATCTTGAAGTCATGGAAGCTCTCCATGAGGTAAAGCTCGCTGCCTGCATCTGCTGCATCATATCTCGCAGACAGAGCATCCCACAACACCTTCGCGTCGGTCATGTCCAAGTAGGCATGGACCAGACGGTCAGAGATAACGCTTACGAGACATCCCACGAAAAGGTTATTGGCATCAGTAAACTTTTACTGCTCTTCAGCAGTCAGTTCACCCTCAGGTTTGCCCAACCTCGTGTCCCAGATGTTCATAGCGTTAAACCAGAGACGGATTCTAGCCGCCCACCTTTCAAAGTTCGCACTAGTGAACTTATCAGGCTTCATCGCATCGACAAAACCAGCCCTCGTGTTACTCATATCAACAGATTGCCTAGAACAATAAGGTTTTTGGATTGTTGGAAATATAGACACTATATTGATTAAAATCCGAACAGTAATAAACATGACACGAACTACTACTAGCATGCAAAACTCTAACATACTAGTAAACAACATCATCATCATGAGGGACTCAGTAAACATGATGAAATAATAAATCTGAACACGGTGTACGTACAGCGGACGTGTAGGTGTAGCCGTGACGACATGTGTCGACGAAGCGATGTCGACGATGCGAACGGAACGTAACAGTCGGCGCTGCAGACGACGAGCTCGCACAGCACCGGATCTTGACGGAAGACGAGCCGTGACGAAGACTTGGAGTAGTCGCGTGGAGCGCTTCACAAAAACCTTATTCGCCCTCTCCCGGTGCAGGATCACAAGGACGCGGAGACCTGCTCTCCCGTTCGCTGGTGCACGTCGGCGATCGGGATGGAGCGGACTACAGCGGCAGCGCAGCAGCAAGAGGAGGCAAAAATCCCCAAATCTTCCTGCAGCTACTACACAGATGTTGCTGCCGCGGTTGGCAAGATAACTACCAGCGATCACAACGACAAAAGCACTGCCAGCACCTCTCATTGTCACGGGGCAATACCCTGTCCAGCCTGGAAACCCTCCACATAGTCTGCTGCGGTGATCTCAAGCAGGTCTTCCCAGTGGAGGCAAACTTTCTAAATAGAATAGCTACTCTGCATCCAAACGGCATGCTGGAATTCCCAAAGCTCAAGAACATGTACCTGCATCATCTCTCCAGCCTGCAACAGATATGCGAGGCCAAAATGTTTGCTCCCAAGCTCGAGACTGTCCATCTCAGGGGCTGCTGGGCCTTAAGGCGCCTCCCTGCCACTGACAGCGGCCGTCGAGGTGGAGATCTTGTCGCCGTGGACTGCGAGAAGGACTGGTGGGAGAAGCTGGAGTGGGATGGCCTGGACGTCGGCCATCACCCCTCCCTCTTTGCGCCGCGCCACTCGGCGTACTACAAGAAGCGGCTGCTGAGAACCACGGTTCTCCGGTGAGCCAGCCGGCCTCACGTACTTCATTCGCTGCTCTCTCACTTGTCCAGGTACTTCCTCTCCATTTGTTTATCTGTTTCTTTTCTCGTTAGTTTTATTTCGTGTTTCCGAGCTAATCACTTGTATTACAACCCGTTCATAGGTTTCGTGGGGGGTCAAGGAGAGACGATTTCGTGTTTGCTTGCCAAGACTTCCATTGGTGTGTTTTCTCGAGAATAAATAATTGGTGCCGTCCGATGCTACTTGCATCTGCCAAATCCAGTGTGTAATGTGATTGACGCTATAAGTTGATTCTGTGTGTGTCTCTGTCGAGACAAGCGTACCATATCTGTTTGGTCTTGCTTGGATATGTACGCGCATGAGAGCTTGCAATAAGAGGGCCTGATGGGACTGTGTTGTGTGTCTATCAGCCTCTCCTAGAACCCCATATATGTTGTGGCAATGTTAATTTCAGAAAATATTCCAGACAAAGTCTGTAATCAGTTAAGTTGGCTGCATGTTGTGGTTTGATTTTACGTTTGTGTGAATTAATCATTTTTCCTTGTCTCGATAAGGTGCATGTTCATGTTCCGGAACCAAATATAGGCAGTCAACCATAAGAGTAGTTAGAAGATAGAGTAATTTAGTATTGGTTGTTGTTCTCAGCCAAACATGAGAAGGGATACCAGGTCACGAAACAGAATGTATGCAAGTTCAGTGCTGCGATGCTACACAGCGCGCGAACCAGTAGTATAAGAACAGCAGGCTCTGCTTAGCTTAGGACCAAACCACAGGAGAGCAAACCAAAATGTATGCAAGTTCGTTCAGCACTTGGGCCATTGCAACAATCATCATTCATTCCCTAACGCATGACATCTTACGACCCAACTCGCAGAAAGTGGTGTATTATCTTAGGACCAAACAGCCAATTAAATTCAGTCATCCATGTATTTGATTCGATCCAAAGAAACAAATAATAAACTCAAACGCAAAATACAACTTGTTTTATTGATTGGTGGATTACTTCTCTTAAACGTCTGTCAAAGAAAAGCACAAAAGCATTGGACTCTTTTGTGACCCTCATGTCTTGGATGCTCTGGAAAGAACAGAATGCTAGGGTGTTGGACAACAAGCCTTCTCTGCCA
This sequence comes from Echinochloa phyllopogon, assembly GCA_033239725.1. NCBI lineage: Eukaryota > Viridiplantae > Streptophyta > Magnoliopsida > Poales > Poaceae > Echinochloa > Echinochloa phyllopogon. The sequence continues at coordinate 4,320,896 of BTCW01000007.1, read as the reverse complement.
TGGGTTCTGATAGCAACCATCACAATTCAAGCACAACTTTATTAGAAATATGCAGGTTTCTTCTCATTGGTGGGCTCCGTTCGGCGGGTGCGGCACAGCTACCCCAATAGAGGCTCATATATTGTTTTTTCTTTTTAATTTCGGTTTTGTTTCAGTTTTTTCCTTTGTCTATATAATAAGTGTCAATTTATATATCTTTTATTTTTCCTTTTTTCTCTTTTCTTTTGTATACATACTTTTCTTTTATTTATTATTAGTTTTTCCTTATTAATATTATTTTTATTATTTATTTTCACTATTTATATCTTTATTTTATACTTATTTGTTCATGTATATATATTTGTTCGTCATGTGTATATATCTGTTCATGATATATTAATATTTTTCCTTCACATAGAATTATTTGTTGTGTTATTTAATTAATTTGTCCGTGACGTTTGAATTATTTGTTCGCTATAGAATAACTTATTTGACTGTAATAATATTTTATTTGTTAAACGTTAAATTATTTATTCATTTTATTGACTCAATTTTTCATTTATAAAAAATAATCTATTCACGATATTGATTATTGATGTGTTTGTTATTCATGTACAATAATTTGTTGCATATGATGCCCTCATGTTCACTTTGTATATCAATTTGTTCAGGACGTTAAATTATTTGTTCACATTATGGATTAAATTGTCCGCAATATGGATGTGTTTATTCTTCATGTAAAACAATTTGTTTATGTGTGCATCTATTTGTTCACTTTGTGTACTTGTTTGTTTTTTGTGCTAAATCATTTGTCCGTTGTGTTTAATCTTTGGTTCGTAGAAAATAACCACTTGTTTGTGTCATTTGTTTGCAGTAGTAGAAAATATTCTACTTTCATAAACATGTCCATAAAAATATTATTTAAACATAGTCAAGTGGGGTCATATTTTAAATATCTTGTTGTGAGACGTACTACAACAATCAAAAATTATTTTTAATAATCGATTTTCAGTTATATAGTTTTTTTGAAACTCTTTTTGCATGCTGGTGATGCCATCTGTCACACCTGAATGCATCTCATATGTGCGTCAGGATCAAATTTACACACGTATGATAGACGTAACAAATGAATATCAATAACCATGCATAGTGAAAGAGTATTAATAACATTTATTACAAACTTAGAGTTGACATAAAAGTCATAGCGGGATAGTAAACGAGCGTTAACTAATAACGATGAACAAAAGCTCCACCTCCACGGGCAATTGACCGGGGGACTCACCTATTTTTTAGAATAATCCACCAAAATTCTCCAAGTCTGGGCATCGATGAACAAAAGCTCCACCTCCACGGGCAATTGACCGGGGGACTCACCTATTTTTCAGAATAATCCACCAAAATTCTCCAAGTCTGAGCAGCAATCCAGGTGTTGTAGATACAATATAAATAAACACAAGCATGAGTACATGCCGTACTCAGTAAAGTTTGAAAATAAATGACATGCAAAGCTTTGTAAGTGGAAGGCTAAAAGGTTAACGGCATTTAACATTTTTAGTTGGTCAAATTCTGTTAAGCAACTATTTACTAATAAATATAAGTTTGTACCAACCCACAAATTAATCATGTGAGGGTCCAGTCCGCTCTTGACCATGAGCACGGCTAATATATCAGTTTTACACTCTGCAAAGATTATACACTTTCACTACAAGTCGTGTTTACCCTCTCATTCATGAGGTTGATTGCCTCATAAAAACACCGAAGTGCGTGGCTAGGGATACACTACGAAGCTTTTACAAAGAATCTTTCAGTATGGTTGGTTCCCTTGCTTGCAGGTAATTAGAAGGTACACCCCTTTCTTCCCCGCACCGCTTACACAATCCGTACCGGTAATAGGAAGTCACAACTTCTATGCTAGCACCGCCCAACTTACAGTACGACACAATAATGAAATCTTCTAATTATTCAGCTAAGACCAGAGCCATGTGATACTCATGGTTGCACTGTTTTCCTGGGTGGTTCTCCATGTTCCAATTAAAAAGAGGTCATCTTGTCAATTTATTCATCATTAAGGATAATATTAGGAACATAGAGTAGGGTTCATTTAACCATATCAGTTGAGCAAACTAAGCCTTGTCTACCATCAAAATTAATTAAATAATCCCAGCTTCAGGGTATAGTCAAAATGAAACTAGGAACTCCTTAATGGGACCCAACAATATTAATGCAAGCGAGAAACTAAATACTGTAGTTAAAATGTATGTCATTTAGGTACAAACGAGAATGATCAAGGAACACTTGCCTTCCTCAAATCCCTGCTGCTGCTCATATTCTTCACAATCTCGATCTCCAAATTTCTCCACGAACGACGCACTTCATATACGCATCACACAATTATACATGCAAATAAATAATACAATAAAATAAGAAACAATACACCAAAAAATTCTAACAAAACAAAACAGCAGTGGGTTCGAACCTATGCGAGGGGTCGCACCGGCCACTGGATCGTGATCCGGCGGTCCAGAATAGATGTGGGCGTCGGTGGGCCGGCGGTGGCGGTCCAGAACTAGTTTAGGGGGCCAAAACGAACTTAGGTCTGAGCAACTATTCTAGAGCTTACACACAAATGCAATTCAAACTTGAATGTAAATCAGATTTAAATTCTAATTTGAACTACAAGCAAACAAAACTCAATGCTACAGCATGAATTCATCAAAAACTAGTTTTGACTAAAATTATTTAATATGGTATTTAAATTGATTAAAAGGCTAGAAATTTCAATTAATCTCAAAAAAATTATTTAAGACTTAATAAATTCTATAAAATTCCAAAAATTGCTAGAAATTTATTGTGATGAAAATTAGGGTGTTACACCATCGAGCATTAAATTTATTCTACATATTCTCCCTCCACTCCTCTAACCACAATGATCGTGTTGACTAGTGAGAGTTGCATGCGATTTGTGGACCAAATTTCTATGTATGAGCTAGTTCGTAATTCTTCTAATCCCTCTATCTTTAGGCTACATGTGGGAATTTGTTGCCTCGGTGATGGGTATCTGCACCCCATAATTCTTTGCCTATGTGGCAAATTGAAAGTAAAGTAAAATTAAGTTAAAATGTATTTTTTTTGTTCCAAATTGTAAGACATTTAATTTTTTTATAAGGTTAAAGTATCTTAAATTTGATCAAATTTATACAATAAAGTATATATATCTTTTGATTCTACAGTAAGTATATTTTTTAGCATATCTATTCAGTGAAATAAATTTTTATAATCATCTCTATAATTTGGGTCAAAATAAGATAATTTTAGTTTCAAAAAATATTTAAATGACTTACAATTTAAAATGGAGAAAGAAATGCTTGGATGACTAGACAGTTGCTTGGCCATAATCCACATTGTAATCTTCTTTCTTCTCTTAGGGTAAGAATATTAATGCTGTCTAATAGGCAGTCTCATTCATCTACATGTAATCTTAATATGACTTAACACACAATCCATCAATATGTTGTCGTTTTGGTTGTTATGTAGTAATACTATAGTTTAATTCGTGAATAAAAAAAATTATGAGTTATATGGCAACTAGCCTACAATGATGGAAGTGGTGTTTTCTAAATTTTAGCTCATAAGAGCATCTCCAACAGTGCATAATAAAGGCTCCTAGTAATGAATTTGGGAACCACGTGAAAAAACAAGTCTCCATCAATTGACCAAAGTTGTTCCCAATTTTTCCATGTTTCTATTTTTTGCGTGTTTCCAATATTAACTCTAGCTTGAGCTAAATTTACCCCTCTTTTGGGCACTCCCAATCCCGCAAAATAATGACGGAGGAAAAAAAACTACCCAAGTTATTGTTCACATGGGATAAAAAATCAGCCAGTGGGCAAAGTTAGGGCAGGTACATTGCTACATGTTAGCGGTCTGATAGGTCGTCTCATTCAGTGCCACATAGCATTTTTGCTGATGTGGAGGAGATAGATCGAGGTGAGAGAATAAGGTCGTTGTTTAGTGAAACAACTTCCTCATAAGCTAAATTTTATGAATAGACAACTCATCCACCATTGTACGCGTTTTCTTGCCATGCAACCAATAATATTTCTTTATTTTCCCATAAATTAAGGAATTTTATATTACTACGAAATAACTAAAACAACAATCTATTTTATAGGTTGTCTCATAGGCCGTTTCAAGATTACGTGCACTGCATGAGACCGTCTATTAGACGGCAACAATGTACTTGTCCTAGAAAAGTACCCATACTAGCTTTTTTTATAAGCCTTCATGCAAGCTTTATTGATTGAGGATAGTTACATCATTAGCTAACAAAGGAATGATAAAACTAGGGGGATCATCGTCCCAAATAAAATTCTCTCTAGAAAACATAGCTTGCCTGGCTAACTCATGTGCCACCTGGTTTGCTTCCCTGTTCGTATGCTCGATAGTAATTTCCTGAAATCCTCCCCATACAATTTTACATTCGTCGTAAACGACAGCAGCTGAGTTCGCCGTAAATCCATCATTCCTCATAATTTCAACTACTTCCATACAGTCGGATTGAACCACAAGACGATTGCCTCCAACATGTTGGGCTAGCATCAAGCGTTCCTTTAGAGCATACGCTTCCGCCATTGGAGCATCTACCAGATGGGAGACATAGGTGCTCGTCGCTGCAATCATGGCTCCATAGCTATCCCTGATAACTGCACCTGTGCTTCCACACCCATTATTTTCATCAAAGGAAGCATCAATATTTAGCATCAGATAACCCTCCCGGGGTTTCCTCCATTCTTGGCGTATCTTCGATTCTTTTTTGGCTGCCATTTTGTAATTTTTTGCTAGGGATATAATAGATAGGCCAGATTTTGACGGGCGTTGAACATCTTCCCCATGCACTACACTACCAGAATGCTTCACATCCGCCCGCCTCCTCCGCCTCGGCCATTTTTGGACCCGGTGCTGATCGGGCTTCAGCACCGGGTCCAACGGCTAGGAGCGGGGGCTGCGCGAAGATGTGTCAGGGCGAAGACATTAGCACCAGGTTGTGGCAAGACCCGGTGCTAATGCGCCCCCTTTAGCACTGGGTGCAGCCAGCAATCGGTGCTAATGTGCCGAGGCCATTTCGCACCGGTTGCTGGCTGCACCCGGTGCTAAAGGGTGCACATTAGCACCGGGTCTTGCCACGACCCAGTGCTAATGTCTTTTGTATATAGCACCTTCTTCCTGCCCCGGCCGAGCCAACTGAACACTTAGGCACTGTGTTCATGCTGCTCGGCCGTGGGAGGGGAGGTGCTGCCCAATTTTTTTTCAAAATTTGTGAAGATTCTACTCATCTAAGCAGCACTACAAGGTACACTCTTTCATTCTCTAATGTTTTATTTAGCTTGTAATCCTTCTATGATTTAGAAATAGAGGGATTTGTGAATCAAAGTAAAGCTAGCTAGAGAGAGCTTGTGTTCTTGGAGGAGAGAGAGGAGAGAGCTTGAGTTCATGGTGGAGAGAGTGTTCATGTTGTGTTTTAAATGGAGAGAGAAGGCAAGCTAGTTAGTATTTTGTTTTGTATGACTTGTGAATAGTTATAAGGCTTATGTATTTTATTTATTAGAGAGGTTTATTTATTAAAAGTTGGAATAGTTATTTATTAATTTAATGAAATATATATTATTAGTTATTTATTAAAAGGTAGAATAGTTATTAATTTATTTAACGGAAGGTATATTTATTTATTTAATGAATATAGTAATGTAGTTTTAGAAATTTATTTATATAATGGAATATATATTATAATTTGTATTTATTTATATATTAAATTTTTTTATCTTTAAATTGTATTGTATATTTGTTATTGGTTAATAATGCAGATGAATAGACAATGGATGTACGGGGACCCCCACGCTCAGGCGTTCCGTGATGGCCTTAGGACGTTTCTCGATGCCGCCGAGGCTAACAGGACGCCATCCGGTTTCATGTTCTGCCCATGCACCCATTGTAAAAATATACAATCGTACAAACAAAGAGGTTGTCTTCAGGTGCATTTGATGAGGCACGGTTTCATGAGGAATTATTCTGTTGGATGAAGCACGGTGAAAGGGGAATTCTAATTTATGAAGATGAAGAAGACGAGGCCGATGACGACATTCCGTTATTGGCTCAATACTACGGTTCCTTTGCATATGCTGCAATGGGTGATGCCGATGAGGAAGATGTTGCTCGGGAAGGCGATGCTCAGGAAGATGTTGCTCAGGAAAATGAACCTACTGATGGACTCGGGCAAATGTTGCGTGATGCCGAGAAAGACTGCAGCAATGATAAGGAACTGAAAAAGATACAGCGCATGTTGCAGGACCACAAGACTGACCTGTACCCAGATTGCAAAGAGGGGCTAAAGAAGTTGGGTAGCACACTTGAACTTCTAAGAAAAAAATCCTTGCGAAGGTGATGTGGTATTTCCCTCTGATACCCCGTCTGAAGCGTTTGTTCAGGAACAAAGACCATGCCAAACTGATGCGCTGGCACAAAGAAGAACGTAAGCAGGATGGCATCTTGAGACACCCCGCCGATGGATCCCAGTGGAGGAACATCGACAGAGCATTCCCAGAGTTTGATGCTGATGCGAGGAATGTTAGGCTTGGTTTAAGTACCGATGGCATGAACCCTTTTGGTGAAATGAGCAGTAGTCATAGCACTTGGCCCGTGACTGTTTGTATCTACAACCTACCCCCTGGCTCTGCATGAAGCGGAAGTTCATTATGATGCCATTGCTCATCGAAGGCCCAAAGCAACCTGGCAACGACATTGATGTGTACCTAAGACCATTGGTTGACGAACTTTTGCAACTGTGGAAGAATGAAGGTGTTAGCATGTGGGATGAAGACAAGCAGGAGTAGTTTAACCTATCAGGACAATCAAACAAAGGATATAAAGCATGCACTCACTGTTTAGAGGAAACCGAAAGCATGTATTTGAAACATTGTCGTAAAGTTGTGTACATGGGTCACCGTCGATTCCTTCCGGCGAAGCATGAGCTATGAAAGAAATGTGCGCATTTTGGCGAGAATGCTGACCGCCGTACAAAGCCGAGACACCGGAGTGGAGAAGAGCTATTTGATATGGTGAAGGACCTACACGTCGTGTTTGGCAAGGGAGACAGAAGCCAGGCTGCTCCGACGGGCGAGGATGGTCGTGCCGCGATGTGGAAGAAGAAGTCTATCTTTTGGGAGCTACCTTATTGACAACGTTTAGAGGTCCGTAACGCGATTGATGTGATGCATCTGACGAAGAATCTTTGCGTGAACTTGATAAGCTTCCTGGGTACTTATGGGAAGCCAAAAGATACACTGGAAGCACGTCAGGAGCTGAAACGATTGAAGGAATGGACTGATCTACATCTAGAAAAGAGAGACAAAGGATAACAGTACTTGCGTCCTGCCAGCTTCACTCTCAGCAAAGAAGAGAAGGCAAGCATGTTTGAATGCTTGAACAGTATCAAGGTTCCGTCTGGCTACTCCTCCAATATTAAGGGAATAATAAATATGATAGAGAAGAAGTTCACAAACCTGAAGTCTCACGACTGTGTCACACCCGGTTTTACACAGAAACCCGAATGCTACTATATGTGTGCCCAGGAAGTCCACAGAACACATATAGTTAACAAATATGATAAACAGAGTACATATGCTCGAATAAACTGGTTTTACATCAAAGTTTGACTCAAATAACTAAATAAAACAGCGGAAGTCTCTTTATTAACTCTCTCTAAACGAAGACGAAGCCGATCACCATAACCGATAACCCACAGGGACACCGACTGGTTGAGCACAGCTAGTAGAATGGCAGATCTTCAGGAAATTCAACAGCAGCGGTACCATCAAATCCATCTGTTACCCATCCGGGATTTTGTTGAATAGCAAGTGTAAGTAAATGTCTTACTTAGCAAATACAACACGGATAATGAAGGCTTAAAAGAAAGGCTTGACACGGCTGTACTGCATTAGCGATTTTAGTTGATTCATTTTATCATAAATTGGATTTACTACAAATAAATGAATCCCAGTTGTAACCCAATTAATATAGTAGAAGTGATCATTAAACAATAATAAACATCAACTTCTAATCAAAAAGGATCCAGGCCGCTCGTGACCCTGAGCAAGGCTATCATGATAGATTATACACTCTGAAGAGGTTTCGCCCTTTACCCACCAGTCGCGTAAAAGTTCAAAGGAACTTTGCACCCAACCACGCACATCAACACTTCCGAGGTGTGACTGCATAGGGACGCTACGAGGCTTTCCACAAGACACCCTAACATAACAGTAGCCGTTATGGTACAACCTAGGCAGCATGACCCAAGGCACCGAGATTGAGTGACGCCCATGTCGCAACACGAGGGGGTCAATGGCGTCCAAGCGCGGTAGTGAAAACAACAACAAAATAAATAGCGCAATGTGTGGAACCCCCGCCATACGGTGGCTCCCTGCACGGGACTGTGCCTCACGGGGACATAGCCAACGGATACTCCGTCCTCCGTGGATCAAACCATACTCTCACCCATGCTTCTCATAATGTCGTCGGCCCGTCGGTAACTACTGTCAAGCTAGAGCCGTACATGTTACTTGTCCAAGACCAGAGCCATTATAGTTCCAGCGGTGGCGACATGTTCCTGGGTTGCCGCTTTAAGAACCTGTCCTTACGGAGAGACACTAGGGCCAAGCACGAAGCATACGCCCTAGCTCCCTGATCCATGTTGCTAAAAAGCAAGTTTTACCATTAACATTGAAGTGAACCATTAAGTCATGATTAACAGTTTAAGCAAAGGTGACAGTAGCTGCGCCTAGTAGAGTTCTACCCAAATACAATAACCCAAGGTAATCAAGGTATAGGATAAACAGACTAGGTACAACCTTAAAAGGATAACAATTTAGACACATGCATATGCAGTAAATAATGTAAGAGGTGTGTTTAGGTAGCAAGGATTGTCCGAGCTATACTTGCCTTCCTCAAACTGTTGCTGCTGCTGCTACTGCTGCTGCTGCTCCTGCTGGTCCTGCTCCTCGTAACCCTCGAACTCAAACGCGTACGGCTCACCGACTAGACTCATACATCAACACACAAGCATCCACACAAGCCAGTACATGCAAACAATATTAATCTATTAGAACAGTACACCAAACAGTAGCAACAGAAGCAAAGAAGGTCGAAAAACTAATCTACGCTTCGCTACGAACACGTGAGCATGAAAATCACTCAAATCGGAGCTAAATCGAGAAAGATATGGCTTTTCTAAGGTTCAGGGGCTTGCTGGCAAAGTTTTAAAAGTTCCAGTGGCTTATTTGCAAAAACTCAGGGGCTAAAACATGATTTTATAATAAAACAGGAGGGCTAAAGCATAAAATAACTTAAACAGGACCTCATGTGCTATTTTTAAATAAGGCAGGGGGTTTTCTGTAAAAATCAGGATATAATTCTAATTATTTTTTATTAGATCTGGACCGCGGGTTGATTTTGAAAAAGGTCAGGGGCTCTTTTGCAAAACGGGCACGGCTGACTCGGGTTGACCGGTTTTGACCCGGGTTTGACTCGGCCTTGGTTCAATCTGGGCCGTCGGATCTGGTTTGGACGGCGGGGAATAGATCCAGGGGAGGGCGAAGTCGGCGGCGGCGCTGAGCGGCGGCGGTGACGCTTCGCCGGCGATGCTCGGGAACGAGCTAGGGGGCTCGGTTTGGGGCGGGAGGTGGCGCTACGGGTTCGGGGCGACGCGACGAGTTCGGCAGAGGGGTTCACGACGGTGGCGGTGCTCGGGTGACGGCGGCGGGCATGCGACAGAGGGGGAGAGAGAGCAAGGAGGGGCTCAGGAGCATGCGTACCTCCTAGCGAAGGTCCTGGGGCTGCTCGCCTGGGCGGAACGACGGCGGGCGGCGAGATCGACGACGGCGGCTTGGAAATGGCGGCGGCGTTGCGAGCTCGACTAGGGTTGGGATTAGGGGCAGGTGGTCGGGCTTCGGGGGCGGCGCGGCTACGGCCTTTATGGAGCGGCCGAGGGGAAGAATCCCGGTGGTCCTAGGCGGGCGCGCCGTGGCCGTGCCGGACTCCGTGGTCGGGGCCGAGACGGACTCCGTCGGAAGGTAGGGGACGGAGCTGTCGAGTGGGACCCACGCGTCAGTGACGAGGCGGCGGGGCTGCGGTGGCCTGGCAGCTGGGCCGCGAGGTGGGCCGAGCGGGGAAGCGTGGGCTGCTGCGGGAGCGTGAGGCAGGCCGGCGGGGACTGGGCCGTGAGGTGGGCCGAGCGGGGAAAGGAGCGGGCGGGCTGGAGCGCGCGGGTGGCGAGCTGGACTGGGCCGCCGAAAAGGAGGAGGAGGCTGGGCCGGGCTGGAGAAGAGAAGGAGGAGCAAAATCGGCCGGGGAAAAAGTCCAGGGAGGAAAATCAAACTCGGGCTGCTACAACTTTTCTAGGGCTCTAAACTAAACGATTCAAATTCGAATTTAAACAGAATTTAAATTCCAATTGAACCGCACACAAACAAAACACAATGCAGACAGCATGAATGCAACAAAAATGTTTCTAACCTTATATTTAATTTTATTTTCTCAAAAATAATTTATTTTCCTTAGATAAATATGAGCATTAAATTAAATAAAAGCAATATTTAATTACTAAATTTTAAAATAGGCATTTTTAGGGTGTTACAGACTGCCATGTGTTGATCACATAGCTGCTTCCCGTCATACTCAGGGGTGTGCTACCAGTTAACGTGCGGAAAGCCATTGTGAAGCTATGTGCATTCCTCAATGCAATTTCTCAGAAGGTGATCAATCCATACCATTTAGATCAGCTACAGAACGACGTGGTGCAATGTCTTGTCAGCTTTGAGATGATATTTCCACCATCCTTCTTCAATATCATGACACATCTATTGGTTCACCTCGTCAAAGAGATTCATATATTGGGCCCAGTATTTCTACACAACATGTTCCCATTTGAGAGGTTCTTCGCTGTCCTAAAGAAGTATGTCCATAATCGTTCTCGTCTAGAAGGATGCATTGCTAAGGGATACGAAACAGAAGAGGTCATTGAATTCTGTGTTGACTTTGTCGACGATCTTATGCCGATTGGTGTGCCCGAATCCCATCACGAGGGGAGACTTGGTGGAAAGGGCACACTAGGGAGAAGATCGATGGTGATCAAGGACGTTGAGATATTTCGTAAAGCGCACCTCACAGTTTTGCAACAATCAACCTTATTTGCTCCATACATCGAGGAGCACATGCAGATTCTCAGGGACGAAAACTCAACAAAGTCGGCGGCCTTCATTCACCGTTTGCACAATAGTACTTTCGCCTCTTGGTTGCGAAGACGTCTTATGGGTGTCGAGGGCATTGATGCACAGCTAGCTTTTGTAGCTAGGGATCCATCGAGCACGATCTTGACATTCCAAGGATACGACATCAATGGGTATACATTTTACACAAGAGCCCAGGACAAGAAAAGCACCAACCAAAACAGTGGTGTCCGGATCGATGCGACAGACACCAATGGCAATACAAACTCATACTATGGAATCATAGAGAAGATATGGGAACTAGAGTACGGACCTTTGAAGATCCCACTATTCAAGTGCCAATGAGTGAAGCTCACTGGAGGAGGTGTTAAAGTTGAAGCGGACTATGGAATGACGTTAGTGGACCTAAACAAGATTGGCTTTCTAGATGAACCGTTCGTCCTGGCCAAAGGTGTCACACAAGTTTTTTATGTGAAGGACATGGCTAGCAGACCGAAGAAAGGGGCGGATAAGAAAGGTGGGGGTAAGCAATTGGACCCATCACAAGACGAGCCAAAGCGTCATATAGTTCTTCCTGGAAAGAGAAAAATCGTAGGAGTTGAGGACAAGACGGATGAAGATTATGATATGCTCGATGGCCGGCCTCCATTCCTAGTGGCTGATGACGCAAGCATCCTGTTAGCGGCGGAGGATACACCGTATCTACGGCGTGATCACAATCAAGGAACATTTGTAAAGAGGAAGTTTATTAGTGTCCGAGTAAACGATGATGCCATGTAATTTAATTGCACTATGTTCCACACAATTTTTAATGACTATATTTGCATTTATGTTCCCCCTATGTTCTAACATTTTCTATTGATTTATAAGATTGTTTTTATTAATTCTAGCATTTGATATTGATTTTCTAGTAATTTATTAGATTTTCTAGTAATTTATAAGATTTTCTAGTATTTTATAAGATTTTCTAGTAATTTATAAGATTTTCTAGTAATTTATAAGATTTTCTAGTAATTTATAAGATTTTCTATTAATTTATAAGATTTTCTAGCATTTTATATTGATTTTCTAGTAATTTATAAGATTTTCTAGTAATTTATAAGATTTTCTAGTAATTTATAAGATTTTCTATTAATTTATAAGATTTTCTAGCATTTTATATTGATTTTCTAGTAATTTATAAGATTTTCTTATTTAATATATATTTTTAATAGGTATTAATAACTGAATTAAAACAAGTATTAATAACTATATATTAAAAACTATATTTACAAGATGCCCAAATAGTAGCCCCCGGTGGTAAAGGCCGGTTTGGAAACTGGCGCCAGACGAAAATTTGGGGCCTTTAGCACCGGGTTGATTTAAAATCCGGTGCTAAAAGCCCCCAATTTTCGTGCGGCGCCAGTTACGGCTTTTAGCACCGGGTGGTGGGAAGACCCGGTGCTAAAGGGGGGGCTTTAGCACCGGGTGCTGTATATATAGACCCGGTGCTAAAGGCCCTTTAGCACCGGGTCTTGCTGCACCCGGTGCTAAAGGCCCCCACCAATTTTCGTTTGGCGCCAGTTACGGCCTTTAGCATCTGGTGTAGAAGTCCCGGTGCTAAAGGGCCTTTAGCACCGGTGCTAAAGGGCCTTTAGCACCGGGTGGTGGGAAGACCCGGTGCTAAAGGGGGGGGCCTTTAGCACCGGGTGCTGTAGAGACCCGGTGCTAAAGGGCCTTTAGCACCAGGTCGTGGCTGCACCAGGTGCTAAAGACGGGGGACCTATATAGGCCGGGGACTTCTCTCCCCTCCCTCACTTCGCCCTCATTTCACAGATCCAAACCGCCGTCTCGTCTCCTCAGCCGCCGCCGCCCGTCGTCCCCGCCGCCCGGCCGTGGTCCCCGCGCCCACGCCGTGGTCACCCGTGGTCCCCGCCGCCGTAGTCGTCCCCGCGCCCGTGGTCCCCGCGGCCACGCTACCGCCGCCCGTCGTCCCCGCCGCCGTCGTCGTCCCCGCGCTCGTCGTCCCCGCGCCCACGCCTCCGCCACCTGTGGTCCCCGCGCCCACGCCGCCGCCGCCCGTCGTCCCCGCGCCGGCGCCCCTCGTCCCATCGCCGCCCGTCGTCCCCGCGCCGGCGCCGCTCCTCGTCCCCTCGCCGCCGCCGACGCTCGTCCCCGCGCCGCCGTCGCCCGCCGCCCGTCACGGTGAGCCCTCTGTGAAGCCGGCCTTCGTGCCGTGCGTGCATGTTTGTGAGCCGGCCTTCGTGCCGTGTGTACGTGTTTGTGTGTGCAGGTACCCGTTGCATGGTCGAGCACATTTGCTTAGCGAACGTGTTCGGCCATGCGCATTTGGTTAGCGAACGCGTTCGCTAACCCATACATTGGAAATGCATTGTATTGAAATATTAGAAATATATATGCTTCATATGTATTGAAAATATTAGAAAATATTAGAAATTTATTTTATTGGAAATGCTTTGTATTGGATATATTAGAAATATATATGCTTTATATGTATTGGAAATTTATTTTATTGAAATGCATTGTATTGAAATATTTACACTTCAATGTATATTGGAAATTTTATATCGGAAATTCTATGCTTCATTTAAATGTATATATGCTTCATTTAAATGTATATTGGAAATTTTATATCAGAAATTATATGCTTCATTTAAATGTATATTGGAAATGTTATATGTTTGTATAATGTATACAATCGAAAATGTTTATTATCGGAAATTTTATCGCGTACCCGAACCCACCGCGCACCCGAACCCCTTAGGGAATCCGTTTTTCGCGCACCGACCCCCTTAGCGAACCCGTTCGCGTCACGCACCCGAACCCTTAACAAACCACTTCGCGTCGCGTACCCGAACCCTTAGCGAATCAATTCACACCGCGCACCCGAACCCCTTGGCGAATCTGTTTTTCACGCACCGACCCCCTTAGCGAAAATGTTTGAAATATTGGGAATATGTATGCTTTGTATATATTTTTTATCAATTATTTTTAATTCTATAGATGGCGGACAACAACAACCCCGTCCCACCCATGCAAGAGGACAACAACAGCCCTGTCCCACCCATGCAAGAGGACAACGACACGTTCTTTGTGAATCAACTTTTTAATATTGTAACCCAACAATTGTCTATGGATGATGTGTTGGGGATCATTGGAAGGGACGACAATATCCAGGGCGACAATGTTGCAAGGGCCGAAAATGTTGAAGGGGCCGCCAATGTCTAGGGCGAACGTGTCCAGGGCAGCACTATTGAAGGGGCTGGTAACGAGCCCTCGTCTAGTCAGGTGTGTATATAGATAACATAAATTTGTACTGTACATGTCAATTATGTATACCATCTCTATATCATCTCGTATATATGTAATTTGTGTAGGCCGCCTCTGCTTTTGTGAACCCTGGCCCACTTAGATCTCCACAAAAATGTTGTTTATCAGATGTCCACAAAATTGGTCATAAAAATCAGAAACACAAATACATATGCAAAAATCTTTTTTTTGGGCGCATGCGAAAAGCCGAAACTACTCTGGGTTTGGTTTTTCCAGGGTGGTTCCAGTCTACCTTGTTTGTTGCAGCTAGTTGGGACTCAGACATGGCGTGCATACTATGTCGAACCTTTCTTAATTATTATTATCTTAGTACCATCTGTCGGTTCGGATCCACCTTAATCGTTTACCTTCTTTTCTTTATGATTGCCCGCACATGGTTTTTCTGTAGAACCTAATTTGTTACTAAATGACTGAAACTGACTCTTCTTTCTCTTCTATCTCAGGAAATATTTCCAATGTCTTGCAATTGCTGTACGATTCCTACCAGTGTTGGAGTTTGTGCAAATGCAAAATTACCGAATGGCTCTTCAATGCTCATAGAACATTAGAACAACTTGGTTGGACAAGGGAACCATGGGACTATGATGCAGCATAACTCTTCTGATGGTTGGCTTTTTACAAGCCAGCAGAAGAATGAAATACCTGTTGGTCCTGGCTATCAAGCACAGGTGCCACAATGGACTGGTGAGGTGCCTGGAAATTACAACGATCCAGAAACTCTGAAATGGTTTGGAACAAAGGTCTGGCCTCAGGAAAATGAGAACTGTAGAACATTATTTTGTGGTGACCCTATCGGCAAAGGCAGAGAAGTTTATTGTGGTTGCAATCATCCAGCGTCAGTGGAATGTGTTAGATTTCATGTAGCAGAACGAAGACTTAAGTTGAAACGTGAACTTGGTGTGGAATTCTATGCGTGGGGATTTGATCGTATGGGGGAGGAGATTGCACTTTCTTGGACAGATGAAGAGGAGGCAAGTTTCAAGGCTCTAGCACAACGTAGTGCTCCATCTTTGGGCAGGAACTTCTGGAACCGTCTCCACTTATATTTTATGAAGCCAGCTGAGGTCTAGTGTTAATTCACTTTCCTCCTTGCTGGAAGACCGAGCAGATGATTTTCCTCTCAGTGATTTAGTTACATTATTGACAGTTCAAATGAGTCGCTAGAAGTCAAGCATTAGAACAATCACTTACTACAGCAGTAGACGGATTGGAACCTGATCCAGGGTCAAATTTGAAACCCAAGTTCTTACAGGGAAATCAGGTGATACTGGTCATTGAGCACTTACATGGATGCATATCCAGAAGTGAGAGATGCAATGATTTGACAGTGTTACCGTTAATGCTTCCTTGAAGGCATCATGTCTATATGTTCTTTTATTAGATTTTCCCCCTTTCTGAATCATTAAATGATTCCGTATCCAGTAAAGTTTAGTTGTCAGTAGCATGCCTCTAGGCTCCTTTGTTGTATTTCTCCTAAAATAGATGGAGCAGAGAGCGTATATGTAGTGGTTAGTGTTCTGAAAGTGGTGCTGTTGCTCGTTGTAGACTATGCTTGTCATTGACAAACTATGAAGTCTTCTTTTTCAACCTATGGAATGGTAGGCTAACCATCTGATCTTTGTAATTTTCCTTTATGTGAATCTTTGATCACACACACACTAGTCAAATGGTCTATGTTAGCGCAGAAGACAACAAAAGGTCTACCATGTGTCCCGAAGACAACCTCCATGTGTGTATTTTAAGTAAGCTGTAAAAGTTGTCAAATGCTCCATCCGTTTTAAATTGTAGTTCATTTTGGCTTTTTTGGATTCATATATTTTGATATACATCTAGATATAGGCTTATGTTTAAAGGCATGGTAAAAAGTTTTAATTAGAAATGCCAAAACGATCTGTTGGTGGAAGTAGTATTATTGCTGCAATAGATGACTTGCTTACCGTATGTCCCAATATTTATTTCATGGTTATTGAAAAGTTGCTTTTGTAGTTCCCTAATAATCCCAACACAATCTAACTACCTTAGTGTGAGAGCTCCATCCATCTTTATTTGGGCATATTTTTTCGCCATGCCGTCGTCGGCCGGCCGCCGCCTCAGTCGCGTTTCCTCCGTTGAGAAGCCCCTAGGTGGACTCGGTTTGTCCCCAGCTCGCTCCCCGACTGAACCCCATCCCAATCTGACGCCTATAGAGCGTTATCGTTGCCCCATCGCCTAGATCCAATCTGGATCGTTGGATACTGTCCGGAGTCAAACCTGGCACATACTGTCACCCGAGCCGTTTTTGCTAAAGAGCACCCGGGTTTTCCTAAAATCAACCTGCCGTCCAGCACTTTTGAAAAGTAATTACAAATAGGCCCCTATTTTTCGAAAAGGACCCTGATCTTTTGTAAAATCGCACCCCGAAGCCCAACCCCTATATTTTACTTGTAAACCCTCCTGTTTTCTATAAAATTACGTTTAGGTTCCGGATTTTGCTAAAATGAGCCCCTGAAACCTTAGAAAAGCCATATATTTTCCATCCTACTACCTTCGTCCCTAAATGTAGGTCGTCGTTGGTGTCCGTGCCACAACTTAGTTTCGATTTGTAGAAAATATGTGCAACATTTTAATCTCCAAATAAATTTATTAAAAAACTAGATGCAAATATCTATCTAATAATATTTATTATGTACCATAAATATTAATATATATTTTTACATATTCGCTCAAAGTTGTTTCTCGTAAAGCGGAAACGAGTTACATTTAGGGACAGAGGGAGTATCTCCCATTAGAGTGATTTTTGCGCTCATGTGTTCGTAGCGAAGCGTAGAATAGTTTTATAGCCTCCTTTTGCTCTTTTGCTATTGTTTGGTGTACTGTTCTAATCGAGTAAACTTGTTTGCATGTACTGGCTTGTGTGGATGCTTGTGTGGTGATTCATGAGTCCAGTCGGTGAGCCATTTGATTTGGATTCGACCAGGGCTTCAAAGAGCAAGAGCAGCAGCCGCAGGAGCAGCAGCACTTTGAGGAAGGCAAGTATAGCACGAACAATCCTTGCTACCTAAACACACCTTTAATTATTTATTTCATATGCATATGTCTAAATTGTTGTACCTTTAATGTTGTACCTAGCTTTGTTTATCCTTTCCATTGATACCCCGGGTTTATGGTAGAACTTTGCTAGGCGCAACTACTGTCACCATTGCTTAACTGGTAAACTTGACTTAATGGTTTACTTCAATATCGATGATAAAACTTGCTTTTTAGCAACATGGTTCAGGGAGTTAGATCATGCGCTTCGTGCTTTGTTCTAGTGTCTCTCCATAAGGCCTTGTTCTTAAAGAGGCAAACCAGGAGCCTGTCACCACCGCTGGAACTATTATGGCTCTGGTCGTGGACAAGTAGCTTGTACGTCTCTAGCTTGCTAGTGGTTACCGACGGACCAAGTGGCGCTCTGTGGGGAACAAGGTGTTACGCGTGGTTTTGATTCACTGAGGACGGTAGACCCATCGACTATGTCTCGTTAGACACAATCCCGTGTTGGGAGTCTCTGCGATGGAGAACTCCACATGTTGCGCCTTGCTTGGCATGCGTTGCCCGCGCTTCGGACGCCATTGACCCCCTCATTGATGCGACTCTAAGCGTCGGTCAATCTCGGTGCCTTGGGCCATGCCACCTTGTTGTAGCTAAGCGGCCACCGTCTTGTGAAAAGCTTTGTAGCGTCCCTATGCAGTCACACCAAGGAAGTGTTGATGTGCGTGGTTGGGTGCAATGTTTTTTTGAACTTTTTACACGACCAGTGGGTAAAGGGCGAAACCTCTGCAAAGTGTACATCTATCACGAGCGGCCTAGATCCTTTTTTATTAGAAGTTGATGTTTAAGTGCTTAATTTCACTTATACCTTATTACTTGGGTTGCAACTGGGTTTCATTTAATTGTAGTAACTTGGATCACGATAAAATGAATCAATTAAAAGTGCTAATGGAGTTCAACCGTGTCAAGCCTTTCTTTTAAGCCTTCATATACCCGTGTTATACTTGCTAAGTAAAAGATTTACTTAAGCTTGTCATTTATTCAATAAAATCCCGGATGGGTAACAGATGAGTCAGTGAATGAGTCTGTTGCTTCTGAGTTTCCGGAGAATCACTCGTAATACTAAGTTGTGGTCAACCAGTCAGAGTCCCTGTGGACTGCGGCTCCGCTTAGTTGAGAATAATAATTAGACTCCGCTGTTTTATTTATTTATTTTTGATAAACTGTGATGTAAAACTATTTTATTCGAGCATATGTACTCTGATTTCCATATTTGTAATTTGTATGTGTTCCGTGGATATCCTGGGCACACATATGACATCATTTGGGTTTTTGTGTAAACCTGGGTGTGACAGGCTTCTTCTCTTTGATCATGCTCATTCTTGGGAGGTGTGTAAGGAGAGAAATTCCAGAATTCCATTTTTGAAAAGAAAAGAAATTCTAAAAAAAATTATTGGAAGGAGTTGCCATGCAAAAGAGTCTTGGCCATGATACAAGATGAAACTGCAAACTGGATGAAGACCGGAGCAAAATACCTCTCAACACTGTTCGCACGGTTCTCATTAGCACTTCCTCTACATCTTTTCGACCGATCTTGTAATTAGCCTTTCTTAGTAAATGGTTTGGTTTGTACTCAACCTGAGTTCTCCTTTTTAATATAATTGGTATATAATATAACCTAGTCAATCCATAGTATTAGGGATGAAAACAGATCGAACAGGGACGGATACCGCCGGATACGAATACAGATAGTTTTTTTTCTCAGATTCGGATCAGATACGAATAGTATCAACTTGTGACGGATAATATAGGAATGGATATCGACATTCTAAATATCCAACTTGTACATATCCGTACCATTTTTACTCTTACATCGTATCTTGGTGTTGTTTCTTCTTAGGAACCGCGAGCCAATCAATTATTGCACAAGGTGTGTATATGACAATGGGCTCAAGCCACCTACACGGTTTTCTAGTTTTAGTTTTAAGCCTGCTCGAACATACATCTTTCAATCTCTCTCTCTCCCTTAACTGTAGTATACCATAGCACTAAAAATTTGTATGTGAAACTCATTTAGTATCTATGATACAATACACTCGAATTAGCTTGTGTTGTCTTTTGTTAGAAACACTCACTTCTTAAATACAACATGAAAATGTTAATCGACGGCGATGCAGCGCGCAGGTGACCCTTGTACGGCTGGTAGCATGGTCAGTGTCCCTCTCCGGTGTGTGCACGAGCGGCATTATGCGGATGGCGCCCCCAATGGCAGCAGGCGACGCGCAGTACATAGATGAATAAGTCGTCATTATTATCATTAGATTTTTAGTATTACTTTAACTCAGAATATTTTGCGTGTCTATTTTAACGATAGTCATTTCTTACTTCACTCCCCTTTGTGCATATATATTTCTGTACAAGCATCTAAAAGTTCGCATGCACCAGGAATCATTCTGCAATGGTGAAAGAAACTAGTGTTTCAGAAAAGTGGACAATGCTGGTATTATTATTCAACAAAAAAGATTTATCTTTTTCTGTGAATCTCAATAAAAAATATTTCAATACAATAGACACTAACATTCCAAAAAAAAGACAGTTCTAGAGACTTTGACTATTACTGTCTTAAATTATTGAGAATAAGCTAATTAACAAAAAGCTAACATTCTACGATGATGGCTTCCTGATTACCGACAAAAACGGCAGTAACACCAGCCCTTGATCCCTCCTTTCATGCACTTGTGTTCCATAACTTTAGCTACAAGTAATTTTGCCTCCGTCCAGCACTCGGCCTTGCACATCCATCCTTTACAGAATGGCATCATAGGAGATGTATAGCCGCGCGCACTCTGCAAAGAAAATCATAAGAACATGCACACAAATCCACTGTCACTAATGTACATTCGCATGTGTCGTTGTTGATCGCAAGGAAAGTTCTTTCTACTAAAACAATGTACAGTACTTTAAGTTTGTTCGGGGAGAAGGATCAGAAGAATCTTTCTGAAACAAAAAGAAAAGCAGAAGACACTGAATATACAAACCAGTGATTCAAATTTATATATCTTCGCCATGGAACTAATAAACTAGAACATAATGGAAAAGATATACTAGCTAGCTAGGAGCACCAACCGGCTAAAGCATGGTCTGCGTATAGCACGAGCACGAGAACTAGGCAGCAGAGAATTGCACTCTTCGAATTCATTTTGTTTGGTATGGAAAGATCTACTGCACAATGGATCAGTGGCCATTTGTTAGAGACGAGAGAAATTTTTCATAAGCAGTTACTGCCGTTTCCATATCCCAACAAAGCAGCACAATGCAAGATCTACTGCACATTGCTACGTGCATATCTCTGCACTCTACCCGTGGCTGAAATCCAGTGGCTTTGTTGGACTGGATGCATGCAATCATCTTTTACTCTCCCTATGTGCATGGTTTTGACTGAAGTGGAGATCCGAATGGAGAGATTTTACCTAGTCCGACTACCCAGAGCGCTGAGTCTTATCTCGAATTATCCGTGGACAACCTGGGGATAGAAATGGTCGTCAGTCTTATAACTGTTTGAGTACAATCTGCTGTTTTGTAAAACCATCAACAGAACGGAAAACTGTTCAGTATATATGGTTCGGTTACAAGCTTTAAACTGCTGTTAATAAATATTTGGTTTGACTATTTTTCCTTTTCCAATACTTTTGCAAACACGCTTAAAATACTTTTGGTGACAAATCTATCGCTGTGGCACATGTCAAGAGAGAATGTACTGACAAAATTCTGGATTGGCCTGGATTACAACCATGAGAAACCATATCTCAATTTTTCTTAGGCAAATCCGACTATTTGTTAGTCCGCTTCACCACTTCCATATGTGCTATCAGTCAGTAGGATGGAGCGTTGAAGATCTGAAGCACCGTTCCATACCAAACGCCCAAACCAGTTATCGACGCTAGACAGCATTGTTAAACTTTATTTGGAGTTATATGAACGATTCACGAAGCGACCTTTGCATAGCTGGACATCATTTTTATTCTTTCTCCATTCCCAAGCAAAGAGCTATTCTTTTCTGAAAGGTACCTAACGTCCAAAGCTGGTTATCCTCAAGCTCGCTTCATATATCACTGGCAACCAAGCTATCAACGGACGACGGCTAATGCTCTTCACTTCTCCCTTGCCGCACCACATTTTCTCCGGAAGCAAGATTCCGGGGTTATCACAAAACACAACAAAGAATACTACCTTGCAGCTCCGAGAGGTATGAACATTAGTCTGAATTCTGCATGTTTATTATCAATTGTTAGAAGCACCATTTTGCTAAACTCTCATGAATAGGCTATACGGATTTACATGTGTATTCTTGTATGGGCTAGAACTTGTATTCGGTGTTGGTGGAGATTCATCTGGAGGTACAGAGATGGGTTAAATTTCTGGAGCTTTATGTGTTAATTTCGGAGCCCTTATTATACAGACAAATTCACCATGCCTCGACTTGAGGTACCTCCTTTTCCACTCGATGTCTGTAAAACACTTAAATGTATGAGCCAACAATGCTATGCTATACTCATACAAATTAGGAACACCCATTATCAATTTTCATGTTTTTTTGCGGGTATCAATTTTCATGTTAATCGGGAGGAAATTCCCATCAACATGGCTGCTCATGGAGTTTAAGATCCTTTGACATGGTAGTTGAAATCAAGAAGTCTTGTACCCTTTCCTCAAAAAAAAAAGTCTTGTACACTTATTTTTATCATCATCGGCGCAATAATTGGTGATGCTCAGTGGATGATGGATACCCACACTATGGAAACAAAAATGGTCTTACCAAACGCTTTGCAAGGAAAAATAGTACTATTCTGTCTTTTGTGTTTCTCTACTCTGCTCGGCTATTCAGACTTCTACATAATTCTATAGTAATCCTCCATCACAAATTACAATTCATTTTGGTTTCTCTAAATACATAAATTTTGTTATGTATCTAGCCATAGCATGCATATATCTAGGTGCATAATTTTTGTAATTTGGGACATATACATACTATTTATATTTTGGAGATGATCTGTTTTGACCAAATGCATATAGACGACCCATCAATTCGACCTAGGGTTTTTGCCTCCTCTTGCTCGCTGCGAGGAGTCGGAATTCGGCAGACCATTCACGCAGACGTCGTGCGCCCGCGCCCTTCGCCCCACCCCCCCGGCCCGGCGAAGCGAGCGCGCGTGTGGAGCTTCCCTTCTCTCCCCACACACATAGCTTGGAGGAGTGGAGGCAACTTCCATATTTAAGTTGGCCATCCCTCCTCTCAACTAGCAATGTGGGACTAAAGGTTGCACCATTGCACCACTCATCATGCACACATGGGCCTTTGAGATTTATCTAGGAATTTAGGAATTTCTACATGGGCCAAATGGGCCTAAATTCCATCAATCCCCCACCAGATCTCAAATACCCATCAGAGATTTTGCATGTCTCTCACTACCATTTATATACCAGTGTTTCAGCAAGGACTGTTAAGTTGAACTCTCACCTAGAGCTTCAAGCTACACTCATCCACAACTTGACAATGGACTAGGCCTTGAATTGCAAGTTTTGTGCGAACAAGTTTCACTCAAAGTCAGAACCAGTACGTGGCTGCCAGTAGCCTACCCCGCGGGTGGAGCATATACATCGTACTCCCTGGTCTCTTCATAAGCTTACTAGAGATCACCCAAATCTCATAGACTGCGACGTTATACAGTCAGGCTCATATAGGTGTGTTCTTTCAAGAATGCCCTATAGGACGACATCTTTGCTTATCCAAGCCAACAGAACCACATTAAAGCATAAAGCTAACCTGCCTTACAGCAAACGAGAGTATTGCATCTTCACTTAGAGAGGGTATCTGAAAAGTTACTCTCCTCAGTCAACCGACAGCTCGTTCTTCCTAGGTCCTACTTCACGGGATCTCCGATCACATAGGTTGGGTTACCACTTCGGCAACTTAAACGGGTCCCAAACCCATCTCCCTTGATGCACTTTCTATCACATTACGCGATAGCCCTTTGGTAAAGGGATCTGTCAGGTTTTATCTGTTTGAATATAAGTCACACTTATTACTCTGGAGTTTCTCAACTTCCTGACAGACTTCAGTCGTCTCTTGACATGTCTTGATGACTTCGCATTGTCCTTAGCATTGTTCACTTTGACTATCACCGTTTGATTGTCACAGTTCATAAGGATGGCCGGTACTGGTTTCTCAACCACCGGCAAGTCCATCAAGAGCTCACGCAGCCATTCTGCCTCTATGGTTGACCTCGTCAAAATGGTCTGTTTGCAAGATCTCCATGATATAGCACCACCTCCAAGGGTAAACACATACCCACTCGTGGCGTACAACTCATCAGCATCAGAGATCCAGTTCGAATCACTATATCCCTCTAGCACAGCAGGATGCCCGGAATAGTGTATCGCATAACTCATAGTTCCCACTAAGTAGCGCATTACCCTTTCAAGTGCATGCCAATGATCAGAACCCGGGTTTGACATGAACCTGCTCAACTTGCTCACAACATATGATATGTCGGGCCTCGTTGCGCCAGCTAAGTACATGAGTGAACAATTGATCTGAGAGTATCTCAGTTGGTCCTTCGCAATTTTCTTGTTCTTTCTGAGTATCACACTGGGGTCATAAGGTGTTGGAGCAGGTTTGCTATCCAAATACCCAAACCGACTCAAGACCTTCTCTACATAATGGGCTTGCGAAAGAGTGATCCCATTCTCATGTTTGATTAGCTTAATGTTCAGAATAACATCAGCTACCCCCAGATCTTTCATATCAAAGCTCTTTGATAGAAAAGACTTGACCTCATTGATCACATCAATGTTTGTGCCAAAGATCAGTATGTCATCCACATACAAGCACAATATAACACCTTGACCCCCATCATGGCGATAGTACACACATCTATCAGCCTCATTAATGACAAAGCCCGCAGAAGTTAAAGTTCTGTCAAACTTCTCATGCCATTTCTTTGGTGCTTGTTTCAAGCCATACAAAGATTTCAGCAATTTACACACCTTGTTCTCATGACCCTTCACTACACATCCGTCAGGCTGATCCATATAGATCTCCTCTTCCAACTCTCCATTCAGAAAAGCCGTCTTTACATCCATCTGATGAATGATAAGACCGTATGAGGCAGCCAACAAAAGTAGTGCTCGAATAGTAGTCATTCTAGCAACAGGTGAATAAGTATCAAAGAAATATTCGCCTTCCTTTTGCGTGTATCCCTTTGCCACAAGCCGAGCCTTATACTTCTCAATAGTACCATCAGGCCTAAGCTTCTTCTTGAACACCCATTTACAACCCACCGGTTTCCAACCATAGGGTCGTTCAGAGAGCTCCCACGTCCCATTAGAAAGAATCGAGTCAATATGCCTTGGTGATAGACGTGGGAGTATCGTCCACAAGGTATACAGTGAAATCATCACCAAAGGATTTCGCAACCCTCGGTCTCTTGCTCCTACTAGGAGATTCATTGCCATCCTTCTCTAGAACATCCTCATGCTCGAGGTTTTCAGGTTGTTCAGAAGTCTCAGTAGGTGCAGGAGGTTCAGGAGTTATCTCAGTGGAAAATCTAGAAATTCTATGAATATCTTTCAACAGAAATATATGCTCGAAAAATGTTGCATCACGAGATTCCATAATTGTATCAACATGCATATCAGGTACCTCAGATTTGACCACTAAAAATCTATAAGCAATGCTCCTCTGAGCATATCCCAAAAAGACGCAATCCACTGTCTTAGGTCCTAATTTGCGCTTCTTTGGAATAGGCACATTCACTTTCGTCAAACATCCCCACGTGCGCAAATACGAAAGTGATGGTTTCCTCCTGCTCCACATCTCATACAGAGTTTGATCCTTATTCTTGTTCGGAACTCTATTCAGGACATGACATGAAGTCAATACAGCCTCCCCCCACCATGCTTTAGATAAACCAGCAGTGTCCAACATGGAATTAACCAAGTCGGTCAGCGTGCGGTTTTTCCTCTCGGTAATCCCGTTTGACTCGGGCGAATAAGGAGGCGTCCTCTCATGAACAATACCGTGTTCCTCACAGCATTCATCAAAGATCTTAGGAAAATACTCGCCACCACGATCAGACCGTAGACGTTTGATTTTTCTCTCCAATTGATTTTCAACTTCGGCTTTATAAATTTTAAAGTAGTCTAACGCTTCATCTTTAGTATGCAACAAATAAACATAGCAAAATCTAGTCGCGTCATCAATCAATGTCATGAAGTATCTTTTTCCACCTTTTGTCAACACACCATTCATCTCGCACAGATCAGAATGTATGAGTTCTAGAGGTGCCAAGTGTCTCTCCTCGGCCGCTTTGTGAGGCTTCCGAGGTTGCTTCGATTGCACACAACTATGGCACTTAGAACCTTTGGCAATGGTGAAGTTCGGAATTAAACATAGACTGGAGAGTCGAGACATCAAACCAAAATTAACGTGACATAAGTGTGAATGCCAAACACTCGCATCATTACTAACGTTGCCACAAATATGGTTCACCGACTTATTATAAAACTCTTAAAGGGAAAAGCGGAACAAGCCTCCGCAATCATAACCTTTACCAATGAATTGTCCATGTTTCGACACGACTAATTTATTGGACTCTAAGACTACCTTAAACCCTTCCTTGCAAATGACCGACCCGCTCACAAGATTCTTGTTGATAGTAGGGAAGGACATGTTGTACGTTCCTCAGCTGCACGATCTTTCCCGAAGTAAACTTCAGATCCACCATACCAATGCCACGAACAGCAGCAGGTGACCCATTCCCTATCAGCACGGAGGAATCTTGGACGTCCTAGTAAGAAGAAAACAAGGAGATGTCAGCACACACATGAACATTAGCACCCGTATCTAGCCACCAACATGTGGAAAGAAAAACTGAAAGAACAGTAGGTAAATTACCGTACCCGTCTCCAGCATTGCCAGAGGTCACCATGTTGACATCCTTTGAAGCTCTAGATTGCTTGGCCTTGGCCTTGCGGTCTTCATGCTTTGGACACTCCTTGGCGAGATGCCCAAGCTCTCCACAAGTGTAGCAGTCCATCTCAGCCTTGTCCACCTTCTTCTTCTTAAAGGTAGTGGTCTTAACAACCTTGTTGTTGTTCCCTTTGTTCTTGTTAAAGTTCTTGCGTGGGAACTTGTTCTGAACCAGATTGGCACTGGACTGACCTTGATCTCCTTTCTCAGTGGTGTCCTTCTTCCGAGCTTTCTCCTCAACATCCAGAGACGCTAGCAGGTTATCAACCGATATCTCCTATCTCTTATGATTCAGAGCAGTAGTGAAGTTCTTCCACGATGGAGGCAACTTTGCAATGATGCAACCAGCCACAAACTTGTCCGGAAGAGGACACTTAGCAAGCTCAAGATCCCTGACAATGCACTGAACCTCATGCGCTTGTTCGACCACAGAACAGTTATTCACCATCTTGAAGTCATGGAAGCTCTCCATGAGGTAAAGCTCGCTGCCTGCATCTGCTGCATCATATCTCGCAGACAGAGCATCCCACAACACCTTCGCGTCGGTCATGTCCAAGTAGGCATTGACCAGACGGTGAGAGATAACGCTTACGAGACATCCCACGAAAAGGTTATTGGCATCAGTAAACTTTTTCTGCTCTTCAGCAGTCAGTTCACCCTCAGGTTTGCCCAACCTCGTGTCCCAGATGTTCATAGCGTTAAACCAGAGATGGATTCTAGCCGCCCACCTTTTAAAGTTCGCACTAGTGAACTTATCAGGCTTCATCGCATCGACAAAACCAGCCCTCGTGTTACTCATATCAACAGATTGCCTAGAACAATAAGGTTTTTGGATTGTTGGAAATATAGACACTATATTGATTAAAATCCGAACAGTAATAAACATGACACGAACTACTACTAGCATGCAAAACTCTAACATACTAGTAAACAACATCATCATCATGAGGGACTCAGTAAACATGATGAAATAATAGATCTGAACACGGTGTACGTACAGCGGACGTGTAGGTGTAGCCGTGATGACATGTGTCGACGAAGCGATGTCGACGATGCGAACGGAACGTAACAGTCGGCGCTGCAGACGACGAGCTCGCACAGCACCAGATCTTGACGGAAGACGAGCCGTGACGAAGACTTGGAGTAGTCGCGCGGAGCGCTTCACAAAAACCTTATTCGCCCTCTCCCGGTGCAGGATCACAAGGACGCGGAGACCTGCTCTCCCGTTCGCTGGTGCACGTCGGCGATTGGGATGGAGCGGACTACAGCGGCGGCGCAGCAGCGAGAGGAGGCAAAAATCCCCAAATCTTCCTGCAGCTACTACACAGATGTTGCTGCCGCGGTTGGCAAGATAACTACCAGCGATCACAACGACAAAAGCACTGCCAGCACCTCTCAGCTTCAACCATTGGCCCGCCATATCGAGATTGCTGAGGGAGTAAGCGACGTCGATAATGTGGACAGCGTAGAAGAAAGCAGAGGCATACTGCGTGTGATGGATAAGGCCCAGTCATTACATGTGCACGACAATTGTTCCATCACTACTGTTATCCCCAAGTACATTATCTACGCAAGTGGAGAGGAAATTGGTTACCGTGCTCTAAAGTGGTGCCGGGTGGAGAGATGTCCAAAATTGGATACAGTCTTCCATACTACCTACGATGGTACATTCTATTGGTTTGACGAACTGGAGACCTTTTGGGCGGCTGATCTCTTGATGGTCCGTGCTATTTGGAGCAGAGTAATGCCTTACGATTGGTGGGCTCACGACCTAAAATCCTTTGCAAAACTACGGATTATACATCTGCACTTGTGCCCCAGGCTCAAATTTGTCCTCCCATTGTTATGGAGCAATACCCTGTCCAGCCTGGAAACCCTCCACATAGTCTGCTGCGGTGATCTCAAGCAGGTCTTCCCAATGGAGGCATATTTTCTAACTAGAATACCTACTCTGCATCCAAACGGCATGCTGGAATTCCCAAAGCTCAAGAACATGTACCTGCATCATCTCTCCAGCCTGCAACAGATATGCGAGGCCAAAATGTTTGCTCCCAAGCTCGAGACTGTCCATCTCAGGGGCTGCTGGGCCTTAAGGCGCCTCCCTGCCACTGACAGCGGCCGTCGAGGTGGAGATCTTGTCGCCGTGGACTGCGAGAAGGACTGGTGGGAGAAGCTGGAGTGGGATGGCCTGGACGTCGGCCATCACCCCTCCCTCTTTGCGCCGCGCCACTCGGCGTACTACAAGAAGCGGCTGCTGAGAACCACGGTTCTCCGGTGAGCCAGCCGGCCTCACGTACTTCATTTGCTGCTCTCTCACTTGTCCAGGTACTTCCTCTCCATTTGTTTATCTGTTTCTTTTCTCGTTAGTTTTATTTCGTGTTTCCGAGCTAATCACTTGTATTACAACCCGTTCATAGGTTTCGTGGGGGGTCAAGGAGAGACGATTTCGTGTTTGCTTGCCAAGACTTCCATTGGTGTGTTTTCTCAAGAATAAATAATTGGTGCCGTCCGATGCTACTTGCATCTGCCAAATCCAGTGTGTAATGTGATTGACGCTATAAGTTGATTCTGTGTGTGTCTCTGTCGAGACAAGCGTACCATATCTGTTTGGTCTTGCTTGGATATGTACGCGCATGAGAGCTTGCAATAAGAGGGCCTGATGGGACTGTGTTGTGTGTCTATCAGCCTCTCCTAGAACCCCATATATGTTGTGGCAATGTTAATTTCAAAAAATATTCCAGACAAAGTCTGTAATCAGTTAAGTTGGCTGCATGTTGTGGTTTGATTTTACGTTTGTGTGAATTAATCATTTTTCCTTGTCTCGATAAGGTGCATGTTCATGTTCCGGAACCAAATATAGGCAGTCAACCATAAGAGTAGTTAGAAGATAGAGTAATTTAGTATTGGTTGTTGTTCTCAGCCAAACATGAGAAGGGATACCAGGTCACGAAACAGAATGTATGCAAGTTCAGTGCTGCGATGCTACACAGCGCGCGAACCAGTAGTATAAGAACAGCAGGCTCTGCTTAGCTTAGGACCAAACCACAGGAGCGCAAACCAAAATGTATGCAAGTTCGTTCAGCACTTGGGCCATTGCAACAATTATCATTCATTCCCCAACGCATGACATCTTACGACCCAACTCGCAGAAAGTGGTGTATTATCTTAGGACCAAACAACCAATTAAATTCAGTCATCCATGTATTTGATTCGATCCAAAGAAACAAATAATAAACTACAACGCAAAATACAACTTGTTTTATTGATTGGTGGATTACTTCTCTTAAACGTCTGTCAAAGAAAAGCACAAAAGCATTGGACTCTTTTGTGACCCTCATGTCTTGGATGCTCTGGAAAGAACAGAATGCTAGGGTGTTGGACAACAAGCCTTCTCTGCCATGGGTTCTGATAGCAACCATCACAATTCAAGCACAACTTTATTAGAAATATGCAGGTTTCTTCTCATTGGTGGGCTCCGTTCGGCGGGTGCGGCACAGCTACCCCAATAGAGGCTCATATATTGTTTTTTTCTTTTTAATTTCGGTTTTGTTTCAGTTTTTTCCTTTGTCTATATAATATGTGTCAATTTATATATCTTTTATTTTTCCTTTTTTCTCTTTTCTTTTGTATACATACTTTTCTTTTATTTATTATTAGTTTTTCCTTATTAATATTATTTTTTATTATTTATTTTACTATTTATATCTTTATTTTATACTTATTTGTTCATGTATATATATTTGTTCGTCATGTGTATATATCTGTTCATGATATATTAATATTTTTCCTTCACATAGAATTATTTGTTGTGTTATTTAATTAATTTGTTCGTGACGTTTGAATTATTTGTTCGCTATAGAATAACTTATTTGACTGTAATAATATTTTATTTGTTATACGTTAAATTATTTATTCATTTTATTGACTCAATTTTTCATTTATAAAAAATAATCTATTCACGATATTGATTATTGATGTGTTTGTTATTCATGTACAATAATTTGTTGCATATGATGCCCTCATGTTCACTGTGTATATCAATTTGTTCAGGACGTTAAATTATTTGTTCACATTATGGATTAAATTGTCCGCAATATGGATGCGTTTATTCTTCATGTAAAACAATTTGTTTATGTGTGCATCTATTTGTTCACTTTGTGTACTTGTTTGTTTTTTGTGTTAAATCATTTGTCCGTTGTGTTTAATCTTTGGTTCGTAGAAAATAACCCTTGTTTGTGTCATTTGTTTGCAGTAGTAGAAAATATTCTACTTTCATAAACATGTCCATAAAAATATTATTTAAACATAGTCAAGTGGGGTCATATTTTAAATATCTTGTCGTGAGACGTACTACAACAATCAAAAATTATTTTTAATAATCGATTTTCAGTTATATAGTTTTTTTGAAACTCTTTTTGCATGCTGGTGATGCCATCTGTCACACCTGGATGCATCTCATATGTGCGTCAGGATCAAATTTACACACATATGATAGACGTAACAAATGAATATCAATAACCATGCATAGTGAAAGAGTATTAATAACATTTATTACAAACTTAGAGTTGACATAAAAGTCATAGCGGGATAGTAAACGAGCGTTAACTAAGAACGATGAACAAAAGCTCCACCTCCACGGGCAATTGACCGGGGGACTCACCTATTTTTTAGAATAATCCACCAAAATTCTCCAAGTCTGGGCAGCCATGAACAAAAGCTCCACCTCCACGGGCAATTGATCGGGGGACTCACCTATTTTTCAGAATAATCCACCAAAATTCTCCAAGTCTGAGCAGCAATCCAGGTGTTGTAGATGCAATATAAATAAACACAAGCATGAGTACATGCCGTACTCAGTAAAGTTTGAAAATAAATGACATGCAAGGCTTTGTAAGTGGAAGGCTGAAAGGTTAACTGCATTTAACATTTTTAGTTGGTCAAATTCTGTTAAGCAACTATTTACTAATAAATATAAGTTTGTACCAACCCACAAATTAATCATGTGAGGGTCCAGTCCGCTCTTGACCGTGAGCACGGCTGATATATCAGTTTTACACTCTGCAAAGATTGTACACTTTCACCACAAGTCGTGTTTACCCTCTCATTCATGAGGTTGATTGCCTCATAAAAACACCGAAGTGCGTGGCTAGGGATACACTACGAAGCCTTTAGAAAGAATCTTTCAGTATGGTTGGTCCCCTTGCTTGCAGGTAATTAGAAGGTACACCCCTTTCTTCCCCGCACCGCTTACACAATCCGTACCGGTAATAGGAAGTCACAACTTCTATCCTAGCACCGCCCAACTTATAGTACGACACAACACTGAAATCTTCTAATTAATCAGCTAAGACCAGAGCCATGTGATACTCATGGTTGCACTGTTTTCCTGGGTGGTTTTCCATGTTCCAATTAAAAAGAGGTCATCTTGTCAATTTATTCATCATTAAGGATAATATTAGGAACATAGAGTAGGGTTCATTTAACCATATCAGTTGAGCAAAATAAGCCTTGTCTACCATCAAAATTAATTAAATAATCCCAGCTGCAAGGTATAGTCAAAATGAAACTAGGAACTCCTTAATGGGACCCAACAATATTAATGCAAGCGAGAAACTAAATAATGTAGTTAAAATGCATGTCATTTAG
The DNA here is from genome assembly GCA_033239725.1 of Echinochloa phyllopogon. Classification (NCBI taxonomy): domain Eukaryota; kingdom Viridiplantae; phylum Streptophyta; class Magnoliopsida; order Poales; family Poaceae; genus Echinochloa; species Echinochloa phyllopogon. Next base: position 4,288,625 of record BTCW01000007.1, on the reverse strand, counting down.
GTACAAATGAGAATGATCAAGTTACACTTGCCTTCCTCAAATCCCTACTGCTGCTCAGATTCTTCAAAATCTCGATCTCCAAATTTCTCCACGAACGACGCACTTCATATACGCATCACACAATTATACATGCAAATAAATAATACAATAAAATAAGAAACAATACACCAAAAAATTCTAACAAAACAAAACAGCAGTGGGTTCGAACCTATGCGAGGGGTCGCACCGGCCACTGGATCGTGATCCGGCGGTCCAGAATAGATGTGGGCGTCGGTGGGACGGCGGTGGCTTGGTTGGTGGCGGCGCCGCTCGCGGACACGGCGGTGGGTCGCCAGTGTGAGCTCGAAATCAAGCTAGAAGGCTCGGTTTTGGACGCGGATTGTCCGCAAGGACTCCTGGAAACACAGTGGGATCATCTAGGGGGTTCTTGAGGTAGCGACGACGGTGGCCATCGACGGTGACCGGCGGCCGTTGGGCGATGGTGAGACGGTGGCCATGCTACGGAGCGCGAGGGCGAGCGAAAAACAGTGTGTGGTGCTCCTCACCTCTAGGCGAAGCTGTGACGGGGTTCAAGCCGAGCGGGGAGGAGATCGTCGGCAGCCGCCGTCGAGCTTGAAGGCGATGGTTGGGATAGCAACGATGGCGGCCATCGACGGTGACCGGCGGCCGGTGGGCGACGGTGAGACGGTGGCCATGCTACGGGGCGCGAGGGCGAGCGAAAAACAGCATGTGGTGCTGCTAACCTCCAGGCGAAGCTGCGACAGGGTTCAAGCCGAGCGAGGAGGAGATCGTCGGCAGAGGCTGTCGAGCTTGAAGGCGATGGTGGTGAGCTAGGGCTTGCAGGGCAAGGGAAAAGGGGGCAAAGAGAGTGGCGGCGCGATTTAAAGAAGGGCGCATAGGTGGACTTGGCTCGGGCCCACACCTCGACGTGCGTGCAAGGAGGGAGTGGCCGAGCTCGAGTCGGACTCGAACTCGAGTCTAGCTCGAGGTTAGGGATGGTCGGCGGGGCGTGCGAGTCGGCGACTATGGGAAGCTAGAGCACGGCCCAAGCTGGCAGCGGAGGGAGAGGGAGAGATGGTGGGCTGGCGTGAAAGGGAGTTGGGCCGGGGGACGGGCTAAGCCCAGGAAGCTGAAAGCGAGAGGGGTTGGGCTGGAAGGGCGGTAACGACCCGAGCTAAGAGTTTAGGGGGCCAAAACGAACTTAGGTCTGAGCAACTATTCTAGAGCTTACACACAAATGCAATTCAAACTTGAATGTAAATCAGATTTAAATTCTAATTTGAACTACAAGCAAACAAAACTCAATGCTACAACATGAATTCATCAAAAACTAGTTTTGACTAAAATTATTTAATATTGTATTTAAATTGATTAAAAGGCTAGAAATTCCAATTAAATCTCAAAAAAATTATTTAAGAATTAATAAATTCTATAAAATTCCAAAAATTGCTAGAAATTTATTGTGATGAAAATTAGGGTGTTACATCATCGAGCATTAAATTTATTCTACATATTCTCCCTCCACTCCTCTAACCACAATGATCGTGTTGACTAGTGAGAGCTGCATGCGATTTGTGGACCAAATTTCTATGTATGAGCTAGTTCGTAATTCTTCTAATCCCTCTATCTTTAGGCTACATGTGGGAATTTGTTGCCTCGGTGATGGGTATCTGCACCCCATAATTCTTTGCCTATGTGGCAAATTGAAAGTAAAGTAATATTAATTTAAAATGTACTTTTTTGTTCCAAATTGTAAGACATTTTAATTTTTTTATAAGGTTAAAGTATCTTAAATTTGATCAAATGTATACAATAAAGTATATATATCTTTTGATTCGACAGTAAGTATATTTTTTTAGCATATCTATTCGGTGAAATAAATTTTTGTAATCATCTCTATAATTTGGGTCAAAATAAGATAATTTTAGTTTCAAAAAATATTTAAATGACTTACAATTTAAAATGGAGAAAGAACTGCTTGGATGACCAGACAGTTGCTTGCCCATAATCCACATTGTAATCTTCTTTCTTCTCTTAGGGTAAGAATATTAATGCTGTCTAATAGGCAGTCTCATTCATCTACATGTAATCTTAATATGACTTAACACACAATCCATCAATATGTTGTCGTTTTGGTTGTTATGTAGTAATATTATAGTTTAATTCGTGAATAAAAAAATTATGAGTTATATGGCAACTAGCCTACAATGATGGAAGTGGTGTTTTCTAAATTTTAGCTCATAAGAGCATCTCCAACAGTGCATAATAAAGGCTCCTAATAATAAATTTGGGAACCACGTGAAAAAACAAGTCTCCATCAATTGACCAAAGTTGTTCCCAATTTTTCCATGTTTCTATTTTTTGCGTGTTTCCAATATTAACTCTAGCTTGAGCTAAATTTACCCCTCTTTTGGGCACTCCCAATCCCGCAAAATAATGACGGAGGAAAAAAAACTACCCAAGTTATTGTTCACATGGGATAAAAAATCAGCCAGTGGGCACAGATGGATGATGTGGCAGTAATTAAATTTTTTTGGGGCTAATTTTTTGCAAACTGTTGGTAGAGGGATAACTTTTGCTTCCAATAACTTTTGGCAAGGTCCCAAAATTAGTGTTTGAGGCCTTCATTTTTTGATACTGCCAATAAACCTTTCCAATAAGTAGTTTTGGGAGCAAAGTAAATAAATAGTGCTCCAATAAGGGTTTAATCTTGTGCACAAAATTTTAGTGTGTCCAAAACCAGAGCTATTCTGAGCCAAATATCCACCTTGTTTTGGCACTCCCAATTTTTATTTTTTGTTCCACTTTACAGGAGAAAAGGAGGCAGTTCCCATCCGAGAGAAAAAAAAAATAGGAGGCAAAGTTAGGGCAGGTACATTGCTACATGTTAGCGGTCTGATAGGTCGTCTCATTCAGTGCCACATAGCATTTTTGCTGATGTGGAGGAGAGAGATCGAGGTGAGAGAATAAGGTCGTTGTTTAGCGAAACAACTGCCTCATAAGCTAAATTTTAGGACTAGACAACTCATCCACCATTGTACGAGTTTTGTTGCCATGCAACCAATAATATTTCTTTATTTTCCCATAAATTAAGGAATTTTATATTACTACGAAATAACTAAAACAATAATCTATTTTATAGGTTGTCTCATAGGCCGTTTCAAGATTACGTGCACTGCATGAGACCGTTTATTAGACGGCAACAATGTACTTGCCCTAGAAAAGTACCCACACTAGCTTTTTTTTGATAAGCCTTCATGCAAGCTTTATTGATTGAGGATAGTTACATCATTAGCTAACAAAGGAATGATAAAACTAGGGGGATCATCGTCCCAAATACAATTCTCTCTAGAAAACATAGCTTGCCTGGCTAACTCATGTGCCACCTGGTTTGCTTCCCTGTTCGTATGCTCGATAGCAATTTCCTGAAATCCTCCCCATACAATTTTACATTCGTCATAAACGGCAGCAGCTGAGTTCGCCGTAAATCCATCATTCCTCATAATTTCAACTACTTCCATACAGTCGGATTGAACCACAAGACGATTGCCTCCAACATGTTGGGCTAGCATCAAGCGTTCCTTTAGAGCATACGCTTCCGCCATTGGAGCATCTACCAGATGGGAGACATAGGTGCTCGTCGCTGCAATCATGGCTCCATAGCTATCCCTGATAACTGCACCTGTGCTTCCACACCCATTATTTTCATCATAGGAAGCATCAATATTTAGCATCAGATAACCCTCCCGGGGTTTCCTCCATTCTTGGCGTATCTTCGATTCTTTTTTGGCTGCCATTTTGTAATTTTTTGCTAGGGATATAATAGATAGGCCAGATCTTGACGGGCGTTGAACATCTTCCCCATGCACTAGCTGTCTTCTCTCCCACCACAAGAGCCAGCCCCCAACTAGAATGAGCTCGGCAAGCCCTACCTCCATACCGGGGACTTGCTCTCCTCTGCGGATCACTTCTTCTAAAATAATGGAACCCGACCGATCAGTTTCCAATAACTCTCTAATCTTCGGCCAGATCCCAATTGAATCCCATACAGCTTTAGATCGAACACAAGAGAAGATCGTATGCTTAATATCTTCAGCTCCACTATGGCAAACCGGGCACCCTCCATCATGTATAATATGTTTGTTTGCCAAGATGGTTTTACATGGCACCTGACCGTGAAGGGCCCTCCATCCAAATATCTTAATTTTCCCCGGCACTTGAAGTTTCCAAAGATTCTTCCAAACTTGAATATTGCTGGTACCGCCAGACGGTGACCCATTTAGTTTTGCATCATATTTCTTCTTCCATTGCCCATGATAAGCTGATCTCACCGAGAATAACCCGCTTCTGTTATAATGCCAAGCAACACAATCTTCTCTACCTGAAGTAATAGGTATCTGTAAAATACGTGTTGCATCCGAGCCCCAAAAAATAGAACGAACGAGGTCAGCATCCCATGTTAAATCCACCGGATTAATTAGTTCATCAACTCTTGTTACCAAATTATTGCCTCGCGGCATTTGAATTTTCATATTGTGGCTCCCTGGGATCCAATTGTCCTCCCATATATTAATTTGTGTACCATCTCCAACCCGCCAAATATAACCAAGTTTGAAACACTCAAGCCCTGCCATTACACTTTGCCAAGTATATGAACTCCCAGACTTCATTTTAGCATTTAGCAACTTCCCATCCGGATAATAGCGAGCTCTTAGGACCCTGGCACAAAGAGAGTCCGGTTCACATAATAGCCTCCAAACTTGCTTTGCTAGCATTGCCAAATTAAAGGACTGTAAGTCCCTAAAACCCATACCACCTTTTCCTTTCGGCATACAGAGTTTCCACCATTCTTGCCAATGAATCCTCTTATGGTCATTGTCATCACCCCACCAGTACTGCGAAATGGCTGTTGTGATTCCTTTGCAAATCTTTTTAGGAATTTTAAAAACCATCATAGCATATACTGGCACAGCTTGAGCAATCGATTTAATAAGGATTTCCTTCCCCCCCAGACTTAGCAACTTCTCTTTCCATCCATTAATTCTAGAGTTCACACCATTGCCGGCAAGCCCAAGTATTTATCACATAGAGATTCAGTCATTATGTTCAAAGCTTCACACACCTCTGCCTTTACATCAACTGCAGTATTGCTAGAAAAGTAGATGCTTGACTTTGCGTCACTAACTTGCTGCCCTGAGTTTGCACTATATCTATTTAAAATATCAGTCAAGCAATCCGCATTCTTCTTGTCTGCATGCATCAGGATGAGGGAATCATCTGCGAACAGTAGGTGTGATATAACTGGGGCTTCCCTGCAGACCCGAACTCCCTCCAATTCTCCCCTCTCTTCATCTCCCTTTAGCATGCAAGACAATCCTTCTGCGACCAAAAGAAACAAATATGGCGACAGAGGGTCGCCCTGCCGAAGACCTCTTGAAGGTATGATAGTGTCCGTCTCAACAGAGTTAAACCGAACTCTGTATTTGACGGATTTAACACATGCCATAATAAGCTTAACCCATCTTTGGTCGAAGCCTAATTTGATCATAATTTTCTCCAAAAACCCCCACTCCACTCTATCATATGCTTTATGCATGTCTAGCTTTACTGCACACAACCCTCTTTTTCCCTTCTTCTTTTTCATAGTATGAATGCATTCATAAGCTAGTAAAATATTATCTGTGATCAATCTACTCGGAACAAAAGCACTTTGATGGTGACTGATAATTTCAGGTAGAATAACTTTAAGTCTATTTGATAATACCTTGGAGATTACCTTATAGACCACATTGCATAAAGAGATGGGTCTGAATTGAGCCACTTTCTCTGGATTATCCATTTTCGGAATCATGACAATAGTAGTATCATTCCATCCCTCTGGAATAGACGCATTGTTGACTGCATGTAGCACTTCATCAGTCAGTTCATCTCCCAACATATTCCAAAACCGCTTGAAAAAGATAGCATGTAACCCATCAGGGCCTGAGGCCTTTAGATCTCCAATACTGAATAAAGCTTTCTTCACCTCCTCCCTTGAAAAGGGGGCCAAAAGCAGCTGATTCATATTCGTAGTGACCCTGCGATTAACATCCCCCAACACTCCATCGTCTATAATCTGCACTTCAGATGTAAAGAGGTTTTCAAAGTACTCCCTGACCATCACATTCATCTCCCTGATATCTTCATGTTTTACTCCTTGGTCATCCACTAATCCCTTGACCATATTTCTTCTCCTCCTAGTTGACGCAAAATGATGGAAGAAACTAGTATTTCGGTCCCCATGCTTTAGCCAGTTTGCTCTAGCTCTTTGAACCCAAATAATTTCCTCCTGTTCAAGTAGTAATTCTAACCGAAGGAGTATCTCCTTTTGGGCCGCTACAGATTCATCCATAAGCGGTCCACACCTTAGAGCTTCTAACTCCCTCTTCAACTTCTTCATGTGTTGGGCTGGTTTCTTCAGAACTTCTCGGTCCCAAGTATGCAAATCACCATGCACAACATTCACCTTTGTCATCAGCTTTGGACTGTGTCCCATCGCCGATGCACGTGCCCACGCTGCCTGCACTATCTCTTCCACCGTCTCCTCCTTCAGCCACCTTGCTTCGAATCTCCTTGGCCCCTCCCTAGACGGGAATTGGCAGGCCACTCTTGTCGTGTTAACAATAATAGGGCGGTGATCAGATTTCACCATCTCCCCATTAACCAGCTCCGCATTTGGAAATAGAGTATTCCATTGTGAATTAGCCACTCCTCGATCCAGCCTCTCTCTTATCTTTCCTCTCTGCCATGTAAACAAATCACCTGAGAACCCAATATCAGCTAACTCACAATCCATGAGAGTGTTCTGGAAGGCTTGCAGGTATGCTTGCGGTCTTACTCGCCCTCCTTCTCATGGTGATATAAAATTTCATTGAAGTCCCCAACAGCTAGCCAAGGGAGAGACCGACGACCATGTAGGGATCTAAAGCCTCCCATGTCAAATTTTTATGCTCCCATCTTGGATCTCCATATATCCCTGTCAATCTCCACTCCTCGTCGCCCTTAACCACCACATCTATGAAGTAATGCGAGACACTTTTCGCACTGAATCTGAGTCTCCTTCCTCCATAACATTAACAAGCCTCCACTCCGCCCATCACTTTCATTGACGATGAAGTGGTCACAACCCAGCCTCCTTTTCAGCTTCTCTGCCTTAGCTTCACTCAGATGTGTTTCAGACAAAAAAAAACACATCTGGTCTCTCCCGCTTCTGAATTTCCAGAAGCGCACGCACTGCCCAGGCACTAGCAAGGCCCTGGCAGTTCCAGGCTAGGATTTTCATTGTGTTCGGTCACTCCCCTCGAAGGAGAGCGCCGATCTGATATTAGGGTTTATCATGCCATCTTCCTCCTCACCTCCGTTTCTTCTTGGCCTATTCTTATCCTGCTCCTTCAGAGGGCTAATAGCAGTAGCGTTTTGGGAAGGATGCTCCAGAAGGTTAACCTGCTTAGCAACTCTCCCTCTTTCATCTCCATCCCTTCCGTCATTTTTCTTGTTCAGAAAATCGTTTGGATCTTCGTCATCGCCCAAGAAAGTATCCATTTCTTCTTCATCATCCACACCCCATTCAGCTCGTCCTCTACCTCTTCCTCGTCCTCCACCCCTTCCTCTACCTCTGCCTCTGCTTCCCCGTGAATCCTTCCTCCCCGCCACCGGCAAGAAAGGGACTCGCAGCCAATCACCCCAATCACAACTATCCTCAGTGAGGACTCCATCTCCACATTCAGTGACCTCATGGCCCATGCAACCACAAAAATAGCAAAAGGTCGGCAACTTTTCGTATTGCACCAGATATTTCATTCTTTCTTTAAGCGTAATCGGCACCACACGCACCAGTGGTTTCTTCAGGTCTAGCCAAACCCTTGCACGTAGATATGGGGTAGGATTGATCTTGCCCTCATTCACTACTACCATGATCGGGTCTCCCACCTTCTTTGCTACCTTCTCTTCCAACTCCTTCTTCTTCATCAGGCCCTCTGGTACACCTTGAATTCTTGCCCAGACTGGGATCTTTTCCGGTTTATATGCATGAACATTGGAAAATCCATCATATTCTTCCATCACAACAGCTGCGCCTCTAAACAGCCATGGCCTTCCTTCCATCACCCTCGACCAATCCCCAAGACAATGGAATTGTACCAAAAACAGATTTGCTCCCTTCGCCTTGAATGTCACCTCTTTGGTCGCCGCCCAGGCGTTCCTCAGTTGGCTGAACAGAGGTGCATGGCTGAACGGCTTCGTCGTATGAACCCTAAAAAGGGCCAGCCAACGGACATCCTTCACAAGCTCTTCAAATTCGCCCGATAGATCGAGATCCTCCTCCTCTTCCCCTAGCAGCTTTAGGCCCTCCAGGCACTCCTCCAAACTCGACCTCTTCTCCTCCTCATCCATCATCGGATCTTTCCCCCTCTTCTGCGTAGATTGATCTGCCATGCAGGATCACCGATGGCCAATGCCTACACCGACTCCTTGCGGAAGGAAGTACAACACGGGCACAGCTTTTGGTTGGAGAGATCACATCGATCTCTACCCTTTTGGTGGACTCCGGCGTCGCCGCCAGAGGAACGTAAAACCCTAGTTTACAGACTAGGGGATTTGACTCAGGTCAGACCTCTCAAAGTACCCACACTAGCTAATGTGTGCTTTTTCTTCACACAAAAAAATATTAGTTGTGCCCAATAATTAATGACGTTGCAGTATTTGACTTTATTTTAGATCTATTTTTTTGGGAATTGTTGGATGAGAGATCTATTTTTCCTCCCAATAATTTTTGGCAAGTCCTAAAACCATATTTTTGGGACTTCATTTTTTAGGCACTTTTGAAGATGCTCTTTTAAGGCTATTATTTCGCGAAACAAAACCCCCCTCTCTCCTATTCTTCGTATTATCAAAAAAATCTATATAGCACTTCATAACAGCCGAAGGGAGGAGGCACAACTTTCAAAAATTGTTGGGCTGATTTGTAGTATCAAGGAATCATCACACCACTGGGCTTAAAATGGGTTGAAATGGACTAGCCCAGTTCGAGTCCGGGGATCGTATATGGCTTCCAAAAGTTTTTCTGGCCCATTGGCTTCTCGTGTGACCGACGTGGACAGCATGATCTCTATCTTCTTTCTCCGCTCGGGGCGCCAGCGAGCACGGAGTGGGAGCTGGTGGAGGGGCGACAGCTAGGCGGGGCGGCTCAGCGGCGAGGGAGCCGTCTGCCGCGGTTGGTGGGTGAGGCCGCCGGCGTCGGTTAGAGTTAGGGCTTCGGGGTTTTCATGGTGGAGGCTCCAATGACAGCCGACTTTAGAGAAGAAAAGGAGTTGGGAGCGGCGAAAGACCGGCGAGGGACGGAGGCAAGGAGCGGAGCGCCACCAGTCGGGCGGGACTGAACGGCCATTACGATGACCTATAGCAGGGACGGCGAGGGACATCGGATTAGAAAGGTGTGTCAGCGCGGCGGGACGGAGGCCGGGCGGGACCGCTGGCCTGGGCGGTGGAGGTGGCGGCAGCGGGGCGGGATGAGGGACCGCTAATGGGCCTCGTTGGGCCCTAAGCTACTCCTGAGCCCCCGTCCGTGCTACGACAGCGGAGGCCACCTCTAAAAACAAATAAAAATAAAAGCTGCGAAGCAAACGACTGCGGCGATGGCGACGGCGGCGGCGGACGGGCCACCGGCGGAGCCGCATTCCCTGAAGAAGCTGAGCCTCCGATCGATGAAGCGCTCGATGGACCTCTTCTCCTCCGTCAACTCCCTCCCCTTCACGCCCGACGCCGAGAGGTACCCTCGCTTGCCTACCTCCCTTCCCTTCGTCGGGAGCTGCAAAACCCTAGCGGGGACTCTGGCTGCGTATCCTCCTGATCCTATGGTGTGGTGGTAGGGCAGCAAGAGGATTCGTACCGGGGGCAAGGTGAGGGCAGAGTACGGCACGGTGGAGGACCTGGCGCCGGAGCAGTCGCGCGGAAAGCAGGGCAGGGGAGGAGCGGCGCCGGCGCCGTCTTCGACGGCGTTGGCATTGCCAGGTTAGTTTCGCTCTTCTCTTATTCTTCCTCAAAGAAATCACCTTTCCGTTTGCTCTTCAAAGAGGAATATGCTTACTTCTATTGAAACAGTTGCACTGCACTAGTAGGATTTCGTGATTCCCGATCTTTAAAATAAAAAGGATTTCGTGATTCCCTACCCATTATTTTCTAGTGGTAGACAAATTGATTGATTTTGGGTTGCTTAAAAATACTAGAAATCGGTCTTGACTTGAAAAAAATTTGTAACTTGTTTTTCCTCCTAAGATCACAGGCATATGGCTGCAAACTATATATTGGCAAAAACCAACAAACTAGTTTGTAGTAGTAACCTGGTCACCCCCTCTACATAACAGAAACAATAGAGGCGATCATATTCTGAACTACCATCAAACAAGCAGCCAGTCTTGCGTTACTTTCAGTTCTCTGTTTGATAGGACAGAATGACAGATCGGGTCCAGCTTATTCACCTGATCCCCTTCCTTCAGTGAATTCAACCACTGCTGCAACATAAAAACTATATTATACAGCACGCCAATGGATAGTTTTGCCCTGGTTATCACTCTTGTAATTTTTTTCCAAAGGCTCCAATATGCGGCAGCTATACCCATTCAGAGTAAACTTTTGTTTCCCCTGTTTGCTTTTGTATATGATCCTAAACAAAATCATAAAAAGAAGTATGTATTTTGTTCTGAATAGCCGGCCAAGGTCTGGTTATGCATTCCATAAGATCTTATTCTTTCTGGCAATATAACTCCAAGGACATTTGAACATATACTAAGAAAGTGATAAGAATAGTATCTTGCAAGCCACATTTCATTTCATTTTCCTTTGGATTTTGTCTAGATTGTCCATTGATAATTCCCTGTCATGCTGTTCATTTCTCCTGAAGACCTTATGAACTTAAGGATCTACTGTCGTCATACGTAAATAGCATTCATCTACATTTTTATATATAGGAGCTGAACAAACCGCAAAGAGTTAATGGCTTTGAACTTGCAGGGTTGAAGTTTCTAGACAATTGTCTCATGTAAATTTAATATTTTACCACTGTGGACTTGATGAGTAGCTCCTAAATGAAATCAAGTGTTTAGTTATAAGATTGGCCCCCTTTAGATTTGTAATGCATCCAGATGATTTGAGCTGAAAAAACGAAGTCACGGGAAAATAGCCGCCTGTTAGTGCTTACTAGCAATTGTGTACAATTTGTTGGCACTCCGTTTTATCTGAGCTTGCTATTATCACATCAGGTGCACAAGACACAAAAGATGCTCACGGGGAAGGCAATAGCAATGCCAATGTCCCCGCGCCACTTATGTTTCCCAAAGCACTGTAAGTATTATTTTGCCTGTTGCTGTTGTTAACTAGTTTTACACTGTTATTTTCATTTGCTGACCTTTTTGGTACTTTCTTAAGTGAATCTACAATACCTGGCAAAAATACTACTCTATCAATTCCTGGATCATCCGACAGGTTTGTTCTCTGTTTTTTCCCCTCGTCTGATGCTGATTGGCCATTGTTCTCAATAGCATGATATCCATATTGTTTTGTGAATGTTTTATCTATTGCATCAACAGGGAAATAACTGTACTCCATTCATCTTTTGGTGCTATGAAAAATCTAAAACCCCCATGCTGTAACCATCTTACTGTTGCTCTGGTGACATCTTTTTTGTTTGCACAGATACATTTTTTTGTAGTGGTTTGTAAGGCTAGACTAGTTTTTCTGTTAACATTAGTTTGATTCATACCGTTGTGTGGCCCACGACATCTTTTGTATTATTTTGCTTTCATAGACAGACTTTCTGTTTAGTGTAGTGTTATGTTCTGCTTGAAAAAAATCTACACATAGATGTGGTTAGTTTGTTTAGTACCTCTATGTACTCTCATGGTGACTTGTTAGTATCCAAAGAAAGAAGAGAAGTACATGCACCTTAATCCTTAGTCGTAGCCTAGTAACCTGCGAGAAATGTGCTATCAGCTGCGGTGCATTAATTTTGTGTCAATTCCATGCTTGCATCCAGATTAATTGGGTACAGATATGCATTCTATATGTATTGGTGGACGGTGTTGTGTCAGATTTCAAATTCCTTTATACTTCCTGCTATGTTCTTATAAAAAAAAGCAACAGAGCGCCCATATTGAAGCCTGGCCCATGTAGTTGCTCCTTAACGATAGATGATTACCTTCCTTGATCATAATTTAGCAGTTTGGTACTTCGGTATATTGTTCGGATTTTGTGTTTTTCCAAAATTATGTCATGTCTTCTTTTGTATTTTCTTAGTGTACATATATGTATGAACCCATGTTGCTGTATCACAAGAGTATGATTAATTCCCTATATTTTTTTATTTACTTATTCTTTTTGATGCAACAGTTTTTATATTTTCCATCACTCGTGGATTCCTGATTTGTATATTATACCTTTCAGATTCTCTACATCTGCCCTAATGGAAAGGATCCCAAGTAGATGGCCGCAGCCTACTTGGCATGCTCCATGGAAGAACTATCGGGTATATTTCAAAATCAAGTGCAGCTATCCATGGTTTCTTACCTGATAGGTTTGTCACAAAAGTGATCAAGCCAAAAGCCAAAAGCACTACGTATGGCATCAAGCCAAAAGCAAACCCACCCTCATGTTCTTCTGTATGTGTGGTTTGGCGTAGATGGTGTATTTGGTTCCAGACGAAAACATAAAATGTATTCCATTGTCTGTTCTCCAAACCAGTCTTAATGGTTCCTCTTAAGCTATGCAGGTCATCAGTGGTCACTTAGGATGGGTACGCTCTATAGCCTTCGATCCTGGAAACGAGTGGTTTTGTACAGGTTCTGCTGATAGGACAATTAAGGTGAGCTCCACTGCAGTGAACGCAATTTATATTTTTCTCTTTTATTTGCATTCTCACAATTTAATTGCGAAAGGGCCTCTAGCTGAGTAAGTTAGATGGTCTGAGTAGCACTCCTCAAGTTCTGGGTTCGACTCCCCGTGGGAGCGAATTTCAGACCGGGGTTAAAAAAAATCCCCTCATTTGTCACCACACCAAAGCATAGGTCAAGGCCCGGCCCAGGTCGTTGCCGTGGTTGATTTGGGCCCTCCTTCCTACCGGGGGGTAGTTGTAGTGGTCGCCAGCCCAGTGGGTTGTCTCACAAGGGTTACGGGCCCTGTGTAAGGGTGGGGCAGAGGTTCGGGGTTTTCTCGACCTGCGTGAGAAGGTCTTCTCTCTTAGCAAAATGCCCGGCGGCTGTCTTACCCCCCGCAGGTCGAGTTTTTTTTTTAAAATCCGTTGTCTAATAGGGCAATCGTTGTAAACCTTGCTGTGGATGTACTCGTATGAATTGAGAAAATATATCCAGCCAGGAACCGACCTCAGCTTGAAACGAGAAAACCACTGAAAAACTGACAGCTTCCAAGTTTCTCAAATGTTGATTTCAATATTTTCAAATATATTTTGGTCATCTTATAAAAACTTGTAGTACCTATTAACTGTTTCTTCTTTGTCCATTGTCTCGGTTTCATCAAGGTCATAAAAAATGATTACTATGAACCCACCTCCCCATCTTGTATGCTCTTATATTAAGCCATTCAACATGTCAATTTGCTTTCTTGCATACTTCACTCATTCATCCTGTGACTCGTGTCTTGCTGTAGATATGGGATCTTGCATCAGGGACACTGAAGCTCACCCTGACTGGCCATATTGAACAAATTCGTGGTAAGTTTCTCTTTGTTTGGCAATCAGGACTACTCAAACACCTTTGCACTGCATTTTCGTTGCACAATTTGAAATTTCGTGATTGATGATGGATTTTATATTGTGATATAGGACTTGCTGTCAGCCCAAGGCATACTTATTTGTTTTCTGCTGGTGATGACAAACAAGTAAAATGTTGGGATCTTGAACAAAACAAGGTTATTTTTACTTTTTTATTCAATCCATTGTAATTCGTGTGGTATATTGATAATCTTATCTCTATGGTGTATTCCATGTTAAAGTTATTAGATCTTACCATGGGCATCTGAGTGGCGTTTACTGCCTAGCTCTCCATCCAACAATTGATATCTTACTGACAGGCGGTCGAGATTCGGTTTGCAGGGTATGAGATCACCTCCCCCATTTGCCTTTATGAAATATCTGACTGTATACATTACTCTAAGATTGTTTTGGTTTTATTGCACTATGTACAGGTGTGGGACATTAGGACAAAAGAACAAGTTTCTGCTTTAACCGGTCATGACGACACTGTCTGTTCAGTGTTTGCTCGGCCTATGGTAAGAAAGCACTGCAACCCATCTCTAACTCACTGCAATAGGCCTGTTAAATAATATTCTCTTGACGATATCCTCTTATTTGGACTCATTCCTTCAAAATTAGCCACATATGTTAGTTGATCAGATGTGTTTGGTGCAGCCTACGTTTAGTCAAGTTTTATGAGAAACATTGAATGAAGAATATTGATACAACTCTGATGTCATAATGGTGTTACAATTTATAGGCTAAGCTATTTTAATATATGGTGCTTTGTGAATAAATTTTTGGCCCTATCTCAACTACCTACAGCTGTACCCATCTTATTTGTAATTTCCGTTCCTTATACTCTCTCTTGTCTCAGGACCCGCAAGTTGTCACTGGCTCCCATGACACAACTATCAAATTCTGGGATCTTGTAGCTGGTAATATATCTATCAAATTCAACAATGTTTGTTGGATTTTTTCCGCATCTGTTTCTGTTACAGTTGTTTTATTCTGCAGGGAGGACTATGTGTAGCCTCACACACCATAAGAAATCTGTTCGGGCTATGGCACTTCATCCAAAAGAGTTGGTTTTTCACATTTCGTATTACAATGTTGTAGACCTTGGCAGTAACATGACGTCTCTTTTGTAGGAAAGCATTTGCATCAGCATCAGCAGACAACGTAAAGAAGTTTAGCCTGCCCAAAGGGGAATTTCGTCACAACATGCTGTGAGTTTCACATTTTCATTTGTGCTTTGTTGAAATGGAACTCAGAACATCATACTATAAGCTAATCGCTACACAATTGATATTGATAATGCATACGGTAGTTCAAGTGGGGAAAAGAATGCATATGGTAGTTTGAGGGGGGAAATAATGAATACGGTGTTGATGATGTCAGATGGAAATACCTTTTTAAATATCAATAATTGTTGCATTGTGTGCCAAAAGCCAAGAAAACCTGGGATTTCCTACCACTTTTACCATAAAACCTGTTTTTCCCCTCTAGAATTTACACCTTTTTTGATATATATACTCACTGGGAAAACTATCTATCTTATATTTATGTAACTTCTGATGATAGTCTTAACTATTTGATGAATAGCATCCGCATATGGTTTCTACTGTGAGCTGAGTTCAATGTTCCACATGGCCACATATACCTTGTCGACAATAATAAAATGCTAAACTGAACTAGCCAACTCCCTAATAACTTCAGTTACTGAAATTTCATTAGTTCACTTGGCAAAGATGTCCTAATGGCATTTCACGTGTGTACTACATATCTGTCTAATAACCTAGACTAACAAATCTTATCACCCAAACTAGCTGTGTTATGGATTTACCGATAATAAAAGTCTAAAACCAACAGTATTTGCCATTATAGTTTATGTAAGCAAGGTAGGATGCGTATAACAGTGGTCGATTGATTGTATTGCAATGAGCCCCTAGGGCGTTATATATGAGAGTACAAGGCACCTCCGTGGATGCATACTAGCGGTACGGGATTATCCTAACATATACTCTAACAGTTTCTCCTGAAAGACTAACTTCTGCTTGCATGCTACTGACACATCTCATCATTTTTTAACTTCAGGTCCCAGCAGAAATCTATCATAAATTCAATGGCTGTAAATGAGGATGGTGTCTTGGCAACTGGAGGTACCTACTGTGAACATTATCATGTTCTTTGCAATTTCCTAGCTCAAAGATCTCCCTCCACAGAATTTTTATCCATCTGATTTAAAATACATGCATATTGGACATACGGCCATCAAACTTGTGAAACTACGACCAACGCTATGTTTGGAAATACTTTGATCTTGTGTGCATTTGTCTTGAAAAGTTTTCGAAGATATTGTAGTTTTATTGGGTTATATAAATATGTTCCAATAGGTATTAATATTAATAACTTGACCAGAGGGAGTATAAGCCACTGCATTCTATAGTATGTTTATGTTGTTCTTTTTCTTACCACCTAAAGCCTCCTCCAATGGGTGTCTCTTGAGCTAGCTCATAAATTTTTTAATCCGTGAACAGTATGAAAAGTTAGCAGGTCCCAAGCCCTGGTAAAGGAGGAGGGTTGTGATCGGCTCGGCGAGCCAATGTAAAACCTAGCCACTCATATGGAGATGAAACCCAAGAGAATCCCGTTGGGGCGTAACCCTCTTAGCGACGCGCCATATCGGAACCCGGGTATGGTGTTAAATGAGCAAGGGCCGGGCCGTCTCCCCCGAGACGCGCCGTGTCGTGGTCTGGGCACGGTGTCAAGTGAGCAAGGACCGGGTCGTCATTTCCTTAGTGGCGCACTACATCGGCGCCCGGGTGTAGTGAAAAATGAGCAAGGGTCTTTGCACTTCCCTCGACGGGTGCGAAGGGCAAGGAAGCTAGCCGAACCAACTAGGTTTCGGGTGGGTAGTTGGAACGTAGGGTCTCTAACGGGTAAGTTACGAGAGATAGCCGAGGTAGCAATTAGGAGGCGTGTAAATATTCTATGCGTTCAGGAGACTAAATGGAAGGGCCAGAAGGCGAGGGAAGTAGAGGGTACTGGCTTCAAGCTTTGGTATACGGGGGCAACTTCAGGAAGGAATGGTGTTGGCATCTTGATCGATAAGAGCCTTAAGAATGGAGTTGTTGATGTTAGGAGGCAAGGCAACCGAATTATCCTAGTTTGGTTGGTAGTTGGAGATTTGGCTCTGAATGTGATCAGTGCCTATGCCCCTCAGGTAGGTCTTAGCGAGAGCACCAAGATGCAGTTTTGGGAGGATTTGGATAGCATGGTTAGTACCGTGCCTATCAGCGAGAAACTCTTCATAGGAGGAGATCTCAACGGCCATGTAGGTGCGTCTAATGTAGGTTTCGAGCGAGTGCACGGGGGGTTCGGGTATGAAAATAGGAATCAAGAGGGGGAGGATGTTTTGAGCTTCGCGTTGGCCTACGACTTGTTGTTAGCAAATACCCTCTTTAGGAAGAGGGAATCTCATCTGGTGACCTTTCAGAGTGGACAACACTCGAGCCAGATTGACTTTATCCTTGCAAGGCGGGAGGATAGACGTGCGTGCTTAGATTGTAAGGTGATACCTGGGGAGTGTTGTCCCTCAACACAAGTTGATGGTGGCGGACTTCAGATTTCGGGTACGTGTCCAGCGGGACAAACGTGCCAAGATAGCGAGAACGAAGTGGTGGAAGCTTAGATGGGAAGCAGCGCAAACTTTTAAGGACACGATGTTAAGCGAGGGGCCTTGGGAGGACGGAGAAGATGCAGACGACATGTGGCTAAAGATGGCAACATGTGTTCGGAAGGTGGCTTCAGAAGTGTTTGGCGTGAGTAGGGGAGGAAAACAAGAAGCGAAAGACACTTGGTGGTGGAATGACGAGGTGCAAAGGGCTATTAAGGAGAAAAAGGAATGTTTCAAGCGCCTTCACCTTGATCGGAGTGCAGCCAATATCGAGGGCTATAAATTAGCAAAGAGGGCTGCAAAGAGAGCTGTGAGTGTAGCAAAGGGTCGTGCATATGATAACCTTTATCAGCGGCTAAACACGAAGGAAGGGGAGAAGGATATTTATAGGATGGCGAGGATCCGCGAGAGGAAGACAAGGGACATCAACCAAATCAAATGCATCAAGGATGGGACAGATCGACTTCTGGTGAAGGATGAGAAGATCAAGAACAGATGGCGAGAGTACTTCGATAAGTTATTTAATGAGGAGAATGGTTCGACGCTTGAGTTGGATGACTCATTTGACGACGCCAACAGACGTTTTGTGAGGAGAATTCAGGAGGCAGAGATTGCGAAGGCTTTGAAGAGGATGAAGGGAGGTAAAGCGATGGGTCCTGATGGTATCCCCATTGAGGTGTGGAGATGCCTGGGTGACAGAGCAATAGTATGGCTGACTAAGCTTTTTAACCTCATTTTTAGGTCAAACAAGATGCCTGAAGAATGGAGAAGAAGTATATTAGTACCGATCTTCAAGAACAAGGGAGATGTTCAAAGTTGTACTAACTACCGTGGGATTAAGCTGATGAGCCATACGATGTAGCTTTGGGAGAGGGTTATCGAGCATCGCCTTAGGAGAGTGACAAGTGTGACCCAAAACCAGTTTGGGTTCATGCCTGGAAGGTCGACCATGGAGGCGATTTTTATAATACGACAACTCATGGAGAGACATAGGGAGCAAAAGAAGGACTTGCACATGGTCTTTATTGACCTCGAGAAGGCATATGATAAAGTACCAAGAAATGTCATGTGGGCTTTGGAGAAGCACAAAGTCCCAACTAAGTACATTACCCTTATAAAGGATATGTACAAGGATGCGATGACGGTTGTCCGCACTTATGGTGGAGACAGTAGTGATTTTCCAAATAAAATAGGTCTGCATCAGGGGTCAGCATTGAGCCCTTATTTATTCGCTCTGGTGATGGATGAGGTCACAGGGGATATACAAAGTGATATCCCTTGGTGTATGCTCTTTGCTGATGATGTGGTGCTAGTTGATGAGAGTAGGGCAGGTGTTAATAGGAAGTTAGAGTTGTGGAGGCATACGTTAGAGTCCAAAGGTTTCAGACTTAGCAGGACCAAGACCGAGTACATGATGTGCGATTTTAGTGGGACTAGATATGAAGATGGAGATGTCAGGCTTGATGGGCAAGTGGTGGCCGAGAAAGATACCTTTAGGTATTTAGGATCGATGCTGCAAAAGGATGGTGACATTGATGAAGATGTTAGGCATAGAATTTCAGCCGGTTGGTTGAAATGGCGTCAAGCTTCTGGTGTCCTCTGTGACAAGAGGGTACCACAAAAGCTAAAAGGTAAGTTCTATAGGACGGCGATTCGCCCGGCGATGCTATACGGTGCTGAATGTTGGCCTACAAAAAGGCGACATATACAACAACTGAGTGTAGCAGAGATGCGTATGTTGCGTTGGTTTTGTGGTCACACAAGAAGGGATAGGATACGGAATGAAGATATTCGAGATAGAGTCGAAGTGGCACCAATTGAGGAGAAATTGGCGCAACATCGGTTGAGATGGTTCGGACATGTCCAACGGAGGCCTCCTGAGGCGCCGGTGCGTAGTGGGGTTCTACAGTGGCCCAATAATGTTAAGAGAGGTAGAGGCCGACCCAAACTAACTTGGGACGAGTCGGTTATTAGAGACCTTAAAGAGTGGAATATCTCTAAGGATTTAGCTATGGATAGGAGCGCTTGGAGACTAGCAATTAATGTGCCTGAGCCGTGATCGTTGCTTTCTTTTCTGCTTTCCTCTAACTCTTTTTCTGTTTTTTTTTGACTTTTTGGGTTTCACCTCTAGCCTACCCCAACTAGCTTGGGACAAAAGGCTATGTTGTTGTTGTTGTTGTTGTTGTAACAGTATGAAAAGTTAAGAGCTATCTCTTGTTCAAGAGATAATTTTGAGATTATGCGAGGATAACGTGTGGGGTCATTCATGTTATGAGCTATCTGCTAAGAGCTAGATCATTGGAGGAGCTGTCTCTTAGAGTGCTTAGAGCTAGGGTGCTAGCTCAACCATTGGAGGAGGCCTAATGAAAGGAGTTTGCTAGCACCTGCACTTGCATGATTAGGTTGTCTGGCCTGTGCACTCCAGAATAGGAACCTGCCCCCGCGCTGGCATCTTCCCCACCTTGCATGCAAAGCAATCTGAGGTTTACAAAAATCTGTAGTTTTACAACCGAGCCTCAAGATCATAATCCTGCTGCACCATTTTGTTGACCTCAACAAGAACTTCAAAACAAGATCCCACATCAATATGTTTCAGTAAAATTTGTATAGATAAAAACTGTCTACATCAGAGTAAGAAATGCTAGACTGTCAATCAAAATGCTCGAGTTTTTGCTAAAATTGCCTACCACAAAACATTAAGAATATTAGGCTTGTTTTTTCAAGTCTGCTTGCATTGTATTCACAACACAATAGTTCATCATACCGTTTATGTTGTATTGACAATAAAACTTTTTTTATTCAGCTCACTTATGTAAGCATTTTTTTTAAAAAAAAAATCTGTCAGCACAATATAATAAATTGATAAGTATTTTCTACCATGACAATGCTTTTAAAGAAAACAGTATCAAATATATCAAGTGGGTTCTTGTTTTAAAGCTCTCATTGCAAGGAACACAGTGGTGCAATTAATTTTTAATTTTGATACTTGGTTTCAAAACTATGTGTTTTTTAGTTCGGAATCACCTTGCATGTGCCTACATCATCAATTTTGGGCACTTCTGTTGTGGCATGCATGCAAAGTTGAGAATTAAGAGGACAGAGGAGGGGAGACGGTAGACACTAATAGCCATTAAACCGTGTTTCCCATGAAAACATGTTGAACAACTTTCAGTTAGAAATGGTAAAGGGCATTGGTATTTCTCAGTAAATATACTTGTAAAGTGTGAAATTCTGAGGGTGGAACTTTTCGTGCAGGGGATAATGGAGGCCTGTGGTTCTGGGACTGGAAGAGTGGCTATAACTTTCAACAAGACCAGACTGTAGTTCAGCCTGGTAAGTATGGCAAACCATCAAAGCATCACTGGTAATAGAATAAGCGACAGGCAGAGCAACTTTGCTTCAGAATGCTGGTGTCAGTGGTTATACTTCTTAAATCACACACTGAGTTCCTGTTTAGGTTCCAGGCCTTGGGTAGATTATCTTATGTTTGCTCAAACTGGGTTTACTGTGTTTTATATGCTTATTACTGGTATATCCATTTGCAGGATCGTTGGAGAGTGAGGCATGCATATATAAAGGCTTGTGACCTGCGAGGCTGACAAAACTATAAAGATGTGGAAAGAGGATTTAACAGCGACGCGTCATACTAACGTCGCCTTGCTGGAAGTCCAGCACCCACGAGGAGGGCGGTGTGATGTATTGGCGGCCTTGGCAAAGGCAAATTTATCCACAACGCCGGAAGCCATCCCCCACACATGCTCTTCCTCACTGTCACTGGAGCAGGACAGCGGCCGGTGAATCTGTTGTGGCCCGTTGTCATCATCGTGAATGGCCAGTGCTTGCTGGCACTGCCCATGGAGCACACCGGATCTCATCTGAGAGCTGGCTTGGATTTTGCTTGCCTGGGCTGGCTGGATCCGTGCTTGCAGCATCCCTGGGTTTCCTCTACCGATAGATCTGGACGGCTACTCCGTGCTTGCGGTGGCACAAACGTCGTGCGGGATGCTGCTGCGGCGAGGGAGCCGGCGCAGCGACAGCTGGACTGGACTTATACTTTGTCGTTGAGTTTAGCTGCTTTCGTGGATTTGCAGGAGCACTCTTGTAGGTAAGCCTCCGGCGACCTAATCCGGTATATTCAAGGTTGGATCCATTGACTCCTTCCGCGGTTGCAGGTGTGCTCCACACCATCAGCAGTTTGGTGAGTCCAATACTCGGGCCGACGATGATGGTGTTAGCGGCGTCATATTCTTCATGATGAAGGCGTTGTCGTGGAGATTCTTCTGTTGTTTCGACATCCTGCTCGAGTGTGACCTTTCTACCTCGCTTTGAGGTGACCTTTAGAGGAATATACTGACGCGAGGACATAATTGAGACCCGTCCGTTGGACAAGCAAAGCAATTGAGGCTTTGAATTTTCGTCAAAGGTTGATAGATAAGCAATATTATTTATGTACTCTTTCTTCTTTTATTCATTCCTTTAATGATCAGCTTTTGAGCTGAAAAAATTATAAGAACTTGGATGTGTGCGTTCTTGCAGAGGCCAGATATATTTCTATTTTCTAAAAAAACAAAGACTTTAAAAACGTGTCCTCCAGCAAAACCGTGTTTGATTAGTGTTCTGTAGCAAAATTTGATGCGATATCGGCAACGCTGCCTGCTGACCTATTTTTTTAATCCGTACCTGAGAATTTGAGGCCCCGGTAATGCAAAAATGAGGGTTTACATTTAAGAAATTACAGTAACTATAAATAATTAAAATTAACATATAATCGCAACATCAACATATAAAGTTCATACATCAAGAGAAAAAAAGAGAGAAAACTTGGTTTTTTTTGGAGAGAGAAAACTTGCTTACATATGGATGTAACATCAACTTGCCGAGTTCTTATCCAAACTCCAAAATAATCCCATGCGGCCAAAGGTCACGGTATTGTGTTGATGATTGATTACAACGCGCACCCCCATTTGTCAAACCCAAAATCTACCGGGAGAGGGCTCTCTCTTTAGCCTTATCCCGAGACCCCCACCAATCTCCGTTCCTTCCGCATCGGACGCGTCATGCGCGATGCAACCTTTCCCATTCAGTGTTGGCCAGCGGTTGCGAGAGGGAGCGGACGCGGGGCGCCCGGATCTGAATCGTTTTGATATTTTTGGGAGTCACGCCTGTCATTTCATTTCCCATCTCGCTTCCCATTTTCCTCTCCCGTCCTCTCTCTCTTCTCCACGAAATCTCGCGGGGGCGATTCGATTCGCGGCGGCTGATTGCAGCGGCGCGCACCGGGTGAAGCGAAGGCGGGCAAGCGGCGGGCGCGAGGACTGAGGCGCACCAAGTTCTCCGGCGAGCGGAGGACGGAGGAGCACCAAGTTCACCGGCGGGAGGAGGACGGGCCGCACCAAGTTCACCGGCAAGCGGCGGGCGGAGGCGGACCACGAGGCGGTCCAGGGTCACTGGCGAGTGGAGGCGCAACCAGAAGTGAGGCGAAGACCGACAAGCGGGGGGGTGGGGGCGTCGCGAAGCCTCGTGGATCTCGTTTAGGAGCTATTGTGCAAGACGGATGTGCTCTCCGTTGAAGGGTATTTCGTCGAGGTCAGTTGATTTTTTGTCATTCTGTATGTTCTAGTTTATAGATCTTTGGGGGACGAAGACTTTGCTATTCATGATTTTTATCATTTTAGGTCATAGATCTATGAGTTATTTGTTTAGTTTGATGCCTGTATTCTGTGTGTTTGGTTTGATTTTTTACGCCGTGCTGTGCTCTGTGTATCAGTAGATTAATTAGCTTCATAGTACTAGTATACTACTAGTGGCTTTGCTTGTGATGGATGGAGCTGAGAGTGCTTGATTAGCGTGGTAGTGATGACTGATGAGTTGTTCTCGTGACGATGTGCGTGTGTGTGTCTGTAAATTTCAGTCGTTGCGGGTGTTTTGATCAGTAAGCTAGACACGGATGGATGAATAGAACGAGGATTTTGAGATCTTGCCGGCCGTGCGTTGTGAGTTCTCCAGTTGTGATTGATGAATGAAATGATGCTGTCAGTCTGTCAGATTCTATTTGCAGTCTGCTCTCGATCACTTTTGGAATCCCCGGCCACTGCTAGCTAAATCTGCGTGCAGCAATAAAAACACAGACTGCAGTTAGAGTATCGTCAGAGACAAGCCAGTGAATACAACTGCTTTCTGTAGGGTCAGACTGCAGTTAGAGTATCGTCAGAGACAAACCAGTGAATACAACTGCTTTCTGTAGGGTCTCTGCCTGTTAATGTAGAGTTTGTATTTTTTCTGTTTAGAGGTAGAGGTTTTTTCTGGTGGTTATTTATGCAGTTCTAGTTAGGGTTGTGAGTCGTGTAGCTATATTTATGCTCAGGCTAGCGGTTATTGGTTGACTGATGTTATTATGTAAGATGATGATTTCTTTAGAATAAGATTCTTCTGTTATTTGTCAATTTTGGTGGAATTATTTTAAATTTTCCTTGATGATTGAAAAGATAGTGCATTGATTGTTGGATTTTGAAACATTAAATACAATTTTGCAATGTTTCTATTCAATCTTTTTCAAATATGCTGAACTTGGTTCCCTGTAGATCATCTTGTTACTATTCAATCATGTCTTCTATAAATGAAAATCATAGCTCATTGGTTTGTCATGCTTATCAGGGTGAAATCATCTCAGTTTTTTGGACGAATGCTTCTATATTATGTGCTAATTATAGCTTCAAATGACATAGCTCACCACCTTTTGTAATGCGAATTAGGAAGTAGCTTGTCACTGCTTATGTTTCATTAGGAAGTAACTTATCAGTGTTTTATGTAATATAGAAAGTAACTTGTCACTGATTTCAACTATGAAGAAAAGTAATTTTAATATATTTTTCTCCTATGTTAATTAGGAAGGAACTTATGTGATTGGTCACCATAGTTGGGATTTCTATATGAGTGTTTGATTGTGTGCCTGCGTGTTTCTTACTTTATGGCTTTTGTGCAATAGGTGTTTCATCTGTCCCTACTTTGAAGGTCTAGTTATTTGTATTCCCCTCATATTTTTGCTTAGTGTGTTTAGGATCATAGTCACAAAGTTCCCAGATCGATTGGGTCGAGGAACGGGATCGAGGGTCGAGGATCGATGCTTTATAAAATTGTGGTACGGAGGGGATATACCTCTTTGAGACGAAAATTCATAACATGGTATGTGAACCAAGAAGTATTGGGTCGATAACCCGGAACGTGGTATAGAAGAGTCAAGGAAAACAAAGAAAAGGGAGAAAAGGATAAAAGAAAAGGGCTAGATGAGCTGTCCCAAAGCCCTCGTGCGTATTCATTGCCCAATCTATGCTGCAACATCACGCCAGCCTCGAGCTTCTCCATGGCAACCTCCACAACCTTGACCAGAGTTTACGACCCTACGGGGTGGGAACGATGATCCAACGAGAATTGGAACGATGACCCATAGTGACCACGACCCACGAATTGGGACGACGTTCCCGGGTCGTGGAACGTGGCACCGACCCTGTTTCCTGTTACTATGTTTAGGATAGCAATATCCGTGGTTTACTATTTGTGACATTTTCCCTAGTTATACCATTGTCAGGTCAGCATATGTTGGGTGCCCCACAACAAGGTTTAAAAACATTAAATTGGTACATTCCAAAGCCATACCTCCCACGTATGTATCTTTTTACTGATATTGCATTTTTTCCTTTTACTGGACAGTATTACTTTGATTAGATTGGATATTCTGGTTTGCATTATCAGGCTAGACCAAAGTTGTCTTACATTCACATTTCTTTTTGGGAACATATGACACCCTCCATGACCAATCTTATTCATAAATGTCAGCGTAACCTCACTCTTGTCATGATCGAGGCTTGTTCTATCTTTGATGGCAGGCCATTTGCATTTGTCATTTTTGTTATTTTTGTGTCTTGCTGTGATGCTGGTATAGTGAACCAGTCTAAGTTGGTTCAACTTACCTTTGATTTGCATTCCTTTTACGAGGGATGGTAAACAATAGCTATTTTGTTGCACTTATTGTCATTCTAATCATTGTTACCTTTTGCTACATGAGCAAAATGTGTATGAATTGCGGGCATCCTCTTATTGTTTTCTCAGGTAGACTATATGGTTGCATCCTTTTTATGTATTATCATCGGTCTGTCATATCACTATCTCGATTTATTGTGTTTGCTGGAGCTTTTTTATGTGTCTGGTAGTTTAACATAGAGTGTGCATGGAACTAAACATGAGCTAAGGGAAGTATGTGGCTTTAGTTGGTGTGGGGATGGTAATCCACTGAACCAAGTCACTTTTACATGTCCTGGTTTGCAACATATTGGAAGTAACTTATCAATGATTTATATGATAAACGAAGTAACTTATGCTTGTTTAGAAACATATAAGAAGTAACTAAATATTGATTGACATTAGATACGAAGTAAGTTATCCCTGACTTGAAACTCAACAGGAAGTAAATTGTGACTATTTTCATATTACACGAAGTAACTTCTGATTAATATGCATGCTATGGAAAGTAACTTTCACCTTTTATGCATTACAAATATGTAACTATGCCACTATTTTCCCCTATTTGTGTGCATATTTTTTCTCATAGCTAATGATACACCTTATATATCTGATATGATTAGTCCACCCCTGCAATTGTAGTCTAAGTTTTTTTGCTGATTGCTTTTTAGTGTTGCTGATGCTGTAGCGCGTCTCATGCTGCTGTAGGATGTCTCCATTTTATGTATATCTGATGAAGTGCTCATTTCTATGTAGAAATTTTTCCTGATTACTTATGAGTCTCTCAAGTAGCACTTGTACACAACATTGTAATTACTATGATTTGTTGAAGTAGTCCTATCAACCAAAGCTGCACTTTCTTGTTCAAATAATAATTGGCTTGTACTTTCTTCATTTTGTTGCTGCTCCTATTCACTCTCTGTTGCTGCTGCGTTGAGGTCAAAGAACCCCATTGATGAACTGATACAGCAAACAAACTATTTTTTGTCACAACCGAAATCTGTGTATGGAGTAATTTATTCATTTGAGAAAGTAACTTATGCATATAGGAGGTCAATATTCCAGGAAATGTAGTTGAACAAAATGTAACTTGGCACAAATGAGACTGTATACAAGAAGTAATTCTCAAAAAAGACAGTCCATAGAATGTAACTTTCATCATTTTGTAACTTTCTTCTTTGCACTACAATTCAGATATTATGTTCTCTAGTCTGGGAAATGAATGTAACATTTAGATATGCTTCTATTTGTTTTGTGCAGGCATCTGTCCTCACCATCTGTCTTATGTTTGTTTTTGCAGGCACTTGTATGCCAATACTGACACAAGGAAGTACAAATTCCTCTAAATTTTCTATTTTTGGTGAAGTGCATGCATATGAAAGCTGGGCAGAAAACAAATATGGTCATAGCACCGTGATTCTGAATTGGATCTTGCCAAACTGTCTAGTTCTGAAATGAAAAGTAGCATGTTCACAACACTAAGATCATGAAATGGATTTTTTTATAGTTCTAGTATATTATCTGCAAAATTGTCGTTGAAATTTGCAAGGAAAACAGATCGGGACAGGATCTTTTGATGTTTTTTTACTACTCCTATTGGATCTTCTGTTGTTTTTTTTGTCTGTATCAACTGATTTCTGGGCGCCATCTCCTGCTGTGCTGCGCCTGGGAAAGCGGCGTTTGCAAGGTGGCGGCGATCTGGGAACCTTTAAGGGTTTTCTTTATCTTAAGTTTTATGTTTCTTTCTCATTTGGACCTGGGCTGGATGGGCTTGGGCCTTCCCTTTTTTTTGTTGTGCTTTTTTCCCGCGTCTGTCTCCCGCGTGCATGTAGCGGTAATTTTTCCCGTGCCTCGTTCGCGGCGTCGGTTGGTGGGCCCGGGGGCGGACCGTGGGTGGTGGCCATCTCGTGGGGGCGCGGACCGTGGGTGGGGGGACTGGTGCTTTCCTTAAATAGAATGGCTTCGGACGGGTGGCCATATTTGGGGGCTCTCCAGATAAGACTATCCAGAGAGGGCTCTCCGTGTAGTCGCCTCCTTTGTCAAATCAACAAGACAACAACCAATCGCGCGCAAAGTAGGAATCTTTTTCTTATAGAGCATTTCCAGGAGTGCCCAAGAAATAGAGTCCTTAAAGTCTGTTTTTTGGACGTGCTAAAAATTATTGGGTGTAATAAAAGATCCTGGTCTCCAACAGTTTCCAATAACTAGTGCCCAAAAAATTTTAAATCTACCACTTCATTCATGGGCTCGCCGTATTTTTCCTTCATTGGCCGCAACCAGCTGATCTCCTATTTTTCCGTTGCATATAGATCAAAAAGTTACGAGCTATGAACAAATAAACTATTTCTGTTGCATCTAGCATCACTACAAGAAACTATTTAATCTGCAACGGAATCATTACGTCGCAGATCGTTGAAAATCCGTTGCAATTCAGTGTCTGTGACGGTTTCAGATTCCGTGGTTGAATGAGCGTGGTGGATTAAATCCGCCGATGGATCTTACAAAACGTCACGGATTGACGCGATCTGTGAAGTTTTTTGACCGTCGCAAAACAGCCCGAAGCCCACTCAGCCCAGCCCAAAGCCTAGTGTGGGTGACGAAAATGACCGTCACGAATTGCTGCTGACATGGACGCTAACGTGGCTGCCTACGTGGATGATGACGTGGCTGCCAACGTGGACGATGACGTGGACGACCAATTTATTAATGGGCCGATTTATTAATTAATGAACTATTTATTGATGGGCCGATTTCAAAAGTGAATCACTTTTTTGGCCCAAAAGTTTACTCATAAATATTTCAGCCCAATAATTAATACAGATGATATTTTAGCCCAAAATTTCAGCTCAAACATTTCAGCCCAATGATTTACATTTCAGCCCAATGATTGGTACAGATGATCATTTCAGACCATAAACAACACCCATATTCATTTCAGCCCATCAAAATAACATCACATTCCACCATTTCAAAACAACCCAACATCAGATTCAAAAAAAATACAATCTCAAGTTTCAAAAAGTTAAAATAGACATCAACATCGGAAACATCGGAAGAACAACATAAGTGATGTACAGGAACTACTAGCTCCTTCAGAGCCTAATCTAATTGCCTTTGTGTTGCATTGCCAAAAGGTCCCAGATGGGTCAGTGTAGTACCTGCAGCACACAGAAGGTAAACTGATGAATTCGTAGAAGTACAATTGACAGTAAATTGATAATTGAGGGATAAATATACCATATGATTGAAGAATGAGAAAATCATAAAAAAGGGGTTGTTCAAAGTGTCTGATCAATAGTGCATTAACCAAATTATATGGCTCAGTTAACATGTATACCCAATAAACTAAATAGTACATCTAGGACTTGGCTAAACCTACAATGGTAAATAAAGATTTTTTTCCAACAGTTATTGGGAAGCTGAGAAATAAATACTTTTAGTCTAGAAACCATATACATGTGGAATCAAATATAAAGCATTAGCACATAAAACCGCATAGAATCAATTGAGCGTCAAAGTTGACGCTTGTTTATACATCATGCTTGTTAGCTAAAATCTTGTCCACATAGAGAATGTAACTCTATAGTCAATACATGATGAACATAACCATTCGGATCATAAGGACCTAGAACAAAACTGCCTAGCAAACAACCATAGTTAATGGGAGCCAAACAAACGACAAGTCTACTCTCTACAACAAAGAGACGTAGACCATTCAATACAACATAGTATTTATCATGATAATCTAAAAAGTGCCAACAGAAAGCAATTGCAATACATGATAGTACCATCCAGAAAAAAAGAAGTAAAGCAGCCCACTTTACTAGGACAATATAAAAAAGCCAATAAAAAGAATTTACAATACATGATAATACAATGATATTATATAACAAAAAAAGTAATACAGCCCTGTTTAAACAAACATGGATTCTACAGCCAGCAGTTAAAGTAAACCAAATTCAGTGAGCTAAACGGACCAATACTTACAGGCTAGGTCCATTCTCATCATGTCCAGCAATTAGAAGAGACACTCCAAATGGTCGCGACGGCACCAACAAATAAGCATATCAAGAACCCCACTCCATAATAGATGAAGTGATTATGAAAATAGATGGGTGATGTGGCTTCCTGTGTATGTATAAATGTTACAAAAACTAGCCTCCCTGCATTGCAAACACAAAAGGCATCTTCTAAGGTGCATTTCACCAAACACCCTGCAAGCACCACGAAGCACACCACCAATAGACCATATCAAATAGCCTACCCCATTTTCATGCCACTACTCAAAGGAGGAGATGCCATACGAGTTGGAAAATCAACACTAGACAACTTAGCACTAAATTAGATTGGGGAGGGAGAGGAAATCACGCTAGACAACTTGCTGCTGATCAATTATTCAGAAAAGTGTATACAACTCACAAGAATCAACATTAATCTAGAACCAGGAAACAAACCTACTAAGAACTACAAGCTAACCTACCAAGCAGACATCTAGAGCACCACGCTGTGCCGCAGTACCAAACCATGGTGTATATATTTCCAAACGGTGGCATGTTTAATTACAAATGATGGTGTTTACATTCCAAAACCATGGTGCCGTTTATGTTTCCAATTCATGGTATCTCCTCCCTAATCATATTTATATCAGGGACAGCATAAATCAGCATAAATCATCGGTTTCCAAATAATGTACAGAAATCAAGATGCTCGCTGCACACAGGGCAACCATTACTAGACGGGAGGGAGGTGTGTTGGTGTACTTACATTCCCAAACCATGGTCGTCTTCTTGTTCCTCCCGCCGGCGATGAGGTCAATACCCTAAGACATAGCACATCAGGGTGAGAAACAGAGGGGGGCCAAGCCTTTGGAGAGGGAAAGGAAGGAGAGGGCGCTCACCATAGCTGCGGCTGCGGCGATGCTAGGGTTCATGCTGTGGCTGCTTACCTTGGCGGCGCGGCCGGGGCTGGGCGATAGAGTGGCGCGGGCGCCGGTGCGAGGCGAGGCGGAGCCGGGGCGGCTGGGGCTTGGACATGGCTTGTCCCCAAACAACGCCAGCAAGCTCCGCCGCGGAGCTCGCCCCTCATGCCAACGCCACCGCGCCTGATATGGGGGAGCCATCGGATCTGAGCAGCCCCGACCGAGTGCGCCGCATCTGAGCGTAGCCGACGGGTACGCAGGTGCGGGAGAGGGTAGGAGCGACGCTGGGGAGGGGGAGGGAGTGGAGGAGGGCGTTGCAGCGGAGGGGGGTTGGGAAGGGAGCAGCCGGCGTGGAGGTGGATGGGGAAGGGAGGAGCGAGCGGGAGGGGGCGCTGGCGAGGAGCACTAGCGGCGGCGCGGGTAAGGAGAGTGAGAGGAGAGAGGGAAACGCTAGAAGGAGCTAGGGTTCAGGCTGTTTTATACCTTGGGGGAAGCGATGGTGGTCGTTGGATCAGAGATGGATGGCCAGAATTGTTTGGGCCGTTTGGGCCAGAATGAACATTCGGTTATTCCTTCTCTTCTTAATGTTTTTCTTTTTCTTTTTTATTTTATTGTACCATTGTGAAATAGCGCACAAAAATAATATCTTAAATTAACGAATATATTTTTTACACGTAACAAACAACATATAAGTTGTCATGTAGGAATTTCAAGAATTTTCAAGTAGATTTGCTATTTTCTATCATTTAAATGAATTTCTGTGTGTTTACCCAAAGTAATTCGAAACTGACCTATATGTACCTCTAATACGATTCAAAAAAATTCTAAAAAACTATATTTAGGCACATTTGGTCCATTCTAGCCAACATCTGGGATATTGATGAAAAATTCAATTGACTTATAGGGAAAGTTCAAACTTCTACTAGTCATCTTATTATAAAATAATGATAATAATACCAAAAACTTCTCCAAAAATTCTGAAAATTGTCATGGAATCATTTTATGGATGTTTACACTTGACATAAAATTTTCGTTGGGTTCCATGAAAAATAAGTAAACATTGTTCATAAACTAGATTGATCTCTCACATTGTTTCATACAATTCAACTCAGACTTTGAAACTCCATACAATTCAACTCTTATATTGCTCGTATACACTTACAAATTGGACACAACCTCACATTTAGTATAATATTAGCAAATATGAAGTTACATTACCATTTGTTCTTCAAAAAAGTTGGTTGAACTCCAATTTGAAAATCAAGTTCAAACTAAATTTAGAGAAGTTTAAAGGAAACTCACCTTTTCTTCTAAATCTAGAGTTCAAATAATAAATCTTTAAATATGAAAGTTGTAGAACATTTAATTTTTAGAAACTTTTGTTTTGGCCGATCTTCGAGTTTCAATATGTTTTTCTCTTCAAATCTTGGTCAAACATCGTTTGACCCCGGGTCAACTCTCCTAAATTTATTTTACTACATAAACCACAGCTCAATTCAAAAATCGCCCAATATAAAAGTTGTAGGGTTCTAAATTATAAAAACTTTTGTTTTTACCAAAATTTGAGTTTCAACATAAAAATCTTGGGAAACCTCAGTCAAACATGTTTGATGCATGGTCAACTCTCTTCCTTCTCTCTCCCTCATGAGTGGGCCGCATTTGTGACTGGGCTGCTGGCGCGAGCTGGGCTGGCGAAGGTGCTTCGCGGCCCAATGCGCGGCGAGCAGGCCTGGCGGAGGCCCAGCGAGCGTTTTAGAATTGATAAAAACAAACCAAATGCTTAACAAGACAACAGTTGTGAGGTAGCCTAGTGGTAAGGCCCTTTTTTTTGTTTTTTGAGATTTTTTTCAATTTATCATTTTTCTCCATTTATAAATATGACTATATTTTATTTTTTGATTGCGGACATTTTATTCATGGAACTCAACAACACGGTTTGAACCTCATATTTTATTTGGGTCATATGGGAAATGAAATTTTTTTAATTTATGTTCGTGACGGATTCGTATAAACGTCACAGTGTTTTGGGCCGAACCGTGACAAAATTGAGAAAACGTCACAATTTTCTGGGCTTATCTGGGCTCAAGGTAAAATAGTGACGTTTTCTGAAACTGTCGCCAGGGTTCCGTCGCAGATTAAATAGTTCCTTGTAGTGCATTGATCCTTTCATAGCTCAATTATCTTTTCCTTGCTGCATCTGGCGCCGACTAAACAGATCGCCTGGTGCTCCTGGATGGATTGCTGCACGTGGATAGGACCAACGACGACGAGGGAGGGGCCTGTGCCGGCCAAGGCGCGAGTGTGAAGGCGACGCCGGAGGAAAAGCGCGCCAAGGGTGAAAAATGTGGTGACAGGTGGTGGATTGGGACTTGGGAGTGTGAAAAAGAGTCCAATATTTGACTCCAAATAGCTCTAGTTTTGGACATCTCAAAAAATTGGGCTTTGGATAGGACCACTGTTGGAGCACTATTTTTCTGTTTTTTACCTAAAACTAGTTATTGAGAGTAGTTTTTAGGCACTCTTGGAGATGCTCAATGGTGACGGGAGAAATGCAGGAGGATTCAAAGATAATTGGTAGTAAATTAGCTAGGATTGGTTGTTGAACAAAGATAATTGTTCTCATAGCGATAGAGGAATTGCCGTGGCAGTAAATTAACTAGGATCAGTTATTGAGCAAAGAGTTGTGTGAAACCAAGAAAATTAGAGGAAGAGGTGGAAAGAAAAATGTTTTTTGCTTTCCAGAAACAGAAGGAATAAATGTTCAGTTGCCTGCTCTGCAGTTTTCTCCTACACAATACAAGCTGCAGTTATGTTTGCAGTTAAGCAAAATTTGGGGCCCCTATTCCATCGCCCATCTTTCTCTGCTGGTGTACGGACCTGGCTTTACAGATCCGAATATGATCCGTGGCCGGAGGGAAATATTAGTGACAGGACTAAGCTAACTGCATGGTGTGATATGCAAAATATGCATGGATCAATTCTGAGATGATATTTTCGTCGAGGAATCTTTGATATTAGATTCTCAACATTCACACGGAGGATGTGCATCCAATTTCAAAGGGAAAACACCCTCACGAGAGATCATGA
This sequence comes from Echinochloa phyllopogon, assembly GCA_033239725.1. Taxonomy (NCBI): domain Eukaryota; kingdom Viridiplantae; phylum Streptophyta; class Magnoliopsida; order Poales; family Poaceae; genus Echinochloa; species Echinochloa phyllopogon. Next base: position 4,255,148 of record BTCW01000007.1, on the reverse strand, counting down.
TGAAGAAACTGTTTAATATTATATATGATCATATATTTTCGTGTAAACTCGATAAAAATTAGTTGTCTTTAAAAGATATGATATCTTGAAACTGGATTATTTAAAAGATATGATATCTTGAAACCGGATTAGTAGCTACTACATCGGTTTCAAATTGTAACTCATTCCAACTTTTTTGAAAAGTCAAAATATCTTGAGTTTAACCAAGTTTATATAATAAAGTACTAATATTTATGATACTGAACAAAAACCATTATATTCTTCACTAAATATATTTTTATAGTATATCTTTTCGATGCCATAAATTTTTTAATCCTCTCTATAATTTTATCAAATATAAAATGGTTTGACCCAACTACAAAAGTTGAAATAATTTATAATTTAAAAAGGAGGTAGTATTAAACTTTTTGGCACAAATCAATCCCGGAGATCCTGATCATCAAGATCCGTTGTCTGAAGAAGGCGCTATTTTTTGGCTTGACGCACATGGCTTGCCGGCAAACACTGCACCTCTCTGCTTAGCATCTTTTGTTTACATCATACGCCAGGGCATGCATATGGCCAGATGAATGCCTACAGATTTGCAGGAGAAATAAAACCATTTCATAATCTGAGAGATGGTATCTTGATCATGTCACATCAGCTATCTAAAACTTCCAAGAGAACAGGGCCGTATAATAATTTTAAATACAAAAGTACATGTTTACTTTGTCATCTCACATCTATATATCTATGTGTATAGAGGTTACAGCACGCAACATAAAGATTCTATACATTGGAAAGGAAGTTGTTCTGCCTCTGCCACGCTGATGCGCGGACAAAGATCCGGCGCTATCAATGATTACCCTCTTGTTCACTGCCACTGGTGGTGATTTCCTGTGACCGCCCCTGACGGTTATCAAAACAGAAGCATCTCTTCCTTTTGAAATGAATGAGTGAATGTGTTGACACAAAAGCCCGCCAACACACTCAAAGATCGATCGAACGCGCAGCACGGCCGTCACCACGGCCAACTCCTGATCTCCACGGGGCAAACCGGTCTGACCGGTTCTTGTAACCGGTCTGACCGCTTTCAGGCGGAGGATCGTGAAGACCTAGAAACTCGAGCTCGGGAGGGACCCCGTCGGAGCTCAAGCAATCTGGGGTTGCTCTAGGGTCGGCAGGCCACCTAGAACGTCCTTGAACGCCGTAGAGACGAGTAAAGAACAGAATATGGGGGTTGGAAGAGATTAGGGTTTGAGAGATAAAAATAAAGGATAAATGTGTTTGATTTGATTGGAATACATCTCAATCGGCCTTAGCCTTTATATTTATAGCCGGGGAAGTCTTACCCCTTCTGAATAGGTTATAATATGGGATTAAACTCGGAATCCTAATCCTACTCGAATTACAGAACCAAACCGACCGGTTTGGCCGGGCCAGAGCCAATTTTGACTGTCAACACATGCCCCCCTGCGTTTTTAGTGAACTTGAGAACTAAAAAGCAAGTAATTACAATACAGGAGCTAAAATTTATGCTAAGGGCGATATCAACAACATGCGTCTTGCCAAACACTTGGATAGAATTTCTTCAAATACCTTCCGTTGATAGCTTTAGGCAAATGCTCTCCCTTCAGTGTCTCTAGCATGTAAGAATTCCCAAAAATGACTTCGACAACTCTATAGGGTCCTTCCCAACTTGGTGACCATTTACCAAACTTGTTGCTTTTTATCCCAATAGGCAAGATCGTCTTCCAAACAAGTTCACCAATCTGAAAATATTTTCCTCGTACCTTCTTGTTGTAAGCTTTAGCAACCCGAAGCTTATCTTTCTCAATCTCCTTCAAAGCCTTCAATCGTTTGTCGGTTACCTCATCAATATTGTCCAACATCAAATTGTGGTAATCGACAGCATCAAGGTCATTTTGTTTAGCCAATCTATAAGCATCCAGATTTATCTCAACGGGTAAAACGGCCTCTTGACCATATACAAGCTCAAAAGGAGTAACTTTAGTAGCACCATGTCTAGATATACGATGAGCCCATAATGCTTCGGATAAAACTTCATGCCATCTCTTAGGACTTTCTTCTATCTTTTTCTTGATTAATTTGATCAAAATTTTATTACTTGACTCGGCTTGTCCATTAGCCTGAGCGTAATATGGAGATGAATTGAGCAACTTAATTCTATAGGATTCGGCGAATTCACGTACCTCTTTAGACATAAACGAAGTACCTTGATCCGTTGTCAAAGTTTGAGGAATACCGAATCTATGAATAATATTTTGTGTAATAAACTCAATTACCTCTCGATGTGTCATATTCTTCAATGGAATCGCTTCGGTCCATTTAGTAAAATAATCCGTAGCAACCAACACGAAACGATGTCCTTTTGATGATGGAGGATTAATTTGTCCAATAAAATCCAATCCCCAACCTCGGAACGGCCATGACTTAATAATAGGATGCATCAATGCAGCAGGAAAAAGTTGCAAATTTCCAAACTTCTGACATTCCTCACACCCTTTGTAATATTTGAAACAATCCGCCATCATAGTAGGCCAATAGAAACCGGCTCGTCTAAGTAACCACTTCATCTTTGGAGCCGATTGACGTGTACCACAAATACCTTCATGGACCTCACCCATGGCAACTTTGGCCTGATCCGAATTAAGACATTTCAATAGCAAATCTTCGGCGTTTCGACGATAGAGCTCATTGTCAAGCAAAACGTATTTAAATGATATTCGCCGAATATTTCTTTCTGCACCACGACCAGGATCTCTCAAATAAGTAATAATAGGTACCCTCCAATCCTGATCTTCAACTTTGGATTGATTAGCATCATCCAAAGGATTTTTGCTTCTGTCAGGGGACGAAGCGGTCAGACCGGTTTCAGAACCGGTCAGATCGGTTCTGGCAGTCTGACCGGTCTGACCGGATTCTGAAACCGGTGTGACCGGTTCGTCCAGAACCAGAACCTCGGCTTTCGTTTGCATCGGTTTTTGGAGATAGAAATATTTCTTTGCAACCATATAACCAGATGCTTTCTGAGCCAGAGTATTTGCCTTGTCATTCTCTTCTCTTGGAATATGTTTGATAGTAAATTCATCAAAAGAAGCAATAATATCAAGGCATCTATCAAGATATGCATTTAATGAACCATTATAACATTGGCATACCTTTGATACTTGTTGTACCACCAGGAGCGAATCACCAAAAGCCTCAACATGCTTTACTCCCATGTCTTGCAAAAATTCCAAGCCAAATAGAAGAGCTTCATATTCAACTTGATTATTAGTTCGCTTTTCTTCCAATCGGTTTGAAAACTCAAAAACGGCACCACTTGGAGAGATCAAAACAGCACCAATTCCTTGCCCATCATTACAAACCGATCCATCAAAGTATAACTTCCATGGTGTACAAGTAACATAGCCGACGTCGAAGTTGTTTGTATCATTTATCCGATGTTCAATAATAAAATCAGCTACAATTTGGCCTTTCATAGATTTTAAAGGTTCACAAGCCAAATCATACTCAACTAAAGCATAAGCCCATTTACCGACTCTTCCACTAGAAATCGGCTTTTGCAACATATGTTTAATTACATCGGTTTGACATAACACGATGCAAGTGCTAGATAATAAATAATGCCTCAATTGAGTACAAGCATGGTACAAGGATAAACACAACTTCTCAATGAAAGTATACCTTGTTTCTGCATCAATGAGCCATCGGCTTACATAAGCAATCACATACTCCTTGTTGCCGATTTCTTGAGTCAAAACAACCCCAATAGTCCTATCTTCAGCCGCCACATAAAGTCTGAATGGAACTCCTCTCTTAGGTGCTCTAAGCACCGGTGGTGAAGACAAATAATCTTTGATCTTCTCAAAAGCTTCTTGCTGTTTTTCCCCCCAAGTAAAATCGGCTTCATCTTTCAACCGAAGTAAAGGAGTAAAAGCATCAACCTTTCCAGACAAGTTAATTATAAATCTTCTCAAGAAATTTACCTTGCCTAGAAACTTTTGCAAATCCTTCTTGCAAGCAGGAGCTTCGACTTTCTTCATAGCTTCAATTCTCTTGGGATCAACTTATATGCCGTTCTCATGAATAACAAACCCAAGAAACTTCCCAGCCGAAACACCAAAAGCACATTTGAGTGGATTCATCTTCAAGCCATACCGTCGCATCCTCTCAAGAGCAAGTTTTAAATCGGCTAAATGAGAATCCAAGTCATCCGATTTAACCACAATATCATCAATATACACTTTCACAATAACACCAAGTAAATCATGAAAGATTAAATTCATAGCCCTTTGATAAGTTGCACCGGCATTCTTTAATCCAAAAGTCATAACCACCCACTCAAATAGACCAATAAATCCCGGACATTGAAAGGCCGTTTTGTGCATATCCTCTTCGGCCATAAAGATTTGATTATATCCAGCATTACCATCAAGGAAACTAACAACACGATGTCCAGAAGCTTCATTGATTAAGACATCGGCTATAGGCATAGGATATGAATCTTTTGGAGTGGCTTTATTAAGATCTCTAAAATCAATGCAAACTCTAAGTTTTCCCGAATCTTTCTTTTCAACGGGAACAATATTAGAAATACACTCCGCATAACGACAAGTCCAAATAAAACCAGCATCTAATAAACGATTAACTTCTTCTTTTATTCGGTCATAAATAGCGGGATTAAAACGTCTAGCCGATTGTTTAAAAGGTCTAAAACCGGCTTTTATTGGTAAACGATGCTCAACTAAATCACGACTTAAACCCGGCATCTCACGGTACTCCCAAGCAAAACAATCGACATATTCTTTCAATAAATTTATTAACTCGGCATTAAACTCAGCCGATAAGTTTTTGTTTACAAAAGTCGGCCTAGGAATAGTACCATCACCAATATCTATTTTTTCTAAAGGGTCGGCTGACGTGAAACCCTGACCCAACTTATCCATATCACCAAGATCTTCAATGGCTTCGAACATACTGGCCGAATGAGCTCGATGATGATCAATTCGGTCTTGAAGCCACTGTTCAGACGTAAACCGGTCTGACCGGTTCCCAGAAGCGGTCTGACCGGTTTGCCTCGGTTGGTTCTGTTCAGATCCAAACCGGTCTGACCGGCTCCTGGAAGCGGTCTGACCGGTTTTGCTCGGTTGGTTTGTTTGCTCCATTAATTACAGCAAGTAATTCAACCGATTCTCCATCGGCTTTAATGTAGCAGCAACAAAACCATCCTTGGTGCAACTGATCAGCTCATAGTCGGTCAAATCCATGCCCGACAGACATTTAACTTTCCCATTTGCACTAAGAGAATCGGAATCGGCCGTTGCAACAAAGGAAGAAGTGTCACCATGGACAATCTCAACTTCGTCGCCGATCCACTGAATAAGATATTGATGCAAGGTAGACGGAATACATTTATTTGCATGAATCCAATCTCGACCAAGGATTAAACTGAAGTTACCTTGCACCTCGGAGACGAAGAAAGCCGTAGCAATAGTCTTGCTCCCGACGGTCAACTCCATAGAAGCCACCCCCTTGGCACCAATGGGATCACCTCCACCAACTCCACTGACCATCATGTTCGTCTTGATCAATTCTTCGTCTTTTCCGCCAATCTTTTTGTAGAGAGAGTATGGCATAAGATTTACAATAGCTCCACCATCCACCAACATACGAGAAATTGGTTTCCCGTTGATGTGCCCTCTCATATATAAAGCCTTGAGATGATTCTCTGATTCACTAGGCTTCTGAAAAACAGCATCTCGAGGCCCAAGTTGAAGATGAGATATTTCCTCCTCCTGCACCACATAATAATCAGAAGATAAATAAACAACATTAATTTACATGTTGTCACGCTCTGGAGAAGGCTCAAAATCAACCAATTCTTCATCTTCAACCACCAGAGGAATTGACAGAGTAGCATCGATGGTTGAAGTAATCTCAGCTCCCGCTTCTATCGTTAAACCGGTCTGACCGGTTCCATAAACCGGTCTGACCGCTTTGGCAGCAGTGGGCTGATCCAAACCGGTCTGACCGGATTCAGAAATCGGTCTGACCGGTTGTGCTGCTGATTGCACAACGGGCTTAGCTTGCCAGATCTTGGTCTGAGGAATCATAGGCCTGTATTTGTTGAAGTATTCATCCCTCAGCTTCTCAGCTTCCTGTTCCCTTTTTTCTTTGTTTCGTAGGCGTTGTAACTTCCGCTTTTGCGTATGAGTCAATCCAGAAGGACACCACCTTTGGTTGGAAGACCTTCTTCACGCCCTTGCTACTGCTAGCCTCATGATCATTAGCTATGACCGGCTTTTTGACTGAAACAGGAGCCGAATCTCCAATGACTATCGGCTTTCTACCCAAATCTTGCATAGCCACTGGAATACTGCCAATTGTTACAATCCCACTGGTTTTAGCTTGCACGTCCTCTTTTTTCTCCTTGACACGGTATTCTTGCCTAGGAGGAGCTTGGAACCTCTGCTCAGACCGAAACCAGTCTGACCGGTTCAAAAAACCGGTCTGACCGCTTTTGGGCACAGTCAAAGGACCTGATTGGTATGAGCCCAATCGGTCAAGTACTGAAGTCCCAGTAACATTACCACGGCGTTTATAGGCTGTAGAATCAATCCAACACTGTGGTGACCTCTATCTTTTTTTTGTTGGCCGATCAACTTGAACGGCCTTTGTGTACTTGTTCATGAGCTGAGAGAAAGTTGGTCCCTGCTTCAGAACCTTTCCTTGGATCTTTGGCTCATTAAATTTCCAAGTACCCACTTCCGGGCGCTTGGGCTTGAAAGTCCTTGGACGGTCTGGAGACTGACCGGTTTGGGAAACCGGTTTGACCGGTTTCGCCTGACTAGCGAACCGATTTTCTTCCAAGGAACTTCCTTGCCCCCCGGGCCTTGATGTGTTAATAGTAATCTTCAGAGACTCTTTTCCATCCAGAGTCTTTCCAATCATCACTGTTCTGGCCGGAACTTTATCATCAACTTTTTCCAGCCTTGGGTCTCCAATCACCACGTTCTTTCCCTTAGCTCCATCGGCTTGTTCTGGCCGAATCAACACTTTAGTATTCAAATCCAAGGTATGAACAGGGAAAGGAGCTTTATCAACTTGCATTTCAGCTAGCACCAATCGACCTTCATTAAGGGCCGATTGTACCTGTCGTCGAAAAACATTGCAATCATTGGTCGCATGAGAAAAAGAATTATGCCACTTACAATATGCGCGATTTTTCAATTGATCGGCTGGTGGAATTGCATGAGAAAGTTTAACAAAGCCATTCTTAAGCAATTCATCAAAAACGTGATCACATTTGGCTACATCAAAAGTAAATTTTTCTTCTTGCCGATTTTTCTGAATTGGCTTTAATGAAGGACAAGAACCAGGTTTACTCTTTGATGACCAAACAAATTCAGCAGCATAAATTTCTTTAGCATCATCCGAACTATCAGAATCATTATCAACAATATGCACATTCGAACGATATGGTTTAGCAGATTCTTTTGAATTTTTAAACTTAAGCTCTAAACTCATAGCCTTCATTTGCAAGTGATTGATAGTAAGAAAATCAGAACCCTCTAATTTTTCCTTGAAATGAGACCGTAAGCCCGCAAAAGCTAAATCTGCTAAATCTTTTTCAGAAACGGTTATGTTAAAACATCGGTTCTTAACATCTTTAAATCTTTTGAAGTAATCAAGAACCGATTCCTCTCGGCTTTGCCTAACCGATGTTAAATCAGACAATTTAGCTTCGTTTTCTCCGCTAAAGAAATGATCATGAAATTTGCGCTCCAATTGAGTCCAATTTTGAATAGAATTAGGAACAAGCGAAGAAAACCATGAAAAAGCAGTTCCAATTAAAGATAATGAGAACAACCGTACACGCAACGCTTCATAAAATGATGCTTCTCCTAATTGCAAGATATATTGACTAATATGTTCCCAAGGAGTTCTATTATCTTCGCCACTGAATTTAATAAAATCAGGAACGCGCCAACCATTAGGATAAGCAACTAAATCAAATTCAGGCGGATACGGTTTTTGATATAAGCGTGAACTACCCAATTCAAGTCCGAGCCTTGTTCTAAGTGTATTAGCTATGTCTTCTTTAAACTTAGCTAACTCGGCTTGATAATTCCCATCACCTCTATTTTGTGGAAAACGAGGAACATTATACATCGCATTTTGAGAAGTACTTGGAATCGGCCCGTGAGACGCGCCAGATCCGTGGGGTATACTTCCCGCAACCGTAGTACGTGGAATAGCGTATAGAGGACCAGAAGCAACCGTATTAGATAAAACCATCGCACCCGGCGCCCCTGCACCCATGGAACCGGTCTGACCGCCAGAAGGGGCCAAACCGGTCTGACCGGTTGTGAAAACCGGTATGACCGGTTCGTGGACCGAACCAGGGTGAAGTGATTGTCCCGCATAAAAATTCACCGGCATGCCCAAATTAGGATCTAAAACATTTTCTGGCACGCCTGATGAGCTAGGAGTTGAGTTAGGTAATTCATTAGATTCTACATTATTTTTACCTTTATCAGAATTACCCGACATACTAGCAATCAATTCACTAGTAGCAGTTTGTGCAGCAAGTAATTTATCATCCATCATGCGAGTAATTTGCTGCATCAAATCAGAGGATTCGCTAGTTACCTTTGGAATTTCTTCAACTTGGTCGCTCGCCAGCTTGAAAGCCGGCATGGCGAATTCCTCCACTCTCTTGACAAGACCACCGCGATCTTTCTTGAATCCCTTCAAGAATTGTGCCCTGAAGTGCTCCTCGGTGATCAGGTACCACTTCCGTTCCTCGTCCGTGAGCTCTTCCATCGTCGCGGTGATGATGTTGTCTTTGTCAAGGTCGCACGTTGATCCAGACATATTTGGAGTAGATTGAATCGGTCCTGAAACCAGATTAATCTTCCCCAGCGGAGTCGCCAAAAAGTATGTTGACACAAAAGCGTGCCAACACACTCGAAGATCGATCGAACGCGCAGCACGACTGTCACCACGGCCAACTCCTGATCTCCCCAGGGCAAACCGGTCTGACCGCTTTCAGGCGGAGGATCGTGAAGACCTAGAAACTCGAGCTCGGGAGGGACCCCGTCGGAGCTCAAGCAATCTGGGGTTGCTCTAGGGTCGGCAGGCCACCTAGAACGTCCTTGAACGCCGTAGAGACGAGCAAAGAACAGAATATGAGGGTTGGAAGAGATTAGGGTTTGAGAGATAAAAATAAAGGATAAATGTGTTTGATTCGATTGGAATACATCTCAATCGGCCTTAGCCTTTATATTTATAGGCCGGGGAAGTCTTACCCCTTCCGAATAGGTTACAATATGGGATTAAACTCGGAATCCTAATCCTACTCGAATACAGAACCAAACCGGTCTGACCGGCCGGGCCAGAGCAATTTCGACCGTCAACAGAATGGAATTGAGAAAAAGTTTGGATTGGATGCACATTGCACCTCCCTCAGTCCTGGTACAACTCTTTTACTTCACTTCCTCATGTGCGCTAGGGGGCCTGCATCGGCAGATCAATCTGTCTGCAGCACCCGATCTTAGCATACCAGCCCACGAGATCGGATTCTTATACTTTTTTGTTATTTTTTGCTCGAAAGGACGGTACGGCCACCAAATCAAAAGGACATTTTCTTTTTCACCTTGGTCATCGTCGCCCCCCTTCCTGTCTGCTATAGATTTGATTTTTTTTGGCATTATTAGGAACTCTGAATGACTTCAAGTGCTAAGTTCTATGAGGAATCATTCACACCTATTAGTAGAGAGAAACATGGATGTAACATCGGTAGTTTACTCAGCCAAAGCAATTTGTCAAGAAATTATCCAAATTGAAATATTCTTTCCTTGTAGAAATAAACCCTACCATGTGACGCCGGTAAGGGTGCGATAACGCCGATTTTTCTCGAACCAAAAAAGAAAGATACTACACTCACCCTGCAGATTTGAGAACCCAAAACGAGGTACTCCCATGTATATAAGAAATTATAGCAAAAAAAAGAGATTATCTTGTACCAATCGGTGGTCAATCTGGTATGCGCCTGTCGCTGGTGTACAGTACCACACACAGTCATCATCATCAGAACTACAAGTAAGCTTTTTTGTTTGAAAGTCAATCACAATCAGAAGTAGTAACATGCTAGTGTTGGCAACAAGACCCGGGAAGCATCCTAGCTACTGATCGATTGTCATGGGGCACCTTGGAAAAACGCAAGATCTCTTTTCTCGCCACTTGCCGGCGACCCATCCATCCATCTCTCTCACTCGCATAATCGTCTTCATCGTGGTGCACTGTATCTGCATCTCCATCTGCACCTGCTCCAGATATGGCAGAGCATAGCGCAGCCCACGAGGTCTCCCCTACCAATTCCTTTTGCGTCGCAAGGACTAGGCCGCCCGCCACCAAACCAACCCCACCCCCCCCCCCCCCCCCGCCCCCCCCCCCCGGGCAAAGAAAAGCTAAGCTTGTCCTGTGCGCATCCATTTGGCCGTCGGCGATTCGCGTACACAGCAACGGAACGGGACGGGCGCGCTCTCCTCACCAACCAATGCATCAACCCGTTACTTCGCTGGCTGCTTCTGCTATTTTATTAGCGTCTCACGCACACTGGCCTCCTCCACTCGTGGCCTCATCACTTGGGCAATCCATCCATCCATCATCCAAGGTGACACACACAAAAACAGCGAGTGAGCTAGCTAGAGGTGCCTGGTAATGGAGAGGATGCTGGCGAGGCTGATGCGGAGGAGGTCATCGCTCCTCCACCAGGGAGCAGCGCCGCCCATCCCGCTTGGTGCCTCGTCGTCGCTCTTCTCCACTACTCAGCAGCAGCAGGCGGATCCGGGGGTCACGCCCGGGCTCAAGATCAGGGACTCCGCGTCCCAGGTGATGATAATCTTCGTTTTGTTTCAGTCGAGATTCTTGTTGGTTGCTACATACCATGTCTTCTCGTGATAGATTTATGCGCATATTATCATTCTTGTTTGCAATCCGTCTCTATTTGTTTTGTTCTGTGAGAAAGAAAATGATGAATTCGCAGGACAGCAGGGCCCTCATGTTGATTTCTCCGTATCCATTATGTGTGTTGAAAGTTAAATGCAGTACATTCCTTATTTTTGCTTCTTTATACACATCTGTGCCTATCGCCAATTACAGAAGAAGAATCTCTAATTCAGTCAAGATCCCCTCGTAGTTCTTTCTTACTCGACAACATTACTGTTAAAGATTATTCCATGATCTCCCTGGTAATATGTGTATTTATTAATGCTTCGTTAATTAACTTGTCCAGCTGATTGGGAGGACACCCATGGTATACCTGAACAAGGTCACAGAGGGATGCGGCGCCCGGATCGCGGCCAAGCTCGAGTTCCTGCAGCCGTCCTTCAGCGTCAAAGACAGGTGAATCCATTGACAAAACAATTAGCGCCCACAGCTACCAAACTTAACACTCCTGAGATAGTTTAACGCCATGGTCATTAGTTATCTATTCCTCCTCACGTGTCACACCAAAGTTCGTTGTTGATATGTTGGTTGTTGTCAGTGTCATGTGGCGTAGACAGATGGATGTTGACGATGGGGGCCCAGTGGGTAGTGTCAGGATACTGATGAGGATAGTACCCTGGAGACCTTAGCTGGTGGGGTGGTTCTCCACTATATATACAAAATATAGAAATAAAAAAGTTAGATTTCAGCTTTAATGTCGACCAATATTCAAACGAGGCACCTCAAATCTTCTGTCTGTCCTAAAGCGGAGAAATATGACACTTTAATATGTATATATAGGGGTCCTAAATGTCCAGATTCACTAGCAAATATACTAAAATTTTCTTTTTAAGCCAACTCAAATTTGCGAAGATGCGAAATTTTTCTCCCCATTTCGACACTCTGTTTTACCTCAGCACTAAACTAAATGAGTTTCAAGAGTTAACGTTGTTGTGCATGTTTACTCAAGCAGTGATTAAGACAGATGCAACTTCTTGTGCTCAAGTACACTGAAGCATGCACACATATTGGTGTAGAGTTATTCACCACAAATGGAAATAGTCACGGATTTGAAGGGATAAAGAGAGAACCCAACGTGTGGTCTATAAGGAATATATGGAGTGGAAGTGCAATAAGGATGGATGGTGATTTTTTTTGGACTGGATTATGATGGGGATATTTAGTGGCTGGACTATTACTGACGATGACATCCAAAAAATGCCTGATGCAAAAACGGAACATCATCTTGTCGCTTTTACAAATTAACTAGCTATTGGCGGCATTGTGAAGGAAAGTGAACCATGGGAGCTTAGAGTCAAGACTATGCATATGCACCAGACTAATCCACCTATTAGATTCTTTTCTTTTTGCGAGGGCGTCCACCCATCACTTTCTAAAATTGATGTTTCAACTATAGTCCAAATAGCAGGATAGACGAGACAAGGATGTAGGATGTTCATTTCATGTATTGAGTACATTTTTTTTAGATAATGGATAATATATTACCCGGCCTTGACCAAAACGGCTACAGCTAACCAAAAAATAAGAAAATTACATCCCATCAAGGGGCTCTAGTAGTCCTACGCGACCACCAAGATCGCTATACACGTTTGTCAGACCTTACAAAGAACTGAAAACGTCGGACACCAACCACCATTGATGCTACTTCCAAGGTAACAGCACGAAGACTTGGTGCAGATACTGCCAACCAACATCCAAACTGTTACGCCATCCAATGCCTCCTCCGCCCTGAGCTGAATACCGAACATAGTGTCCACACGGGAGAACTGCCCAGCCATGGCAAACAAGAACTTCGACGACGTGCCTGCACTGCCGTCGCCGGCCTGGAGAAACCAAGCTAGGTTTTCACCCAGTTTTTGATCAACCACGGACGCAACAGGGAACGGTCTGACCAACGACTTCAGCAGCGCCTTCAACAAGGTGTGTGTGTCACAGACACTTCACCGCCGCCGGTCCGGCAAAACATGCCACACAAGGATTTCTCCCAAATCGCCGCCACCACCGTCACCACTGTGCCCGGCCAGCGAAGAGGTTGCCCACACCGGAAGGACACCAGCATCTTCGTACAAGACGCCGCCACCGCAAGACAAGATGCATTTCGGCCGCCGTCGACGAACACCGCCACCCGGAGCAAGGTTCCGTCGACAAAGGGACGGCACCAACCCGTGGGGAAGGCGGCTGGACGACAGCTAGCGATATCCGCCCAGATTGCCCCCATGGGGGCGACACAGAGCAATGAAGGCGTTCGATCTGTTACCCTCCGAGCCGAGGGATCGCCGCGCGACGACTGCGTCGCCGCTGGCCTCGCGCGCAAGCCGCCGCCTAGACGCCGGCCGCCCGCCTCGTCGGCCGCACGCACGCCGGCCGCGCACCCATCGTGCTCCTCGCCGGCCGAGCGCGCGCCGGCCTGCGCGTCTCCGCTGCCTCGCCGGCCCACGCACCGCCGCCCGCCCGCAACCTCCTCCACCGGCCGCAGTCATCACCACGCGCCGGGCGACGGGATCGGCCAAGGGCGACCCGGATCCGGGGGCGAAGAGGCCGGATCCAGCCGCGCGCGTCGCCGTCAACGAGAGCTGGCCGCCGGCGGCGTCTACCCTCCAATGGCGTCCGCGTCCACCAAAGAAGAGGGGAAAGGAAGGGATGGTCCCCACCGCCGCCATCCCGGGGTCCGACCGGACTTCCGGCGTCGCCCTCCGGCGGCGGCGAGGAGAGGAGGGGAGAAGGGGGCGGCGGCGGCCGGGTATGCGAGTCGCCGCCCGAGCCGCCCCTACGCCATGTACCGAGTACATATTGGATTTAAGGGTTGTCTTCATTCTGATACATTCAGTTACATCATAATTAACGAATTGTAATGGACTTAAATCAGTGGGATGCAAGTATAACCAGAGTTATGTATAAAGGAAATGCTAATAATTTCTCTGATAATTCATTAGAAACCTTTTCAGGTCATGTTGGCATAAATCTGACCTATGATCCATTCATGGTTAACCGTGTGATGCCTGTAATGCTTAGCCATCAGAAACCACTGTAGACCTGTAGTCACATGATAATAACAGCAAAATCATTTGCTGCCGACATAGATGCCTATACATAAACAAAGCGAATCCATGATTAACAATACTTCTGGATGACTGATCTTGATATTCTTTTTGGGTGTCTTGTGATCCAGGCCAGCAATTTCAATGTTGGAAGATGCTGAAAACAAGGGGTTGATCACTCCAGGAAAGGTAAGTGGTCAGCGGTCACCTACCGTTTATGGAACAGTTTTAGTTATATCTGTGAAACTAGTCTTTGGAAACAAATAAAAAGAAGTAGCAGTTTTGACCAAGAAACAATCAACTTTGGACTTTATGTTTTCTTTAGGAAGCATTAACTTAGAATGCACATTGAAATGATATTTCAAGGAAGCACATGAGTGCCAGGGAGATTTCCAGTCCATGACGTCAATAATCCTAGCCCATCTTTCTAATCTAGAGCGGGTGCATTCCCCGCTCGCCCGTTAATCCACGTCGCCCAAGAACCCGTTAACCGTTAGATACGCTCAGCTCGTGATATGAACCGTTGGATCCGGATCAGTTCGGACGTCCACCACGTCGTCTTCGGATCCTCACGAATCGTCTGGAACCCGTTAATCCAGTATCCCATCTCTTCCTCATCCGCCGGTCTTCCCCAGAAGACTCGCCGTCGTCGCCGCCGCCCGACTCGCCTCCTGGCCGTCGAGGCGCAAGGGGAACTCTGCCCGGTCGCTTCAGCAGTGATAGTGGCTTCTTCTCCTCCCCTCTCTTCGCTGTCGAGCTCCAAGTGCCGGGTGTCGCTGCGGCCTATGGTGTCGCGGACCGTGAGCTTCTCCAAGCACGGGCACCGTCGGGAGGAGACGACGTCGCCGAGCGCGCACGGGCCGCGGAGCTGGGCGTGGGTCAGGGAGAGCTCGGCGAGGCGCGCGAAGACGCCGGCGGGCGGGACGGCGACGCCGAGGCACCCGAGGTCGAGGGAGACGCCGGTGGCGTTCCCGAGGCAGGAGAGCTCAAAAGCGCCCCTCTCCTCGCCGGTGGCGATGGTGCTGATGCTCCCCGGCACCCGGTTGGTGAAGCTGAAGCTGCCGGAGACGCGGCGCGCAGCGGCGGGGAGCCAGGCCGCCACGGACTCGTGGCGGCGGCGTCCTTGGCCCCCACGTCGAGCAAGGTGAGGGATGCCTCATTGGCGGCCAGAGCCGAGGCGATGAGGCGGGGCTCCGGGGAGGAAGGGAAGTGCAGCTCCTGGAGGAGCGCCCAGAGGCGGCGCCAGACGACGCACAACGCGCCTCGCAGTTGGCCTTGAAGAACTCCATCGCGTGGTAGCCGGCGCCGTCGAGCCATCGCCTCTACGGCAACCTCGGCATTCTGCAGCACGTCGACCAGCGTCCTTGTCCGGTGCCTCGGCGGATCCTTGCGCCGGCCGAGCACCAGGCATGGCGGTAGCCTCTGCAGCCGCGCCGACGCCCAGCAACTGCTCGAGAAAATGCCTCCAAGGTGAAGTGCTCACTGAACCGTCGGTGTTTTCAAGAGTTGCAGCCGAATACAAAGTGTAGATCTCATATAGGGCGAAATATAGAAATATGGGGCTCCAATTCAAGGAAGCATTATGCAAGTTCGCTGAGAATATTAAGATCTACTTTGCCACAGCGTTTCTATCTGAAAGCATACAGATTAAATTTTTGTTTGGTCGGAATGCTTCATAGTTACCTTAGATATGGTCGATTGCAAGCTCAGTTGTTCTGAAATTCTTATAGATGCACACTGACAGTTATCATATTTGCTTAGCAACCTGCGCTCTTCATTTTGTAGGTATGAAATTGAAATTTCTAAACACCAAATTTGATTCATTCACAAGAAATTATTAGTTTCATTTAGCAAACATCTGTGCATCATGGAGATTACCATTCGGTCACTGCACTGCTACTTTCTTACAAGCAGGCAGATATTATCAAAGCCACCAAGGTCATGCTTGAATTCTTGCCTCCTCGATGGCTGTATTGTGTTTGCTTTCATATGGCATTTCCAAACTCTAACATGGGAAGCAAGTTATTGTGGGTCATTGCCTTTGCTTCCTTTTAAACTTTAAATAATTGCTCTTAAATATAATCCTATTAAATTGTTTACAATCTGTCTCACCCACGTCACCAGCAGAACACCTTGACAACAGAGCTTGTCGAGGTGCTCATTGGAACAACAAAAAGTGCTCATAAGAAATAGGCATACCCATGATTTGTAGATGTCTGATCCATGTGACAGCTTTACCTAAATGGCACGTGAGGATTTGCTCTTTCAGAAGATTGTCATGTTATTTGTGCAAAGCCAAAATTTGATATGCCTCCTGCATTTGTAGTATTATGTTTCTTACTTAAGAATTATTGGGATATTGTCAACATGTTTTTCACCAACTCTTGTCTGTTAGAAATAAAAACATGTGAAAATCTTACGTTGATCATATATTGTATCATTTTTCTTCTTATCGAAGCACTGACAATCCAGGACGATACATTACCAATGTAACACGAATAGCTTATTCCAGAAAACATACTGGCCTGACTACGAATGGGCGGTCTTAGCTTGGCCAGAGATCAGATGCAATTTTTGGTCAGTGGTGATGAACTAAGCGGCAATGATAATGGCAACAGGAACTCCAAATCTGACCAACTCCTCTACCGATTGGTGCTACAATGTAGTCAAATGAGAGCTAGCCAATGCATGGATCATTCCAAGACGGACTGAAGATCGAGCGGCAGACTCGCTCAGCATGCAGAAACAGAGATAACAGAGGTACAGAAAAGTAGCTGTGAGCTGCCGGACAATGCAAGTCGAGGCAAGTTGCAAGCAGAGAGTCTCTGCTTCGTTCATGCTGTTGGATTTTTAGCAGAGAGACCGCTATCAGACAAAAAAAACTACAAAAGAGTTGAGTTGCCATGACTTCAGACTATAGGAATGAAAAATCTAACAATTGAATTGTAGTATATATTCTGGATGATCCATAATCTGCCTATAAAAATCATTTTGTCTTCAATCTCATAGCACACGGGTCATATGTGCGCGCCAACGGCGCGCCAACTTTCTAGTTCTTCCATTATGCCTGTTTGGTGATTCGGAGCTTTGTGAAATTACATTTTGATTTACCTTAAATCACTTCTTGGACAGACAACACTGATCGAGCCCACATCTGGGAACATGGGCATTGGCTTGGCGTTCATGGCTGCACTGAAAGGTTATGAACTCATTCTTACCATGCCGTCATACACCAGTCTTGAGAGGAGGGTGACAATGAGGGCCTTCGGTGCAAACCTGGTCCTTACCGACCCAACAAAAGGGATGGGTGGAACAGTGAGAAAAGCAGCAGAGCTTTATGAGAAACATCCTAGTGCATACATGCTTCAACAGTTTCAGAATCCTGCTAATGTCAAGGTACTTTCCCCTGTTCTTTAACCATTCTCAGTGTCCGATGCAAATATCACTATGGTTCACTAAATAAATTCATTCAACTTGTTTATCTGGGGAAAAGAATGTGATCAAAACATTGCCTTCTTTGGACATGAGTTTCATTTTGTAGAGGTAATACAGAGTCGATGTTGATTCTTATGAGTTAAGTTACTGACTAAATTTGGCAGATACATTATGAGACAACTGGTCCAGAAATATGGGAGGACACACTTGGACAGGTTGATATTTTCGTGATGGGGATTGGGAGTGGTGGCACTGTCACGGGTGTCGGCAAGTACCTCAAGGAGAAGAACCCCAACACCAAGGTACTATCATAGAACAGATAGGTGGGAAAAAACTCATAGATGTTAATGAGGTGTCGTTTTCTGGAACTGCAGTTACGTTGTAAACTTATGGCGTGTGCATGGAAACTTTGCAGATCTATGGAGTTGAACCTGCTGAAGCAAATGTTCTGAATGGTGGAAAGCCAGGTGAGCCATGTCATTCTGTAAAAAAAAAACGTTTTACACTTCATATTTTTTATTTTGTCAATATTGTTTATGGAAACTAATTGCAGGACCTCACCTCATCACTGGAAATGGAGTAGGGTTCAAGCCAGATATTTTGGATATGGACGTAATGGAAAAGGTTCTTGAGGTAGTGCTGAAAAAATTTGGCGTTCATGCTCCTTTATTCAATCATGAATACTATGTAATGCTCACTGAGTTGGGCGAATGACAGGTGAAAAGTGAGGATGCTGTTAAGATGGCTCGAGAATTGGCGGTTAAGGAGGGTCTTTTGGTAAGTCACCCAAAAATAGTGTTCACTTAAAGGAAGACAACAATTATGAGGACATAAATAAAGCATTAAAAAAATCTAGAACTTGATCCTAATGTGGCTAATGTGGAAGTTAGTAGGCACTAGGATCGTTGATAGGATTTGACTGTGTTTCTTGGAAGTTTTTTTTTCTTTTCTAAAAGATTCTCAAGAATACTACCTTTCCATTCCATTAAACAGTATCATTCAGTAACCGATACATTACTTACTCTAGTCTCTAGTTTCTAAAATGAAAAAGAAATACCAGACTTTGTTGAGAAAAAAACCTCGAACCCCTGCCCAACCCTCACACAGCGGCACCTGAGATGACCAATGACCTGGGCCAGGCCTTAGACCTGTGTTTTAGCATGGTGGGGATTTGTTTAACACCATCCTAAAATTCGCTCCCACCAGCCTTAAACCTACAATGAGACCATCTAACCAGTCCAGCTAGAGGCCAGTTCGATTCCACCTTTATAACTGTAAGGTGAAAAATTCTGGTTACAAAACATAGTTAACATATTATGGAAGCGCTTCAGGCTTATCATTTTGGAGGTGATATGGCAGAACGTGGATTCTGCAATATGAATCGATTTTTAGAATAAAGAAAGATGCATCTTGTTCAATGTTAAATGTTTGCAGGTTGGCATATCATCAGGAGCGAACACTGTTGCTGCTCTTGAACTAGCAAAGAAGCCAGAAAACAAAGGAAAACTAATTGTGGTAGGGCACACATATCTGATCATTCTACATTGCCTAACAATATTGACATGGAGAAATTTCAGAATACTGATCACTGAACCATTGGTACAGACTGTTCTTCCAAGCCTTGGGGAGCGATACTTGTCATCTACACTGTTCGAAGAGTTGAGAAAGGAGGCTGAAGCCATGGAACCAGTGCCAGTAGACTAATCCGGCCAATCAAACAGAGCACTGGATGGTGCACAATAAACTTCCTGGCAACTGTGTTGCGATTGCTAGTTGTAATTCAACTCCTCTCGTCAAAGTTATACTTTCAGTCGATCTGTGGACATTGTGAAAAAAAGCAAAAATAAAAATGATAATTTTGAAAAGAAAAGGGAGCAAATGTAATCTCTGGACATTTGTGACGGTCATTTCTGGGTCTAGCAGCCCTCACGCAGCCTCCTTGCAGTGCGCCTCGGGGGCTCCTATGTTCCGCAAGCTAGATAAGCTACATAGACACATATTGCACGCCCATCATGGCCCATCTTTCTAGTAGTACATAATCCACCAACCGCGAACAAACATATCAGAAGCACACATCAGCGAGGCAGCGGTGCATAGTGGAGAACAAGCAATCATACCGTAAGTTGTAGCTCCATCGTCAGCAGAGAAGGAGAATTAATCCGTATATTTGTTTTTATGTTTCTTATTTTTTTATTTCTTTTCTACAATAACATATTCAACATCTTTGTTAAATGGATTCAACAATTTTAAAAAGCCAATTCAACATTTTAAGAAAATGTTGAAATTGTTAATTACAAATGTTGGAGCAATATATTAAAAATGTTGAATTACTATATTGAAATGTTGAAATGCAAAAATTAAAATCTATAATAACATATTGGATCTCAGTTGCATTAATTCAAACAAACTAGGTGATTCTCCGCGCGTTGCTGCGGGGTTTAAGAGAATTTTTTATAAACTATGAACCAACATCGACAGAGCCTTTGAAACTTCCTATGGCACTAAGCGTGGCTGCAGCCATGATGAAAAGCATCGCTAAATGCACACCAATAGTGAAAGCATACAAAGAAGGGCCCTTGGTGAATACCTGCAGCATATCAGACACACCTAATGCAAAAGCTATGGAGACAGCAACGGAAATTGGAGCAAATGATGTGGAGGTGATAATCGCCTCATATCCAGCACCCATCAAGATGACCCCCAAATCCTTTATGGATACTCGGGGAAGAGAGTCGGCAAGATATTTTGTATAAATTTATAGGTTGTAACAAAAATCACCCATTAATTACTTGATACATAAATAATACATAATGTATACTGGATTACATCAACCGCGCGTTGCTGCAGGATGCTGCGGAGTATTTTGCATAAATTTATAGATTGCAACAAAAATCACACATTACTTGATACATATATAATGTATATTGGATTACCTAAATCAAATATGGGTTGTTCTTTCACTTCTTGCAGCTCTGCTCCTTCGCTAGCGTACAGTACCACACTAGTGTACAGTACCACATACAGTCATAATCAAAACTAAGCTTGTTTTTTTTTGGAAAAGTCAGTCACAATCAGAAGTAGTAATATGATGCTCTTGTTGTGCAAGGGAAGCATCCTACTGACTGACATGGAACACCTTGGGAATACTTAAGATCGCTTTTCTGGCCACTTGCCGGTACAACTCTCTGGCTTTGCTTTGCACCGGCGATCCATCCATCGTGGTGCACTGATCGAGATATGGCAGAACATAGCAGCCCACGAGATCTCCCCTACCAATTCCTTTTGTGCGCATCCATTTGGCCGTCAGCGATTCGCGTACACAGCAACGGGACGGGACGGGCGTGCTCTCCTCACCAACAAATGCATCAACCCGTTACTTCGCTGGCTGCTTCTGCTATTTTAGGCTATCCGCACTCGTCATACTCCATTCACATCCCCTAAACGCGAATATTCTGCCTGGTCATCAGGATTCTCTAGCACGGTTTCAGTTTTTCCGCACTCGTCATCCTCTATAATCCATACTCCATACCAACTACCCGCAGCGAGACCCACGCGTCATTCTCTTCCTTCTGCCTCCCTCCCCACCTACCCCTGACGCCCTCCAGCAACTCCCCTGCTCCCTCCGACCGCCTCTCCGCCCGCTACTTCTGCGCCTCTCCCCTGCGCGCCGGCGTCGCCCAACTCCGCCCGCCGCACCTTCCTCGACAACGGTGCTCCTCCTCCCCGGCCTCCCCCATTCCTCAACGGCGGGGATCTCTGCTCCTCCGCTCCTCCTTGGCCCGCCGACGGAGGTCCCTGCTCGAGCTCGGGGCGGCGACTCGGCGACGGCGTGGCGGTGGCGGGCCCCTCCTCGGCGACCTCGACGACAGGGGCGGGCGGGCCCGATGGCCACCACCGCCACCGTCTCCCACCTCGTCCACCCCTTCCTGGCCGGTTCCCCAACGGCGCGGCGGGGGCGCATCGGCGGCGGCTCCGCGGGGCGGAGACTGGACCAAGCGGGGCAGGCGGCCGGCGTGCATCAGCGGCGGTGGCGGGGGAGCCCAGCGCGGGCAGCGGGAGGGGGGCGTCGAGTGGCCGCGGTACGCCAGCGGCGGCGGCCGGCCAGCACGCGCGCGACGGAGGCCAGCGGCAGCGACGAGCGAAGCCGGGCCCGACGCCGACGCGGAGGCGGGGTGCGGCGGTCGAGCCTGTAGAGGCGTGGTGCGGCGGTGGCGGGCAGCGACGGCCAGCGCCTGGCGGCTGGGGTGGGTGGCGGCGGCCGTCACGTGTCGGTGGAGGCAGGCGGACGCGGCGGCGGCGGCCAGCGCCCGGCTGTCAGCTTCCCTTTGTTAGAAATCTAGGCAAATTTCGGTATATTTTAATTCCAGAAATTATCAACAAATTCATGACAAATATGAGTGATCCAGTGGGAGCAAAGCATGTGCTTGTGTTCAAGTTAAATCTCAAATAAAACAAGAACAGTAAGCAAAATCAGAGAGGATTTAGTGTATACCAAGGGACGGAACCGGAACCGGAGGAACCGGAATCGCCATTACTAGTCATTGTGACTAGCCTACTTGAAGTAGTCGATCTGATTCGGTGCAGTGACAAGTTGGTGCAGTGCAGTCCCTCGAAAGACCAGGCCACCAGGAAGTAGTCGTTCGCTTGAGGGAGATGGACGCCGGGACGTAGTCGTTCGTGCTGACGAAGATGCCACCGGGAGGTAGACGAGGTAGTCGTTCACAGCAGCGAGCAGGCGCGTACGAGTACGCTCCCCAAAAACCTTATCACCCGCTTATCCCGAGCAGGATCGCTAGGCAGACGTGGTTCGGAGGCAACTGCTCACGCAAGCAGAGTGCGCGCAAGGCTTGCGTTGGGAATGCGAGAGAGCAGCAAACAACATGGAGAAGAGAGTGGTCTCCTGAAAGGAATACCAGAGAGAGGGTTGTATCGCATGTGCTGCCTGGGAGGAGATGCCTCCTCTTATAGGCGCCCAGCAAGAGAGGGAGGATGAACCTGAACGCTATTGTCCAGCCATAATGCCATTTAAGCGTCAGTTACAGTATTCATGACGGTAACGGTCGTCAGTTACTCTCCCCATGAAGACTGCAACGTCTCTGGCTTCAATGTCATTAACAGCAAAACGTTCACCCCCGCACACGCAGAGCGGCACAGCACGGCACAGCTCGGCTCGGCTCGGCACCACACGGCACGGCACGGCTCGGCTCGGCTCGGCCACGGCCACGGCTCGGCGAGGCGAGCGAGCGCGCGCACGCGTGTGGCATGCCCTTCTCCTTTTACCAACTTCACAAGCGGTCCATATTTGGTCCACCATTTAAGTTAGTTAGGATTCTCGTTGACTCTCAATCCGGGATATAGACCCCTAGCATTTATTAGTGGACCTTTAATTTCTTTTGATTAATTGAGACAAAATGGGCCAATGGCCCAATTAATCCAACAATCCCCACCAAGAATTTCAAGGTTCACAACAAATGCCCTCGACTCAAATGTTGTTTTGATATACCGGCTTCATGGTGGAGAGTGTTAAGTTGAACATCCACCTGAGGCAAAAGCTACACTCATTCACAACTGGCCAATGGACTATACCTTGAATTGGCAGTTTCGTGCAAACAAGCTTGACTAGAGCCCCTTGCCAGTACTAGGCTGCTGAGAGCATCCCCTCGGGTTGGAGCGTATAAGTCATACTCCATGCCTTTCATGGGTATGTAGAGATCACCCTATCTCATTGATTGTGACTAGCAATCAAACCCATATAGGTGTAATCCTTTAAGATGTTCTGTAGGCCAACATCTTTGCTCCTCATTGAGCCACTCGGATCACATTAAGGTTTTCACCAACCTGCCATACAGATTTAGAAGAGAAATGCACCTCTACTGGAATGAGCTTTTTTACAAAGGTTCTCTTCTCTCAGTTAAACAATAGTTTGTTTCACCATCCTAATTCACGGGATCTCCGATCACATAGGACATGTTACCACTACTGAGTAACACTCATGGGTCTCAAGCCCAGTTCCCTGGATGCATTGTCTATCACATTACGTGAAAGACCCTTTGTGAATTGATCTGCCAGGTTCTTAGCCGTTTGGATATAATCCAAGGCTATCACTCCAGAGTTTCTCATTTTCCTGACAGATTTCAGCCTCCTCTTCGCATGTCTAGATGACTTCATGTTGTCCTTTGAACTGTTCACCTTGACAATCACCGTTTGATTATCACAGTTCACGAGGATAGCCGGTATCGGTTTTTCAACTACCGGCAAATCCATAAGGAGTTCACGAAGTCATTCGGCCTCAACAGTGGCGGTGTCTAATGCAGTGAGTTCTGCCTCCATAGTAGACCTCGTTAAGATGGTCTACTTGCAAGACTTCCAGGAGACAGCGTCACCTCCAAGTGTAAACACATATCCACTTGTGGCTTTAATCTCATCTGCATCAGATATCCAATTTGAATCACTATAACCCTCTAATACCCTAGGGTACCCAGTATAGTGAATCCCGTAGTCCACAGTACCTTTTAGGAAACACATCACCCGTTCGAGAGCTTCCCAATGAGCCTCTCCTGGGTTAGACACAAATCGACTCAGTTTGCTCACAACATACGCGATGTCGGGTCTAGTAGCGCTGGCTAGGTACATCAGTGAACCAATGATCTGGGAGTATCTCAGCTGATCTCTCATTATTCTCTTGTTTTTCCGCAGCACTTTACTAGCATCATAAGGTGTTGGAGCTGGCTTGCAGTCATTATAACTGAAACGACTCAAGATCTTCTCCACATAGTGGGATTGTGTAAGAACAACCCCACCATCACTTTCTCTCACTAGTTTAATGTTCAGAATCACATCAGCCTCTCCCAAATCCTTCATTTCAAAGCTTTGGGACAAGAATTCTTTGACTTCCTTAATCGCATTAAGGCTTGTCCCAAATATCAGTATGTCATCCACATACAGACATAGGATTACTCCTTCGCCCCCACCATAGCGATAGTACACACATTTGTCAGCTTCGTTCACAACAAAGCCAACTGATGTTAAAGTTTTGTTGAACTTTTCATGCCATTGCTTAGGAGCTTGCTTAAGGCCATACAAAGACTTGACTAACCTACACACAATTCCTTCTTGACCTTCTACTACAAATCCATCTGGCTGATCCATATAGATCTCCTCCTCCAACTCTCCATTTAGGAAAGCTGTCTTAACGTCCATCTGGTGAACGATAAGACCATGAGAAGCTGCCAAGGAAAGTAGTACTCGAATAGTGGTTAATCGGGCAACCGGTGAGTAGGTGTCAAAGAAGTCTTCTCCTTCTTTTCTGAGTATAGCCTTTAGCCACTAGCCTTGCCTTGTACTTTTCAATCGTACCATCAGGCCTAAGCTTTTTCTTGAACACCCACTTGCATCCTACAGGTTTGCACCCATAAGGACGCTCCACAACCTCCCAAGTACCATTAGACATAATGGAATCCATCTCACTCTGAACTGCTTTCTTCCAATAGTCAGCATCTGGAGAGGAATATGCCTCTTCAATGGTTCTAGGAGTGTCATCCACGAGGTACACAATGAAGTCATCACCAAAGGACTTTGCAATCCTCTGTCTCTTGCTCTTTCTGAGAGCTGCTTCATTGTCATCCTCCTCAGGATTCTCCACATGTGGTTGTTCATTGTGTTCTATCACAGTAGTAGGTTCTTTAGGTTCATTGTTAACAGATAATTAATGACTAGATGTGCTAACTACCTCTTTCATAGGAAAAATGTCCTCAAAAAATGTAGCGTCTCTGGACTCCATGATAGTGCCAACATGCATGTCAAGTACTCCAGATTTCACTATTAAAAATCTATAACCCACACTGTGGAAAGCATAACCAAGAAAGACACAATCTACTGTTTTAGGTCCTAATTTACGTTTCTTGGTTATAGGCACATTCACTTTGGCCAAACATCCCCAAGTCCGTAAATATTAAAGAGTTAGCCTTTTATTTTCCCACTCCTCGAATGGTGTTATCTCTTTGTTCTTCATGGGAACACGATTCAGGACATGACATGCAGTCAATATAGCCTCACCCCACCATTCCTTAGAAAGTCCCACTGTGTCTAACATGGCATTAACCAAATCAGTTAGAGTGCGGTTCTTTCTTTCGGCTACCCCGTTTGACTGAGGTGAATAGGGAGGCGTCCTCTCATGAATTATTCCATGTTCCTCACAGAACGCGGTGAAAACATTAGAAAAATACTCTCCACCACGATCAGATCTAGCTCTTTTGATCTTTCTCTCAAGTTGGTTTTCTACTTCAGCTTTATAGACTTTAAAATATTGCAACGCTTCATCTTTAGACTTTAACAAATAAATATAGCAAAATCTAGTGCAATCATCTATTAGAGTCATGAAATGCTTTTTACCACCTTTTGTCAATACGCCATTCATTTTGCACAGATCGGAATGAATTAATTCTAGAGGTGCCAAGTCTCTTGCCTCAGCCGCAAAATGAGGCTTGCGAGGTTGTTTTGATTCAACACACACATGGCACTTGGAATTTTTGACTAAGGTAAATTTCGGAATTAAACTCAAGTTTGCAAGACGCATCATACAACCAAAATTAACATGACAAAGTCGCGAATGCCAAACATTAGACTCATCATTAACATTTGAAACATGGTTCACAACTTTATTACAATCATCTGACAAAGAAAAGCGGAACAAGCCTCCGCTATCATAGCCCTTTCCAATAAAACTTCCAAACTTAGAAATTACACATTTACTGGATTCAAAGACTAACTTAAAACTGTCTCTACATAGAAGAGACCCGCTGACTAAGTTCTTCTTGATGGTGGGGACATGCTGCACGTTCTTCAGTCGAACGGTCTTTCCCGAAGTAAGCTTCAGATCGACCGAACCAGCACCAAGAACACGCGCATGCGATCCGTTCCCCATCAACAAGGAGGAAGTCCCGCCTGCCTGGTAAGAAGAAAACAAGGAAATATCAGCACAAACATGAATATTAGCACCAGTGTCAATCCACCAATCAGGTGAATGACATACTGAAAGAACTGTAGGTAAAAGATTACCGTACCCCGACGTTCCACCAGTCTCACTAACAACCATGTTGGCACTGTTGCCATCTTTCTTATCCTTGCGATCCGGACACTTTGCAGCAAAGTGTTCGGTGCTACCACAGCAGTAGCACTTCCCAGTTGGCGGCCTCTTTGGTTTGAACTGAGCCGTCTGCTTAGCCTTTGTTTGGTTCTGATGCGGCTTGTTCTTCTTTTTGTTGGACGCATTATGGTACTTCTTCTGCACCATATTGGCACTAGAAGATCCAACAATCCCTTTACCATGTTGGTCCTTTGCCCTTGCCTTTTCTTCAACATCAAGAGTGCCGATAAGATCGACAACAGCAAACTCTTGCCTCTTGTGTTTCAGAGAGGTTGCAAAGTCCTTCCAAGAATGTGGTAACTTGGAGATAATACCTCCAGCCACAAACTTGTCAGGCAACTTACATGGTGCATCCTCGCTATAGTTCTCAAGGTCCCTAGCCAGCGCCTGAATCTCATGGGCCTGCTCTACCACAGAACGGTCTTCAACCATTTTGTAGTCATAGAGCTGTTCCATGACATACAACTCACCACTAGCATCAGAGACCCCAAACTTAGCCTCAAGCGCATCCCAAATTTCTTTGCCAGATGGCAGCAAAAGGTACGTGTCCACAAGGTTTTCAGCGAGAACACTCAAGATAGCACCACGAAACAGGTTATCGGCTGCCTCGAAAGCCCTCTCCTCCTCTGGAGAGAACTGTTCGGGCTTCCCCTGCGTGACATACATGATGTTCATCACTGTTAACCACAACGTAACCCTCTGCTTCCAACGCTTGTAATTTGTGCCATCGAAAACATTTGGTTTGATTGATGCAGCAAAACTAGTTACCCAAAGCCTATCAACAATATAAGGTTTTTCGATTGTTAGAAATCTAGGAAAATTTTGGTATATTTTAATTCCAGAAATTATCAACAAATTCATGACAAATATGAGTGATCCAGTGGGAGCAAAGCATGTGCTTGTGTTCAAGTTAAATCTCAAATAAAACAAGAACAGTAAGCAAAACCAGAGAGGATTTAGTGTATACCCAGGGACGGAACCGGAGGAACCGGAATCGCCGTTACTAGTCATTGTGACTAGCCTGCTTGAAGTAGTCGATCTGATTCGGTGCAGTGACGAGTTGGTGCCGTGCAGTCCCTCGAAAGACCAGGCCACCAGGAAGTAGTCGTTCGCTTGAGGGAGATGGACGCCGGGACGTAGTCGTTCGTGCTGACGAAGGTGCCACCGGGAGGTAGACGAGGTAGTCGTTCACAGCAGCGAGCAGGCGCGTACGAGTACGCTCCCCAAAAACCTTATCACCCGGCTATCCCGAGCAGGATCGCTAGGCAGACGTGGTTTGGAGGCAACTGCTCACGCAAATAGAGTGCGTGCAAGGCTTGCGTTGGGAATGCGAGAGAGCAGCAAACAACATGGAGAAGAGAGGGGTCTCCTGAAAGGAATACCAGAGCGAGGGTTGTATCGCATGTGCTGCCTGGGAGGAGATGCCTCCTCTTATAGGCGCCCAGCAGGAGAGGGAGGATGAACCTGAACGCTATTGTCCAACCATAATGCCATTTAAGCGTCAGTTACAGTATTCATGACGGTAACGGTCGTCAGTTACTCTCCCCATGAAGACTGCGACGTCTCTGGCTTCAATGTCATTAACAGCAAAATGTTCACCCCCGCACATGCAGAGCGGCACGGCACGACACGGCTCGGCTCGGCTCGGCTCGGCCACGGCCACGGCCACGGCTCGGCGAGGCGAGCGAGCGCGCGCGCGCGTGTGGCATGCCCTTCTCCTTTTACCAACTTCACAAGCGGTCCATATTTGGTCCACCATTTAAGTTAGTTAGGATTCTCGTTGACTCTCAATCCGGGATATAGACCCCTAGCATTTATTAGTGGACCTTTAATTTCTTTTGATTAATTGAGACAAAATGGGCCAATGGCCCAATTAATCCAACAAACCCCACCAAGAATTTCAAGGTTCATAACAAATGCCCTCGACTCAAATGTTGTTTTGATATACCGGCTTCATGGTGGAGACTGTTAAGTTGAACATCCACCTGAGGCAAAAGCTACACTCATTCACAACTGACCAATGGACTATACCTTGAATTGGCAGTTTCGTGCAAACAAGCTTGACTAGAGCCCCTTGCCAGTACTAGGCTGCTGAGAGCATCCCCTCGGGTTGGAGCGTATAAGATGCCACCGGGAGGTAGACGAGGTAGTCGTTCACAGCAGCGAGCAGGCGCGTACGAGTACGCTCCCCAAAAACCCTATCACCCGCCTATCCCGAGCAGGATCGCTAGGCAGACGTGGTTCGGAGGCAACTGCTCACGCAAGCAGAGTGCGCGCAAGGCTTGCGTTGGGAATGCGAGAGAGCAGCAAACAACAGGGAGAAGAGAGTGGTCTCCTGAAAGGAATACCAGAGAGAGGGTTGTATCGCATGTGCTGCCTGGGAGGAGAGGCCTCATCTTATAGGCACTCAGGAAGGAGAGGGAGGATGAACTTGGACGCTATTGACCAGTCATAATGCCATTAAGAGTCAGTTACTGGATTCATGACATTAACGATCGTCAGTTACTCGCCCGCATGAAAACTGCAACGTCTCTGACTTTATTGTCATTAATAGCAAAACGTTCACCCACGCAGAGCGGCACGGCACGGCCTCGGCCGCCACGGCTCGGTGAGGCGAGCGAGCGCGCGTGCGTGTGGCACGCTCTTTTCTTTTACCAACTTCACAAGTGGTCCCCCTTTGGTCCACCATTTAAGTTAGTTAGGATTCCCGTTGACTCTCAATCCGGGATATAGACCCCTAGTATTTATTAGTGGACTTTTAATTTCTTTTGATTAATTGAGACAAAATGGGCCAATGGCCCAATTAATCCAACACCCTTTTGGTGGGCCGTGGGCGGTGGCGGTCAGCTTCCCCTCCGGCGTGCTCCCTCCCTGCTCTCTCTCCTCCGCGCGACAATCACTGGTGGTTGGTTGCGTATCGTCCGTACATGCGCTTGATATACCGCTCGCAGGGTGGAACGGAACGATTGCGTTCTTGTACCGTTCCTCGCTGCAGCAAAAAAAAGCGCTATAGGAGTACGCCAAATGTTTGACGTTTGCCTTAGTAGCGCCTCACGCACACTGGCCTCCTCCACTCGTGGCCTCATCACTTGGGCAATCCATCCATCATACAGGGTGGCGCGCGCGCGCGCACACAAACAGTGAGTGAGCGTGAGCTTGAGGTGCCTGATAATGGAGAGAATGCTGGCGAGGCTGATGTGGAGGAGGTCATCGCTCCTCCACCAGGGAGCAGCGCCCATCTCGCTGGGTGCCTCGTCGTCGTCGCTCTTCTCCACTACTCAGCAGCATGTCAGTACCTGTTGTCTTGCCGTTGGGCTAGGCCCAAGAAACCCAGACGCAAGTGAACGAAGTGCTTGCATGCACTCAGTTGGGCCGAGCCCATGTAATGTCAGCTTACATATACCGGAGAGTGAGCGTTGGAGAGAAAATCATTCATGTAATGAACTAAAACAATCTTCTTCCTGCTGAAGAAACAGAGCTCCGGCTCCGAGCCTTTCTGCCTCGGCCGCCATCCCCGATTCTTGCTGCCCTTTCTCTGATTCCGTTCTTCAGATTCCTCTCCCTGCTACCCTGCTGCTAACATACCACTTGTCACTTTTCTACACGTGTTCGTGGAGCAGGCGAGCAGCGTTCTGATCAGACCGCCAATTGCTCCCCACCACGCGTCCCTGCAATCTTTCCTGCACCTACAACACTCCACTAGTCAACACTCCACGCTCCACTATAAATTGTAGCTCTCAGTAACCCGCTCAAGCCACTCTCACACTCGCAGCAGAAAAAAGGCAAAGAAAGCAGTGCCGCTCCTGATCATCTCCGTGCTCATGTTCGTCGCCGCCGGAGCCCACCATCCGCAAGCCGACGAGCCTACTACAGCCGCCCATGCCTACGCTGGGCGGCACAACAAGGACGATGCCGCGCAACCGCCGCCCCGACGCACCTCCAATTCTACTTCCACGACATAGGCCGTGTTCCAAAATTCCATCCCAAATTTACTATGTAAAAAAAATTCTCTATCACATCAAAATATCATAATTTGTATGGAGTACTAAATGTAGATGGAATCAAAAACTAATTGTATAGTTTTGTTGTACTCTGCGAGACGAACATTTTGAGTCTAATTAATTATTTTTTGGACAATGTTTCGCAAATACAAAAGAAATGCTACAGTGGCGCAATGAGTAATTTTATAGTCAATTTTTTGAGGTTTCTCCCAAACTTCGGTGGTGAAGCCCAATACTGGAAAAACGACCTTTCGTCCCAAGGCACAGTACTGAGTTCGCATTGAACCCGGTACTGATGTGGTACTAATACTCACATTAGTACCAGGTCCAACGGTTAGTACACTAGGCGCCCCTCGTGACTCATTTGGTGG
This sequence comes from Echinochloa phyllopogon, assembly GCA_033239725.1. NCBI lineage: Eukaryota > Viridiplantae > Streptophyta > Magnoliopsida > Poales > Poaceae > Echinochloa > Echinochloa phyllopogon. The sequence continues at coordinate 4,224,139 of BTCW01000007.1, read as the reverse complement.
ATGTTTAGTGGTTTATTTCTTTGGTAGGACTCCACCAAAAACCGGTGGAGAAGTTCTTTGATAAGCCGTAGCAATGAGGCCCGAAATTGGCACAAATTATGATATCTAGCTATTTGCTCCAACATGCCATTGGGAAAACACCCCTTCTTCGCTCAGGTGAAACTACAAACTCTGCTTCTAGAAGCAGATGTACTCCACCCATTTTCTTGTAACAAATGTGATGCTTCAAGCTTCATGCTTTCATCACTGATATGATTGTTTGTTCATTAAAACTTGCAACAAAGACCCATTCCAATTCCCGTCTAGACCACAGACTCAGACAAGGCTCTTCAAGTGTGATGCCCATGCATCTAGACTGTCAGACTCACACAAGGTTTTTTCAAGTGTGATGCTTCATCATCAGTATTAGCTCTCTCTTTTTTCGTATCAGCCAGTAAAAAGGTTCAGAGCTCTTCTTTTCCCAAAGGGTAATTCACAAACCAGACGGAGATTGTGTTGCTACTTGAAAATTGAGGCACTAGCTTCTACTTTTCATCCATGTGTGCAGGCGCGCACTTGTGTGTTGTGTTCAGTGTGCCTATATATTCCTTTTATTAGAAAAAGTAACACAAAATAATACTGCCTAGTGCAGTATTTCCTTGGGAGACACAGGCCGGAGAAACTTGCAGGTGGAACGAATACTACTACATAACTGAACATCACTAACGCTTTATCACCAACGGTTTTGCACGAACTGGTGGTGACACTACCAGAATCCTTCACATCCGCCCGCCTCCTCCGCCTCGGCCATTTTTGGACCAGGTGCTGATGGGGCTTCAGCACCGGGTCCAACGGCTAGGAGCGGGGGCGGCGCGAAGATGTGTCAGGGCGGACACATTAGCACCGGGTCGTGGCAAGACCCGGTGCTAATGCGCCCCCTTTAGCACCGGGTGCAGCCAGCAACCGGTGCTAATGTGCCGAGGCCATTTCGCACCGGTCGCTGGCTGCACCCGGTGCTAAAGGGTGCACATTAGCACCGGGTCTTGCCACGACCCGGTGCTAATGTGTTTGAATATAGGGGCTTCTTCCTCCCCCGGCCGAGCCAGCTGAACACTTAGGCGCTGTGTTCATGCTGCTCGGCCATGGGAGGGGAGATGCTGCCCAAATTTTTTTCAAAATTTGTGAAGATTCTACTCATCTAAGGAGCACTACAAGGTACACTCTTTCATTCTTTAATGTTTTATTTAGCTTGTAATCCTTCTATGATTTAGAAATAGAGGGATTTGTGAATCAAAGTAAAGCTAGCTAGAGAGAGCTTGTGTTCTTGGAGGAGAGAGAGGAGAGAGCTTGAGTTCATGGTGGAGAGAGTGTTCATGTTGTGTTTTAAATGGAGAGAGAAAGCAAGCTAGTTAGTATTTTGTTTTGTATGACCTGTGAATAGTTATAAGACTTATAGTAATGTAGTTTTCGAAATTACTAGAAAATCAATATAAAATGCTAGAAAATCTTATAAATTAATAGAAAATCTTATAAATTACTAGAAAATCAATATAAAATGCTAGAAAATCTTATAAATTAATAGAAAATCTTATAAATTACTAGAAAATCAATATAAAATGCTAGAAAATCTTATAAATCTTATAGTAATGTTATATTTAATGAATATAGTAATGTAGTTTTAGAAATTTATTTATATAATGGAATATATATTATAATTTGTATTTATTTATATATTAAATTTTTTTATCTTTAAATTGTATTGTATATTTGTTATTGGTTAATAATGCAGATGAATAGACAATGGATGTACGGGGACCCCCACGCTCAGGCATTCCGTGATGGCCTTAGGACGTTTCTCGATGCCGCCGAGGCTAACAGGATGCCGTCCGGTTTCATGTTCTGCCCATGCACCCATTGTAAAAATATACAATCGTACAAACAAAGAGGTTGTCTTCAGGTGCATTTGATGAGGCATGGTTTCATGAGGAATTATTCTGTTTGGACGAAGCACGGTGAAAGAGGAATTCTAATGGATGAAGATGAAGAAGACGAGGCCGATGACGACATTCCGTTATTGACTCAATACTACGGTTCCTTTGCATATGCTGCAATGTGTGATGCCGATGAGGAAGATGTTGCTCGGGAAGGCGATGCTCAGGAAGATGTTGCTCAGGAAAATGAACCTACTGATGGACTCGAGCAAATGTTGCGTGATGCCGAGAAAGACTGCGGCAATGATAAGGAACTGAAAAAGATACAGCGCATGTTGCAGGACCACAAGACTGACCTGTACCCAGATTGCAAAGAGGGGCTAAAGAAGTTGGGTAGCACACTTGAACTTCTGCAGTGGAAGGCAGCAAATGGTGTTACTGATAAGGGTTTCGAGGAGCTACTGAAACTCGTAAAGAAGATTCTTCCAGAGGGTAACAAATTGCCATCGACGACGTATCAAGCAAAACGTGTTGTTTGCCCTCTCGGTTTGGAGGTGCAGAAGATACATGCATTTCCTAATGACTGTATCCTCTATCGCGGACAGTACGAACACTTGGATTGTTGTCCGGTTTGCACCTGCGCACGATACAAGATCAGGCGGGACGACCCTGGTGATGTTGGGGGAGAGCGTTCTAAGAAAAAAATCCCTGCGAAGGTGATGTGGTATTTCCCTCTGATACCCCGTCTGAAGCGTTTGTTCAGGAACAAAGACCATGCCAAACTGATGCGCTGGCACAAAGAAGAACGTAAGCAGGATGGCATGTTGAGACACCCCGCCGACGGATCCCAGTGGAGGAACATCGACAGAGCATTCCCAGAGTTTGATGTTGATGCGAGGAATGTTAGGCTTGGTTTAAGTACCGATGGCATGAACTCTTTTGGTGAAATGAGCAGTAGTCATAGCACTTGGCCCGTGATTGTTTGTATCTACAACCTACCCCCCTGGCTCTGCATGAAGCGGAAGTTCATTATGATGCCAGTGCTCATCGAAGGCCCAAAGCAACCTGACAACGACATTGATGTGTACCTAAGACCATTGGTTGACGAACTTTTGCAGCTGTGGAAGAATGAAGGTGTTAGCATGTGGGATGAGGACAAGCAGGAGCAGTTTGACCTTCGAGCACTGCTTTTCATAAGCATCAACGACTGGCCTGCACTAAGTAACCTATCAGGACAATCAAACAAAGGATATAAAGCATGCACTCACTGTTTAGAGGAAACCGAAAGCATGTATTTGAAACATTGTCGTAAAGTTATGTACATGGGTCACCGTCGATTCCTTCCGGCGAAGCATGAGCTACGAAAGAAATGTGCGCATTTTGGCGGGAATGCTGACCGCCGTACAAAGCCGAGAGACCGGAGTGGAGAAGAGCTATTTGATATGGTGAAGGACCTACACGTGGTGTTTGGCAAGGGAGACGGAAGCCAGGCTGCTCTGACGGGCGAGGATGGTCGTGCCGCGATGTGGAAGAAGAAGTCTATCTTTTGGGAGCTACCTTATTGGCAACGTTTATAGGTCCGTAACGCGATTGATGTGATGCATCTGACGAAGAATCTTTGCGTGAACTTGATAAGCTTCCTGGGTACTTATGGGAAGCCAAAAGATACACTGGAAGCACGTCAGGATCTGAAACGATTGAAGCAACGGACTGATCTACATCCAGAAAAGAGAGACAAAGGACGCCAGTACTTGCGTCCTGCCAGCTTCACTCTCAGCAAAGAAGAGAAGGCAAGCATGTTTGAATGCTTGAACAGTATCAAGGTTCCGTCTGTCTACTCCTCCAATATTAAGGGAATAATAAATATGAAAGAGAAGAAGTTCACAAACCTGAAGTCTCACGACTGCCATGTGTTGATGACACAGCTGCTTCCCGTCATACTCAGGGGTGTGCTACCAGTTAACGTGCGGAAAGCCATTGTGAAGCTATGTGCATTCCTCAATGCAATTTCTCAGAAGGTGATCAATCCAGACTATTTAGATCAGCTACAGAACGACGTGGTGCAATGTCTTGTCAGCTTTGAGATGTTATTTTCACCATCCTTCTTCAATATCATGACACATCTATTGGTTCACCTCGTCAAAGAGATTCGTATATTGGGCCCAGTATTTCTACACAACATGTTCCCATTTGAGAGGTTCTTCGCTGTCCTAAAGAAGTATGTCCGTAATCGTTCTCGTCCAGAAGGATGCATTGCTAAGGGATACGAAACGGAGGAGGTCATTGAATTCTGTGTTGACTTTGTCGACGATCTTATGCCGATTGGTGTGCCCGAATCCCATCACGAGGGGAGACTTGGTGGAAAGGGCACACTAGGGAGAAGATCGATGGTGATCAAGGACGTTGAGACATTTCGTAAAGCGCACCTCACAGTTTTGCAACAATCAACCTTAGTTGCTCCGTACATCGAGGAGTACATGCAGATTCTCAGGGACGAAAACTCAACAAAGTCTGCGGCCTTCATTCAGCGTGTGCACAATAGTACTTTCGCCGATTGATTGCGAAGACGTCTTATGGGTGTCGAGGGCATTGATGCGCAGCTAGCTTTTGTAGCTAGAGGTCCATCGAGCACGATCTTGACATTCCAAGGATACGACATCAATGGGTATACATTTTACACAAGAGCCCAGGACAAGAAAAGCACCAACCAAAACAGTGGTGTCCGGATCGACGCGACAGACACCAATGGCAATACAAACTCATACTATGGAATCATAGAGGAGATATGGGAACTAGAGTGCGGACCTTTGAAGATCCCACTGTTCAAGTGCCAATGGGTGAAGCTGACTGGAGGAGGTGTTAAAGTTGAAGCGGACTATGGAATGACGTTAGTGGACCTATACAAGATTGGCTTTCTAGACGAACCGTTCGTCCTGGCCAAAGCTGTCACACAAGTTTTTTATGTGAATGACATGGCTAGCAGACCGAAGAAAGGGGCGGATAAGAAAGGTGGGGGTAAGCAATTGGACCCATCACAAGACGAGCCAAAGCGTCATATAGTTCTTCCTGGAAAGAGAAAAATCATAGGAGTTGAGGACAAGACGGATGAAGATTATAATATGCTCGATGGCCGGCCTCCATTCTCAGTGGCTGATGACCCAAGCATCCTGTTAGCGGCGGAGGAGACACCGTATCTACGGCGTGATCACAGTCAAGGAACATTTGTAAAGAGGAAGTTTATTAGTGTCCGAGTAAACGATGATGCCATGTAATTTAATTGCACTATGTTCCACCCAATTTGTAATAACTATATTTGCATTTATGTTCCACCTATGTTCTAAGATTTTCTATTGATTTATAAGATTGTTTTTATTAATTCTAGCATTTTATATTGATTTTATAGTAATTTATAAGATTTTCTATTAATTTATAAGATTTTCTATTAATTTATAAGATTTTCTAGCATTTTATATTGATTTTCTAGTAATTTATAAGATTTTCTAGTAATTTATAACATTTTCTATTAATTTATAAGATTTTCTAGCATTTTATATTGATTTTCTAGTAATTTATAAGATTTTCTATTAATTTATAAGATTTTCTAGCACCGACCGGGCCTAAGGCCTTTAGCACCGGGTCGTGGCTGCACCCGGTGCTAAAGGCCACGACCGGGCCGCGGGGGCCGTGCGGCGGGGCCAAAGACCGGACTGGCCACGGAGGCCGTGCGGCAGCTGGCCACGTCACCGGGCGCACACGAGCCACGTCACTGGATGAACAAGAACAATTTTTCTTTTTAATCTCTGTATAAAAGTTGTAACTAGTCGTTCTCCCTCGTACAAACTTAAAAAAGATCATTTTTTCCTAAAAATTCCTAAAATCATACTCTATCAAGTCATGAAACTTATTAATGTTATTATTTTGAAAAATCTTCTCGTGTTTGAACAATCCAAATTTTGAATTAAAAATGACAACTACAACCAAGGTTTTTTTCACACTAGGTGATGTCAAATGAAAAAGTGATGAATACCAAAGTTTCATATTTCATCATGATCTACAATCTTTATTTAGGTCATTTTGTCATTTTCAAAATGGGTAATAACATGTAGTACAAATTTGACAAGTCTCTAACAAAGTTTTAGAAACTATGCGAGTGAATCTAGGATTAATGAACAATGTATACTACCACTTTCTCAAATGCAAAAATGACTTAAATAAAGATTGTAGATCTTGATGAGATATGAAATTTTGGTATTCATGACTTTTTCATCTGAGACCATTTAATGTTCCAAAATCTTTCATTTAGTTATCAATTTTTGTAATTTATAAGATTTTCTAGTAATTTATAAGATTTTCTAGTAAGTTATAAGATTTTCTAGTAATTTATAAGATTTTCTATTAATTTATAAGATTTTCTAGTAATTTATAAGATTTTCTTATTTAATATATATTTTTAATAGGTATTAATCACTGAATTAAAACAAGTATTAATAACTATATATTAAAAACTATATTTATAAGATTCCCAAATAGTAGCCCCCGGTGCTAAAGGCCGGTTTGGAAACTGGGCGCCAAACGAAAATTTGGGGCCTTTAGCACCGGGTTGATCTAAAATCCGGTGCTAAAGGCCCCCAATTTTCGTTTGGCGCCAGTTACGGCTTTAGCACTGGGTGTAGAAGACCCGGTGCTAAAGGGCCTTTAGCACCGGGTGGTGGGAAGACCCGGTGCTAAAGGGGGGGCCTTTAGCACCGGGTGCTGTACAGACCCGGTGCTAAAGGGCCTTTAGCACCGGGACGTGGCTGCACCCGGTGCTAAAGGCCTTCGTTTGGCGCACAGTTACGGCCTTTAGCACCGGGTGTAGAATACCCGGTGCTAAAAGGCCTTTAGCACCGAGTGGTGGGAAGACCCGGTGCTAAAGGTCCTTTAGCACCGGGTCGTGGCTGCACCCGGTGCTAAATACCCCGGACCTATATAGGCCGGGGACTTCTCTCCCCTCCCTTACTTCGCCCTCATTCCTCCCAGATCGAAACCGCCGCCGGTGCCCCCTCGTCTCCTCAGCCGCCGCCGCCCGTCGCCGTCGCCCATCGCCGCCGCCGCCCGTGGTCCCCGCGCCCACGCCGCCGCCGCCTGTCGTCCCCACGCCCACGCCGCGCCGCCGCCCTCGTCCCGGGCCGCGCCGTCGTCCCCGCGCCCCACCCCTATCCCCGCGCCCGTCGGTCGTCCCCGCCGCCATCTACGTCCCCGCCGCCGTCCGTCGTCCCCGCGCCCGTCGTCCCCGCGCCGGCGCCCCTCGTCCCCGCGCCGCCCGTCGTCCCCGCGCCGGTGCCGCTCCTCGTCCCCTCGCCGCCGCCGCCGCTCGTCCCCGCGCCGCCGTCGCCCGCCGCCCATCACGCGGTGAGCCTCTATGAAGCCGGCCTTCGTGCCGTGCTTGCATGTTTGTGAGCCGGGCTTCGTGTCGTGTACGTGTTTGTGTGTGCAGGTACCCGTTGCATGGCCGAACTCGGCCATGCACATTTGCTTAGCGAACGTGTTCGGCCATGCGCATTTGGGTCGCTAACCAAATGCGTTTAGCCGAACGCGTTCGCTAAGCACATACATTGAAAATATTAGAAATTACATTGAAATGTTATATTGGAAATGTATATTGGAAAATGCTTCATTTAAATGTATATTGGAAATTCTATGTATATTAGAAATATATGTGCTTCATTTAAATGTATATATTTCTTATCAATTATTTTTAAAATTATTTCCATACCGCGCACCCGAACCCCTTAGCGAATCCGTTTTTCGCGCACCGACCCCCTTAGCGAACCCTTAGCGAATCAATTCACACCGCGCACCCGTACCCCTTGGCGAATCCGTTTTTCACGCACCGACCCCTTAGCGAAAATGTTAGAAATATTGGGAATATGTATGCTTTGTATATATTTCTTATCAATTATTTTTAATTCTATAGATGGCGGACAACAACAACCCCGTCCCACCCATGCAAGAGGACAACAACACCCATGTCCCACCCATGCAAGAGGACAACGAAACGTTCTTTGCGAATCAACTTTTCAATATTGTAACCCAACCAATGTCCATGGATGATGTGTTGGGGATCATTGGAAGGGACGACAATATCCAGGGCGACAATGTTGCAAGGGCCGAAAATGTTGAAGGGGCTGCCAATGTCCAGGGCGACAATGTTGCAAGGGCCGAAACTATTGAAGGGGCCGGTAACGAGCCCTCGTCTAGTCAGGTGTGTATATAGATAACATAAATTTGTACTGTAAATGTCAATTATGTATACCATCTCTATATCATCTCGTATATATGTAATTTGTGTAGGCCGCCTCTGCTAAGAAATCAAAACGATCGACCACGAAGAAGCTGAAGGATGTCAAGTTACACATCACCCGAGTGGAGGATGACGGGGAGCCAGTTGAGCCCCCAAAAGTGGCCAAGAAATTTGTATCTCAGTGCGGGGTAATTGTACGGGACAATGTGCCCATTAGTATCAGAAAATGGAAGTCCACGGACCCCACTGAGGAGTACGTGCTCCCCGATACAGAGAAGGAGATGCTATGGAGGGAATTAAAGGCAATATTCGACTGGCCTAGCACTCATGAAGCAGAACTGAGGGATTGGACAATGAAGAAGATGACAGTTCTGTTTCAGGATTTCAAGAAGAAGTTGTACTCGCATTTTCTCAAAACCGGAGAGGCCCCGGATCCTGAGAAGTATAAAGATCACTAATGACGAGTGGGAAGCATTCCTTGAGTACAAAACCTCCGAAGAGGGTGCAACGGCTAGCGCTAGAAACGCTGGAAACGCCGCAAATAAGAAGTACTCTCATAAGATGGGTTCGAGAGGTTACAAGGCAAGCATCGCTAAATGGGAGAAGATGGAAGAAGATCTATATGCTAGAGGCATCACTCCAGCGACACTTGACTGGCCCACAAGGACCAAGCATTGGTACTATGGTCATGGAGGCACCCTAAGCCCAATCGACGGCTCCTTAGTTTTTCCCGAGGACTTGCGAGAACTAGCTCAGCGTCTCCTCGATATCCTCAGAGCATCTGAGAGGGGAGAATTTGTTGCTGATAGAGGCATAGATGAGCTAACCTATGCCTTAGGGAACAAGGAGCATCCTGGACGGACGCGCGGTGTAGGCACAAGCATCTCATGGAAGAAAGGTTTCCAAGAGCACGCCGCCACCTATAGGAGCCATTCGAGGAAGAAGGCCGAATATGAGCAGAGGGTGAGGGACCTAGAGCAAACGGTTGCCGCCCAGGGCTCAAAGCTCCAAGAAATGGAGTCAGAGATGGAGCGACGGATGAAGGTAGCATGGCTGCAGATACAACAAGCCACAGGCGGGACCGGTTCCACAGAGCATGCACCTCTCCAAGATGCGACCCTTATTAGCCCTCCACAACAATATCAAAGCAGTCACGCTTCCACACAGGCCGCCGAAGCGGTCCGTTACACCATGGATGAAATAACTCAACGGACCGCGTGCGAGCTTGTCGTCAGGCAGAAGAACTTAGCTGTGGTGGTACGTATGCGACCTTAGTTCGTACTGCATACATTTCACCGTAAATACCATTCATTTACTAACTTTCTTTGTGACTACTAACTTATCAGGTCGCATACGGTATGACCAAACGTGTGGAAGAAGGGCAAAAATGGCACTGCAATGACATTCCACATGGTTACGTACCTGTTGAGGTGGAGCAAGTCGTCACCAATTGGGAAGACTTGGAACTTGACATCCCCGGAGGTGACGGAGAAACATAACTCGGTCAGTGTTCTCACTGCATCATTCTATGGAGCAAGGCAGACGTCGTCATACCCGGTACACCTGCGGCTACCAACAAGCCTCCGTCACCTCCACCGTCTCCAAGAGATCCACTGGATCATGACGATTCTCCGGGAGCTCCTGATGCAAGCCCGTCTCCTCCGCCGAAGAGGTCTCCGTCTCCTCCGCCGCGGAGGTCTCCGCCCCCTCCGCCAAAGAGGGGACGCCGCACTAAAGCCTCGGCCCCCCACTCCACCAGCGAAGAAGGCGCGGAAAACTAGAGAGAAGCCCGCACCAGAGAAAAGAGCGGGCGAGAAGACTCTAGAGGAGCTCGAAGCCTCGGTCAAAGCAGACACAAAGAGGCAAATGGCCGAGTGGAGGAAAAAACCTGAGCCGGAGCCAAAGCTTGATCCCACCGTCGTCAAGTCATTCCTCGGCAATTTGAGCAAGGGTCAACAGAAGGAAGTAATAGTAACAGACTATGACCGCTCATTACTGAAATCTCGCCGGAAGCGGAAGGCTGCAGATAAGGAGGCGGGCCCATCCAAAAAGGTTCCTCAGCTCGGCCAGCAACCTCAGCGGCCCTTGGGTCAATTTCCATCTCTGGACGAGCTTAACGTGCAACGAGTAATGGTCGAGACTAGACTAACCAGAGCGCAAGTCCTGGGGGAGAAGAGGTGCCTGTAAACACAACACTGAAGTGGCCGTTTAAGCTTGGCGAGCCTATGGTCCCTCCTGAAATGGAGAGCAAGCTACAGACGAAGATGCTCCGATTCCATGAGTGGTACTTGGAAGAATCAAGAAGGAATAAACAGCGCATGATCAAAGTAGGCGTGAAGGACCATGATTTCTACAATGGTGACGAGGATTGGGTCTGGCTGAGGTTTAAGGATATATATGAGCTGTACCACCGAGACGCCATGGACGTGGATTTGATCACCTGTTGGACACTGTAAGTACTTTGTTGTTGCTTATAATTCACAGTTTGAAAACAATAATTCCAATCTATGCTGACGCGGGCTTTATTTATTGCTTAACATATGCAGAATGGAGATTCAAAAATGTCGGAGAGACAATATATATGACGTTGGTTTCGTTGATCCTCGAAGGATAAGTGAAGCAATGATACTGCACAATCCTGAGGAAACATATTTAAACCTATACAAGTATATTAAGAAACAAAATTACTGCGACTCCATACTAATCCTGTACAACATCGAGTGAGTACATACACAGGCTTCTTCTTATACTGTCTGTGTACTAATTCATTTCTGATTATAATGTATACATGTGCACAGATTCCACTGGTTCCTAATAATATTGTGTCCTGACCGGGGTGTCGTCAACGTCTTTGATTCGTTGAACACTCCAAAAGAAAAACTACAGAACATCATGGACATGATGACAAGGTGATGTATATTTTCCCCTACTTAATTCACCCCTTACACTCGCAATGACTTAACTCAAGTTTTTTGTTCGCAGGGCCTGGATTCAATTTCGTCAAGAACACCCGGGTATTCAACATGAAACACTAAAATGGAACATTGGCTTTCCGGTAAGCAAGTAATTTGTACATGTAGGCCTCGGCTAATATATTATATGAATTTTACTTAATTTCTTTTGGTCGACAGTGTTCCAAACAGGGGCCGAGAAATAATTTATGTGCATACTATGTTTGCGATTACATGTGGAATTGGGGACATAAAAAGCTTACACAACACGATATTATGGTACGTAATAATAAACACATTTCCATTATTATTAAGTGCACAATTATTGTCTCCAACTCGGCGGATTAAACATCTTTCAATTATTTGTAAATTATAGATGTTGAGACCGAAGGAAGAGTCTCTAGAGCTAGAAAGAATCGACGCAATTGCAGAACAGCTCGTCGGATGGATCTGGGACGAGGTCGTCAATCCCCGAGGAGAATTCCACTCGCTAATAATGGAGGACGTGCTGGACAGTCCAACAAGCTAGTCGTCAATCTTAATTAAGTAGAAAATACAGTTTAAATATATATAACTCGAGTTGACATGCATGAATATCTACTTTTGTAATATATATGTCTTCTATTTTTTTGAAATGTCAGCTAATATGAATATAGAGTCGGCCGAATACGCATTAGAATACATGTATTAGAATATATACGTATATAGACGTGCACGCATGGCTACTGAAAAAAGCAAAAAAAAAAAGAAATCCGGGGCCTTTAGCACCGGTTGCAGCCAGCAACCGGTGCTAAAGGCAGGCCCTTTAGCACCGGGTGCAGCCACGACCCGGTGCTAAAGGCCCTGCTAAAGGCGCTACGGGGCAGGCCCTTTAGCACCGGGTCGTGGCTGCACCCGGTGCTAAAGGGACCCTTTAGCACTGGTTATTCAACCCGGTGCTAAAGGGGTACCCCTTTAGCCTCGGATTAGTTGCACCGGGTGGGAAACCCGGTGCTAAAGGGCTTTCCCACCCGGTGCAGATGTCGATCATTCTGGTAGTGTGAAGAGTCATCACCGCCGGTTTTTTAGACTGACCATCATAGCATGCATTTCAGTGTTAAAAACCGTTGGTGAAGGTCCTCATCACCGCCATTTTTTTTATAAGAGTCAGTGGTTGATGAGGACCCATCACAGCCGGCTCCCAACACAAACCAATGGTGATAAAGAAGACACGGACCCAAACTTTTTATCCACGGGATACGGGAACGAAGTATGAGACCTCGCGTCCACCCCCGTCCGCCCCCCTCCGACTCGACCCGCCCCGGCCCTCTTCTCCATTTCTTCTTCTTCCCTGGGCCCTCTCATTCTCCCCGGGCTCTCTCTCCCTCCCGTACATAGCCTTAAAGCTAGCGTTGTTAGAACTTGAACACGGGATCACTAGCAGTAGATCTTGTTTCAGGTACAACTTGAATAACAAAAGGATGTGTTTCTCTTGTGTATGTGCACTATGTGATGAACTGATGAATGAACCGTGTACCTTTTGCCTTCGCGGTCACGTTCTGTTGGTGTAGATCTGCGATAGGGCAGCGACACGCAGTGCAGACGAGGCGGTGGAGCTTACCGCCATGGACAGCACGCCTCGATCGGACGTTAGGGTTAGTGGAAAATGACTCTGATAGCTTGTCTTGGTGGCTCCCACCTCCCATATATAGTGCTGCGCGACAGGGCCCCGCAACCCTAGTGGGTTGGGCACCCCCGATCAGGGAGCTGACCAAAGGGTGGAGATCAATACTAACAATCTCCCCCTTGATCTCATCTTATGTCTTTTAAAACTTTAGCTCTTCGCTGGGTACCCACTTCATCACAAATAAGTATACCGAGCATGGGTCATCATAACAGTAATTACCATCAGATTAACCAACTATAGTACATCTACCTATTTTGAACGGATCTTAATCTAGGCCCTTAGTAATCCAGAAATCATAGGTTTTACCATAGACCTATGTCGACTCTGTGTTCTCTCAACACATTGGGCGGTAAACCTTTGGTAAGCGGATCCGCAAGTAATTTCTCAATACTTGTATGCTCAATGCTACTAAAATGATTTTGGATTTTCTTCTTTGCAACATATATCTTGTTATCAATGTGTTTGGCAGCACACTTGACATGTCGCTGTTGGAGAGAAGACACTTGAATGGTATATTGCTGTATATTCTGGGTAAAGGTTTCTTTAACCGTTTAGCCTGTTCTGTAGCTTCATATCATGCTAAACTTTGGATATACTTAACTCATGACTCACGTCATGTTGGACTTTGAGTATACTTAACTCACAACTATTTTTCTTTGTAGTTTTCTTCCACAATAAAACTCCAAACTCGAGTGTTAGCTACTATTGTGGGCTTCACTAAACAACTCGCAGAAACTTAATTCTTTGTACCCACAATCTTTTGTGAGTACCTTTTACTTTCTTATTCAGCATAAGGCTTACAACACTTTGCAAGATTATTGCATAAAACTTTTCTTTAACTCCATTCCAGTGATCTATGCTGGACTGGACTTCTGCCAAAATTTCCCGGATACTCGAACTATGTCAGGGTAAATACTTTTCTTGAGGATCTGACTCTTCTTCCAATAGCTGAAGCACATTGAACCACTTTCATTCAATCGATCATATATTGGTTCCTAGAATACTATAATTACAAAACTATTACCCTTGACAACATATAGAATAGGCGTAGACTGACTCACATGCATACTAGAATTCTTATCTTAGTGTGCTCTTTGCGATAACCCTAATACCCCTTTTGGTTGTAACTCTGTTACCAAACTTTGAGGACAATTATTTCTTCTGCAATAGAAGACTAACATCACTACTAGAGAGTAGGATATCATGATTCTTATTAAAACCCAAAACTTACTTCAGACGACATCTTGTATGTGCTTTTCCCTTTCATGACAAAATCTTTAGATCATGTTTTGTGAATATCTTCATATTCTCAATTTAAGGAATGTCGTCCCTACTTTATGATTCCGGAGAATCATTACATGAGAAACTATCTAATCGTAACTCAATTCTTTTCTTTGCACGAAGCCTTTTGCCATAAGTCATAGATCGTGTCTATACTGATTGCCTTTGGAGTCACATATAGCTTTGTAGACCCATCATAGTCCACTGGTTTGACTCGTTTAGCAATCCATCTCATCTTCCAAGACTTCTTGATGGGAACCCGCTGGGGTTTGCGCCCGATCTTTCGATGAGAGGCATGGGGGATAACTCGATTGGAGGAGACAACGTTCACGGCCTGACTACAACCTTTTAAAGACTGCGCCTTAGCGACCGATACACCACCTCTATGGATGCCACGATCTTGTGGGAGTGCGTCACCCGACCTGTTCTGCAAGCAATGGAAGAACTAGCAAGAACAAGTATGATACAAGTACTAAATTTACTAGATGGGAATTGAAGTGTCTCAATCTCAAACTCAATCACCAACGAAGTGGGGTTCCGTAGACTCGAAGACGGGCGGCTGGACCAGCACGCGCGCTTACAAGCAAGTAGCAATGGCTAAACTTGATCTAAACAAAACCCAATCTGTTTGTGCGGTTATGGAGGTATAAAAGAGGGTGGAGGATGACCAGGACGAGGTTGGGGTCGTCCTACAACCCTAGGATGCGCCCCTAATGGACCCAACTTGATACATGGCCCGTTGGCCCAAAATAAGGTGACGCAGCACCGTGGATAGAAAAGGTCTCTGTAGTAAATCGGCGATTGTGGACGCATCCGAACAGATATGAAGGTGAATCTGGATCCATCTGAAAGTAGACTTGATAATCTTTCCATCAAGTACTTAAACGCCCAAAACGGAGTCCGGATGAAATCGTGGTGGTCGTCGCAATTCAGAACTTTCCTGCAGTCCGAATCCAGACTTTTCAAAACGTGTTGGATTTGGTCTCTTTCTTTCCTTGGGCCAATGTGACGTGGTAGCCTGATGGGGAACGTGGGAATACTTAGAATTGGTCCCCAATCAACTTCTTTGGTCCTCCATGCCTTCCATATATGTTTAACACTCGTTTTGATCCAGCTATATATTTCTGAAAATGACATTGAACACACATCATGGCGCAGCATCAATTCATCGAATATACCAACAATAATTGTGATATAGGATTGATTCACCTTTGGTTTGCAAGCCATTAATATGGTCGTATCTAAGCCGGTGATGTCCTCATCATTCTCCCCTTCTTGGCTGCAATTCGTCCTCGACTTGCTCTGGTGGCATTGTAAAGTGATTCCTGTGTTGTCTGTGCACGGAAGTACATCCATGTTGGACGACCACAACCAGCAATGCTCCCCTTCTTTGGGCTGACATTGTTGCTTAAGAGAAAAACTAACAAAACTTCGAAAGACATCATTAGTGTTAGCACAACCCTCTATTTGATTATGATATTGTAGCCCAAAAGTATATTTCTGATTAGAGCAAATATAAACTTTGTGCACCAAATACTGTCCTTTGTAATTGTACTTGCCAATAAGGTGATATGTATGATTAGAAAAGCATGAAAATTCAGAATATGCAAAAAGTTTCTCCTCTAAACATTTTAGATCACAAAGAATATCAAATTCAATATAACCCAAAGTATTTACAGAAGACATCAATTTTAGTTCATCTTGTGCACAAGTAATAGGATGGAAAAACTTTTCTTCAGCACATTCGTATGGTTCCAAATGAAAAGAATCACACTTATTCATTACTTGTGGCATATGAGTAAAAGAATTATCAACACACAAGTCCTCTTTATCACAAGAAACAACAAGTAATCCATCTTGTGGCAAAGGTAAATCTACAACGGGTTCCACCATTTCTTGCTCTTGATTAGCATGCAAAGTGGGCAAATTTTTAATATTATGGGTCACATCATTCTTGCAAGTATTCTTAGATAACAAAATCTCCTTTTCAGCACTTACAACAAGCTAAAACAATGAAGCAATATTGTTGTATGATTTGCTAATTAGCATAGTTCGAATTTCAGAATTAAGCCCTTTCATAAACCTACTCATAACATCTTTCTTGCATTCATCTAATCCATAAAACATGACACAAATCTTAAAGCTATGATAGTATTCTTTGACTGTCCTACTACCTTGCTTCAAGTTGTCCAATTTTGCAAGTAAATAATCAGCATAATATTCAGGAACATATTCATCTCGAAAAATCATTTAAAATCTTTCCAAGTTTGTGGAACTTTGTTGTGTCTACAAATGTGTTTCCATGTAATCAGAGCATATTTTGTTAAAGCACTAGAAGCAACAAAAATCATTTCATGTTCAGACAAGTCATAACTATCAAATTCTGTATCTACCTTAAGCTCTCAATCAATATAAGCTTCAGGATCAAACATACCAGCATATAATGGCAAATGTTGAATGACATCCTGAAGATGAGGGTCTAGTTTCAACTTCTCAAAATCTCTGTATCACCTGCCATGATTAGTTGACAACAAGAAACACAAAAGTAAGATGTATCCTCCTGTCAACTACTAGATGTGTTGGTTGTAGTTCCCTCAAACTATCCTTGTTCAAACAAGCTCTTACAAGTTCTTACCAAGCCAAACAGGAGTTGATGGCAACCAACAAGATAGCAACCTCAAAGATAGTGTATCGGTGCCGCAGCAACAAGACCTGTCAAGCTATTGTCGGATATGTGAAGCTATAGGTGGGCTGAAAACAAGGAATAGCTAGCACCACGTTAATTAAAAAGCAAGCTGAATAATCGTTCAATGGCGGTACTGTGCTGGTCCTAAGCTAAACCATGCTAGAGACGTGAGCCTAGGCACAAAGGTAGTCACTGACCAAGAACAGCTAGCACAACACAAAGGAAAACACCAAATTCAGCCCCTTTTTCTCACTTCTTGTCTTTTTTCTCTCTTTTTTTTGCCTCTCCTTTTTTCCTATTCTTTGTTTTTTTCTCTTTCCTTTTTTCACTTTTTTACACCTTTGCTGAATATCAAGACAAATCAGCACAAAACGACGAGTTTACACAGATTACAGATCACCAATCTTTAGGACAATTACGGAACGCTCAAAAGGAATTTCTGAACACCGATAGATCCGTTGGAAAGGTAACAAGATAAGCTTTTCAGATTGTATTTAAATGCTTGAATCGGTCTTAATATGAATCCGTGGTGACCAAAACACAGCAGCGATATATATGATGATAATGGATCTCGTGGCGACCAAAACGTGATAGAACTCAAAACTCTAAAGGATTAGACACTAGGACCAGCAACTCGACACAACCGATGCAACCAAAAATTGAACAAGCCCTAACTAAGTAGTACTAGTAAAGGCTCAAAATATTTATAGGATTGCAGGTAACTGATCAATTTTTTTGGCTTTTCTGGACTATTGGAAATTAAAAACAGCAAAGGATTGATAATCTCTTACCGATAAACCTCGCTCTGATTACCAACTGATGGGAACCCGCTGGGGTTTGCGCCCGATCTTTCGATGAGAGGCGTGGGGGATAACTCGATTGGAGGAGATGACGCTCACGGCCCGACTACAACCTTTTTAAAGACTGCGCCTTAGCGACCGATACACCACCTCTATGGATGCCGCGATCTTGTGGGAGCGCGTCACCCGACCTGTTCTGCAAGAAATAGAAGAACTAGAAAGAACAAGTATGATAAAAGTACTAAATTTACTAGATGGGAATCGAAGTGTCTCAATCTCAAACTCAATCACCAACAAAGTGGGGTTCCGTAGACTCGAAGACGGGCGGCTGGACCAGCATGCGCGCTTACAAGCAAGTAGCAATGGCTAAACTTGATCTAAACAAAACCCAATCTGTTTGTGGAGGCTATGAGGTATAAAAGAGGGTGGAGGACGACAAAGACGAGGTTGGGGTCATCCTACAACCCTAGGACGCACCCCTAATAGAGCCAACTTGATACAAGGCTCATTGGCCCAAAATAAGGTGACGCATCACCGTGGACAGAAAAGATCTCTGTAGTAAATCGACGATTGCAGCCGCATCCGAAAAGATATGAAGGTGAGTCCAGATCCATCTGAAATTAGACTTGATAAGCTTTCCATCAAGTACTTAAACGCCCAAAACGGAGTCCGGATGGAATCGTGGTGGCTGTCGCAAGTCAGAACTTTCCTGCAGAATGAATCCAGACTTTCCAAAACGTGTTGGATTTGGTCTCTTTCTTTCCTTGGGCCAATGTGACGTGGTAGCCTGATGGGGAACACGTGAATACTTAGAATTGGTCCCCAATCAACTTCTTTGGTCCTCCATGCCTTCCATATATGTTTAACACTCGTTTTGATCCAGCTATATATTTCTGAAAATGATATTGAACACACATCATTGCGCAGCATCAATTCATCGAATATACCAACAATAATTGTGATATAGGATTGATTCACCTTTGGTTTGCAAGCCATTAATATGGTCGTATCTAAGCCGGTGATGTCCTCATCACTTCTCTTGGACTCTTTTACTCGGAACTAACACCTCAATGTCAGACATTGAAAGTGTAGCAACAACAGGTAGTGAGGAAAATGGTTCCTTAAACCATTTAAATGGGCACACTTACCCACCTCTCCTCAAGGTCGATTTCTCTTGCTACCATGTTCTTCTATGTTCTAGGTGGAGTTAGGTCTCCTTGTACCATACTCCCCCAGACTGTTGGAGTTGGGTCTCCTTGTACCATACTCCACCAGATTCTCTCAGCATCTGTAAAGATGGTGTATCTTTTCTTATATTTGGGTTTAAACTGCCTTGACCAGTATGAATACCGGCTAACTATGCTATAATCCAGGAAAAATCCAGGAATTTAGCTATCTCTTTTCTTAGGGGTATCGATTATGACCGTTGTACTCCCCTTGATGGTCACAATTACTTAATAGATCATCTCTTTTCTTTCGATGCATACAGGGATCATCTCCCCCTCGAAATATGGCAAGACCTCAAATGCCATAGTTTCGAAACTTAGAACAAAACTTATCATGCAACGAAAATTATTTCACAACTCATATGGGAGTACACTTCTCCTCGTTGCACTTCAAGAACTTAACAGAGTACTTTATCTGCTATACTTATGCAAGTTAAACTCGCATATTTTCTTATCTTATATACAGCTTCATTTTGTCCCTTTAATTCATTTGGAATGAGTCCTCTCGTTAGCCACACTACACATTTAGAAAATGTGCCTTCCACCATTTCTTACTTCATAATAAGCGACTCAATAGAGTGCTCTCATGCGTTTGTGAAGAGCCAATTAATTGACTCTCCACCTTCATAATTTGAAATGGTGTGTTTTGGGACTTATCCCCTTAGGCATCAACTGCTTGAATACATAACGACCATGTTTTGTTTGGATAGCTTAAGAACTGCCCCAAACTTCTCTTTCTCTTGCAAGATACACTTAAATAACATAGAGTCGTCTTGCTTTATATTACTACTACATTAATCCTACATCACCTTTGGACAGAAAATAGAATTAACGCAGAAACTCAGTATAAATTGTTTATAACATTGCCATTCACAATTTTGGTTAGAAAAATGACAATGCCATAAATTAACTCTTAAAAGTGGACTCCTTATGAGGGCACCACTGTTCTAATTTACCCCGTCATGCGGGTATTATCTTAACTCTTTCCCGCCATGCAGGTGGCTCGAATTCACTCAGTAAATCCAGAAATAACTCTAAAAATTCTGTAATACACATGCTTCAACCAATCTTCATAAGTTAAAATATGTTGCTCTAAGCCATTCTTTGTTAGATCAGCGTTATGATCTTCTTTCTTTTGGAGTCATCATAAAACTCTCCTGTCAACACAGGATAATACCTTCAAACTTCTCCTGACATGTAGGACCGACCAGCATAAACTTTTATGCCATTCTTCTCCCGTCGTACGAGATATGCTCTTAGGACACTGGAAGTGTCTGAAATTAACTCTTAAATCTTTGTTAAGGGTGTTGAAAACAGCTCTTAATACTCTGTTATACACACGTATAATTTAACTTTGGTCAAAATTAGACATGCGCACTACTTGTTACAATTCACATCATGCTATAATAATGTAAACATATTCACGACGTATAAAAACGTCCAATTAAAACTGATCTTCTGGTTAAATCTTCCCTTTGATTCCAACTTAATCAGAAAATTAATTGACTAATTAATAGCGGAAACTGTACATGAGAGAAAAGTTTGAACTCATTTTGACTTACAAAATGCTTAAACTTTGCTTAACTTTAAGCTTTTCATTAACACGCACCAGCAATGTAGCCGAGTGATCTCTATCGTTGGTAGAAAACAACATCCTCTGTCTTTTCTCTTTAATAAATATGGTATGCTTTAACTTAACTTTGGTTAAAACATGCAACATTCTTCCTCATTAATTCTACATCACCTTTGGGCAGAAATAGAACTAATGCGTATTGTCGGGGACAAACCCAGGGGGTCCCCTAATCATCGGGGTAATCACCCTCAAAAAACGATATGCCACGAAAGGCCGAATCATCGACAGCCCGGAAGGCCCGGCCAGGCAGCTCGGCCCGTCACAGCCTATCGCGGCCCAAGAACGGCCGTCCGAGCTCGCCTGTCGGGAGGACCCAAGTTGCTACCCCCGTCTCCGCCTCGCTCGAGGGCCGCGCACCCTCGAGCAGGCACGACGCAAACCCCGCCTCGCTCAAGGGTTGCGCACTCCCTCGAGCGGGCGAGTCGACTCCGCCTCGCTCGAGGCCAACTCTCTACTCAACGCAGCGCACTCCGGCACCCTGCCCGACAACGGCATTTAGTGCCCGCCCCATCAGGCAGGCGCCGAAGTCCAAAGGCAATCTTTTCCCCACGCCGCGCCACTGACACCGCAGGGCTCGCTGTTCCACCTGCTCCAGTCACTGTGCGTCCTCACTGGCGCTGTGCGGACGCACGCGGCACTGCGCAAGACCCTGTGCGGACTGGCAGGCGTCATTCTGCACCACTGTTCCACCTGCTACCGTCTTCTCCCCCCGGGACGCCCCTCGAACGAGCATGGGGAACCCTCGAAAGAATATCTAAACAGCAACCGAGCGCAGACTCTGGTCAGGCGTGGCCTGGTGATGACGAACGCCGGGTCAAATCCGCCAACTCTCGACCATCCCCTAGTGAACCGAGTACGCCGCACACTGTGGTTGACGGCAGCCACCATACCGACTCTTGTACCGCCAACTCCGGTCCTTCCTCACCTGCCCCGCCCTCGAAGTCAACCAGTGACGGGCAGCTGAACATGGACTACAACGACGACACCCCTCGAAGCCGCTCCAGACAAGCACAGGGACGGCCACGACGCCCGCCGAAGCCGGGGCTCACCATAAATCCCCCGCCAGGGTCAAGGACGACGGCAGACCCGACGCCATACTTTCCAGTGCACGCCCCTGTGGCACACATCACACTTGTCCTTGTAAACTCCTCCCCCTCCTTTCTCTCCTTGGCCTATAAAAGGAGGAAATGAGCAACGGGAAGGAGAGAGACGAAAAAAGACAGACAGACACGATATTGGCACTCGCCTCAATCACACTCGCTCTCAGGGACTTGGAGACTCCTCCTCCTCTCCCGCCTTGCTTGTAGCCCCCCCTCCCTCTGCAAGCACTCCGGTGCAAGATAGTACAGCGCTTCGAGCGCACCCTGCTGGACGTACGACCTCACGGTCGGAACCAGGATAAATCGCTCGTCTCATCGTGCTAGCTCTTGCATCAACCGTCAAGGGACGGGACACAGCGCATTCTGTTAGGCGCTGGGGATTGGTCGACCGATCCCAGCACCGACAGTGGCGCGCCAGGTAGGGGGCTGCGCTGTGATCAACCTCGCCCGATCAGTTCCCTTGACGGTAGGCCACGCCAAGGCCATGTCGCCACGATCCGCCCCGGGGTCCCCCGGCCCGCTTCCGCGCGGGTACCGGATCAAGCTTGGGAGCCTGGAGTTCGAGGCGACCGGTGAGGGCGTCCTCATGCGGCTCGCCTCCAGGCCGCCCAACATGACGCCCGTCACCCCGACACCACTAACGCCGGCCCAGCTCAGGAGACGACGGGGACTGCGCGAGCTACGGATCCGCGTGGAGGGGCGCGTTGCTCCGCGTATCGTCCTCCCTGACTGGGACGCACACCTGCTGCTCCAGCCCGCCGCCACATTTCAGGGGGGCGGACCCCCGCCGGCGGCTCCCGCGGAGGGAGCGCGCTGGGAAAATGTGGTCGGGCCGGCGCAGCTCCCCTACGGGATAAACAACGCGGCCGCAAGCTACTCCGCGGCAATCAGCGCCAACCCGAACGCGCACGAGGAGTCGCCGGGTCACCAGCTGGGTTCGATCTGCGGCCTCAACATTTCCTCACCCAGCGGACCCCAGTCCGAGTCGGATGACGGAGAGAGTGCGCACGGGCAGGAGCACCCGAACTTGGACTACTCAGGGTTGCGCGACCGCGAAGGCCTTATCTCCTTCCAGGCCATCGCGGACTTCTGCCTCACCTGCTCCGACGACTCCAGCGAGGGGGAATATGACCCCACGCGGGAATGCTTCGTCCTCGACGGCGAAGTAGAGTCAGTGGGAGAGGATGAAGGGACGCGCGACGGGGCCGGACACGACGAACCGCCGCCGGCGCCCGCCGAACCAGCGAGTGAAGCCGCACTCGCGCAGGCACAGCTTGCGCAGGTGCAAGAGCTGGAAGCCAAGCTCCAACAGGAGCGCCAACAGGTACAGGAGCTGCGCGCAGCCCTGGAAGCCCGGC
Organism: Echinochloa phyllopogon; assembly: GCA_033239725.1. Lineage (NCBI taxonomy): Eukaryota > Viridiplantae > Streptophyta > Magnoliopsida > Poales > Poaceae > Echinochloa > Echinochloa phyllopogon. Next base: position 4,201,245 of record BTCW01000007.1, on the reverse strand, counting down.
AGCCCAAACGCGGCGAACGCGAGCGAGCTGCCGGGTGTATTGCTCAAGCGCGCATCATGGGTGACGGCGACGACGCCGGTCCTGCCATGCCACCACGAGCAAGCCAGAAGCTCGTCGCCGCAACGACCTTGATTCGGGCCATGCCCGAACCATCGACACCGGAAGCGCGCAGCATGCGGCGCCAGGTGCAGGCCCTTGTCGAAGAAGCGGCTGTTCAACAAGCGGAAAGTTCCGCCTCCCGTATGCGCCACCAAAACAGTTCGAGAGCTGGAGGCGGCAAGTGGGATAAGGAGCAATCCATCCACACCCCGCCCAGGGGCGCGTGGACGCCTCACCGTCCAACGAACGACGGAAGGGCGCTCGTGACCGGCGATGGCGAGACGAGGAGGTCCACGAAGGACCGACTCGTGGACACGAGGGGCGCCATCGACGATGGCGATGCGCGCAACGTCCTGAACAAGAAGAGGCAGGACGCGGCGCCTCCCCGCAGCAGGCACCCCCGACGGGGAGGTCGCTATGACAGCGAGGAGGACAGAAGCCCGACGCCGGAACCCCCGGGAACCCCGGTGTTCAGCCGGAAGATCCGTTCGGCCGCCATCCCGCCGCGTTTTCGCCAGCCAACCACCATCACCAAGTATTCGGGTGAGACGAAACCCGAGACGTGGCTCAACGACTATCGCCTGGCCTGCCAGCTGGGCGGGGCCACCGACGATGCCATGATCATCCGCAACCTTCCGCTTCATCTCGCGGACTCGGCGCGGACGTGGCTCGAACACCTACCCGCGAACCAAATCCACGACTGGGACGACCTGGTCAAGATGTTCGTGGGTAACTTTCAGGGCACATACGTGCGCCCCGGAAACTCCTGGGACCTGCGCGGGTGCCGGCAGGCGGCCGGCGAGCCGCTGAGGGACTTCATCCGCCGTTTCTCCAAGCGCTGCACCGAGCTCCCGAGCGTGGGTGACTCCGAAATCATCCACGCCTTCCTCGAAGGCACGACCTGTCGAGAGCTGGTGCACGAGCTGGGACGAAACCATCCCACCAGCGTCAACGCTTTGTTCGACATCGCCACCAACTTTGCCTCTGGAGAGGAGGCTGTCGGGGCGATCTTCGACGGCAAGACCAAGGGGAAGCGCGCGGAGGAGCTGCCCGCGGAGGGCAGCAAACCCAAGGCCAAAACAAAAAAGCAGAAACGGGGCAGTAAAGGCAAGGGGCCTCGGCAAGCCGCGCAGCAGCAGCGGCAGGGCGAGGACTCTGACGACGCCCTCGTGGTCGAGCGAGGCCGCAAAGGCCGCGAGGACCATCCGGACTATGTCCCGAATCCGGGGCGCTATCCGCTTGTCGTCGACCCCGTCATCGGCAACACGCGATTCTCCAAGGTGCTGATGGACTGGGGCAGCAGCCTCAACATCCTCTACGTCCACACCCTAGAGCTCATGGGCATCGGCATGAACCAGTTGAGGCCAAGCAAGGCGCCGTTCCACGGCATCGCGCCGGGAAAACGGGTCCAACCCCTCGGGCAGATCGACCTGCCCGTTTGCTTCGGTACTCCCGAGAACTTTCGGAGGGAGACCCTCACCTTCGAGGTGGTGGGATTCCCAGGAGCGTACCACGCTATTTTCGGGCGACCGTGCTATGCCAAGTTCATGGCGGTTCCCAACTACGCCTACCTCAAGATGAAGATGCCAGGGCCAAAGGGCATCATCACCGTGGGATCGTCGTACGAGCACGCCTATGCGTGCGACGTCGAGTGCGTCGAGGGCGCGGAAGCGCTCGCCGACAGCGAAACCCTGGTGGCGGATTTGGAGAAGATGGTGAACGAGGCCGTCGACTCCACCAAAAGGCACACGGGCACCTTCGAGGCTGCGGAACACACCAAAGCGGTGCCCCTCGACCCCACTGCCCTCGAGGGCAAGGCGTTGAGGGTCAGCACCACCCTCGACCCCAAATAGGAAGCAGTGCTCGTCGACTTTCTCCGCGCCAACGCCGACATCTTCGAGTGGAGACCCTAGGACATGCCGGGGATCCCGAGGGAGGTCGCTGAGCACAGCCTCGACATCAAGCCACACTCCAAGCCGGTGGTACAGCGACTGTGGCGGTTTGACGAGGAAAAGCGCCGCGCCATCGGGGAGGAGGTGCACAAGCTCCTGCAAGCCGGATTCATCAAAGAGGTATTTCACCCAACCTGGCTTGCTAATCCTGTTCTAGTTAAGAAGAAAAACGGAAAATGGCGCATGTGTGTAGATTATACCGGTTTAAACAAAGCATGCCCTAAGGTTCCATTTCCTCTGCCTAGAATAGATCAGATAATAGACTCCACCGCTGGATGTGAATTGCTATGCTTTCTTGATGCTTATTCCGGTTATCATCAAATCAAGATGAAAGAGTCCGACCGGCTCGCGACTTCTTTCATCACCCCGTTTGGCATGTTTTGCTACGTCACTATGCCGTTCGGCCTCCGAAACGCTGGAGCTACATACCAGCGATGTATGCAACACGTTTTCGGAAGCCACATCGGGCGGACCGTTGAGGCATATGTCGACGATATCATTGTGAAAACCAGAAAGGCGAACGATCTGGTCAACGATTTGCAAATCACGTTCGGTTGCCTCCGGGCGAACGGGGTAAAGTTGAATCCGGAAAAATGCGTATTCGGGGTGCCGCGAGGCATGCTATTGGGTTTCATCGTTTCCCAACGAGGCATCGAACCCAACCCCGAAAAAGTCTCGGCCCTGGAACGAATGGGGCCAATTCGGGACCTCAAGGGGGTGCAAAGAGTACTAGGCTGCCTCGCAGCTCTCAGCCGCTTCGTCTCTCGACTTGGCGAGAAGGGCTTACCTTTGTACCGGCTCCTAAAAAAGCACGAACGCTTTTCATGGACCCCCGAAGCCCAAAAAGCCCTCGATGGGCTAAAACCATCGCTCGCACGCGCGCCCATCCTCACGCCGCCGCGGAGCGGTGAGCCTCTCTACCTATATGTGGCTGCGACAACACAAGTTGTCAGCGCCGTCATCATTGTGGAAAGGATAGAGGAGGGCCATGCCCTGCCGGTCCAGAGGCCGGTGTACTATGTCAGCGAGGTGCTGACCGAAACCAAGATGCGGTATCCACAGATCCAGAAGCTAATCTACGCTGTAGTGCTCGCGCGTCGAAAGCTGCGACACTACTTCGAGGCCCACCCGGTCACCGTGGTCTCATCTTTCCCTTTGGGGGAGATAATCCGCAACCCGGACGTCTCGGGTAGAATAGCGAAGTGGTCTATGGAGCTCGTAGGGGAAACTCTCTCCTACGCACCGCGAAAGGCAATAAAATCGCAAACCTTAGCAGATTTCGTCGCTGAGTGGACCGACGTCCAACTTCCGCCACCGCAGATCCAAGCCGAATGCTGGACCATGTACTTCGACGGGTCGGTGATGAAAACCGGGGCAGGCGCGGGCCTCCTCTTCGTCTCACCCCTCGGAGAACATATCCGGTACGTGGTTCGCTTGCACTTCCCAGCGTCAAACAACATGGCGGAATACGAAGCCCTCGTCGCCGGGCTCCGCATCGCCATCGACCTCGGCGTCAAACGCCTCGATGTCCGGGGAGATTCTCAGTTGGTCATCGACCAAGTGATGAAGAACGCAAGCTGCCTCGACGAAAAGATGGAGGCGTATTGCAACGAGGTTCGTCGTCTCGAGCACAAATTCTTTGGCCTCGAGCTGAACCATATCGTGCGCAAATACAACGAGGAAGCGGATCAGCTGGCCAAGATCGCGTCAGAGCGAATCACCGTCCCTCCGAACGTCTTCGCCCGCGACCTCGACCGCCCCTCCGTCAACTTCGAATCAAAGGCCGGAGCCCACGGGATACCCTCGGGGGCTGCGGGAGTCGAGCCCATGGAAGAGGACCCCTCGAAAGAGAGGCTCGAAGCCCTCGACGCTGAAATCTCTTTGGCCGAGGCCATGGAAATCGACGCAGACATGCGACCACAAGACTGGCGTGATCCGTACCTCGCATGGATCGATCGCGGAGAGCTGCCCTCGGACCGAACCGAGGGACGCCGCATCGCCAGAAGGGCCAAGACCTTTGTCTCGGTCGGCGGCGAGCTGTACAAACGCATCGCCTCAGGGATCTTGCAGTGATGCATCCCCATCCCCGAGGGAAGGCAGTTGATCCGCGACATGCACGCCGGGGCGTGCGGACACCACGCAGCGCCGCGCACCCTCGTGGGTAACGCATTCCGGCAGGGCTTTTACTGGCCCACCGCCGTGTTCGACGCAAACGAGGTCGTGCGCACCTGCGAAGGGTGCCAATTCTACGCACGAAAGACGCATCTCCCGGCGCACGCCCTGCAGACCATCCCTGTAACATGGCCTTTCGCGGTCTGGGGGTTGGATCTCGTGGGCCCCTTCCGCCCAGCGCCCGGGGGATTCACCCACTTGTTGGTAGCCATCGACAAGTTCTCGAAGTGGATCGAGGTCCGGGCCATCACCAGCATCAGATCTGAGCAGGCCGTGCTGTTCTTCACCGACATCATCCACCGATTCGGGGTACCCAACTCGATCATCACTGACAACGGCACCCAATTCACCGACAAGAAGTTCTTGGAGTTCTGCGACGACCATCACATTCTCGTTGATTGGTCGGCCGTGGCACATCCACAAACGAACGGCCAAGTAGAACGTGCCAACGGCATGATACTACAAGGCCTGAAGCCAAGAATCTTCAACAAGCTGAACAAGTTTGGCCAGAAGTGGGTTGCTGAGCTGCCATCGGTGATCTGGAGTCTCAGGACAACCCCAAGCAGGGCCACAGGCTTCAGCCCGTTCTTCCTTGTCTACGGCGCCGAAGCCGTCCTCCCAACAGACTTGGAGTACGGGTCTCCGAGGCTTAAGGCCTACCGGGAAGACCAAAACCAGCGGGACCGCGAGAATTCGCTGGACCAGGTGGACGAGGCTCGCGACGTAGCGTTGCTTCACTCAGCGCGCTACCAACAATCGCTTCGGCGATACCAAGCTCAGAAGGTACGGTGTCGGGACCTCCACGAAGGGGACCTGGTGCTAAGACTACGCCAGGACAATCGAGAGCGCCACAAGCTCACTCCGCCATGGGAAGGACTGTTCATCATCGCCAAGGTCCTCAAACCCGGCACTTACAAGCAGGCGAACGAGAAGGGCGAGGTCTTCACCAATGCCTGGAACATCCAACAGCTACGTCGCTTCTATCCTTAAAACTCTCAGTATTTCTTGTAAATACTTCGTGTTCTTAGTTAACAATAATAAAGAGTTTGCGAAAAACATGAAAACATTGTTGCTAACAACACAAACAAGGGGGACTTGGTTCTATTTTCAAATAAAGCCAAGCCCCTCTCGGGGGCTGCAGGGGGGTTCACCCTCCCTAAATCGTCCCAATTTTCGAAAATTGTGCTAAAACTCGAGGCGCCTAGAAAGATGCGGGACGCGAGCTAACTAAAGCTAGAGCCGGCTGAGCCGTGAGACCGCCTACGCCCTCGAAGGGATACGGCATCTCCCTCTCCACTCCATGCCTTAATTACTTGCGGATTCGAAATACCCGGCTAAAATCTCTCCAAGCCAAGAGTAGCACAATAGAACAATCGAACAAGTTTGAAACGCACAATCGATTTTCAATCTTAGTTTATTTACAGAGCTAGTCTCCTAAAAACTAAGATACATTTAGATACTAAGCCTGAACCCTTCAGGCTCCACCTTCTTGCGGGGGCGCGGTGGCCTCGGCGGCAACGGTCGAGGGAACCGATGCGAGCGCCCTAGGACCATCGTCATCGCGGCATACCGAGGCGATGTCTTCCTCAAGGGACGCCACAGCGTCGGCCTCAGGATCAACCTCGGCTTCGGTGGCGGTCGTAGCCTCAGGCCCAGCGTCGGCGCACGCATCTTCATCCTCCTCGGGGAAAAGATCGCGCCCGAACTTGGCGGCAAGAGCCGTGGCAGCATCCTCGGCGCCGTCATCAGCCTCATCGAGGGCAGCCAGGGCGGCGTCGTCGTCCAGGTCTGCGTCGATGAAGTAGCCGCGTGCCACCGCCGCGAGGTCAATGACGTAATGCGTCGACACCACGCCGAGTGCCTTCTTCACTCCAAGGTGAAGCGCGTGCTCGAGGCGCTCCGCCATGCAGCTCTTCAGAGACCTCAGGCGGCTGGGCAACGACGACCCCGACTGCACGTCGACGCACTGGACGTCCCGGCACGCCGCATCGGCGGCAACCTTCAGCGCCTCAAGCTCCCCCTGGGCCTCAGAGTAGGCGGCTTGAACAGCCATCACCTCATCCGCCTTCTCCGCCTCAGCCCTCCGCAGCCCTGACAAGGCTCAAACACGTCAAGACGAACTACAACACGGAAATCCTGGAAAGCGTAGGGACATACCATCCACCAAGGCCCTGGCCTCGGTCAGCGCTGTGCGCTCTTGCTGGAGCAGGCCCTCCGCGGTCGCCAGCGCACCCTCCTTCTCTCGAAGCGCGTGGCCGAGCTGCTCAGCCTCCTGGGCCTTTTGCCCCGCCCGGGCCGCCGCCTCCGCGAGCTGGGACTATGCGGCCTCGCGCGCCTTGTGCTCAAGCTCGAGCCGCTCCAACGCTGCGGCCAGGGCTCGGGCCTCCCGCTCCGCCGCGCCTCTCTCGGCGTCGCGCTCCCGCTCCGCGCGAGCCTTGGCTTCTTCATGTGCGCGGGCGGCCGTCTCCGCTTCCCTCACCCGGACGGTGAGCTGGGTCACTTCAGTGCCCAGGTCCGCGTTCGCCTGGCGGAACCGGCGAAGATCGGCGTACAAGCCCGCGATGCACGCGGTCTTGTCTACCGCCTCTTTCCGAAGAAGCTGCTCGAAGAAGCCATCAGGAATAAGACACAGACTAAAATCAATCTCGAAGTGTTGGGACGAGCGCGGGGATACCTCGAAGAGCTCCAGCGCCTGCCTGGAATGGAGATCGGCGGCGGCTGAGATGGCCCGCTCCAGGTCCGTCCCGTCCCGTTCGGCCTGAGCCCATAGCTTGTTCTCCTCCGCCATGCTCTGCCAGACCCGGGCAGAGATGCCAGGCTCCTCCGGCCACGCGCTCGGGCCGCGACGCCCCTGGAGCAGCGCCACCTCGGCCGCATCCCACTCGGCCGCTCCCCCAGCCACGGGCACCTGCGGCGGCCCCTGAGACAAGAAGCGCGCCGCCGACGCCTCGGCCGCAGACACCCCAGCGGGGGGAACGTGCCCGCCATCGCCACCCTGGGCCGCGCCTTGTGCGCGACCCAAAGCCGGCAGGATGACCGTGCCGCCGACCGGCATGACCGCCTCCTGCCTCCTTCCAGTAGGGGCCGCAGCAGTGGCATGGCCCTCCTGCTCGCCTACCTCCGTCACCGGGGCGCCGTGCCCCGGCTCCACCTCAACCACCGGGGCGTCCTGCCTCGGCTTCGCCACCAAGGGCGTCCTCTCCCGCTCCTCCCCCGCCGACCCGGAGTCTCGCACCCACGGCGCCGGATCCGCCGGCATCGCTGCGGACGTCGCTGCGGGACGCGAAGTCCCGCGCGAACGCGATCCTCCGGGGTGAGGGGAATCCGACCCCCCAACCTTCAACGCCTTCTTGGGCGCGAGGATAGGGGCGACCCTGGCGCCACCCGTGCTAAATCAAAAAGAAAGAACGAAAATCACGAAACAAAAAACCGAACGAGGATGAAAGCTGCGAAAAAGTTCGAGGCAAAACTTACCGGGTGCAATCCTGCAGCGCCCGCAGCTTCCGCTTCGAGCCGCCCGTCGAGGGAGCCCTCCTCGAACTCGAGGACCCCCTCAAATCGCTCGGGGGCTGCGAACCCCCCGAGCCCTCGACACTCGCTCCGCTGTGGCGCGACGCGCCCACAGTAGAGGAGAAAACTGTTCGCGCCCGCGGCGCCGCGGGTCGAGCAGGCGCGACCACCGTCCGCGCCGCCACCGTCGCAACATCGCCCGGGGCCGCCATGCCCGCCTCGGGCAGCGGCAGGGCCATCTCCTCCTCCTGACCGGCGGGCGGAACCCCGCCGGCATCAATCTCCTCCTCATCCTCCCCCCCGCTGGGAGGGTCCGGGGAGTCCTCGGGGGACGACGGCTGCACCCCGCCGTCCCTCCTCCACCGGCGAAGCGCCGCCTGGTGCGCGTCCCGCCGGGCTTGCCGCCTCCGGCTGCTGGCTCTCTTCGCCTCCTTCGCGTCCCTCTCGCGGTCACGGCGAGCGCAGTTCGAAGCGCGCACCTCCGGAGTCGGCGCGAGGGAGCGGTAGAGGCCGCAGTTCACATCCTGAAATCGCGATGAATTAAGGAAGGAAATTCTAAATTAATCAATCCAACAGCCCGGAGAGGGAGAATGACGACTCACCGATAGAACATGGCCCTCGTCGGGGCGCAGCCGGAACGACCGGAGGTCGCTCGGCATGATGTCAGGATGCACCGCCGTTCGCACCCTCGTGATGACGTACTCTTCAAGCAGCGGCTCCGACAACATGCGCGAAGCCACCAGTGCCGCCGGGTCGGCACCCTCCGTCATCCGGAACAGAGGGAGCTGCCTCTCCATAAGGGGAACCACCCGGCGGCGATGACAGTGCGCGAGCACGTGCGCCACGGTCAGGCCCGACCCCTCCAAGGCACGAAGGGCGTCGACGACGGGGCGGAGCCTCTTCCGCTGAGCTTCGCCGGAAACGCCGTAGCTCCAGGAGTCGGCCTTCTCCGTCAAGACTTTGCCGGTGTACTCCGGCAACCCCAGGCCGTCGTTGCGCAGGTAAAACCACCCCTTGGCCCAGCCGCTGTTGTTGGTGGTCATCCTGCAGGCCGGGTACAAGTGCTTCCTGGACTCGACCGGCGCGAGCGTGAGACCACCGGCGCACGAAGAACGGCGCACCCCCCTCCCCGCGCCGGACGTGCTGAGCTCGGCGTGGAAGAGGTGGACCCACAGGTCCCAGTGCGCCTCGATCCCCAGCACAGCCTCGCAGACGCCGACGAAGGCCGCCGCCTGCGAGACGGCGTTGGGGGAGAAGTTGTGGAGCTCCACGCCGTAGTAGTGGCAGAGGCCCCGCATGAACTGGCTGGCGGGCGCGTTGAAGCCCCGCTCGTGAAAGCGGATGAAGCTCACCACATACCCCGCCGGCGGGTTCGGCGCCCTGGCCGCCAGCGCCGGGACAATCCACGCCGGCCGCGCCGAGTCGCCACTGGGCGAAAGCTGACCGCCGTTCACCAAGCCCTCCAGGAGGTGCTCGGTAGCGGTGGACGGAGTCCACTCCGTGACGCCTTCGATGATCACCATGGTGGATGGCGGAGCAGGGAGCGCAGAGCAAAGGCGACGAAAGCGTGGAGGAAGAACAGAGAAGCGGGCTCGCAAGCAAGCGAAAGGCAGAGGCGAGAGCTGGTGCGAGGAATGGCAAAGGTAAGAAATCCCCTTCCTCCCCTGCTTTCCTTTTATAAGGGAGCGGGCTCGTCCCTGCCGCGACACGCCAACCCACTGGCAACGGGCCAAACTCACGCATGGCACGACGCTGACAACCGGGGACCCCCCTCCCCTTTTTTCCGCGGAGCGGCACGCGTGGGCGGCGGCATTTACTGCGGCACGGCAAAACGAAACGACGCAACAGTGGCGCCTGACCGCCCGTCGTCTCGCCTCCCCCGGCGCACGCCAACTCCACCTAAAAAGGCGCGCCCACTACGCCCATCTCGCCCACTCCACGCCACGTCAGCCACGACCACGCCCGCCAGCGGTCGTGCGCGGGCCCGAACGACTTAACCGTTGGATTCCTTCCCAGGAAAGACAACGACCCCCCCTCCGCCTCGAGGCGCAGGACGCTACTGATCAGGGACTCGAAACCCGGGCCTCGAAAAGGTTTGACGGGCGCCCCAGATTAAGCGATGCTAAGGCCGCCGGTCACGCTCGACCAACCCTTGAGCCCGCTGCTCGAGGGTGACCTGCACCTTTCGCAAGGCCCTACTGATCAGGAGTACGAAGCTTGGCCCTCGAAAGGGTTCGACAGGCGCTCCAGATCAACAGAGTCAGGGACGATTCGGGCATGTCCAACGGACTTTACCCCGAACGCGAAGTTTGGGGACGCCCCTGTTGTGTTCAAGGCCGGACAGAGGCAGCTAGTGGGGGGATCCCAACGAGGGAGAGCTTTCGCGCCCTCGGTCCCTGCGAAAGGGACCGAGCCCCACCTAGCAAACCTTTGCAAGCGCTACATGGACGTGTCTCCGGACCACGAGCCGACCCAGCGAACGGGGCACGGACGTCCACTTGAACTACCCGCTAACAGCTCACCGAGGCATCCGTGTACGCTACCCGATTCGAGGGTTGCACGAATGACCTCACCCCTCTTCCCCGCGAAGGGGAGGCGAGGGTCGCAACTCAAAGACAAGAAGCCCCTCCGATCGCCTCCGCGCGGGCCAGGAGCTCGGGGGCTCCTTGCAGCATCTCCTCCTCCTCTTATGCGCGAAAAACATCAAAGCCGTGCAGGGTCCGCCCCCCGAATTCCGTATAACTCGGTCTCGCCCCCGCCACATCGAAAGGGGAGCGACTGACACAACCCTCGAAAGTCAAAGCCCTTGCACGAGTGAGCTCACTCCTCCAAGGGCTCGGGGGCTACACCCGCGGGTGCGCTCGCGCGCCCCCACGGAAGAACGTGCACAACTGAGAAGGAGTAATCCCCGCAGAATGCCCGGGAACGGTCCCGCGAACCATCAGCCTCTGCCCAACTAATCCTTAGTCCGGCAGAGGCTCGGGGGCTACTGTCGGGGACAAACCCAGGGGGTCCCCTAATCATCGGGGTAATCACCCTCAAAAAACGATATGCCACGAAAGGCCGAATCATCGACAGCCCGGAAGGCCCGGCCAGGCAGCTCGGCCCGTCACAGCCTATCGCGGCCCAAGAACGGCCGTCCGAGCTCGCCTGTCGGGAGGACCCAAGTTGCTACCCCCGTCACCGCCTCGCTCGAGGGCCGCGCACCCTCGAGCAGGCACGACGCAAACCCCGCCTCGCTCAAGGGTTGCGCACTCCCTCGAGCGGGCGAGTCGACTCCGCCTCGCTCGAGGCCAACTCTCTACTCAACGCAGCGCACTCCGGCACCCTGCCCGACAACGGCATTTAGTGCCCGCCCCATCAGGCAGGCGCCGAAGTCAAAAGGCAATCTTTTCCCCACGCCGCGCCACTGACACCGCAGGGCTCGCTGTTCCACCTACTCCAGTCACTGTGCGTCCTCACTGGCTCTGTGCGGACGCACGCGACACTGCGTAAGACCCTGTGCGGACTGGCAGGCGTCATTCTGCACCACTGTTCCACCTGCTACCGTCTTCTCCCCCCGGGACGCCCCTCGAACGAGCATGGGGAACCCTCGAAAGAATATCTAAACAACAACCGAGCGCATACTCTGGTCAGGCGTGGCCTGGTGATGACGAACTCCGGGTCAAATCCGCCAACTCTCGACCATCCCCTGGTGAACCGAGTACGCCGCACACTGTGGTTGACGGCAGCCACCATACCGACTCCTGTACCGCCAACTCCGGTCCTTCCTCACCTGCCCCGCCCTCGAAGTCAACCAGCGATGGGCAGCTGAACATGGACTACAGCGACGACACCCCTCGAAGCCGCTCCAGACATGCACAGGGACGGCCACGACGCCCGCCGAAGCCGGGGCTCGCCATAAATCCCCCGCCAGGGTCAAGGACGACGGCAGACCCGACGCCATACTTTCCAGTGCACGCCCCTGTGGCACACATCACGCTTGTCCTTGTAAACTCCTCCCCCTCCTTTCTCTCCTTGGCCTATAAAAGGAGGAAAGGAGCAACGGGAAGGAGAGAGACGAAAAAAGACAGACAGACACGATATTGGCACTCGCCTCAATCACACTCGCTCTCAGGGACTTGGAGACTCCTCCTCCTCTCCCGCCTTGCTTGTAGCCCCCCCCTCTGCAAGCACTCCGGTGCAAGATAGTACAGCGCTCCGAGCGCACCCTGCTGGACGTACGACCTCACGGTCGGAACCAGGATAAATCGCTCGTCTCATCGTGCTAGCTCTTGCATCAACCGTCAAGGGACGGGACACAGCGCATTCTATTAGGCGCTGGGGATTGGTCGACCGATCCCAGCACCGACACGTATTATAATATTGCTATCATCAACTTTGGTCAGAAGACAACAATATCATAATAATTATTCGAATCTTACTTGGTCAAAAAAAATCAACTTTTCAGAAGCATTAATACATACTTTTCTTTATCAAGAGTCTCTCTTGACCTTTATCTTCCTCTCCAAAAATTTGGTCACTTTGACGCAAAATTATTAGAGATGCAAACTTTAATCTTAAACTCATATATAAATTATAATATTGCTATGATCAACTTTGGTCAGAAAATAACAATATCATAATTAACTCTTGGAAAGAAAAGCCTTTCTACTCCTCTAACTTAATTAGAGGATGAAACTTTACTTGCAGTGGAAATTTGATATAAAAAACTTTACCTTCAGATGCATTTCTTCTTCTTATCTATTCTCTAGAATAACTTCGCAGCGGAAAACTCATATAAATGCATATGACCAATACCAAAACTCTCTAAATTTACTCTCTGAAAAATTATCCCTTTAGTTAAAATTTAAACAGAGGTAAATTCTGCTCAAAACATACTCAAAATCGATTCATATTCAACTGAAAACATTCCAAAATACTCGGAAAGTGCAACTGTGCACTGATCTCAATTTTGGCCCACGTCCGAAAAACCGGCCCACGGCCTCCTTTCTTTTCTCTCGCGCGTGAGCCCAACTCAATCGCCCGCTCGGCCCAGCTCTTGGCCCAGCCGCTCTGCCCTGCTGCTCGCGGCCTGCTCGTTCAACAGCTCAGCTGGCCGCACGCTCGGCCCAGTGGCCTGCTCGCTCCTGGCTCGCTTGCACGCTCGCGCTCGCGCCAGCCCGTGGCCCGGCCTGCTCGCACGCGGCCGCTTGCTGGGCTCGGGGCCTGGAAAGCAACGGCCGGGCCGCCGAAACTGCCCAGGCGCGCGGCTCCCCGATCCCTCGTCGATCTGAGCCATCCATCGATATCCGACGGTCGTGCGCGCCTTTCGGGAGTATAAAATGCACTCGCGGCCGGGGAACCCTAAACCCTAGCCTCATTTTCTCCTCCTCACAGCTCGTGCTCGGCGCCGCAGTCGCTGCTATCTGCGCGACTGCTCTTCGTCCTGCGTCTCTAGCGCGCGCCGCGACTTGGCGTCGCCGGCAGCCTTGCACCACTGCTCTCCGGGTGCCACGCCGCCGTGCGGCTCTAGCCATGGCGCGGCCTCACGCCGCCGCGCCCTCGCGCTCTTGCGCACCAGCCGCGTCATGGCGCCGCCTGCTCTTGGCGCCTCGCCGCCACACGGCTCTAGCTCCGTCATGCCTGTTTCCCTCACCGCTGGCGCCATGGCTGGCAGCCTTCTCTGCTCCCCCTGTTCTCTCCATCCCTAGGCCAAGAAAATAGTGGTTGCCCATGGCGGCCCCTGAGGTGGTGGAACTTGGCGCCACCGCGGACCCTTCGCCCGTGCCATCGAACGGCCTTGCGGTGGTGCCCTTTCAGCGTGGAGCTTCATCACGCGTGTTGTGGTGGCCGGTGGCGGCGAGGTAAGGCCCCACCGCGCCAGATCTAGGGGTAGGGTTGGTTGTGTTCTTCCGATCCGATGCGGATCTTGAAGTACTTTCTTTGCTATGTGCTTTCTTTCCGAATCTCTGTTCGCTTTAGGGATCCACCATCACGGCGACACCTTCTTCTCTCCCCCTCACCCGTGGCTTTCATTTCGCTTTGAATCTTTCATTTCTTTCATCAGTTTTCTTCAAAACCAATGCTTTTGCAGTGTATTCTTCCCCTAATCGTCTTGATTCGGGTCTGTTACTTCAAATGATTGACACTGCCTGTACCCAAAACAAGATCTAATCACTAGTTTAGGCAAACTGATACCATTGTTAGAACTGAACACGGGATCACTAGCAGTAGATCTCGTTTTGGTACAACTTGAATAACAAAAGGATGTGTTTCTCTTGTCTATGTGCACTGTGTGATGAACTGATGAATGAACCGTGTACCTTTTGCCTTCGCGATCACGTTATGTTGGTGTTGATCTACGCTAGGGCAGCGACGCCCGGTGCAGACGGGGCGGCGGAGCTTCCTGCCGCGGACAGCACGCCTCGATCGGACGTTAGGGTCAGTGGGGAATGACTGTGTCTTGGTGGCTCCCACCTCCCATATATAGTGCTGCGCGACAGGGACCGCAACCTTAGTGGGTTGGGCTGCCTCGATCAGGGAGCTGACCAAAGGCCAAGGCCAACTGATGGAGATCAATACTAACAAGCAAGCGTGCCCCTCCCTCTCCAATCTCGGTCCTCCCTCCTCACCCCTTTGCTGCTCCTTTCCTCCCCCTTGGTTGCCCTCAATCGCACAAAATTTCGGAGATTTTTTTCGTTCCGGTACCCAGCAAAAAATATGAAATTCCAGCCAGAATTGTGAACCATGCTCCAAGACTGACGTGGCGTGTCCCCGCCGCCATGAGCAGCACCGATCGTGCCACCAGCCCGGATGGCCGCGCACACACGTTCTCCTCCGTCTCGACGATGTAGATGTCGTACACCACGGCCTTCTTGGCTTCCCGACGCACACGATGACTGAGGCGGACACGACGACCGCGGCCCCGTGCTCCCACATGAGACACGGCAATCACAGCTCCAAAAAGGTAGCGGCCAAGATGCAAGAAGCTGTGGGGTGGAGCTGCGCGCCCACGTCGACGAGCAGCAAATTGAGGTATGGCATGACGAGGAACCCAAGCGCGGCGACGATGGTGAGGAACATGACCACGTCGACCATGGCCAGAGGAACCCAAGCGCGGCGACGATGGTGAGGAACATGACCACGTCGACCATGGCCATCGGGGTTCTGTCGTAGAAGGAGGAGCCGACGGCAACGCGCGACACGGCGCGGCTGCGCGTCGGAGGCCTGCCTAGATCAGGAGCACGCGGGGGCAGGGGCGGAGCTGTCCGTTAAACGCGTGAACGTGACGGTAAGACGGGTTAGCTGACGACATGGATGTCAATGATGTAACTGAAGCGAATAAGCATAGTTTGAGGATTAAATTGACCGACACAAAAGTACGAGGACGAATTTGACCCTTTGCCAAGATTTTGGGGACGATTTTGCCTGTTTTGCCTTTTTATTTTGGCTGCCAGAGGCTGTGGTTCTGGGTTCTGGCTCGGGCTTTTGTTGGCTTCAATTTCTTCCTCTCTGGGGCTAGGGGTCAGCGTCGACGTTTTCTCCATCATGACAAAACCACCTAAGCAGATCATATTCAGCAAGTCATCACGGGCAATCATTGAAAATGTATACTAAATGCATGCCATGATAACATTTCACCCAGAGAGTATTCGGGTATAGTTATTTATATTTTCTCAAAGGATGGCCTGTTGTGAAGATAATTTACTTGATACATAATCAGGACAATATGCTTAACCTAGTCCACATTTCTTATAGGGATGGGTCACAAGAAATGAATATCATGGTAATGTCACACACACTTAGCCAATGTCAAGGATAAGAAGAGGTAAAAGCCACACTTAGATATTGATTTTATTGTTTTAAAGAAAAAGATGATGATGAAGCCCAAGATTTCTTTACTTGGTATAAGTAGATGTACAAGTATATATACACTGTAACCAAAACCAAAAAAAGAAAAGAAAGATGTAAATCAAAGAGAAGATTGAAGGAAGATGTTATATGGTCTCCTCCTACTTATTTTCACAGCCATATTTAACTACAATGAAAAAATAATAATGTACAATAAATTGTAAATAAATAAGCATGCAACTTGTGTCATGCAATAATGAATCCTACTACATATATTGCACTGACATATTTATGTATATTTATTTACACTAAACAAATACCATAATTATGTAAACAAATAATACTCCATAGAACTTGACAAATTGCTTGTAGTAAATATGGCAGGGGGGCCTTTAATTTTTGCACTAGTAGTTTGCATCCCACACAGAGAAAGCACTAGGGGACTTCATCCACTTGGCAGTGATTTCAGGGTAGTGCCGGTTGATCACATCTCGTAGACCTTCAGTTGTTTTGACCCACTGCATCCCCTTCTTGGTGTATGTTTTCTCATTGAAATTGCTTGTAAAAAATCGATCTGCTTCAAGCCTCCTGTTTATAGAAATGTTAAATTAATATTCATATCTTAACTGAGTGGTTATCATCTCAAATTAGTACTTCCACATTTGACTTTTTTCTTTTTCTGGTAACATTCTTGATATACCAGTAAAGTACCCATAATGATCACATTGTTATTTTTTCTTGCCTTTTTGAACTTTGGTTCGGGTAAATTTTGAATCAGTCAAAATTAGCTTAAGCCACATTCTCAGTTGTAGCCTACTACATTTAGCAAGGCCTAAAATCAAATTTGGTACTTTGTCTAGCATTGAATGTCAGTTAAAACTAAATGTCACCGGTACCTTGATGCCATTAAAATGAAAATGTTGAATGCTGTTTCGCTGATGGCAAATCCCTTGATTTTTTTCTCTGCCATAAGACCAATAAGAAGATCCAATTTCTCTACATCATCTCCGTATATTTCTCTTATGGCTTCAATTGCATCCTTGTCACTTGTCAGATCCTCCCAGCTTTTTATTGGAATCAGAAATAGTCTCCTCCTGAACTCATTGTACCTCGGTACACTTCTCTCCCTGTCTCGGTATACTTAATATGGAGGAAAAGAAAATGACATTAATCTCAGTGTAATCATTAAGACACAGTAATCATCTTTATTTAACTTGAAGAGTACAGTTTTTTCTTAACATTGTTGGTTATACTAGTATGCAGGAATGTCCTTGTTTTTTTAAAATAAACGGTACAGTTGTGATTACTTAGAGAAAGGTGCTAAGGTTACAAAATACAAACATGATATATGTCTCAGTAAGAGAATCTTTATATTGTCAACCTGGTTAGTACAATAATAGTATGGAATTATTGAAAAATGGAAAGTATGTTGTGATAAATTTCAACATAGTAGTTTAATGTTACAATATTTATTCTAGTACTTTATTTGTTGCCAGTATGAGTTATTTTCAATATTTTATACATTGGATTATTCTTGGTGGACCCTTGTACCAATTTGACATGGTGCAAAATCATGATCCTCTACCCGCTCCAAATTCCATACCTTCTAGGGCAGAAAGGTCGATTCTGTCGGATCGATTGGTACCATCCAAATTTTGTGGTATGAGGTCCCTGAAAAAACTTGGGTAGTTCCATAGTTCAAGTGCACCACAAGCTTGATATCCCATAGATAATGTTTGTTTTTCAAACCCTATTTTTGATAGCTGTTCTTCACCCATGAGACCAACCAACTCTCCAATATTGATGCTACGTTTTGACACAAGAAAGAAATGGTGTCAGTCTTTATGTCAGTTATACTAAAAATGTGCTAACTGAGCAGCTTATTGTGACCAAGATTATACATTATTTTTTATTATATAGTTAAGATGCTAAAAACATAATAAATGTAGCTATTTGTGTTGAGTTCAGTGTCTAGAGTCAGGTTCAGTAATCCATGATGTAAGAGTCGATATCTAATAGAAGAATATCTTAACTTTTTGTCCTCATTTCTTTATAATCTGTGTCACTCCTTTTTCTGTCTGATTTAATGATAAAGTTGTTAGTTTGCATTTCATCTTCTACATAAAAAATGTGAGGAATGGATGTCAAACATAAATTGTGTACTCACTCTTCCAGGTATGGTGGGGAATTATTTGCATCGGGTTGCCCGGTCGGATCCCTGAGCTTGAGAGTGCTTGGTATTAGGGAGTGCATTCTGTAAACACTGGTAAACTCTTCAGTCAAAGAATAAGGTACGCCATGGTTGTTTGGCTTCTTCAATCCCACAAGCCCACTTAATGCCGGTCCTCCTATGTGACCAAATGTATCTTTTATTTTCTTACCCAATAATCCATACCTTCACAAAACAATCAAAATATCATGTAATTGTACACAATCGCACGAATTTAATTAATTTGAATTTGTAGATGTAAATAAAATTTCCACTTTCAAAAGTAATACCAGCATCAATGGTAATTTTTTCTTTCGGCAAATATGAGAAAATGAGATAAATATATCCTCACCAATTTGCACGCATTGCAGCTCTCATGGTTTTAGTCTTGAGAAGCTCCACAGTCCAATCAATAGTGTGAACCTTTGCAATGACAGCAGAAGTGACCAATCTAGCGTACCGATATAATTCTTCGTCTGATAGGTTGGGATGTTCTTCCTGAGATTAAAACAAAATTTGTATCGTTTTCTTCATATTTTCAGCATAAAGAAAACAAATTAATGTCTTGGTAAATAACAACTTTGTCGATACGGTGGCAAGAAGTGAAGAACAGCAAATTCTTCCTAAAAACTAAGGAAATAGGTAATAGTGATGCTTGTCTTACCTTTATTGCATCACAAACTGCATTGTGTTCCTTAACAAAAAGAGCTTGTAAGATCGAAACCCCAACCCAACTGTTGCGAACATCACCCAATAATGCCACACCATTCTCCTCATGCAACAGAAGACCGTCGTCTCCGATCACTAGTTTTCCATCAACATAAGTCCTGAGCTTTTCTGCCTTTTTCTCATTATTACCATATATTGCACTCCCATCCCTTCGTATATATAATCATAGAAATTGCAAAAAAATTACAACATTTTATGCACAAATGTGCATTGATTTATATATATTCATCGATCATCTCTATTTTTAAGTTCATTCTTTGTGCTTAAGAGAAATTTCTGATAGTGATTGTAACTTGAGAAAAGCATTGCTCACCACCAAGCTGTGCGGGCATTGTAGTAACCAGTCTTTATTCCATCAGAATTCGTAGGCAGATGTTTTGTGGCGTAGAACTTGAACGATTTGAGTGGGCACTCATTGGCCACTTCATTTGGAGCTGTGATTTCAATCTGGTAGAAACCAAGAAAATTGAATTATATATATACATATATATATTTATATTTCAAATTCTCAATGGAAGATAAAGATCTATTTTTAAGACTTCAACAAATTAAGGCTCTCAAATTAAGGAATTAAATCAAGCATTCACCTGTTTGGTATCCTCCATATGATCCATCCAGTCATGAACCATGAACTGTATCCATGCAGCTGCTAATATATTGAATTGTTTCCCTGTGTCCTTGTATTCTCTCCTGGCTAACAGCTTTGTCGCCACAACAAATGGATCTGGGCTCATCAACTTCATTGATAAATAACAATTAATTATTTTATGCACAATCTGATGATTTAAAAGTATACCTCAAATTTCCATGTATTAACAGTATGATCTAATTAAAAATAAAATGGTTCTGTTTTTAAATTAACAAGCACACATTATCTCTTATATTCAATAGTGACAAAACTAGCATCTTATTTTTTTTGAGTTTCAACATTAATTCATTCATTTACTTATTTGAAGCGTGCAGAATGAACTACCAACAAAAAGTTTCATCAAAAAGTGTTTCATTAGTCTTGAAGTCAAAGTGTCAAACTAAATATTAAATAAGAAATCAAAATCAAATACTTTTTTAGTGATCTTACTCCTTGAATTGGCTTCTTTCACTTTAATTTCAGGTTTATTTTTCATTAACTAAATTCAATATGTATAGTACCTAATTTTCTATTGAACAAAAAATGGGGATGCAAATTGAAATCAGCATATAGGAAGAGCACATATAGAGCATGCTTACATATGCAACAAGAATTTCCAAAATAAAAGGAAAATAAGTGGTTAATTAATTTTCATTTAGTTATTAACTTGTATTGTTATAACTTTGAAATTTGGAATTTTGTAAGAAAATTACTAGATCTTTGTAAATGTGCATAATTAAGTACCTCATCCTCTTGATCAACCGGCTTCATGTTTCTCCCAAAAAAGGTGTATTGGCCACCAGCCTCAGCATTATGGGGGTCGTTGTACTTGCCATCTCCGGTGCGGTACATGAACTCCTTGGGGTCAATCGGAGAACCATGAGAACTCCCAACAGCTAGCAGGTTGTATTTTTCAAGAAGGGTCCGGCGGGTGTTCAGGTAGAGTAAACCAATCAGAACAGGCATCTTGTGCCACAGGTTCCTCTTGTCAAATGCATGAATGAACTACATGAAATTAAGAAAAATTAATACACTTGAAATTTAATTAGGTATGCATATGTAAATTAAATACTTCAACTAATGAGGAATATCAATTGGAAAGCTTCAAATAACTTGAATAGTTAATAAGGTGGTACACAAGCATGATAAAGCTTAAGTATATAGGTGTGCTTCTAATGGCCAATTTGTTAGTTACCACCATATGGAAGAAAAAATAATACATATCGGCACACATAATCATTTGAAAATATAACTAATTATAACATATTTCCCTAATTAAATGGTGCATCAAACTTAATTTGGCTCATTTTTTAGATGTTAAAATGAATATATATATATATATACCAAAGATAATAATTAAAACAGATCAAACAATTAAAATATGACATCACTAGCTCAAATGTTGACCACATCAATTACATGCATACTGATTAATTTTCATAAATAGCATAATTGTTATGTTCATGCATTAATATAACCACTACCTGATATTCTCAAGGAATATGTGTATGTATGTATGTACTCCCTTTGTCCTAAATTATTAGTCATTTTGGCTTTTCTAGATTCATATATTTTGCTATGCACCTAGATATATATTATGTCTAGATGCATAGTAATATATATGAATCTAGAAAAGCCAAAGCGACTAATAATTTGGGACTGAGGGAGTATGTATGTGTGTACTATCTTCGTATCGAAATATTTGTCGTTATTGACTTTTTCTTACAACTTTGACCATTCGTCTTATTCAAAAAGTTATTCCAAATATGTAAAAGGATAAGTCAAGCTTAAAATACTTATAATATCAAAGCATGTAGCAAACAAATTAGATGGTACTTGCATAATTTTTTGAATAAGACGAATGATCAAAGTAATAAAAAATATCAATGACGACAAATATTTTGATGTATGTATGTACGTATGTACATCAAATAAATATTTGATATATAAAATTACTCTTAAACATTAATTAAAACGTACTAGAAAGCTAATCTTGTCACCGAAAGACATCTTAGAGAAAACAGCACGGAAGTCCGGATGAACACAAGGCTTGAAGAGACCTGAACCCATGGCTGCTTGCAAACAAATTAAATGAATGTATGATCTTGAATATGAGGGCTTACGAAGAAGTAACAATAATATATGATTCGAAGTTATAATAATCAATAAGGTGTAGTACTATATTTATAATAGAAAAGGCATGCAAATCAACGCATTCTCAGTATGTTCTCATATTCATAGGCACGTGCACGATTGATTTGCTGGTAAGTTGCGTACTATATAGGCGTTTAAATGAAAAAATTAAGATATGACGTGTAGGTGTGCTCATAACAGATAATTTTATGGGAGCTGATGCAGTGACACCATTGTAGCTCCCATTGTTGATACGTATAGTTTGACTGGTCAAACACGTTCTACATTCCTGAACTGTACATGTAAATGTGTTTATTATGCAGTGAAATTTTTTTATCATGCATGTAAAACCAATTTGTCGAGCTTAATTAAGAACATTAAACAACTTGCATACTAAGCGTTTTTGTCCGCATAAAAAGACATATGGTAACATGCATTTTATGACTAATACATTATTGCGTACTAAATAATTTTGGGTGCATATAATAAATACATTTATTTACGTATATTATTCATAACAAGCAGTCTAGAAGCAATGCACTGTGCACACTAAATGGAATTATGTGCATAATAAACTAGTTTACATGCATAATAAAACTATATATTATCTATGCATACAACTAATATATTGCAAACTAAAGTTGCATAATAAAAGCATTAGTTTGCACTTTGCATAGTAAGCTACATAGTATATATGCATAATAAAATCGTGACAGTGCAAGAAAGAGAACATGTGAGATGGTACACTGAACACGACGAAAGGGTCATGAACTGGTTAAAATTCGTTGAACCGGATATTAAACCACAACTTGATTATTGAAAGATAGATTTAATTCAGCAAGTTGAGTTTGTCTGCATAATTATCAGCTTTCTTTCTATAAAAAAGCAAAAGCCAAAGCGAAAAAAATCTGTGCTGGTAACCAACCAACTAACCAAATTAAATCCTTTGATGAGTGACGATCTATTGATATTCATGCATGTAATATATATACGGCAATTGATATTCTAGGGTGTAGAATAACATTCTACACCGACGACCTCCTATTACTAGAAAAAAATAACTGTCAAAATTCTTGTTGGAAGTTATGATTGGTCTTCATCGAGTCTGTCTGAGAACATTTCATGTGATCTAATTCCAAAGAGTGCAGGCAGGAGCGGTTCTTCGTGGTGCCCCTTCACCAACATGTATATATATATGTACAGACTTCATGAGATCATAAAACAGACTATCATTTTACTCTTGTTATGTCTCATCTGCACTCAATTCTAAACACGTTTTCAGTCACTTTGTCTCTCCATTAAGCAAATCTGCGGAACCAGAAGCATTGTTGCTGTTCTTTCTTCCCGGTTAGGCGGCCCGAACTGCCTTCCTCTCCACAAGTGCAACGACGGTGAAGCACTAGGAGCTAGCCCCATTGTACTCCGAGATTCAAGACTCAAGAGAAGGCTCGATGCCCTCGTTCAGAAAGGAGACAAACAGAAGTAAACCCAATCCTGGACACGGGTACGCAGTTTTGTTTTCCTTCTTTGAGCCATGTTCAGATGCAATCGGACAAGGGTAAAAACACCGATGCAGACTTCTTCAGTTTAATACTCCATCCGTTCTGAATTATAGTTTGTTTGACTTTTTTGACCTCAAGTTTGATCACTCTCCTGCCTTGCTTTATTAATAAAGATTCTTCAAGAATGACTTAAATTTAAATATGTTTACATAATTTTTTTAATAAGGTGAGCAATCAAACTTGAGGTAAAAAAAAAAGCTAAACAACACATAATTTGGAACAGATTGTGTTAACTGTGACATGATGCTACCATGGCCCGGCCGAATGGCGCCCTTCAGCGCGGTAGCCCCTAGCTAGACGGTCCTGGCCTTGTATTTCGTTGAGCCTCGGACAGAGGCCACAGCGGATGGTGGCGGCCGCCGCAGTCCCCTTCGCCTGCTTCGTCGCACCCTCTATGGCTGCGTCAGCAACCCCACGCTCGCCGGCACTCCCTGCCGTAGGCAAGTGATGCAGCAGTTGCCTATATATCTGAGGATGTCTATTCCAGGCGACGGCGGCATTCGTGCACTTGCGGCTGCGGTGGCATGTCGGGAGCTGCGGCTCCACACGACAGTTGTGGCCGTGCGTGAGGCTGCCTCACTGGCCGGCCGGCATGGTTGGAATTGGAAAACGGCGGGTGCGAACCGTACGTGCAGCGGGACGATGAGGCGGCTGTGGTCGGGCTTGACTTGACCCAAACATCATTTATTTGTTTTATTTATTATTTCAACAGCAATTTTAATTTAATGGTCCCATATGGTTACAAATAATTTTGCGCTGCAATTTACGTAAGTTTTTTCTGGGTCTAACATTCTATTTTAGTACGTTATTACTTTAACAATTTTGTATAGTAGAGTTCTTTCACTCCTGCCTATATGCATTACACCAGAAATCATGTTAATTTTTGCAATTATATTGAATTGCATTTATCTTAATTAAGTTA
This sequence comes from Echinochloa phyllopogon, assembly GCA_033239725.1. NCBI lineage: Eukaryota > Viridiplantae > Streptophyta > Magnoliopsida > Poales > Poaceae > Echinochloa > Echinochloa phyllopogon. The sequence goes on along the minus strand of BTCW01000007.1, from coordinate 4,177,496 downwards.
TTCTTAATTAATGATGGATCATATACAAAATAATAAATGCATATCTTAAATAATTGATTTGGGAATGGAACACAAGATTATGGAGTCTTCGACATCTGCCGCATGTTTTACCGAATGAAAGTGTGCTCACTAAAATGGAGACACCTGTAGATTTTAGATATTTGTGGAAAAAGAATCGCTCGATTCGCCCCGTTGGCTCTATGGTCACGTTCTCGTGTGCGGCAACCCATACAGGTACCCCAGATTGGAACAAGCAAAGCACTCATCAACAAGAATTCAAGAAAGGATAGATGTGAACAGCAGGGCTACTTACCTGTTGGTAGAAGAAAAACCTCGAGATGTGCTGAGCTCTCAGACCCCGCACGGCTAGAAGAAAAGAGGCTCTAACACATATATGCTAGGATATCGAAGAAGCCTGGGCGCACACCGCAATATATATTCATCGATTGAAGGTTGGCTGGACGTACGACGTACTTCTTCAATAAAACTATATCTATATCGCTGAAGCAATCGCCGCGATGCTGTAAGCCATTTGCCTTCTTTAATGAAACGGTCGCTGGATCCTCCTTGTACTACGCCACTTGGTCTTTCTTTTTTCAAACAATCGACTTAACTATTATTAGTAAGTATATATATATATATATTATATCTACATCGCTGAACGCATGCTCTCACAGCGATGCCGTGAGCCATTTGCCTTCTTTTGTTTATTCTGCAAACGACCACTGACTCGCCATTTGCCAGCTTTTTTCTTTTCTTTTTTCTTTGTTTGAAACGGCCGCTGGATCCTCCTCTTTCAACAATGCCATACGGCCAATTGACTTGTAGTCCAATGATACGACGGTCCAGTGAGACGCTACCAATCAGGGTTTAAATTCTGGTGTTCGTATCTTTTTCTAGGATTTCCCAGGATTTATCGGTGTTATACGTTAAGTGGCGTTCCCATCGACCACGAGACACAAATGATGATTTCGAGAATCTCCAGATCGGTCGGGTGCTTAGTCCTTCAGAGGTGTTCATAGGAGTAGGATTTACGTACGTATGTTCATAAAGTATGAGTGTGCATGCGTGTGGTGAGCGTCTATTTAATTTTAAGAAAAGATATACTTCCTAAAAAAACAATGCCGTACGCTATTTGCTCTATTTTTTATCAAACAACCGGTTTAATTATTACTATTACACACACGAGGCGCCAGAGGAGGCTTTTACTCGTTGAAGAGTGGAGAAACGTCTTACTGTATGCAGTTCCAAGCATGCATGGATCGTGGAATGGTATATGTGCTTGACTTTTTGCACCAATGAGCAACTCCCATTTATTACCAAGTGGCTAATCTGTACCGCTTGACCTGTACTAAATGCCACGCTATTTAGTCATGTATCATATCAGTCTGTAACACCAACCAGTACTAAGGGGCCGTTTGACACAGCTCCAGTTTCAAACTCTAGTCTAAATTTACACTTTCTATACTAAATTAATATACTTTAAATATTAATATTTGGTACAAGCTATAAACAAAATGATTCATCTAAATATTTTTTATGTAATTTCAGCTCTAACTCCAGAATTTCTTGGAGCTCCTCATACCCAGCTCCAGGAACTCCATGAATTTTCTGGAGTTGAGATATACCAAACAGCCTGACACCATTTAAGAGTATTGCTTGGTGTTATTGACGCGTCAGTAACCACCGAAAATGCGAACGGTAGTAGTGGAAGAATGTTTATTTTCCGGTAGTGATATCGCTAAAGCAAACGCTTTCTCAGCGATGTCGTAAGTCATTTGCCTGCTCCTCTCCTAACGATGCCATTTGCTCTTTTTTTTTTCAAACAGCCGACTGAGTCAGCTGCTGCCGGGCCTTGTTTAGGGCCTGTTTAGATGCCGAATCCGGCTGCCCGAATCGGGCCTGCAGTACACTGCGCCGACTGACGCGCGTCAGTCGGCGCACTGTAGCGTTTCGTTTGCATGTGCGAAAAATTGTCTAAAAATTGATTAATTAGGCTCAAAATGTTCGTCTCGCAGAGCACAACAAAACCGTGCAATTAGTTTTTGATTTCATCAACATTTAGTACTCCATACATGTTATGACATTTTGATGTGATGGGGAATCTTCTTTTTGCATAGTAAATTTGGGAGGTGAATTTGGGATCTAAACAAGCCCTTAGTTGCTCAATTGGTTTTCCAATCTACTATTCATCCTCCTCAGCCTGCCAAGGTGGCCGTGTGCGGCCTTCCTAGTATTAACATTCACTATTGATGAAAAAGAAGAACAAATGATGTGGCATGTGACTGATCGGCCTGTCTTATCTCTAGTCTCTGCACAACACGCGGAGGTTGATTCATTCAGCACTGATCATTGATTAGACTAGAACACACTTAGCTTAATCGCGTCCTCTCACAACTTTAATAATATAAACTAATATGTATTTCACAAAGGATAGGTTCAAACAGTTATGTGACTCTACAATCCAAAATTAAAATAGGCAAATGATCTGAAGTGCTTGCCGCTGCAACAGCAAGCCCGCAGCTGCAGCCAGCCAGCACATTGTGGCTCTGTTTCGAACCCTGTGACGAGGAAATACCGCTTATTTGATGGTTAGATATGGAAATACCGCTTATTTGAGAAGCGGGTTTGACAGGTTCTCTGTTTAAATACAAATAGAGGTGATGAGGAGAAACGCAGCCGAAAAAAGTTGAAAAAAACATACCGCTTGACATCTAGTTTTAGCTTATTTTGGTTATATATAAGCTGGATTTTAATTGTTCCAAACATATCCATTGTCCAATAGCTGCTGCAGCTGGGCAGCAGTAGACTAGCAGCTGCAGAGACGCAGGAATTGGTAAAATACCTGTAATTTTTTCGATAAAGGAAGCTTTTTATTAAATTTCAAGGTCATTACATCGAGTTGATACAATGTCATGAAATACTCCCGACCTCTGCATAGCGTGATACACACAGTCTAAAAAGAAAAGAGAAACTCAAAACACTTTAATTATAACCAATTCCTAGACTAGAAACCAAAAATACCTGTAATTCATCGTGAATTTAATGCGCCCTAAAAATATTTTGGAAAATACAAATGTGCAACTTCTACACTATACCGACATACATCTTACACTTAAGGAACAGTTTTTTTCCATGCTCCAGTAATGAAGCAAATCTAGATGAATACTATGAATATTTCAAATCACCACGACAGCCACGAGCTTGTTCTGTCTGGCCTAAAGGTGAGCAATGCAAACACCATGCACATCTGCTTGAGGCATTGTTGACGTCAATTTCGGGCAAACACACGAATCACACTTGAACGTGCGGCGCACAGAGGGGCTCCTTGCTGCTCCTCCACGCAGGTCGGTCAGACCGGTATGATAGCCGGTCAGACCGGTCTCGTCGGCGGTGCCCGGCGAGAGACCAACGAACGCCCGCCCGGGAGGGACACTGTCGGGGCAGGCGCACCTTGGTTTGCCCTAGGCTCGGCAGGCCAGCTAGGTCACCTCCTCATGCCATGGAGACAGAAGAAGGACAGCACATGGGGTTGGAAAAGTTGAGTAAAGAGAACGAAAGGTAAAAAGATAAAAGTGTAATTGATAGATTCGATTTGGGATATCTTCAATCGGCCTTGGCCGTTTATATTTATAGGGTGGGATGGTCTTACCCCGTTTGAGTCGATTACAGTATGGGACAAAACTTAGAATCCTAAACCTACTCGAATTACAGATCCAAACCGGTCTGACCGGTTCAGACCGGTTTCCTTCGGTCCGTGCCAATTTTGGTCGTCAACATATGCCCCCCTGTTTTTTGGCAAAGCTTGCGTGACAAAAAATAATCTTCAATGATCAGGTCATCTAATAATTGAAATCTTGATATGACCATGACAACCAACCGTAGTTCCTTGGTACATCAGAAGCATAATATTGATAATTATAAAAAGAAGACCAAGGATTATACCGAAACCATGAATTGTAATTAGGTATACTTGGATACGCATTCCATGGCACATGCATCGACGGAATAAATGTTGAAGAATAATGAGATGACCGTTGATGCTTCTTTGCTCTTGGTGATGATGAATACCAACTTTGATCTCCTAACCGATTGCTTTGCTTTTGCTCCGCTATCTTCTGGTATTTATGTAACAATTCAGCAAAGCTTGGTTTTTTCTTCATCACCTTACTCTTTGGAGTAACGCTTGCAATTCTACCAAAATTTTTGGTATGACCGGTGTAACAACCCTAAATTTTCCCATAGGATTTGATGAATGCAAAAATGAGGATTTAAAAAATTTTGGTGAATTGTTGTGCGTGCAAACCAATATATAAGATTGCTTCCCTGGGCCTAAACTAATTTGCAAAGTCTGGTTTCGATCCCTAAACTCCTCCTCAAGCTAGCGAGCCAAACCAGCCCAGCCATCCTTCGGCCCAACACCGGCCCGGCAACGAACCACGCCCCCTTCACTTTTCTTCCTGTCGCCGACAAGTGGACCCCACCTGTCAGCTTTACCCCCTCCAACTGCTCATCTCTCTCAGCGCTGGCGCCTCTCTCTTTTCCACTCCACGCCGTTGGGCCAATCCCGCGGAAGGAGCGCAGCGGCCCGTCGCGATCGCGACACGTGGCCAAGGGCACGGACGCCCGCATCCCTCGCCGTCCGCGTCTGAGCCGAACCCTAGCATCGCCGCCCTACAAATACCCCCACCGCGGCTGCCCCCTATTCAAGTCGCCACAACCCCCCTTGGGGTTTTCTTCGCCAGCAAGAAGAAGAAGAGAGGAGGGGAGGAGGAGAGAGGAGGGAAGAGGAGGGGGGGAAGCCGCAAGGAAGAAGCGGAGGTGGAGCTAGCCGCTCCGCTGCCGCGTCGTCACCAAGCCGAGGTCGCCGCAACCCGTGGAGCCGACGAGCAGGAGCCGGACCAGGGACGCCGTCGAGCCACTGCAGTACCGCGAGTCTACATCGAGCTGCTGCGATCCACTTCTTTACCCTAGGTGAGCTGCCGCCGTCGACCCCTTTTCTTCCCCTGTTCCGGCCGAGTGCCGCCGCGCCGCCGTCCTAGCCCTTCTGGGACCCGGCCTTCGAGCCGTGGCCAACCTTTTGTGCAGGATCCCGTCGCACCGTTGTCGCACCCGCAAACCGCCATCGCCCTACCGACCTTAGCTGCCATGGCCGCCGCACGCCGGGGATGCCCGTGCCGTGCGTGCGCGCCATGGCCGCGCCGCGGGCAGGCCGAGAGCCTCCCCCGCACGCGCGAGAGCCACAAGCCGCGGCCGAGGCATGACCCAGTGTCCGCGAGCGCAAGCAATTGGTTTCGCCTACCTTAAACCCTGAGCTCCCTCCTATCGATCGCCGTCGCCGGCCGCCGTGGCGCCGTGGTCACGCCGCCCCCGCCTGCGTCGGGGGCTCGTCTGGCCGGCCGAGCACCCCTCCTTTTCCGTCATCCGTGTCCGCGAAACCTTAGCCAAGCTTTTCCCTTTGAACCCGAGCCTCGCTAACCCTTCTCTGGCGCTCGCCGTTATTGGAAGTCGCCGCCGGCGGCGCGCCGGAGCGCGCCGCGCGCGTTGCGTTCGCGCCGCGGCCAAGCACACCAAAGACCACACCAGCACGCCACTGGCACAGCCGCAGAAGGTCCTGAGTCGGCCGCAGTTTGATCCCGTGAACCTGGCTCACAATGAACCGCTGACTCGGCGCACGGTGGACTGCGTCCACCGCGCTAGCCCCTCCGACCTCGCGTTCGTGGGCCGAAGGCCCAAGCCTGTTGGGCCAGCCCAAAGCTTTCGGCCCGTTTCCAGCCCAGCCATCTCTTTTTCTTTTTCTTTTAACTGTGCTGACATGAGGGCCCCACCTGTCATAGAGAGGTTTAGGCTGACCAGTAGGCCCCACTGACCGTTGACCCTGTCGACCGTTAACTGGTCAACATTGACCAAGTCAACGGTGACATCATACGGGCCCACGATGACATCAGCAAGGCTGACCGCCACTGATGACGTCAGCATGACGTCATGCTGACGTCAGCAGGCTGATTATTTGTCTGTTTTTCTTTTCGGAAATTATTTAATATTTTCAGAAAATGATTTAAACTTTGAAAATTAATAATAAATCAATCGTAGCTCAGAAAAATATGAAACCAGTTTCTATATTTTTCTAAAATCATGACCTACGCGTTAGTGTAGAGTTTGGTGTTCCTTGGGTCTTCTTCCCACGCTGTTTTGGTGTTTCTTTGCTAGTAGCCGTGCCTTATTTATTTCCGCAACCCTAGGAGCTCCGGAGAACCTGGAGGAGCCGGACTACCCCGACAACTGATTTGAAGAGGAGGAAGAAGCCTACACAGGTTCACGCCCGACCAATCTCTGAAATACCTATTAGACATGCAACTAGTATGCTAGCGCTTTAGTTTACTCGCATGTTACACCTGCACTGCCTTTGTTAATATCCTGTTACCTTGCTACCTACTACTCACTTTATGGAATATGCTATGCTATGCATGTGTTGGGATGGTTGTGTTTTGATCCTCTTGGCGTGAGTTGTGGGTGGTATGGGAGGTGTAGTGCAGCTAGGCGGTGTAAGCGAGTAATAACAACTCGATCGTTTGATCGGGTTGCTTGGGGACCGCACTCGGGCAGTCCCTACGGAGTACTTGTTGCGGGTACATGGTCATTTGGATACTTTGAGGAGTTTGGGCGGCTACACCTGTTATGGGTGCCGATTGCGGACCGTTGTGGCGGATCGCTTATGACGCTGATACTCGCTTTACCGACAATTAAGGACCGAGTCGAGTTCCACCTCTGGACATGGGAATACCGTGCTCACCATCTACCCATAATGGGGAGGGTTCTAGCAAGCCTAATCTAGTGCAGTGCCGAGACTGTAGGAGATTCGAGCTTGATATGTGTAAGGGGGACTCGTTGCGGCGCACTCTCCCTGATTTACCATGGCCCCCGAGTGGCCCCAGTGGGAAGGTTTCACATCCCTGGGGTAGATGTTAGATCGGATGTTTCCTGAGCCTAGGGAGACAGGATTGGCGCCGTTACTGTTTAGGGTCTTTGCTGTGCGCTGTGTCTCAGGTTGGTTGCAGACTAGCCTTGCAGCCCGGATGGATTCCTGGAGTGCCACCTCAGCAGAGTGAAAACTATACGTTTAGCCGTGTCCACGGTTACGGACGACCCGCTTCTGATAAGTTCCGACTAGCATGGGAATCTGCTTTCTTACCTCATCCTTGATTTGGGTTATGAGAGTTTGGTCCAGCGTTCCTTATGAGATAAAGTGGGGAGGGAGCTCACCGAGTCGACTAGTGAGCGAAAGGTGTTGGTGGATGATGCTTGCGGGAACCTGCTGTGGCAGGACGAGCCCGATGTGAATGTGAGGCTGACAGATGGATTTGGGGAGTGGATGTGCTTGTGAGGAAAGGAGTTGGAGTTGTGATGAGTTTGGGTTATTGCTGCTGCTCGCATAGGAAAACCCTGGCTTAAACCTTGATTATTTCTATACCTTAGAATAGGCCACTTTAAAGCTTGCTTCATATTATGGTTGATGACGTGAACCTGTCCCATTTCCTTGGGGACAGACTTTGGGTTCTCAGGTAAAGACCCCGACCACGAGTTCAACTAGGACGGGCGGTACGATTGAAGGGTGCGTGCTATGCTCAAGGATGCCTGCGGGAAGTGGACCCAGATGATTTAGCTACCGCTTTGTAGCTGTTTCTTACTGTCGATTTAGCCCAGAGGGCATGTACCAGACCGCTACGTTCTATATATGTCATATATTAGATCTTTTATCGTTGTATGGATGTGATATTCGACTGAGATGAGTTCTGTATGAGATAGCTGCTATTCCTGGGACTATCTCGAGGGTACAGGGAGTCGGATTCTCGTCGTTGAGAATCCGGTTCGTTTCAACCGGTCAGACCGGTTAGACCGGTTCCTTTAGAACCAGCAGCTTTGAGATCATCTTGCCCCCAGCCGAACATGATTGTTTCTCAGCTATATTATTTGCGACATGCTCACCATTGGAGACAATTTGATCTACATAACAAGCCGATGATTTTTCAATACACGACTTTTCTATGTCTAGTGTCAAATCTGGATTTTTATTTAATCTTCCATCTTTTTTGACACGATAGACTTGTTTAATCACATTATGCTTATTTTTCTGTGTGGACCGATTCTTTTGATCAAAACGGTCATTATGCATAGGTGATGGCTTATTAATTACCAGCTCCCTATAAGTAATATAATCTGAACACAAATATCTAGGAAGAGACGACATATATGAATTATAATACCAAGGATAACAAGAATAAGACATATTAAAACAAGACTCCCATGACATTGGTGTAGGTGATCCATATGGTGGAAACGACATTGATTTGTGAGAATTATTCCATTGCCGATTCCGATTATGGAACTTCTCTCTAGGAGAAGATTTTGATTGTTTGGAATTTTTAGACCGACTAGCATCATTGACAATCTTTTGTCTTTGAGACTTAGCCGGAAGTTTCTTGTTATACTTCAGCTTTTCTCTTTGAAGCTTATGACGGCCTTTGGATTCAATGGTTTTCCAAACACCAATCTCGGGCTTTTTGGGTTTAACCATCTTTGTTTTTAATTTATTTTGCGAAACCCTAGATGAGGCGGTTAGACCAGTTTGAGAACCGGTCAGACCGGTTACAATGTAACCGGCACCGTTGCCTTTGTTTTGTTGCCCTCCGAGCGTTGAAGTACTAGACACACTTTCTATGCTCATGCTAGGGGATTTTAGGTCAACAATTTCGGCTAGGGATGACCGATTTGTTTCTTGACCAACAACATCACAATTTGGCAAGTTGCAAGGATCAATAATAGCATTAGTCGGCTTTTCAACAACCAACTCTTGATCGATAGGAATCGAGTCTACCTTATCCTCTTGAGTAATCAAAAATTTAACATAGGCAGATAGACGGGTAGATATAGTACCGGAAGATTGTATCTCCTTTAATAAGGCGATGGTTGATGTTGGCTGCCACTCTTTAATCTTGATGACTCCTTGTCCTGTCTTACGGTAGCAAGACAAGAATAGACTTTGAACTGCCCTGTCATATTCTTGCTGATATTCCTCAAGTAGTTCTTCAAACGATGTCGTATCACTAGGGTTTGACAAATCGGCCATGATAACCTGATTTTCGTTCCCCAGCGGAGTCGCCAAAATGTGTTGACGTCAATTTCGGGCCAACACACGAATCGCACTTGAACGTGCGGCGCACGGAGGGGCTCCTTGCTGCTCCTCCATGCAGGTCAGTCAGACCGGTATGATAGCCGGTCAGACCGGTCTCGTTGGCGGTTCCCGGCGAGAGACCAACGAACGCCCGCCCGGGAGGGACCCCGTCGGGGCAGGCGCACCTTGGTTTGCCCTAGGCTCAGCAGGCCAGCTAGGGCGCCTCCTCATGCCATGGAGACAGAAGAGGGACAGCACATGTGGTTGGAAAAGTTGGGTAAAGGGAACGAAAGGTAAAAAGATAAACGTGTAATTGATAGATTCGATTGGGGATATCTTCAATCGGCCTTGGCCTTTTATATTTATAGGGTGGGATGGTCTTACCACGTTTGAGTCGATTACAATATGGGACAGAACTTAAAATCTTAAACCTACTCGAATTACAGATCCAAACCGGTCTGACCGGTTGGGCAAACCGGTTAGACCGGTTTCCCTCGGTCCGTGCCAATTTTGGTCGTCAACAGGCAAGCTCCCTTCTCCTTTCCTCTCTCTTCACCTTTAGTATTCAGTCCGCACAGCCAATTGTTATACTTGCTTTTAGGGTTATCAGTATCACATTAAGCTGGGACCACATATTAGTTGGATGACCCAACACAAGAATTGTAGAGCACTGTTTGAAGGCCTAAACTTTAGCCGTCACATCAGAAATTTAGTTGCTAATTAGGAGTACTATAGGTGGATTAACGATGAAACTAATTGTATAACTCATAGGTTAATTCGCGAGATGAATCTATTAATTTTAATTAATCCATGAGAAGCTCATATGATGCTACAGTAAATGTGTGCTAATTAGAAGTTAATTATTCTTAATACATCTGTCTCGTGAATTAGTTCTAAATTTATGTAATTAGTTTTATATTAATTTATATTTACATCTTCTAACCTTGTTTAGTTTGTCCGATGTGGTGTGAACCTTGTTTAGTTTGTCCGATTGTCACTGTTCACTCATCACTTCGTAGCAAATTTTGGCAGCCCAAGAGGCCATCGGGGTCAGCTCTCTCAAATGACGGGGTCAAAGCATACTTAAACTAGTAATGAAATAGTAAATTGTTAATAAATTATAGAATTTTGTCGGCGTCAGCTGACCCCGATGATATGGGCCAGATCCGACAATTTTACCCAACTGAACAATAGAGTGTGTGGTAGGTGGCAGCTTCCCACGTGGGAGAGAGAAGAGGAGGCCCCGGGATCCAAGGAGTCGGAGTGCACATGGATAGAGAAAACCGTGCGGTGAAGGCAGGATAAGACCTTGTTATGTTAATCGCCACCGAGCGTGACTCAGCAACAAGGACTTAAGCATCATGCGTGCCAGAGACGACTCCTGTGATGATGTGGAATCTCTGCTGGGACCAGCTGAGCGCAAGCTTAGAGCATGGTTAATAAGGCTTGGCATATAGCTAACAAGCCATGTCACCCGTGCAAGAGTGTGGAGCCCAACTCATACAACAATCGGACGTCATTGCTGCCTTGGAAGCTGAAAAATGGAGTGGAAATCATGGGTGGTGGGACCCAACAGCTACTGCGGTAGAGTTGTGAAAGTCTTGGAGAGCCTGTAGATGAAGATCGGCGTCGGATGCAGCGACAACGTCGTCCATCTCTCCCATCCACGTGCGCAAGAGTGGACCTGTCGGTCGATTACCTGGTTATTGTACCTGCTCTTAGGCTGACCGTGCAAGTACCTGTCAAAGCTGCATGCCATTGGGCATGTGCTGGTAGACCAGGAGGAGCTCATCTTTGTCACGGCAATAGCCGATGGACGCACCAGGTTCCGGTGCCGGGTGGTAAAGACTTTTATACTAGAAATTTTAAGGATAGGACTGGATTAGGGTCGCATCAAAATAATACTAGTTTTTAGTTAAATTTTGCTAGGGCCAGGTTAGATTGTGAAGAAACAAACATGTCATGATCCGTTAGCACCCCTGGCTGGAAGCGACCAAGAATGACGAGGATATCCGCTTCACCGCGAATCTGTGATGCATGTGCCGGACCGGGCGAGCTCCCCTCCATAGCCACGCCCGAAGCAACGACCTTGCACCAGCAACTACTCGCTGCGTTCTGAAATTGTTAGTAGCTTTACCAAGGTCTTTGTGCGGAAACGACGGGGCCCCAGCAACCACTTGAGATTCCTCAGCATCTTGTTCTTTGCTTACACGGTACTAAAGGGGAGTTGAGACCTGGTACTTAAAGTCGATTCTATCCATGGTGCTTCATCGAGTGTCTGTTGCTTTTTATTCATCGGCTTTCTTCTCTTTTCACAGCTTAGAAATTGTGTGTTTTGTGTCCATTACAAGGTTGAGAACTCTTAAGAAGGTTCACATAAATCTGAAGGAGATTAAGTTAGTATTTGAAAAATGAGGCACCAGCCCATGTACTTTTAGAATCTCCCGCTTTGTATCTGAGTTGCGCCTTTTCTATTGTTCAGGATTGAATCATGGCATGATTCCGGGACGCTAATAAGAGGCTAGGATAACCAAAATAAGCATATAATTAAGACCGGCTATATTCCGATTTGAACCTAATGGTTATTTTTTGTTAAGTCGGATTTTAAACTAAGTCCAATCAATCCATGTAGAATAGATCTCGTTTCGGACATTCCGGACGGTTCTGAGAGAACCGAACAAGACCAGGAATATTCCAAGACCAGGGACCAGGGTGTGTTATCTCCCTTATCTCTTCTACCTGCCTCCCAGATCCAGTCCTCCTGGGACCCTTCTTTCCCCTTCTCATCATCATTACTCGAGAGGGCGAAACAAGGCGGAGCTGCTTCCGGCATCGATCCGCCCGTTTCTCCTCGCCGACGGCCTCTCCGGAGGCGGTGCGGCATGGGAATCGGGTGGATCGGCGGTCGACGTAGGTTTAGCTACTAGTTTTAGGTGCTTTAGGGCTAGTTTGCTAGGGTTTCCGGTGGATCGGGCTGCGCAGCAATGGTCAGTCTGCGGGTGAAGGCGTGGCGTGGCTCGATCCATGGTGGAGTCTTTTGTTTCCAACGGTCCTTGTTGGCCTGTTGGTGGGCGGTGTCTACGTGTTGCGTCTCCGGCGGTGGCATTGAAGCTGGCAGATCTTGGATCTTCCTTGGCCCTGTTTAGTTTCTGTGGGACCAGGATCCCTAGGGCCACTTATCTAGAGGGTTAAACTACTCGGCAGAGAGAGTTCAACCCGACTACTCAAACCAGTCGGCTATGGTGCAAGACGACGTGTACAGATAGGAAACTCCCCCAAAGTATTCTGCTGTAGTTCTCCATGTTGTATACGACTAGCACTGTACAAACCGACTTGTAACCCTGCCTCCCGGACTATATAAGGCGGGGCAGGGACCCCCTTAGAACTCAGATAATATCCACACGTGCAATACAATCAAGCACACAACATGTAGGGTATTACGCTACTCGCGGCCTGAACCTGTCTAAATCCTTGTGTTGTTCGTGTACTGTCGCTCCAAGAACTAGGTGAGACCCACAAATCTACTCTCTGGGGTACCCCCATAAAGACGTGCTCGATATAAATCGTTGACACTTGGCGCCGACCGTGGGCCAAGCTCGTGGAAGTTCATCGATAGGCGTGATGGGATGCACTTTCAGAGCCACCGGCGTCGAGGAAGGCGCGACTTTCATCATCGGCTCGTGGACCTTCGTCTCTGACGGAAAGCTTGGCTTCGAGTCGTTCCTAGCAGATCAACCGGGGCCGTACTCGACAACGGCGTCTCCATCAAAACCACTTCAAGGTCTCGTCGAGAATCAGCTCTCGACGAATTCGTCGGGATCGACATCGACTCCGACTCCAACTCCGACTGGGATTCCACAAGTCGAGGCCGGTTACGACTCTTTTCCAATCATGGAAGGAGCTGGGAATTCCGAGATGGCTACGCCATCGGACAACCCCCTGACCCAACTCTCGTTCAGACTCTCCAATACTGCGGCCGTGTATCAACAGATGTATGCCGCGAAGCAAGAATACAAGACGATCAGATCACCCAGCCAGATCGGGACTAGTTCCAAGGACTCTGAGTCGGCCTCTGGGCCATCAGAGGACGAGGACGAAGACGATTTCACGGTCTTACTAAGTGATTCTCCAGACAATATTGCGCGTTTCAACCACAGCGCGTATTTCAAGACCGACTTTTCCCTCAAGCAACCACTCGTTCAGCTCCCATGAGGGCTCATCGTGACCAAATCCCCAGGAGGACTTCTTGTCCACTGGCCCGGCACGAGCCCAATTGATTCCTGCTGGGACAACGAGTCAAGACTGACTGCTGCAATACTCGAGAACTTGCCCTATCAAGACGACAGAACTGCTTCAGTCATTTCTTCCTCTGGCTCGATAGGGAACAATTTCTCCAGCGCTCCGAGCCTATTGCTGCCTGATCCTAGCAGGCAAGTCTACATGGCGGGCGCATCAGGAGAATCAGATAGAGAACTCATTGGGGAAATCTCCGATGAAGAACCAACCGTTGTTGTAGAATACGATACGATAGAGAACTCATGGGCGAAATCTCCGATGAAGAACCAACCGTTGTTGGAGAATCAGATCAGCAGAATACGGCCAGGCGATCAAGGAACGTAAAGCGTAGGCAAAGACGTGTTAATGCAGCAAGACGTTCTACTGCCACACGATACCTTGATCGAGACTTCCAGATGGTTGGTGATCAGCCAATCCTACCCGACGCCCTAGAAAATTTATCCGTCGCCGCTGAAATCGTCAAGTCTATGCCCAATACGCCACAGCTACAACAAGTTCTTACCTTGCTGGTGTTGGCACTTCTTACGATCCAATATCAGAATTGAGAATCTTGGTAGTGGGGTAAGGAGTGTTTCAGTGGTTTTCCGTATGGCTTAGTAAAATATAGAAATCTTCTGCAAGCGCACAGAATCACCGCTGTAGCACTTCACCTGGGAGTATCCCGAGGTATCGTAATTTATATTTCAACAGGGAAGCTTTGGCAAGATTACTAGTGAACAGATATTCGAGACTATCAGAGAAGGGTACACAACTAAACAAGACAAGGGATAATAGTATTGGATAGGAGTGGATATACCGGAAACACAGCTCAAGGGATACTCAGGTAAGGAAGGGAAGAGATAGATAGTTGGGAGGACAACGAGAAAAGATAGAGGACTCCTGGATACTTTATCTACCTATGTCACTCTAGCCTAGAGATACAGCTGCTACAGAGCCAGCACTAGGAGATCTGAGAAAACTCTATTGTCTTAGCTTCGAGACAAGGGAACCGGTGGATACATAGAAAGGGATGAGAAGTGGTGTGAAACGAACCGGATTCTCAACGACGAGAATCCGACTCCCTATACCTAGGAATAGCAGCTATCTCATACAGAACTCATCTCAGTCAAATATCACATCCATACAGCGATAAAAGATCCAATACATGACATATATAGAACATAGCGGTCTGGTACAAGCCCTCTGGGCTAAATCGACAGTAAGAAATAGCTACGAAGCGGTAGCTAAATCATCTGGGTCCACTTCCCGCAGGCATCCTTGAGCATAGCGCGCACCCTTCAATCGTACCACCCGTCCTGGTTGAACTCGTTGTCGGGGTCTTCACCTGAGAACCCAAAGTTTGTCCCCAAGGAAATGGGACAGGTTCACGTCACCAACCAAAATATGAAGCAAACTTTAAAGTGGCCTATTCTAAGGTATAGAAATAATCAAGGTTTAAGCCAGGGTTTTCCTATGCGAGCAGCAGCAATAACCTAAACTCATCTCAACTCCAACTCCTTTCCTCAAAAGCACATCCACTCCCCAGATCCAACCGTCAGCCTCACATTCACATCGGGCTCGTCCTGCCACACCAGGTTCCCGCAAGCATCATCCACCAACACCTTTCGCTCACTAGTCGACTCAGTGAGCTCCCGCCCCACCTTGTCTCATCAGCAACACTGGACAAAACTCTCATAACCCAAATCAAGGATGAGGTAAGAAAGCAGATTCTCATGCTAGTCGGAACTTATCAGAAGCGGGTCGTCCGTAACCGTGGACACGGCTATACGTATAGTTTTCACTCTGCAGAGGTGGCACTCTAGGAATCCATCCGGGCTGCAAGGCTAGTCCGCAACCAACCTGAGACACAACCAACAGCAAAGACCCTAAACAGTAACGACGCCAATCCTGTCTCCCTGGGCTCGGGAAACATCTGATCTAATATCTGCCCCAGGGATGTGAAACCTTCCCACCGGGGCAAGTCGGGGGCCGTGGTAAATCAGGGAGAGTACGCCGGAACGAGTCCCCCTTACACATATCAAGCTCGAATCTCATACAGTCTCGGCACCGCACTAGAGTAGGCTTGCTGGAACCCTCCCCATTCTGGGTAGATGGTGAGCACGGTATTCCCATGTCCAAAGGTGGAACTCGACTCGGTCCTTAATTGTCAGTAAAGCGAGTATCAGCGTCATAAGCGATCCGCCGCAATGGTCCGCAATCGGCACCCATAACAGGTGTAGCCGCCCCAACTCCTCAATGTATCCAAATGACCATGTACCCGCAACAGGTACTCCGTAGGGACTGCCCGAGTGCGGTCGCCAAGCACCCCGATCAAACGATCGAGTTGTTATTACTCGCTTACACTGCCTAGCTGCACTACACCTCCCATACCACCCACAACTCACGCCAAGAGGATCAAAACACAACCATCCCAACACATGCGTAGCATAGCATATTCCATAAAGTGAGTAGTAGGTAGCAAGGTAACAAGATATTAACAAAGGCATTGTCGGTTTATCATGCGGGTAAAGTAAAGCGCTAGCATACTAGTTGCATGTCTAATAGGTATTTCAGAGATTGGTCGGATGTGAACCTGGGTAGGCTTCTTCCTCCTCTTCAAAGCAGTTGTCGGGGTAGTCCGGCTCCTCCAGGTTCTCCGGAGCTCCTAGGGCTGCGGAAAATAAATAAGGCACGGCTACTAGCAGAGAAACACCAAAACAGTGAGGGAAAAAGACCCAAGGAACACCAAAATCTAAACTAACGCGTAGGTCATGATTTTAGAAAAATATAGAAACTGGTTTCATATTTTTCTGAGCTACGATTGATTTATTATTAATTTTCAAAGTTTAAATCATTTTCTGAAAATATTAAAAATTTCTGAAAAGAAAAACAGACAAATAATCAGCTTGTTGACGTCAACATGACGTCATGCTAACGTCATCAGTGGGGTCAGCCTTGCTGACGTCATCGTGGGCCCGGATGACGTCAGCGACTTGGTCAACATTGACCAGTCAACGGTCGGCAGGGTCAGCGGTCGGTGGGGCCCACTGGTCAGCCTAAACCTCTCTATGACAGGTGGGGCCCTCGTGTTAGCACAGTTAAAAGAACAAGAAAAAGAAAACGAGATGGCTGGGCTGGAAATGGGCCGAAAGCTTTGGGCCGGCCCAACAGGCTTGGGCCTTCGGTCCACGAACGCGAGGCCGGAGGGGCTGGTGCGGTGGACGCAGTCCACCGTGCGCCGAGTCAGCGGTTCATGGTGAGCAAGGTTCACGGGATCAAATTGCGGCCGACTCAGGACCTTCTACGGTTGTGCCAGTGGCGTGCTGGTGTGGTCTTTGGTGCCGACGACGACTTCCGACAAGGGCGAGCGCCGGAGACGGGTTAGCGAGGCTTGGGTTCAAAGGGAAAAGCTTGGCTAAGGTTTCGTGGACACGAACGACGGAAAAGGAGGGGTGCTCGGGCGGCCAGACGAGCCCCCGACGCAGGCGGCGGCGGCGGCGCGACCACGGCGCCACGACGGCCGGCGACGGCGATCGATAGGAAGGAGCTCAGGGTTTAAGGTAGGCGAAACCAATCGCTTGAGCTCGTGGACACGGGGTCATGCCTCGGACGCGGCTTGTGGCTCTCACGCATGTGGTGGGGGGCTCTCGGCCTGCCCGCGGCGCAGCCATGGCGCGCATGCACGGCACGGGCATCCCCGGCGTGCGGCGGCGACGATGGCCAAGGTCGGTAGGGCGACGGCGGTTTGCGGGTGCGACAGCGGCGCGATGGGATCCTGCACAAAAGGTTGGCCACGGCTCGAAGGCCGGGTCCCAGAAGGGCTAGGACGGCGGCGCGGCGACGCTCGGTCGGAACAGGGGAAGAAAAGGGGTCGACAGCGGCAGCTCACCTAGGGTCAAGAAGTGGATCGCAGTAGCTCGATGTAGACTCGCGGTACTGTGGTGGCTCGACGACGTCCCTGGTTCGGCTCCTGCTCGTCGGTTCCACGGGCTGCGGCGACCTCAGCTTGGTGACGACCACGTGTCGCGATCGCGACGGGCCGCAGCGCTCCTGTCGCGGGATTGGCCCGACGGCGTGGAGGGAAAAGCACAGAGGCGCCGATGCTGAGAGAGATGAGCAGTTGGAGGGGGTAAAGCAGACAGGTGGGGTCCCCTTGTCGATGAGAGGAAGAAGGTGAAGGGGGCGTGGTTCGTTGTCGGGCCGGTGTTGGTCCGAAGGATGGCTGGGCTGGGTTGGCTGGCTGGCTTGAGGAGGAGTTTAGGGATCGAAACCAGACTTTGCGAATTAGTTTAGGCCCAGGGAAGTTAGATAGGATTTGAATTAGTATAGCTAGTATTTGTTTGAATTCAAATTTAGGATTTGAATTCAAACACAACCAAAAATCCAATAAGACCAAAATAACTCCAAATCATAACTATTTGGTCCTTAGCACTTCAAATTATTTTTATTTAAAAAATTAAATTTGCGTAAGAGCAAAGGGAGCAAATAGAAGCAATCTTATATATTGGTTTGCATGCACAACAATTCACCAAAAAAATTTTAAATCCTCATTTTTGCATTCATCAAATCCTATGGGAAAATTTAGGGTTGTTACAGTCTTCCCACCTCACAAGAATCTCGTCCTCGAGATTTGTGGTTACCTATGGTTTAAACAAGTGGGGGTATCTCTCTTTTAGTACTGACTCCTTCTCCCAAGTAGCCTCCCTTTCTGAATGATTGCTCCACTGTACTTTGCAAAATGGGATAGCTGTGCTTCTGGTCTCTTTTACTGCTCTGTCTAGTATCTTCTCTGGGTACTCCAGGTACTGCAAGGTGTTTTGTAGGTCTAATGCCTCTGTCTTGACCTCATGTTCTGGTACTCTTAGACACTTTCTCAGCTGGGATACATGGAACACTGGGTGTACTCCAGCTAAGTCCTCTGGTAGGTCTAGCCTGTAGGGTAGCTTTCCTATTCTCTTCAGTATCTGATACGGTCCCACAAAACGGGGTACTATCTTCCCTTTCACTTGGAATCTCTTATGCCCTCTGAGGGGTGACACTTTTAGGTAGACGAAGTCCCCTACTTTGAACTCTAGATCTCGTCTCCTTTTATCCGCATAGCTCTTTTGTCGGCTATGGGCTACCTTCAGGTGCTCTCGGATCTTGGCCACATTTTCTTCTGCCTCCACTATCACATTAGGACCAAAGAACGTTCGTTCTCCCACCTCTGACCATATTAGAGGCGTTCTGCATTTTCTGCCATATAGTGCCTCAAAGGGGGACATCTGCAGTCTGGCCGGGTAGCTGTTGTTGTAGGAAAATTCTGCATAAGATAGACTCTTCTCCTAGTTTGTGCTGTAAGCCAGAACACATGCCCTCAACAAGTCTTCCAGAATCTGGTTCACTCTTTCGGTCTGCCAATCTGTCTGGGGGTGGTAAACTATGCTATACTCCAAGGTTGTCCCGATGGCTTGATGTAGGCTTTTCCAGAACTAAGCTGTGAATTGTGGTCCTCTCTCTGACACAATACTTCTTGGTGCCCCATGCAGCTTGAGAATGTTGTCTATATATAGTTTTGCTAGTTTGCTCACTGGGTAAGTGCCTTTGTCTGGGATGAATTGGACTACCTTTGTCAGCCGATCAACTATGACCCAAATGACATCATTCCCTTTCTGAGTGCGAGGTAAGCCAACCATGAAGTCCATGCTGATATCTTCCCACTTCCACATTGGAATTTCCAGTGGTTTCAGCAGTCCTGCTGGCCTTTGATGTTATGCCTTGATTCTTTGACAAGAGTCGCACTTGGCTACATACTCTGCTATGTCCTCTCTCATTTTCTTCCACCAGAACTTATCCTTCAGATCTTGATACATCTTGGTACATCCTAGGTGTATCGAGTACTTGGACTCGTGAGCCTCTGAGAGAATTGTTATCCTGATTTCCTTCACCTACGGTACACAAATACGGTCTTTCAGCCATACCGTCCCTGCTTCATCTACCCGGAAGTCAGGTGCCACTCCTCGCTGGATATCCTCTTTTACTTCTTGGATTTCTGGGCACTTTCCTTGAGCTTCTTTGATTCGGTCTTCTAGGTTGTACTTCACCCTCATTTCCTTGGGTTTTCCTTCTTCTACTAGCTCGAGTTTCAACATGTACAATTCCTTTGCTAGTTCTGGCTGACTTTCTTCTATCATCAAGTTGTTGCAATAACTCTTTCGGCTCAAGGCATCTGCCACTACGTTTGCTTTGCCAGGATGGTAGTGTATCTCCAAGTTGTAATCTTTGATCAGTTCTAACCACCTCCTCAGCCTCATGTGCAGCTCGGACTGTGTAAATAAGTACTTCAAACTCTTGTGATCTGTGTAGATATCGCACTTGTTGTAATCCTTGCGAATATCTAGCAGGGTCAATACTGGCGTTGTAGTGAGCTTGTGCTTGAGCTCTTGGAAACTTCTTTCACACTTGTCTGTCCACTCAAACGGGATGTTGTTCTTGAGTAGTTCAGTCATTGGCTTGGCAATCCTGGAGAAGTTCTCAATGATCCTTCTGTAGTAACCTACCAAACCCAGAAAGCTTCGGATTTCCATGACACTCTTCGGCTGCTTCCATTCTGCTACTGCCTCAATCTCTTCTGGGTCTACTGCTACGCCCTCAGCTGTCAGCACATGACCCAAAAAGGCTACTTTCTCCAGCCAAAACTCACACTTGCTGAACTTCCCGTAGAGTTGGTGCTGCCTCAGCTTCTCTAGCACAATCCTTAAGTGCTCCTCATGTTCTTCAGCTGTTTCTGAGTAGATCAGTATGTTATCAATGAACACCACCACAGACTTGTCTTGTTCCTCCATGAATACATTGTTCATCATGTTCATGAAGTAAGCGGGTGCATTGGTCAAACCGAAGGACACAACGGTGAACTCGTACTGCCCGTATCGAGTCAGAAAGGCTATCTTGGGAATGTTGCCTTCTCTAATCTTCATCTGGTGGTATCCCGATGTCAGATCAATCTTACTGAAGTACTTGGCTTTCTTCAATTGATCTAGCAAATCATCAATTCGTGGTAGCGGATATTTGTTCTTGATTGTCACTGCGTTCAGGGATCGATAGTCTACGCACATGTGCATTGACCCATCTTTTTTCTTCACAAACAACACTGGCGATCCCCACGAGGATGCACTTGGTCGAATCACCCTGCTTTCTAGCATCTCTTTCAGCTGCTTCTTGAGTTCCTCCAGCTCTTCCACTGACATTCTGTATGGTCTCTTGGCAATGGGCCATGTGCCTGGTTGCAACTCGATTATGAACTCTACGTCTCGGTCAAGTGGTAGTCCTAGTAGCTCTTCGGGAAACACGTCAGGGTACTCACACACAACAGGCACTTCTTCGATCGTCTTTTTCTCGATAGAGTATACCAACTGTCTCAGAATACATGTTCTGGACTCCTTCCCTGTTCTTCTTTGTGGCTCTTCTGTTACTTTGACTCCGCTAGGGTGTGTCAACTCAACTATTCTGGGCGAGCAACTGATTACCCCTTTGTGCTCTGTCAGCCAATCCATTCCCAGTATCACGTCAATTCCTTCTGACTTTAGGACTGTGTTGGCGGTCGTTACAACCCAAATTCGACCACCAATACTCGGGAATAAATGAGAGTATGCATCATTCCATGTACTTATGTTTTATTTCTAATGGAGTTCCACGAGTTTTGGTGAGTGTCGCTTGTGCAGGTACAACAACGAGAAATGTGTGCTATAGGGGTCGGAAATGACCGATTCGGCCGAACGACACGATTCGGCCGGTTACCCCCCTTAGCCGTGCAAGCCACTGGGAGTCGTCCACGTCAGCGCCAACTCATCCCGGACTTCCGCCACATCACCCTGGGCCCAAACTCAACCATACAAAGACCCCGAAGTCAACCAGAAGGCCTCCGGCCCAGCCCAGGGCGTGAACCGACCTGCCAACCGACCCCAGGAGCTGGCCCAGCACGTGTGCAAGCTCAAGGCGGTGCAACACTGGGCCGAGCCCAGTTCGAGCGAACACGTGGGTTCGGCTGAACCAGGGAACCGCCTCCAGGGTGCAATCCTGGCCTTTGGCTGCTGAGGCGGTGCATCCGTCGGTTCGGCCGAACCGGGGAGTTCGGCCGAACCGGGGTTTTCGCCCGAACGGCTCGGCACCGACCTCCAGTTGCTTGGCCGCTGCTCCACTTCTCCACCGACCCTGGCCATTATAAATAGAGGCCGGTTTCACCTGCACAAGCACACAACACAAGAGTAGAGTGCAGGCGAAGCACTGTAAGTTCTCCACTTGTATCAGTAGAGATAGGGAGAGAGGAGAGGTGAGCGTCTCGGAGAGGAGCCGAAGTGTCGGCCCCTCTTCCCGCTGTACCTCTACGGATGCGACTTCACTTCGAGTAACATCCGGGTCTTGTCTGGTAACTCTTGTATCTCTCTATGATCAATTCAGCATTCAGTTCTTACTTTTATATGCTTGCTGGTTCTTCGTTCAATGCTTAGTTGTGTAGTATAATTGTATACTAGCTGCTTAGCTTGAGTGCTTATCTGTCTGCAGTAGATAAGTATTAGTCAACTAGTGTAGGCGTGGTGCCTATACTTGAGGCTAACTTAGTTTCTGCCCGTCGCAACGTAGGTGGTAGCCGTAAGGTGGTGACAGCCCTTTCGGTCTTCGTAGCCCGTCACGTTAGTTCCGGTGTCTTAGGACCCAAGGTTCAGGGTAACCGGAACCCCTTCTCACCCCTTTCTGTGTGTCGGAGGCTCTGTAGTCCCGAAGCAAGTATCTATCTGTATCCTCTGATCTGCTCAATCAATCGGTAGAATACCTTTATCAGACCCGTACCCTCTCTACCCTCTTACCTCTTCTCTTCTCTCCTTGTTGTCATCATCCATCTCATCCACTCCATTTCATCCACACCATCTACCTAGGACAACTTAGTTTATGATTAGTACACTTCTTGTTCTCCATGGAAATCGATACCTTGGAATAGTCCCAGGTGAAAGCTACTTCGTATCCCTCCGCTTGCGGATTTATTTGTAGGCCGTAAGGAGTGCCAATTGACTGTCAGGACTCCTGCGAACTCCTGCCCACCTATCATCAGACTAACTGCTGGGCACTCTAAGGTGCACCTAAGCTCTCCTAAGGGAGAAGTAGTGACTATAGGTCTAGCCTTAGGTATTGTCGGGGGAGACTGCTCTTTCACAAACTTTGATGAGATATAAGATCCAGTTGCACCAGAGTCAAAAAGTGTCAAAGTTGGAATGCAATTTACTAAAAACTCACCAAGCACAACGTTGGGAGCGTCCTCGGCTTCTTCCTCTGTTAGGTGGTTGAGGCGTCCCCTCTGCGCTGAAGCTGGCTGTCTGTCTTGTCCTCCAGGTGCCAGTGCCATGGCTGGGGTCTATTTGTTCTTCTTCTCTGGACAGTCAAAGGACTTGTGACCGGGCTTCCCACAAGCAAAGCAGACTACTGAGGTCCCTCCGCCAACTCTGGGCGTGTTGTTTGGCTTCCAGTTGGGGTTTCCCAGTCCTGAGTAGCTGTTGTTTCTGTTGCCAAAACTGTTGTAGTTGTTGCCTCTGCTGCCAAAGCTGTTGCTGTTACTGCCTCGGTTACCCTGGTGGTTGTTTCTGTTGAACCCTGAGCCTCCTTGGCTGTTGCTCTGCTGAAAGCCTCTCCTGAGCATGTTACTCCGGCCACTTTTATATGCTTGCTGGCTCTTCGTTCAATGCTTAGTTGTGTAGTATAATTGTATACTAGCTGCTTAGCTTGAGTGCTTATCTGTCTGCAGTAGATAAGTATTAGTCAACTATTGTAGGCGTGGTGCCTATACTTGAGGCTAACTTAGTTTCTGCCCGTCGCAATGGAGGTGGTAGCCGTATGGTGATGACAGCCCTTTCGGTCTTCGTAGCCCATCACGTTAGTTCCGGTGTCTTAGGACCCAAGGTTCAGGGTAACCGGCACCCCTTCTCACCCCTTTCTGTGTGTCGGAGGCTCTGTAGTCCCGAAGCAAGTATCTATCTGTATCCTCTGATCTGCTCAATCAATCGGTAGAATACCTTTATCAGACACGTACCCTCTCTACCCTCTTATCTCTTCTCTTCTCTCCTTGTTGTCGTCATCCATCTCATCCATTCCATTTCATCCATACCATCTACCTAGGACAACTTAGTTTAGGATTACTACACTTCTCGTTCTCCGTGGAAATCGATACCTTGGAATACTCCCGGGTGAAAGCTACATCGGTATCCGTCCGCTTGCGGATTTATCTGTAGGCCGTAAGGAGTGCCAACAAGCTTTCTGGCGCTGTTGCCGGGGTACGATAGCTGTTCTGATTCCGAACCCAAGTTGTCTGTGTATCCCACCACCATCCACCATCCATATGGATCCCACTCTTACCTTACGCCAACACTCGGCTCCAATGGGCGATTGTTTGGAGCTACCACCATCATCACATCCCATATCCACACCCGGCTATGAGCTACGTCCCGGCTTCATAGCCATGGTTCGTGAGCAATCGTTCTTAGGAACGAAGGTCGAGAGTCCATACGCGCATTTGCGCGAGTTTCAGCAACTCTGCTCATGCCTGACCATTGCGGGCATGACACAAGAGACACTCAAATGGAAGCTATTCCCGTTTTCACTAGCGGGAGGAGCAAAGAAATGGTACTCTCTGGCTGTCAGTACTATGGACGGGAGGTGGGAAGTTCTCAAGGAAAAATTCTGCCTAAACTTCTTCCCAGTCTCCAAGGTAGCAAGTCTCCGAGCGGAAATCATTATCTTTAAGCAATTAAAGGGAGAATCGTTAGGAGCTGCCTGGGCTCGTTTCAGAACCTGTTGTTTTACAACACTTCAGCCTTTGCCTCTGTCCCGTAGCCACCACTTTCTTGGACTCTGGTTCTGGAGGGTCGTTCTTTCATTTGGTCCCTAGTGAAGCGAGGGTAGTCCTGGACCGTATCCTAGATAATACCCCCTACACTGGAATCTATGATGAACTCCCCGATGAAGAAGAGAAGCAGCCTGAACCTGAACCTAAAAAGCCAATACCAGTCCAATCCAAATCCATTAGCTCGTCCAGTCCATCAGAACCTGATGCTCAGTTCAAACCACAACCATATCCTAGCCCAGATTACTATGATTCACTCTACACCACTCCCTATGATTTTGACGATGATCTATTCGATGACATCGGGAGTGTAACTAGTTTCCCTCGAGAACACCGTGTAGAGCCCATAGATCAAGCCCCCGACAAGGAAGAACTCGAATACCAGAGAGAATACCTTGGACGTCTCTTTGCTATCATGAGTCGGGAGTGGCTAGAAGAGGCCGAAGCCTCAACCGAGGTCGTCAAGATGCCCAGAAAGATTCAAAGGATATACTGTGACGTCCTGGGCAAAAACAAAGAAATTGTGTATGACCTGAGCCTCAGGATCAACATAATCTCTAGCTCGTTGGTGCACGACCAACTCCCTGGTGTACCTTGGTCATTTTCTCAAAAATGACTAAAATTCACTTCAGGAAGAATCCTGGATTGTTTGGGGATCTTGCGGGTCACACCCGTTAAGATTAACGACCCTGAACTCTTCATGGATTTCCATATCTTTGACCTACCCAGCGACACCACACATCTCATCTTCATAGGTAGACCAATCCAGAAGATATTGGAAAAGGCACCAACAAATCAGCTAGTAGAGCTCAGGATCGGCAAAGAACTCATCCCTGTCTCCTATTCTCAATCCTTGAACACCCCATTAGAGGCAGACCCTGATACTGACCCATTAGAGGAAGTTAGGTCAGCTCACCTTTTAGACCTAGAGCAGCCTATTCCAGAAGAAGATCTCCTGTTTTCCTCGGAAGAAGAGGAAACACATCCTTCGATTTAGCTTGACACAAACGAAACTCCAAAACCACCCCCAATCGAGCTCAAACCACTTCCACCTGGACTTAGGTATGCTTTCCTCTTTGGAGATAAGCAAACTCCAGTGATCATCAGTGATAAGCTCTCCGAACTAGAAACCCAACAACTCATCACTGTCCTGGAGAAGAATCGATCGGTCTTAGGATATTCTCTCCGAGACTTGAAAGGGATTAGCCCAAATCTCTGTACTCATCGCATCCCGATCGATTCTGAAGCAATGCCGTCTCGGGAACCTCAAAGACGGCTGAACAATGCCTTAGAGAGGTCATGAAAAAGGAAGTTCTTAAGCTCCTTCATGCTGGGATAATCTACCCAATTCCCAATAGCGAGTGGGTTAGTCCCGTCCAAGTCATTCCAAAGAAGGGAGGAATGACGATAGTGCGCAATGACAAGAATGAGCTCATTCCTCAGCGCACTGTTACCGGGTGGTGTAAGTGCATAGATTATCGTAAACTTAACAAAGCCACCAAGAAAGACCATTTCCCTCTTCTGTTCATAGACGAGATGCTTGAACGGCTAGCCAAACACTCCTTCTTCTGTTTCCTTGATGGTTACTCTGGATATCACCAAATCCCAATCCATCCTGAAGACCAGAGTAAAACCACGTTCACATGCCCTTATGGGACGTATGCCTATCGACGTATGTCCTTTGGGTTGTGTAACGCACCTGCCTCTTTCCAACGTTGTATGATTTCCATCTTCTCTGACATGATTGAGGAGATTATGGAAGTGTTCATGGACGATTTCTCAGTTTATGGAAGGACCTTCACCGAGTGTCTGAAAAATCTGGACAAGGTCCTCTAGAGGTGTAGAGAGAAGCACCTCATTTTGAACTGGGAAAAGTGCCATTTTATGGTGCGAGAGGGTATTGTCTTAGGACATCAGGTGTCGGAACGTGGAATCGAGGTAGACAGGGCAAAAATAGAAGTGATTGAGCAACTTCCACCTCCCACGAACGTTAAGGGAATTCGAAGCTTCCTTGGTCATGCTAGATTCTATAGACGCTTCATCAAAAACTTTTCCCAGATAGCTCGGCCCTTGACCGATCTTTTAACCAAAGATGCCCCCTTCATTTTCAATGAGGAGTGTTACGCCGCTTTTCACACCCTCAAGAAGGCACTCATTTCCGCTCCCATTATCCAGCCTCCCGATTGGAGCATCCCATTTGAAATCATGTGTGATGTGAGCGACTATGTCGTAGGAGCTGTGCTGGGCCAAACTAAGGACAGGAAGCACTATGCTATCTCATACGCTAGCAAACCGCTCACCGGCCCTCAGCTCAACTACGCGACCACGGAAAAGGAACTCTTAGCGGTCGTATTTGCTATAGACAAATTCCGGTCCTACCTAGTCGGGGCCAAGGTCATAGTCTATTCACATCACGCTACTCTGAAGTACCTTCTGACCAAGAAGGATGCAAAGATGAGACTCATCCGCTGGGTTCTGCTACTCTAGGAGTTCGACATCGAGATAAGAGATAAGAAGGGAGTAGAGAACTCAGTGGCTGACCACCTGTCCCAAATGGAAGTACCGTCTGATCTTCCGATCGATGATTACTTGCGGGATGACACGCTCCTTAAGGTCACCACTGGCGATCCGTGGTACGCTAACATAGTAAACTTCATGGTCACGGGGTATGTCCCTACGGGAGAAAATAAGAAGAGATTAGCTTATGAGAGCCGACTCCATCTCTGGGACGACCCGTACCTCTTTCGGATATGTAGTGACAGACTCGTCAGAAGGTGCATCCCTGCACATGAGGCATATAAAATCCTAGAGAGGTGCCACGCAACTCCATACAGAGGACACTATGGTGCATTCCGGACCAATGCTAAAGTCTGGCACAGGGGATTTTATTGGCCCAGCATGTACGGAGATGCAAGAGCATTCGTCATGCGATGCCCCCGCTGTGAGAAACACGGAAACATTAACACTAGAGACGCGATGCCACTCACTAGCAATCTCCAAGTAGAAATTTTCGATGTTTTGGGAGTGGACTTCATGGGTCCCTTCCCAATTTCCGAGGGTTGCTAGTTCATCCTAGTGGCAGTAGACTATGTCTCTAAGTGGGTGGAAGCTCTACCTTGTGTAGCCGCCGATTCTAGGAACGCGAGACGAATGTTTCGTGAGTACATCTTTCCGTGTTTCGGCGTTCCTAGGATAGTCATTAGTGATGGCGGATCCCATTTCATCGATTCAGCCTTCCGTAAGTATCTTTCAAGTCTGGGGGTGCAGCATAATGTTGCTACACCCTATCACCCTCAGACTAGTGGTCAAACAGAAACATCAAACAAACAAATCAAAAATATTCTGCAGAAGACCGTAAATGAGATGGGTAGGCAATGGATGGATAAACTCCCGGATGCACTCTGGGCATATCGTACGGCCTATAAGACGCCCATAGGCATGACCCCATATCAGCTAGTATATGGCAAGACCTGCCACTTACCAGTAGAGATTGAGTTCAAAGCTCACTAGGCCATTAGGAAGTGGGGTATGAACCTTCCAGCTGTCGGCCTCAAGCGGAAGATCCAATTGGCCGAATTAGATGAAATGAGGGAACAAGCTTACCACAGCTCCCGGCTATATAAGGAACGGACCAAGAGATGGAATGATAAGAGAATCAAGGTCAAGACATTCAAGCCGGGAGATAAGGTCCTCGTTTTCAACTCCCGTGTCAAACTTTTCAGTCACGGGAAGTTGAGGAGCAAGTGGGACGGCCCATTCACAGTAATCAATGCTGCATCTCATGGGGCCGTCACTTTGCAAAGCGAGGATGGAAACAACTTTAAGGTCAACGGACAGCGGTTGAAGGTTTTCCTAAAACCAGAACCTCCGCCACTCGACGAATTAGATGTCATTGAGTTCATAGAACTCTGAACCCCGTCCGTCTTTAGATAGAGCACCGTTTAGTTCAGTTTAGTTTGGTGTGTTAGTTAATTGTGTGATTCATTTATTTTCCTTAGATTCATGATTAGGGTGCTCTGAATTTTCCCTTCCAATCATTTGTTCCAAATTTTAGTTCGAAGAATAAATAAAATTAGAGTTGAATGCAAAAAGAATTAAATTGTCGCTACGGTTGGTGCATTTGAACCAACCGGAGATTGCCCTGTTTAACGAAAAGATACATGAGTACATGCATGACACAGTGGAGGAACATGACGAGAACGAGCAGGCCGACCAGCTGACTCAGTACCTTTCAAGGTTGAATCCCTACCAGTGAAGAGTCCAAGCTTTGGGGAGCAACCCCATCAGGTACGTTCCGAATTACTCAGCACTTTGGTCATTCAATTGAAAATACTTCCCTTGAATAAAATTAACTCTCAACCATGCATGAAATGAATCATATGCCTCTCACTTTAGAAATGATGAATGGTTGCTCTGTCATTAATTTTGCTAGTACTTTGTTGCAACTAGTTGCTTGATTATGCTTGAGTTATTTGGCATGAGTAGAAATGAACCTGAAAACCTTGTGGTAGCATATGCCTTATTCCAAGTCTAGGTTGTTGTGGGGATTGATATAGTGATACTTTGGTTGAATTCTATTTCTGCTCTTAGTATGGTGAAAATCTCGGATGTTTATGTTTTCAAAACAAAGTTCCTCATTGGTCAAACATTCCTACCAGAGCCATATGATAGGATTAGTTTCAAACTTTCTACTCATATGCTGCTTGTTATCTTAGTGAGCTTTGACAAATTGTTGTGACCTTTAAGTGAAGCTTTCATATTCTTAGAGATCGAGATCCACGTACACACAGCACCTCTCACTTGCAATTCCTACACTAGGAGTTAGCAAACATTTTCCATCATCCATCCACAAAAATAAAATGCTTCATGTTCCATGATTTCCCTCTCCAAATATTCTTGATAGAGACATGGGCTATGCAAAAAGAAAAGCATGCCAAAGAAGCATGGTAAAAATAAAAAGAAAAAGAAAAGCATAGCAAAAAGAAATAAAAAAAGACAGAAAAGCATGTCAAGTGGCATGGCAAAAATATGAGAAAAAAAGATAGCCCATGTTCTCGAAAATAAATCAAGGAGAGGGAGATTCATCCCAAGGAGCTCCACCATATTCCATCCCACCATATTCCACTCAATATATCCCACACACTTGCACTTCTCGATCTTAAGGTATGATTTGTTTCCTCAGAGATCCGGTCTTTGACTTAGCAAAATATAAGATGCTTGTATGCCTTCATTCTTTGTCCCTGAGCCACACAAAAAGCCAAATTAGATGTTAGGATGAAAAGAAGGCAAAGCCTTTGGTAAGGATTCAAATACACTTGAGCGATTGAGTGAGCTAATGAGGAACAATTTATCTTTTCACAAAAGGGTGAAAACTCCGAGATAGGATCCTGAAAAGAGTAGAGTGGAATAAAACTAAGTTAAATTATCCATCCTTTCAACTGCCCAAGATAAGGAGATTGCTATAAGCCCTATAGGTAAATTGGTGAATTAATACCTTGCTAATAATTCAAGTAAATTTGAGTACTAGATGTTTATAAAGTTACCTGCAAGAGAAATGACATTATAGCAACTCTAGATCCACTGAGCCTAAGTTTTTATCTTTCCTCGAGGACGAGCAAAGAGCCAAGCTTGGGGAGCTTGTTGGCGGTCATTACAACCCAAATTCGACCACCAATACTCGGGAATAAATGAGAGTCTATGCAACATTCCATGTACTTAGGTTTTATTTCTAATGGAGTTCCACGAGTTTTGGTGAGTGTCGCTTGTGCAGGTACAACAACGAGAAATGTGTGCTGTAGGGGTCAAAAATGACCGATTCGGCCGAACGACACGATTCGGCTGGTTACCCCCCTTAGCCGTGCAAGCCACCGGGAGTCGTCCACGTCAGCACCAACTCATCCCGGGCTTCCGCCACATCACCCTAGGCCCAAACTCAACCTGACAAAGACCCCGAAGTCAACCAGAAGGCCTCCGGCCCAGCCCAGGGCGTGAACCGACCTGCCAACCGACCCCAGGAGCTGGCCCAGCACGTGTGCAAGCTCAAGGCGGTGCAGCACTGGGCCGAGCCCAGTTCGGGCGAACACGTGGGTTTGGCCGAACCAGGGAACTGCCTCCAGGGTGCAATCCTGGCCTTTGGTTGCTGAGGCGGTGCATCCCTCGGTTCGGCCGAACCGGGGAGTTCGGCCGAACCGGGATTTTTGCCCGAACGGCTCGGCACCGACCTCCAGTTGCTTGGCCGCTGCTCCACTTCTCCACCGACCCTGGCCATTATAAATAGAGGTCGGTTTCACCTGCACAAGACACACAACACAAGAGTAGAATGCAGGCGAAGCACTGTTAGTTCTCCACTTGTATTAGTAGAGATAGGGAGAGAGGAGAGGTGAGCGTCTCGGAGAGGAGCCGAAGTGTCGGCCCCTCTTCCCGCTGTACCTCTACGGATGCGACTTCACTTCGAGTAACATCCGGGTCTTGTTTGGTAACTCTTGTATCTCTCTTTGGTTAATTGAGCATTCAGTTCTTACTTTTATATGCTTGCTGGTTCTTCGTTCAATGCTTAGTTGTGTAGTATAATTGTATACTAGCTACTTAGCTTGAGTGCTTATCTGTCTGCAGTAGATAAGTATTAGTCAACTAGTGTAGGCCTGGTGCCTATACTTGAGGCTAACTTAGTTTCTGCCCGTAGAAACGGAGGTGGTAGCCGTAAGGTGGTGAAAGCCCTTTCGGTCTTCGTAGCCCATCATGTTAGTTCCGGTGTCTTAGGACCCAAGGTTCAGGGTAACAGGCACTCCTTCTCACCCCTTTCTGTGTGTCGGAGGCTATGTAGTCCCGAAGCAAGTATCTATCTGTATCCTCTGATCTGCTCAATCAATCGGTAGAATACCTTTATAAGACCCGTACCCTCTCTACCCTCTTACCTCTTCTCTTCTCTCCTTGTTGTCGTCATCCATCTCATCCATTCCATTTCATCCACACCATCTACCTAGGACAACTTAGTTTAGGATTAGTACACTTCTCGTTCTCCGTGGAAATCGATACCTTGGAATACTCCCAGGTGAAAGCTACATCGGTATCCGTCCGCTTGCGGATTTATCTATAGGCCGTAAGGAGTGCCAACAGACTGTCAGGTCTCCTGCGAACTCCTGCCCACCTATCATCAGACTAACTGCTGGGCACTCTAACGTGCACCTAAGCTATCCTATGGGAGAAGTAGTGACTATAGGTCTAGCCTTAGGTATTGTCGGGAGAGACTGCTCTTTCACAAACTTTGACGAGATATAAGATCCAGTTGCACCAGAGTGAAACAGTATCAAAGCTGGAATGCAATTTACTAAAAACTCACCAAGCAGAACGTCGGGAGCGTCCTCGGCTTCTTCCTCTGTCAGGTCGTTGAGGCGTCCCCTCTGTGCTAAAGCTGGCTTCCTGTCTTGTCCTCCAGGTGCCAGTGCCTTGGCTGGGGTCTATTTGTTCTTCTTCTCTGGACAGTCAAAGGACTTGTGACCGGGTTTCCCACAAGCAAAGGAGACTACTGAGGTCCCTCCGCCAACTCTGGGCGTGTTGTTTGGCTTCCAGTTGGGGTTTCCCAGACCTGAGTAGCTATTGTTTCTGTTGCCAAAACTGTTGTAGTTGTTGCCTCTGCTGCCAAAGCTGTTGTTGTTACTGCCTCGGTTACCATGGTGGTTGCTTCTGTTGAACCCTGAGCCTCCTTGGTTGTTGCTCTGCTGAAAGCCTCTCCTGAGCATGTTACTCTGGCCACTCCTCAGCCTAGCCACTCCTCGGCCTCTGACTCAGTCTATGGTTGTGCATATGTTCAACCTTTCTTTTTCTTCTCTCGCCAAGTATCTTCAAGACTCACTCTTTCATTCTCAACTGCGATAGCCCTGTCGATCATCTCTCTGAGTGACCTGTGTGAACTCATTGCGAGTGCTGTCCTCGGACCTCTGTGCAAGCCACGCTCGAACCAAAACTGCTTCGTCTTTTCGGTGTTGACATCTTCAGGAGCGTACCTCGACATCTTAGCAAAGTGTCGAGTGTACTCAGCTACAGACAAACCACCTTGGGTCATTGTCCTGAACTCCATTGCCTTGTGCACCATGACTTGTTCTGGGATGTGGTACTCTTTGAAAGCTTCACAAAACTCTAGCCAGGTGATGTGAGCAAGGTTTGCGTGAGAGTCACAGTAGCTCTCCCACCACGCCTTCGCTGTGCCTTCAAGCTGGTGCGCCACAAGGGCCACACACTCCTCTTCAGTGTGGTCTATCAGGTCCAGCTTCGTCTCGATGGTACACAGCCAGTCGTGCGCGTCGAGTGGCTCATCCGAGTAGTCGAAGGTGGGTGCTTTCAGCCTGATGAACCTTTCAATCTTCCTTTGTAGGTCTTCTTCACGGTGTCCCTGACGGTTCTGGTTTTGGTTTCCCTGGATCTGTTGCATAGCTTGCATCATCTGAGTGTTGGCCTGTGCCATCTGTTGCATCAGCTATGTTTGAGTAGTCATTACTTCTGCCAAGTTAGGCGGTGGCGGTGGTTGCTGGCCGTTTTGCTGGTTCTGCTGAGGCTCCACTGCTGGCTCTTCCATCTCCACTTCTTGTTCCCCACCTGGTGCGTTTTCCTCGGGCTGGAGCACGCCTGCTGCACGTCCACGGCCCCTGCCTCCAACTGCAGCTGCTGCTCTTCCTCGACCATGACCTCTGCCACGTCCCCTGCCCCTAGCTGCCACTACTGCCTCTTCTTGCTCAGCTTCCTCAAAACGTGCAAGCAGTCGGTTGGATCTTCGAATCGACATATTGCTGCATTTTTCATAGAGCAGGTATAGCAGCGGTCAGGTAATGGTTAGGTTAGCGAAAACTAGAGTAGGAGCTGCACACATGAAATAGACTCAACACTAGAGTACACTCAAGATGAACATCAATAAAACTGCAAGAACAGCCACAAAGACCGATCACTCATAACAGCATTACACCCTAGACATGAGTACTATCCCGAGGCCAGCTCCTGGAACCTTGAGGATTAGTACATCTAAGCGGATGCTACATCGCGACTGAGCCAAAAGGTGGTCATGATCTACCAAGTCTAAACATCTACTCATGAAGATAGATACAAGTCTCATCACTACTGCTGACATCTGCTGATACTGTCTACTGGATCTATCTCATGCTGCTGGAAGTGCCTGTGAGGCGCGCTGCCAACCTCACAGCCTCAGCCTCTGTCTGCTGCTTCGATCACTGCCTGTCGTCGTGGAGAGTGCCCGTGAGGCACGCGGCCAACCTCACTGTGTCCACCTCAGGTCTTGCCAACTGCTTCTCTAGGGGTTAGAGTTCTTGTCTCAGTCTTGTCATCTCGGGGGTAAGGGTTCGAGCCTCAGGTAGTGGTATCGGCTCAACCCGGTTTGGTGAGACCCTGCAGTGATCTGTTCTGGGTTCAACTCTGCGTTCCTCTGGAAGTCCTTGGTTCAATGTGATCACCTCTGCCACCCTCTTCCTGTCTGACCTCACCCAACTACTAAGGGTCCTTCGAGCTTCATCCTTTGCCATAATCTGTTGAAGACTCAAGTGCTTCATCAGCTGGTAGTTCCGCCCACTCTTCTCCTTGTAGCTATCCACCTCTTCTTGAAGTTCTGAGTTGCGACTGTCCAACTAATACACTTCTTCCTTTAGTCCTTCTATCTCTTCTTCCTTGACTGCTAGTGCTTTGTATTTTTCTGTGAGTTGATCTTCCAGACGGAGATCTCGAGCATGGTGAGTTGCTCGGATCAGCCCTGCCAACTACCTGTTGTTGCGAGCTTCATACTCCAGGGCTCTGATTTCCCTTGCTTTAGCTTCGAGGCGCTTCTCAAGTAAGGCGATCCTGTGGTCCTTCTCTAGCAGCTGGGTGTCTTGCTTCCATACCTTCTCTCTTAGCTTGGCAACTTTCTCTTCTAGGCCAACGTTTAAGTACTCCTACTCGATCATGCACTGAACTGAGATCCGCAGGGCCACATTCCGCTCTCGGTCAGCTGCGTGAGCCAGCAGGCTGACTGCGTCTCTGTCAGCTGGCTCTTCAAGAGCCCGTGGCAGGTACCGGAAGCGGGTGTGGCAAGACAGAGTATCCTCATGGCAATAGTCTGCACTGCCCCACTGAAAGTGCTCTCACTGGTTGCTGCCCATAGCAACAGTGACCTTGGCCGTCCAGGGATATTGGGTACTTCCATCTGTAACCGGGTGTGTACTCCCTCGCCAGGGGCGTAGGTGCAGCCCTCGTAGAAGACGTTGTCCACGTCTATCCCCAATGTACTCAGCACCTCCCTCAGTAGCACTGCCAAACCTCCACAGTCTGCACCAGTGGTCCTGATCTCCCGTCGTTCATCTGCTGGTCTTCTTGCTTCCATCTGCCAGACAGTTAGTGGACTGTTAGTAAGGTAAGGTAAGGGTAAAAAATTTTGTAATAGTTGAGATGTACATATATATAGTTTTCAAATAGTCCAAGGAGTTTCATATATAATAGAGGACTCAGTTAGAGCTTCTGTCCTAAGTTTCCGGTCTAAGGGTTACGCGCTACGGTCAAGTATGGCTCTGACACCAACTGAAACGAACCGGATTCTCAACGACGAGAATCCGACTCCCTATACCCTCAAGATAATCCCAGGAATAGCAGCTATCTTGTACAAAACTCATCTCAGTAAAATATCACATCCATACAACGATAAAAGATCCAATACATGACATATATAGAACATAGCGGTCTGGTACAAGCCCTCTGGGCTAAATCGACAGTAAGAAACAGCTACGAAGCAGTAGCTAAATCATCTGGGTCCACTTCCCGCAGGCATCCTTGAGCATAGCGCGCACCCTTCAATCGTACCATGTCATCAACCATAATATGAAGCAAGCTTTAAAGTGGCCTATTCTAAAGTATAGAAATAATCAAGGTTTAAGCCAGGGTTTTCCTATGCGAGCAGTAGCAATAACCCAAACTCATCTCAACTCCAACTCCTTTCCTCACAAGCACATCCACTCCCCAGATCCAACTGTCAGCCTCACATTCACATCGGGCTCATCCTGCCATAGCAGGTTCCCACAAGCATCATCCACCAACACCTTTCACTCACTAGTCGACTCGGTGAGCTCCCTCCCCACCTTGTCTCATTAGCAACGCTGGACCAAACTCTCATAACCCAAATCAAGGATGAGGTAAGAAAGCAGATTCTCATGCTAGTCAGAACTTGTCAGAAGCGGGTCGTCCGTAACTGTGGACACGGCTATACGTATAGTTTTCACTCTACAGAGGTGGCACTCCAGGAATCCATCCGTGCTGCAAGGCTAGTCCGCAACCAACCTGAGACACAGCCCACAACAAAGACCCTAAACAGTAACGGCGCCAATCCTGTCTCCCTGGGCTCGGGAAACATCCGATCTAACATCTGCCCAGGGATGTGAAACCTTCCCACCGGGGCCAGTCGGGGGCTGTGGTAAATCAGGGAGAGTACGCCGCAACGAGTCCCCCTTACACATATCAAGCTCGAATCTCCTACAGTCTCGGCGCCGCACTAGAGTAGGCTTGCTGGAACCCTCCCCATTCTGGGTAGATGGTGAGCACGGTATTCCCACGTCCAAAGGTGGAACTTGACTCGGTCCTTAATTGTCGGTAAAGCGAGTATCAGCGTCATAAGCGATCCGCCGCAACGGTCCGCAATCGGCACCCATAATAGGTGTAGCCTCCCAAACTCGTCAAAGTATCCAAATGACCATGTACCCGCAATAGGTACTCCGTAGGGACTGCCCGAGTGCGGTCCCCAAGCATCCCGATCAAACGATCGAGTTGTTATTACTCGCTCACACCGCCTAGCTGCACTACACCTCCCATAGCACCCACAACTCACGCCAAGAGGATCAAAACACAACCATCCCAACACATGCATAGCATAGCATATTCCATAAAGTGAGTAGTAGGTAGCAAGGTAACAGGATATTAACAAAGGCAGTGCAGGTTTATCATGTGGGTAAAGTAAAGCGCTAGCACACTAGTTGCATGTCTAATAGGTATTTCAGAGATTGGTCGGGCGTGAACCTGTGTAGGCTTCTTCCTCCTCTTCAAAGCAGTTGTCGGGGTAGTCCGGCTTCTCCAGGTTCTCCGGAGCTCCTAGGGTTGCGAAAAATAAATAAGGCACGACTACTAGCAAAGAAACACCAAAACAGCTGGGGAAGAAGACCCAAGGAACACCAAACTCTACACTAACGCGTAGGTCATGATTTTAGAAAAATATAGAAACTGGTTTCATATTTTTCTGAGCTACGATTGATTTATTATTAATTTTCGAAGTTTAAATCATTTTATGAAAATATTAAATAATTTCTGAAAAAAAAACAGACAAATAATCAGCATGCTGACGTCAGCATGACGTCATGCTGACGTCATTAGTGGCGTCAGGCTTGCTGACGTCATCGTGGGCCCGGATGACGTCAGCGTTGACTTGGTCAACGTTGACCAGTCAACGGTCGGCAGGGTGAGCGGTCAGTGGGGCCCACTGGTTAGCCTTAACCTCTCTATGACAGGTGGGGCCCTCGTGTCAGCGCAATTAAAAAAAGAAAACGAGATGGCTGGGTTGGAAACGGGTCAAAAGCTTTGGGTCGGCGCAACAGGCTTGGGCCTTCGGCCCACGAACGCGAGGCCAAAGGGGCTAGCGCGGTGGACGCAGTCCACCGTGCACCGAGTCAGCGGTTCATGGTGAGCCAGGTTCACGGGATCAAACTGCGGCCGACACAGGACCTTCTGCGGCTGTGCCAGTGGCGTGCTGGTGTGGTCTTTGGTGTGGCTTGGCCGCGGCGCAAACGCGACACGCGCGAAGCGCTCCGGCGCGTGGCCGGCTGCGACTGCCAACAACGGCGAGCGCCGGAGAAGGGTTAGCGAGGCTTGGGTTCAAAGGGAAAAGCTTTGCTAAGGTTTCGCGGACACGGACGACGGAAAAGGAGGGGTGCTCGGCCGGCCAGACGAGCCCCCGACGCAGGAACCAGTTGCTCGACGGCGATCGATAGGAAGGAGCTCAGGGTTTAAGGTAGGCAAAACCAGTTGCTTGCGCTCGCGGACACAGGGTCATGCGTCGGTCGCGGCTTGTGGCTCTCGCGCGTGCGGGGGAGGCTCTCGGCCTGTCCGCGGTGCGGCCATGGCACGCACGCACGACACGGGCATCCCCGGCGTGCGGCGGCCACGGCAGCCAAGGTTGGTAGGGCGACGGCGGTTTGCGGGTGCGACAGCAGCTTGACGGGATCCTGCACAAAAGGTTGGCCACGGCTCGAATGCCGGGTCCCAGAAGGGCTAGGACGGCGGCGCGACGGCGCTCGGTCGAAACAGGGGAAGAAAAGGGGTCGACGGCGGCAGCTCACCTAGGGTCAAGAAGTGGATCGCAGCAGCTCGATGTAGACTCGCGGTACTGCGGTGGCTCGACAGGGTCCCTGGTCCGGCTCCTGCTCGTCGGTTCCACGGGCTGCGACGACCTCGGCTTGGTGACGGCGCGGAGGCAGAGCGACTAGCTCCACCTCCTCCACTTCCCTCCTCTCTCCTCCTCCCCTCCTCTCTTCTCCTTCTTGCTGGCGAAGAAAACCCCAAGGGGGGTTGTGGCGGCTTGAATAGGGGGCAGCCGTGGTGGGGGTATTTGTAGGGCGGCGGTGCTAGGGTTCGGCTCGGGCGCGGACGGTGAGGGATGCGGGCGTCCGTGCCCTCGGCCACGTGTCGCTATCGCGACGGTCCGCAGCGCTCCTGTCGCGGGATTGGCCTGATGGTGTGGAGGGAAAAAGCAGATAGGCACCGGCGCTGAGAGAGATGAGCAGTTGGAGGGGGTAAAGATGACAGGTGGGGTCCACTTGTCTCGAGAGGAATAAAGGTGAAGGGGGCGTGGTTCGTTGCCGAGCCGGTGTTGGGCCGAAGGCTGGATGGGCTGGGTTGGCTGGCTGGCTTGAGAAGGAGTTTAGGGATCGAAACCAGACTTTGCGAATTAGTTTAGGCCCAGGGAAGTTAGATAGGATTTGAATTAGTTTAGTTAGTATTTGTTTGAATTCAAATTTAGGATTTGAATTCAAACACAACAAAAAATCCAATAAGACCAAAATAACTCCAAATCACAACTATTTTGTCCTTAGCACTTCAAATTATTTTTATTTAAAAAATTAAATTTGCCTAAGAGCAACGCGCATGTTTCATCTAAGCAATGAGGACAAGCTTCGCCTTTTCTTTTACTCTGCCCGGAGAGGTTGCGGTGGGCTGGGTTGCCGTTAATGGTGGTAAACAACATGGCGTGCAATGTAAAGTACTCGCGCTTGAACTCATCCCAAAGATCCGCCACACTAGGTCTCCAAAGTTTTTTCAGGTCGTCAACCAATGTCCTCAAGTACACATAAATACGGTCACCAAGTTGCTTTTGCCCGGAGACCAAGACTGACATCATCAAGTATTTTTGTTTCTTGCATAGCCATGGTGGAAGATTCAACACTGACAGTACAATGGGCCAGGTGCTATGCGTTGAACTTTGGTTACCAAATGGGTTCACGCCGTCCGTGCTCATGGCGAACCGGATGTTCCTGCAATCGTAGGCGAACCAATCATAGTGAGAATCAATGTTGCCCCCATTGTGCTGCATCTGCGGGGTGCCTAAGCTTGCCATCGTCCTTCTTTCGCCCTTCGCGATGCAAACACAAGAGTTGGGCCTCGCTTCATGTGGCAAACATGTGTCTCAAGCAGGAAATGATGGGGAAATACCATGCCACCCTCATAGGACCCCCTCGGTTAACCTTCCTACCTCTGATCTTCACGGGCTCGTTCCCGTCATCGGCATTGTCGTCTCCGCCGTCTTTTTTCCTCTTGTACCGACCGAACCCACACTTTGGGCAGCTGTCAAGGTCCTCATATTCCCCCTAAACAACACAAAACTGTTCTTACATGCATGGATTTTCTCAACCTCTAGATCCAAAGGACAGATTATCTTTTTGTCCTCGTAGACAGTCTCAGCCACTTGGTTTCCCTCTGGTAGCATGTCTTTTAGAAGATCCAATAGATGTTTGAAACTTCTGTCAGTCCAACCATGGGCTGCCTTAAGCTGTAGGAGTTTGAGGTCACCAGAAAGTTGCGAGTACTTGTCACAACAAGGGTAGAGGGGTTTCTTTGAATCTTCAACAAATTGTTTCAACCTGGCTAGTTCAGAAGTTGTGTACACGCCTGGAAACTGAATGTCTCTCAACATCTGATCAACATTATTGGCATCAGGCAGCACATCTTCATCATTGAAGCCCGTAACTTCAGGTCACTCATATCCTCAGGCCGCATCACTACAGGTGAGAATGCTTAATCTTCCTCAAAGTTATTATTTAAGCATCCTTCTCCCCCTGCAATTATGAGAAAACAAGGAGTTAAGACATTACGCTTTACCCTGAAACAACGAGAAATCAATGAGTTAAGTCATTATGCACTCATTTCACCTCCATGATGAAGACCTTGAGCATCGTGTCGCACTTCACCTTCATTAAGACATCCTTCTTCGCCTTCATTTAGGCCTTCCTCGCCATGCTTGTTCCAACACGTGCAATTGTGTGTAAATCCATGTGTGACAATATGATGAAAAAGATTTTCCCGTTGTCCGAACTTTTTTTGGTTGACACAATCAACACACGGGCACCACATTGTAGGCACAGCCCGGTTTCTCATGTCGGCCTTCGGTTGACCAAGAAAACCGTTGACTCGCCCTACGAACGCCTTCCAATCCCGAGGTTCTTGGTACATCCAAGCCCGATCAGCCGCCATCATCTACACAACTTCGATCAATAGATGTTTTTCTGTTAAGAATTCTATTTAATTATCACACCAAAATCCACCATGACGAGCTGGTGCAAAGGATGATGAGATGGTCAAAATCCATACCGCGCGAGGAGGACGGGGACGGCGTCGCGGAGCTCGAGGAGGACGCGGGGAAGGCGTCGCCGAGCTAGCTAGCGGTCGGTCGGCCGGTCGGGCGCGGCGTGCAGCGCGGCGACGACGACGCGCGCGCTGGGGCTGGCCGGAGATTGACGATGACACGCGCGCTGGGGCTGGCCGCGGTCGCGGCGCGGCGCAGCGCCGCGTGACGTCGTGGTGGATGGCGCCCGCCGGCTGCTGTTCAGCGCCGACAGCAGCAGCCGCGAGGAGGAAGACGACACTGTAGCTACTGTAGCAGACTACTGTAGCTTACGTAGTTAATAATTGAGCCTCGAGTCTAGTAATGGGCGTTAAATGGCCAAAGTTAACAACGTTACCGGTAGTAAAAGAAAGGTAACGGGCATTATATGGCCAATAAACAACCGTTACTACAAGTCTCAGCCCGTAACGGACATGATCCGACCGTTACAGATAGTTGTATTATTGGTAACGGACATGAACCGACCGTTACATATAGTTGTATTATTGGTAACAGTCATCTTTAAAGTCCGTTACAAAGAATTCTAGTAACGGTCGTGAACAACGGCCGTTACTAGAAATTATTATTAGTAACAGGCTTTGTTGTCCATAGACCGGCCCGGGCCTGCCTCGCTTATTGGTAACGGTCGTTGTTTCACGTCCGTTACTGGTGTGGTGCCTTGTAACGGGCTTTGTGCGCCCGTTACCTATGCCGTGTTACCTATTTCTGGTTCTCACGTAGTGCTATACCGTACATGGTATTGTTTGCAGAGCTCATAATGCAATAATGTATACTGTACGGGGCTGTTTAGATGCATAATTTTTTCGGATAAATAGCGCATTTGGAATGCAGCAGGCTTTGTTTAGATCCAAATTCAGCCCTCAAAGTTCACTATGCAAAAAAAGATTCACATCACATTAAAATGTTATAGTATGCATGGAGTACTAAATATTGATGAAATCAAAAACTAATTATTACTCAGTTTTGTTGTACTCTGCGAGATGAACATTTTGAGCCTAATTAATTAATATTTGTACAATTTTTCACACATACAAACGAAATGCTACAGTACGCATTTATGGTGACATGATGTGCACAGTCCCGAATCGGTTGTGTCTTGTATGTAGCCTTGGAAACAACAAACAATGAAACTTTGCATTGAGAGAAACTATTTTAACTATGAATTAAATATTATTTTTTTTATGTGGCATTTTTAAAAACACAAACATGAAATGTTCATTGAGAACGGCCTACTGAGGTGCATGCACCTGCTGGCTGCTACCACGCGCTCGCCGCCGCTGTGCGTGGCGCCTCAGTCGTCGCGAGCGGCCGGTACCAACCGCCCTGGGCCTGGTGGGTGAGCTGGCCATGGCCGCCATCTCGTGTCGTTTTTCATCCGGGACACCGCTAGGTGGGCTTCCAAATTCCAATTGGTTATTACATGGTAGTTTGCGGTAAGTTTAGTCTTTTTTTCTATTTATTATAGGCTCTTGAGCCATGTACCAGCCTCTCATTCGCCGGAGTTGTGTTTCTTGAGATTGAATTGTTTGGGGGATGTGGGCCCTGCACTTCTCGTGCGTGCTCGCGCACATGGTTGGTGCCTCCTTCAATTCCTAATCTACTTTTCATGATGCCATATGAACCTCAGCTAGAAACCGATCGATTAGCTTTATTTTCTATGTCAACTCAGCCTCAAAGGATTTCATTCACAACTCATCAAAGAGATAGATAAATACGGACGTACGTTGTTACAACTCATCAAAGAATATGATATAATGTTGAAATTTTTTCGGTTATTAGATCTTACAAAATTGGATCCTACAAATTTTATGAATATATACTGTTAGGTTTTCATTATAGTTTTGGATAGGAATAGGACTTATGTCGTTACAAACCCTAGAAAATCACTGTAGGTCCATTAAGTCTCCGTTTATAGTAAATAAAGATATAAAAAACAGGCCAATAATCAGTCATATGTCGTATCAATTATTTTTCTTTTCCATCGATCATACAAAACTATGTTTTAGCTCCCCACTACAAATTTCTCTGAATCCTCAGCAGTGCCACGTCATACTCCACCTACCCCGTATCTTTAATCTCCACCGCTGACACCATCGGGCATGCCCACCCACCGCCGCCTCCCCCACCGCACCACCCCACCGACGCCCCTCGCCTCGCCTGCCCACCACCGCCCCCTCGCCTGCCACCCCCTCGCCTTCACTCGACGCGGCTCACCTCCTCCCGCCTCCACCTTGCCGGCCTCCATAAATCGCAGGCCGTCGGGTGCTCCGAGCGCCGGTGCCACGGTCGGTGGTGGTCGGGCGCTCCCCCCGGCGAGCCCCCCGCAAGGTAGAGCTTGCAGAGCAGTTGCTTCATGCGGGACATGGGCGTCGGCGCCGCGGCATGGGAGGTGGACCCCAAACCCCACCAGGGCCTCCTGCTCCTCCTCCTCCTCCGGCGCCGATCCGATCCGATTCGATGTCGGCTCGTGTGCTCCAAAGGGTTGCGGTCGGAGATGGGGAGGTTGCGGAGGAGATCGAGGTCAGCGTCGGTGCCGGGGAGTAGGACTGTGCTCGCGGCAATGGAGAGCCCGAGAGGACCACGGGGACGAGCACCCCGGGGAGCTGCGCGACGAGGAGGCGGTCAGAGTCGTCGGCGGCCGGTGGCGGAGGGATTGAGGGCTGGAGTCGGAGACCGGAAGAGGGAGGCGGAGCCCAAAACTGGCTCTCCGCGGCTCCTCCAGGTCATTTCCCACCCTTCCTGTCGAGGAGGCCCGCGGATGGACGCGGCGACAACCGCGGGGAGCTGAAGGCAGAGGCAGGCTGAGGCAGCGGCGGGGCGTGGTCGGTGTCGACGAATTATGTCGAGCACGTCTAACTGGGGATACCCCAGTGTAACACCCTAAAATTCATCACAGTGAAATTATAGCAACCCTGGAATTTTTCTAGGATTTATTAAGGCTTAAATAAATTTTCTAGGAATTAATTGGAATTTCTAGCCTTTTATTAATTTAAATATTACATTAAATAATTATTTTAGTCAAAATAAGTTTTTGTTGCATTCATGCTGTTGCATATATTTTTGGATGCTAGTCAATCAAATTGGAATTTAAATTCTGTTTAAATTCGAATTTGATTTGCATTTGTTTGTGTTTTATAAAAGTTAAAATCAGCCGAGTTCGATTTCATTGCTTGAACTCTCGGCCCAGTCCAAGTTTGCCCCCTGTTTTATTTTTTCCGATTTCCTTCTCTTTTTCCCCGGCCGGCCCATCTCCCCGCTTTCGGCCCACTTCGGCCCGCTCCATCTTTCCCCCGCCGCTCTCTCTCTGTTGCTGACGCAGGGGTCCCACACGTCAGTTCCGTCGTCTCCGACCGGGTTTCTTCCCCGACGACGAGTCCGAGCGCCGCCCGACTCATTGCTCCGTGTCCTACTCGAGCACGCCTGCCCGAGCCTCGTTCCCGACCTATTTAAGCACGGCCGCTGCCCTTGCCTCTCCTCCAGACCCGACCGAGCCCCAAAAACCTAGCGCCCAAGCCGCCGCCAGTGCCGATCCCGAGCGCCGCCGTCGAACTTCACCGCCGAAGCTTCGCTCTCGTCGAGAAGCACACCAAGAGGTTCGCCTTGATGCCCTGAATCTTCCTGTCGTGTTCTTGATCGAGGATTGGCCGCGCTCCGCACTAAACCGCTCGTCGCCGGACTTGCAGTGCTCCGCCGCCGCCCCGGTTTAGTGCACCGTAGCCCCGGTTCGTGTATCTCCGGCGAGGAACCGCCGTGGACACGGGCGGCGCCGCCGTCCCGACTGTCGCCGGCGGCCGATCTGTTTCCTGGCCATTAGATCTCAATCCAACGGTCGAGGTTAGATCGAGTTCCTAGTCAAACCGGCGCGTAACGGTCAGCGCTGTAAATTTGCTAAAGAGTCCTTCTGAAATTTGAAAATTAACCCGCAGTCCAATTTAATTCAAAAATAATTACAAATAGGTCATTTTTCTTTTATTTTAGCCCCTGGAACTTTTAAAACTTTGCCAGAAAGCCCTTGAAACTTAGAAAAGCCATATCTTTTGCGTTTTAACTCCGATTTTAGTGATTCTCGCGCTCACGCGTTCGTTGTAACATGTAGATTAGTTTTGTACTGTTGTTTTCTTCTGTTGGAATTGTTTGGTGTACTGTTTCTTATTTATTATATTGTTTCCTTGCATGTGAATGTGTGATGCGGTTAGGAAACGAGCAATTTGAGGATTTCTCTGAAGATCCAAGTGTTGGAGAAGGATTTGAGCAGCAACAGAGTTGGGAAGAAGGCAAGTGTATTATGTCATGCAAATGTCCTAATAATTATTAATTTCACCATTGATGCATGTGTCTTAATTTGATGGGTTCCTATTTAAGGATTTGCCTAGCCACTATATTTCC
The DNA here is from genome assembly GCA_033239725.1 of Echinochloa phyllopogon. Taxonomy (NCBI): domain Eukaryota; kingdom Viridiplantae; phylum Streptophyta; class Magnoliopsida; order Poales; family Poaceae; genus Echinochloa; species Echinochloa phyllopogon. The sequence goes on along the minus strand of BTCW01000007.1, from coordinate 4,132,886 downwards.
TGTCCCTGAAACTGGGTTATTTAATTAACTTTGATGGTAGATGATGCTTAGCTTGCTCAACTGGGATTGGTTAAATGAACCCCTACTCTATGTTCCATTACTACCTTTTTAATCAATTAATGGCAAGATCATATCTTTTTAATTGGAACATGGAGAACCACCCAGGAAAACAGTACAACCATGAGTGCCATGTGGCTCTGGCTTTGACTGACTAATTAGGTGCTCTAGTTTTTGGTAGCTTTACTCGAAAGGGGCATGGGGGGCGGCGGTTGACGGGGTATAGCTCGGTCCTTTTGAGCTGTGGGCTTTGGTAAGAGACAGACCTCATTAGGGAGGGTTATGCTTTGCTTCTGAACCGGATACCTTAGCGGGCTATCATTTATTAGAGTGCTTTTGTAAAGGTCTCATAGTGAAACCCAGTATTCGGTCCACGTGGTGTGGGAAGGGTACAATGCTTCAGCAATGGGAATCACGGCTTATGGTGAAAGTGTACAACCTCTGCAGAGTGTAAAACTGTTATAACAGCCGTGCTCACGGTTAAAAGCGGCCTGGACCCTTACATGATAATCATACTTGAACATGATCTAAATCGTGGTTACTTGAATATGTTGGGAATATGACATTCATTAATTTGTGGGTGGTATATACTTTTATTTGCTAGTAAATAGTTGCTTAATAAAACTTGACCAACTAAAAGTGCTTATTGCAGTATGGTCAGCCAACCTTTTTGCCTCAGCCTTGTATGTCATATTACATTTGCTGAGTACGTTTTGTACTCATACTTGTTGTCTTTCTTTCTTTTATTGCATCTACTACCCCGGAATGCTGCTCAGGTTGGGAGAATTTAGAGGATTACACTGCTGATTTTGAGGAGTTCTAGGCGAGTCTCCCCCAGTCAATTGCCTGTGGAGTTGGAGTCACTTTTGGCTTCGTTAGTTAAACGTTTATTTAAGTCTTCCGCTAAGACCTTTGTGTCAACTCTGAGATTGTAATAAAGGTACTTTAATACTCTTTCGTTATGCATGGTTATGGATATTCACTTGTGACGTCTACCATATGTGTGTAAACTGATCCTGGCGCACATATGAGATGCACCTGGTTTTGCCTTCAAAACCGGGTGTGACACCTAGGGAGTAGATTTGTGTGGGTCTCGCCGAGTTCTAGGAACGAAAGTACATGAACAACACAATTTAGACAGGTTCGGGCCACGAATAGCATAATACCCTACGTCCTGTGTGCTTGAATGTATTACACGTGTGGTGTTACTTGGTTTTGAGGGGGGGTCCCTTCCTCGCCTTATATAGTCTGAGAGGCAGGGTTATAAGTCGGTTTGTACAATCCTAGTCATATACAACATGGATAACTACAACATGATGCTTTGGGGAGTTTCCTACCAGTACACGACTAGTTATTCCAATCTACTACGCCGTCTTGCACCATAGCCGACTGGTTTGAAGTAGTCGGATCAAACTCCTCTCTGTCGAGTAGATTAATCCTCTGGATAAGTGGCCCTAGGGATCCTTGTCCCACAAGCCCCCGAGCATCTTGCGCCTTTGCTTCAAATCTTGAATAACTGGAGCTAAGCTCAAGACGCTCAATTTTCTCTTGACGAGTAGTTTTATTGGTGTGTATCTGATGATGCACCCAATGGGTGTAGCCCCCGAGCCTCCTAGTACTTTATAAGTAGTCGGAGGTTCAAAAGCAATCTTCTGTCTTCATTTTGAGTAGTTCAATGGTGTGCACCGAGTAGGTGCACCCATTGGGTGTAGCCCTCCGAGCTTCGAGTAGTTTGCCTGAAAAAACCAGTCGAAGGTCCTCGAGTAGTTATCCCATAATTATTGGAAAATCAAATCCCGGATTATCCACTAGCAACCCCCGAGCTTTAAAGCAAATATCTTTGGTTTAAAGATCAGGACAAATCTTCTGTTATCTGTTGCCTAACTGAACTTCCGGATTTTGCTCTGTTAACAGATGACGGAAGGTTATCTCGAAAAAATAGGCGGGAAATCATGATGCGATACGCCACCGCACTGTAGTGCACAGTAACCCTAACCATGTATTATATAGATCTGCCGAACTTCATTGTATGGATCACTTCGTTCATCTTCAACTCTACACCTCTGAGCCCGAAATATCTCCCTTTTCTCGCCAATCACCAATCACACCTTTGTGCGTAAGATCAGCCTAGGGTAGCCCCCGAGCTTGTGCAATCAGTGAATGCGAGAGAAATCCAAGGAAGTGAATCGCTCTGCAATGTCTTCGCGAGGGAGAGGCGCAGGAAGGGGAACTGGAAACCCTGGATCTCAGAGGGGTTGCAAAAGAAAATCAACACTTCCGGATCCTTTGATGAAGCCGACATTCGCTGATCCACCATCACCTGCCATAGCTTGGAAGAGATGATCGGCCAACTCCGATGAGTTAAGCAGCTTGCTGGAACAAGGTTTGCTTCTTGACCAAGCTTCCCTTGAGTGGAAATCTTGTTGGAATCAAGAATTCCCAACTAAAAATAATCAAGAAATTCCTCTTTTCATATCCTTCTGTGAACGTGCAGTTGGCTTGCCAATCTCTACTTTTTTCAAAAATCTCCTTGGTTTCTATGGCTTGCAACTGCATCATCTTAATCCCAACGGGATTTTATATATATATATGTCTTGGTTCATGCTTGTGAAGCATTTCTTGCTATAGAACATAGCCTCCCTTTATTCCGCACACTATACCATATCAAATCACAACTAACCCATATAAGAACAGAAGTTGTTGGAGGAGCTGGCGTCCAATTTCGCCAGAAAATGAAAGCGAAGTGGTTTGATATGCCAATCATGGATTCCTGTGGCGACTCGAAGAGCAAATGGTTCACCATTGGTAAGTGTACTTCAAATCTCTTGTAAATTCAAATACCCAAGGTCCAAGAAAACTAGAACTCCCGCCCCTCTGCTGAGGAAGCCAAGGATGTGCCCGCATTACTGGAGCAGATACAATTTCTGAAGGAAAAAGGCTTGACTGGCGTTGGGATTGCCTTCAGCTTCATGAAGCGAAGGGTGCAACCTCTGCGGGAGAGGGTCCATCTTGGATTTCAGTATGAAGGAATGACTGATCCATCACGAATGGCTCCCGAGGATATCTCTGATGAGACTGTCCTCATGCGGCTGAATAAGATGTTTAATGGTGTTCTTGAAAACCTGTCCTTTTTGGAGAATTGTCTAGTGAACAACCACTGTTGGAGGTAATGTCCCAAATCTTGAATACTTCGAGTCGTTTGATGTTTTATAAATAAGAACCCTGATTGTCTTGATCAATACAGGCTGAACCATAAGATCTATTTGCCCCCGATGAATGGGAAGAACTCGCTAAGAGTTCATCTGAGAAGACTCTTAGTGATAAAGTTGTCGATGTCCGCAGTGATGACGAGGCAGTGGAAAATTCTGACATCAGCGCGCCACCACAAGTTTTGACTGCAAGTAAGTATCCTGAGTACTCAAAAGCAGTACTTGTTCATGTTGAAAACATTATTGCTTATATTTGTATCCTGTAGCTGCTCCAGATCTACCAATAACTGCTAGGAGAAAATGATCCACTCGGAGTCAGTCGACAAGATCTGATGATGTCGTACCGTCTGATGATCCATCCAAGCGCATCAAGCTGTCACATATGCTCTCTACTCCTCAAGGTTCATCTTCTTCAAGTGCTCTGGGAAGCACACCTTCTGAGAGTACCACTAGTTCCAGGCGGCCAAAACCTCTGTTGAAGTTCCAATTCCAGCCTCTAAAAGCTCCTGAACCACCAAAGGAGTAAGTAGAAAACTGTCCCCTAATGTCTTGATTCTGACTTTTGAATAGATAATGTATGCTTATAGTTGTTATGACTGACAGGTCACCCAAAGAAGCAGTCACAAAGGCTGTTCAACAAGAGGAAACTAAAGATGGGGCTGCAATTGAAGCAAATATTGAAAATCCGCCAAGGCCTGAGCTGGAAGCTACCATAACGACTCCAACCAAGAACACTGCTCATGATGACACAGAAGCTTCGAGGCAGATGGAGGTTAGCGCCCCTGATGAACAAGCCAACATACCCAGTAAGAGTCTTTCGCCGCAAGGTACGGCCCCCATCGCCCCGGTTGGCTCCGCTGAAGGAGTTGAATCACCAGACAAAGCTATCAATGTTGATGAATCGTCTCTGGACAAGGTACTCCTTGAACTAAAATTGTAGTAATGTTACTCCTTATCGCATTTATTGTCACATCGACTTGAATCGCATTCTGCGGGATGAAGAAATACAAGAAACAGAGCAACTCGAAAGAGTGTTGTGTGAGCAAATACCAGGCGAAATACTTAAAGATGTAAGTACTCATAAAATGTATTTCGTTGTTTGCATGAGTAAACACTTGATTAATATTGTTAACTATGTTCCTGTTCAGGTTGAAGTACAGGGCAAATCCGTGAAAGATGAAGCCTATGAACTGCGCAACCACCTGCAACTAGCTTTGGTAAGAAACTGGTGTAACTTACTTGTGAATTCAAGAATATAGATGATATTGTAATAATAGAAAAAAGCACAGGCACTAGTGGAACTAGTCGAAAAGCCTGGAGATGCTAAATTATCAGCCCGGATTCACGAGTTAGAAGCCGACTGGGTGAAGGCTCGTGAAGAACTCGAGAAAGCCCAAGCGGAGCACAAGGAAGAAATTCAAGCACTCCAAAGGCAAAATGACATCCTTGTTGATGTCAAGGGTAAATTGGAGACCCGTGTGACAAATTTGAACAAAGAAAATACTGGTAAATATTCTATACTTAATGTAAAGTATTTATACTAATAAGCAGTACTGAAAAATATAACCTGCTATGCACAGATTTGAAGAAAAAGCTGACTGAAGAAAAAGGCAAGACTACAAGCTGGTATAACTAGGTACAACGCCAAGCTGATGATATTACCAAGCTGAAGGCTCTAATTGATAAGAAAGATGCCAATTTCACCAAGGAACACAAAGTTCATACCGACATGGAGAAAGAGCTGGCCACTGCCTTGAAGATTTCTCAAATTAAACAAGAGGAAGTGAATAACCTACTTGATGAAAGAAAGAAAATTGAAGAGGCTGTGGAACCAATCATGGACTTGCTGATTCCAGAGGGTGCAGGGTCCGACAACTTATATCTGCTAGAGCGATTGCGCCAAGTGCCAGAACTAGTCGGCGACTTCTGTAAGGCCACCCTGAAAGACTGCATAAGCAAAGTATTGGCTTTGTTCAAGGCACACAACCCGGCTGCAAAGATTGAATTGAAATATCTGCCAGTTGGTACAAGTGAAGAGCAATATACAACACTAGTAGAGGAAACAGAGCCATTAGCTAAAGAATTTGTAAACTCTGCAATCCAGAAGTGAAAGACAAGCTGTTGCTGAGAGATTGCTATGTAATATATAATAATATAATTGTGCTACTTTGGAATGGAAGTAACAATGCTTATAAATTTGAATGTTCATTGTATGAGATGTACTTGTAGTACTTTTAAAGCCTGGATTCATTTGTTTTTGACTTGTAGATGATCTTAGAACAGGCTAATGAAATCATGCAAAAGTACAAAGGTGCCTAGACCCAAGGTCAAAAACCTGTAAAAGCATATGCCTGTATGAAAAGATTATTGCTTAAACAGATATAATGAATGGTTGCTGATGCAGAGCCGTAATGCTACAAAAAGTAGTATGTACTTATAATTTGCATGAATATATATATGCATTGAGTAAAAGGTGAATCTGTTGATTTCCTGTTAGGTGCAATAATGAAATTGGATGACTTTGGCACGAGACTCAGAGCCAGATTTCAGTAATAAACAAAAGACTGTAGAACTAACAGCAACTACCAAATATAGGCAGGTGTAGTTTAATCAAGACTACTGAGGCTTGGTGCCGCTTTTGTGATAAAAGCAATCGTGACGTCTTTTGAGTCGTTGTTAACACAACTATCCCTGATACTTGAATTTAATTGAATACAGGGTGATGAGCAAGTGAAAATATAGCTTTATTGATATCTTTAGAATCAAAAAGGTACATGGTATAGTTCTGTAATCCACTGCTATGGATAGAACTTTCGTAGATGCTCAATGTTCCAGACATTTGGCAAATCTTCGCCTTCTTGAGTTTGTAGGCGATATGTTCCAGCCCCAATGACTTGTTTGACGAGGAATGGACCTTCCCAACGAGACATGAGCTTATGCAAGCCGTTTGTCTTCTGTATTCGTCGTAAGACCAAGTCTCCTATGACAGAGGAACGAGGCTGGACAGAGCGTTGATGATAACGCCGTAAGCCCTCGAGATAATGGGTGTTCTGAATGAGAGCCGCTACTCGAGCTTCTTCAATGTCGTCAACATCTTGAAAACGTTCCCGTTGAGCGACTTGTTCATCATAGTTCTCTAGTCATGGAGCATTTCAAAGAAGATCAGCAGGTAGGACTGCTTCGGATCCGTAGACTAGAAAATAAGGGGTTTTTCCTGTTACACGACTTGGCTGCGTGCGTAGTACCCAAAGTACTGCCGGTAACTCTTGAGCCCATTTTCCACCATATTTCTTGAGTGGTTCGTAGAGTCTAGGCTTCAAACCCTGCAGTAGCAAGCCATTGGCTTTCTCGACTTGTCTGTTGGCCTTTGGATGAGCAACTGAAGCGTAATGTGTCTCAATCGAGTACTTTTCGCAGTAATCATGAAATGCTTCGCTTGTGAAAATAGATCCCAAGTCTGTAATGATCTCGTGTGGTATGCCAAATCGATGGATAATCCCGTTGAAGAATTTGATGAGATTGCCAGCCCTTGGATTGACTAACGGTTGAGCTTCAATCCACATGGTGAATTTGTCGATGGCAACAATGAGCCACTCGAAACCACCAGGGGCTTTGGTTAGAGGACCAAACAAGTCCAGGCCCCAATAGGCAAAAGGCCAGGATAATGGAATCATGCGGAGTTCATGTGGTGGGACATGGGCTTGACGAGCAAAAAACTGACAGTCCTGACATCTCTTGACGATATCTTCAGGATCTTTCTTCACCGTTGGCCAGAAAAACCTAGCTCTGTAGGCTTTCTCGACTAGTGTGCGTGAGGCAGCATGGTTGCCGCAAGTACCATTGTGAATTTCCGCAAACAGAGCTCTACCTTGGTCAACTGGTATGCACTTCATCAACACGTTGACAGATGCGCCCCATCGATAAAGTGTATTATTGACTACAACATAGTTTGCAGCTCTACGCCTGATGCGGACTTGTTCATTCTCGAGCTTTGGCAATTTATGGTCTCACAGGTACTCGATGGATGGAGTCATCCAATCAGTATCGATGATCATGACTTGGAGGTCAGGTCGCGGTGGTTCTGAAACAGAATCTGCTTGGACTGGTTCTTTGATAGATGGATGATGTAGTTCCTGAACAAAAATTTCTGCTGGAACATCTGATCTTTGCGATCCCATCTTGGAGAGGGTGTCAGCAGCAACATTGTAATCATGAACGACATGATGAAATTCTAGTCCAAGGAAGTGGCGTTCAAGCTTGCGAACCTCCTTGAGATATGCATCCATTGTTTCCTTCGTGGCGTCCCAATCCTTGTTGACTTGGTTGATAGCAACTGCTGAATCTCCATACACACAGAGTCATTTGATACCAAGTGACGAAGCTAGGCGAATGTCGTCTAACATGGCCTCATACTCAGCTTCATTGTTAGTGACTGGAAAAAGAATTTGTAGAACATACTTGAGTTGTTTACATTTGGGGGAAATTAAAAGAACTCCTGCGCCGCCTCCTTCCAATTTCAACGATCCATCGAAGTACATAACACAATGCTCAGGGCGAGTAGTTGTTCTGGAGTATTGAGTTTCCATCCATTCGACCGTGAAATCAGCTAAAGCTTGAAACTTGATTGGCTTTTGTGATGTAAAAGTGGCATCATATGCAGCTATTTCTGCTTTCCATTTGCTGATTCGTCCAGTTGCATAAGGATTGTGAAAAATCTCACCTAAGGGAAATTTAGTCACAACAGTAATGGGAAAAGCTTGGAAATAATGCCTTAACTTTCTGGAGGTGATAAAGATGGCGTAGAGCAGCTTCTGTACTTGAGGATAGCGGATCTTGGATTCTGAAAGTACTTCGCTGATGTAATAAACCGGCCTCTGAACTAGAAAGACATGGCCTTCTTCCTTTCGTTCGACCACAATGACTGTGCTGACTACGTGTGTAGTAGCTGCAATATACAAAAGTAAGTGGTCAGTTTTGAGAGGAGCGACAAGTACCGGAGGAGTAGTCAAGTATGTCTTGAGTTGCTCGAAGGCTTGATTTGCTTCGTCAGTCCAGGTAAACTTGTCTTGTTTCTTGAGTAGCTTGAAGAACGGAAGACCTTTCTCTCCAAGTCTTAAAATCAATCTGTTAAGCGCTGCAATGCACCCGGTAAGCTTTTGAACTTCCTTGATACTTGAAGGAGCTTCCATATTGAGGATGGTTGTGATCTTGGAAGGATTTGCTTCGATGCCCCTGTGACTAACAATGAACCCGAGTAGTTTGCCAGCGGGGACACCAAAGACGCATTTGGTTGGATTGAGCTTCCATCGATACGTCCTGAGGTTGTCGAACGTCTCTTGTAAATCATTAATGAAATTCTCCAGTTCTTGGGTCCTGATTACCACATCATCAACATATGCCTCTACATTCTTTCCAATCTGTGAAGAGAGGCAATTTTGTATGGCTCGTTGATATGTGGCTCCAGTGTTCTTCAACCCAGATGACATGGTGGTGTAGCAAAAAGCGCCAATAGGTGTGATTAAAGAAGTCTTCATCTGATCATCTTCGTTCAGTGCTATCTGGTGATAGCCTGAGTAGCAGTCGAGGAAACAGAGTAGCGCGCATCCAGCTGTAGAGTCCATGACTTGATCAATGCGTGGTAAACCCATGGGATCTGGAGGGCAATGCTTGTTGAGATCTGTGTAGTCAACACACATGCGCCACTCATTGTTGTTCTTCTTCCTAACCAGGACTGGATTGGCCAACCACTCTGGATGGAAGACTTCTTTGATGAAGCCAGCTGCGAGTAGTTTAGCTATCTCAGCTTTGATTGCGTTACGTTGTTCTTGATTGAAGCATCGTAATCGTTGCCTCTTAGGCTTTGCGTCTTTCTGAACATTAAGGTTGTGCTCGGCAAGCTCCCTAGGAACACCAGGCATATCATATGGTTTCCAAGCAAATATATCTTTATTAGCATGAAGGAACTTGACGAGCGCGTCTTCTTATTTACAATCTAAACTTGCCCCTATGAGGGCAGTTTTGGACGAGTCGCCCGTCTCAAGGTCTACAGTCTTGAGCTGTACTTCTTCCGAGGGCTTGAAACTCGTATGCGCAGGCTTCTTGGTGGGAACGTCTGATTCTTGTTCCACTGATTTCTTGGACAGGGCGAGTACTTCCATCATCTGAGTTGGGACTTGAGCAGCCGCAGCGAATTCTACAGCCTCTACATCGCAGTCATGGGAAATCTTGAGGTCTCCCATAGAGAAAGGACTCCGTTGGGAGCTGGCATCTTGAGGACGAGGTAGACATAATGTGGAATCGCCATGAACTTCGCCGAGAATCGTGTGATATGAAGTTTCAAAATCTGCCACCTCAAACTTGATGTACTCGGTCCTGAAGTTGGCTGCCGTGCCAAAGGTGACCGGCAACGTGACTTGCCCTAGGGGAATTGCTGCTTTGCCCATGACAATGTCGTAGAACGGGGATTCCATGGGCTTCAGGTACTTGGTGATGTCAAGCCCCATCTTTGTGAATGTCTTGGCAAAGATGATGTTGAGCCCGGTGCCTCCGTCGATGAGTACCTTGGTCAATCTGGCTTGTGCCACGACAGGATTCAGTACTAGGGGATACTTGCCTGGATTGGCAAAATTGGTCCACTGGTCGACCCTTGAGAATGTGATGGGGACCTCAGACCACTTGAGGTATGTGGGAGTAGCTGGCTCTATCGCCATGATCTCGCGGAGAGATAGCTTCTTGTCCCGCTTTGACTGAGCGAGGCTTTCTCCGATGAACAATACTGCAACGACGTTGTCGACTTGAGGGAAGCCATTGTCATGATCATCATTGTCGTCGTCTTTCTTCTTGCTCGTTGGATTCTTTTTCTGAGGCAACTCCCGCTTGTCGAATTCCTTCTTGATGTGGATGCATTGTGCCATCGTGTGCTTCCCATGCGGGTGGTATGGGCAAGGGATATGCATGACTTTATCCAGGTCAGGGGTGCTTTTCTTCCGCATAGAACGCTCAACTGCCGCGACCGTGTTGTTTGGCTTGCGCTTGTTGCGGTTGAAATCATGCCTGTTGTTGTTGTTACGGCGCTCGGGACTACTCTTGTCTCGGTTACTGCCACCATTGGAGTTGTTGTCCTTGCGCTTGTCAAATCGCTCGCGTTTGCGATCGTCTTGATCTGCCCAATCTGCAGCCATGCTCCTAAGCTCCGCAATCATTTCTTGGCGTTGTCTTCTGAACTCGCGATTGAGTTCGCGTGCCCATAGACCGTCGTGAAAGCAGTCGATGATCTCCCTGTCTGACACATCAACGATTGTGGCTCTTTTCTTAAAGAATCTCTTGATGTATTTGTGTAGAGTTTCACCCTTCTCTTGTTTGCAAGATGCTAATTCAAATCGGCTTCCGGGTTGAATCGTTTTGTTTTGAGCCCTAGAAAAGTTGTTCTGGCCGGAGTTCAGTTTTCCCCCTTGAACTCTTTCCCTTGGCCGAGCTCGCCCTTCTACTTTTCTCGCCCGAGCCAGCCCAGCTTCCCCGCGGCCCAGTTCGGCCCAACTCCCCACCAGGCCAGCCGGCCCACGCCCCACTCCTTCCCCCTCCTTCCTTCAGGCCCAATACGGCCCACCAGGCCCCTCCCGCCGGCAGCGCTGTGCACCTCCCCGCTACGCAATCGACGCCACGCCATCGCCGGCACTCCCTTGGCGTCCGCGCCAAGCCATCCTCGGCCTCCGCGCTATTTATAGGCCACCACCGAGCCGCCCGCGTTTCCATCTGCTGCAAGCCCTAGCCGCCATGCCTCGTCTCGCCTCTCCACACAGCGCCGCTGCCATGGTGCCTCGGAGCAGAGCGCCGCCGCCTGCTTCGTCGCGGCGATTCATTGCGTCCAATGACCATCGGGACGAGCCGCCACCACCACGAGGATCACCAAGTCGAGCCGCGCCCGGAGCACCTGCCCTCGCCGCCAGACCGCCACAGGAGTGCCTCTCCCGCATGAAGTCCCCGCCGCCATTGCTTGCCGCCGGCCGCCTCGATTCGCCGCACTCCGGCGCAATGGGAGCAAGTCGTCACCTCCACGACCTTCATCACGTCGATCTACACCTCCCGAGCGGGTCCTCGACCTCTTTCCATCGCCGGAGCGTTTCCCCCGCGCGGAGCCGAGCGCCGCCGGCCATCTTCTCCGCCTCCGGCCACAATCCGGCCACCTCAGCCACCTTCGGGACGAGCCGTCACCGCCATGACCTTCCCCAAGCCAAGCCGGAGCCCCAACGCCGAGCAACGACGACGCGAAGCCGCCGAGGGAGCTCACCCACGAGCGCACTTCGCCACCGGCCGAGATTCCGGCCAGCGCCGCCCACCTATGCCCGTGGTGAGTACCTCTAGGGATCCCTCTCGACCTCCACTCCCGTTTGCGCGTCTCGCCCGGGATCCCCAGTTCCCGAAACGCCGGCGACATCAGTGCCCAGGGGCGCCGGCGAACTCCCGGTGTGCTCAGAGGAAGGGGATGTATCTTTTGCATTTTAGCCCCTCGAGGATCTAGTAACCTTTAGCTCCATTTATGTGTCTTGGCAATTTCCCAGAAAACCCCCTGAGTTTTTGGAAAATAATACCCGCGGTCCAGCGCTGCTGTTTTTACGCGCTAGCCCTCGTAGTTATACGCATATTTACGTATAGGTCCTCGGTTTTTCACAGATTAGTCCCTGGATCTTAAAAACCTCATAACTTTCACGTTTAATTCCGATTAGTGTGATTCTTGCGCTCATGTGTTCGTAGCAAAGCGTAGAATCTTTCTAGCTCCTGTTTTTGTAATGTTTCCATTGTTTGGTGTACTGTTTCTAATAGAATTAATTTGTTTGCATGTAATGATTGTCTTGGATGCTTGCGTGATGATCGTGTCCAGTCGGCGAGCCCGTAGCTTTGGAATTCGAGTATGTTGAGGACGTGCCAGAGCAGGACTCACAGCAGCAGCCGTACTCCGAGGAAGGCAAGTATTAGCACGGACAATCCTTGCTACCTATCTCACTTTTAATACACTGTTCATTACATACGCATGTGTCTAATACTGTTTACCATTAAGGTTGTACCTAGCATTTATTTCCATGTCCTTGTTTTCCTATGGGTTTTGCATATGGGTAGTATTATGCTAGGCGCTGCAACCAATACTTTGTTTAAATGTTAATTCTTGACATAATGGACCACTGTAACTTAATACTAAAACTTGCTTTTTAGCAACTTGGATCAGAGAGCTGGGGCTTGTGTGTTTTGTCTGGCCCCAGTGTCTCTCCCTAAGGACTGGTTCGTAAAAGTGGCAACCTGGGAGCCTGTCGCCGCCGCCAAAACTATAATGGCTCTGGTCTTGGTTGAGTAGCTTGTACGTCTCTAGCTTGGCAGTGGTTACCGAATGGCCTACGGCGTTGTAGGAGGCAAGGCGCGAGGTGTTTTCGGATTCCACCGAGGACGGTAGCCCCATCGGCTAGGTCCCGTTAGACCCAGTCCCGTGTTGGGAGCCCCCGTGAGTGCGGGAGCTCCACACGTTGCGCCATTTACTTTGTTGTTGGCATGATTTGCCGGCGCGTGGACACCATTGACCCCCTCACGTTGCGCCCTGAGGGTCAGTCAATCTCGGTGCCTAGGTTCTCACCACCTTGTAGTACTCCAGCGGCTACTGTCTTGTTAGGGTGTCTTGTGAAAGCCTCGTAGCGTCCCTATGCAGTCACACCTCGGATGTGTCGACGTGCGTGGTTGGGTGCAAAGTTCCTTTGAACTTTTACGCGACTGGTGGGAAAAGGGCGAAACCTCTGCAGAGTGTACGATCTATCATGATAGCCCGGCTCAGGGTCACGAGCGGCCTGGATCCTTTTATGATTAGAAGATGATATTTATTACATGTTTAATGATCACTTACATTAATTAATTTGGGATACAACTGGGATTCATCTAAAGTAGTAGTTATGGTTAAAACGAACAACCTAAAAGTGCTAATGCAGTTAAGCCAGTGTCAAGCCTCCTTTGTCTCATCCCCCTGCTATACTTGCTAAGTAATACTGTTACTTATACTTGCTGTTGTTATTATTTTGGGCAAAATCTCGGACGGGTAATAGATTGGAGTCAGGCTGATTATGCTGTGGAGTTTCCAGAGGATTTGCCGTACTTCTGAGTTCGCGTTCTCCCAGTCAGAGTCCCTGTGGGATTGCGGCTACGCTAGAGAAATGTATTAGTCTTCCGCTGTCCATGATTTATTTTTGAAGCACTCTGATGTAAACGCTACGCTATGATGAGATTAATAAAGCATTGTACTCTGATTTTATCATATTTGTTCGCTATATGTGTCTGTGGACTTCCTGGGCACACATATGGCCACATTCGGGTTTTTGTGTAAATCCAGGTGTGACAGGTCGTGACCAGGTTCCCTGAAAGTTAGCAGTGAACTTGCGCGTGAGTTGTTCCCAGGTATCAATGGATCCAGGGCGGAGGTCTTCGAGCCATGTCAGTGGAGCGGTATCCATCATAATTGGGAAGTATCTGACTTTGACGTCGTTGCTGCCACCTGCCATGGTGATTGCCGTTGAATAGACTTGTAACCATTGTTCTGGGTCTTGTTTGCCTGTGAACTTCAATATCCCGGTCGTCTTGAACTTCTAGGGCAGCAGGACTTTCTTGATGCGGCTGGAGAAAGCTGGAAATCCATCATATTTATCAGATGGAGAGCGTTGTCTTCTTCCGCGGCGATTGTCATCTTCATCGTCATTGCGGCGATTCGAGTAGTAACTTGGAGAACCACTCGGTTCGGGGTCTTGGCGACCTCGGCCATTGCGATAGTTGCGATCGTGACCACACGCGGGACTATCACTATTGTCGTCGTCGCCTGGGGGGTCGTTATCGGGTTGATTATCTCTGCCACGGCCATCACGTCCGCGATTGGTGTCGCGTGGCGGGTCTTGTCCCCGGCCCTGCGAAGGCTGCTCTTGATCAGCCGGGATTGGACCGTAGAGTTGTTCAAATTCAGTTCGTCGACGAATCTTAGAAGCGATGCGATTGGCTCTGCTAGCGTTGATTTGGGAGCGGGCATCCCGGCTGGCGTTAATCGTGTTGCGGAGATCGCCAGCCAGAGGGTTGGCCCTATTTCCTGTTTGCGGCGCTGCTGCTTGGGGGATCACAGGTTGTCGTGTGTTTCTGTAACACTCCGCCCTCCACGAGCCGCACCGCACAGCCCTTCCGAGGGGCGTGCACGCGTACACATAGCACCCTGCTTACACTTTCGTCCTCGCTTCGTATAAAAGGGTTAACCCAAAGGTGCTATGGCTGGAAGACAAATGCTTATAAGTTGCCTCCACCCTTGCTCAACTAGCAATGTGGCACTAAACATGTGCATCCCGCACTAATGGGCCACTACCGGGCCATACAAACCGGGCCGTGTGTGACATACACCACCCCCTCAAAGAACCCGACGTCCTCGTCGGCGCACGACCGTACGTCCAGTGCCGGCGCCATAGTCCATGCCGTATGCCCTACCCGGGCCATACGCGCCATGCGCCCTATGCCTGCACACTGCGCCCGTAGCGCAACCGCGAGGGTCCTCGTCGGCGCAACTCACTTGGCTAGCTCTCGTCGAGGGAGACGCAGCGACGGCGGGTGAGGGGATGATACGGAATGGCTGTCTTGAGTTCTTTGACCTAGTGTCCTCTGGATCATCCCTGGTCCGCCATCGAGGTGAGGTTGGACTGTTGCAAGTAAGCCGAGTACTTGTTGCACATGTGGTGAGTCGGGCATAGCTCTGATCATCGCAGCGGCGACGGTCAGATTGGTCGGTGCGTCAGGAAAAACAGGTTGATCTCCGACCATCTGAAAGACTTGATCAAGGTTCCGCATAGCGGCGGCACGCCTGGCTGCATTGACGCGTCTTTGCCTGCGCTTGAGGTTCCTTGTACGCCTTGCCGTCTTCTGCTGATCTGTCTCGTTTGGTGCGGATGGTTCTTCATCAGAGATATCGCCCATAAGCTCTCACTCGTACTGATCTCCTTGTCCTTGTGCGCCTGCCATGTAGACTTGTCTGCTTGGATCGGGCAGTCGTAGGCTTACAACGCCAAAGAAGTTATCCCCCGTTGAGTCAGAGGAAGAAGTAATCGAGGCGGTCTTGCCGTCTTGCTAGGGCAGTTCCTCGAGTATAGCAGCGCTTAGTCTCGACTCGTTATCCTTAGATGAGTCAATGGGGATCGCACCAGGCCAGTGATCGAGTAGTCCTCCTAGTGAGTTGGTTCCGACCAACCCTGAAGGAAGGCGAACGAGTGGTTGTTCGAGGGTGACGCCAGACTTGAAGTAGGCGCTGCAGTTGAATCGCGCAATATTGTCTGGCGTGTCGCTTAATAGGACCGTGAAATCGTCTTCGCTTTCATCTTCTGATGGTCCAGGGACCAACTCAGAGTCCTTGCAATGATTCCCGATCTGGCTAGGCGATGAGCTTGTCTTATCGCCCAGCTTCGCAACGTACACCTGTTGATATACAGCCGCGGAATTGGATAGGCTGAACGGGAATCGATCTAGAGGGTTATCCGATGGTGTGGCCGGCTCGGAGTCCCCAGCTCTTTCCATGTTTGGAAAATAGTTGTACCCATATTCTACTTGGAGAGTCTCGATCGGAGTCCGAGTCGTTGTCGAAGTCGAACTTGATGTTGAAGTTGAGGTTGATGGACTCGTCGAGATCTGACTCTCGACGAGATCTTGGAGCGCCTCCAGTGGAGACGCCGGCATCGAGTAGGGCCCCGGTCGATCTGCTAGGAATGACTTGAAACCGAGCTTGCCATCGGAGACAAAAGTCCAGGAGCCGATGACGAACGTCGCGCCTTCCTCAATGCCGCTTGCCTTGAAAGTTGATCCCATCGCGCCTAATGTCGAGCTTCGGCGAGATAGCCCCACGGTGGGCGCCAAGTGTCGACGAATTATGTCGAGCACGTCTAACTGGGGATACCGAGGGAGTATATTTGTGTGGGTCTCGCCGAGTTCTAGGAACGAAAGTACACGAACAACACAATTTAGACATGTTCGGGCCACGAATAGCGTAATACCTTACGTCATGTGTGCTTGAATGTATTGCACATGTGGTGTTACTTGGTTTTGAGGGGGGTCCCTGCCTCGCCTTCTATAGTCTGACAGGCAGGGTTACAAGTCGGTTTGTACACGACTAGTTATTCCAATCTACTACGCCGTCTTGCACCATAGCCGACTGGTTTGAAGTAGTCGGATCAAACTCCTCTCTGCCGAGTAGATTAATCCTCTGGATAAGTGGCCCTAGGGATCCTGCTCCAATAGTCGGAGGCATCCTTTCCCTGATAGATGCAAGCGCTCCATCTGCCGTTCTTGGCTTGGCTGCTGGAACGGGCGGAGGAGGAGCAACACTGAGCACGAGGAGCATATGCGGTGGAGCAGCACTGAGCAGTACGGGAGCAGCAGAGTAGAGGCATGTGTTGCCTCTCACGGAGAACGGAGCAGATGGATAATGACGAAACGGTAATGCTGGCGATCAGATCCATCGGACGCCGTCCCCACTTCCACCCAGCCATTTTCTATTTACGCGGCTGCCACCTCCCCCATTCCGCGTCCAGCGTCCCAGTTTCTAAAAAACGCATTTCGCTGGTTCTCGCGCCGCCTCCTCCTCGCTCCCGTGCCGCCGCCTCCTCCGCCCCTTCGCTCGCCGACGCAGCCGCCTCCGCCCCTCCGCTCACCGACGCGGCGGCGGCCGCCTCTACCCTCCGTGCGCCGCCGCCGCCCCGCGCCGCCGACGCCGCCTCGGACGCCGCTGTCGAGGCCTCCTTTGCCACGGATGCCGCTGCCAACGCCGCCGCCCCGCGCTCTGCGGTCGCTCCGCCTCGGACGCCGGTCGTGGACGGGGGCCGGGTCGAGCGCGGTGCCACTGGGTGGCCTAGCTCCATGAGGAAGAAGGTGGTGCCGCGGCCGCCGCCCCGGCTTTCCACGCGCCGCCGGCAGCCCCCTCCTCTTCGTTCTCCATCAACATCTCCATTTTTGCTAGGGTTCACAACATGTTGCACGTGTTTCAGATGTTTAAAAAAATGTTGCAACTATTTTATGTGAATGTTGTAAACAATAGATCTGGATGTTGCATATGTTTCGCATGTATGTTGCATGTGTTTCATCTGGATGTTGCATTTTTATTGAGACTTTTTCGTGTGGATTTGAATGTATTGAGATGTTTCACGTCGATTTGAATGTTCCAGGCAACATAAATTGGATGTTGCGGTGGGTTTTTTCTATCAATAGATGATAACATTTTTTTAATAATTTTTTTATGTTGCAAATGTTGAGTTTTGATGTTGCGGATAATTTTTTTTGATGTTGCAGATGTGCGGGCCCCACCGTCCGGGCCAATGACGAAAACATAATGTCCAAGGTAGCCATATAAAGAAGGAGAAAAACAGGAAAAAGAAAAATATTGGTTAGTCCATAACTATGTTTATTAATGTTTATATTGCTAAGGAAATCAGATTATAAATGGTGATAAAAAGAAAGGACATATGAGACATTTTACATCTCATCTACTGACGAAAATACTGAAGAAGCTGTTTTACCAAAAGTTTTATAGAAAAGATTTGAGCTACATCAAAGAATTTGCTTCAATAGAGAAGCCGCGGCCGGAGCCATTTGAATCGGCTAGAAGCCCGGGACCACGACGGGATCACAACCCGCACCAATACACTACCCGCTCTGTGCATTTTTTTCACCCCTTTAACTACTTGCCGCTCAAGTGGTAAATTTAAATGGTTTCACACGTCAAAAGGTTGAAAACTTCACAAATACATTAAATAATTATATAAATTTATATAAAAATATCCCGTAGCAACGCACGGGGAATTCACCTAGGAGTCAATAGTGAGTCTACTGCCGTACGTGGGGATGGGCTGAACGCCTGCACCCACATGCAGTGGGGCTGGGCTGCACGCCTGCACCCACATGCCATGCATGCTTGCATCAATATTAAAATTGAAGTCGTACGTCCAGCCAACCTTGGCTCAATTTTCTCTCTCCAAACTTTACCATTCAAATATCATATCAAATCATATCAAATCTCTCACCTTATTCATGGAGCACTTAACGTGGGTAAATAAAAAACTAGTTGCATGATTTTGATGTACACGATGAGACGAATCATTTAAGCCTAGTTAGGACATGGTAGGACAATGTTTATCATAAACAAACCAAAAAATGCTACAGTGCATTACAGTGTCCGATGTGATTTTTTTACCTCTCGTTTTCAACCTCTTTTTTTTAAGGAACTAAAGACAGCCCATCGATATATAGCGGTGTGCACCTGCACCCACACCGTCACAGCCTGTGGGCTCCTTCCCTTCTTATTCTTCGGCCGCGCGGGGTTAGAGCTCAGCACATCGATCTCCAGGTTTTTCCTTCTACGGTTCTACCTGCAGGTAAATAAGTGGCCTTTTGCTGTTCACGTCGTTTCTTGAATTCATGTTGAGTGCTTTGCTTGTTGTTCCAATCTGGGGTACCTGTATGGGTTGCTGCACACGAGAGCGTGAAGAGAATCTAGCTCCCAGACCATGGATGGATTCTCCAAGCCATTGTACGTAGCATTTGAGCTCCAATGTAGTTTGGGTTTGTTGGCAAGCATGCAGCTCCTATCTTCTCTAGGGTAGTTGATTAGAAGAGTTACGTGGTCACAGTAATTGATATAGGTTCGATTTCCGTCAGAGAGCGAATTGAATTTATGAGGCATGATGTTTAAAAAAATTACTTGTTATTAATGAAGAACTATGAAACTCTTTACTCGATCCAGTATTTCTTTATGCACGCATATGGCCGGCCGGCTCCTCCTATACAGTCACGAGTGCGGCTATGCATGCATGTAGAGCGAACGGGGAAATGCATACTACTACAGAAAACGTTTTCCAAACGACCGCCGACTGCATGCGTCCCGCGTGGAGCCGACCGCGGGAGGCGGCCCCGTCCGGTCGTCCCGGCCCGCTCCCGCGCCGTGATGGCCGACCGGCCGGCGGAGGCAGAGGCCATCGCGTCCGTCCGCCGGTGAGCATCTCGAGAGACAAGATACGGGGGCTCCTCCTAGCGCCCGCCGGTGAAGAAGGCGGGGACTCTGCCTCACGCCGTGCCGCGTCGGTTAGCCAGACGAGGATGGGGCCTGCTGCGCCGGTGAATTGGCGGACGAAGGGCGCACGCCACGCACGCTGGCCGGCTAGCCGAAACAAGGGGCTCCGCCTCTTACCGGTGCCTACTGGCTAGCCGCCGGGTCAGCGTCAGCCCAGCCTGTAAGGGGAGCGAGGGGTATGTGCAAGCTTGGTTAGACCGGTGGAGAGACCGTGACCGCCGTCCAACGGGAGACAAGATAAGGTTGGGCAAGAGATAAGATGGAAGTGGGGGTCCACCATGGGTAACTTTTTGATCTTGACAAAATTTTGCCAGCTCTTTTGACCAATAATTAAAAATATTAAATAAAGTCAGTTTACAAAAGTACCCTCACAATGCTTAGTGTAGCATTACTGTAGAAAAACATAGATTAATTAGACTCATTAGATTCGTCGCGCAAAGTTACACTCATCTCTAAAAATATTTTACAAATGAACTTCATTTAATACTTCCATGCAAGATCTTTGGAATTGTTTTTCCGGATGGAGCCGCGCAGGGGAAAGGGAGGCGAGGGGGGCACGACTCCCACCCCCACATGCCGGCGCAGGCCACCGGAGCTGAGGAGAGAGGCTCGCCCGCCCGGTAGAGGAGGTGCGCTTGCGCTTCAATAAGCACCTTCTGTGCCGTCGGCCCTCGATTTGTCTGCAGATCGAGCCTCCATCATGCCGGCCGCGGGGAAGACGAGGCCGCCATGCCATGCGGAGGAGGTGCGAGGTCCTGTCGCACCCGTCGTAGGGAGGCCGCCGCACCGGCGAGGCCGGGATCCCGCGCAGGGTGGAGGGACGCGGAAGAGGGAGGATAGGGGCACGACGGCGACAGCGGCCAGGACGATGATGCGGCCAC
Organism: Echinochloa phyllopogon; assembly: GCA_033239725.1. Lineage (NCBI taxonomy): Eukaryota > Viridiplantae > Streptophyta > Magnoliopsida > Poales > Poaceae > Echinochloa > Echinochloa phyllopogon. Next base: position 4,112,631 of record BTCW01000007.1, on the reverse strand, counting down.
GGAAAGCGCCGACACGTCCATCTCTCTCCCCGGTGGCTAAGATAGATGACATGTGGATCCCAATGAAGGAAAGACTATCAGGATAGCTGACTTAGGGTCACGTATGTGAAAATTAAACCACCTCAAAACTGTGGGGTGTAAATCTGACGATTTTGAGGGTAATAGGATAGACTTTTTCCTTTTATTGACCTAAAGATTGTGAGCCTAAATCCTAATATAAGTTGCTGGCTTGCTTCTGTGTAGGAAATTTTTCTTTTGAGCAAATGTAGGAACAAATATTGGGAGGATGGCAGACGATATTGTGCCGTGAATAGTGGGGTAGGGCACGAGATAGTCTTTATTTTAGGCCAGGTGTTTGGACAGCCTGTTATTTTGTCCCATTCTTGTTTTTTCTGAAAACAATGTGCACGGTGTACGTACAATATATAAACAAAATCTTTTTGATAAAATTAACGGGTACGTATTCAACTGAGAATACCCTTGAATTGAAGTGGGTCTGCCCCTGTTGCCATCCTGCTGTATACGTATAGATGTATACATGTCACACCCAGATTTACACAAAACCCGAATGTGGCCATATGTGTGCCCAGAAAGTCCACAGACACATATAGCGAACAAATATGGTAAAAATCAGAGTACAATGCTTCAATTATTCATCAATAGTAGCTGTCGGGGACAAACCCAGGGGGTCCCCTAACCATCGGGGTAATCACCCTCCAAAAAACAAAACAAGCACGCTAACCACGAAAGGCCGTGTCATCACCCAAACTCCGCCTCGCTCGAGGGTAGCAACCCCCCTCGAGCGGGCGAAGCAGACTCCGCCTCGCTCGAAGGCAGCACGCCCCCTCGAGCGGGGAAAGCAAACTCCGCCTCGCTCGAGGGTAGCGAACCCCCTCGAGTGGGCAAAGCGGACTCCGCCCAGTGTACTCCGGCGTGCCACCCGACGAAGGCAGTTAATGCCCGCCCCGTCTGCCAAGGTGCCGAAGTCAAAAGGCAATCTCTCCCCATGCCGCGCCGGACATCAACAGTGCCCACTGTTCCACCTGCCCCGGTCGCCATCCGCCTTCACCGCCACGGTAAAAGCGCACGCAGCGGTACGGAGCGCTGTGCGGACTCTCAGAGGTCGATCCGCACCCCTGTTCCACCTGCCCCGGTCGCCATCCGCCCTCACCGCCACTGTAAAGGCGCACGCGGCGGTACGGAGCTCTGTGCGGACTCTCAGAGGTCGATCCGCACCCCTGTTCCACCAACTCCCGGTCAGGTGATGGCAAGCGACAGGTCAAGTCCGCCAACTCTCGGCCATCCCCCGATGAACGAAGCACGCCGCGCACTGTGGCCGACGACGACGACCAAGCCGGGCCCTGTACTGCCGACTCTCGTCCTTCCTCTGCCTACCCCACCCTCGAGGTCAATCAGCGATGGGCAGCTGGACATGGACTGCGACGGCAGCACCCCTCGAAACCGCACCAGGACAAGCACAGAGACGGCCGCGACGCCCGCAGAAGATAGCGCTCGACATAGGTCTTCCGCCAGGGCCAAGGACGATGGCAGGCCCGGTGCCATGATCTTCAGAGCGCACCCCTGTAGCGCATGTCACACTCGCACTTGTAAATTCCCCCCTCCCTTCTCTCCTTGATCTATAAAAGGGGGAAGGGGGCGGAGGGGACAGAGGGACGGGAAAAGGAGACACGAACAACCCGAAACACAACCACACACCCCGCTTCACGCGATACTCACACTCATCCTCAGGGACTTGGAGACCGCTTCTCCTCTCCCGCCTTGCTTGTAGCCCCCCACTGCAAGCACTCCGGTGCAAGATAGTACAGCGCCCCGAGCGCACCCTGCTGGACGTACGACCTCACGGTCGGAACCAGGATAAACGCTTGTCTCATTGTGCTAGCTCTTGCATCAACCGTCAAGGGACGGGACACAACGCATTCTGTTTAGGCGCCGGGGATTGACCGACCAATTCCGGCACCGACAGTGGCGCGCCAGATAGGGGGGCGCGCTGTGATCGATCACACCCGATCAGTTCCCTTGACGGCAGGTCGCGACGAGACCATGTCACCTCGATCCGCCACGGGGTCGCCCGGTCCGCTTCCGCGCGGATACCGGATCACGTTCGGGAGCCTGGAGTTCGAAGCGACTGGTGAGGGCCTCCTCATGCGGCTCGTCTCCAGGCCACCCAGCGTGACGCCCGACACCCCGACATCGCTGACGCCAGTCCAGCTCAGGCGACGGGGGAGATTTCGCGAGCTTCAGATTGATACGAAGCAGCGCGTCGCTCCGCGCGTCGTCCTCCCCGATTGGGATGCCCACTTGCTGCTTCAGCCCGCGGCCACATTGCCGGGAGGCGGACTCCCACCGGCAGTTCCCGCGGAGGGAACACGCCGGGAAAATGTGGCCAGGCTAGCGCACCTCCCGTTCGGGGTGAACAACGCGGCCGCAAGCTACTCCACGGCGATCAGCACCACCCTGGCCGCGCGTGGAGACTCGCCAAGACATCAGCAGGCCCCAATCCGCGACCTCGGTACTTCTTCGCTCGGCGGGCTCCCCTCCGAGTCAGCGGACGAAGAAGATGTGCGCGGCCAGGAACACCCGGACCTGGATTACACCGAGTTGCGCAACCGCGAAAGCCTCATCATCTTCCAGGCCGTCGCGGACTTCTGCCTCACCTGCTCCGACGACTCCAGCGACGGGGAATACGACCCCTCGCGGGAATGCTTTGTCCTCAACGACGAAGTAGAGTCCGTGGGAGAGGACGAAGAGACGCACGACGAAGCCGGACGCAACGAACCGCAACCGGTACCCGCCGAGCCGGTGGACGAGGCCGCTCTCGCACAAGCGCAGCTCGCGCAGGTACAAGAGCTGGAAGCCAAGCTCCAACAGGAGCGCCAGCAGGTACAAGAACTGCGCGCGGCTTTGGAAGCCCAACAGCCCAGGCGGGGCGAACGCGCACGAGCTGCCGGGCGTATTGCTCAAGCGCGCATCCTGGGTGACGGCGACGACGCCGGCCCGCCCAGGCCGCCACGAGCCAGCCAAAAGCTCATCGCCGCAGCAACCCTGATCCGGGCCATGCCCGAACCATCAACGCCAGAGGCGCGCAGCATGCGGCGCCAGGCACAGGTCCTCGTCGAAGAAGCGGCCATTCAACAGGCGGAAAGTTCCGCATCCCGCATACGCCGCCAGGCCAGCCCGGGAGCCGAAGGCAGCGGGTGGGATAAGGAACGATCCGTCCATACCCCGCCCAGGGGCGCATGGACGCCTCACCACCCGATAAACAACGGAAGGGCCCTCGCGGCTGACTGGGAGACGAGGAGGTCTGCGAAGGACCGACTCGTGGACTCGCGGGGCGCCATCGACGACGGCGACGCGCGCAACATCTTGGACAAGAGAAGGCGGAGCGTGGCTCTTCCTCGCAGCAGGCACCCCCGACGGGGAGGCCGCTACGACAACGAGGAAGACCGGAGCCCGACCCCGGAACCACCGGGAACCCCTGTATTCAGCCGGGAGATCCGCTCGGCCACCATCCCGCCGCGCTTTCGCCAACCGACCACCATCGCCAAGTACTCGGGCGAGACGAAGCCCGAGACGTGGCTCAACGACTATCGCCTAGCCTGCCAGTTGGGCGGGGCCACCGACGACGCCATGATCATCCGCAACCTTCCGCTTCATCTCGCGGATTCAGCGCGGACATGGCTCGAGCACCTACCTGCGAACCAAATCCATGACTGGGATGACCTGGTCAGGATGTTCGTGGGCAACTTCCAAGGCACGTACCTGCGCCCCGGGAACTCCTGGGACCTACGTGGGTGCCGGCAGGCGGCCGGCGAGCCGCTGAGGGACTTCATCCGCCGCTTTTCCAAGCGCTGCACCGAGCTCCCGGGCGTGGGTGACTCAGAAATCATCCACGCCTTCCTCGAAGGCACGACCTGTCGAGAGCCGGTGCGCGAGCTGGGGCGAAACCATCCCACCAGCGTCAACGCTCTGTTCGACATCGCCACCAACTTCGCCTCTGGGGAGGAAGCCGTTGGGGCAATCTTCGACGGCAAGGCCAAGGGAAAGTGCGTGGAGGAGCCGCCCGCGGAGGGCGGCAAATTCAAAGCACGGGCGAAAAGGCAGAAACAAGGCGCGAGAGGCAAGAAGGCTTGGCGAGCCACCCAGCATCAGCAGGATGGGGATTCCGACGGCGCCCTCGTGGTCGAGCGAGGCCGCAAAGGCCCTCAAGGCCCCCCTCGGGGGGGAGGCCTGTTCGACGAAATGTTGAAAAAGCCGTGTCCTTACCACAAAGGCCCGGTCACCCACACCCTCGAACAATGTGGGATGATCAAGGGTTACTTCAGGCGCACCTCCGCGAAGGAGGACGGCCCGAAGAAGGATGCGGGCGACGGCGGCAACGACGAGTTCCCCCACGTGGAGAACGTCTTCTTCATCATAGGGGGGCCCGCGGCGAACGCAACGTCCCGGGAACAGAAGCGTGAACGCCGGGAGGTCTTCTCCGTTCACCCCGCGACGCCAGCTTACCTCGCCTGGTCGGAAGAGACCATCTCTTTCGGCCGCGAGGATCACCCAGATTACGTCCCAAACCCGGGACGGTATCCGCTCGTCGTCGACCCCGTCATCGGCAACATGCGGTTCTCCAAGGTACTAATGGACGGAGGCAGCAGCCTCAACATCCTCTACGTCCACACCTTGGAGCTCATGGGTATCGGCGTAAATCAGCTGAGGCCGAGCAAGGCACCTTTCCACGGCATCGCGCCGGGAAAGCGGGTCCAGCCCCTCGGGCGGATCGACTTGCCCGTCTGCTTCGGCACCCCTGACAACTTTCGGAGGGAGACCCTCACTTTTGAGGTAGTGGGATTCCCGGGAGCATACCACGCCATTTTCGGGCGACCGTGCTACGCCAAGTTCATGGCGGTCCCCAACTACGCCTACCTCAAAATGAAGATGCCCGGGCCAAAGGGTGTCATCACCGTGGGATCGTCGTACGAGCACGCTTACTCGTGCGACGTTGAGTGCGTCGAGGGCGCGGAAGCGCTCGCCTACAGCGAGACCTTGGTGGCGGAGTTGGAAAAGATGGCGAACGAAGCTGTCGATTCCGCCAAAGGGCACGCGGGCACCTTCGAGGCCGCCGAACACACCAAGGCCGTGCCCCTCGATCCTAGTACCCCCGAAGGCAAGGCGTTGAGGATCAGCACCACCCTCGACCCCAAATAGGAAGCAGCGCTCGTCGACTTCCTCCGCGCCAACGCCGACATCTTCGCATGGAAGCCCTCGGACATGTCGGGTATCCCAAGGGAGGTCGCCGAGCATAGCCTCGACATCAAGCCCCACTCCAAGCCGGTGGTGCAGCGACTGCGGCGGTTCGTCGAAGAAAAGCGCCGCGCCATCGGGGAAGAGGTGCACAAACTCCTGCAAGCCGGATTCATCAAAGAGGTATTTCACCCAACCTGGCTTGCCAATCCTGTTCTAGTTAAAAAGAAAAATGGAAAATGGCGCATGTGCATAGACTATACCGGTTTAAATAAAGCATGCCCTAAGGTTCCATTTCCTCTGCCTAGAATAGATCAAATAGTAGACTCCACCGCTGGGTGCGAATTGCTATGCTTTATTGACGCTTATTCTGGTTATCATCAAATCAAGATGAAAGAGTCCGACCAGCTCGCGACCTCTTTCATCACCCCATTTGGCATGTTTTGCTACGTCACTATGCCGTTCGGCCTCCGAAATGCTGGAGCTACATACCAGCGATGTATGCAACACATTTTCGGAGGCCACATCGGGCGAACCGTTGAGGCATATGTCGACGATATCGTTGTTAAGACCAGAAAGGCGAACGATCTGGTTAACGATTTGCAAACCACGTTCAATTGCCTTCGGGCGAACGGGGTAAAGTTGAATCCGGAAAAATGCGTATTCGGGGTGCCGCGAGGCATGCTGTTGGGTTTCATCGTCTCCCAACGAGGCATCGAACCCAACCCCGAAAAGGTCTCGGCCCTAGAGCGAATGGGGCCGATTCGGGACCTGGAGGGGGTACAAAGGGTACTGGGCTGCCTGGCAGCCCTCAGCCGCTTTATCTCTCGACTGGGAGAAAAGGGCCTGCCTTTGTATCGACTCCTAAAAAAGCACGAACGCTTTTCATGGACCCCTGAAGCCCAAAAAGCCCTCGACGGGCTAAAAACATCACTTGCACGCGCGCCTATACTCACGCCGCCGCAGAACGGCGAGCCACTCTACCTCTATGTGGCTGCGACAACGCAAGTGGTCAGCTCCGTCATTGTGGTGGAAAGGATGGAGGACGGCCACGCCCTGCCGGTCTAGAGGCCGGTGTACTATGTCAGCGAAGTGCTGACCGAAACCAAGACGCGATACCCACAGATCCAGAAGCTGATTTATGTCGTAGTGCTCGCGCGTCGAAAGCTGCGGCACTACTTCGAGGCTCACCCGGTCACCGTGGTCTCATCCTTCCCCTTGGGGGAGATAGTCCGCAACCCGGACGTCTCAGGCAGAATAGCGAAGTGGTCTATGGAGCTCGTGGGGGAAACTCTCTCCTACGCACCACGAAGGGCGATAAAGTTGCAAACCCTGGCTGACTTCGTCGCCGAGTGGACCGACGTCCAACTTCCACCGCCGCAGATTCGGGCCCAATGCTGGACCATGTACTTCGACGGGTCGGTGATGAAAACCGGAGCAGGCGCAGGTCTCCTCTTCATCTCGCCCCTCGGAGAACATGTCCGGTACGTGGTTCGCTTGCACTTTCCGGCATCAAACAACATGGCGGAGTACGAAGCCCTTCTCGCCGGGCTCCGCATCACCATCGACCTCGGCGTCAAGCGCCTCGGTGTCCGGGGAGATTCTCAGTTGGTCGTCGACCAAGTGATGAAGAATGCGAGCTGCCGCGACGAAAAGATGGAGGCCTACTGCAACGAGGTTTGTCGTCTCGAGGACAAATTCCACGGCCTCGAGCTGAACCACGTCGCGTGCAGATACAACGAGGAAGCGGATCAGCTGGCCAAGATCGCATCGGAGCGAATCGCTATTCCTCCGAACGTCTTCACCCGCGACCTCGATCAACCTTCTATCCACTTCGAGCGAGGGGCCGAAACCCTCAAAACACCCTCGGGGGCTGCGGGGGTCGAACCCATGGAAGAGGACCCCTCGAGGGAGGAGCTCGAAACAACCGACGTCGAGACTCCTTCAGCCGAGGCCATGGAAATCGACGAAGTCCCACGACCGCAAGACTGGCGCAACCCATACCTCGCATGGATCGACCGCGGAGAACTACCCTCGGACCGAGCCGAGGGACGCCGTATCGCCAGGAGGGCCAAGACCTTCGTCTCGATCGGCGGCCAGCTGTACAAGCGCAGCGCCTCGGGGATCTTGCAGCGGTGCATCCCCATCCCTGAGGGACGGCAGCTGATCCGCGACATCCACGCCGGGACGTGCGGACACCACGCGGCGCCTCGTACCCTCGTGGGTAACGCGTTCCGGCAAGGCTTTTACTGGCCCACCGCCGTGTCCGACGCAAACGAGACCGTGCGCACCTGCGAAGGGTACCAATTTTACGCACGAAAGACGCAACTCCCGGCGCACGCCCTACAAACCATCCCCATAACATGGACTTTCGCGGTCTGGGGGCTGGATCTCGTAGGACCCTTCCGCCCAGCTCCCGGAGGATTCACCCACTTATTGGTAGCGATCGACAAGTTCTCGAAGTGGATCGAGGTCCGGACCATCACCAGCCTTAGGTCTGAGCAGGCCGTTTTGTTCTTCACCGACATCATCCACCGGTTCGGGGTACCTAACTCGATCATCACTGACAATGGCACCCAATTCACTGGCAAGAAGTTCTTGGAGTTTTGCGACGATCATCACATTCGTGTTGACTGGTCGGCCGTCGCGCACCCGCAAACAAATGGCCAGGTGGAGCGTGCCAACGGCATGATCCTACAGGGCCTCAAGCCAAGGATCTTCAACAAGCTGAACAAGTTCGGTCGGAGATGGGTTGGGGAGCTGCCATCGGTGATCTGGAGTCTCAGGACAACTCCGAGCAGGGCCACAGGCTTCAGCCCGTTCTTCCTTGTCTATGGCGCCGAAGCCATCCTCCCAACTGATTTGGAATACGGGTCTCCGAGGCTTAAGGCCTATCAAGAGGAACAAAACCAGAGGAACCGTGAGGATTCACTGGACCAGGCAGACGAGGCTCGCGACATAGCGCTACTTCACTCTGCGCGCTACCAACAATCACTCCGGCGACTCCAAGCTCGGAAGGTTCGGCGTCGGGACCTCCACGAAGGGGACCTGGTGCTAAGGCTGCGACAGGACAATCGAGGGCGTCACAAGCTCACTCCTCCGTGGGAGGGGCCGTTCATCATCGCCAAGGTCCTCAAGCCGGGCACCTACAAGCTGGCGAACGAGAAGGGCGAGCTCCTCACCAACGCCTGGAACATTCAATAGCTACGTCGCTTCTACCCTTAAAACTCTCAGTATTTCTTGCAAATACTTCATGTTCTTAGTTAACAATAATGAAAAGTCCAGAAAACTCGGAAACATTGTTGCTAAAAACATGATCAGGGGTGTTTGGAGCCAAACACCCCTCGGGGGTTTACCGCCACCCCCCAATCATCCTGTTTTCGCTTCCGTTGCACTAAAACTCGAGGCACCCGAGAAAAAATGCGGGGCGCAAGCCAATTAAAGCTGGAGCCGGAGGAGTCGTGAGACCGCCTACGCCCGCGAAGGGATACGGCATCTCCCTCTCCACTCCACGCGTTAGTTGCTCGCGAACTCGAAATACCCGGCCGGAATCTCTCTCCAGGCCAAGAGCAGCACAACGGAGTGGAAACAGGGTGCCAAGCTTTTTCTCCTTAAATCAAGGAAGGTGAGGGTAGGGAACAAGTCTACTACGGCCAAGAGGCGGCAGAGTCGTGGGACCGCCCACGCCCGCGAAGGGCTATGGTATCCCCCTCACCACTCGGCGCCAAAGTTACTAGTGTCCATCTGCCAAAACCAATCTCGAGTTAAGGGGAAAGCGCGGCACACCAAACAAACGAAACCTCCCCTCTGCCCAATCGTTGTATTGGTGGTCATCCTGCAGCCCAGGTACAGACGCCCCTCAGACCGGTCCGGCGCGAAACGTCCACGCCGCCACGAGAAAGGTCGTTCATCATCGCCAAGGACCCCGAGCCCGGCGCCTGCAAGCGAACGAGCAAAAGGGACGAGGCCTTCGCTAGCACCCGAAACGGCAAACAGCTACGTTATTCCTACCCCTAAAATCTCTTAGCGTTTTTTCTCGTAGATACTTCATGTTCTTAGTTAACAATAATGAGAAGTCTTCGAAACAAAATTCGGAAACTTTGTTGCTAACAACGTAACTGAGGGGACCTTGGTTTTATTTTTAATAAAGCCAAGCCCCCCTCGGGGGCTGCAGGGGGGTTAACCCCCCTAATCGTCCCGGTTTTTTCGAAGTTGTGCTAAAAACTCGAAACGCTTAGAAAGACACGGGGCGTGAGCTGGTCGAAGCTGGAGCCAGTTGAGCCGTGAGACCGCCTACACCCTCGAAGGGATACGGCATCTCCCTCTCCACTCCACGCCTTAACTGCTTGCAAATTCGAAACGCCCGGCCGAAGTCTCTCCAAGCCAAGATCAGCACAATAGAGTGAAACCGCGGCTGCCAGGCTTTTTCTCCTTAAGTCCAGAAAGGTGGAGGCAGGGCACAAGTCTACCGCGGCTAAGAGATGGCAGAGTCGCGGGACCGCCTACGCCCCCGAAAGGCTACGGCATCCTCCTCGCCACTCGGCGCCAAAGTTACTCGTGTTCCCTGCCAAAACTAATCTAGAATTAAGAAGAAAGACACGGCTAGCCAAACAAACGAAATCACGATCGCAAGACCCTAACTAAATCAAAGCACCTGTATTTATCATATTGCTAACCAACGGAACCGAACTCCCGATATCATTGCAGGAACTCACGGAAACAAACCCGGCATCCCGGAGATCGCGAGAAGGGTGCGCCTTTTCCTCTGATCGAAACCCAGAGAGCGTTATCGATCCTTTCCCCTCATTGATCGAGGAAGACCAAAAGCAAGGCGTGAGTTACTACAGAGGACGGTTGCCAGGGTCGTAGGATCGCTTGCGCCCCCGAAAGGCCACAGCATCTCCCCATCGCGCAACACTCAAGTAACTCGCGAAAACAAACTCCTTGGTAGAGGTCGTCCCTAAATCGTGAGAAAGGGCACAATTTCGCACAAACCACAAACACAAAAATCGCGCCGACCCACGAAAGGGTTAGGCACAGACAGGATTCATTCCTTACACGCCGCGAAGGGCGAGATCACGATGAAAAAATACGCTCGGCCATAAGCCGTTTGAAAGATACAAAGATCAAAGCCGCCTTAACGGGGCCCTCGTCCTACTTCGGCTAGCCGGCCAGCACACTATCACGAGAACCAGCCTTCACAGCTTTCTCGTCGATTTTCTTCTGGCATCCAGCTAACCGAAGAAGCAGGCGGTCGGACAGCTGTGGAAGAGGGAGACGCAGGACCACTCGGCCGCCGAAAGGGGCCTGGCCTCACGCCCTGCCATCGATGAGTGCCCCCGCAAGGACAACGGACGGCAAGCGTTGCCTGCTAATCTCTTAGCAAACAAGGCGCCCACCGCGACATCCTTGCGGCGCCTCACCACCGGCAAGATCACCACCTCCCCGATGAGGAGCGCGATGCCCTGCTCCTTTCCCGCAGCATGCCCACCACCTCTCGTCGACTTTCTTCTGGCATCAGTGACACGCGCCAGGGGCAAGACCCCGGACCACTCTACTCCTACTCTCCAACCCATCGGGAGGACGAACTTTGCGACTCCGCATACCCAATAAGCCACACAAAGAGCCCGGTGATGATCCTCTCCCCCGCCGGGGCGACTGCCTTTATAGGCGCCCAGGGGTCGCGACTGTTTCTCCCGTGAGGAGGAGGACGCGAGATTCGCGCGCAGATGCAAGCCACTGACAGCATCCTTGACTCAGCCCGCCCACGGCACGATCCTCACGCCCAACGCATCACGGGCAAAACAGCCGCGAAACTAACGGACGGACCGGGTCGAGGGTAGCCGCTCAGGCGCCAGGACAAAGGAGATCGTGCTTATCCGGCAGACGGCAAGACGAGCCGGCGCGCCAGACGGCCGGAATCATCGCGTCGCCTCAGACCCTACCCGTACGCAGCGAAAAAGGCGCTAAGCGCGGCAGCATGTAGAATCACTGACACCCGGGCCAGGCGCACGACGAAGATCACCAACAACCGGCGCGCGTGGGCGGCGGCATTTACTGTGGCACGGTAAGCGGAGGCGGCGCGCCTGCGAAGCTTAACTGCACGTTGCCTCGCCTCTCCCACGCGCGCGCTGAGTCCGCCTAAAAAGGCGCGCCCACTACGCCCATCTCGTCCACTCCGCGACGCGTCGGCCACGCTCACGCCCGCCAGCGGTTGTGCGCAGGCCCGCAGAGCCGAAAAGGCCCAACCTTTGGGTTCCCCCAGGTAAAGCTGCAACGCTCCTCCTTCCCAAGGCACGGACGTGACTAAACAGGGATTCAAAGCCCGAACCTCGAAAAGGTTCAAAGGGTGCCCCAGATCGAATAATACGAAGGCCGCCGATCGCGTTCGGCCTGGCCTCGAGCCCGCAGCTCGGGAACGACCCGCATCATTACGCAAGGCCCTACTTATCAGGAGTACGAAGCCTGGCCCCCGGAAGGGTTCGACAGGCGCTCCAGATCAACAGAGTCAGGGACGATTCGGGCGTGTCAAACGGACTTTACCCCGAACGCGAAGTTTGGGGACGCTCCTGTCGTGTTCAAGGCCGGACAAAGGCAGCTAGTCGGGGGGATCCCAATGAGGGAGAGCTTTCGCGCCCTTGGACCCTACGAAAGGGACCGAGCCCCACCTAGCAAACCTTTGCAAGCGCTACATGGACGTGTCTCCGGATCACAAGCCGACCCCTAGCGAACGGGGCACGGACGTCCACTTGAACTACCCGCCAACAGCTCACTGAGGTATCCGCGTACGTTGCCCAACTCGAGGGTTGCACGGATGACCTCACCCCTCTCCCCCCGCGAAAGGGGTAGCGAGGGTCGAAAGTCAAAGACAGGATGCCCCTCCGATCGCCTCCACACGGGCCAGGAGCTCGGGGGCTCCCTGCAACATATCCTCCTATGCGCAAAATGCTTCGAAACCGTACAGGGTCCGCCCCTCGAATTCGGCATAGCTCGGTCTCGTCCCCACCGCATAGGAAGTAGAGCTACCGACACGAAATAAAAGCCCTTGGACGAGTGACTTCACTCCTCCAAGGGCTCGGGGGCTACACCCGCGGGTGCGCTCGCACGCCCCCACGGAAGAACGTGCATAATCAGAAAGGAATACATCCCCGCAGGAGGCCTGGGAACGACCCTGCGAAACCATTAGCCTCTGCCCGACTGAACCTCAGTCCGCCAAAGGCTCGGGGGCTACTGTCGGGGACAAACCCAGGGGGTCCCCTAACCATCGGGGTAATCACCCTCCAAAAAACAAAACAAGCACGCTAACCACGAAAGGCCGTGTCATCACCCAAACTCCGCCTCGCTCGAGGGTAGCAACCCCCCTCGAGCGGGCGAAGCAGACTCCGCCTCGCTCGAAGGCAGCACGCCCCCTCGAGCGGGGAAAGCAAACTCCGCCTCGCTCGAGGGTAGCGAACCCCCTCGAGTGGGCAAAGCGGACTCCGCCCAGTGTACTCCGGCGTGCCACCCGACGAAGGTAGTTAATGCCCGCCCCGTCTGCCAAGGTGCCGAAGTCAAAAGGCAATCTCTCCCCATGCCGCGCCGGACATCAACAGTGCCCACTGTTCCACCTGCCCCGGTCGCCATCCGCCTTCACCGCCACGGTAAAAGCGCACGCAGCGGTACGGAGCGCTGTGCGGACTCTCAGAGGTCGATCCGCACCCCTGTTCCACCTGCCCCGGTCGCCATCCGCCCTCACCGCCACTGTAAAGGTGCACGCGGCGGTACGGAGCTCTGTGCGGACTCTCAGAGGTCGATCCGCACCCCTGTTCCACCGACTCCCGGTCAGGTGATGGCAAGCGACAGGTCAAGTCCGCCAACTCTCGGCCATCCCCCGATGAACGAAGCACGCCGCGCACTGTGGCCGACGATGACGACCAAGCCGGGCCCTGTACTGCCGACTCTCGTCCTTCCTCCGCCTACCCCACCCTCGAGGTCAATCAGCGATGGGCAGCTGGACATGGACTGCGACGGCAGCACCCCTCGAAACCGCACCAGGACAAGCACAGGGACGGCCGCGACGCCCGCAGAAGATAGCGCTCGACATAGGTCTTCCGCCAGGGCCAAGGACGATGACAGGCCCGGTGCCATGATCTTCAGAGCGCACCCCTGTAGCGCATGTCACACTCGCACTTGTAAATTCCCCCCTCCCTTCTCTCCTTGATCTATAAAAGGGGGAAGGGGGCGGAGGGGACAGAGGGACGGGAAAAGGAGACACGAACAACCCGAAACACAACCACACACCCCGCTTCACGCGATACTCACACTCATCCTCAGGGACTTGGAGACCGCTTCTCCTCTCCCGCCTTGCTTGTAGCCCCCTACTGCAAGCACTCCGGTGCAAGATAGTACAGCGCCCCGAGCGCACCCTGCTGGACGTACGACCTCACGGTCGGAACCAGGATAAACGCTTGTCTCATTGTGCTAGCTCTTGCATCAACCGTCAAGGGACGGGACACATCGCATTCTGTTTAGGCGCCGGGGATTGACCGACCAATTCCGGCACCGACAGTAGCGTTTACATCAGAGTTTTGCATAAATGAAATACATGGACAGCGGAAGACTGATAAACTCTCTCTAAGTGTAGTCGCAATCCCACAGGGACTCTGACTGGGAGAACGCCAGCTCAGAAGTATGGCAAATCCTCAGGAAACTCCACCTCATAGTTAGCTTGACTCCAATCTGTTACCCGTCCGGGATTTTGCCCAAAAATAGTAAATACAGCAAGTGTAAGTAATGGAAATTACTTAGCAAGTATAGCACGGGTTATGAAGGCTCAAAAAGGCTAGACACTGGCTTAACTGCATTAGCACTTTTAGTTGGTTCGTTTTAACTTTATCCAAGTTACTACAAGTGAATGAGAACTCAGTTGTAACCCAATTAAATAGTGTAAGTGTCATTAAGCAGTAATAAATACCATATTCTAATCAAAAAGGATCCAGGCCGCTCGTGACCCTGAGCAAGGCTATCATGATAGATCGTACACTCTGCAGAGGTTTTGCCCTTTACCCACCAGTCGCGTAAAAGTTCAAAGGAACTTTGCACCCAACCACACACATCAACACTTCCGAGGTGTGACTGCATAGGGACGCTACGAGGCTTTCACAAGACACCCTAACAAGTCAGTAGCCGCTGGAGTACTATACGGCGGTGAAAACTTAGGCACCGAGATCGACGTACGCCCACGGAGTCTCACCGTGAGGGGGTCGATGGCGTCTGGAGCGCGGGTATCGCACCCATACTGTGCAACGTGCAGAGTTCCAAAATGTATTTATTTGCTGGATTTGGTTAAAGGGATCAAAAGTTATGGTCAAAACAGTAAGCAGCTCAGGAATCTAGTCGAATTTCAAGAAAATGTTGGAAACTATGGACTAAACAAGATTTCCGGCACTCGAAGCTAGCAAGGACTTTTCTACGAAAGAGTATATATGAAACGAATATGATAGAAAATTACAAGATTCACTGAGGGTCTTACTGAAAATCCATGAAGCCAGAAACGAAGGAAGGTTCGGCGCGACGACGAGATGAAGAATAGGCACCAGTGGAAGATATGGTGGAAGGAGACTACCTTAGGGATTCCCATTCAAGGGGCCTCCCTGTAAAGGAGTCGATGGTGGTGTGCCTTTTCTGGAGAAGAGGTGGTTTGTATATATAGCGAGAAAACCTCTCAACCCCACGTCCATTGGCAATATAGGACTAAAACATGGTTTAGCCTCTTTCAATGCTAATAGGCTTTTAGAGACACTAATGAGCTTTGAAATTCGGCCCAACAAAGTGATGGGATGGAATTGGGCTAAAATTGGGTCAACTCTGGGCCAGGGCTGGTCTACTAAGATTTACTGTGATTTTAATTTTCGGAATAATTAATTTCCTGGTTATAAAATAATTCTAGATAAGTCTCGAATTCATATTTGAACCAAGAAAAATACTCCAAAAATTCCAAAAATCCTAGGAAAACTCCTAGAGATATATTTGGACATGAGGAACCCAAATAATGTATTTGGAACTCATGAAAATAATTTTTTATTATTCTAAAAATTAGAATATGCTCTAGGAAAATGAGAATAAATTTCAGATAAATCTGGAAAAAATCTCATTAGGCTTCTAAACACATTTTTGAAAACTCTACACACATAAAACCACTAAATGCAAATGCAAGGCACTCAATAGTAATCCTATATTATTTTAGAAAACAAAATTTTTCTATACTAAATTCCCTGTTAATTATATAAAGCTTGGAAAATTTTAGAAAATTGAGAAAAATATTGTATTAATTACGTTGGAAATTCACATCCCAAAATCCGAAAATTTTAGGGTGTGACAAACTACCCCCTTAAACTGAATCTTGTCCCGAGATTCGCAAGGAATAGGAGCAAGGAGGAGGCGAAACAACAAGATTCTCAAAACAGAGATCTTCTAGAGTTGGATCACCATGGTTCTTCATCTTCTGTGTTGATATAGTTGCAAAGCTTGTACTCCAAAATCTTCTTTAGCTTCGTTTCTTCATTACGATGATCGTCTCCTGTCTTTCTTCTTGGTGTTCTTCACTTGATTTACGTGAATAGATAGCAAGAAAAACAAGGAGGTATGGGGAAAATAGAGAGAGCCTAACTACACAATCATTACAAAGATCCAAATCAATCAAAGGCACAAGGACAGGCATTACAAACACACTCAACCAGGGTTAGACACACAAGCCTAAAAGCGACTCTAAACGTTGTCAATAATGTTAAGGGAATCCTCCTATGCAAGGTTATCACTTCGGTCTTCTTCACCTTGAAAACTCGTCTTGAGTGGTGTCCAACTTCTTGGTTGTAGTGGCACTGAGGGTGAAGTCGTCGTGTACTCTGAAGTCGTTCGGCTTGAACTTCTTGTAGCAGGCGGACGGTATCTTCGTTCTTCAAGTGACTTGCAAATGCATCGGGACGATACAGACAATCTAAGTGTTTTAGGATAAAGGAAGAGTCGAAAGGATACTTTGAGATCAAAAGCCAAGGAATGAATCCAAAGTGACAATACTCGAAGAACAAGGAGGAGAGAAGTGGAGATAGTATCAAGGAATGACTGAGTAAACAAGGATACTCGCAACAGTAATAGAAAATTTCAAGGGGCGGGATAAGCGATCAAGGTAAAGCAACAAGGAGGAGTTAAATAGACAAGAATTGGAAATTAGAAATTTATCAAGCCATGGTGGAGGTAAATAATCAGAAGTCAAGGGTGAGAAGTAAATTATCAAGGAGAGGGTAAAAACTTTCAAGGATATAATGACCAAACAGGGAAATTGTCAAGGAGGGGAAAGTGCTCAAGGATAGCACTTTTTATGAATGAAATCTCAAGGATAGAGAAAGCAAAGGTTGTGTGGCAAAATGAATCTTAATGAATGGCTGGTACTATCTAGGCTGCGGTCCTACAGTCAGCATAGCTCTAATACCAATCTGTCACACCAGGATTTACACGAAACCCGAATGTGGCCATATGTGTGCCCAGGAAGTCCACCGACACATATAGCGAACAAATATGGTAAAAATCAGAGTACAATGCTCTATTCTCATCATAAAGTAGCGTTTGCATCAGAGTTTTGCATAAATGAAATACATGGATAGCGGAAGACTAATAAACTCTCTCTAAGTGTAGCCGCATCCCACAGGGACTCTGACTGGGAGAACGCCAACTCAGAAGTACGGCAAATTCTCCGGAAACTCCACAGCATAATCAGCCTGACTCCAATCTGTTACCCGTCCGGGATTTTGCCCAAAAAAAAGTAATAACAGCAAGTGTAAGTAATGGAAATTACTTAGCAAGTATAGCACGGGTTATGAAGGCTCAAAAAGGCTAGACTCGGCTTGACTGCATTAGCACTTTTAGTTGGTTCGTTTTAAATTTATCCAAGTTACTACAGGTGAATGAGAACCCCAGTTGTAACCCAAATAATAGTGTAAGTGACATTAAGCATGAATAAATAACATATTCTAATCAAAAAGGATCCAGGCCGCTCGTGACCCTGAGCAAAGCTATCATGATAGATCGTACACTCTGCAGAGGTTTCGCCCTTTACCCACCAGTCGCGTAAAAGTTCAAAGGAACTTTGCACCCAACCACACACATCAACACTTCCGAGGTGTGACTGCATAGGGACGCTACGAGGCTTTCACAAGACACCCTAACAAGTCAGTAGCCGCTGGAGTACTATACGGCGGTGAAAACTTAGGCACCAAGATCGACGTACGCCCACGGAGTCTCACCGTGAGGGGGTCGATGGCGTCTGGAGCGCGGGTATCGCACCCATACTGTGCAACGTGCAGAGTTCTCAATCGCTGAGACTCCTACACGGGACTAGGTCTAACGTGACCTAGCCGACGGATCTCCCGCCCTCGGTGGAATCGGAGAACACCCAGCACCGTACCTCCCACAACGCCGTTGGCCCCTCGGTAACCACTGCCAAGCTAGAGACGTACAAGCTACTTGACCAAGACCAGAGCCATTATAGTTCCGGCGGTGGCGACAGGCTCCTGGGTTGCCGCTTTAAGAACCGGTCCTTAGTGGGAGACATTAGAGCAAAGCACACAGCACATGCTCTAACTCCCTGATCCATGTTGCTAAAAAGCAAGTTAACATTAAAGTTGAAGTGGACCATTAATACAAGTTTAACAGTTAAATAACGGTGACAGTAGCTGCGCCTAGCAAAATACTACCCATATACATAAACCCATAGGAATACAAGGACAGAGAAATAAATGATAGGTACAACCTGAAAGGTAAACAATATTAGACACATGCGTATATAATGAACAGTGTATTAAAAGAGTGAGTAGGTAGCAAGGATTGTCCGTGATATAACTTGCCTTAAATCCAAATAATAGCTGCTCAAAGTCTTCAGTTCTTCATCTTGAATCTCTCGAACGACCTTCCTCTACTCGCAACAATCATCGAGCGCAAACATGTAGCTAGACAAGCAAACAAATAAGAACAACTAAGAACAATACACCAATCAATAGAGAAGGCTTTAAAAGAGCGCGCTAAAGGATAGGGCTTGGTTCTATGGTCACTTGAGCGCAAGAATCACTCTAATCGGAGCTAAAACAAGGAAGATATGGCTTGATCAATTCTCGTCACCATCTGACCCAGTATGCTTGTTTATTTTATATCTCAAGTTCTAGACATCCGATTAATGTGATTCCAATTGGGTTAGCTTGATAATTTTATAACCTATCTTCTGAAAAAATATCACGATTTTAGGAGCTACTGTATAGAGACGACACATAATTTAGTGGACCTTTAAGAATCTGTTTTTGAGGGTGAAAATCTGTGCAGAAATCTGTTTAAATATTTTCGACTTAGTTACAGACAGATTTTGACCTGGCGTCTTCAATGAAAGTTGTAGGCAAATTTCGGTAGATATCCAAAATGTATTTATTTGCTAGATTTGGTTAAAGGGATCAAAAGTTATGGTCAAAACAGTAAGCAGCTCAGGAATCTAGTCGAATTTCAAGAAAATGTTGGAAACTATGGACTAAACAAGATTTCCGGCACTCGAAGCTAGCAAGGACTTTTCTACGAAAGAGTATATACTAAACGAATATGATTGAAAATTACAAGATTCGCTGAGGGTCTTACTGAAAATCCATGAAGCCAGAAACGACGGAAGGTTCGGCGCAACGACGAGATGATGAATAGGCACCAGTGGAAGATACAGTGGAAGGAGACTACCTTAGGGATTCCCATTTAACGGGCCTCCCTGTAAAGGAGTCGATGGTGGTGTGCCTTTTCTGGAGAAGAGGTGGTTTGTATATATAGCGAGAAAACCTCTCAACTCCACGTCCATTGGCAATATGGGACTAAAACATGGTTTAGCCTCTTTCAATGCTAATAGGCTTTTAGAGACACTAATGGGCTTTGAAATTCGGCCCAACAAAGTGATGGGATGGATTTGGGCTAAAATTGGGTCAACTCTGGGCCAGGGCTGGTCTACTAAGATTTAATGTGATTTTAATTTTCGGAATAATTAATTTCCTGGTTATAAAATAATTCTAGATAAGTCTAGAATTCATATTTGAACCAAAAAAAATACTCCAAAAATTCCAAAAATCCTAGGAAAACTCCTAGAGATAGATTTGGACATGAGAAACCCAAATAATGTATTTGGAACTCATGAAAATAATTTTTGATTATTCTAAAAATTAGAATATGCTCTAGGAAAATGAGAATAAATTTCAGATAAATCTGGAAAAAATCTCATTAGGCTTCTAAACACATTTTTGAAAACTCTACACACATAAAACCACTAAATGCAAATGCAAGGCACTCAATAGTAATCCTATATTATTTTAGAAAACAAAATTTTCCTATACTAAATTCCCTGTTAATTATATAAAGCTTGGAAAATTTTAGAAAATTGAGAAAAATATTGTATTAATTGCGTTGAAAATTCACATCCCAAAATACGAAAATTTTGGGGTGTGACACGAGATCAAGTCCTACAGGCTCAGGAAGTCATGGCGAATCGATCTGGGAGGTTCAAGTCGAGCGTCGGCCGGCGCAGCGGGCTGACGACGACGAGCGGCGGAGCTAAGCTCCGGTGAAGTGCGGGGAGTGAGTTTCGGAGGGTCTCTGAGTCGGGTTTCTGGCTCTGGAGCACCAGAGGGGGTTGGCTAGCGCTACTGTGGGGTTCAGGTGAAGCTTCGTGCAGTGTAGCGACCAGACGACGACGAGCGGCGGTCGGCCGACGACGGCGATCGCGGGGAGTGAACTACAGTGCACAAGGGCTGAATTGGAGAGGAGGGGGTGCTTCAGTACCTCGTGGCGGTGCTCCTGACGCGAGGAATTGGCCGGAGCTGCACCAGAGGAGGGGATTCGACGACGGCCGGCGATCTCGGGGCGGCGGTCGTCGGTGTCCGTCGGCGAAGCAGCAGCACGGCACGAGGGCGAGCTTGGGGTAGCTGGGCGTGCTCCAAGGGGCTCGGTGAAGCTCCTTCGAGGCTCGGACGGGGCGGAGCTGCACCAGAGCGGCGGGACGCCGTCGGCCGGCGGGCGAGCTCGGAGAAGACGGCGGCGATCTGGCTCGGGGGTGGCGGCGCTGGTGCGGGTAGGGTTTTGGGCGGTGGAGGAGAGGAGGCAGGGGCTCTTGCGCAGCCGAATTAAGTAGGCGCGGGGGAAGGCGGCCTCGGCGTGCGGGCCATCCGCGGCAATGGCGCCATTACCGGACGCCGGGAAAGGAAGGGCGCGGGGGAGAAGAAGGAAAGGGGGAAGAGGAGGCTGACGTGTGGGGCCGGGCTGGCAGTGAGAAGAGGGGGAAAGAGGGCGGGGGTGGCCGGGCCGAACTTGGGCCGCGGGGGAGAACTGGGCTGCGGGAAAAAAAGAAAGGAGAGAGGGGAGCTGGGCCACGGCGAGCTGCTGGACCGGCTAGGAGAGAAAAAGAGGGGGCAAAAGCAGACTGGAAAAAGAATTCAGGGAGCGGAATTGAACTATGGGCCTGGCAACTTTTCTAGAGCTCCAAACAAAGTGATTCAAATTTGAATTCAAATAAATTTAAATTCTTGTTTGAATCACAAGCAATACAAAAATAAATGCAGCAGCATGAATGCAACAATAAATGTTTCTAACTCTTATATTTGATTTTAAATTTTAGAAAATTATTATTTAGTCAATAATAAATAGGAGCAAGTTCTAAATAATTATTTAAATGCCAAAAAAGTTTTAAATTGAGCATTTTTGGGTGTTACAATACATACAATTAATTAACGATCATTATGGTCCAAACAAGTATGGATCGGAGGTCAACACCCGTCTACTGCCTTTTATAAAAACAACATGTAAACAAAAATATTTATTATGCACCCAAATTGTTTTAGTATGCAATGTATTAGTTGTAAAACGCATGATACTAGATGACTTTTTTATGCAGGAAAAAAACTTAGTATGAAAGTTGCTTAATGTTCTAAGCTCGACAAATTGGTTTTACATGCATAATAAACAATTTTCGCTGCATTATAAACAAATTTACATGTACAATTCAGGAATACAGAATAAGTATGACCGGTCAAACCATCCGTATCAACAATGGGAGCTACAACATTATCACTGTATCAGCTCCTATAAAATTGTCAGTTCTGAGCAGCTACATGTGTCTACACATCATATCTTATTTTTTATTTAAACACCTATATAGTACGCAACTTACCAGCAAATGGTGCTAGCAAATGTGCCCGTGCGTTGCTACGGGTTGATGACACTTCACGAGCGAAGGCGCGCAGGAGCCATAGTCGCTGACAATTCCGCATCCGATCATAAGGACGATAATGAAGAGGTTCTCAGCAAACGGTGTGCTCGCCCGCTGGTAAGCCGCTTACATGCACCTGACTGCGCGTAGCTGCCAACGAACCTCTTCGTAGCTCTCCAGCTGCCACTGTCATCGTCACCGCCCAGTCACGCTAGCTACGGCCTCACTTGATTGCTTGAGGGATGCTTGCCGTAACCTCGTCGGCACTGCCCAGCAGCACGTAGCTGCGTCTATGGGCTGTCGGCCACTCCACCACCTACTGCCCACCCGGTTTCATCTTCTTCGCCGCCGCTTATTAGCGGCACCGCAATCTCACCTACAGGATGCGAGCCCCTCCGCCTAATCGGATTCCAACATTGGTGGCGGCGGCGGCGGCGATGACAATGACGATCTCCTTTAGGCCTCTAGCTTGAGCTCGACGAGGTGCCTGCCAATTGGGCCGTGTTTGCGTGCGAATCGAGCGGCAGAGCTCCGGTGGCCCACACCGCGAGACGGGCAGTTCCTCCGGTTCCGGTGGGTATACATTTTAGCACACAACGCTTTCCTCTCTTGCACGTGGCCATACACATAAGCTGAAGAAGAGGCTCCATAGTGAGGAGGACTTGGTCTCCTGTTGGGCATCTCTAACTCCAATCACGACAGGAATTTCGCGTTCGCTGTGTCGTTATTGCACTTGCACGGTTGCACCCACGAGTCGACATCATCGGTAGCCCTCTCCTGCAGTCTCTAGTGGCTTCTCACGACCTCGCGCTTTCACAGCCACGGAAACGGAGGAAAGGGCCGCCCCGGTTGTGTTTTAAGGGCCCTCATGCAAACAGACGGCAATGTTGCTAAAAAAATAGATGATAGTGTATGGCGTCCGGTCTCCGATGTTAAGAAGGTTTGGGACTTACCAGTGCAGATTCGATCTTGACTCGGAGATCGGCGCTATTTAGCTCTGAGGGACTTACGTGCTTTAGAATTAGGAATAAATTCTTGTTTTATAATTATGTAGAGATTTAAACACCTATATAGTACGCAACTTACCAGCAAATCAATCATGTACGTGTCTTTGAATATGAGGAGAACATACTGAGAACGGGTTGATCTGCATGCCTTTTCTATTATCAATATAGTACTACACCTTACTGATTATTATAATTTCTAAAGAATATATTATTGTTACTTCTTTGTAAGCCCTCTATTCAAGATCATACATTCATTTAATTTGTTTGATTTGTTTGCAGTAACCATGGGTTCAGGTCTCGTCAAGCCTTGTGTTCATCCGGACTTCCGTGCTATTTTCTCTAAGATGTCTTTTGGTGACAAGATTGGCTTTCTAGTACGTTTTAATTAATTTCTAAGAGTAATTTATATATCAAGTATTTCTTTCATGTACATACTGCATATAGTATATGTACGTACATACATATTCCTTGAGAATTTCTGGTAGTGGTTATATATTAATGTATGATCATAAGGATTATGTTATGTATGAAAATTAATCAGTATATCCATGTAACCAGAGAGGATGCATACATTATGTGAGCTCATAATTAATTACATATTGGCATTTGTGAAGTATTTTTTTATACTAGAATATAATTGATCATAATTAACATTTGTAGCCTTATTAACTATTCAAGTTATTTGAAGCTTTCCAATTGATATTCCTCATTAGTCGAAGTATTTAATTTACATATGCATAACTAATTAAATTTCCAATGTATTAATTTTTCTTAATTTCATGTAGTTCATTCATGCAATTGACAAGAGAAACATGTGGCACAAGATGCCTGTACTGATTGGTTTACTCTACCTAAACACCCGTCGGACCCTCCTTGAAAAATACAACCTGCTAGCTGTTGGGAGTTCTCATGGTGCTTTGAGTGACCCCAAGGAGTTCCTGTACCGCACAGGAGATGGCAAGTACAATGACCCTGATAATGCTGAGGCTGGTAGCCAATACACCTTTTTTGGGAGAAACATGAAGCCGGTTGATCAAGAGGATCAGGTACTAAATTATAACCATTTACAAAAATCTAATAATTTTCTTACAAAATTCCAAATTTCAAAGTTCTAACAATACAAGTTAATAACTAAATGAAAATTAATTAACCACTTATTTCCCTTTTATTTTGGTAATTCTTGTTGCATATGTAAGCATGCTCTATATGTTCTCTTCCTATATGCTGATTTCAATTTGCATCCCATTTTTTGTTCAATAGAAAATTAGATCCTATACATATTGAATTTAGTTAATGAAAAATAAACCTGAAATTAAAGTGAAAGAAGCCAATTAAAGGAGTAAAGATCACTAAAAAAGTATTTGATTTTTATTTCTTATTTAATATTTAGTTTGACACTTTGACTTCAAGACTAATGAAACTCTTTTTGATGAAACTTTTTGTTGGTAGTTCATTCTGCATGCTTCAAATAAGTAAATGATTGAATTAATGTTGAAACTCAAAAAAAATAAGACGCTAGTTTTGTCACTATTGAGTATAAGAGATAATGTGTGCTTGTTAATTTAAAAACAGAACCATTTTATTTTTAATTAGATCATACTGTTAATAGATGGAAATTTGAGGTATACTTTTAAATCATCAGATTGTGCATAAAATAATTAATTGTTATTTATCAATGCAGTTGATGAGCCCAGATCCATTTGTTGTGGCGACAAAGTTGTTAGCCAGGAGAGAATACAAGGACACAGGGAAACAATTCAATATATTAGCAGCTGCATGGATACAGTTCATGGTTCATGACTGGATGGATCATATGGAGGATACCAAACAGGTGCATGCTTGATTTATTAATTACTTAATTTGAGAGCCTTAATTTCTTAAAGTCTTAAAAATGATCTTCGTCTTCCATTGAGAATTTCAAATATATATTGTAGTTACATGTGGCAAATTGGGCGGGCGGGTCGGGTTCGGGTTCAGGTTGGACGTGTTGGGTCAGTTTGACCTTTTAGAATATATTGGGTTGAGTCCGGTCGGGTTGGGTGATGGACGGGTCAACTCGGACCCAATTTCTATATCAACATTTTTTATCATTTGTTGATTTAAGTTGGGTTGGATGATATTTGATCTCAAATCAGGCCAGTTTTGGATCTAGTCAGGTTGGGTCAGGTCAGGTCAATTTAACTTTTTGGAAAATGTTGGGTCGGGTCGAATTCGAGTCGAGCAGGTTTCTCGGGTTGGGTCTGTTAGATATGTTCCAAATTCACATCCACGATATAGGTCAGGCTTGGGCCGGAGCGAAGCGGAGGCCCATCGTACCGTGGTTTCTCTCAGAAATGCACAATTTAGTCCCACATTGGTAACGCAACCAAGCATGGGTGTGAGCCGCCTATATATACGTAAGACCTATGTAGACGGTAGGGTAAGACAGATAAGCCATGTATCATTCTTACTTGTAAACTCTCCTCAACAGTGATTGTCTTCCGTGGTTTTTTCCCGCAAGGGTTTTCCACGTTAAAATCGTGTCTCATGTTCGATCTTGTTTTCACATTATTTGATAACAAGGTCGGGTTCTTCCACCTCTAATTGTAGTTGATATATAATTGAATTTTCTTTGTTTCTTCCAGATTGAAATCACAGCTCCAAACGAAGTGGCCAATAAGTGCCCACTCAAATCGTTCAAGTTCTATGCCACAAAAGAACTGCCTACAAATTCTGATGGAATAAAGACCGGTTACTATAATATCCGCACAGCTTGGTGGTGAGTAATGCTTAAAGGCTTTCTCAAGTTAAGACCAAAGAACAAATTTAAACAAATAGAGACGATCGATGAATAAATAAATAAATAAAATCAATGCACATTTGCGCATAAAAATGGCATAACTTTTTGTAATTTCTATGATTATATATACCAAGGGATGGGAGTGCAATATATGGTAATAATGACAAAAAGGCAGAAAAGCTCAGGACTTATGTTGATGGAAAACTAGTCATCGGAAATGACGGTCTTCTGTTGCATGAGGAGAATGGTGTGGCATTATTGGGTGATGTTCGCAACAGTTGGGTTGGGGTTTCGATCTTACAAGCTCTTTTTGTTAAGGAACACAATGCAGTGTGTGATGCAATAAAGGTAAGAGAAGCACTGCTATTTTCTATTTGTTTAGTTTATATGAAGAATTTGATGTTCTTGATTTCTTGCCACACTACCAATAAAACAGTTATTTACCAAGACATTAATTTGTTTTCTTTATGCTGAAAATATGAACAAACAATTACAAATGTTTTTTAATCTCAGGAAGAACATCCCAACCTATCAGACGAAGAATTATATCGGTATGCCAGATTGGTCACTTCTGCTGTCATTGCAAAGATTCACACTATTGATTGGACTGTCGAGCTTCTCAAGACTAAAACCTTGAGAG
This sequence comes from Echinochloa phyllopogon, assembly GCA_033239725.1. Classification (NCBI taxonomy): domain Eukaryota; kingdom Viridiplantae; phylum Streptophyta; class Magnoliopsida; order Poales; family Poaceae; genus Echinochloa; species Echinochloa phyllopogon. The sequence goes on along the minus strand of BTCW01000007.1, from coordinate 4,086,700 downwards.
CTGGAATGCGTGCAAATTGGTGAGTATATATATATCATTTTCTCATATTTGTTGAAAGAAAATAATTAACCATCGATGCTGGTATTACTTTTCCAAGCGGAAATTTTATTTACATCTGAAAATTCAAATTAATTAAATTAGTGAGATTGTGTACAATTTACCTAATATTTTGATTCTTTTGTGAAGGTATGGTTTATTGGGTAAGAAAATAAAAGATACATTTGGTCACATAGGAGGACCGGCATTAGGTGGGCTTGTGGGATTGACCAAGCCGATCAACCATGGCGTACCTTATTCTTTGACTGAAGAGTTTACCAGTGTTTACAGAATGCACTCCCTATTACCAAGCACTCTTAAGCTCAGGGATCCGACCGGGCAACCCGATGCAAATAATTCCCCGCCATACCTGAAAGAGTGAGTAGACAATTTATGTTTTCCATCCATTCCTCTCACTTTTATATAGAAGAGGAAATGCAAACTAACAACTTTCATTAAATCAGACAGAAAAAGACTGATACAGGATATAAAGAATTAAGGAAAAAAGTGAAAAGACATTCTTCTATTAGATATCGACTCTTACATAATGCATTACTGAACCTGACTTTAGACACTGAAATTGACACAAACAGCTTGATTTATTATGTTTTTTAGCTTCGTAACTTTAAAATAAAAAGTAGAATGTATAATCTTTGTCTGAATAAGTTTTCTGCTCGATTAGCACATTTTTAGTATAACTAACATGAACACTGACAGAAAGTCTTTCTTGTGTCGAAACATAGCATCGATATTGGAGAGTTGGTTGGTCTCAAGGGGGAAGAAGAACTATCAAAAATAGGGTTTGAAAAGAAAATATTATCAATGGGATATCAAGCTTGTGGTGCTCTTGAACTATGGAACTACCCAAGTTTCTTCAGGGACCTCATACCACAAAATTTGGATGGTACCAATCGATCTGACAGAATCGACCTTGCTGCCCTAGAAGGTATTAATGTTTGGACCCAATTTCTACCACTATCAGTAGAGGATCATGATTTTGCACCATGTCAAATTGGTACAACGGTCCACCAAGAATATTACAATGCATAAAAAATATTGAAAATAAATCATAGTTGCAACAAATTAAGTACTCTGAAAAATATCGTAACCTTAAACTACTATGTTGAAATTTATCACGACATACTTTTCAATTTTCAAGAATTCCCAAACTATTATTGTAGAAACCAGATTGAAAATACAAGATTCTCTTACGGAGACATATATCTTGTTTGTATCAATCTCTAATCAATCACAACTACCATTTATTTTAAAAACAAGGACATTGCTGCATACTTGTATAAATAACAATGTTAAGAAAAAATTGTACACTTCACGTTAAATAAAGAGGATTACTGTGTCTGATGATTACACTGAGATTAATGTCATTTGCTTTTCCTCCATATTAAGTATACCGAGACAGGGAGAGAAGTGTACCGAGGTACAATGAGTTCAGGAGGAGACTATTTCTGATTCCAATAAAAAGCTGGGAGGATCTGACAAGTGACAAGGATGCAATTCAAGCCATAAGAGAAATATACGGAGATGATGTAGAGAAATTGGATCTTCTTATTGGTCTTATGGCAGAGAAAAAAATCAAGGGATTTGCCATCAGCGAAACAGCATTCAACATTTTCATTTTAATGGCATCAAGGTACCGGTGACATTTAGTTTTAACTTACATTCAATGCTAGACAAAGTACTAAATTTGATTTAAGGCCTTCCTAAATGTAGTAGGCGACAATTGAGAATGTGGCTTAAGCTAATTTTAACAGATTCAAAATTTACCCAAACCAAAGCTCAAAAAGGCAAGAAAACATAACAATGTGATCATTATGAGTACTTTATTGGTATATCAAGAATGTTACCAGAAAAGAAAAAAGTCAAATGTGGAAGTACTAAGAGCAATTGAAGCCAAACATAACGATGTGACTATTATGTGTACTTTACAAGAGATCTAGAATGTTACTAGAAAAAAGAAGTCAAATGTGGAAGTATTAGTTTGAGATGATAACCACTATGTTAAGATATGAATACAAATTTAACATCAGTATAAACAGGAGGCTCGAAGCAGATCGATTTTTCACAAGCAATTTCAATGAGAAAACGTACACCAAGAAGGGGATGCAATGGGTCAAAACAACTGAAGGGCTACGAGATGTGATCAACCGGCACTACCCTGAAATCACTGCCAAGTGGATGAGGTCCTCTAGTGCTTTCTCTGTGTGGGATGCAGACTACTAGTTCAAAAATAAAAGGCCCCCTGCCATATTTACTGGGCAAGTTTTATGAAGTATTATTTGTTTACAGAATTATGGTGTTTGTTTAGTGCAAATAAGTATACTTAATACAAATATGTCAGTGTAAAAAGGGTTCCCCTGGTGCAATGGTAGAGCCTTACTGCCTGTAACCGGAATGTCTAAGGTTCGAGCCCCAGCCTCTACACATTGTACAGCGTGGAGGAAAGGCTGTTTGCTAACACCCTTCTCCCAGACCCCGCGCAGTGCGGGAGCCTACTGTCACACCCGGCCCAGCTTGTATGGCCCGGTAGTGGCCCATTAGTGCGGGATGCACATGTTTAGTGCCACATTGCTAGTTGAGCAAGGGTGGAGGCAACTTATAAGCCTTTGTCTTCCAGCCATAGCACCTTCGGGTTAACCCTTTTACACGAAGCGAGGACGAAAGTGTAAGCAGGGTGTTATGTGTATGCGTGCACGCCCCTAGGAAGGGCTGTGCGATGCGGCTTTGGAGGGCGGGGTGTTACAGATGGTATCAGAGCCGACCCTCGCGGTTGCGCGTACGGGCGCAGTGTGCGGGCATAGGGCGCATGGCGCGTATGGCCCGGGTAGGGCATACGGCATGGACTATGGCGCCGGCACTGGACGTACGGTCGTGCGCCAAGGGGGAACGTTCCTGGACATTTGCCCGTGTGGGTGAGTTGCGCCGACGAGGACCCTCGCGGTTGCGCGTACGGGCGCAGTGTGCGGGCATAGGGCGCATGGCGCGTATGGCCCGGGTAGGGCATACGGCATGGACTATGGCGCCGGCACTGGACGTACGGTCGTGCGCCGACGAGGACGTCGGGTTCTTTGAGGGGGGGTGTATGTCACACCCGGACCAGTTTGTATGGCCCGGTAGTGGCCCATTAGTGCGGGATGCACATGTTTAGTGCCACATTGCTAGTTGAGCAAGGGTGGAGGCAACTTATAAGCCTTTGTCTTCCAGCCATAGCACCTTCGGGTTAACCCTTTTACACGAAGCGAGGACGAAAGTGTAAACATGGTGCTATGTGTACGCGTGCACGCCCCTAGGAAGGGTTGTGCGGTGCGGCTTTGGAGGGCGGGGTGTTACACCTACGGCCCTGGGTACGTCCTTTTTTTATAAATATGTTAGTGTAATATATGTATTAGGATTCATTATTGCATGGCACAAGTTGTATGCTTATTTGTTTATAATTTATTGCACATTATTATTTGTTCATTGTAATTAAATATGGTTGGCAAAATAAGTAGGAGGAGACCATATGACATCTTCCTTCAATCTTTTCTGTGATTGCATCTTTCTTTTCTTTCTTTTGGTTTTGGTTACAATCTATACTTATTGTTGATGGCTGTTATGTATCAATTTTAGGTCATCAACTCCTGCATAAATACATAAAAGATGAGAATCAACATTAGTGGTAGAAGCTATTACTGACAAATTCGATGAGTGTCGATGAATACATATGCATGTGATTTATCTTATAAAAAGAGAAAAAACACACCCTCTGGATCCAAGCAACTCGGACTCAACTAATAAGAAGCTGTGACAAGGGCAGCACATGGATCCATGGACCCACAAGAGAGCAAGGAAACATACTCTCAACCAATCTGGAGAAAGTACATGGATTCAAGGGCCCACAACCATGAGCGAGGACCCCACCTGGACGTGTCCAGACAAAATGCGATGCAAGTCCCTGGTTTCAACCGAAGCACTTTGGTGGCCCCTGGCCTCCTGCCAACAAGCTAGTGTGTCACTCACTACTGACGTTGCAAAAGCGGTGCCCAGAGATGCCCCGGATATTCCGTCGAGATCCTGCTGCCCAAGGCCTGTATATATGAGATGAGGGGGCTCTAAATAAAACACACATCCAACACACTCCAACTCAAGATCAACACTCCCTTTAGAGTTTAGAGCCTCAAGCCAAGTCCTAGGTGTTGGCTTGCTAGTGCTTAGAAAGTAGGGAGAGAGTGAGGGTTGGCTTGGGGACGCGTTGGGTTTGTTGTCGTCTCTCCCCAAGCATAAACCTCTACAGATGCTTCTACTTCTTCATTTGATGTAGGTTGTATTCGTGATTCATTTTCCTTCATAGTTCATATAGTAGAGTAAGATCAAATCACTTCCTCGCCGGTTTGTCGCTCTTTCATTGCTATCGGAAGATGTATCGTGAGGCATCGTGTCCGCGCATTGATTGGCCATCTTGGCTTCTTGGGCCGTCGTGTGTACCGACGAGGCATCTTGGCCTCCTGGGCCGGCCGACTGCTGGTTTGTGCGTCGATTGGCCATCGTTTCCTGTTCTCAACCAGCTCTCTTGTTTCGTAATTGATTAATTGAATTCCATAGAAAAGCTGAAGTAGAACCATGCATACCTGAAGTTCTATGGATTCAACACATTGAATTTACTAACCTGAAAATGACAGGGTATACATACCGACAAAAATGAAACTATGCTAATCCTAGTTTCTTCATAACTGAAAGAATAAGAAAACATGTTCTCTACTTCAAATGGAACGAATGAACATCAAACAGAAGACAGATACACCATTTCTAAGCCCATCTGCTCATGCTAAACAAAAATCCAGTGCCTGGCAAACTGGTAACATACCAATGAAGCAGCTAATTCCCACTTCGCACGTAACATTGACAAGGCTTAGCAGGGATCACTTGAAGGCCCAAAGTCTCAACAAGTAACAATTTTCAAGCCACAACAATCTATTACTCTTTTAAGTGCGCAACATTACAAGCTCAACAGATAGTCTGTCGCAATAAAGCCTTTGCAGCAGTACAAGCTGAACAAAGACAAATACTTCCACGAGCCTACTACTGTTCACGGCCTCAAAAGCTTAAGTATCTTTTGCAGTAGTAAAAGATGAACAACTTGGGAGGTCGTAGCTGATGCCTTGTATTGGACCGACCATCTGTTAAACAACACTAGCAGCAAAGAAGATTGAAAGCAAGTTATACTTAGAATTTTTGTGGCCTTCATAGCAAGTTAAAAGGAGATTTATAATAACCTCTGTCCATTCCAGCTCTTTGAGTATGGACTTATGAGTGATTTTTGAAAGATTCTGGCGTATATATCACGTCATCCCTTTTCTTGGCACGTGTCTCCGCTTTTGCTTGAGCAACACATTCTGAAAGTTCGTCGGGAAGGTTTGGTTTGTTTGCTGTATGAATCAAAAGGTTTGGTGTGGCAGTGGCTCATTGAAATTTGATCTCACCAATATATGGGTGTAGTTTACTGGCCTGCCTGATGATCTCAGGGATTATGAGATAATTTGGGCCGTAGGGTCGGTGCTGGGAGTCACCAGAGAGGTGGATATGCGATTCACTAGGAGGTATGACACGTGCAGGGTGCAGGTTTCTGTGCTGGATCATAACATCATTCCACAGCATGTGGACATTGCAGTTGGGAATTCGGTTTACAGCCTGCAGTTTGTGGTGGAGGCAAATGTGGATGTGGCTAATCCGGAACCGATGGATATGGACCATGACGATGACCAGGAGGGGGGCAAGGATGGAGATGCTGCTGCTCGGCAAGAGGATAAAAATCCTAAGGAGATAGATAGGAAATCCACACAGCCGCGACAGCAGTCCCCTCAGGGGGCGCCATCATCTCGCACAGCAGATTCTAGTGGCAAGGAAAAACAGCTGGAGGGTGATCGAATGGTGATAGGACAGGAAGGGGAGATGGAGGTGGCGACTGGTGCTGCCGAACTAGGAGAGAGGCTGGCTGTTGCTAGCGAAGTGGTGGATCAGATGACTGGAGACCGGGCGCTGGAGTTGGCGGCTATTCCGGAGGCACTAGAGCCCAACCTTCGTCGCAGTAAAAGACGGGCTGGATCCAGTGATGAGGATGCCATGGAAGCGGCGATAAAGCGTAAAGCCGGATCACCTACTTCGAGTCTGCCAGCAGAAGGTAACCAAATTTGTCACTCGTTTTTACATCACTCTGATAATGCGATTGCTAGTTGTTTTGGTGATATTGGCATTACATTGGGTAGTGATGACCAGAGAGTTAAAAATTCTGTTGCTTGTATTAAGTCTATTGAGGAGAGAAGAATGTTAGAAAAACCTAGCAATGACCAATTGACAGATATTTTTGATAAAGAGGAAAAATGTTTAGCAGAGGAAGAGGAGATAGATAATTTTATATTAGGCCATTTGTGTGGAGATTTAATGGATGAGGTGATGGATTCCAGTGGTGGTCAAGATGATCATACTACTGAGTTGCCAAACACAAAATCACAGTCATCCAAAAATAAAAAGAAGTATACCTCCACTGCAAAAGATAAATTAAAAAGAATGCCATTATGAAGGGAGTTTTTTCGAATAGTAATGGGTTTAAGGACCCCAAGAAGCATAGATTTCTTTCAGAGTTTACTAAAGAACAAAGCTTAAGTTTCATTGCCATATCAGAAACAGGGAGGAGGAGCTTTCCGATCCTTTCCTGCGAAATCTATGTGGTGGGAAAAATTATATTGGCACTGTAAAGAACCGAAAGGACGCTCCGGTGGAATACTGTTGGGCATTGATATTGACGTTTTTCATATCGGAGCGATAGATGAAGGGGACTACTATGTGAAATTCCACTTGTGCAACAAGAATGATAGTTTCAGGTGGGCACTTATAGTAGTTTATGGCCCTGCACAAAACGAGTACAAAGAGAGCTTTCTGATTGAGTTAGCCCAGCTGTGTAGCCATGAGAGTCTCCCTATGCTCATGGGGGGATTTCAATATTTTGTGAAGTATGGAGAAGAAAAATAAAGATAATTTTGATCATCGTTGGCCATTCTTGTTTAATGCCATAATTGATGGTCTGAATTTGAGGTAGTTATTGATGTCGGGTAGACAATACACTTGGGCGAATTCTCTGCCGAATCCGACATATGAGAAACTGGATCGGGTGTTAATGTCGATGGAGTGGGAGCAAAAATACCCACTGTCCACTGTTATAGCACTCAGCAGAGACATTCAGACCACACTCCGTTATTACTAAATACCGGTGTATCCTCACTGTCCGTTAATGCCCAACCTGCTTTTAAATTCGAGCTATGTTGGCTACTACGGGATGGTTTCATGGATATGGTCAAGGAGATTTGGGTTAATGAAAATGAGGGGGAGACCCCCATGGCAAGATGGCAATCAAAAATTCGTAAATTACGCCAACATTTAAGGGGTTGGGCAAAAAGCACAAGTGGGCATTACAAAAAAGAGAAGAAACAATTACTTGATAAGCTTGATTCTCTTGACAAAAAAGCTGAATCATGTCTCCTGTCTCCTCAGGAGATTGATCTAAAGCACTATACGCAGAACAGGCTAGAAGCTTTATTGCAGGAGGAGGAAATTAAGTGGTACCAACGTGCAAAAGTGAAACAGCTTCTGGAAGGGGACGCTAACACCAAGTACTTCCAGTTGGTAGCAAATGGTAAATATCGTAAAATGAGAATTTATCAGCTGCAGGATGGGGAGAGAGTAATTGTAGGTGATGCTTAGTTGAAAGAGTACATCACCACTTATTACAAAGGCTTATTCGGTCCTCCGGATCATAGTGACTTTCGATTGGATGAGACTCGAATAGAGGATATTCCCCAAGTCTCTGCAGCTGAAAACGAGGCCCTCGTATCGATGTTCTCTGAACAAAAGGTAAAAGAGGCAATATTCCATATGGAACATAATAAAGCCCCTGGGCTTGATGGTTTCCCAATAGAATTCTACCAGTCTTCTTGGGACTTAATAAAGGATTATTTGATGCTCCTATTCCATGATTTCCATACTGGGGATTTGCCTATTTACAGTCTGAACTTCGGAACGATAATCTTGCTACCAAAATGTAAAGAAGCCATAAAAATTCAGCAATACAGGCCTATATGTTTGCTGAATGTGAGCTTCAAGATATTTACAAAGGTAGCGACAAACAGGATTTCGACAGTGGCCCAAAAGGTTATTAGTCCCACGCAGACAGCCTTCTTGCCAGGGAGGAATATAATGGAGGGTGTTGTAGTTCTGCATGAAACGATACATGAGATGCATAGAAAGAACCTGAATGGGGTTATTTTTAAGATTGACTTTGAGAAAGCATATGACAAAGTCAAGTGGTCCTCTGTACAACAAACTATGAGAATGAAAGGTTTTACACATAAATTGAGAAAATGGATTGAAGCCTTCACACAAAAAGGTCATGTGGGAAGTAAGATAAACGACCAGGTCAGTCAGAACTTCCAAACGTTGAAAGGCTTGAGACAAGGTGACCCGTTGTCTCCTTTGTTGTTTAATATTGTTGTTGACATGTTAGCTATTATCATTAATAGGGCCAAAGTAGAGGGACAAGTATCACAGGTGTTGTGCTGCATTTAGTTGATGGAGGATTGTCTATCTTACAATATGTGGATGACATCATTTTGTTTATGGATCATGACATTGCCAAAGCCACAAACATGAAGTTGTTGTTGTGTGCTTTTGAACAATTATCGGGTCTTAAAATTATTTTTCATAAGAGCGAGTTGTTTTGCTTTGGTCAGGCTAAGGAATGTGAACAACAATATGCTGAACTGTTTGGTTGCCGGTCTGTTTCTTATCCTTTCAGATATCTTGGCATTCCAATGCATTACAGGAAACTAATTAATTCGGATTGGAAAGGAATAGAGGAAAAATTTGAATGGAAATTGGCCAGTTGGAAAGAAAAGCATATGTCAGTTGGAGGAAGCTTGATATTAATTTATTCCGTTCTAACTAGTTTGGTGGTGTTTATGCTTTCTTTCTTTGAGATACCCAAAGGGGTTCTCGAAAAGCTAGATTATTACAGATCTAGGTTTTTCTGGCAGTCGGATGGTCATAAGAGGAAATATAGGTTAGCCAGATGGGGCATCCTATGCCAACCGAAAGAAATGGGAGGACTAGGAATAAAAAATTTGGAAGTCCACAACGAGTGTTTGTTGAGTAAATGGTTGTATAATTTGATAAATGGAGATGGCTTGTGGCAACAGTTGCTCAGAAATAAGTATTTACGGTCTCATACTATTACGCAAGTCGAGAGAAAACCAGGTGACTCTCATTTCTGGTCGGGTCTGATGAAGGTTAAACAAACCTTTATTAACTTTGGTGCCTTCCATTTAAATGATGGTAAACAAGTCAGGTTTTGGGAGGACAAGTGGTTCGGTAATTTTACCTTACAACAGCAGTACCTGTCTTTATATCGTATAACCAGGAAGAAAAGCGATTCAGTGGCATCGGTCTTTTCAAGGACTCCTCTTAATGTATCTTTCAGGAGAGCATTAGTGGGTCAGAATTTAAATCTTTGGCACAACCTGGTAATAGAACTAGCCATGTACAGCTGAATAACAGTAATGACATCTTTAGGTGGAGTTTGACTCAGACCGGTTTGTTTTCTGTTAAGTCAATGTACTCCGCTCGTATCAACAATGGCAATGCTCAACATAACAAGCAAATATGGAGGTTGAAGGTACCATTGAAAAATAAAAAATTTCATGTGGTATTTAAAAAAAGGTGTTATTTTGACAAAAGACAACCTAGCTAGAAGAAATTGGAACGAGAGTAAGTTATGCTCGTTCTGTTCCAGAGAAGAGACAATACAACATCTCTTTTTTGATTGTCCTATGGCCAATTTCCTTTGGAGAATAGCTCAAATAGTTTTGAACCGCCCAAAACCACAAAGCTTTAATTATCTGTTTAATAATTGGCTTGTGGGTTTAAATAGAAAATTGAAGAACCAAATGTTGGCAGGTGCTTCTGCTTTATGCTGGGCACTATGGCCGAGTAGGAATGATTTGGTTTTTAATAATTCAACACAAAAAACTTTCTTGCAGGTACTGTTCTGGGGCACATATTGGCTCCGCTTCTGGGCACAGCTGCACCGGCTTGAAGAAGAAAGGCAAGCAATAAAGGACGTCTGCCAAGCACCGGAGGCTTTGGCCATGCGTGTTTTTGCACACCATGGATGGAGATTTAGTAATAGGATTACGAACTAATGCTTTCATTAATTTTATGGTGTGTAAGGTTGTGTTGATTAAAGGTTGAAAGCAGGTCATGGTCAGAATTTTTGTGCACTTCATAGCAGGTTAAAAGGAGATTTATAGAAAGTACACTAACCTCATCCCGTTCTATCTCTTTGAGTGTGGATGTACCATTGAATTTTTGAAGAAAGTACATAATACCAACAGAGTTACTAGGCATTGCTTTCTTGAAATACATGTTTGCGACCCTTGACTGAAAAGTAAAACATTCCTTTTTGTGGCCTTTTTTTTCTAAGGCTTCATCTATTTTGCACCCAATAGTCCGACCCACATCTGCAACTTTATTGACCTCTAAATATCTGTCGTGTAGAACATTGATTTTGGATTGTCCTCCAACTTGGAAACATTACCCAGTCTATTTTTCCAAGAAGACAGCGCAATATATCTGCAGTTTTTATCTCGGCTGCCTTGAGCTTGCTGGTCTCGATGATGAGGGAGAAGCGATCGAGGCGGCGGCACAGTTTTCGGTCCAGCGTGTCGAGCTCCCTCCGTGGGTCATCGCTGGGGCGGAGTTGGATCTCGATGGAGGCATTGTGCTCCCAGCGGCTCCTCCATAGGCTGCGCTACCCGCGCGCCACCGCCATCGTGCGGATGGCGTCCTTGAGGGCGAGGTGCGTCAGGATGCGCTACCGCATGTCATCTGGCAGCACCGAGATGTGTTCCTCATGCGCACCTACTGCTTTGCGTCGATCCCCTTGCTCATCTACCCTCTGCATCTTCGCTCCACCTCCGCCGTCGCCGCTAGAGTCGGCGGCCATTTCCCACTAGTTCCCTTATTTCAGAGAAAACTGTTCCTATGAACCTCTTCCCCGACCGAGGGGCGGATGCTTACCCAAGAAGGCAAACTACGTGGCGCCATGGCAACGAGGAAAACTCCTGTGTGAAAACGATCGAAACCATCATATTTCCAGCCTCAAACACCGGATCAATGGAGCAGAAGTTGCGATTTGCGAATCAAAGCTTCGACAAGAACGAGAGGTAATAACAAACAACAACCTCACCTTAATAACCACTACAAAGAACCATGATTTTCTTCCAGCCTTTGCTGCCACCATTCTCATCAGATATGGCTTTGGATGCTCCATTATTATGCCATCTCACGTGCTCATCATAAAAACTTTTAGTTTCCACCAGCTCTACAAACAACTTTAAATACAATTAGCGTGATGAAGTACTCAATGTACAACCACAAACCAACGCTCATTATATAAATGTAATAGTGTGATAGTCAAGTACTCGACTTGTAATGATGGTATAGTTCAACTATTCTCGCCTTCACATGGAAACATGGTATGTAATAGAAATTTGGATAGAAATATTTTTCAGCCCATGGACATGAAATTTGTCGGTGTTGAGATTGGTCGCACAACCCTCACACCAATCAGAATGCGTTGTGTCCTGTCTCCTGATGGTTGATGCGAGAGCTAATGCAGAGACGCGGAGTTTATCCTAGTTCCGGCCGCGGGGCCGTACGTCCACCAGGGTGTGCTCGGGGCACTGTATTATCTTGCACCGGGGTGCTTGCAGTGGGGGGCTACAAGCAAGGCGGGAGAGGAGAGAAGGTCTCCAAGTCCCTGTGAGTGGAGTGATTGAGACGAGCGCCAATATTATGGTCCAGTGGTGATCGTGCACATGTTCGTCTGTTATCTGTGTCTCCTCCTGAAGGGCGCCCGTCTCCCCCTTTTATAGTCCAAGTGAGAGGCGGTTACAATCGTGGGTACAGTAGATCGCTACAGTCGAGGCGTACGGGCGTTCGTCCTTGCGAATCCTTGCTCCTGGCGTGAGCTGGGTCTCGTCCTGGTTTCGGCGGGTGGTACGGTGGCTCCTGTGCTTGACTTCGAGGGGTGGCTTGACCGTGGTCCAGGTTTGGGCGTCGCCCACATGTTCGCTTGAGGGTGTTCCCGTGCCTACTTCGAGGGCCTCGTTGTAGGGGGAGGATGGGAGTTGGCAGCACAGGCGCCGGAGTGGTGCTCCCTGTTGGCACAGTGCCGCGCGTGCTCGCCCATCACAGGGAATGGCGGCACAGTGACCGGAGTTGGTGGATTGGACTCGGCTTTCGTCAGCCAAGTAGCCGTGCTGATTGGGGGCCGTGCTTGGTCGCCGCCCGTGCACCCGTTCGAGGGTGCCCCCATGTCCATTCCAGGCCACTGTCGTGGGGGAATGACAGGAGCAGGTGGCACAGTGCATCGGAATGACGACTGCCTGTTCGCACAGGGCTCCGTACGCCTCAACAATGGCCACACGTCCGCACAGTGAAGGAGTTGACAGCACAGTGGGGCTAACTGTGTCAGCAGCACTGCATGGGGAGAGATTCACCTTTTGACTTTGGCGCCTGGTGGCAGAGCGTGGCATTAAATGCCGCTGTTGGGCGCGGTGGTTGGGTGAACCCGCAGTGGGTCGAGGGAGGCCACGAGCGAGGCAGAGGTTGATGCTCGCTCGAGGGGAGTGGAGACCTCGAGCGAGGCGGTGATTGTACAGTGCCCGCTCGAGGGGTGAACGACCCTCGAGCGAGGCGGAGGTTAAGGCGTGAGCTTGGAGTGCCCTCGATGGGCAAGCCTGGGCGGCTGTTGGGTTGCGCCAGATTGTTGTGGGCCGTGTGCGCTTGGGCGGCATTTGGCCTGCTGAGGTTTTGGGCTATGGTTTTTTTTATTTGCGTTTGTGAGGGTGATTAACCCAATGATTAGGGAACCCTACGGCAGTCCCCGACAAAATTATTGTAAATGAAAGACCACACAAATCCTACCCTTCTCCCACGCACACGTGAAAGACCACACCGCCGCAGGATCATGCAAGCCCATCGGTTTACTTCTCAACTTATATTTAATCGCCACGACAATGCGAATTGAAGAGCCCAGACGCCGCGCCACATTCCCGAGCGAAACGGAGGATTCCCACGAGAACGCAACCCCCCCCCCCCCCAAGACCCCAATCACCAGCCCGCTTTCTTGGCATGCTCTCCCTCCCTCCACGGCGGTTCCCGCCCTTCTATTTAATCTTCCCCAATCACCAGGCTGCTTTCCCGGCACGCCATGAAGCGCTCTCCCTCCCTCCCCGACGGTTCCTGCTCGCCGCCCTCCCAAGGCGGTTCCCGCTCGCCATGATCCTGTTCTCGTTCCCCGCTTTGTTTCGGCGCCGTCGGTGGTGGGCACTGCTGCTCCCGCTGCGCATTCGCCGCCGGCAGTGGATGCGGCTGTTCCCACGGACAACGACGAGATCATGCCGGCGGTGGGCGTTGCTGCTCACGCTGCGCGTTCTCCGTCGCCGGCAGTGGGCGCGGTTGCTCCCATGCTCCCATGGACGACGATGAGATCGTGCCGGCGGTGTTCGCGGCTGCTCCCACGGACGACGACGACAGTGGGTCCGAGGTCAGCACGGACGAAGAGGACAACCTCCTCCACGGCTACAAGGTGCCAGTCCCCAGGGGATCGAATATGGGGCACCGGTAGGATCTGAGGTTGGGTTGATACGTGACCCGCAGATTGGGGCCCCTAGGGACCGGTACCTTGTAGCCACGGAGGAGGTCATCCTCTTCGTCCGTGCTGACCTCGGACCCGCTGTCGTCGTCGTCCGCGGGAGCAGTAGCGCCCACCGCCGGCACGATCTCATCGTCGTCCGCGGGAGCAGCCGCGCCCACTACCGGCCACGGAGAACACGCAGCGGGAGGAGTAGCGTCCACCGCCGGCATGATCTTGTTGTTGTCCGCGGAAGCAGCCGCGTCCATTGCCCGCGGCGGGGAACATGCAGCGCCAGCAGCAGCGCCCACCGCCAGCACGATCGCATAGTTGTCCGTGGGAGCAGCCGTGCCCGCTGAATGCTGCAGGGAACGCGTAGCGGGAGTAGCAGCGCTCACCGCCGACACGATCTCGGCATCGATGACGGCGCTGAAAAGACGCGGGGAACTGGAACGGGAACCGCCTAGGGGCCGCGGCGAGTAGGAACCACCGAGGAAGCAGGGACAGCGCTTCATGGCGTGCCGGGAAAGCGTGCTGGTGATTGCGGAATATTAAATAGAAGGGTGGGAACCACCGTGGAGGGAGGGAGAGCATGCCGAGAAAGCGGGCTGGTGAACGTTGGTGATTGGGGCCTTGGGGGGTCTTCGCGTTCTCGTGGGAATCCTCCGTTTCGCTCGGGAATGCGGCGCGGCGTCTGGGCTCTTTAATTCGCATTCTCGTCGTGATTAAATACAAGTTGAGAAGTAAACCGATGGGCTTGCATGATCCAGCGGTGGTGTGGTCTTTCACGTGTGTGCGGGAGAAGGGTAGGATTTGTGTGATCTTTCATTTACGATAATTTCATGTGCATGGGCTAAAAAATATTTCTATTGAAATTTCTATTACATTCCATGTTTCTATGTAAAGAAGAGAATAGTTGAACAACCATCATTATAAGTCGAGTACTTAAATCTCACACTGTTACATATATATAAGGAGCCTTGTACATTGGGTACTTCATCGCGCTAATTGTACTTAATGTTGATTGTAGAGCTGCTGGAAACTAAAAGTGTTTGTGATGAGCACGTGAGATGGCATAAGACTCGTCGCCATGGCGCCACGTAGTTTGCCTTCTTGGGTAAGCATCCGCCCCTCAGACCGAGAAGAGGTTCAAAGAAGAGTTTTCTCTGAAATCGGGGAACTAGCGGGAAATGGCGACCGACTCTGGCGGCGGCGGTAGCGCATCCTGACGCACCTCGCCCTCAAGGACGCCATCTGCACAATGGCGGTGGCGCGCGGGTAGCGCAGCCTGTGGAGGAGCCGCTGGGAGCACCACGCCTCCACCGAGATCCACCTCCGCTCCCGCGACGACCCAAGGAGGGAGCTCGACGCGCTGGAGCGCAAATCGCGCCACCGCCATGACCGCTTCTCCCTCATCATCGAGACCAGCAAGCTCAAGGCCGCCGAGAAATATCTGCAGATATATTGCGCTGTCTTCTTGGAAAAATGGACTAGGTATTGTTTCCAACTTGAAGGACAATCGGAAATCAATGTTCTACATGACAGATATTTAGTGGTCAATATAGTTGCACATGTGGGCCGGACTATTGGGTGCAAAATAGATGAAGCCTTAGAAAAAAAGGCCACAAAATGGAATGTTTTATTTTTCAGTCAAGGGTCGCAAACATGTATTTCAAGAGAGCAATGCCTAGTGACTCTGCTGGTATCATGTACTTTCTTCAAAAATTCAATGGTACATCCACACTCAAAGAGATAGAATGGGAAGAGGTTAGTGTACTTTCTATATATCTCCTTTTAACTTGCTATGAAGTGCACAAAAATTCTGACTATAACCTACTTTCAACCTTCTTTGCAGTAAGGGCTCTGTCGGACCTTAGGACCGGCAATCGACCTGGGGGTACCCGAGTGGTTGATTTGTAGGCAGGCGATTGATGAACTAGCAGCTCGATGGTACACAGGAGACACTGATTTAGACAGGTTCGGGCTACCCGGAGGTATAATACCCTACATCCTGTGTCGGTGGAGTGTCGGTGGAGTTATCTTGTATTGCTGGGTACTCGGCTGAGCTCCAGGAAACCGGGACGAGTGTATGGTTTACATGGTGAGTTTCGATGCCCTCGTGGGGGTGCCCTAGGCCGCTTTATATAGGGTAGCGGGCTAGGGTTTACAAGTTGGTTTTCATCTAAACCTACTCGATTCCAACCAGGACTCTAGCCCGGGTCGGTTACAACAGAATATCCCTAGATATCCGGACGAGCCACCCGTCGGGTCTTCATCAAACTTGTCCTCCAAGTCGGGGTGCCCGTGTGGGCCGCCTAGGGGTCGGCCCACAAGCTTGTCAGATGTGGGCCCTGGTCGCCGTAGTCTGGTCTGACAGTGGACCCAGGGGTACCCATATCCCACAAGCCCCCGAGCAACGTGCAGGCGCGTGTCGAACTACTTGATGAAGAAACGAGGCCAATATAGTCGGCTGAAGGTGCTTCAACTTGTAGTCGACACAAGGGTGGGCGGTGCTCAAAAAGAGAGAACACCACACACGACGCCGAGTCCTTCGAGGTAGTCGGTCGGTCCTCACGAGGGCCGAGTACAGGGCGACGATTAGGAGCACTGTAAGTACAGTAGCCCCCGAGCGTTGGGTTGGTTAGTATAAGCGAGCCAAAGCTCAAAAAATTAACTAGACAACATGTTGCCCAGGAGTTGGTGAAAGCTTGCTACCACCAAGGAGAGTTTCCGAGTTAAGGGGCTTGCTTAGTCAAATTGGCTGAGTTGAAGGTAGGTGAGTGCATGCTGCCACCAAGGAAGAGGCCAGAATTACCAGCACCCATGACTCAACAGTGCGCTGATAGCGATAGGCCGAGCCTGCTGAAAAGCCGGTCATGTGGGAATCCCGCTGCTGAGCATGCTCAGTAAAGGCATTGATGGCCACCTGCCCGGGAAAAAGTGAAACGCATGTGCATCCGCTCCGTGGCGTTAGTGGTTCACGGGCCAACAGTTGCGCAACCCGGCGCGCCTATAAATAGATGCTCCGGCGCTGTTCATTGCCGCAGTTGTATTGCAAGGGATAGCCACCATGTGGATCTTGAGACTCCATCTTCCTGAGAGGGTTGCAGGTGAGAGTAGAGTAGTTCTTGGTTGGTGCTACGGCACGTGCTGTTGATGCCAGAAGAAAATCGTCGAAGGGTGGTGCATATGCTGCGGGAAAGGAGCTGGGCATCGTGCTCCTCATAGGCGGGGGAGGTGCCTACTTGGCGGTGGATTCAGGCGAAGAGGCCTCTTCCAGCAGTGCAGCCACGAGGTTCTTCAGTTGGTGGGATGCCACAAGAAAATCGTCGAGAAAGCTGTGGAGACTGGTTCCGGCGATTGTGTGCTGTCCGTCCAACTGAAGTGGTCTAAGAGCCCTATAATAAGGGGCTCATGCCTTTGAATTTCTAAATGGCCTTTGGCCAAATGTACTTTTTCTTTGTAAGCTCGTGATTCGCGAAGCACAGAATATGAACATGTTCGATTGTTGTTGTGGCGAACCGTGTCCGACCTCATGAAAACAGCCAGTGATAGTCCATTAGATCTACCAGACCCTGCCCAACGCCCATCCCATGAACATGCGAGGATCTTGGCCTAGTTCCCTTGGAACGCGCCGGGTCCTTTCATGGTGCCCAGCCCTCGAGCATGCGAGGATCTTGGCCTGGTTCCATTGGAATGCATCGGGTTCTTTCACGGCGCCCAACCCCCGAGCATGCGAGGATCTTGGCCTAGTTCCCTTGGAACGCGCCGGGTTCTTTCACGATGCCCAGCCCCCGAGCATGCGAGGATCTTGGCCTGGTTCCCTTGGAACGCGCCGGGTTCTTTCACGGCGCCCAGCCGCCGAGCATGCGAGGAGCTTGGCCTGGTTCCCTTGGAACGCGCCGGGTCCTTTCACGGCGCCCAGCCCCCGAGCATGCGAGGATCTTGGCCTGGTTCGAATGGAAGTATATCCCGTCTATCAATTGTGGATCCAGCGGATCGTGAATCGCCAATCCCATGAATTCCGTCCGTTAGTTTCGGAGCCGTTAGGTCATGGTAGCGCCACGTTATAAATACGCGACCGGGGACGCCGTCGACGTCATCCCACCATTGCGCCGCACCCTTCGTCTTCCCCGCCTTGCATTTTCTCAGCCCACCGCTACACCCGAGCGAGGCTCCCGAGGTTGAATAGATTGATCTTCATTGACGAGCACTCCCACAAGCTTTCATCCACCCCTTGCTTCACCTAACGAGCGAAGCTATGGCCGATGAAGCTGCTGAGCGCGCCACTATGGAGGCTCTGGCGGCGGCCGGATTGCCACCGGAGGGCGAGCAGGAGGTGGCCTGGGGGAAGTCGAAGATGACGATGGAGCGCTTGGAGGACATGGTGAACCGCGTCGTGCTCCCCCCGAAGGAGACCTTGTCGTGGAGGCTCCCAGGGAAGGAGAAGAGGCCGTTCGAGAACACCGGCGAGGTAGCCGTCTTCGCGCACTTCGTTGAGCGTGGATTCAGCACGCCGTCCGGTGATTTCTTCCACGGGCTTCTTCATTACTACGGTCTGGAGCTCTCTCATCTTAATCCCAATGAGATTTTTGACATTTCGTTCTTCATCTACTTCTGTGAGGCATTTCTTGGAATCGCTCCCCATTTTCACCTTTGGCGGTACTTGTACCGCGTCAAGCGCATTGGGTTGGGGAACAAGGGAGATGGCCCCACTCGGATTACCGGTGGAGCGGGCATTGCATTACGCATGGATAGGCAGAGAGATTATTTCGATCTGCGGCTACTTGACTGTCACAAGGAATGACGTCGTGAGTGGTTCTACATGGTGGACCAGCCACCTTTTTTGCCGGGTAGGACTGCGATGGCGCCGAAGGAACGGGAGTCCTGGAACGATCTTCCAGTCGGGGATGAATGCGATGGGATCCCCGATCTTATGGCGATGATTGCTGACTTGAAGCAAAAAGGCCTGACCGCCATGGCGGTAATAGTGTCGTTCGTGGCCCGGACCATCCAACCAATCAAGGACCGGGTTCACACGGCGTACGAGTTTTCGGGTCGCCTGGACCCAACCCGGGAGATGTCCCGGGGATTCGGCTCGGACGAGATCGTTAGGCGTGTGAGCACTATGATGAAGGGTGAAGTGAACAATCTTGGTGCACTGCGTCCTTTCGCGCTAAAAAATCCTCCGCTTGCGGTGAGGTTCCCATTCCGAGTTCTTTTCTTATTTCCTTGATATTTTCATTGCTTGTTGTCTAAGTGTGTGTTGCATTCTTTGTGCTAGGAGGTGACCAAATGCTTCTTCTGCCCAGCACCATTGCCTGAAGGGGACCCGACGTTAAGGCAGAAGGTGATGAGGCCGGAGGAAGCGAGGGATGACCGGCTTCCGGTCTTGAAGGACTTGGAGGACTGGGTATCTAAAGAACTCGGCTCCCCTCGGGTTCTGGGGGTGCTGCTATTGTGGAGTCTGCTATCCCTACTGGGAGGACCCGGGCGGGTGCCCGGAAAGTGTTGGCGTCGCAAGTGCAGACGGCGGCGGCGGAGTCGAAGAAGCGAGCGGCATTGGCGCACGCATCGACGTCTAATGCGCCGAGCTTGAAGAGGCGCCGTGCGAATCGCACCCCGCCGGTGAGTGAGGACGCGGCCGCCCCCCTGATAGGGAAGGCGAAGATCAGGAGCCGCATACGTCGCTGGCGACGCTGCGCTCTCCCACGCCTTTGCCGTCGTCGGGAGATGGTCGGCCACCGCGCCCGCTGTGGTTGAACTTCAAGCGGCCGAGCAGGAGTAACAGGTTAGAGTCTGGACTCGGTTAAGTTGCTCGTGTTCGGATTTCAGGTCTTTACCTATGTATTGTGCATTTTTTTTGCGGTTATGTATTCAGGGATGTGGCCATTCTATCAGATACATCCCGCACCAGATCGGATGGCGGCGGGGACCAGGGGGACTCAGTGTCTTAGGACCCGCCTATGACGGAGATGGCGCCGCCAGAGATGGGACCGCCAGCTACCGCGGCGGTTGACACAACTGGGGGGTCGGGTTCTTCGGCCATGGTCACTGTGACTAGCACGCCGGAGATCGCCCCAAGTGCTAGGATTGAAGAGGAGGACCCGGACATGCCGAAGCTTGAGGATGACGCGCTCCTGGATCAGCGTGCTGAGCCGGAGGGCGAGGTAGAGGAGCAATTGAGTCGTCACGAGCGTTTTGACCGCATTGCCAAGGCGAACAAGGCGGCACTGGAGCGCATTCGCAATTCTTCTGGCGCGATGCTGCAAGATATGCAGGTAATCGTCTGCTAATCTTGGCTTTTGTATTCTTGAACTTGGTGCTGAGTCGTGTATGGTGCAGGAGTTGATGTCCCGGACCGTGGAGTGCACGCAAATGCTGCGCTTGGCGGAGGACGAGTACCTGGAGCTGTAGGAGCTCAGGACAAGGGTCCGGATCATTGCAAGCGAGGCGCGGGGAGTCGCCATTCCGAAGGACATGGACGCGGAGGGCCTGGCGCAGCTCAATCAGGACCTCGTCGCCCAATTGGAGGCAGCCAACACCAGTAAGCATCCCTTCGTAGGAGTACTCGTAAGTAGGTGCCTGTTTACTATATTTTGCTTGCTGTGCGTTCCCAGATCACGCCAAGGAGATGGAGCGCGTCTAGGGTCGGCTTGCGACAATGGACCAGAAGTTTAAGGACGTGACAGACACGCTGCAGGAGAGGGACGCCGAGCTGAAGCGCGCCCTAGAAAGTGAGCGGAAGCCTGTGCGGCGTCGACTTGAATTTCCCGCTTGTACCAACCATGAGGCCATAACGCTTGGTTGTGGGTGGTTCTGCTGCTGCGCAGGTCATGCCCGCAAGAAGAAGATTCTGGAGGAGAAGATCTCAAAGGCGGAACAGGAGATGCAGGGTCTCGTTGGTGCGCACGGCCGCGCCTTGGGCGCTCATAAAGTCACCATAAAAGGTAAATGTTACTTTAGAGTTTTTCTTCCTTCTTCAGCGTTCATGACACTGGGATATTGCTCTAACCCATACACATGTGCAGAGGATGCTAAGCGATATGATGACTTGGCGTAGGCGGCCGAGTTGGCTTGCAACGGTATTGAGGTGCCGGGGAGTCAACCTGCGGGGTCGCTTGCGGATCGGCTGCGTCTTCTTCTGGGCTCCGTGAGGGATATGACAGCGGAGACTGCCCAATATGCAGTTAAGAGCACGCTGGCCCTTATCCGCTCGTACAACCCCAACCTCGACTTCGAAAACATCTGGTACGGGTACAGTTCTGCCATATCCGAGCAGCAGTTCGACGTGCTGACGGAGTCGTTTGCCGGCCTAGCGGTAGACCTAGTCCAGAGCATAGTAGAGGTGGCCGGTTCCGGTCCTGTTTGAAGAGTAAATAAACAACATGTAGCGTTTGGCAAGTTTTTGTGTAATAAGTATTACTTTATAAGCTTATAGCTTTTGTTGCCAATTTCCTTTAGAATTCGCCGATCATTGTCACTTCACCATTGTCATGACTCGTGTGAAAGACTGAGGCGGCGAACTGGCTGGAGCTCTCATGGAGGCAGCTCTCCTACATACGATGCTCAGCGTGGGGGCTTAGTCACAGGCAGGGTCCCGGCCGAGTACTTGCCGCACGAGTTTAGACTCCGGTTATAGTGAGTCGGACTTGCCGTTTTAGGTTGTTACTTCGTATGTAACTTTAATGGAGGACGAGCTCGTGGCTGTCGGAGCATTAGTGCAAACACATTGGTTGAAGGGCACAAAATTCGATTGAAGAAACTTTATTGAATGACAAAATAACAGGGTAAAAATACATAGTTGTGTTTTGGACTAAAGATAGAACTTAGTAAGGTGCTGGATGTTCCAGACGTTTGGAACTGGGTTGCCGTCGGCCCACTCTAGGCGGTACGTTCCTGGAGATACCACTTCCTTGACGATGAATGGGCCTTCCCATGGTGCACATAGTTTGTGTTGTCCTGCCGAGCTCATGACTCGGCGTAGGGCGAGGTCGCCCACGTTTAGGCAGCGTTCCTTGACGTTCCTGTCGTGATACTGGCATATCTGCTGCTCGTGGCGCGCGTGCCGAGTTAAGGCACAGAGCCTGTGTTCTTCTAACGTGTCGACATCGATCTGCCGACTGGACTCGGCTTCTCCCTCCTCGTAGTTATTGATACGCGGCGCGCTGAATGCGAGGTCGGCCGGTAGTACCGCTTCCGATCCGTAGACCATAAAGAAAGGTGAATACCCAGTCGCCCTGCTTCTTTGGGTATGAAGACCCCACACCACATGTGGTACTTCTTTAGCCAGCGGCCTGCGCGTGGGTTTAATGCATCATAGAATTCTTTCTTGAGGGCGTCCAGGACCATGCCATTTGCTCTCACAACCTGCCCGTTGCATCGTAGGTGAGCTGATTTAATGCATCATAGAATTCTTTCTTGAGCGCGTGAGTAGTAGACGTCGATCTGTCTGTCTTGGTAGAAATTCCAGAATTTGTGCCCTGTGAACTGGGAGCCGAGATCGGTGATTATCCGGTTTGGGACTCCGAAGCGGTGCGTTATTTCTTCAATGAAGGCCGCTGCCGTAGCCGACTTGGTGTCGGTGACGACCTTGTACTCGATCCATTTGGTGAACTTGTCCACCACGACGAGTAAGTGCTTGAGTCCACCTTGGGCTGGTTTGAATGGCCCTACGTTGTCTAGCCCCCATACTGCAAAGGGCCAGGATGGTGGAATGGTGCGTAGCGCCTAGGCCGGCAAGTGCTTTTGCTTCTGGAAAAACTGGCACCCGGCGCAACGCTGGACGAGTTCCTTTGCGTCAGAGACCACGGTAGGCTAGAAGAACCCGGATCTGTAGATCTTGCCAACCAGCGTTTTGGCTGCCACGTGATTGCTGCATGCACCTGAATGTGCTTCGTGCAGCAGTGCCACACCTCGCTGTGCAGGATGCACTTCACGAGTACTCCTGAAGATGCTGCTTTTCTGTAGAGTTCTGAGCCAATGACCACGTAGTTGGCACTTCGCCGGCTGAGTTGCTCGAGGGCGACCTTGTCTTCCTTGAAATTGTCATCTATGGTCATGCGGTCGGGAGGAGCCGCGACTGCTGCGACGGCCTGGTCGGCAGTGGCTGTAGGTTCGCTTTCATCCGCTAGCTTGATGGATGGATTCCGTAGATCTTGTACAAATACGCCAGCGGGTACTTGGGATCGCTTGGATCTAAGTTTGGACAGAACGCCCGCGGTGACACTTTCTTCCCGCGGCACATGACGGCATTCCATCTCGTAGAAGTGAGCTTCTAGCTTGCGAACTTCCGTGCAATAAGCGTCCATCGTTTCCTTGGAACACTCCCAATTCTTGTTAACTTGCTCAACTACCACCTTTGAATCTCCAAAGCATAGCAGGCGTTTGACGCCAAGCGTGATAGCTATCCTTAAACCATGGATCAGCGCCTTGTACTCGACGTCATTGTTTGTTGCCTTATAATGGATCTGTAGCACATACTTGAGGTGCTTGCCTTCTGGGGATATGAACAATACTCCCGCGCCGGCTCCTTCGAGGTTCAAGGCAGCATCGAAGTACATGGTCCAGTGCTCAGGTGGCTCGGTAGGTGTGGGCGCCTGGAGTTCCATCCATTCAGCTAGGAAATCAACCAGAACTTGAGATTTGATAGACTGTCTTGACCTGAAGGTGATGTCGAAGCTACCGAGCTCTACCGCCCATTTGACAACTCGGCCATTGATGTCGCGGTTGTGGAGAATTTCACTGAGCGGGAAGTTGGATACCACATGGATGGGGTGAGCTTGGAAGTAGTGGCGCAGTTTTCTTGAGCAGATCAAGAGCGAATAGAGTAGCTTTTGTGGGTGCTGGTACCGGATTTTTGACTCGGCCAGCACTTCGCTGACGTAATATACTGGTCTCTGTACCGGGTAGGAATGTCCATCTTCTTGGCGCTCCACGACCAAGGCTGTGCTTACCACATTAGTGGTTGCTGCTATGTATAGTAAGAGGGGTTCGTCTTTCTTTGGTCTGGCGAGTACCGGCGGGGTGACGAGGAAAGCTTTCAGGTCAGCCAACACCTGGTCGGCTTCTGGCGTCCATTCGAACTTGTCGGTCTTCTTCAAGAGCTTGAAGAAGGGAGCGCCGCGTTCACCTAGCTTGCTGATGAACCGGCTTAGGGCCGCCATCATCCCAGTCAGCTTCATTACTTCTTTTTTGTTCTTCGGAGGCGGCAGATTCTGGATCGCCACTATCTTGGTTGGATTAGCCTCTATGCTCCGCTGGCTCAGGAACCCCAGGAGCTTGCCTGAGGGTACCCCAAAAATGCACTTCGTCGGGTTTAGCTTCCATCTGTAGCGGCAGAGGTTGTTGAACGTCTCTCGGAGGTCGGTGATTAGGGTATCCGGGTCGTAGGTCTTTGCCACGACATCGTCGACATAAGCTTCGGCATTACGCCCGATCTGGGTGTCCAGGCATCCTTGGATTGCCTTCTGGTACGTCGCACCAGCATTCTTGAGGCCGAAGGTCATGGTTGTGTAGCAATATATGCCATGAGGCGTGATAAACGCCGTTTTGTCTTGGTCGGCCGGGTTGAGGATGACAAGCACCTCGCGATCTGGCCGCGAGATGTGGCTCCTAGATGTGTCTGCCGAGTTCTCGGGGGTCATGAGTACGGTCGTTGCGACCTGAAGCTCGCCGCAATCTGGAAGTTGGGTGGGTTCAGGCGGGTTTCCAGATTAGATTTGAGCCTCGCGGTGCGGGAGCCGGCCAGAGTAGTTGGCAGCCGCGTTCCTCATCCCATGGGGGAACGTGTTCCCAGGGCGGCCTAGCGCTCGGTTAGACATGGCGATGCACTCAGCAAGCGTATCGTTGATGCGGTTCAGCCCATCGACGATCTCGTCGGGATAAGGGACTCTGCGCCGAGGGAGCAAATCTGGGATGCGATATCGGACGCTGACCTGCTTGATCTGCTGCATGAGCTGATCTGGCACGTCGGAGGGAGTCCCCGGGTTTGTCGAGGTCGAGTCCACCGGTGTCAAGTTGCCATTGGTGGAGCTTGAGTCGCTGGAGTCGGCGAAGAAGCTCCATCCCGGAAGGTGCTTGGGGCTGCCGCTCACGTCCGCCGGGAAGATGATGTCTGATGGATCTGCCATCAAGCCAACGGTGTTTTCGAATTGAAAACGCTCACCAATCTACCCCTACCTGGCGCGCCAACTGTTGGACCTTAGGACCGGCAATCCACCTTGGGGTACCCGAGTGGTTGATTTGTAGGCGGGCGATTGATGAACTAGCAGCTCGATGGTACACAGGAGGCACTGATATGATTTAGACAGGTTCGGGCTACCCGGAGGTATAATACCCTACGTCCTGTGTCGGTGGAGTTGTCTTGTATTGCTGGGTACTCTGCTAAGCTTCAGGAAGCCGGGACGAGCGTATGGTTTACAGAGTGAGTTTCGATGCCCTCGTGGGGGTGCCCTAGGCCGCTTTATATAGGGTAGCGGGCTAGGGTTTACAAGTTGGTTTCCATCTAAACCTACTCGATTCCAACCAGGACTCTAGCCCGGGGTGGTTACAACAGAATATCCCTAGATATCCGGACGAGCCACCCGTCGGGTCTTCATCAAACTTGTCCTCCAAGTCGGGGTGCCCGTGTGGGCCGCCTAGGGGTCGGCCCACAAGCTTGTCAGATGTGGGCCCTGGCCGCCGTAGTCTGGTCTAACAGTGGACCCAGGGGTACCCATATCCCACAGGCTCTTGAACAAATGGTTGGTCCAATACAAGGCATCAACTACGATCTACCTTTTGATTCATACAGCAAACAAAGCAAACCGTCCCGATAAACTTTCAGGATGCATTGCTCAAGCAAAAGCTGAGACACCTCCCAAGAAAAAGGATGATGTGATATATACGCCAACTCATAAATCAATACTCAAAGAGCTGGAATGGACAGAGGTTAATATAAATCTCCTTTTAACCTGCTATGAAGGGCACAAAAATTCTAACTATAACCTGCTTTCAACCTTCTTTGCTGCAAGTGTTGTTGAACAGATGGTTGGTCCAATACAAGGTATCAGCTACGACCTCCCAAGTTGTTCAGTTTGTACTGCAAAAGATACTTTTAAGCTTTTGAAACCGTGAACAGTAGTAGGCTCGTGGAAGTATTTGTCTTTGTTCAGCTTGTACTGCTGTAAAGGTTCTATTCCGACAGATTGTATCGGTTCAGCTTGTACTGCTGCGCGCACTTAAAAGAGTGACAGACTGTTGTGGCTTGAAAATTGTCAGTTGTTGTGACTTTGGGCCTGCAAGTGATACCCGCTAAGCTTTGTCAATGTTATGTGTGAAGTGGGAATTAGCTGCTTCATTGGTATTTTTCCAGTTTGCCAGGCACTGGATTTTCGTGTAGCATGAGCAGATGGGCTTACAAATGGTGTATCTATCTTCTGTTGGATGCTCATTCGTTCCATTTGAAGTAGATTATTAGGTGTTTGCTTATTCTTTCAGTTATGAAGAAACTAGGATTAGCATAGTTTCATTTTTGTCGGTATGTATACCCTATCATTTTCAAGTTAGTAAATTCAATGTGTTGAACTTTAGGTATGCATGGTTCTACTTCAGGTTTTCTTTGGAATCCAATCAATCAATTACGAAACAAGAGAGCTGGTTGAGATCAGGAAACGATGGCCAATCGACGCACGAACCTATAGCCGGCCGGCCCAAGAGGCCAAGATGCCTCGTCGGTACACAACGGCCCAAGAAGCCAAGATGGCCAATCAACGCAGGAACATGATGCGTCATGGTACATTTTTGGATGCATTTCTACCATCAACACGGTGGGAAACGATGACCAATCGACGCACTTGTTAAGAATAGGCAGGGGTTAAATTTCCGTTTTGCTTTAAAGGGCGACGTTTGTGCTTGTCGGCCTCCTTTGCTCACAAACAAGTTTATCAGAGAAGAATTGCGCTTGTCAGCCTCTTTCGCTCACAAACAAGTTGCTCAAAGAAGATGGCTGATCCCCTTGCCGCCATGGTCCCTCAGATGCTGCTGCCAGAGGATCTGATTGCCCAGATCCTCCTTGGCTGCATCGACGAACGGTTTGCGTCACCTTGCTCATCATGGGCCATGATTAAGTAGGTGATCCTTCGTCTCGTCTGCCGCACCTTCCTGCGCATCTGCGACTTCCCCGACGTACTACGCCGTCTGCCGCACCTTCCTGCGCATCTGCTCGTCAAGGATCTTCTCGCCTACACGTGGGCGGATTGCCTGTGCTAGGGGAGGGGACCACATTCATCATCCGGTAATGTAGCTCGGCGTGCCGCATCCGTCATGAGTTCAACCTCTGGACACGGCGCTTCAAGGAGGAGTTGTTGTATGCCGTTAGCAGGATGTGAGACGCCCCCCCGGCGTTCTCGCTTGAGTGAAGGAAGAAGCAAGCGATGCACGGCGATGAAAGGAGTAGTATCTAGGAGGAGCATTGTAGTATCTAGAGTTCGATCTAAAAGAACAATCTGTTGATGTTAAGAAGTAAGCTGTTGGTTCTTCAGTACTGCTTTACTTTAATTTGATCTTTGAATCTGTCCATGATGTTCAGTACTGTGTTAGCCCTTGTTGAGCAAATGTACTGTGTTTATCATCTATTCAAGCTGAGATTGTCATCAATATGCTGTGCTTTTATCATCAATGGTTGATTTTTCAAATCATGATTTTGCCATCACGATATTTCGAATTGATCATCACAATAGTTTGCTGGTGTTCGGTTAAGTACGTCTATTCCACAGGTTATAGATTAAGGACTCGGTTAAGGAGGTAACGGGTTAAGACCGTCTTCCTTCCCGTCTACGACCTGCTCATCGCCCTGCTCCAGCGGCAGGGGCATTGGTAGTGAGAGATGGCTTGGACCTGGCGACACTTGCAAAATACTAACCAATCACAACCAACAAATTACTTGCATTTATGCTCATGGGGTCATTGTTCTATTCGAAAAGCTTGTTGCTTCAACAGTTTCAGTATATTACTATAATAATCTGTTACAGACCTTGTCCACTCCAGAAGCAGCGCCTCTGGACGATGCTGCCCCCACTGCTACAGGACTCGCCGCTGCTTAGCTAGAGGTGGCACACGATCCTTGGGCTTTGAAACTTTGTCTTTCTTATTAGGCCATAAAGGCCTCAGCTCACACATGTCGAATGCTTTGTGCTCTTTGAATCCTTCACATTCACGCACTAATTCCCCATTAGTTGCTCGGTTAATCAGTAACATAATGAATGGGGCATACGGCATCTACCTTCTGTTGTCATTGCGAGTTTTCTTTATCTGAGAGAACATCAAGTCTACAAAGTTGAAAGGCTTCCTCAACAAGTAGTACATCATAATCTTAGCCTCTTTGTAACATTCCCATGCCAACTAGGACACATTTTGGGCCCACTTGTCCATGTGGCAGTGGGACCCACCAATTCAAACTTCTTTCCCCAAATTACAATCATATCTATAAATATGGTCTGAAAATTTTAGAACTTGACTGGATAGCATAATTTAGGTCCATAAGATTTACAAATAGTTTTTTAAAGGCAAACTAAATATTGTTATGAAATTAATATATTTTCATATTGTTTTATATAACTTAAAGTCGCAATTTTATTTTAAGTTATACGCAAGAAAGTCTCACATTACATACTTAAAGTCACAATTTTATTTTTATGAAATTAATATATTTTTAAATTGCTCATTCATTCTCAAACTTGGATACATACTTATATTTAGTCTCACCTTACATGTGAATCGACATTGACATATTTGTAGCAATAGAAAAAACCGTTGTAACAGGGAGATCATATTTCATCCATTTAGGTTTCTCATTGCAATAAAATAATCACAATTGCAACACCAAAGAAGGTTTTTGCAACTCTAAAATGTTGTTGCAATAGGCACAAGCTATTGCATCTACATTAGAGTTTCTGTTGCAATAACCATCTATCAATCGCAACACCGCTGAAGTTTATTGCAACATGAAAAAATCATTGTAAAAACACCAATCTATACTAAAAGGATCCTAGAGAATTGAAAACACTTCTCACCCAAAAAATCCATCCCCATCCCTTACAAAGGGCCCACCTGTTGGGTTATAGGATGTGGGAAGATGCAGGAAAATGTGGGAAAACAGTGCAAAATGTGAAACTTTTTCACCTAAGACTCTACTCATACCCGCGCGGACCCACCTGCTCATGATATACCCACATTTGTAACCACGTCTATACACAATTACCCTGTATTGCTAATAAACAATAGATTGGAGAGTTTTTTCTATATAAATAAAGACCAACTATCTCAAAAATGATGTGCATCTACATTTGAGAATATCTAAAACTCTCTATACATGAGAGGGCGAATATAAAGTATTTTTAAAAGTGCTTCGCACGACTGTTCTGTTTACCATGGTACACTCAGGTGATATTTATTTAGTACATATGTGTCATCAATAAACGTGCGGCGCACGTGCGTTCATGCTAGTCAAAAACAACTATTTCAAATATAGATATTATTGCAACTATTTCAAATATTATTGCAACTATTTCAAATATTATTGCAACTATTTCAAATATTATTGCAACGAACAAATAGTGCTATTGCAACTCCAAAGTGACGTAGCAATAACTCCAAATAATTGCAACCGAAGCCCAATATAGTTGCAATAACACACCCCTATTGCAACCAAAAGTCACACCTAAGGCAACACTTTTAGTTCGTTGCATTATAGGACCATATTTCTACCATTTTGTACAAAACTTGCCATATGACCCCACTATGGCAACCAAAATAGTGGCATTGCACATGTGTAGCATGGTAATAGTCAAGAAACCTTGTAGTTGTAGCTACGCACGCCTGCGCCCGCGCCACTTCTTGCTTGCTGCGCTTGCGCTGCCGCCGCTTCCCTATCGCCGCCTCGTAAAGCTCCTCCTCCTCTCCTCCTGGAGTGGCGTGTCTGACTCCGAGCATGGCAGGGATGCCGCGGTCTACTATATTCGCACTATATGTGGGAAACATGAGTGCATATACGGGGAGCAATAATTACGAGCAACATTGTGACTAGCCTGCTTGAAGTAGTCGATCTAACCAGGAAGTTTTAGTATGTAGCCTGCTCGAACAGCCTCCTGGAAGTAGACGTACGGACCACCAGGAAGTAGTTGTTCGCTTGAGGAAGACGGACGCCGGGACGTAGCCGTTCGGGCTGACGAAGCTGCCACCAGGAAGTAGACGAAGTAGTCGTTCACGGCAGTGAGCAGGCGAGTACGAGTACGCTCCCCAAAAATCTTATCGCCCGCCTATCCCCAGCAGGATCACTAGGAAGACGAGGTTCGGAGGCAACTGCTCACGCAAGCAGAGTGCGCGCAAAGCTTGCGTTGGGAATGCGAGAGAGCAGCAAACAACAGGGAGAAGAGAGTGGTTTCCTGAAAGGAATACCAGACATAGAGCTTTCGGGTGTGTGTTTTCTGGGATGAGAGGCCTCATCTTATAGGCACTCAGGAAGGAGAGGGAGGATAAACCTGGACGCTATTGACCAGTCATAATGCCATTAAGAGTCAGTTACTGGATTCATGACAGTAACGGTCGTCAGTTACTCGCCCGCATGAAAACTGCAACGTCTCTGACTCTATTATCATTAATAGCAAAACGTTCACCCACGCACATGCGGCACGGCACGGCTCGGCTCGGCTCGGCTCAACCTCGGCCACGGCCACGGCCACGGCCACGGCACGGTGAGGCGAGTGAGCGCGCGCGCGTGTGGCACGTCGTTCTCCTTTTACCAACTTCACAAGTGGTCCCCGTTTGGTCCACCATTTAAGTTAGTTAGGATTCCCGTTGACTCTCAATCCAGGATTTAGACCCCTAGCATTTATTAGTGGACCTTTAATTTCTTTTGATTAATTGAGACTAAAATGGGCCAATGGCCCAATTAATCCAACAATCCCCACCAAGAATTTCAAGGTTCACAACAAATGCCCTCGACTCAAATGTTGTTTTGATATAACGGCTTCATGGTGAAGACTGTTAAGTTGAACATCCACCAGAGGCAAAAGCTACACTCGTTCACAACTGACCAATGGACTATGGCTTGAATTGACAGTTTCGTGCAAACAAGCTTGACTGGAGCCCCTTACCAGTACTAGGCTGCTGTAAGCATCCCCTCGGGTTGGAGCGTATAAGTCATACTCCATGCCTTTCATGAGTATCTAGAGATCACCCTATCTCATGGATTGTGACTAGCAATCGGACCCATATAGGTGTAATCCTTTAAGATGTTCTGTAGGCCAACATCTTTGCTCCTCACTGAGCCACTCAGATCATATTAAGGTTTTCACCAACCTGCCATACAGTTTTAGAAGAGAAATGCACCTCTATCGGAATGAGCCTTTTACAAAGGTTCACTTCTCTCAGTTAAACAGTAGCTTGTTTCACCATCCTGATTCATGGGATCTCCGATCACATAGGACATGTTACCACTACTGAGTAACATTCATGGGTCTCAAGCCCAATTCCCTGGATGCATTATCTATCACATTACGTGAAAGACCCATTGTGAATTGATCTGCCTGGTTCTTAGCCATTTGGATGTAGTCCAAGGCTATTACTCCGGAGTTTCTTATTTTCCTGACAGACTTCAGCCGCCTCTTTACATTCCTAGATGACTTCATGTTGTCCTTTGAACTGTTCACCTGACAATCACTGTTTGATTATCGCAGTTCTTGAGGATAGCCGGTATCGGTTTTTTCAACTACCGGCAGATCCATAAGGAGATCACGAAGCCATTCGGCCTCAATAGTGGTGGTGTCTAATGCAGTGAGTTCTGCCTCCATAGTAGACCTCGTTAAGATGGTATGCTTGCAATACTTCCAGGAGACAATGCCACCTCCAAGTGTAAACACATATCCACTTGTGGCTTTAATCTCATCTGCATCAGATATCCAATTTGAATCACTATAACCCTCTAGTACCCTAGGGTACCCAGTATAGTGAATCCCGTAGTCCACAGTACCTTTCAGGAAACGCATCACCCGTTCGAGAGCTTCCCAATGAGCCTCTCCTGGGTTAGACACAAATTGACTCAATTTGCTCACAGCATACGCGATGTTGGGCCTAGTAGCGCTAGCTAGGTACATCAGTGAACCAATGATCTGGGAGTATCTCAGCTGATCTCTCATTATTCTCTTGTTTTTCCGCAACACTTTACTGGCATCATAAGGTGTTGGAGCTGGCTTGCACACCATTCCTTCTTGACCTTCTACTACAAATCCGTCTGGCTGATCCATATAGATCTCCTCCTCCAACTCTCCATTTAGGAAAGCTGTCTTAACGTCCATCTGGTGAACGATAAGACCATGAAAAGCTGCCAAGGAAAGTAGTACTCGAATAGTACTCAATCGGACAACCAGTGAGTAGGTGTCGAAGAAGTCTTCCCCTTCTTTCTGAGTATAGCCTTTAGCCACTAGCCTTGTCTTGAACACCCACTTGCATCCAACAGGTTTGCACCCATAAGGATGCTCCACAACCTCCCAAGTACCATTAGACATAATTGAATCCATCTCACTCCGAACTGCTTCCTTCCAATAGTCAGCATCTGGAGAGGAATATGTCTCTTCAATGGTTCTAGGAGTATCATCCATGAGGTACACAATGAAGTCATCACCAAAGGACTTTGCAATCATCTGTCTCTTGCTCTTTCTGAGAGCTTCTTCATTGTCATCCTCCTCAGGATTCTCTAGATGTGGTTGTTCATTGTGTTCTATCATAGTGGTGGGTTCTTTAGGTTCATTGTTAACAGACAGTTCATGACTAGATGTGCTAACTACTTCTTTCATAGGAAAAATGTCCTCAAAAAATGTAGTGTCTCTGGACTCGATGATAGTGCCAACATGCATGTCAGGTACTCCAGACTTCACTATTAAAAATCTATAACCCACACTATGGAAAGCATAACCAAGAAAGACACAATCTATTGTTTTAGGTCCTAATTTACGTTTCTTGGTTATAGGCACATTCACTTTGGCCAAACATCCCCAAGTCCGTAAATATGAAAGGGTTAGCTTTTTCTTTTCCCATTCCTCGAATGGTGTTATCTCTTTGTTCTTCATGGTAACATGATTCAGGACATGACATGCAGTCAATATAGCCTCACCCCACCATTCCTTAGAAAGTCCCGCTGTGTCTAACATGGCATTAACCAAATCAGTTAGAGTGCGTTTTTTCTTTCGGCTACCCCGTTTGACTGATGTGAATAGGGAGGCATCCTCTCATGAATTATTCCATGTTCCTCACAGAACACAGTGAAAACATTAGAAAAATACTCTCCACCACAATCATACCTAACTCTTTTAATCTTTCTCTCAAGTTGGTTTTCTACCTCAGCTTTATAGACTTTAAAATATTGCAACGCTTCATCTTTAGACTTTAACAAATAAATATAGCAAAATCTAGTGCAATCATCTATTAGAGTCATGAGATACTTTTTACCACCTTTCGTCAACACGCCATTCATTTCGCACAGATCTGAATGATTTAATTCTAGAGGTGCCAAGTCTCTCGCCTCGGCCGCAAAATGAGGCTTGCGAGGTTGTTTTGATTCAGCACACACATGTCACTTAGAATTTTTGACTAAGGTAAATTTCGGAATTAAACTCAAGTTTGCAAGACGCATCATACAACCAAAATTAACATGACAAAGTGGCGAATGCCAAAAATTAGACTCATCATTAACATTTGAAACATGGTTCACAACTTTATTACAATCATCTGACAAAGAAAAGCGGAACAAGCCTCCGCTATCATAGCCCTTTCCAATAAAACTTCTAAACTTAGAAATTACACACTTATTGGATTCAAAGACTAACTTAAATCCATCTCTACATAGAAGAGACCCACTAACTAAGTTCTTCTTGATGGTGGGGACATGCTGCACGTTCTTCAGTCGAACGGTCTTTCTCGAAGTAAGCTTCAGATCGACCGAACTAGCCCCAAGAACACGCGCATGCGATCCATTCCCCATCAACAAGGAGGAAGTCCCACCTGCCTGGTAAGAAGAAAACAAGGAAATATCAGCACAAACATGAATATTAGCACCAGTGTCGATCCACCAATCAGGTGAATGACATACTGAAAGAAGAACTGTAGGTAAAAGATTATTGTACCCTGACGTTCCACCAGTCTCACTAACAACCATGTTGGCACTGTTGCCATCTTTCTTATCCTTGCGATCCGGACACTTTGCAGCAAAGTGTTTGGTGCTACCACAGCAGTAGCACTTCCAAGTTGGCGGCTTCCTCGGCTTGAACTGAGTCATCTGTTTAGCCTTTGTTTGGTTCTGATGCGGCTTGTTCTTTCATTTGTTGGACGCATTGTGGTTCTTCTTCTGCACCATATTGGCACTAGAAGATCCAACAATCCCTTTACCACGTTGGTCCTTTGCCCTCGCCTTCTCTTCAACATCAAGAGTGCCGATAAGATCGACAACAGTAAACTCCTGTCTCTTGTGTCTCAGAGAGGTTGCAAAGTCCTTCCAAGAAGGTGGCAACTAGGAGATAATACCTCAAGCCACAAACTTGTCAGGCAACTTACATGGTGCATCCTCGCTGTAGTTCTCAAGATCTCTAGCCAACGCCTGAATCTCATGGGCCTGCTCTACCACAGGACGATCTTTAATCATCTTGTGGTCATATAGCTGTTCCATGACATATAGCTCACCACCAGCATCAGAGACCCCAAACTTAGCCTCAAGCGCATCCCAAACTTCTTTGCCACTTGGCAGCAAAAGGTACGTGTCCACAAGGCTTTCAGCAAGAACACTCATGATGGCACCACGAAACAGGTTATCGGATGCCTCGAAAGCATTCTCCTCCTCTGGAGAGAGCTATTCGGGCTTCCCCTGTGCGACATGCATGATGTTCATCGCTGTCAACCACAACGTAACCCTCTGTCGCCAGCGTTTGTAATTTGTGCCATCGAAAACATTTGGTTTGATTGATGTAGCAAAACTAGTGACCGAAAGCCTATTGATAACATAAGGTTTTTGGACTATTAGAAATATAGGCATTTTTCGGTACATTTTAATTCCAGAAATTAACAACAAGTTCATGACTATTGTGAGTGATCTAGTGAGAGCAAGACATGTGCTAGTGTTTAGGTTAAATCTCAAATAAAACATGAACAACAAACATAACCAGAGAAGTTTTAGTATGTACCCAGGGAGGGAACCGGAACCGGAGGAACCAGTATCTCCGTTACCAGTCATTGTGACTAGCCTGCTTGAAGTAGTCGATCTAACCAGGAAGTTTTAGTATGTAGCCTGCTCGAACAGCCTCCTGGAAGTAGATGTACGGACCACCAGGAAGTAGTTGTTCGCTTGAGGAAGACGGACGCCGGGACGTAGTCGTTCGGGCTGACGAAGCTGGCACCAGGAAGTAGACGAAGTAGTCGTTCACGGCAGCGAGCAGGCGCGTACGAGTACGCTCCCCAAAAACCTTATCGCGCGCCTATCCCGAGCAGGATCACTAGGAAGACGAGGTTCGGAGGCAACTGCTCACGCAAGCAGAGTGCGCGCAAAGCTTGCATTGGGAATGCAAGATAGCAGCAAACAACAGGGAGAAGAGAGTGGTTTCCTGGGAGGAAAGGCCTCATCTTATAGGCACTCAGGAAGGAGAGGGACGATGAACCTGGACGCTATTGACCAGTCATAATGCCATTAAGAGTCAGTTACTGGATTCATGACAGTAAGGATCGTCAGTTACTCGCCCGCATGAAAACTGCAACGTCTCTGACTTTATTGTCATTAATAGCAAAACGTTCACCCACGCAGAGCGGCACGGCACGGCCTTGGCCACCACGGCTTAGCGAGGCGAGCGAGCGCCCGCGTGCGTGTGGCACGCCTTTTTCCTTTTACCAACTTCACAAGTGGTCCCCCTTTGGTCCACCATTTAAGTTAGTTAGGATTCCTGTTGACTCTCAATCTGGGATTTAGACCCCTAGCATTTATTAGTGGACCTTTAGTTTCTTTTGATTAATTGAGACTAAAATGGGCCAATGGCCCAATTAATCCAACACCACGTTACTTAAAACTGCATGTTTAAAATTTTGTGTTCAAAACACTATGCTACGAATGACAATATCGGCTCTTGCCTAAAAACATAACAGATCTTGCATAAACAATTATCTTAGTTTGATTAAAACAGCATAACAGATCTAATAAAATAATGCAGAAAATAGGAACTAGGGGCCAACCTTTCCACGCCATTCATTTTATCTGATGTAAGCTGTCAGTCCAGTTTGTCTGTGTCATCTTCTTGGCCCAGCAAATGTACCTGCAATAATCAACGAGACAACAATCATGAGTGACAAAAAAAATACATGTGACATACTAAATGCATTATGTCTAAGAGTGCTTACAATAGCATATGTACTGTTGACACGAAACCGCACCAACAAGCACGCGGAGTAGCTCCTTGCTGCCCTTCCGCGCAAAGCGGTCAGACCGGTTTTGATAACCGGTCAGACCGGTTTTGCCGGCGGTGCCCGGCGAGAGACCAACGAACGCCCGTCCGGGAGGGACCCCGTTAGGATAGGCGCACCTTGGGTTGTTCTAGGATCGGCAGGCCACCTAGAACGCCTTCAATCGACATAGAGATGAAGGAAGAACATCATGGTAGAGTTGGAAGAGCTAGGATTTGGAGATAAAAGTAATGCGAAACATAGAAAGATAAAAGTAAAGACAAAACGATAAAAGATAGATTTGATAGATTCGATTGGGGGTGATCTTCTCAATCGGCCATGACCCTTTATATTTATAGGGTGGGGAAGTCGTACCCCTTTAGGTCGGTTTACAATACGGGAGAAAACTCTAAAGTCCTAAACCTACTCCAACACGGGAGAAACCGGTCAGACTGGATAGGGAAACCGGTCACACCGGTTTGGCCGTTGCCAGATCGGCTACAGTAAAACCGGTCTGACTGCTTCCTAGAACCGGTCTGACCGGTTGCCCTCGGCCTGATAGGCAACTGCCAATTTTGGGTGCGAACATATGCCCCCCTGTTTTCTGGCAAAGATTGTGTGGCAGAAAATAATCTTCAATGTTCAGGTCATCTAATAATTGAAATCTTGATATGGCCATGACAACCAATCATAGTTCCTTGGTACATCAGAAGCATAATATTGATAATTGTAAAAAGAAGACCAAGGATTATACCAAAACCATGAATTGTAATTAGGTATACTTGGATGCACATTCCATGGCACATGCATCGACGGAATAAATGTTGAAGAATAATGAGATGACCGTTGATGCTTCTTCGCTTTTGATGATGAAAAATTCCAACTTTGATCTTCTAACCGATTACTTTGCTTTTGCTTGGCTATCTTCTGATATTTATGTAACAATTCACCAAAACTTGGCTTCTTCTTCATCACCTTGCTCTTTGAAGTGACACTTGTAGATTTATCAATTTTTTTGTCAAACCGGTCAGACCGGTTTTTAGAACCGGTTAGACCGGTTCCTTCAGAACCAGTCACACTAAGATCATATTGCCCCCCAGCCGAACATGATTGTTGCTCAACTATAATATTTGTGATATGCTTATTATTGGGGACAATTTGATCAACAGAAGTAGCCGATGAATTTTCAATTATCGGCTTTTCTATGTCTAGTGTCAAATCTGGATTTTTATTTAATCTTCCATCTTTTTTGAAACGATAGACTTGTTTAATCACCTTACGCTTATTTTTCTTTGTGGACCGATTCTTTTGATCAAAACGGTCATTATGCATAGGTGATGACTCATTAATTACCGGCTGCGTAGAGGTAATATAATCTGAATATAAATATCTAGGAGTAGACGTCATATATGAATTATAATACCAAGGAGAATAAGAATAAGGCATATTAAAACAAAACTCCCATGGCATCGGTGTAGGTGATCCATACAGTGGAAACGACATTGATTTATGAGAATTATTCCATTGCCGATTCCGATTATGGAACTTCTCCCTAGGAGAAGATTTTGTTTGTTTGGAATTTTTAGACCGGCTAGCATCATTGACATTATTTTGTCTTTGAGACTTAGCCGGAAGTTTCTTGTTACACTTCGGCTTTTCTCTTTGATGCTTATGACGGCCTTTGGATTGAATGGTTTTCCAAACACCAATCTCGGGCTTCTTTGGCTTAACCATCTTTGGTTTTGATTTATTTTTTGAAGCCCTAGTGTTGACACGAAAACGTGCCAACAAACTCGATGTCGATCAAAAGCGCAGCACGGCCGTCACAACGGCCAACTCCTGGCTTCCTGGAGAAAACCGGTTTGACCGGTTCTTAAGACCGGTCTGACCGCTTTTGGGCAGAGAGCCGTGAAGGCCTAGAAACTCAAGCTCGGGAGGGACCCCGTCGGAGCTCGAGCAGTTCTAGGGTTGCTCTAGGGTCGGCAGGCCACCTAGAACGCCTTTGAACGTCGTAGAGACGAGCAAAGAACAAAATATGGGGTTGGAAAAGGATTAGGGTTTGAGAGACAAAAAATAGAAGATACAAGTGTTGATTCGATTGGGAATACATCAATCGGCCATCTAGCCCTTATATTTATAGGCCAGGGAAGTCTTACCCCTTTCGAATAGGTTACAATATGGGATTAAACTCGGAATCCTAATCCTACTCGAATTACAGAAGCAAACCGGTCTGACCGGTTTGGCCATAAAAAGGTCAACATTGACCGTCAACACACTCAAACCGGTCTGACCGCTTTGACAAACCGGTCAGACCGGTTTGGCCTTGACAGGACCAATTTTGACTGTCAACACATGCCCCCCTGCGTTTTTAGTGAACTTGAGAACTAAAAAGCAAGTAATTTCAGAGATTATAATTTATACTAAGGGCGATACAAACAATATATCGGCCATTGATCTTCATGCATCTTGCCAAACACTTGGATAGAATTTCTTCAAATATCTCCCATTGATAGCTTTAGGCAAATGATCTCCCTTGAGTGTCTCTAACATGTAGGAATTCCCAAAGATAACTTTGACAACTTTATAAGGCCCTTCCCAACTTGGTGACCATTTACCAAACTTGTTGCTTTTCATCCCAATAGGCAAGATCGTCTTCCAAACAAGTTCACCAATTTGAAAATATTTTCCTCGCACCTTCTTGTTATAAGCTTTAGCAACTCGAAGTTTATCTTTCTCAATCTCCTTCAAAGCTTTTAATCATTTGTCGGTTACCTCATCAATATTGTCCAACATCAAATTGTGGTAATCGACAGCATCAAGGTCATTTTGCTTAGCCAATCTATAAGCGTCCAGATTCACCTCAACAGGTAAAACGGCCTCTTGACCATAAACAAGCTCAAAAGGAGTAACTTTAGTAGCACCATGTCTAGATATACGATGAGCCCATAATGCCTCAGATAAAACTTCATGCCATCGCTTAGGACTATCTGCTATCTTTTTCTTGATTAACTTGATCAAAGTTTTATTACTTGACTCGGCTTGTCCATTAGCCTGAGCGTAATATGGAGATGAATTGAGTAATTTAATTCTATAGGATTCGGCAAATTCACGTACCTCTTTAGACATAAAAGAAGTACCTTGATCCGTTGTCAAAGTTTGAGGAATGCCAAATCTATGAATAATATTATGTGTAACGAACTCAATTACCTCTTGGTGCGTCATATTCTTCAAAGGAATCGCTTCGGTCCACTTAGTAAAATAATCCGTAGCAACCAACACAAAACGATGCCCATTTGATGAAGGAGGATTAATTTGTCCAATGAAGTCCAATCCCCAACCTCGGAACGGCCATGGCTTAATAATAGGATGCATCAATGCAGCAGGAACAAGTTGCAAATTCCCAAATTTCTGACATTTTTCACACCCTTTGTAATATTTGAAACAATCCGCCATCATAGTGGGCCAATAGAAACCGGCTCGTCTAAGTAACCACTTCATTTTTGGAGCCGATTGATGTGTACCACAAATACCTTCATGGACCTCACCCATGGCAACTTTGGCCTGATCCGAATCAACACATTTTAACAACAAATCTTCGGCGTTTCGACGATAGAGTTCATCGTCAAGCAAAACATATTTAAATGATATTCGCCGAATATTTCTGTCTGCACCACGACCAGGATCTTTCAAATAAGTAATTATAGGTACTCTCCAATCCTGATCTTCAATTTTGGATTGATTAGCATCATCCAAAGGATTTTTGCTTCTGTCAGGAGACGAAGCAGTCAGACCGCTTTCAGAACCGGTCTGACCGGTTTCTGAAACCGGTGTGACCGGTTCGTCCAGAACCAGAACCTCGGCTTTTGTTTGCATCGGTTTTTGGAGATAGAAATATTTCTTTGCTACCATATAACCAGATGCTTTCTGAGCCAGAGTATTTGCCTTATCATTCTTTTCTCTTGGAATATGTTTGATAATAAATTCATCAAAAGAAGCAATGATATCAAGGCATCTATCAAGATATGCATTTAATGAACCATTGTAACATTGGCATACCTCTGATACTTGTTGTACCACCAGGAGCGAATCACCAAAAGCTTCAACATACTTTACTCCCATGTCTTGCAAAAATTCCAAGCCAAATAGAAGAGCTTCATATTCAACTTGATTATTGGTTCGTTTTTCTTCCAATCGGTTTGAGAATTCAAAGATGGCACCATTTGGAGATATCAAAACAGCACCAATTCCTTGCCCATCAGTGCAAACCGATCCATCAAAGTAAAGCTTCCATGTGGTACAAGCAATATATCCGACGTCGAAGTTGTTTGTATCATTTATCCGATGTTCAACAATAAAATCAGCTACAATTTGGCCTTTCATTGATTTTAAAGGTTCACAAGCCAAATCATACTCAACTAAAGCATAAGCCCATTTACCGACTCTCCCGCTAGCAATCGGCTTTTGCAACATATGTTTAATCACATCGGTTTGACACAACACGATGCAAGTACTAGATAATAAATAATGTCTCAATTGAGTACAAGCATGATACAAGGATAAACACAACTTCTCAATGAAAGTATACCTTGTTTCTACATCAATAAGACGTCGGCTTACATAAGCAATCACATACTCCTTGTTGCCGATTTCTTGGGTCAAAACAGCTCCAATAGTTCTATCTTCAGCCGCCACATAAAGTCTAAATGGAACGCCCCGCTTAGGTGCCCTAAGCACCGGTGGTGAAGACAAATATTCTTTGATTTTCTCAAAAGCTTCTTGCTGTTTTGCCCCCCAGGTAAAATCGGCTTCATCTTTCAACCGAAGTAAAGGAGTAAAAGCATCAACCTTTCCAGACAAGTTAATTATAAATCTTCTCAAGAAATTTACCTTGCCTAGAAACCTCTACAAATCTTTTTTTCAAGTAGGAGCTTCGACTTTCTTCATAGCTTCAATTCTCTTGGGATCAACTTCTATACCGTTCTCATGAATGACAAACCCAAGAAACTTTCCAGCCGAAACACCAAAAGCACATTTGAGTGGATTCATCTTCAAGCCATACCGTCGCATCCTTTCAAGAGCAAGTCTTAAATCGGCTAAATGAGAATCCAAACCATCTGATTTAACTACAATATCATCAATATACACTTCCACGATAACACCAAGTAAATCATGAAAGATTAAGTTCATAGCTCTCTGATAAGTTGCACCGGCATTCTTTAATCCAAAAGTCATAACCACCCACTCAAATAAACCAATAAATCCCGGACATTGAAAGGCCGTTTTATGCATATCTTCTTCGGCCATGAATATTTGATTATATCCGGCATTACCATCAAGAAAACTAACAACACGATGTCCAGAAGCTTCATTAATTAAGACATCGGCTATAGGCATAGGATATGAATCTTTTGGAGTGGCTTTATTAAGATTTCTAAAATCAATGCAAACTCTAAGTTTTCCCGAATCTTTCTTTTCGACGGGAACAATATTAGAAATCCACTCCGCATAACGACAAGTCCGAATAAAACCAGCATCTAATAAGCGATTAATCTCTTCTTTTATTCGGTCATAAATAGCGGGATTAAAACGTCTAGCCGATTGTTTAAAAGGTCTAAAACCGGCTTTTATTGGTAAACGATGCTCAACTAAATCACGACTTAGACCAGGCATCTCACGGTACTCCCAAGCAAAACAATCGACATACTCTTTCAACAAATTTATTAACTCGGCTTTAAACTCAGCCGATAAATTTTTGTTTACAAAAGTAGGCCTAGGAATAGTACCGTCACCAATATCTATTTTTTCTAAAGGATCAGCTGATGTAAAACCTTGTCCCAACTTATCCATATCACCAAGATCTTCAATGGCTTCGAACGTACCGGCCGAATGTTCTCGATAATGATCAATTCGGTCTTGAAGCCACTGTCCAGACACAAACCGGTCTGACTGGTTCCCAGAAGCGGTCTGACCGGTTTGGCTCGATCGGCACTGTTCAGATCCAAACCGGTCTGACCGGTCTCCAGAAGCGGTCTGACCGGTTTGTTCCTGCTGATTTTGTTGCTCCATCAATTACAACAAGTAATTCAACCGATTTTCCATCGGCTTTAATGTAGCAGGAACAAAACCATCTTTGGTGCAACTGATCAATTCATAGTCGGTCAAATCCATGCCCGACAAACATTGGACTTTATCATTTGCACTAAGAGAGTCGGAATCGGCCGTTGCAACGAAGGAAGAAGTGTCACCATGGACAATCTCAACTTCATCGCCGATCCACTGAATGAGGTATTGATGCAAGGTAGATGGAATACATTTATTGGCATGAATCCAATCTCGACCAAGGATTAAACTGAAGTTACCTTGCACCTCAGAGACGAAGAAGGCTGTAGCAATAGTCTTGCTCCCGACGGTCAATTCCATGGAAGCCACTCCCTTGGCGCCAATGGGATCACCTCCACCAACTCCACTGACCGTCATGTTCGTCTTGATCAGTTCTTCGTCTTTTCCACCAATCTTCTTGTAGAGAGAGTATGGCATGAGATTTACAATAGCTCCACCATCAACCAACATACGAGAAATTGGTTTCCCGTTGATGTGCCCCCTCATGTACAAAGC
Organism: Echinochloa phyllopogon; assembly: GCA_033239725.1. Classification (NCBI taxonomy): domain Eukaryota; kingdom Viridiplantae; phylum Streptophyta; class Magnoliopsida; order Poales; family Poaceae; genus Echinochloa; species Echinochloa phyllopogon. The sequence goes on along the minus strand of BTCW01000007.1, from coordinate 4,043,856 downwards.
CTTGAGATGATTCTCTGATTCTCTAGGCTTCTGAAACACAGCATCTCGCGGCCCAAGTTGAAGATGAGAAACTTCCTCCTCCGGCACCACATAATAATCAGAAGATAAATAGATAACATTAATTTCCATGTTGTCACGCTCTGGAGAAGGTTCAAAATCAACTAATTCTTCATCTTCAACCACTGGAGAAATTGATGGAGTAGCTTTGATGGTTGAAGAAGTAGCAGCCCCCGCTTCTGTCACCAAACCGGTCTGACCGCTTTCAGACACCGGTCTGACCGCTTCTGCAGCGGTCAACTGACTAGAACCGGTCTGACCGGTTACAGAAACCGGTCTGACCGCTTCTGCAGCGGTCGGCTGACCCAAACCGGTCTGACCGGATTCAGAAACCAGTCTGACCGGTTGTGCTGTTGATTGCACAACGGGTTTAGCTTGCCATATTTTGGCCTGAGGGATCATGGGCCTATATTTGTTGAAGTACTCATCCCTCATCTTCTCAGCTTCCTGTTCCCTTTTCTCTTTGTTGCGTAGGCGTTGTATCTTTCGCTTTTGTGTATGAGTCAACCCAGAAGGACACCATCTTGGTTGAAACACTTTCTTTACACCCTTGCTACTGCTGGCTTCATGATCATTAACCATGACCGGCCTTTTGATTGGAACAGGAGCCGAATCTCCAATGACCATCGGCTTTGTACCCAAGTCTTGTATAGCCACTGGAATCTCGCCAATTTTTATAAATTTATTGGCTTGGGCTTGCACATCCTCCTCCTTCTCTTTGATACGATATTCTTGTCTAGGAGGAACATGATTTTTCTGCTCAGACCGAAACCGGTCTGACCGGTTCATGAAACCGGTCTGACCGCTTTGATGAGCGGCTGAAAAACCTGATTGGTATGAGCCCAATCGGTCATGTACAGAGCCACCATGGCGTTTGTAACTTGTAGGATCAATCCAACGCTGTGGTGACCTCTGTCTCTTTTTTGTTGGCCGATCAACTTGAACGGCCTTTGTGTACTTGTTCATGAGCTGAGAGAAAGTAGGTCCTTGCTTCAGAACCTTCCCTTGAATCTTTGGCTCATTGAATTTCCAAGTACCCACTTCCGGGCGCTTAGGCTTGAAAGTTCTTGGACGGTCTGGAGACAAACCGGTCTGACCGGTTTGGGAAACCGGTCTGACCGGTTTCGCCTGGCTGGCAAACCGATTCTTTTCCAAGGAACTTTCTTGCCCCCCGGGTCTTGATGTGTTAATAGTGATCTTCAGAGACTCTTTTCCATCAAGAGTCCTCCCAACCATCACTGTTCTGATCGGAACTTTGTCATCAACTTTTTCCGGTGTTGGATCTCCAATCACCACATTCTTACCTTTAGCTCCATCGGCTTGTTCCGGCCGAATCAGCATCTTGGTGTTCACATCCAAGGTATGAACAGGGAAAGGAGTCTTGTCAACTTGCATTTCGGCGAGCACTAATCGACCTTCATTAAGGGCCGATTGTACCTGTCGTCGAAAAACATTGCAATCGTTGGTTGCATGAGAAAAAGAGTTATGCCACTTGCAATATGCACGATTTTTTAATTGATCGGCTGGTGGAATTGCATGAGAAAGTTTAATAAAACCATTCTTAAGCAATTCATCAAAAACACGATCACATTTGGCTACATCAAAAGTAAATTTTCTTCTTGCCGATTTTTCTGAATCGGCTTCAATGAAGGACAAGAACTAGGTTTACTTTTTGATGACCAAACAAACTCAGCGGCATAGATTTCCTTATCATCATCCGAACTATCAGAATCATTATCAACAATATGCACGTTCGAACGATGAGGTTTAGCAGATTCTTTTGAATTTTTAAACTTAAGTTCTAAACTCATGGCCTTCATTTGCAAGTGATTAATTGTAAGAAAATCAGAACCTTCTAATTTCTCCTTGTAATGAGACCACAAGCCCGCAAAAGCTAAATCTGCTAAATCCTTTTCGGAAACAGTTATATTAAAGCATCGGTTCTTAACATCCTTGAATCTTTTAAAGTATTCAAGAACCGATTCTTCTCGGCTTTGTTTAACCGATGTCAAATCAGAAAATTTTGCCTCGTTTTCTCCGCTAAAGAAGTGATCATGAAATTTACGCTCCAATTGAGTCCAATTATGAATAGAATTAGGAGCAAGCGAAGAAAACCATGAAAAGGCAATCCAGTTAAAGATAATGAGAATAACCATATACGCAATGCCTCATAAAAAGATGCCTCTCCTAATTGTAAGATATATTGACTAATGTGTTCCCAAGGAGTTCTATTATCTTCACCACTGAATTTAATAAAATCAGGAACACGCCAACCATTAGGATAAGGAACTAGATCAAATTCAGGCGGATACGGTTTTTGGTATAAACGTGAGCTACCCAATTCAAGCCCGAGTTTCGTTCTAAGTGTATTAGCTATGTCTTCTTTAAACTTAGCTAACTCGGCTTGATATTTCTCATCACCTCTGTTTTGTGGAATGCGGGGAACATTATACATCGTATTTTGAGAAGTACTCGGAATCGGCGCGTGAAACGAGCAAGATCCGTGGGGTATACTTCCCTGAGTGCATGGAACAGTATAAACAGAACCAGAAGTAGTTGCATTAGCCACAACCATCGCACTCGATGCTCCTGCACCCATAGAACCGATCTGACCGCCAGAGGGGGCCAAACCAGGGTGAGATGTCTGTCCCGCATAGAAATTCATCGGCATACTCAAATTATGATCTAAAAGAGATTCTGGTACGCCTGATGAGCTAGGTAATTCATTAGATTCCAAATTATTTTTATTTTTATCAGAATTACCCGACATACTAGCAATTAATTCACTAGTAACAGTTTGTGCAGCAAGTAATTTGTCATCCATCATGCGAGAAATCTGCTGCATTAAATCAGAGAATTCGCCAGTTACCTTAGGAATTTCTTCGACATGGTCCTCCGCCAACTTGAAAGCTGGCATGACGAATTCCTCAACTCTCTTGACAAGACCACCACGATCTTTCTTGAAGCCCTTCAAGAATTGAGCTCTGAAGTGCTCTTCAGCAATCAAGTATCGCTTCCGCTCCTCTTCCGTGAGCTCTTCCATCGTTGCGGTGATGATGTTATCCTTGTCAAGGTCGCACTTTGATCCAGACATGATTGGAGTAGATTGAATCGGTTTTAGCACCAGATTAATCTTCCCCAGCGGAGTCACCAAAAAGTATGTTGACACGAAAACACGCCAACAAACTCGATGTCGATCAAAAGCGCAGCACGGCCATCACAACGGCCAACTCCTGGCTTCCTGGAGAAAACCGGTCTGACCGGTTCTTAAGACCGGTCTGACCGCTTTTGGGCAGAGAGCCGTGAAGGCCTAGAAACTCAAGCTCGGGAGGGACCCCGTCGGAGCTCGAGCAGTTCTAGGGTTGCTCTAGGGTCGGCAGGCCACCTAGAACGCCTTTGAACATCGTAGAGACGAGCAAAGAACAGAATATGGGGTTGGAAAAGGATTAGGGTTTGAGAGACAAAAAATAGAAGATAAAAGTGTTGATTCGATTGGGAATACATCAATCGGCCATCTAGCCCTTATATTTATAGGCCGGGGAAGTCTTACCCCTTTCGAATAGGTTACAATATGGGATTAAACTCGGAATCCTAATCCTACTCGAATTACAGAAGCAAACCGGTCTGACCGGTTTGGCAAACCGGTCAGACCGGTTTGGCCATAAAAAGGTCAACATTGACCGTCAACACACTCAAACCGGTCTGACCGCTTTGACAAACCGGTCAGACCGGTTTGGCCTTGACAGGACCAATTTTGACTGTCAACACCTAGGTGAAGCGGTCAGACCGGTTTGAGAACCGGCCAGACCGGTTGTGTTGCAACCATCACATTTGCCTTTGTTCTGTTGCACCCCGAACGTTGAAGTGCTAGATGTAGCTTCTATGCTCTGGCTAGGGGATTTTGGATCAACAATTTCGGCTAGAGACGACCGATTTGTATCTTGACCAACAACATCACAATTTGGCAAATTGCAAGGATCAATAATATCATTAGTCGGCTTTTCAATAGCCAACTCTTGATCAACACGAATTGAATCTACCTTATCATCTTCAGTAATCAAAAATTTAACATAGGCAGATAGAAGGGTAGATATAGTACTGTCACACCCGATTTTCGAGAGAAAACCAAGTACGTCTCATATGTGCGGTAGGATCATGTTTACACACATATGATAGACAAAAGAGTGTAATATCGAAACACAGTGTTCTAAAGTACAAAAGATTTATTACAATATTTATATTACACTCTCGGGAGACACGAAGGTCTTTATCGCAGAAGAAGCGATAGCTAAACGAAGTGTCTTCAGCTTCCATCTTCCACAGGCATCTTGACTGGGGGAAACACAAGCCTCAGAACTCATCGTAGTCGCTGTAGTACTCTTCTCCATTTTCTTCTTCTGATTCAGCAATGGCAAGTGTGAGTACACTTAACTAGGTACTCAGCAAGCGGGGTGAAAATGCGAGGCCACAAGGATAGGCTATGGTTCACAACAGTGAGCTTTTTAGAGTTGATCAAGTTTTATTAGCAATTTCCTATTTACTAGATGTAAGTTTATACCAACCAACTTAAGCATTTAGAAAAACATCTTATTCAAAACACACGAGTAAAACCACAATTTAGATTCCATCTTTAAGTTCAATTATCATGTGAGGGTCCAAGCCGCTCTTGACCGTGAGCACGGCTGATATATAAGTTTTACACTCTGCGAGGTTGTACACTTTCACCATAGCTCGTGTTCCCCATGTTTGCCCGGGTTGGCCAAACCTTAAACACTTCCAAGGTGAGTGGCTGGGGTCCACTTCGAAGCCTTTACAAAGATATGCAAAAGTCCAATAACCCGCAAGAGTTACAGCTAGGGCGGACCACAACCCTCCCTAATGGTCAAAACCTTAGCAAAGGCTGCTACCCCAAAAGGACCGGGCTGTACCCCTGCAACCCCAGACCCCCTCTGCTCCTTTCGGATAAGGCCATCAGCACAATTACAAACCTAATTAATTGGCTAAGGTCAGAGCCCATTTTGACACCATGGTTGCACTGTTTTCTTGGGTGGTTCTCCATGTTCCGATTAAATAATCGTTCTCTTGTATTAACCAACATTTATTATCAAAGTTGTCATGATCAATAATTTTATAAAGATCCAATTTAACCATTCCCAAGGTATTGCAACGCTAAGCATAAACTAACACAAAATATTATTTAAAACAGGGGTTGGTACAAGGGAGCATGGTAAAAGACTAGATAAATCCTTAAAAAGGTATTCCCATCATATTAATGCAATAATAGTAAATTTTAGTTTAACATGCAGTTATATAGGACAAAAAGAATATGTGGTGAGGGCCACTTGCCTTGTTCTACAAAGAAATCTTCCTCTTCTTCGTAGAGTGGTTCTGGATCCGCGTCGACGGGCGACTCGGTTGCAACTGGCCCGAGATCTACGATCAACACAATAAAACAATAAGAAACCAGTACATAAAATATTATTAACAGACTAAAACAAGCATCTAAAATTAATAAGCTCGAAAAGACGAACGCTTGCACACAAAGAACGCTAAAAACGGAGCTAGGACGGAAAAGATATGGCCAAAACAAGTTTTAGGGACTTGCTGGCAAAGAAACTAAGTTTACAGGGGCTAAACTGAAGAAAACCAGGGGCTAAAACAGAAATACGCATTAAACCCGAGGGCTAACGCGTAAAGGACAGGGGCTGGGCTTCAGGATATAAAAACAGAGAAGTACAGGGGCTTAAACGATGAAAACAGGACCTATTTGTAAGGTTTTTCACTGGTGGAAGGACCGGCTTGCGATATTTAAAGAGTTGGGGGTTCTTTTTGCAAAACAGCCTTAGTTGACCGTTATTTGCTGGTTTGACTCGTGTTGTGTTGAATATGGGCCGTTGATCTTGCAATGGACGGCTAACAGGGAAGGGTCAGGTCGGGCGGCGGCGGGACGCCGGCGTGCGGCGGCGCCGGGCTGGAATCTCGCCGGTGAAGCTCGAACTCGAGCTACAGAGCTCGGTTTTGAGCGCGGTTTGGTGCTAGAGGACCGGGGTGAGATGGCGAACACGTTGGGAGTGATCTCGTCGAGGATTGCGCGGAGAAGCCGGCGGTCGACGGTGAACAGAGGCGGCGCTACTCCGGCGAGGTGCGGGGACGGGCTAGCGCGCGAGAGAGAAGGCGAGAAGAGGCTCTGTGTGCTGCTGGGGAGTTGGCGAACGCGTTTAAGTGGTTCTAGTCGTTCAATTTGCTTCGGTGGCGGTGCTCGACGACGAACGGCGGCGGCGGAGTGCCAGTGATGGCCGTCGGGGTGCTAGAGTGCAAAACAGAGAGCGAGGAGGGGATGGAAAGCATCATTACCTCCACGCGATGCTTCCTGTGTGGTTGGATGGGGTGGAGTGGTGCCGGAGCGACGGATTGACGATGCTGCGGCGCTCGAGCGGCGGCGGCGTCGTGAAATTGGAGCTGCTCCGAGGGGAGTGGGTGGTGCGAGGGGTCGAAGGGGGTTCCTGGAGGCTCGGCCGGGGTATAAGTAGGGCGGTGAGAGGAGAGGGAAGGGTCGGTGCCGAGGGGAAAGGAGGGGCCGGCCATCAATGGCGATCAGGAGTGGGGAGCTCGGTGGTGTGGGCGTTTCGATGGGAGAGCGAGGGGTCGTAGGTGGGTGCTCCACCGGGCATTAACCACAGCTTGGTGGCGGGGAGAGTGAAGGGGAGAGGGGAGCTGGAACGGCGCGGGGGAGCCGAGCGGCTCGGTCGGCGGCGAGGCAGGGGAGGGGCACTGGAGGTTGGGGGTAAGCCCGACAGGTGGGCCCCACCTGTCGGCGGCAGTGAGAGGGAGGAGAGGGAGATTGGGCCGCGGCTGGACTGGAAAGGGAGCGGGCCGCGCGCAAAGGGAAAGGAGAGGGGGAAAAGAGCTAGGCCGCACGCGCTGCTGGGCCGAAAAGAAAACGGAAGGGAGGTGGGCTGCGGGAGAGAGAGACGGGCTGGGCCGAGGGGTGAAAGAGAGATAGAGAGAGAGTTTAGGGAGCGTTTCTGGACTTTTTCATGATTTTGAAATTCTCACACAAATCAAACAAAAGACATGCAATTTAAATATGATGCACATGCACTTATTGCTCCAAAATTATTTAAATGATGTTTGAATATTTTTAGGCTCAATTTAATTTAAAAATTTAATTCAGTCCTTAGAAAATTAAATTAAACCAAGTTGCAATGATTTCTTTGTGATGGAATTTTAGGGTGTTACAAATCCTACCCCATAAAGAGAATCTCGTCCCGAGATTCAGGAAGATTCGGAGAACAGTTGTGGGAACTCTTCCATAAGTTCTTCTTCTCTTTCCCATGTAGCCTCATTTTCTGAGTGATTACTCCACTGAACTTTGCACATTTTTATCACCTTGCTCCGGGTGACCCTCTGTGACTTGTCTAAGATTTTGATAGGATACTCCTTATAAGTCAATTCATCCTTCACTTCTAAATCCTCCAGTGGTAGGTGCTCCACTCTAATCTCATTTGAACACTTCTTCAGCTGTGATACGTGGAACACATCATGAACTCCTGATAATCGTGCTGGTAATTCCAATCTGTATGCCACTTCTCCCTTTCTTTCCAATATTTTAAAAGGTCCGATAAAACGAGGTGATAGCTTCCCTCTGACATTAAATCTTCGCAATCCTCTGATAGGTGATACTCTGAGATAAGCATAATCTCCTTCCGCGAATACCACTTCTCTTCTCTTAGGATCAGCGTAACTCTTTTGGCGTGACTGTGCGGTTTTAAGATTCTCCCGAATTATCTCGACTTGTCTTTCCACTTCCTTTATAATTTCTGGTGTGAAGAGTTGACTTTCACCCGTTTGATTCCAGTACAAGGGTGTTTTGCATTTCTGTCACACCCGGATTTACACAGAAACCCGAATGCTTCTATATGTGTGCCCAGGAAGTCCACAGAACACATATAGATAACAAATATGATAAACAGAGTACATATGCTCGAATAAAATGGTTTTACATCAGAGTTTGACTAAAATAACTAAATAACACAGCGGAAGACTAATTATTAACTCTCTCTAAACGATGACGAAGACGAAGCCGAAATCCGTAATCCACAGGGACTCTGACTGGTTGAGCACAGCTAGTAGAATGGCAGATCTTCAGGAAATTCAATAGCAGCAGTACCATCTAATCCATCTGTTACCCATCCGGGATTTTGTTGAATGGCAAGTGTAAGTAAATGACTTACTTAGCAAATACAACACGGGTAATGAAGGCTTAAAAGAAAGGCTTGACACGGCTGTACCGCATTAGCAATTTTAGTTGATTCTTTTTAACATAAACCAAGATCACTACAATTAAGTGTATCCCAGTTGCAAACCCAATTAATGAAGTAGAGGTGAACATTAATCAATAATAAACATCAACTTCTAATCAAAAAGGATCCAGGCCGCTCTTGACCCTGAGCAAGGCTATCATGATAGATTATACACTCTGCAGAGGTTTCGCCCTTTACCCACCAGTCGCGTAAAAGTTCAAAGGAACTTTGCACCCAACCACGCACATCAACACTTCCGAGGTGTGACTGCATAGGGACGCTACGAGGCTTTTCACAAGACACCCTAACAAAACAGTAGCCGTTATGGTACAACCTAGGCAGCATGACCCAAGGCACCGAGATTGACTGACGCCCATGTCGCAACACGAGGGGGTCAATGGCGTCCAAGCGCGGTAATAAACATCAACAACAAAATAAATAGCGCAACGTGTGGAACCCCCGCCATACGGAAGCTCCCAACACGGGACTGTGCCTCACGGGGACATAGCCAACGGATACTCCGTCCTCGGTGGATCAAACCATACTCTCACCCATGCTTCTCATAACGCCGTCGGCCTGTCGGTAACTACTGTCAAGCTAGAGCCGTACATGCTACTCGTCCAAGACCAGAGCCATTATAGTTCCGGCGGTGGCGACAGGTTCCTGGGTTGTCGCTTTAAGAACCAGTCCTTACGGAGAGACACTAGGACCAAGCATAAAGCATACGCCCTAGCTCCCTGATCCATGTTGCTAAAAAGCAAATTTTAACATTAACATTGGAGTGAACCATTAAGTCAAGATTAACAGTTAAACATTGGTGACAGGAGCGGCGCTTAGCAAAGATCTACCCAAATGCAATAACCCAGGGTAATCAAGGTATAGGATAAACAAAGCTAGGAATAACCTTAATAGGAACAATTTAGACACATGCATATGCAGTAATTAATGTAAAGGTGTGTTTAGGTAGCAAGGATTGTCCGTGCTGTACTTGCCTTCGTCCAACTGCTGCTGTTGCTCTTGCTGCTGTTGTTGGCCTTGCTCCTCGTAACCCTCGAACTCGAACGCGTACGGCTCACCGACTGGACTCGCACAACAACACACAAGCATCCATACAAGCCAGTACATGCAAACAATATTAATCTATTAGAACAGTACACCAAACAGTAGCAACAGAACAAAAGAAGGCTGAAAAACTAATCTACGCTTCGCTACGAACACGTGAGCGCGAAAATCACTCAAATCGGAGCTAAAACGAAGAAGTTATGGCTTTTCTAAGGTTCGAGGACTTGCTGGCAAAGTTTTAAAAGTTCCAGGGGCTTATTTGCAAAAACTCAGGGGCTAAAACATAATTTTGTATAAAAACAGGAGGGTTTATTTGCAATTTGACCAAAGCAGGACCTCGGGTACTATTTTTAAATACTGCAGGGGGTTTTCTGTAAAAATCAGGACTTAATTGCAATTATTTTTGAATAGTTTTGGACTGCGGGTTAATTTTGAAATAGTGCAGGGGCTCTTTTGAAAAACGGCTCGGCTGACTGGGGGTTGACCGGTATGGTCAACTTTGACCCGAGGCTTGGACTCGATCTGAGCCGTTGGTTTCGATTTGGGCGACTCAGATTAGATCGGGGAGGGAGGGGGGTCGGCGGCGAGCAGAGCTGCGGCGGCGCCGCCTGCGCGCGCGGCGGATGGTCGCCGGCGAAACGCGCGGGCGCGCTACGGGGCACGGTTGACGCGGGTTTTGGGCTCTACAGGACCGGGGCGACGCGGCGAACTCGTTAGGGTGGGTCTCGTCGGCGGAAACGCGACAGCGGCGGCCGGCGATGGATCATGGCGGCGGCGGCGCTCGGGCGGCGACGGGGAGCTCGCAGCAGGGGGAGGGAGAGAGCAAGGAGGGGCGTGGGAGGTTCCTTACCTCCACGCGAAGGCGCTGGAGCAACTCGCCGAGCCGGAACGAGGACGGGTGGCGAGATCGATGGCGGCGGGCGGCCTCGACTCCGGGCGGCGGCGCGAGCTCGGATGGGCGGCTAGGGCTAGGGTTTTCGGGGCAGGGAGGTCGGGAGACGGCGGCGGCGGGTATTTGAAGGCGGCCGAGGAAGAGTCCGGGTCCTCGACGACGACGACGTGGCCGGGCGGGACTCCGGCGGTGGTCGGGACCGAGCCGGACTCGGCTGGAGGAGGGGGACGGGGCTGACACGGGGGGTCCACTCGTCAGTCGGCGGAGGAGGGGGCTGCGGCGTGGGCTGGCCAGCCTGGCTTGCTGGGCCGCTAGGCGGGCCGAGCGGAGCGGGAGGCAGGCCGGGGAAAGGAGCAGGCGGGGTGCTGCGCTGGTTGCTGGGCTTGGGCCGCGGAGCGGGCTGCAATGCCGAAAGGAGCAGGCCGGCGGGGAAAAACGGAGTGGGCCAGCGGCGGGCCAAAAGTGGAAGCGCTGGAGCTGGGCTGCTGCTAGAAAAGAGTAGGAGGGCAAGAATCGGCCGAGAAAAATAGTTGAGGGAGGAAAAGTGGACTCGGGCCGCAGAAACTTTTCTAGAGCTCCAAACGCAGCGATTCAAATTCGAATTTAAACAGAATTTAAATTCGAATTGAACCACACACAAACAAAATTCAATGCAGTCGGCATGAATGCAACAAAAATGTTTCTAACCTTATATTTAATTTTATTTATCATAAATAATTTATTTTCCTTAGATAAATATGAGCATAAAATTAAATAAAAGAAATTTAATTATTAAATTTTAAAATAGGCATTTTTAGGGTGTCACAATTTCCTTCCGTACAGGGCTTCAAACGGTGCCATCTTGAGACTAGATTGATAGCTGTTGTTGTAAGCAAACTCTGCATATGGTAAACTTTTATCCCAGCTACCTCCATGCTTTAAAGCACAAGCCCTTAACATATCTTCCAATATCTGATTCGTCCTTTCAGTTTGTCCATCAGTCTGTGGATGGTATGCCGAACTGAAATTCAATTTCATATCCATTGACTCATGTAACTTCTTCCAAAAACGTGATGTAAACTGAGTGCCTCGATCTGACACTATCTTTTTGGGAACTCCATGCAAACATACTATTCGTGACATGTACAACTCTGCTAGCCTGGCTCCTGAGTAAGTGGTTTTAACTGGTATAAAATGAGCAACTTTGGTTAACCTGTCCACGATAACCCATATGGAATCATAACCATCGCGTGTACGAGGTAAACCTACAATGAAATCCATACCAATTTCTTCCCATTTCCACTCAGGTACTTTCAGTGGTTGCAGCAAACCGGCTGGTCTCTGATGTTCCGCTTTTACCCTTTTACATATGTCACACAAGGCGACATGAGCTGCGACATCTCTTTTCATTCCGTACCACCAGTATTTCTGTTTTAGATCTTAGTACATCTTGGTGCTACCAGGGTGAATAGAGTATGCCGAATCATGAGCTTCTTTCAGTATAGTCTCACGTAGGCGTTCGTCTTCTGGCACACATATCCTGTTTTTGAACCATATGGTTCCCTGATCATCTTTCTTAAAATCGGGAACTTTTCCTGAATCAATCAGCTTTTCGTATTCTTCTGTCAATTGCCCTTTTCTGATTTCCTGTTCAAGTGTTGATTCGACCTCCAAGGTCATAGATTCACTCTGGGCTACATTTCCTAAGTTGAGCCATGCCATTTACCAACATAACTCTTGCGGTTTCAACTGAGCTATAAGCATGTTTGCCTGACTCTTCCGACTCAAAGCATCTGCCACAACATTAGCTTTACCGGGGTGATACTGAATATCCAAATCATAATCCTTGATTAATTCCAGCCATCTGCGCTGTCTAAGATTGATATCCTTCTGAGTGAAGATATACTTCAAGCTCTTATGGTTGGTAAAGATCTGACACTTGTTACCAATCATGTTATGTCTCCAGATTTTCAGTGCGTGTACAACGACGGCCAATTCTAGATCATGTGTTGGATAATTTTGTTCATGTTTCCTCAGTTGTCTGGAAGCATAAGCCACTACTTTTCCTTCTTGCATTAAAACACAACCAAGGCCTTGACGTGAAGCATCACAATATACATCGAACCCTTTGTGAATGTCTGGCATTATCAGCACAGGGGCAGTAGTCAATCTTTTCTTCAGTTCTTCGAAACTAGTTTGGCATTTATCATCCCATTTGAATTCTTTTCCTTTCTCTAATAAGGTTGTAAGCGGTTTCACGATCTTCGAGAAGCCTTCAATAAACCTGCGGTAGTAACCTGCCAATCCGAGAAAACTCCTGATCTCAGACACATTCTTCGGAGGGCTCCATTCAACACATCCTGAACTTTACTCGGATCCACTGCTATTCCTCCGTCGGTGATAACATGACCAAGAAATGAAACTTCCTTTAACCAAAAGTCACACTTGCTGAACTTAGCATACAACTGATGTTCTCGAAGTCTCTGTAATACAAGTCTTAAATGCTCTTCGTGTTCTTCCTCATTTTGAGAAAATATCAGAATGTCGTCGATGAACACTACTACAAACTTGTCCAAATAATCCATGAACACCTTGTTCATCAAATACATGAAGTATGCTGGGGCATTTGTCAATCCAAATGACATGACAGTAAACTCATACAATCCGTATCTGGAAGCTGTCTTAGGAATGTCCTCTGGACGGATTCTCAATTGATGATATCCAGACCGCAGATCTATCTTGGAAAACACTTTTGCACCTCTCATCTGATCAAACAGATCCTCGATCCTAGGCAATGGATATTTGTTTTTGATGGTAACCTCATTGAGAGATCGATAGTCTACACACATTCTTCTGGAACCATCTTTCTTGTCTACAAAGAGAGTGGGGGCTCCCCATGGTGACGAACTAGGACGGATAAACCCTTTACTTAACAATTCTTCTATTTGTTTCTTAAGTTCTGTCAAGTCTTTAACATCCATTCTATATGACCTCTTAGATATAGGAGCAGTACCAGGTAAAAGTTCAATGCTGAATTCAATATCTCGGTCAGGTGGCATACCTGGTACATCATCTGGAAATACATCCGGATATTCGTTCACTATTTTGATATCTTCCAGAGTCTTGCCTTCCATAGAATTTATTGTTCCGCCTTCTGTCGATGAGGGAGTTGCCACATACTCAATTCTGTCTCCGTTAGGGCTGGTTAAGAGTACTGACTTCTTTCGGCACTGAATAGATCCATCCCACTGGTGTAACCAATCCATTCCCAGAATTATATCTATTTCCCAAGATTTTAGAACTACCAGATCAGCTGGGAAATCTACTCCCATGATGTTAAGAGTCACTTGTGGGCATAATAAACTGGCTTGCATTTCTCTGCCGGGAGTACTAACTAATAGTTGCTTTTTCATAGCCCTCATGGTCATGCCATGTTTTTCCACAAATTGTTCAGTAATAAATGAATGCGTTGCTCCAGAATCGAATAAAATTGTTGCAGGTATGGAATTGGCAAGGAATGTACCAAGTACAACTCCTGGAGCTTCTTGGGCTTGTTCGGCGGTCACATGGTTCACCCTTCAACGAACAAAGTTCCGCTGAGCCCTGTTGCCTTGTGCACTTGAGCTTCCCGGACGAACTTGTGACGATGGCTTCTCAGTTCTCTGTTCGTTGCCTCTCTATGGAGTATGCATCCCACGCTGAGGACAGCTGTTAGCATAGTGTCCCAATTCTCCACATTTGAAACACCCATTTGGCTGTACTGGAGCATTGTTTCTCACAGGAGCGCCTGTGGCATGGTTTGGGCGGGGAGTGGCTGAGTTGTTGATTGTCCGATTCTGCTGAGGATTCGGAGTGCGGGGTGATTGTTGATTGAAGCGCTGTGGCTGCTGAAATGAACGTTGCAACTGCATGTTCTGTGGATAACTTCTATTCTGTCCACCAGAGCGGAAGTAGGAACTCTGAGGGAATTGTAGCGGGGGCGAGTGTTGCTGCTGGACTGCCCCTGAGACTGGAACTTGCGTTTGTGTTCACCAATCTCCTTGCGCTTGTTTTCCAGGCCAATAGCTTTATTCAAAAGAGTTTGGAAATCTGGAAAGATGTGACTCTGCAACTGATAATTGAGCGGCCCTATAAGACCATCCACAAATCGTTCTTGTCTCTTGGCATCAGTATCGACCTCATCAGGTGCATAGCGGGACAACTAAGTGAATTTGTCCAGATACTCGCTAACTGACATATTGCCTTGCTTCAGTTCGAGGAACTCCTTCTGTTTAAGCTTCATAACTCCAGAGGGAATGTGATAAGCTCTGAAGCTATTCCTGAACTCCTGCCAAGTGATGTTCTGTGGTGCGGCATGTGCAGCGGTGTATGCATCCCACCAGTCAGCTGCTGGTCCTTCAAGTCTGCCTGCAGCATATAGCACCATTTCACGATCGGTGCAATGAGTCATTTCCAGCTTCCTGGTGACAACTTTTAGCCAGTCATCAGCATCCAAGGGATCTGATGAGTGTGAATAAGTGGGCGGACGGTGGCTCATAAATTCCTTGTGCTTGTCTCTGGGCGGTGGTGGTGCTGGTGCAGGTTGCGGTGGCTGGTTTTGCTATGCTTGCAAGTTTTGCACTGTTGCAGTGAGAGTCTGCAGTAGCTGAGTTTGGGCAGCCAGAAACTGTTGCATAGCTGGATCCATTGGTGGGTTTGGTGGGGGGGGTGGTGCTTGATTTCTCTGACTTGCAATATGAGCTCGTATCACTGGTGGAATATCTTGTCCTCCTCCTGACCTGGTGTTTACCATCTGAGTGTTAGAGAAAGATATCTCAGATAAGAACTAAACAGATAAAGATGAGTAAAGTAAAAGCATAAGGGGCTAAGATTAATTAATTAAACTAATTATTTTATTAACGCAGTTGTGGCCATCACTCCACAAAAGCATTCATTCATCACAAAGATCCAACTCAAGCATGTTTTCAACCATCAACCATTATTACATCGCATCGTCCTCGCAGGAACGGAATTACTAACAAAAGAAAAAGGGTAGACATCTAAGACTCCTAGCCAAGACTGGTGGTAGCTCCTGGGGTGCCGTAGCGAAGCTTCTTGCGCGGTGGAGAAGACGTGGTGCAGTGCTGTACCATCTCCTCAGGGGGTGCCTATCCTGCAAGCTGAGCCTCAAGCTGTGCGATCTTGGCCTGAGCGTCCTGGAGCTTCCCGTGCAGTCCCTCGATCTCGGAGGTGGCTCCCTCCAAGTCGGTGTTGAGCGCAGCCATGACCCGAGCAAGAACGTCCACTCGGTCGTCTCCTGTCTGAGAAGCTGGTACCACAGTGTCCTCGGTACCAACAGGTCGGCTGGGTACGTGGCGGAAGTCGGAGTAGTGCAGCTGGTCGCGGAAACGGTAGCTGTAGGAGTAGAGTGCTCTCCTGGCGGCGTCGTTGATGGCGGCGTCCTCGGTGGAGAAGGGAACACAGCTGTAGTGTGTCGAACGGATCCTCCATCCGGAAGCCTCTGGCTGAGGTACCCGGATGTGTACCTGAGCTGTGTAGTAGTCCTCCAGGCCGGGCTCCTCAAAGTGCTCGACCACATACTGAGGCTTTAGAGTGAAATCTAAAAACCCTAGTAGCTCCTCCAGCAGTCTGCAGAACTGCCCGGTCCCACCTAGCGAAGAGTGAAGGTGGTACTCCGGACCACGCTGGCGAGGCTCCTCTGGATCTTCCTCCACGTCGTTGTTGTTGTCGTTTTCCTGGTCATCAACCTCCATGTCGGAGTCATCCCCATCATTGGGCTCCTCCTCGTCGCTGTCGTCCCAGAGTCGTCTGGGTCACCACCAGCAGCGTCTGGTGCAGCGTCGCTGGCAGCAGGAGCAGCTGGTGGAATCACCATGTCTCCATCGGCGTCCACCTCAAGCACAGTGCCGTCGAAGAGCTGAGGTGGCTCCTCCTCCTGTGCCTCTGCCTGTGCCTCAGGCAGCACCTGTACCGGGACCTCCTCAGCTGGTGCCTCCTCGGGGTGCTGGGGAACTGACGGTCCAGCCGGGCGTGAACCTCCGGTGACAGCACGAGCGGACTGAAACTCACGAACCATCTGACAAAGGAGAAGAAAAACTGACTCAGTATAGAATAAATCAAAATGATGAGATCTTTTAACAAAAGAAACAATATAAATTAGATTTTTATGTGAAAATAAAGTGATTTTGAAAGATGACATGGCTTTCTAGATGTTGGGTCCTTTATCTCCGACCAGTTCTAACTTAAGGTTGCGTCCTACAGTCAACACCGCTCTGATACCACTCTGTCACACCCGATTTTTGAGAGAAAACCAAGTGTGTCTCATATGTGCGCCAGGATCATGTTTACACACATATGATAGACAAAAGAGTGTAATATCGAAACACAGTGTTCTAAAGTACAAAAGATTTATTACAATATTTATATTACACTCTCGGGAGACACGAAGGTATTTATCGCAGAACAAGCGATAGCTAAACGAAGCGTCTTCAGCTTCCATCTTCCACAGGCATCTTGACTGGGGGAAACACAAGCTTCAGAACTCATCGTAGTCGCTGTAGTACTCTTCTCTATTTTCTTCTTCTGATTCAGCAATGAAAAGTGTGAGTACACCTAACTAGGTACTCAGCAAGCGGGGTGAAAATGCGAGGCCACAAGGATAGGCTATGGTTCACAACAGTGAGCTTTTTAGAGTTGATCAAGTTTTATTAGCAATTTCCTATTTACTAGATGTAAGTTTATACCAACCCACTTAAGCATTTAGAAAAACATCTTATTCAAAACCCACGAGTAAAACCACAATTTAGATTCCATCTTTAAGTTCAATTATCATGTGAGGGTCCAAGCCGCTCTTGACCGTGAGCACGGCTGATATATCAGTTTTACACTCTGCAGAGGTTGTACACTTTCAGCATAGCTCGTGTTCCCCATGTTTGCCCGGGTTGACCAAACCCTTAAACACTTCCAAGGTGAGTGGCTGGGGTCCACTTCGAAGCCTTTACAAAGATATGCAAAAGTCCAATAACCCGCAAGAGTTACAGCTAGGGCGGACCACAACCCTCCCTAATGGTCAACACCTTAGCAAAGGCTGCTACCCC
The DNA here is from genome assembly GCA_033239725.1 of Echinochloa phyllopogon. Lineage (NCBI taxonomy): Eukaryota > Viridiplantae > Streptophyta > Magnoliopsida > Poales > Poaceae > Echinochloa > Echinochloa phyllopogon. The sequence goes on along the minus strand of BTCW01000007.1, from coordinate 4,026,466 downwards.
AAAAGGACCGGGTTGTACCCCTGCAACCCCAGACCCCCTATGCTCCTTTCGGATAAGGCCATCAGCACAATCACACACCTAATTAATTGGCTAAGGTCAGAGCCCATTTTGACACCATGGTTGCACTGTTTTCTTGGGTGGTTCTCCATGTTCCGATTAAATAATCGTTCTCTTGTATTAACCAACATTTATTATAAAAGTTGTCATGATCAATAATTTTATAAAGATCCAATTTAACCATTCCCAAGGTATTGCAACGCTAAGCATAAACTAACCCAAAATATTGTTTAAAACAGGGGTTGGTACAAGGGAGCATGGTAAAAGACTATATAAATCCTTAAAAAGGTATTCCCATCATATTAATGCAATAATAGTAAATTTTAGTTTAAGATGCAGTTATATAGGACAAAAAGAATATGCGGGGAGGGCCACTTGCCTTGTTCTACAAAGAAATCTTCCTCTTCTTCGTACAGTGGTTCTGGATCCGCGTCGACGAGCGACTCAGTTGCAACTGGCACGAGATCTACGATCAACACAATAAAACCATAAGAAAACAGTACATCAAATATTCTTAACAGACTAAAACAAGCATCTAAAACTAATAAGCTCGAAAAGACGAATGCTTGGACACCAAGAACGCTAAAAACGGAGCTAGGACGGAAAAGATATGGCCAAAACAAGTTTTAGGGACTTGCTGGCAAAGAAACTAAGTTTACAGGGGCTAAACTGAAGAAAACCAGGGGCTAAAACAGAAATACGCATTAAACCCGAGGGCTAACGCGTAAAAGACAGGGGCTGGGCTTTGTGATATAAAAACAGAGAAGTACAGGGGCTTATACGATGAAAACAGGACCTATTTGTAAGGTTTTTCACTAGTGGAAGGACCGGCTTGCGATATTTAAAGTGCTGGGGGTTCTTTTTGCAAAACGGCCTTAGTTGACCGTTATTTGCTGGTTTGACTCGGGTCGTGTTGAATATGGGCCGTTGATCTTGCGATGGACGGCTGACAGGGAAGGGTTAGGTCGGGCGGCGGCGGGACGCCGGCGTGCGGCGGCGCCGGGCCGGAATATCGTCGGTGAAGCTCGAACTCGAGCTACAGAGCTCGGTTTTGAGCGCGATTTGGTGCTAGAGGACCGGGGTGAGATGGCGAACACGTTGGGAGTGATCTCGTCGAGGATTACGCGGCGAAGCCGGTGGTCGACGGTGAACAAAGGCGGCGCTACTCCGGCGAGGTGCGGGGAGGGGCTAGCGCGCGAGAGAGAAGGCGAGAAGAGGCTCTGTGTGCTGCTGGGGAGTTGGCGAACACGTTTAAGTGGTTCTAGTCGTTCAATTTGCTTCGGTGGCGGTGCTCGACGAAGAACGGCGGCGGCGGAGCGCCGGTGAGGGCCGTCGGGGTGCTAGAGTGCAAAACAGAGAGCGAGAAGGGGATGGAAAGCATCGTTACCTCCACGCGATGCTTCCTATGTGGTTGGATGGGGTGGAGCGGTGCCGGAGCGACGGATCGACGACGCGGCGGCGCTCGGGCGGCGGCGGCGTCGTGAAATTGGAGCTGCTCCGAGGGGAGTGGGTGGCGTGAGGGGTCGAAGGGGGTTCCTGGAGGCTCGGCCGGGGTATAAGTAGGGCGGTGAGAGGAGAGGGAAGGGTCGGTGCCCAGGGGAAAGGAGGGGTCGGCCATCAATGGCGATTGGCAGTGGGGAGCTCGGTGGTGTGGGCGCTTCGGTGGGAGAGCGAGGGGTCGTAGGTGGGTGCTCCACCGGGCATTAACCACAGCTTGGTGGAGGGGAGAGTGAACGGGAGAGGGGAGCTGGAACGGCGCGGGGGAGCCGAGCGGCTCGGTCGGCGGCGAGGCAGGGGAGGGGCGCTGGAGGTTGGGGGTAAGCCCGACAGGTGGGCCCCACCTGTCGGCGGCAATGAGGGGGAGGAGAAGGAGATTGGGCCGCGGCTGGGCTGGAAAGGGAGCGGGCCGCACGCGAAGGGAAAGGAGAGGGGGAAAAGAGCTGGGCCGCGCGCGCTGCTGGGCCGAAAAGAAAAGGGAAGGGAGGTGGGCTGCGGGAGAGAGAGACGGGCTGGGCCGAGGGGTGAAAGAGAGATAGAGAGAGAGTTTAGGGAGCGTTTCTGGACTTTTTCATGATTTTGAAATTCTCACACAAATCAAACAAAAGACATGCAATTTAAATATGATGCACATGCACTTATTGCTCCAAAATTATTTAAATGATGTTTGAATATTTTTAGGCTCAATTTAATTTAAAAATTTAATTCAGTCCTTAGAAAATTAAATTAAACCAAGTTGCTATGATTTCTTTGTGATGGAATTTTAGGGTGTTACAAGTACCGGAAGATTGTATCACCTTTAATATGGCGATGTTCGATGGTGGCTGAAACTCTTTAATCTTGATGACACCTTGTTCTGTCTTAATGAAGCAAGACAAGAATATCCTTTCAATTGCTCTGTCATATTCTTGATAATATTCTTCAATCAGCTCTTTACACAACATCAAATCACTTGATAAATTAGCCATGATAACCAGAGATTTCATCCCCAGCGGAGTCGCCAAAATATGTTGACACGAAACCGCGCCAACAAGCACGCGGAGTAGCTCCTTGCTGCCCTTCTGCGCAAAGCGGTCAGACCGGTTTTGATAACCGGTCAGACCGGTTTCGCCGGCGGTGCCCGGCGAGAGACCAACGAACGCCCATCCGGGAGGGACCCCTTCAGGATAGGCACACCTTTGGTTGTTCTAGGATCGGCAGGCCACCTAGAACGCCTTCAATCGACATAGAGTGGAAGGAAGAACATCATGGTAGAGTTGGAAGAGCTAGGATTTGGAGATAAAAGTAATGTGAAACATAGAAAGATAAAAGTAAAGACAAAACGATAAAAGATAGATTTGATAGATTCGATTGGGGGTGATCTTCTCAATCGGCCATGACCCTTTATATTTATAGGGTGGGGAAGTCGTACCCCTTTAGGTCGGTTTACAATACGGGATAAAACTCTAAAGTCCTAAACCTACTCCAACATGGGAGAAACCGGTCAGACCGGATAGGGAAACCGGTCAAACCGGTTTGGCCGTTGCCAGATCGGCTACAGTAAAACCGGTCTGACCGCTTCCGAGAACCGGTCTGACCGGTTTCCCTCGGCCTGATAGGCAACTGCCAATTTTGGGTGCGAACATGTACAAAGGATGATTTTGTCATTGTGGTCCACTGACCACAGGTGGCAAACTAAATTCAGTATGGCTGAGTGCATACAACCCTTTGGTTTGAAGCGGTTAACAAATTTAGACTTCTCCATAATGTAGAAACCAAAATCCAACACAATGTTGTTGCGCGTTCTCTCTAAGATGTGCTTTTCGTAGTCACGCTCAGTATCAACATTGTTCTGAAAACATAGAGTCAGTAATTCTGCAATAGTTCTCCCTGACCTTGAAAATGGACAAAGGCACTTACCTCGAGACTGTCACGCACCACAACAAATTTTCCGTAACAGCTATCCTCCCACCGCACAAACTGAAAAGGAAACAAAGAAATACAAAGTGACAATAAAAATCAGGTGTAGTACGTCATAATTATAGAACGAAGGCCAATGATTTGTACCTACATTAAGATCCTCTAGTGGCTTCAGTGGCTTCGGACCCCTCTTATGCGGCACCTTCGGCTGAGAGGCACCAAAAGAAATAAGAGGTTGCACCAACAACCAGGTGCAGTCTTAGAGGTTCCTATTCGTTCCTTAGTTTGCTTCCTTCTGTTACCAGATTGTTCCAAGTTCCTTGGCCAACTTATCATTATACAAATTGATTCTACCAAATTTTTCCAAATTCTTACAAGCTAATGAATTTCCATCAATGCAGTCCACAAAATCCACCTGTGAACCAATGGTTCTAAAGTTAGTCACTATGGGATGACAGCCGACTTAGGCCCACATCTGACAAGGTTGTGGGCCAACCCGGAGGTAGCCCACATGGAATCCCCGACTTGGCGAACAAGTTTGATGAACACGCAGCTAGCTCGATTCTGGATATCCGAGGATATTTGAGCAAATCTACTTGGATACGACTTGAAAACCTTAGACTGTCGGCCTATATAAGGCGGTCTTGGTCAACCCTTTGGGGGTAACCAATTCATTGTAATCACAAAGCTCGCCTTAGATTCTTGAAGCTTTGTCGAGCACAAGCAATACAAACACCAACCAACACAGGACGTAGGGTATTATAACTATGTGTAGCCCGAACTTGTCTAAATCTTGTCCCATGTGTCACATACATGCTACTCAATCCCCATTGGATTATCGGTCCTTAGGTCCGACAGTCACTTTCGTACACAAAATGAGAAAAGATTGTTGAAGCAGCTCCTAATACTTACACGCTTTCTTTAAGCATTCAAAGACTACATATGACCAGTGAATGCTTCGTAACTATTGAAGGTCACATACAACATCAACTGTAGTTCTGGTTATATGTCGAGCATGGTCCATTCTTTTGAGCATACATATCGTCGACATGTTATTTCCTGTTTGTTTCCTTCGTGTGTAACTGTTGACGACCAAAATTGGCAGTTGCCTATCAGGCTGAAGGCAACTGATCAGACCGGTTCTAGGAAGCGGTCAGACCGGTTTTACTGTAGCCGATCTGGCAACGGCCAAACCTGTCTGACCGGTTTCCCTATCCGGTCTGACCGGTTTCTCCCGTGTTGGAGTAGGTTTAGGACTTTAGAGTTTTATCCCATATTGTAAACCAACTCGACGGGGTAAGACCATCCCACCCTATAAATATAAAGGGCCAAGGCCGATTGGGAGATAATCCAACATCCAATCCAATCGAATCTATCAAATTTATCTTTTTATCATTTTATCTTTCTATGTTCTGCATTACTTTTATCTCCAATTCCTAGCTCTTCCAACCCCCTGTATCTTCTGTTCTTCTCTCATCTCGATGACGTTTGAGGACGTTCTAGGTGGCCTGCTGACCCTAGAACAACCATAGACTCTCAAGCTCCGACGGGGTCCCTCCCGAGCTCGAGATTTTAGGTTTTATCGTCGCCCCATCAAAAGCGGTCTGACCGGTTCCATAAAGCGGTCTGACTGGTTTCGCTCCAGGAAAGCGGTCTGACCGGTTTCATAAAGCGGTCTGACCGGTTTCATAAAGTGGTCTGACCGGTTTCGTTCCAAGGCATCGACGACTTCATTGGCGCGGTTTCGTGTCAACATATTTTGGCGACTCCGCTGGGGAAGAAAGCAAAGGGATCTGTAACTATGGTTAATCTACCAAAACCTAGTGACGTTGATCCTGCTAACATTGTTAAGCCGATTGTTGATGAATTATCGGCCGAGGATCGTCAAGCTTATGAGGCCTTCATGAAGGACCATGAGGAGAAGGAAGGCCGACGCAAAGCAGCAGCAGATGAAAAAGCCACTCAGTGGTACCACATCATACACTGAATAATGTTACTTCTAGTGTTCAAAGGCCAAATGATCCTTATCATGATCAAAAGCGGTGTGACCGGTTCCATAAAGCGGTCTGACCGGTTTCGTTCCAAGGCATCGGCGACTTCGTTGGCGCGGTTTCGTGTCAACAGTAACCTTCCCCTTTATTAGACTAAACCCTTTATTCATAGCAAAAGAATTGAAGAACTCAACTCCTTATCCTCATAATGGAAGGTCCTCTCTATAATGTATTCATAATCTGCTAACTCTTCATGATGAGGACATGACACCCATGCTTATGTCCATGAGTGGTGCATGGGGTGGAGAAGAAGGAGACCAACTGTTGACACGAAAATGTGCCAACAAACTCGAAGATCGATCGAACGCGCAGCACGGCCGTCACAACGGCCAACTCCTGAGCTCTTCGGGCAAACCGGTCAGACCGCTTTTAGGCAGGAACTCGTGAAGACCTAGAAACTCGAGCTCGGGAGGGACCCCGTCGGAGCTCATGCAAGCTAGGGTTGCTCTAGGGTCGGCAGGCCACCTAGAACGCCCTTGAACGCCGTAGAGACGAGCAAAGAATAGAATATGGGGGTTGGAAAAGATTAGGGCTTGAGAGACAAAAAAAGTAAAGGATAAATGTGTTTGATTCGATTGGAATACCTCAATCGGCCTTCTAGCCTTTATATTTATAGGCCGGGGGAAGTCTTACCCCTTGTTGCCGATTTCTTGAGTCAAAACAGCCCCAATAGTCCTATCTTCAGCCACCACGTAAAGTCTGAATGGAATCCCTCTCTTAGGCGCCCTAAGCACCGGTGGTGAAGATAAGTACTCTTTGATCTTCTCAAAAGCTTCTTGCTGTTTTGCCCCCCAAGTAAAATTGGCTTCATCTTTCAACCGAAGTAAAGGAGTAAAAGCATCAACCTTTCTAGACAAGTTAATTATAAATTTTCTCAAGAAATTTACCTTGCCTAGAAACTTTTGCAAATTCTTCTTGCAAGTAGGAGCTTCGACTTTCTTCATAGCTTCAATTATTTTGGGATCAACTTCTATGCCGTTCTCATGAATAATAAACCCAAGAAACTTCCCAGTCGAAATACCAAAAGCACATTTGAGTGGATTCATCTTCAAACCATACCGTCGCATCCTTTCAAGAGCAAGTCTTAAATCGGTTAGATGAGAATCCAAGCCATCCGATTTAACTACAATATCATCGATATACACTTCCACAATAACACCAAGTAAATCATGAAAGATTAAATTCATAGCTCTTTGATAAGTTGCACCGGCATTCTTTAATCCAAAAGTCATAACCACCCACTCAAACAAACCAATAAATCCTGGACATTGAAAGGCCGTTTTGTGCATATCCTCTTCGGCCATGAAGATTTGATTATATCCAGCATTACCATCAAGAAAACTAACAACACGATGCCCAAAAGCTTCATTGATTAAGACATCGGCTATAGGCATAGGATATGAATCTTTTGGAGTGGCTTTATTAAGATCTCTAAAATCAATGCAAACTCTAAGTTTTCCCGAATATTTCTTTTCAACGGGAACAATATTAGAAATTCACTCCGCATAGCGACAAGTCCGAATAAAACCAGCATCTAGTAAACGATTAACTTCTTCTTTTATTCGGTCATAAATAGCGGGATTAAAACGTCTAGCCGATTGTTTAAAAGGTCTAAAACCGGCCTTTATTAGTAAACGATGCTCAACTAAATCACGACTCAAACACGGCATCTCACGGTACTCCCAAGCAAATCAATCGACATACTCTTTCAACAAATTTATTAATTTGGCTTTAAACTCAGCCGATAAATTTTTGTTTATAAAAGTTGGCCTAGGAATAGTACCATCACCAATATCTATTTTTTCTAAAGGGTCGGCTGATGTAAAACCTTGACCCAATTTATCCATATCACCGAGATCTTCAATAGCTTCAAACATACCGGCCGAATGAGCTCGATGATGATCAATTCGGTCTTGAAGCCACTGTCCAGAAGCGGTCTGACCGGTTTGGCTTGATCGGCACTGTTCAGGTCTAAACCGGTCTGACTGGTTTCCAGAAGCGGTCTGACCGGTTTGTTTCTGTCGATTTGTTTGCTCCATTAATTATAGCAAGTAATTCAACCGATTCTCCATCGGCTTTAATGTAGCAGGAACAAAACCATCCTTGGTGCAACTGATAACCTCATAGTAGGTCAAATCCATGCCCGACAGACATTGGACCTTCTCATTTGCACTAAGAGAATCGGAATCGGCCGTTGCAATGAAGGAAGAAGCGTCACCGTGGACAATTTCAACTTCATCACCGATCCACTGAATAAGATATTGATGCAAGGTAGATGGAATACATTTATTTGCATGAATCCAATCTCGACCAAGGATTAAACTAAAGTTACCTTGCACCTCGGAGACGAAGAAAGCCGTAGCAATAGTCTTGCTCCCGACGGTTAACTCCATAGAAACCACCCCCTTGGCACCAATGGGATCACCTCCACCAACTCCACTGACCGTCATGTTTGTCTTGATCAATTCTTCGTCTTTTCCGCCAATCTTCTTGTAGAGAGAGTATGGCATAAGATTCACAATAGCTCCACCATCAACCAACATACGAGAAATTGGCTTCCCGTTGCTGTGCCCTCTCATATATAAAGCCTTGAGATGATTCTCTGATTCGCTAGGCTTCTGAAAAATGGCATCTTGAGGCCCAAGTTGAAGATGAGAGACTTCCTCCTCCGGTATCACATAATAATCAGAAGACAAATATACAACATTGATTTCCATGTTGTCACGTTCTGGAGAAGGCTCAAAATCAACCAATTCTTCATCTTCAATCACTGTAGGAATTGGCGGAGTAGTATCGATGGTCGAAGTAGATTCAGCCCCTGCCTTTGTCGACAAATCGGTCTGACCGGTTCCAGAAACCGGTCTGACCGCTTCTGCAGCGGTGGGCTGATCCAAACCGGTCTGACCGGATTCAGAAACCGGTATGACCGGTTGTGCTGCTGATTGCACAACGGGCTTAGCTTGCCAGATCTTGGTCTGAGGAATCATAGGTCTGTAATTGTTGAAGTATTCATCCCTCAGCTTCTCAGCTTCCTGTTCCCTTTTTTCTTTGTTCCGTAGGCGTTGTAACTTCTGCTTCTGCGTATGAGTCGATCCAGAAGGACACCACCTTGGTTGGAAGACCTTCTTCACGCCCTTGCTACTGCTAGCCTCATGATCATTAGTTATGACCGGCTCTTTGAGTGGAACAGGAGACGAATTTCCAATGACTATCGGCTTTCTACCCAAGTCTTGCATAGCCACTGGAATACTGCCAATTTTAACAAACCCACTGGCTTTGGCTTGCACATCCTCCTTTTTCTCCTTGATATGGTATTCTTGCTTAGGAGGAGCTTGGAACCTCTGCTCAGACCGAAACCGTTCTGACCGGTTTTCAAAACCGGTCGGACCGCTTCTGGGAGTAGCCGAAGGACCTGATTGGTATGAGCCCAATCAGTCATGTATCGAAGTTCCAGTAACATCACCACGGCATTTATAAGTTGTAGAATTGATCCAACGCTGCGGTGACCTCTATCTCTTTTTTGTTGGCCGATCAACTTGAACGGCCTTTGTATTCTTGTTCATGAGCTGAGAGAAAGTAGGTCCTTGCTGCAGAACCCTTCCTTGAACCTTTGGCTCATTAAACTTCCAAGTACCCACTTCTAGGCGCTTGGGCTTGAAAGTCCTTGGACGGTCCGGAGACAAACCGGTCTTACCGGTTTGGGAAACCGGTCTGACCGGTTTCGCCTGACTAACAAACCGATTTTCCTTCAGGGAACTTCCTTGCCCCCCGGGCCTTGATGTGTTAATAGTAATCTTCAGAGACTCTTTTCCATCTAGAGTCTTCCCAATCATCACTGTTCTGACTGGAACTTTGTCATCAACTTTTTTCGGCCTTGGGTCTCCAATCACCACGTTCTTACCTTTAGCTCCATCGGCTTGTTCCGGCCGAATCAGCACCTTAGTATTCACATCCAAGGTATGAACAGGGAAAGGAGCCTTATCAACTTGCATTTCAGCTAGCACTAATCGACCTTCATTAAGGGCCGATTGTACCTGTCGTCGAAAAACATTGCAATCGTTGGTCGCATGAGAAAAAGAATTATGCCACTTACAATATGCACGATTTTTTAATTGATCGGCTGGTGGAATTGCATGAGAAAGTTTAATAAAGCCATTCTTAAGCAATTCATCAAAAACACGATCACATTTGGCTACATCAAAAGTAAACTTAATTTCTTCTTGCCGATTTTTCTGAACCAGCTTCAACGAGGGACAAGAACCAGGTTTACTTTTTGATGACGAAACAAATTCAGTAGCATAAATTTCTTTATCATCGTCCGAACTATCAGAATCATTATCAACAACATACACATTCGAACGATGTGGTTTAGCAGATTCTTTTGAATTTTTAAACTTAAGCTCTAGACTCATAGCCTTCATTTGCAAGTGATTAATAGTAAGGAAATCAGAACCCTCTAGTTATGTTAAAACATCGGTTCTTAAAATCTTTAAATCTTTTGAAATAATCAAGAACCGATTCTTCTCGCGGCTTTGCTTAACCGATGTTAAATCAGAAAATTTAGCTTCGTTTTCTCCGCTTATGAAATGATCATGAAATTTGCGCTCCAATTGAGTCCAATTTTGAATAGAATTAGGAGCAAGCGAAGAAAACCATGAAAAAGCAGTTCCAGTTAAAGATAATGAGAACAACCGTATACGCAATGGCTCATAAAAAGATGCTTCTCCTAATTGCAAGATATATTGACTAATATGTTCCCAAGGAGTTCTATTATATTCGCCACTGAATTTAATAAAATCAGGAACACGCCAACCATTAGGATAAGCAACTAAATCAAATTCAGGTGGATACGGTTTTTTATATAAGCGTGACTTACCCAATTCAAGCCCGAGTCTTGTTCTAAGTGTATTAGCTACTTTCTCTTTAAACCTAGTTAACTCGGCTTGATAGTTCCCATCACCTCTGTCTTGTGGAATACGGGGAACATTATACATCACATTTTGAGTAGTATTCGGAATCGGCCCGTGAGACGCGCCAAATCCGTGGGGTATACTTCCCACTACCGTAGTGCGTGGAGTAGTGTAAACAGGACCAGGAACAACCATATTAGATAAAACCATCGCACCCGTTGCCTCTGCACCCATGGAACCGGTCTGACCGCCAGAGGAGGCCAAACCGGTCTGATCGGTTGTGAAAACCGGTCTGACCGGTTCGTGGACCGAACTAGGGTGAAGTGATTGTCCCGTATAAAAATTCATCGGCATGCCTAAATTAGGATCTAAAACATGTTCTGGCACGCCTGATGAGCTAGGAACTGAGCTAGGTAATTCATTAGATTCTACGTTATTTTTACCTTTACTAGAATTACCCGACATACTAACAATCAACTAACTGGTAGCAGTTTGTGCAGCAAGCAATTTATCATCCATCATGCGAGTAATTTGCTGCATCAAATCAGAGGATTCGCCAGTTACCTTCGGAAGTTCTTCAACTTGGTCGTTTGCCAGCTTGAAAGCCGGCATGACGAATTCCTCCACTCTCTTGACAAGACCACCGCGATCTTTCTTGAAGCCCTTCAAGAATTGTGCCCTGAAGTGCTCCTCGGCGATCAGGTACCGCTTCCGCTCCTCGTCCGTGAGCTCTTCCATCGTTGCGGTGATGATGTTGTCTTTGTCAATGTCGCACGTTGATCCAGACATAATTGGAGTAGATTAGATGGGTCTTGAAACCAGATTAATCTTTCCCCAGCGGAGTCACCAAAAAGTATGTTGACACGAAAATGCGCCAACAAACTCGAAGATCGATCGAACGCGCAGCACGGCCGTCACAACGCTTTCAGGCAGGAACTTGTGAAGACCTAGAAACTCGAGCTCGGGAGGGACCCCGTCGGAGCTCAAGCAAGCTAGGGTTGCTCTAGGGTCGGCAAGCCACCTAGAACGCCCTTGAACGTCGTAGAGACGAGCAAAGAACGTAATATGGGGGTTGGAAAAGATTAGGGTTTGAGAGATAAAAAAGTAAAGGATAAATGTGTTTGATTCGATTGGAATACCTCAATCGGCCTTCTAGCCTTTATATTTATAGGCCGGGGAAGTCTTACCCCTTTCGAATAGGTTACAATATGGGATTAAACTCGGAATCCTAAACCTACTCGAATTACAGAACCAAACCGGTCTGATCGGTTTTGACAAACCGGTCTGACCGGTTTGGCCGGGCCAGAGCCAATTTTGACTGTCAACACCAATAAGGTTTTCCAAGTCTCGAAGAAGGGCCGAGGCTAATCCGATTCGAGTCCCCAAGGTGGAGGCCCAAAGAAACTCAAGTTCGAGTCTGTCTCGGAGTCCAGGAGCAGCCCGCACTAAAAGCGTCGCCCATGTCGCATACGGGCTCAATTTTTGACATTCTACATATGCTTGGAAAGATAAGGAGATAAGCTTTCCAATGGACTGGTCGCACCTCAAAATTCCTTTGAATTGTCGGGAATCGTTGAAATAGGTGGACATCTAGAATCTGTCAGGGTGCTGCACCACCATCTTTTGGGTTGTTGGCCCGTGTATCATGTTGGGGTCCATGGACGTGGTTAGGGGGTTATATAATATGAAGTGACACTGCAGATGTATGATTAAGCTCGATAGTTGGGGTTCTACAAACTGATAGACGGCGAAACTGTTAACGACAGATTAATCTAAGCAAAAACTCAAACCCTAATGTGGCAGTTATTTCGTGTTTTTGCTTGTGTTCTTTGTTTCGCAGGCACATATTAGCCTTCTTGGAGAGCTCAACCGGGTTGTGACACGGTTGATAACCATAGGAGTCGTGGTGCTAAGATTGCGAGGTTTGAGTTTGCTGACTTGAAGCCGGATCGGTGTGTTGCGCTCCGCCGAAAACGAACTATCCTTCACCTGACGGAAGATTGGGCACCCTAGGATCCATCAAGTGGTACCCAGAGACAGGTTTACCGTCAGGTTCGCATCAATTTGTATCCCTCTTTGTCTAGTTCGTGACATAGTCCTAAAACTCCAGAAATTTGCCCTATAAAAATATTTATTTCATCGTTGTTTCTGCTGTCCTATAAACCCTTTGTGCCTTGCAATTTTTCTTTTTAGATTGCTTTTCTGAATTTTAGTCCCCCGTTACGTCGTCGTGTTCGCTGGTTTAATCGAGTCAAGGTCTATAGCCGGTGATGCAAAGATTTGTTTCTCTAATCTCATATTTTTGCATCACGTGCTGTTGTTTATAAAGTGCAAGTTTTAGCAGATTTAATTTTGGTGATCCACTATCAGCAGAGCAGCAACTTGTATATTGGTTTCGAGTTGTCAAATACTCCGTTCTCCAATCTCATTTTTTTTCCTTCGGTTGTTCCGATGAGGGAAGAAAGATAAATGAATAAAATATTGCTCTGACTTTTGTTCCTGCGCCAGAAAAGCAACCAAGTCCACCTTGAATATTGCATAATTCCCTGTATAGAAAGGTCCAACAGATTGCGCATTGGATTTTTTTCTTGCAGAACTGTACTACCTTGCATTGTACTCATTCTTTGCGGCACATTCTGAGTAAAAAAAAGTAAAAGGCAGAGGTGCTGGAAAAAAAGAGTAAGAACCGCACCTAAGAAAAGAAAGAGGAAAAAGAAAAATAAAAGAAGAAAATCAGAAGAGCTTGCATCCTTTGAGTCCTTGTGTTGAGTTGTTTTGTTGCTTGCTTGACAAGTCCAAGACAAGTTTAGGCCGGCCACATAGACTAGCTTGGGACTAATTTTAAGTTTTGCAATTTCTGAATTGAATTATTGCTAATCCTTGCTACCATATTTTTGCCTCCCAAACTCCACATACATACTTCAGGTCAGTACAGCGAAGGATCCTTGCAATCTTGGTACTAATTTCTCAAAGGTATCACGAACCAGCCGCCGGTTGTACCATCCACTGTTTTGCTTTAGTAAGAACACTTGTAAGAGCTTGGTAAGACGTGTGAGAGCGTGTTTCCACTGACCCACATATAATAGTTCATAGAGATTTATTTTGATCAAAACCAAACAACAATTTCTGTTTAAAGTCTAAATTGCAGGAAATCATGGCACATATGTTTGCAGGGATGGAACAAAAGAACAAACCACAACTACATGTAGCCGACAGTCATCAAGGTATGAGAGGTAAAGTTACCATACCATCCTACTCTGGATCTTATGATGGAGACGAATATCTTGATTGGGAGATGACTGTAGAACATGTGTTTAATTTCCACCTAGTTCCTGAGATACACAGAGTTCAACAAGCTACAAGTGAGTTTAAAGATTTTGACTTTATTTGGTGGTACGGGCTAGCTACAACTAATGCTTTACCTGGTACATGGAAACAACTTAAAGAAGCAATGCGTGATCGCTTTATTCCTCTTTCTTATAAACATGATTTGCTTAAAAAAATGCAGCGCTTATTGTAGGGCACTATGTGTCGGGGACAAACCCAGGGGGTCCCCTAACCATCGGGGTAATCACCCTCAACAAACACTAACCACGAAAGGCCGAATCGCCGACGGCCCGAAAATGCCACCAGGGCAACGCAGCCCAATGCAACTCAAGGCCCAGGACGGCCGCCCGAGCTCACCCGACAAAGGGACCCAGGCAACGACCTCTGCCTCCGCCTCTCTCGAGGGTCGCGTGCCCCCTCGAGCGGGCGAACTGACTCCGCCTCGCTCGAGGGCACCCCTCTAATAAGCACGGCGCACGCCAGTGCCCCGTCTGACAACGGCATTTAATGCCCACCCCATCAAGCAGGCGCCAAAGTCAAAAGACAATCTTTCCCCATGCCGCGCCGCTGACACCACTGAGCCCGCTGTTTCACCTGCTCCGGTCACTGTGCGTCCTTGCTATGGTTGCGCAGACGCACGCGGTACTGAACAAGGCCCTGTGAAGACTGGCAGGCGTCATTCCGCGCCACTGTTCCACCCGCTCCCGTCCTTTCCCCCAGGGAAACCCCTCGAATGGGCATGGGGAACCCTCGAACGAATATTTGAATAGCAGCCGGGTACAGACTCCGGTCAGGCGCGGCCTGGTGATGATGAACGCCGGGTCAAATCCGCCAACTCTCGGCCATCCCCTGGTAAGCCGGGCACGCCGCGCACTGTGCTCGACGGCAACCACCATGCCGACCCCTGTGCTGCCAACTCCCGTCCTTCTTCACCTGCCCCGCCCTCGAAGTCAACCAGCAACGAGAAGCAGGACACCGACTACGGCAACGACACCCCTCGAAACCGCTCCAGGACAAGCACAGGGACGGCCACGACACCTGCAGAAGCCGGGGCTCGCCATAAATCCGCCGCCAGGGTCAAGGATGATGGCAGACCCGACGCCATACTTTCCAGTGCACACCCCTGTGGCACACATCACGCTTGTACTTGTAAACTCTTCCCCCTCCTTTCTCTCCTTGGCCTATAAAAGGAGGAAAGGAGTGACGAAGACGAAAAAGAGGAACGACCCCAGTCACAATCGCACACATCGCCTCCCATGATATTGACACTCATTCTCAGGGACTTGGAGACTCCTTCTCCTCTCCCACCTTGCTTGTAGCCCCCCTCTGCAAGCACCCCGGTGCAAGATAGTACAGCGCCCCGAGCGCACTTTGCTGGACGTATGACCTCGCGGTCGGAACTAGGATAAACCCCTGTCTCATCGTACTAGCTCTTGCATCAACCGTCAAGGGACGGGACACAGCACATTCTGTGTGGCGTTGGGAATCGACCGACCGATCCCAGCACCGACACTATGTCTGTTCAGGAATACTATAAAGAGTTTCAAAAGTGTAGAATATGTTGTGAAATTAATGAATTTGTAGAAGCAACCGAGAATAGATTCTTGCATGGTCTTCAACCTGAAATTCAGAATATTCTTGTCGATCACTCTTATAGTTCTCTTTCACAATTATTTGAACATGCTTGCATTGTTGAAAAACACCTTTTAGGTGATGATAATGTGTCAAAATTAATTGCACCTATTTGCCATGATGAGGTACACTATTTGGAGGAGGACACCATCCCTTTTCTTGTCCCTAACATTTTGTAGATACCTATCAAGTGTACTTCTTCCACAATCATAGGACGGACTTCTAGAGTTCAGTGCGGCCGTTGCCATTGATTTGGACACATGCAGGATGTTTGTACTAATTCATGGGCATACATTATTCAAGAAGATGGTGGGTACATTAGCACTTCTGATGTTGATGACATTAATGAGGGTGTTGTCATTGGTGATCCATTCGAGGACAACGAAGTGGACTACACGATAGAGAATGAGGAGGATCCCTCCTCATGTGAGATTTCAGAACCAGCAACTAGAAAGGCACCTACAATTTCTGAAAATGAGAGCAAAGGTAATAAAAATGTGCTACCCTCACACAAGTTGAGAATTCTTTTGATGAGCCAAATTTGTCCACTGATCATGCTACTGTAGAGCAACTGTTGTGATATGATCCAAATTCACCGACAGAGCGAAACGGAGGCCCATCACTAGAGG
Source organism: Echinochloa phyllopogon (assembly GCA_033239725.1). NCBI lineage: Eukaryota > Viridiplantae > Streptophyta > Magnoliopsida > Poales > Poaceae > Echinochloa > Echinochloa phyllopogon. The sequence goes on along the minus strand of BTCW01000007.1, from coordinate 4,010,464 downwards.
TTTGGGCCGGAGCGAAGGGGTACTGTGTTTCTGTCTCATGAGCGCACAATTTAGTCCCACATCGGCAACGCAACCAAGCACGGTAACGTGAGTTGCCTATATAATAGAGCTTTGCCCTTGATGAATAATCATCCTCTTGTAAGCCGCCAATAGGCGTTGTAAACACACACCTGATATAGTAAAGTGTTGCTGGCTGGCGCCCATGGTTTTTTCCCTTCTACATTGGGAGGGTTTTCCACGTTAAATCTCATGTCTGCTGTGGTTTGGTTCCTTTACTTCTTGTCGTTTATTTGCCATCATTTATAACAAGTGGTACCAGAGCCGGTTTCAGATTCGGTTTCCTTGATGTCGATGACGATGAAATTTGATCTACCGCTGTTGGATTACAAGACGAGGTTCGTGCTATGACAAGTCAGGATGCAGGCTGTTCTGGCGCAAACTCATGATCTTGATGAGGCGCTGGATAAGTTTGGTGGGAAGTCGTCCAACGAATGGTCTGATGAGGAGAAGCGCAAGGATCGTAAGGCTCTGTCTTTATTTCAGCTTTATCTATCTAATGATATTCTGCAAGAATGTCTGCAGGAACAGACTGTTGCAGCACTCTGGTTGAAACTGGAATTGATCTGTATGTCTAAGGATCTAACCAGTAAGATGCACATGAAGTTGAAGCTGTTCACGCTCAAGATGGAGGGTGATTCGGTGATGAGCCATATATCTGTGTTCAAGGAGATCGTTTCTGACCTAGAATCGATGGAGGTTAAGTATGATGATGAGGACTTAGGTCTCCTATTGTTATGTTCTCTGCCAAACTATTTTGCAAATTTCCGTGACACCTTGTTGATTAGCCGGATGAACTAACCGTTTCGGAAGTTTATGAGGCACTCCAATCAAGGGAAAAGATGAAAGGCATGGTGCAGCCTGACGGATCGTCGTCGTCCAAGGGCGATGCTTTGCAAGTGAGAGGCAGACCGGAGCAGAGATCTTCCAACGAACGTAATGATCGTTACAAGAGCCAAGAAAGTAGAGGTCATTCTAAGTCCAAACCACCCAAGAAGTTCTGTAAGTATTACAAGAAGAAATCACATTTTATTGAGGAGTGCTGGAAGCTTAAGAACAAAGAGAATAGGAAAAATAATTCTGATGGTAAGGCCTCTGTTGTTTCTGATGCTGGGAATACTTCTGATTTAGGAGATTGTCTGGTTGTTCTTGCTGGTTGTGTTTCTAGTCATGATGAATGGATACTTGATTCTGCATGTTCGTTTCATATCTGCACTAATAGAGATTGGTTTAGTTCGTTTAAGCCTATGCAGAAAGGAGATGTTGTGCGTATGGGAGACGATAATCCGTGTGATATTGTGGGGATCGACTCAGTTCAGATCAAGGCTCATGATGGCATGACACGCATGCTACAGAATGTGAGATACATACCAGGGATGACCAGAAATCTGATTTCGCTCAGCACACTTGATGTAGAAGGATTCAAGTACTCCGGTTCAGGGGGAGTTTTAAAGGTATCAAAAGGTTCTCTTGTTTGTTTGGTAGGTAATCTGAATTCTGCAAAGTTATATGTCCTAAGAGGAAGTACTTTACATGGTTCTGTTTCCGCTGCTGTTGTTACTAATGCTGAACCTAGTAAGACTAACCTTTGGCATATGCGTCTTGGACATATTAGTGAACTTGGTATGGCAAAATTGATGAAGAGAAACCTACTGGATAGCTATATTTTGAGTAGCAAGAAGTTTTGTGAGCATTGTATTTTCGGGAAGCATAAAAGGGTAAAGTTCAACACTGCTGTTCATACCACAAAAGGTACTCTTAATTATGTACATGCTGACTTATGGGGTCCTTCTCGTAAGCCTTCTTATAGTGGTGCTCGTTACATTCTTACTATTATTGATGACTACTCTAGAAAAGTATGGCCTTATTTTCTGAAAAATAAAGATGATACTTTTGCTGCTTTTAAAGATTGAAAAGTGATGATAGAAAGGCAAACCGATAGGAAGGTGGAGGTGATTCGTACTGATAATGGTGGAGAATTTTGTTCTGCTACATTTAATAATTATTGCAGGTAGGAAGGCATTGTCAGGCACCACACCATACCGTGTAGTCCACAGCAAAATGGTGTGGCTGAGCGCATGAACAGGACCATCATCTCAAAGGCTCGTTGCATGTTGTCCAATGCACGGATGAGCAAGCGTTTTTGGGCTGAAGCAACTAACACCACATGCTACTTGATAAACAGGTTGCCTTCCATTCCACTTAATAAGAAAACACCTATTGAGGTATGGTCTGGCACACCCGTTGATTATTCATAGTTGAAAGTTTTTGGCTGCACTGCTTATGCTCATATTGATAATGGAAAATTAGAGCCTAGAGCTATTAAATGTCTTTTTCTTGGTTATGGTTCCGGGGTTAAAGGATATAAGTTGTGGAATCCTGAAACTAAAAAGACTTTCATGAGCAGGAGTGTGGTTTTCAATGAATCTGTGATGTTTAATGACAGTTTGTCTTCAGATCATGTTCCAGATAATTTTGATAAAGGGCTGCAGCATATGAGCGTGCAGGTGGAGCATGTGGGTGATGAGAAAGGTGTGCATGTTCAGCAACATGTGCATGATGATACAGGCGAGCAGGTGGAGCCGCATGTGGATGATCAGGAAAATCAGGCTGTTGATAATGAGGCTCATGATGATGTTCAGCACTTACCAACTGATTTGCAACTAGAGGAGGATTTACCTATTGCTCAGCGCAAGTCAAAGAGAAATTGTGGACCTCCTAAACGTCTCATTGATGAGTGTAATCTAACCCATTATGCTTTGAGTTGTGCTGAACAGGTGGAGAATTCACATGAGCCGGCCACATATGTTGAGGCCATTGATTGTGCTGATAAAGAGAAGTGGATTTCTGCTATGCATGAGGAGATGCAGTCACTTGAAAAGAATCACACATGGGATATTGTACCATTACCAAAGAAGAAGAAGACAGTCCGCTGCAAGTGGATCTTTAAGAGAAAGGAGGGTTTATCTCCAAGCGAGCCTCCAAGGTATAAGGCAGGGTTAGTAGCGAAAGGCTACAGTCAAATTCTTGGTGTTGATTATAATGATGTTTTCTCTCCTATGGTAAAGCATAGTTTCATTTGAACATTCTTTAGTGTTGTTGCTGCACATGATCTTGAGCTTGAGCAGTTAGATGTGAAGACTGCATTTCTGCATAGTGAACTTGAGGAGGATATATACATGGACTAGCCAGAAGGGTTCATAGTGCCAGACAAGGAGAATTTTGTATGCAAGTTAAAGAGATCCTTGTATGGTTTGAAATAGTCCCCTCATCAGTGGAATAAAAGGTTCAATTCATTTATGCTGTCGCACGGCTTTAAGAGGTCTAAATTTGATAGCTGTGTCTACATCATGCATGTTAATAGATCACCTATTTATTTGCTCATTTATGTTGATGATATGTTGATTGCTGCCAAGAGTAAAGTCGAAATTGCTAAGTTAAAGAAATTATTGAGTAGCGAATTTGACATGAAAGATCTTGGTGCTGCTAAGAAAATTTTGGGCATGAAAATTACTAGAAATAGAAAATCTGGTGTGCTATTTCTTAATCAGCAGAATTATATTTAAAAAATTCTTCAGCGTTTCAACAAGGATGATGATAAGTGTTGACACGAAAACGAGCCAACAAACTCGAAGATCGATCGAACGCGCAGCACGGCCATCACCACGGCCAGCACCCGGCCTCCCTCGGGCAAACCGGTCTGACCAGTTTGTAGAACCGGTCTGACCGCTTTTTGTCGGGAGGTCGTGAAGACCAAGAAACCCAAGTTCGGGAGGGACCCCGTCGGAGCTCGAGCGAATCTAGGGTTGCTCTAGGGTCGACAGGCCACCTAGAATGCCCTTGAACGTCGTAGAGACGAGCAAAGAACAGAATATAGGGGTTTGGAAAAGATTAGGATTTGAGAGATAAAAAAGTAAAGGATAAATGTGTTTGATTCAATTGGAATACCTCATTCGGCCTTCTTGTGACGAACCGGATTCTCACCGACGAGAACCCGACTCCCTGTACCCTTGAGATAGTCCCAGGAATAGCAGCTATCTCGTACAGAACTCATCTCAGTCGAATATCACATCCATACAGCGGTAAAGGATTCATTACATGACTCATATAAAGACAAAGCGTCTGGTACAAGCCCTCTGGGCTAAAACGACAATAAGAAACATCTGCGCAGCGGTAGCTAGAACTTCAGGGTCCACTCCTCCACAGGCATCCTTGAGCGTAGCGCGCTCCCTTCAGTCGTACCACCCGTCCTGGTTGAACTAGTGGTCGGGGTCTTCACCTGAGAACCCAAAGTCTGTCCCCAAGGAAATGGGACAGGTCCACGTCACCAACCATAATATGATGCAAGCTTTAAAGTGGCCTATTCTAAGGATATAGAAATAAACAAGGTTTAAGCCAGGGTTTCTTATGCAAGCAGCAGCAATAACCCAATTTCATCTCAACACCAACTCCTGCTCACACACACATCCATCCGCTCCCCAAAACCAACCATCAGCCTCACATTTCCCCATCGGGCTCGTCCTGCCACGGCAGGTTCCCGCAAATCAATATTCACCAACACCTTTCACTCTCTAGTCGACTCGGTGAGCTCCCTCCCCACCTCGTCTCAACAGCCTCAGCTGGACCAATCTCTCATAACCCGAATCAAGGATAAGGTAAGAAAGCAGATTCCCATGCTAGCCGGGGCTTCTCAGAAATGGGTCGTCCGTAACCGTGGACACGGCTATACGTATAGTTTACACTCTGCAGAGGTGGCACTCCAGGAATCCATCCGGGCTGCAAGGCTAGTCCGCAACCAACCTGAGACACAGCCCACAGCAAAGACCCTAAACAGTAGCGGCGCCAATCCTGTCTCCCTGGGCTCGGGAAACATCCGATCTAACATCTGCCCCAGGGTCGTGAAACCTTCCCACCGGGGCCAGTCGGGGGCCGTGGTAAATCAGGGAGATTACGCCGCAACGAATCCCCTCTACACATATCAAACTCGATTCTCCTACAGTCTCGGCGCCGCACTAGAGTAGGCTTGCTGGAACCCTCCCCATACTGGGTAGATGGTGAGCACGGTATTTCCCATGTCCAAAGTGGGGGCACGACTCGGTCCTTAATTGTTCGGTAAAGCGAGTATCTGCAACACAAGCGATCCGCCGCAACGGTCCGCAATCGGCACCCATAACAGGTATTGCCGCCCAAACTCCTCAGGTACTCACCGAGTACCAATCCCCAAGTAACCAGTAACCATGTACCCGCAACAGGTACCCCATAGGGACTGCCCGAGTGCAGCCCCTCAGCACCTCGATCAACGATCGAGTTGTTATTACTCGCTTACACCGCCTAGCTGCACTACTCCTCCCAAACCACCCACAACTCACGCCAAGAGGATCAATCACAACCATCCCAACACATGCATAGCATAGCATATTTATAAAGTGAGTAGTAGGTAGCAAGGTAACAGGATAATAACAAAGGCAGTGCAGGTTTATCATGCGAGTAAAGTAAAGCGCTAGCATACTAGTTTGCATGTCTAATAGGTATTTCAGAGATGGTCGGGCGTGAACCTGGGCAAAGGTCTTCGTCCTTGTCAAAGCAGTTGTTGTAGTAGTCCGGCTCCTCCTGACTCTCCGGAGCTCCTAGGGGCGCGGAAAACAAAATAAGACGCGGCTACTAGCAAAGAAACACTAAGACAGCGACGAAAGAAGACCCAAATAACACCAAACTCTACACTAACGCGTAGATCATGATTTTAGAAAAATATAGAAACTGGTTTCATATTTTTCTGAGCTACGGTTGATTTATTATTAATTTTTCGAGGTTTAAATCATTTTCTGAAAATATTAAATAATTTCCGAAAAAGAAAACAGACAAATAATTAGCCTGCTGACGTCAGCATGACGTCATGCTGACGTCAGCAGTGGGGTCCGCCTAGGATGACGTCAGCAGTGGGCCTTGCTGACATCAGCGTTGACCGGTCAACGGTCAACGGGGTCAACGGTCAACGGTCAACGGTCAGCGGGTCAACTCTGGTCAGTGGGCCCCATGTGTCAGTGACTCACAGAGTATGACAGGTGGGTCCCATACGTCAGCGCTGTTAAAAGAAAAAGAAAAAGAATAAACGATGGCTGGGCTGGAATTGGGCCGAAAGCGATTGGGCCGGAAGAGTTCAAGGGGGTAAACCAGACTTAAACGCGGGAATTAGGCCCACGAAGGGGTGGCTGCTGGATCTGGCCTGGTGGACTGAGTCCACGGTGCACCGTGAGATGGGTCCACGTGAGCCGGGTGCACGGGATCGATCTGTGGCCGAACTGGGATCTTCTGTGCATGGCTGTGCGTGGTGCTGGTGTGGTCTTGCGTGTGGCATAGCCACGGCGCGACGCGACGCGCGCGCGGCGTGCTCCAGAACGCGCCGGCGGCGACGGTCGACGGCGGTTATCACCGGAGAAGGCTCGGCTCGGTGCTAGATCGGCCGGGAAAGCTCCACTAGGGTTTGGCGAACACGTTCGTGGTGAAAAGGGCTCGGATTAGGTTCGGATCGGACCTTACCGACGCGAACAGCGGCGGCGGGCCATGGACGCCGGCGAGCACGACGGCGGCTCGGTTTTTTGCACGCATCGGTGCTTGGTTTGGGTTGGCTTGCGCGCTCGTGACCTCCAGCGACTGCTGAGGCACGGCTAGGTGCACACGCGCGGGCTCGTGGTCGCCCACGGCCGCGCGTGGCCTCGGCGTTCGCGCGCGGGGCGAGCGGAGCTCGGCCGCGGCGGCCTCGGCTGCGGGGATCAAGCGACGGCGGGTTGCAAAGGGTTTAGCGGCTCGGGAACCTGCACAAGAAGTTGCACAGCTCGAAGGCTGGCTCACAGGGGGCTTGGCTTGGCACGGCGAGCACGAGCGGCGGCGCTCCGCCGGAAACAGAGAAGAAGGGGGCGAACGCGGTTAGCTAACCTAGGGTCTCGTCGAGGTACGCTGCAGCTCGGGGAAGGCTCGACGCAGTCCGGCGGTGCTCGTGCGCTTCCTCTCGTCCCTGGTCCGGCTCGGGGTTGACGGCTCCACGAGCGGCGGCGCTCCGGTTCTTGGCGGCGACGCGGGGAAGGCGCTCCGGCTCCTCTCCTTGCTCCTGCTCCCGCTCAACCCCTTCCCCACCACTCCTTGCACCTCACACCCACGCGAATTGGATCAGGAGTACCCCCAAGGGGCGGCGCGGCTTGGGGAAGAAGACGGCCGACGGCGGGTTAAATAGGGGATAGGCGCTAGGGTTTCCTGGGCACGGACGGCGAGATTGGGTGTCTCAAGTGCACGCGGACACGCGGCGCAATCGCGTCGGGCCGCACAGCTCGGGTGGTTGGAGGTCACGGGCGGCGCGGCTCAGGAGAGAGAGAGAGCGGCGAGAGGAGAACGATGACGCGGGGGAGGAGACGACTGACAGGCGGGTCCCACGCGTCAGAGAGAGAAAGAGACGACGCGGAGTCGACGCGACGGGGAGGAAGAGTGGGCCGCTGCTGGGCCGAATGGCCGAGCAGGCCGGTTGGTCGGTTGGATCGGAAAAAGAGTTCAGGGTGGAAAGATGGACTTGAGCTGCGGGATTTCGGCCCACGAACAGTTAGATGGGTTGACAATTAGTTTGGCCAATTAGAGTTTGAATTCAAATCTAGAATTTGAATTCAAACCAACCAAAAATCCAAATAAATCCAAATAAATCCAAATCACACTATTTCATCCTTAGCACTTCAAATTGATTTTAAATTGAAATTTAAATTGCTTAAGAATTTAGGGAGCAAAAAGAAGACACTCTTATATGTTGGTTTGCATGCACATAATTTCACCAAAAATTTTTAAATTCGAGTTTTTGCACTCAACAAAGCCTATAGGAATTTTTAGGGTTGTTACAGTCTCCCCCCCTCACAAGAATCTCGTCCTCAAGATTTGTGATTACCTATGGTTTAAACAAGTGGGGGTATTTCTCTTTCAGCACTGACTCCTTTTCCCAAGTGGCTTCTCTTTCTGAATGATTGCTCCACTGCACTTTGCAAAACGGGATAGCTGTGCTTCTGGTCTCTTTGACTGCTCTGTCTAGTATCCTCTCTGGGTACTCCACGTACTCCAAGGTGTCTTGTAGGTCTAATGCCTCTGTCTTGATCTCATGTTCTGGTACTCTCAGACACTTCCTTAGCTGTGACACGTGGAACACTGGGTGTACTCCCGCTAGGTCCTCTGGTAGGTCTAGCTTGTATGCTAGCTTCCCTATCCTCTCCAGTATCTGGTACGGTCCAACAAAACGGGGTGCTAGCTTCCCTTTCACTTGGAATCTCTTATGCCCTCTGAGGGGTGACACTTTCAGGTAGACGAAGTCTCCTACTTCGAACTCTAGATCTCGTCTCCTTTTATCTGCATAGCTCTTTTGTGGGCTCTGAGCTGCCTTCAGGTGCTCTCGGATCTTGGCCACATTTTCTTCTGCCTCTACAATCATGTCAGGTCCAAAGAATGTCCGTTCTCCCACCTCTGACCACATTAGAGGTGTTCTGCATTTTCTGCCATATAGTGCCTCAAAGGGTGACATCTGTAAGCTGGCCTGGTAGCTGTTGTTGTAGGAAAATTCTGCATACGACAGGCTCTTCTCCCAGTCTGTGCTGTATGCTAGAACACAAGCCCTTAACAAATCTTCGAGAACCTGGTTCACTCTTTCGGTCTGCCCATCTGTCTGGGGGTGGTAAGCTGTGCTATACTCCAAGGTTGTCCCGATGGCTTGATGTAAGCTTTGCCAGAATTGGGCTGTGAATTGGGGTCCTCTGTCTGACACAATACTTTTTGGTGCCCCATGCAGCTTAAGAATGTTGTCTATATATAGCTCTGCTAGTTTGCTTACTGAGTGTGTGCTTTTGACTGGTATAAAGTGAGCTACTTTTGTCAGTCGATCAACTATGACCCAAATGGCATCATTCCCTTTCTGAGTGCGGGGTAGGCCGACTACGAAGTCCATGCTGATATCTTCCCACTTCCACATTGGAATTTCCAGTGGCTTCAGCAGTCCTGCTGGTCTTTGATGTTCTGCTTTGATTCTTCGACAAGAGTCGCACTTGGCTACATATTCTGCTATGTCCTCTCTCATTTTCTTCCACCAGAATTTATCCTTCAGATCCTGATACATCTTGGTGCATCCTGGGTGTATCGAGTACTTGGACTCGTGAGCTTCTGAGAGAATTGTTCTCCGGATTTCCTTATCCTGTGGTACACAGATACGGTCTTTCAGCCATACTGTCCCTGCTTCGTCAATCCGGAAGTCAGGTGCTACTTCACGTTGAATATCCTCTCTTACTTCTTGGATTTCTGGACACTTCCGTTGAGCTTCTTTGATCCGGTCTTCCAGGTTGTACTTCACTCTCATTTCCCGGGGTTTTCCTTCTTCTACTAGCTCGAGTTTCAACATGTACAACTCTTTCGCTAGTTCTGGCTGACTTCCTTCTATCACCATGTTGTTGCAATAACTTTTTCGACTTAAGGCATCTGCCACGACATTAGCTTTGCCAGGATGGTAGTGTATCTCCAAATTATAATCTTTGATCAGTTCTAACCATCTTCTTTGCCTCATGTTCAATTCAGATTGGGTGAAGAAATACTTCAAACTTTTGTGATCTGTGTAGATATCGCACTTGTTGCCAATCAGATAGTGCCTCCAGATCTTCAACGCATGTACCACTGCTGCCAGTTCCAAGTCGTGCGTGGGGTAGTTTTCCTCATGTTTCCTCAGCTGCCTTGATGCATAGGCAACAACCTTGCCCTCTTGCATCAGAACACATCCCAAACCTTGTCTTGAAGCATCGCAGTAGACTACGAAATCTTTGCGAATATCTGGCAGGGTCAATACTGGAGTTGTAGTGAGTTTGTGCTTGAGTTCTTGGAAGCTTCTTTCACATTTGTCCGTCCACTCAAATGGGACATTGTTCTTGAGTAGTTCGGTCATTGGCTTGGCAATCTTGGAGAAGTTCTCAATGAATCTTCTATAGTATCCTGCCAATCCCAGAAAGCTCCTAATCTCCGTGACACTCTTCGGCTGCTTCCATTCTGCTACTGCCTCAATCTTTTCTGGGTCGACTGCTACGCCCTCAGCTGTTAACACGTGACCCAAAAAGGCTACTTTCTCTAACCAAAATTCACACTTGCTGAACTTCCCATAGAGTTGATGCTGCCTCAGTTTCTCTAGTACAATCCTCAGATGCTTCTCATGTTCTTCAGCTGTTTCTGAGTAAACTAGTATGTCGTCAATGAACACCACTACGAATTTGTCTAGTTCCTCCATGAATACTTTGTTCATCATGTTCATGAAGTAAGCAGGTGCGTTGGTCAATCCAAAGGACACAACGGTGAACTCGTACTGCCCGTATCGAGTCACAAAAGCTGTCTTGGGAATGTCACCTTCTCTAATCTTCATCTGGTGGTATCCCGATCTCAGATCAATCTTACTGAAGTATTTGGCTTTCTTTAACTGATCTAGGAAGTCATCAATCCGTGGTAACGGGTACTTGTTCTTGATTGTCACTGCGTTCAAGGATCGATAGTCTACGCACATGCGCATTGACCCGTCTTTCTTCTTCACAAACAACACTGGCGATCCCCATGGGGATGCACTTGGTCGAATCACACCACTTCCAAGCATCTCTTTCAGCTGCTTCTTGAGCTCTTCCAGCTCTTCCACTGACATTCTGTACGGCCTCTTGGCAATGGGCCCTGTGCCTGGTTGCAGTTCGATTATGAACTCTACGTCTCGGTCTGGTGGTAGCCCTGGTAGTTCCTCGGGAAACGTGTCCGGGTACTCACATACTACAGGTACTTCTTCGATCGTCTGTTTCTCAATGGAGTATACCAACTGTCTCAGAATACGTGTTCTAGATTTCTTCCTTGTTTTCCTTCTTTGTGGCTCTGCTGTTACTTTGACTCCGCTAGGGTGTGTCAACTCAACTGTTCTGGGTGAGCAACTGATTATTCCTTTGTGCTCTGTAAGCCAATCCACTCCTAGTATCACGTCAATTCCATCCGACTCCAGGACTGTCAGGTTTCCTTCGAACTCCTGGTCCCCTATCATCAGTCTAACTGCGGGGCACTCTAAAGTGCACCTAAGCTCTCCTAAGGGAGAAGTAGTGACTATAGGTCTAGCTTTAGGTATTGTCGGGGGTGACTGCTCTCTTACAAACTTTGTCGAGATATAAGATCCAGTTGCTCCAGAGTCAAACAATATCAAAGCTGGAATGCCATTTACTAAAAACTCACCGAGCACAACGTCGGGAGCGTCCTCGGCTTCTTCCTCTGTCAAGTGGTTGAGGCGTCTCCTCTGCGCTGTTGCTGGCTGTCTGTCCTGTCCTCCAGGTGCCGGTGCCTTGGCTGGGGTTTGTTTGTTCTTCTTCTCCGGACAGTCAAAGGAATTGTGACCGGGCTTCCCACAAGCAAAACAGACCACTGTGGTCCCTCCACCAATTCTGGGTGTGTTGTTCGGCTTCCAGTTGGGGTTTCCCTGACTTGAGTAGCTGTTGTTTCTGTTACCAAAGCTGTTGTAGTTGTTACCTCTGCTGCCAAAACTGTTGCTGTTACCGCCTCGGTTACCCTGGTAACTGTTTCTGTTAAACCCTGAGCTTCCTTGGCTGTTGCTCTGCTGAAAGCTTCTCCTGAGCATGTTGCTCTGGCCACTCCTCGGCCTCTGACTTAGTCTGTGGTTGTGCATCTGTTCTGCCTTCCTTTTCTTCTCTCTCCAAGTGTCTTCAAGACCCACTCTTTCCTTCTCAACTGCGATAGCCCTGTCAATCAGCTCTCTTAGTGACCTGTGTGAACTCGCTGCGAGTGCTGTTCTTAGACCTCTGTGCAAACCACGTTGGAACCAAAACTGCTTCTTCTTCTCAGTGTTGATGTCTTCAGGAGCGTACCTTGACATCTTAGCAAAGTGTCGAGCGTACTCAGCTACAGACAAACTTCCTTGGGTCATTGTCCTGAATTCCATTGCTTTATGCACCATGACTTGTTCTGGAATGTGATATTCTTTGAAAGCTTCACAAAACTCTTGCCAGGTGATCTGAGCTGGGTTCGCGTGAGAGTCACAGTAGCTCTCCCACCACGCTTTCGCTGCTCCTTCAAGCTGGTGTGCCGCAAGGGCCACACATTCCTCTTCAGTGTAGTCTGTCAGGTCAAGCTTCGTCTCGATGGTACGTAGCCAGTCGTGTGCGTCGAGTGGCTCGTCTGAGTAGTCGAAGGTGGGTGCTTTCAGCCTGATGAACCTTTCAATTTTCCTTTGTAGGTCTTCCTCACGGTGTCCCTGACGGTTCTGGTTCTGATTTCCCTGCATCTGTTGCATAGCTTGCATCATCTGTGTGTTGGCCTGTGCCATCTGTTGCATCAGCTGTGTCTGAGTAGTCATTACTTCTGCCAAGTTAGGCGGTGGCGGTGGTTGCTGGTTGTTCTTCTGGTTCTGCTGAGGTTCCACTGCTGGTTCTTCCATTTCCTCTTCTTGTTCTTCTCCTGGTGCGTTGTTCTCGGGCTGGAGCACGCCTGCTGCGCGTCCACGACCCCTGCCTCTAACTGCAACTGTCACCCTTCCGCGACCACGACCTCTGACACGTCCTCTGCCTCTAGCTGCCATTGCTGCCTCTTCTTGCTCAGCTTCCTCAAAACGTGCAAGCAGTCGGTTGGATCTTCTGATCGACATCACGCTGTATTTTTCATAAAGCAGATTTAGTGGCGGTCGGTAATGGTTAGGTTAGCGTAACTAGAGTAGGAGCTGCACACATGAAATAGACTCAACACTAAAGTACACTCAAGAAGAACAACAATAAAACTGCAAGAATAACCAAAAAGATCGATCACTCATTACAGCATTACACCCTAGACATGTGTACTATCCCGAGGCCAGCTCCTGGAACCTTGAGGATTAGTACATCTAAGCGAATGCTACATCGTGGCTGAGCCAAAAGGTGGTCATGATCTACTAAGTCTAAACATCTGCTCAAAAAGATAGATACAACTCTCATCACCTGCTGACATCTGCTGATACTGTCTACCGCATCTGTCTCATACTGCTGAAAGCGCTTGTGAGGCGCGCTGCCAACCTCACAGCCTCAGTCTCTGTCTGCTGCTTGATCACTGCCTGTTGTCTCGGTGGGTGTCCGTGAGGCGCGCTGCCAACCTCACTATGTCCATCTCAGGTTCTGTCAACTGCTTCTCTAAGTGTGCCAGTTCTTGTCTCAATCTTGTCATCTCAGAAGTAAGGGTTCGAGCTTCAGGTGGTGGTATCGGCTCAACTCGGCTTGGTGAAACTCTGTAGTTCTCTGTTCTGGGTTCAACTCTGCGTTCTTCTGGTAGTCCTTGGTTCACTGTGATCATTTCTGCTACCCTTTTCCTGTCTGATCTTACCCAACTACTCAGGGTTCTTCGAGCTTCATCCTTTGCCATAATCTGTTGAAGACTCAGGTACTTCATCAGCTGGTAGTTTCGTCCACTCTTCTCTTTGTAGCTATCCACCTCTTCCTGGAGTTCTGAGTTGAGACTATCCAACCAGTATACTTCTTCCTTCAGACCTTCTATCTCTTCTCCCTTGGCTGCCAGTAACTTGTCTTTTTCTGTGAGCTGATCTTCCAGGCGGACATCTCGAGCATGGTGAGTTGCTCGGATCAGTCCTGCCAACTGCCTGTTGTTTCGAGCTTCGTACTCCAAGATTCTGACTTCCCTTGTTTTAGCTCTGAGTTGCTCCTCAAGTAAGGTGATCCTGTTGTCCTTCTCCATCAGCTGGAGGTCTTGCTTCCATACTCTCTCTTTCAGCTTGGCAACTTTCTCTTCTAGGCCAATGTTCAAGTATTCCTGCTCAATCATGCACTGAACTGAGGTTCGCAGAGTCACGTTCCGCTCTCGGTCTGCTGCGTGAGCCTGCAAGCTAACTGCGTCTCTGTCTGTCGGATCTTCAAGAGCTCGCGGTAGGTACCGGAAACGAGTGTGGCTGAGCTGACTCTGGTACACAAGTGTGGCAAGTCGGAGTATCCTCATAGCTATAGTCTGCACTGCCCGACTGAAAGTGCTCTCGCTGGTAGCTGCCCGTAGCATCAGTGACCTTGGTCGTCCAGGGATGTTGGGTACAACCATCTGCAACCGGGTGTGTACTCCCTCTCCAGGTCCGTAGGTCCATCCCTCGTAGAAGACGTTATCCACATCTATCCCCACTGTACGCAGCACCTCCCTCAGTAGCACTGCTAAACCTCCAGAGTCTGCTCCTGTGGTCCTGATCTCCCGTCGTTCATCTGCTGATCCTCTTCCTTCCATCTGCCAGACAGTTAGTGGGTTGTTAGTAAGTTAGCAAGTTAGTAAGGTAAGGTAAGGGTAAATGTTTGTAGATAGTTGAGATGTACTTATATATAGTTTTCAAATAGTCCAAGGGGTTTCATATAAAATAGAGGACTCAGTTAGAGCTTCTGTCCTAAGTTTCCGTTCTATGGGTTACGCGCTACGGTCAAGTATGGCTCTGATACCAACTGTGACGAACCGGATTCTCACCGACGAGAACCCGACTCCCTGTACCCTTGAGATAGTCCTAGGAATAGCAGCTATCTCGTACAGAACTCATCTCAGTCGAATATCACATCCATACAGCGGTAAAGGATTCATTACATGACTCATATAAAGACAAAGCGTCTGGTACAAGCCCTCTGGGCTAAAACGACAATAAGAAACATCTGCGCAGCGGTAGCTAGAACTTCAGGGTCCACTCCTCCACAGGCATCCTTGAGCGTAGCGCGCTCCCTTCAGTCGTACCACCCGTCCTGGTTGAACTAGTGGTCGGGGTCTTCACCTGAGAACCCAAAGTCTGTCCCCAAGGAAATGGGACAGGTCCACGTCACCAACCATAATATGATGCAAGCTTTAAAGTGGCCTATTCTAAGGATATAGAAATAAACAAGGTTTAAGCCAGGGTTTCTTATGCAAGCAGCAGCAATAACCCAATTTCATCTCAACACCAACTCCTGCTCACACACACATCCATCCGCTCCCCAAAACCAACCATCAGCCTCACATTTCCCCATCGGGCTCGTCCTGCCACGGCAGGTTCCCGCAAATCAATATTCACCAACACCTTTCACTCTCTAGTCGACTCGGTGAGCTCCCTCCCCACCTCGTCTCAACAGCCTCAGCTGGACCAATCTCTCATAACCCGAATCAAGGATAAGGTAAGAAAGCAGATTCCCATGCTAGCCGGGGCTTCTCAGAAATGGGTCGTCCGTAACCGTGGACACGGCTATACGTATAGTTTACACTCTGCAGAGGTGGCACTCCAGGAATCCATCCGGGCTACAAGGCTAGTCCGCAACCAACCTGAGACACAGCCCACAGCAAAGACCCTAAACAGTAGCGGCGCCAATCCTGTCTCCCTGGGCTCGGGAAACATCCGATCTAACATCTGCCCCAGGGTCGTGAAACCTTCCCACCGGGGCCAGTCGGGGGCCGTGGTAAATCAGGGAGATTACGCTGCAACGAATCCCCCCTACACATATCAAACTCGATTCTCCTACAGTCTCGGCGCCGCACTAGAGTAGGCTTGCTGGAACCCTCCCCATACTGGGTAGATGGTGAGCACGGTATTTCCCAAGTCCAAAGTGGGGGCACGACTCGGTCCTTAATTGTTCGGTAAAGCGAGTATCTGCAACACAAGCGATCCGCCGCAACGGTCCGCAATCGGCACCCATAACAGGTATTGCCGCCCAAACTCCTCAGGTACTCACCGAGTACCAATCCCCAAGTAACCAGTAACCATGTACCCGCAACAGGTACCCCATAGGGACTGCCCGAGTGCAGCCCCTCAGCACCTCGATCAACGATCGAGTTGTTATTACTCGCTTACACCGCCTAGCTGCACTACTCCTCCCAAACCACCCACAACTCATGCCAAGAGGATCAATCACAACCATCCCAACACATGCATAGCATAGCATATTTATAAAGTGAGTAGTAGGTAGCAAGGTAACAGGATAATAACAAAGGCAGTGCAGGTTTATCATGCGAGTAAAGTAAAGCGCTAGCATACTAGTTTGCATGTCTAATAGGTATTTCAGAGATGGTCGGGCGTGAACCTGGGCAAAGGTCTTCGTCCTTGTCAAAGCAGTTGTTGTAGTAGTCCGGCTCCTCCTGACTCTCCGGAGCTCCTAGGGGCGCGGAAAACAAAATAAGACGCGGCTACTAGCAAAGAAACACTAAGACAACGACGAAAGAAGACCCAAATAACACCAAACTCTACACTAACGCGTAGATCATGATTTTAGAAAAATATAGAAACTGGTTTCATATTTTTCTGAGCTACGGTTGATTTATTATTAATTTTTCGAGGTTTAAATCATTTTCTGAAAATATTAAATAATTTCCGAAAAAGAAAACAGACAAATAATTAGCCTGCTGACGTCAGCATGACGTCATGCTGACGTCAGCAGTGGGGTCCGCCTAGGATGACGTCAGCAGTGGGCCCTGCTGACGTCAGCGTTGACCGGTCAACGGTCAACGGGGTCAACGGTCAGCGGGTCAACTCTGGTCAGTGGGCCCCATGTGTCAGTGACTCACAGAGTATGACAGGTGGGTCCCATACGTCAGCGCTGTTAAAAGAAAAAGAAAAAGAATAAACGATGGCTGGGCTGGAATTGGGCCGAAAGCGATTGGGCCGGAAGAGTTCAAGGGGGTAAACCAGACTTAAACGCGGGAATTAGGCCCACGAAGGGGTGGCTGCTGGATCTGGCCTGGTGGACTGAGTCCACGGTGCACCGTGAGATGGGTCCACGTGAGCCGGGTGCACGGGATCGATCTGTGGCCGAACTGGGATCTTCTGTGCATGGCTGTGCGTGGTGCTGGTGTGGTCTTGCGTGTGGCATAGCCACAGCGCGACGCGACGCGCGCGCGGTGTGCTCCAGAACGCGCCGGCGGCGACGGTCGACGGCGGTTATCGCCGGAGAAGGCTCGGCTCGGGGCTAGATCGGCCGGGAAAGCTTCACTAGGGTTTGGCGAACACGTTCGTGGTGAAAAGGGCTCGGATTAGGTTCGGATCGGACCTTACCGACGCGAACAGCGGCGGCGGGCCATGGACGCCGGCGAGCACGACGGTGGCTCGGTTTTTTGCACGCATCGGTGCTTGGTTTGGGTTGGCTTGCGCGCTTGTGACCTCCAGCGACTGCTGAGGCACGGCTAGGTGCACACGCGCAGGCTCGTGGTCGCCCACGGCCGCGCGTGGCCTCGGCGTTCGCGCGCGGGGCGAGCGGAGCTCGGCCGCGGCGGCCTCGGCTGCGGGGATCAAGCGACGGCGGGTTGCAAAGGGTTTAGCGGCTCGGGAACCTGCACAAGAAGTTGCACAGCTCGAAGGCTGGCTCACAGGGGGCTTGGCTTGGCACGGCGAGCACGAGCGGCGGCGCTCCGCCGGAAACAGAGAAGAAGGGGGCGAACGCGGTTAGCTCACCTAGGGTCTCGTCGAGGTACGCTGCAGCTCGGGGAAGGCTCGACGCAGTCCGGCGGTGCTCGTGCGCTTCCTCTCGTCCCTGGTCCGGCTCGGGGTTGACGGCTCCACGAGCGGCGGCGCTCCGGTTCTTGGCGGCGACGCGGGGAAGGCGCTCCGGCTCCTCTCCTTGCTCCTGCTCCCGCTCAACCCCTTCCCCACCACTCCTTGCACCTCACACCCACGCGAATTGGATCAGGAGTACCCCCAAGGGGCGGCGCGGCTTGGGGAAGAAGACGGCCGATGGCGGGTTAAATAGGGGATAGGCACTAGGGTTTCCTAGGCACGGACGGCGAGATTGGGTGGCTCGAGTGCACGCGGACACGCGACGCAATCGCGTCGGGCCGCACAGCTCGGTTGGTTGGAGGTCACGGGCGGCGCAGCTCAGGAGAGAGAGAGAGCGGCGAGAGGAGAACGATGACGCGGGGGAGGAGACGACTGACAGGCGGGTCCCACGCGTCAGAGAGAGAAAGAGACGACGCGGAGTCGACGCGGCGGGGAGGAAGAGTGGGCCGCTGCTGGGCCGAATGGCCGAGCAGGCCGGTTGGTCGGTTGGATCGGAAAAAGAGTTCAGGGTGGAAAGATGGACTTGAGCTGCGGGATTTCGGCCCACGAACAGTTAGATGGGTTGACAATTAGTTTGGCCAATTAGAGTTTGAATTCAAATCTAGAATTTGAATTCAAACCAACCAAAAATCCAAATAAATCCAAATCACACTATTTCATCCTTAGCACTTCAAATTGATTTTAAATTGAAATTTAAATTGCCTAAGAATTTAGGGAGCAAAAAGAAGACACTCTTATATGTTGGTTTGCATGCACACAATTTCACCAAAAATTTTTAAATTCGAGTTTTTGCACTCAACAAAGCCTATAGGAATTTTTAGGGTTGTTACACTTCTAGCCTTTATATTTATAGGCCGGGGAAGTCTTACCCCTTTCGAATAGGTTACAATATGGGATTAAACTCGGAATCCTAATCCTACTCGAATTACAGAACCAAACCGGTCTGACCGGTTTGGCCGGGCCAAAGCCAATTTTGACTGTCAACACTAATCCTGTCAGTACTCCTATTGCACCTTATTTTAAATTGTCAGCTGCTCAGCGTGCTAGTACAGATCAGGATATTCAGTACATGTCCAGAGTTCCATATTCTAGTGCTGTTGGTTCTTTGATATATGCCATGGTCTGTTTTCGTCCGGATTTATCTTATGCTATGAGTCTGGTTAGTAGATATATGACTAATCCTGGTAAAGAACACTGGAAGGCAGTTCAGTGGATTTTCAGGTACCTCAGAGGCACTGCAGATTCTTGTCTGAAGTTTGGCAGAACTGAGAAGGGACTTATTGTCTATGTTGATTCAGATTTTGCTGCTGATGTTGATAGGCGAAGGTCGCTCACAGGTTATGTGTTCACTGTTGGCAGTTGTGTTGTGAGCTGGAAGGCTACTTTGTAGTCTGTTGTGGCTTTGTCTACTACTGAGGCAGAATATATGGCTATTGCTGAGGCGTGTAAGGAATTAATTTGGCTAAGCGGTTTGTACTCTAAGCTGGTTGGGGCTGATTCTTGCATTGATTTATATTGTGACAGTCAAAGTGCTATTTACCTTACCAAAGATCACATGTTTCATGATAGGAAAAAGTATATTGACATCAAGTATCATTATGTATGAGATGTGGTTGAGGAAGGTAAGATAAAGGTATGCAAGATCAACACTCATGATAATCCAGCCGATATGATGTCTAAACCTGTTCATGTTGCTAAGTTTGAGCTGTGTTCAAGCTTTGTTGGTTTAGTTAAATAGCCCAAGAGGCTATTTGGCGCCAGTTGTATTTTCTTCGTGATGATTCAGGATGAAGTGAAGATGCTGCAAGAGAATTTGTCTCGAGGTGGAGTTTGTTGTGAAATGATCTAAATTCACCAACGGAGCGAAGCGGAGGCCCATCACCAGAGGTTTGGAACGGAGCGAAGGAGTATTGTGTTTTTGTCTCATGAGCGCACAATTTAGTCCCACATCGGCAACACAACCAAGCACGGTCACGTGAGTTGCCTATATAATAGAGCTTTGCCCTTCATGAATAATCATACTCTTGTAAGCCGCCAATAGGCGTTGTAAACACACACCTGATATAGCAAAGTGTTGCTGGCTGGCGCCCATGGTTTTTTCCCTTCTACATTGGGAGGGTTTTCCACGTTAAATCTCGTGTCTCCTGCGGTTTGGTTCCTTTACTTCTTGTCGTTTATTTGCCATCATTTATAACAGCAACTTTTAGTGGAATGTTTCAATGTTTTTCCTTTGTCAAAAGATAAATTTCTGCTGCTTCTTGTGACAACGAAGAGTTGTGTGAAATTGATTCATTTATTCATATCCCACTGAAACGAACCGGATTCTCAACGACGAGAATCCGACTCCTTGTACCCTCGAGATAGTCCCAAGAATAGCAGCTATCTCTTACAGAACTCATCTCAGTTGAATATCACATCCATATAACGATAAAAGATCCATTACATGACATATATAAAACATAGTGGTTTGGTACAAGCCCTCTGGGCTAAATCGACAATAAGAAACAACTACGAAGCGGTAGCTAAATCATCTGGGTCCACTTCCCGCAGGCATCCTTGAGCATAGCGCGCACCCTTCAATCGTACCACCCGTCCTGGTTGAACTCATGGTCGGGGTCTTCACCTGAGAACCCAAAGTCTGTCCCCAAGGAAATGGGACAGGTTCACGTCACCAACCATAATATGAAGCAAGCTTTAAAGTGGCATATTCTAAGGTATAGGAATAATCAAGGTTTAAGCCAGGGTTTTCCTATGCGAGCAGCAGCAATAACCTAAATTCATCTCATCACCAACTCCTTTCCTCACAAGCACATCCTCTCCCCAAATCCAACCATCAGCCTCACATTCACATCAGGCTCGTCCTGCCATAGCAGGTTCCCGCAAACATCATCCACCAACACCTTTCGCTCACTAGTCGACTCGGTGAGCTCCCTCCCCACCTTGTCTCATCAGCAACGCTGGACCAATCTCTCATAACCCAAATCAAGGATGAGGTAAGAAAGCAGATTCCCATACTAGTCGGAACTTATCAGAGGCGGGTCGTCCGTAACCGTGGACACGGCTATACGTATAGTTTACACTCTGTAGAGGTGGCACTCCAGGAATCCATCCGGGCTGCAAGGCTAGTTTGCAACCAACCTGAGACACAGCCCACAGCATAGACCCTAAACAGCAACGGTGCCAATCCTGTCTCCCTAGGCTCAGGAAACATCTGATCTAACATTTGCCCCAAGGATGTGAAACCTTCCCACCAGGGTCAGTCGGGGGCCATGGTAAATCAGGGAGAGTACGCCGCAACGAGTCCCCCTTACACGTATCAAGCTCGAATATCCTACAGTCTCGGCGCCGCACTAGAGTAGGCTTGCTGGAACCCTCCCCATTCTGGGTAGATGGTGAGCACGGTATTCCCAAGTCCAAAGGTGGAACTCGATTCGGTCCTTAATTGTCGGTAAAGCGAGTATCAACGTCATAAGCGATCCGCCGCAATGGTCCGCAATCGGCACCCATAACAGGTATTGGCGCCCAAACTCCTCAAGTAACCAAATATCCAAGAACCATGTACCCGCAACAGGTACTCCGTAGGGACTGCCCGAGTGCAGTCCCCAAGCACCCCGATCAAATGATCGAGTTGTTATTACTCGCTTACACTGCCTAGCTGCACTACACCTCCCATACCACCCACAACTCACGCCAAGAAGATCAAATCACAACCATCCCAACACATGCATAGCATAGCATATTTCATATAGTGAGTAGTAGGTAGCAAGGTAACAGGATGATAACAAAGGCAGTGCAGGTTTATCATGCGAGTAAAGTAAGGCGCTAGCAGACTAGTTGCATGTCTAATAGGTATTTCAGAGATTGGTCGGGCGTGAACCTGGGTAAGCTTCCTCTTCCTCCTCAAAGCAGTTGTCGGGGTAGTCTAGCTCCTCCAGGCTCTCCATAGCTCCTAGAGTCGCGGAAAGTAAAATAAGGTGCGGCTACTAGCAAAGAAACACCAAAACAGCGAGGAAAGAAGACCCAAGGAACACCAAACTCTACACTAACGCGTAGGTCATGATTTTAGAAAAATCTAGAAACTGGTTTCATATTTTTCTGAGCTACGGTTGATTTATTATTAATTTTCAAAGTTTAAATCATTTTTTGAAAATATTAAATAATTTCCGAAAAAGAAAAATAGACGTCATCAGTGGGTCAGCCTTGCTGATGTCATCGTGGGCCCAGATGACGTCAGCATTGACTTGGTCAACGTTGACCAGTCAGTGGGGCCCACTGGTCAGCCTAATCCTCTCTATGACAGGTGGGGCCCTCGCGTCAGCGCAGTTAAAAGAAAAAGAAAAAGAAAACAAGATGGCTGGGCTGGAAACGGTCGAAAGCTTTGGGCCGGCCCAACAGGCTTGGGCCTTCAGCCCACGAACGCGAGGCTGAAGGGGCTGGTGCGGTGGACGTAGTCCACCGTGCACCGAGTCAGCGGTTCATGGTGAGCCAGGTTCACGAGATCAAACTGCGGCCAACTCAGGATCTTCTGCGGCCGTGCATGTGGCGTGCTGGTGTGGTCATCGGTGTGGCCCAGCTCCTCCGCACACGCGCGCGACGTCGCGGCGATGGCGCGGCCAGAGCGCAGCGGCGGCGCTCCGGGGTTTCGTTTTGCTTGACCACGCGCGTCCACGCGCAGGGTCCTGGCATCCCAGGTCCACGGTGGCGACGGTTCAACGAAAAAAGGAGGGCACGGCGGCGACCAGCCGGCGGCGCTGAGTGGCGACGCAGCAGCACACGGACGGGAAAAAGGGTTGGCTTGCGCACGCGCGGTTACCAGCATCAGCTGGAACGCGGCTAGGTGCGCGTGCGCGGGCACGTGGTTGCCCACGGCCGTGACACAGCCTTGGCGTGCGTGTGCGGTGAGAAGAGCTCGGCTGCGGCGGCCTCGGCTGTGATTCGGTCGACGGCGGCTTGAAGGGGTCCTGCAGAAGACGAGGCACCGCACGAAGGCTGGCTCCAGAGAGGCTGGCACGGCGAGCACAGATGCGACGGAGAGTACAAGGGTGGCGGCGCTCGGCCGGAACAGGGGAAGAACAGGGGGTTCACAATGGTGGCTCACCTAGGGGCTAGTCGGCGTACTCAGCAGCTCGGGGAAGACTCGTGGTTCCCCGGTGATCCTCGCGCTCCCACGAACAGCTCTGTCCGGCTCTTCTCCGGCGTCCACCGCGGCGGCGGCGGCCGCGGTCCTCGGCTTCATCGCGGGAAGGCAACTCCTCAGCTTCTCCCGTGCTCCTCCCCTCCTCTCCTCCACCCCTAAGTCCACCTCCCTCTCCTCACCCCTCGAAACTCTGGATCGGAAACCCCAAGGAGGTGAGCAGCGGTGGCTCAAAGGGGGAATGGCCTCCCGGTGGAGTATCTTATAGGGATCGGTGCTAGGGTTTGTGGGCACGAACGTCGAGATGGAGGGCTTGAGCTTCCGCGGACACACGTCGTCATCGCGACGGGCCGCGAAGGGGGCTGATGGGACCGGCTCGGGTCACGGGCGCGGTGGCAGAGAGCAGAGCGCCACGCACGCGGGGAAGAGAGGGGAAGAAGAGAAAGCTGACAGGCGGAGCCCGCCTATCGGCGACAGAAGAAAGGTTGGGGGTGCGGGTGAGCTGCTGGGCCACTGCTGGGCTGAAAGGCCGGCTGGGCTGATTCGGTTGGCTGGCTCGGAGAAGAGTTAAGGGTGGTTTTCTAGACTTGGGTTTGGAGATTCGGCCCAAAGGAGTTAGCAGGGCTTGAATTAGTTTAGTTAGTATTTGTTTGAATTCAAATATAGAATTTGAATTCAAACACAACCAAAAATCCAATAAAACTAAAATAACTCCAAATCACAACTATTTGGTCCTTAGCACTTCAAATTATTTTTATTTAAATTTAAATTTGCCTAAGAGTAAAGGGAGCAATTAGAAGCAATCTTATTTGTTGGTTTGCATGCACAACAATTCACCAAAAAAATTTAAATCCTTATTTTTGCATTCATCAAATCCTATGGAAAATTTAGGGTTGTTACAGTCTCCCCCCTCACAAGAATCTCGTCCTCGAGATTTGTGGTTACCTATGGTTTAAACAAATGGGGGTATCTTTCTTTTAGCACTGACTCTTTCTCCCAAGTAGCCTCCCTTTCGGAATGATTACTCCAGTGCACTTTGCAAAACGGGATAGCTGTGCTTCTGGTCTCTTTGACTGCTCTGTCTAGTATCCTCTCCGGGTACTTCAGGTACTCCAGGGTGTCTTGTAGGTCTAGTGCCTCTGTCTTGACCTCGTGCTCTAGTACTCTCAGACACTTTCTCAGTTGGGACACATGGAACACTGGGTGCACTCTGACTAAGTCTTCTGGTAGGTCCAATCTGTAGGCTATCTTCCCTATTCTCTTTAGAATCTGATACGGTCCCACAAAACGGGGTGCTAGCTTTCCTTTCACTTGGAATCTCTTATGCCCTCTGAGGGGTGACACTTTTAGGTAGACTAAGTCCCCTACTTCGAACTCTAGATCTCGTCTCCTTTTATCTGCATAGCTCTTTTGTCGGCTCTGAGCTACCTTCAGGTGCTGTCACACCCGGTTTTATAAACACAACCGAATGCTCACTTTATGTATGCCAGGATCATATTTCATACATAAAGCACGACTTCATCATTGATACCTTGCCACATCACGTTATAATATTACAAAATGACCCGTAGGTCCAAAAGAAAAGTACAACTCATAGTTTATTTATCTTGTGCGGAAGCAAAGCTCCATGACCACAGGCAATCAACTGGGGGTCACATCCTAGATCTTCATGGCCTTCATCCTGAACAACAATCAAGGGGGAGGGGAAACACAACAGGGGGTGAAGGGGAAAACGGTGAGTACACCTGGAGGCGTGTACTCCGCAAGTGGAGGAAAGTAATGATATGCATGGCTAAATTCAAGGAAGTCTGACACAACTGGTTGCACTGCATAAATTTTAGTTGATCAAATTTTATTAGACACTTAGATTAATATATGGAAGTCTTCCCACCCAAACCAAACTTATAGGACAAGCGCCTATTAGCTAAAGCCAAAACCACCCACCCAAACCACAGTTACCACACTGCGATTCACCCAAAACCACCAACTAAACATGTGAGGGTCCAGGCCGCTCTTGACCGTGAGCATGGCTGTTATAACAGTTTTACACTATACAGAGGTTGTACACTTTCACCATGAGTCGTGATACCTTTTAGCTGAGGTTGCAAGCCTCCGCACATTTGCGAGATGTGCGTGTCGGGGTACACTACGAGGCCTTCCATTGGTTCTCCAGGGAGCATTGACCCACTCAGGGCTTAGACCCATCACCGTGCCGTGCAACGACATCTGGGACGCTGCCCTAGTTGGCTCCTACCCGCCCAACACGTACCCCTAGATTACCCAAGTTTCTCAGCCAAGACCATTGCCCATCTAGTTCCCATGGTTGTACTGTTGTCCTGGGTGGTCACTCCATGCATCAATCCTTGAGACGACTCGAGCAAGACTAGCATCATTCCATAAACACCGTCCACCGATCATACACTTGCTCGAGTCCCTAGAGTTCCATGTTGCTAAAAGATTACCCACCCAAGTTGTTGCATAATTGTTTAGTCAAGATTAAAGAATTAATCCGTCCCAGGTGGATCAAGCTAAGCATAAAACTACCCATGACTCAACTGATTACTAAAGGCTTCAAGGTTGTCATAAGAAAATCTAGTAAACCCTACCATAGGATTCCCATCAATTTGACTCGAAGCATGCATAAAGTGTAAAATAAAAGGTGATACATGTTGTAGGTAAAGGTAAAAAGGAACATGCAGCAAGGACACTTGCCTTCTTCAAGCGCTTGTTGAATCCTTCGCGTACACCGGGTCTTGTCACAACACAGCTACTCGAATCAACTATCGGAAACAAGCATACACATAAAAGTATAAGAACAGTACACCAAACAGTAGTAAATAGAAAGAAAAACATTTTAAAAGCTAGAGCTCGTCGCCACGAACGCGTGAGCGCAAGAATCATCTAAATCGGAGCTACGAGCAAAAAGTACTAATCGTTCTACTAAACTAGGGACTAAACTGTAAATAAACATTTCTGGAATTATTTAACACTAGAAAAAGTGAAATATGATGTCATCAGAAGGCATATGGCGTCAGCAGGGGTATATATGCAATTAACAGTAGTCAACAGGGGGTAGCTAGCAAGTTTTACAAGACTCAGTGAATAGTGTGCATGAAAATCTAATTTTCTAGGGGCTAGATCACAAAAGTGCCACAGCTGCCAGTTAACTGGGTCAGATCGATCAGTGGCCGTCGATTTAGAGATGGATGGCTGGATGTTTATGAAGCAAAGGGGTACGCCCTGATCTAATCTAGGCCGCCCGTGGTTGGATCAACGGTCGGTGCGCGCCGGACGGCTTGGGTGGGTGGCGCCGCCGCGCACAGTGGCTCCCGCGGCGGTGGTTCGCCGGCGTTGGGCGCGCGGGCGCTACAGGCCACCATTAAGGATGGCGTTTGGACTGGGAGAGAGAGAGGAAGGGATGGAAAGCTCACCACGGGTAGAGGAGAGGCAGAGGCGCGGTGGTGGCGTTGCTCAACGGAGAGGGGCGGAGCAGCTCGGGGTCGCGCGTGGGGGATGGCGTAGCGGCCTTGGTCTGGGGTTCCTGGGTGTTGGGGAAGTTTCGTCGGGGTCCTCTGGAGCTTCCAAAGTACAGAGGAGGGTGAGGGACGGCCACACCACGAAGAATGGCGACGGCGGCCAAGACTTACCGAGGTTCGGCAATGGCGGCGGGCGGAACCAATTGGCACCGGGAGAAGTGTTCGGGGATGGTGGTGGTGCGTCGGGATGGTAAAGGAGAGGCAGTGGGAGCTCCGGGTGGTTTTGTAGGGAAGAGGAGTGTTGGCACAAAATCACGCCAACAACAAGCACGCGGAGTAGCTCCCTGCTGCCCTTCCGCGCAAAGCGGTCAGACCAGTTTTGATAACCGGTCAGCCCGGTTTCGCCGGCGGTGCCCGGCGAGAGACCTACGAACGCCCGTCTGGGAGGGACCCCGTCAGGACAGGCACACCTTGGGTTGTACTAGGATCGGCAGGACACCTAGAACGTCTTCAATCGACATAGAGACGAAGGAAGAACAACATGATAATATTTTGGAAAAGTTGGAAAAGAGAAAACGTAAAAAGATAGATGTATTTGTTCGATTGGATGATATCTCTCAATTGGCCATGACCCTTTATATTTATAGGGTGGGGAAGTCGTACCCCTTTAGGTTGGTTTACAATACGGGATAAAACTCTAAAGTCCTAAACCTACTCCAACACGGGAGAAACCGGTCAGACCGGATAGGGAAGCCGGTCAGACCGGTTTGGCCGTTGCCAGATCGGCTACAGTAAAACCGGTCTGAACGCTTCCTAGAACCGGTCTGACCGGTTGCCCTCGGCCTGATAGGCAACTGCCAATTTTGGGTGCGAACATATGCCCCCCTGTTTTCTGGCAAAGCTTGCGTGTCAGAAAACATCTACAATGATCAAAAATTGACTAAAGACGATGATTAACATTACATCGTCCATATAATGGTCTCGCAATCTTTATGGACGCTATTGTAGCCGAAATATCAAATTTATGCATGTTGCAATTTTTATGATTATATTTCGGCTTATGAATGTCATATCTAACAACTGAAGCTTTGATTTGGCCATGGCATCCAATTGTAACTCCTTGGTGTATCATAAGAATAATATTGATAGTTGTAAAAAGAAAACCAAGGATCGTACCAAAACCATGAATCATAATTGTTTATACCTGAATATGTATTCCATGGCACATGCATCGATGGAAAAAACGATGAAGACCCATGTGATGACCGTCGATGCTTCTTTGCCTTTGGTGATGAAAAATTCCAACTTTGATCTTCTAACCGATTACTTTGCTTTTGCTCGGCTATCTTCTGATATTTATGTAACAATTCAGCAAAGCTTGGGTTCTTCTTCATCACCTTGTTCTTTGAAGTGACACTTGCAGATTTATCAATTTTTTTGTCAAACCGGTCACACCGGTTTTTAGAACCGGCTAGACCGGTTCCTTCAGAACCAGTCACACTGAGATCATATTTCCCCCCAGCCGAACATGATTGTTGCTCAGCTATAATATTTGTGATATGCTTATTATTGGGGACAATTTGATCAACAGAACTAGCCGATGAATTTTCAATTATCGGCTTTTCTATGTCTAGTGTCAATTCTGAATTTTTATTTAATCTTCCATCCTTCTTGACACGATAGACTTGTTTAATCACCTTACGCTTATTTTTCTGTGTGGACCGATTCTTTTGATCAAAACGGTCATTATGCATAGGTGATGGCTCATTAATTACCGGCTCCCTATAGGTAATATAATCTGAACACAAATATCTAGGAGGAGACGGCATATATGAATTATAATACCAAGGAGAATAAAAATAAGGCACATTAAAACAAAACTCCCATGGCATCGGTGTAGGTGATCCATATGATGAAAACAACATTGATTTGTGAGAATTATTCCGTTGCCGATTTCGATTATGGAACTTCTCTCTAGGAGAAGATTTTGACTGTTTGGAATTTTTAAACCGACTAGCATCATTGACATTATTTTGTCTTTGAGACTTAGCCGGAAGTTTCTTGTTACACTTCGGCTTTTCTCTTTGATGCTTATGACGGACTTTGGATTCAATGGTTTTCCAAACACCAATCTCGGGCTTCTTTGGCTTAACCATCTTTGTTTTTGATTTATTTTTTGAAGCCCTAGGTGAAGCGGTCAAACCGGTTTGAGAACCGGTCAGACTAGTCTGGGCACCGGCCAGACTGGTTGTGTTGCAACCATAACCTTTGCCTTTGTTCTGTTGCCCCCCGAGCGTTGAAGTACTAGATACACTTTTTATGCTCATGCTAGGGGATTTTGGATCAACAATTTCGGCTAGAGACGGCCGATTTGTTTCTTGACCAACAACATCACAATTTGGCAAATTGCAAGGATCAATAATAACATTAGTTGGCTTCTCAATAGCCAACTCTTGAACAACAGGAATTGAATCTACCTTATCCTCTTTAGAAATCAAAAATTTAACATAAGGAGATAGACGGGTAGATATAGTACCGTAAGATTGTATCTCCTTTAATAGGGCGATGTTCGATGGTGGCTCAAACTCTTTAATCTTGATGACACCTTGTTCTGTCTTAATGAAGGAAGACAAGAATATCCTTTCAACTGTTCTTTCATATTCTTGATAATATTCTTCAATTAGCTCTTTACGCGACATCAAATCACTTGATAAATCAGCCATGATAACCAGAGATTTCTTTCCCAGCAGAGTCGCCAATTTGTTGGCACGAAATCGCGCCAACAACAAGCACGTGGAGTAGCTCCCTGCTGCCCTTCCGCGCAAAGCGGTCAGACCAGTTTTGATAACCGGTCAGCCCGGTTTCGCCGGTGGTGCCCGGCGAGAGACCAACGAACGCTCGTCCGGGAGAGACCCCGTCAGGACAGGCGCACCTTGGGTTGTTCTAGGATCGGCAGGACACCTAGAATGTCTTCAATCGACATAGAGACGAAGGAAGAACAACATGATAATAGATTGGAAAAGTTGGGAAAAGAGAAAAAGTAAAAAGATAAAAGATAGATGTATTTGTTCGATTGGATGATATCTCTCAATCGGCCATGACCCTTTATATTTATAGGGTGGGGAAGTCGTACCCCTTTAGGTTGGTTTACAATATGGGATAAAACTCTAAAGTCCTAAACCTACTCCAACACGGGAGAAATCGGTCAGACCGGATAGGGAAACCGGTTAGACCGGTTTGGCCGTTGCCAGATCGGCTACAGCAAAACCCGTCTGACCGCTTCCTAGAACCGGTCTGACCGGATGCCCTCGGCCTAATAGGCAACTGCCAATTTTGGGTGCGAACAAGGAGGCTTTGAGGGGAGGGAATCGGCCGTCGGGCGTCTCGGCCTTGAATGGCCGGTGAATGGCCTTTACTCGCCATTGCAACGTGCGGGGGAAGGGGAGAGGGGAAACGCCTGGGCGTTGATGGTGGGTGGGAGGGGATCACAGGAGTGGGGCCGGGGCGAGGCGGAGGGGCACGTCGTCATGGGATTCGAATGGGGAATAGGCTGGGCACTGCCCGTGCGACCCGAGGAAGAAGAAAGGAAGGTGGAGGTGGAGAGAGTGACTGGCGGGCCCCGCATAAGAGGGAGAGAGGGAAGGTGGAGAGGGCTGGGGGCGCCTTCTGCGTAGGCGAGTGGGAGGGTGGGCTCGGCCCAAGTGGGAGTGGCGGGGAAGAGAGGAGTGGGCCTGAAAAGGCCCAGCTCGGGGAGGGCTGCGGGATGGTTTGGGAAGAGGGAGGGAGGGAGAAGGTTTGGGCCGGGCTAGATGGGTTTCGGCCCAACAAGGTTTAATCAAGTTTTTCCTTTTTCCAGCATTTTGCAAATGATTCCACAAATGAACCTTAGCACAAAGTTTTACAAACCAAAAAATCATTTTTCAACCAAAACACAATGCAAGCTCGGCATATATGCAACAAACATTATATAACCTATGATCCAATTATTTGATTTATAAAATATTTGTTTGATTACAACTAGATGTAAACAATTCTAAACTAATTCTAGAAAATTGCTAGAAAATTTTAAACTATTGCAAAAATTAAAATTAGGGTGTTACAAATCCTACCCCCTTAAGAAGAATCTCGTCCTCGAGATTCAGAAGAGTTGTTGAAGAGCAGCGGAAATTCTGCCTTCAAATCTTCTTCGCGTTCCCATGTTGCCTCATCTTCCGAGTGATGGCTCCACTGCACTTTGCACATTCTGATAACCTTGCTTCGTGTGACCCTTTCAGTAACTTCTATGATTCTTATCGGGTGTTCGCTGTAGGTGAGATCCTCTTTCACATTGAGCTCATCCATTGGCAATTGCTCCTCTGGTACTTGTAAGCATTTCTTCAATTGAGATACATGGAACACGTCATGCACATCAGAGAGTTGAGCTGGCAATTTGAGTTGATAAGCCACTTCTCCTCTTCTATCGAGGATCTTGAAAGGTCCAATATACCTTGGCGCAAGCTTTCCTTTGACCTTAAACCTTCGAAGACCTCTGATAGGTGACACTTTGAGATATACAAAATCTCCAACCTCAAAGACTAAATCTCTACGTCGTGTGTCAGCATAGCTTTTCTGTCTCGATTGTGCAGTCCTCAAATTTTCCCTGATTATCTGGACTTGTCTCTCAGCTTCCTGTAATATTTCTGGCCCAAATACCTGACTCTCACTAGTCTGGTTCCAGAACAATGGGGTTCTACATCTTATGCCATATAGTGCTTCAAATGGAGACATTTTAAGACTCGCTTGGTAGCTGTTATTATAGGAGAACTCTGCATTTGGAAGACTCTTATCCCAGCCCTTGCTGTATTTCAATGCGCATGCTCCAAGCATGTCTTCAAGAATCTGATTAGTCCTCTCAGTATGTCCATCAGTTTGGGGATGATAGGCTGAGCTGAAGTTGAGACGAGTATCCATAGACTCAAGGAGCTTCTCCCAAAACATTGAAGTGAACTGAGTGCCACGATTTGATACAGTCCTCTTTGGAACACCGTGAAGACAAACAATCCTTGCCATATATAATTCTACAAGCTTTTCTCCAGTGTAGGTAGTCTTGACTGGTATAAAATGAGCCACTTTGGTGAAGCGGTCCACTATCACCCATATCGAATCATATCCACCTTGCGTACGAGGTAGGCCAACTATGAAATCCATGCCGATTTCTTCCCACTTCCATTCTGGTACCTTCAACGGTTGCAGTAATCCTACTGGCCTTTGATGTTCTGCTTTCACTCGTTGACATGTGTCACATAGGGCAACATGTTGAGCCACATCTCTCTTCATACCATACCACCAATACTGGGTTTTCAAATCGGAGTACATCTTGGTACTTCCTGGATTTATAGAATAAGCAGAATCATGTGCTTCTCTTAGAATCGTTTCTCGAAGCGACTCAAGATTCAGCACACAAATTCGTTTTCCGAACCATAATGTTCCTTGATCATCAATCCTAAATCCTGCGGCCTTGTCTTTCTCGACCAACTCTTTGATTTCTTTGATCTTCAAATCCTCAAGCTGTCCTTTACGGATATCTTGCTCTAGTGTTGGTTCTACTTCCATGGCCACACCTTCCATGTTATTGACGAACCCAAGGTTGAGTCACTCAAATTCCTTGCATAGCTCTTCTCGTGGTGTCCAGACCATAGACATGTTGGCATAACTCTTCCTGCTTAGAGCATCAACAACCACATTAGCCTTTCCAGGATGATAGTTAATACCAAGATTGTAATATTTGATCTATTCTAACCAACGACGTTGTCTCAAGTTCAAGTCATTCTGGGTAAAGATGTATTTCAGACTCTTGTGGTCTGTGTAGATCTCACAACGATTACCAAGAATATAGTGCCTCCAAATCTTCAAAGCATGAATCACTGCGGCTAGTTCTAAATCATGAGTGGGATAATTCCTTTCATGCTTCCGCAGCTGCCTTGATGCATAGGCAATAACACGACCTTTTGCATAAGTACACAACCCAGTCCAGAGTGCGAGGCATCACAATATATATCGAAGGGCTTCTGAATATCTGGCAGCTTCAGTACTGGTGCAGTTGTCAATCATTTCTTGAGCTCTTCAAAACTAGCTTCACAAGTTGCAGTCCATTTGAACTCCCTGGTCTTTTCCAACAATTCTGTGAGAGGGTTAGCTATCTTGGAAAACCCTTCAATGAATCTACGATAATATCCAGCTAAACCAAGAAAACTGCGAATCTCCGAGACATTCCGAGGTGGATTCCAGTTTAACACATCTCTGACTTTACCCGGATCAACCTTGACCCCACCTTCAGTAATCACATGCCCAAGGAAAGAGACTTCCTTCATCCAGAAATCACACTTACTGAACTTGGCATACAATTGATTTTCCCTCAGCTTCTGCAATACCAACCTCAAATGCTCTTCATGCTCTTCTTCGTTCTTAGAGAATACCAGAATATCATCAATAAAAACAACCACAAATTTATCAAGATATTCCATAAATACCTTGTTCATCAAGTACATGAAGTAGGCTGGTGCATTTGTCAATCCGAAAGACATAACTGTTGTTGACGTAAAATCCGCACCTCACGCCAAGCACACAGCAAGCCGAACAAAGCTGGCTTCAAACGTGGCCCGGGCTTTCGAATCCGGAAGCGTGCCAGTCAGTTTGCCTGAAAACTAACAAAGGGATAAAAACGTTTAGATTAAAACCTGGAACGTGCCGGGTGAGACCAGACAGTTCCATGTTTGCGGCGTTGAAGCCAATCTTGAGAGACATATAGCTACAGGGAAGCTATCTGTCGGCAGTTAA
This sequence comes from Echinochloa phyllopogon, assembly GCA_033239725.1. Taxonomy (NCBI): domain Eukaryota; kingdom Viridiplantae; phylum Streptophyta; class Magnoliopsida; order Poales; family Poaceae; genus Echinochloa; species Echinochloa phyllopogon. Next base: position 3,977,436 of record BTCW01000007.1, on the reverse strand, counting down.
AACCTCATTCGGCAATCGGCAAGGCACGCAAGGAGCGCACTGCCGAATGCGTGATGTAAGCATGACGAAAGATCGGCTTTCAACCGAATGAACACATACTCATAGCCGATTAACGAGAAACAGAGCATGATAAATAAATAAAAGGGTGAAACATGATCATAAATTCGCAGTAAACAAAGAATGCATAGGCCGAAAGCAGCACCCGTCAAGCATGATAACAAAACAAGTTAATCCACCGCATGATACGACTTGTTTGTAACCACGCCACTAATCAGATTAGATTAATCCACCGCATGATACAATCTAATCATGAAAAGCTAAAAGCACTCAATGTTTAGTTACGAACCCACAACACAGTCACGAATTTACATTGAAAACAAGAATGCATAGGCCGAAAGCAGCACCCGTCAAGCATGACAACGAACGAGTTAATCCACCGCATGATACAACTCGTTTGAAGCCACACCACCAATCAGATTAGATCAATCCACCGCATGATACAATCTAATCGTGAAAGGCTAAAAGCATTCATTGTTCAATGCAAACCCACGAACACAAGTTCACTCATGAGAGCACTGCCGAATACGGCTATTTAGCCGAATCGGGATCCATGGCGAAGGAACAAGCCTAATCGGTAAAGATAAATCTATCAGATCGAATCGAATTCTAATCCACCGGATGATTAGCTCTAAGACGACCCAAAAACCTGCATCTACCGCATGATACCCGGTTCTGTCAAGATCTACACGATGCCGACAAGCTTGAACCCGCGACACGTAGCAACCTAGATCGGTTTCGGATTCGGCTGTGAGGGGATAAGTCGTCATGTCATGAAGCAAAGCCGATTCTAGCCGATCTAGATTGGGCAAAGGTGTGTTGCATGAATTAAACACATAGTAAAAACAGAGCAACACGGGGTAACTTAATGAATCCGTTAGATCTTGCCAAAATCTAACAGAGCCGATAACTTGGTCCATACTAGATCTTAGCCCACCGCATGGCTCATGACCTAACAGAGGAACCTTCTTGAGACCATAACTTAAATCCACCGGATGATACTAAGCATGGTAACAAGACTACTTGCATCAAAGCTTAAATCCACCGCATGATACTAAGCATGATACAAGGTTGCCGGTACTTACGGAGGTCGACGGATCGATGACTCCTCTCGAAGAACTCGACGACTCGACTAAAGGACTCGATGTTGGCACGGGGCCGGTTTGTTGTATGATTGATTGTCTTCTTTTTACAGCTGCCATGGGTTCATATTTATACCCAGGTCTTGATACAACTCCTAGTCGGACACGACTACAACACTTGTTTCTAAAAATAAATGACGAATCTTCGTGCCCATATTGCTTTCCTTGTTCGAACCGGCCTTTTCCTTATGTTGATCCACGTCATCACGTCTTCCCGAATACTACCACTCTTCGCTTGCGGAACAATGCCTCTGCCGAATGATGACGCATTCCCGACCACAGAGTATCTCTGCCGAACGTTTCAGCCGAATGGCGACGCGTTCCCGACCGCAGAGCATCTTTGCCGAATGCTTCAGAAAAAACCCTTTTAGCCGAATGGCATCCTTCTACCAAATCTGGCCCACATGTCAGCCTCTTCCTGGTGCCAATTTTTGGTGTCAACACATGCCCCTTCAATTTCGGGATAAGAGGTAACTTTTATCTCGGAATTGACCAAAAGCACTTAACATTTCCAAGTTGGTTCTGTTCGGCACCCGCTTCTCCTTCCGAATCTTCAGAGCTCTCATCCGGATCCGAACCCTAAGTCGTCGTCTTCCAAGATCCAACCTTCAAATGGCGGACCAAGATCTTGCTCTCCAGGTAAACTTCAATCCCCTCAAGCATGTTCGGCAGTCTTCTTTCGATTTGCATTTTAAATTTCTTCTTATCCCCTTTCATTCTTGATAGGCCCTAGCTGCCGAAATCCTCATCCCTGTTGAGGAAAAATCTCCATCCTATTTCCTCGGTCCCGTAGGAGATTCAGATCCTTCTGAAATCATTGCGGCCGAATCTCAGCGGATTCCTTTTAAGATTTCACTGACAAAACCTCATGAATGGCAAGACGCTTTCAAGAACTGGCCTTTGCCCCCAATCGCCGGATGGAAAAACTGGTATAAAAGGATGTCTGATGATAAAAGCCCTCAAACACAGAATTGGGATCATTTGCGTATTTCTCATTGTCTGGAGCTGTCATTAGCTGAAACACCAAAGAATGAGAACCTCCTGATTGCAGCTTGCCACTTTTGGTCCAATGGTACAAATACCTTTCTTTTTGGTCATGGCCCAATGTCTCCTACTTTGGCCGATGTCTACATGATGACCGGCCTGAATGTTACAGGAACTGTACACCCATATGATCATAAAGGTTCCTCCAAGCAGACAGGAGTGAAAACAGGGGTTGGATATAAGAGATATATTCAGAATCATATGTCTGATGGCCCTCTGACCGATGTTGAATACAGGGCCTTCCTGAATATGTGGCTATGCAGATCAGTCTTTTGTGGCAAAGCCAATGAGCCAACCTTGAATCACATTGTGATGGCTGAAGAGCTGGCTGCTGGAAAAGTCATCCCACTTGGGAAATACCTCCTGGGAAGCGTCTATCATATGCTCAACCAAACCACCCACCTGATGCACACTAGCAAGAAGATCCCCTGTGTCAATGGTCCCTGGTGGTTTGTCCAAATGTGGCTGCAATTATACATGCATCAAATTGTTGCTATTGATCTCAACAGCCGAGACTTCCCTTCAATCAATTATAAAGAAGGAGAAACCCGGAGAACCAAAGGTTGTCAAACTTATGGAGAAGCTGCCTCCACTGTGCTTATCAACAAAAACATTGGTGAACTGTTTGAGCTCTTCTTCAGAGGTTTTGCCAATCCTCTTTGGTTCCCTTATTCGGACAATGACAATCTTACTCTCCCTTGCGAATTCAGCTTTGAGACTGGATGCACTGATGTACAATCTGTAGCAATTTTTAATGCCTTTATCCAGCCCTGCATCCTGCCAGCCGAATTCTGTGGAGGGAGGCTAGTCCAAAGCACTTATGAATATTATCAGCCAAACATGATGGCTAGACAGTTGGGATGTGGCCAAGTGCCCCCTAGGCTATTCCTCCATGAATTCCTCAGGCCTAGGGAGATAATCAAGGATTTCACAGAAACAAGAAGGATTTTCAACTATAAATGCTGTGGAACTATTTATGCACCTGATCCTTTTGTGCTAATAATATCTGCTCATCCTTCCTTCACTCTCTGGTGGCAAGAATTCCATGATCATATCTTCAACATGCCAATTCATCCCTTCTGTCTCGAATTAATGCCTGATTATCAGCCAACTGCAGAGGTAATATGCTCATTCCTTTATCTGTCTTAACAACATTAGCCCCAATTGATTCTGACTCTATCATTTTGCAGGACATAACACCTGCCCCTCTTGCCAGGGTAATTTTATACAAAACTGCAGGCCCAATCTCTGCTTTGGGGCACCAATCCCCTACCTTGGCTCACCTGATGGCTAGACAAGCTTCTTCAGATCCAATACTCACTAGACCATCATCTGTCAAGAGGAAAACCCTCCTTATAGCTGCTCCTTCGGTTGTAAAGAAGAAAAGAACAAGTAGCAAAATCAAGGTCAGAGTCCTTTTTCTTTGACTATAATGCTTTTGGTGTTTTTTGCTCAGCTTTATTTCTTTTTGATTTCAGTCCAAAGAACAACAGCTAGCAATCAGTACAGGTCCTGCCGATGCTTCAATGATTGGTAAAATTTTTTCACATTTTTGTCTTTAAAGTTCCTCTCCATCGGCATTTATTCATTTTCAGTTTCAGAGCAAATCTCAATAGACCCAATTTCGGAGAGTCCTCAAGAACTAGCTTCAGCTTCTCCTGATGTTCCTCAACTAGAAGCCTCTTCTCTACCAACGGATCTTCCAAGCTCTCCTCAGCATGACATACAAGAATCTTTGCCTGAGCTCGAGCTGCCCTCTCTTTCCATCCAAGAGACCAGGAATGAGGTAGAGATAATTACTCAGTCTTCCAGTTCTTTATTCAATGAATCATCAATAATTCGGCATAATCTTCTTTCAGGAGAAAACCACTTCTTCACCCAGCTATTCATTTGCTGTGGATGATTTAGTTGCCGAACAAGGAGAAGAAACCTCTTCTGATCAAACTTTGTCAGAGGAGAACCAAGCAAAATTGAAGGAAATCCTCTTTTTTCTGCATAAGGACACTCGGGAACAAGTTACCAATGCTGATCTTTTAAGAGATTTGCTTGAATCATTTGACCAAAACCTTCCTGCCGATCTCAAGACTTCTTTAGATCCAATCTCCAGATTGGATGATCATTTTATCGCAGTGAAGCAAGCTCTGAAGAATCAATCGGCTCAACCAGCCTTGGAGCAAAGGAGAACTTTGGTCAAGCAATCTGTAAAAGACCTGCATACTCAAGTCCAGAATGATAAGGAATTATTGACCAAGCTGGAATCTGAACTTGAAATGAAGGAGATCAGAAAAGCTGCACTTGAAGCCGAATTGAGAAATTTATCGGCCGAAATTGAAGCTGACAAGAAGAAGATAATCGAGCTTCCCAAGTTAACAGAGAGAAGGCGAAAGGAAGCCTTAGCAGCTCTGAACGAAGACAAACAACTCAAGGCGAAGCTGGCTGCTTTGACCAGAACCCAAGAAGCTGATAAAAACTTATTAGAGAACATTAGCAATATGATATCGAATGCCAAAAATGTAATCTCAAAGTTCTTGGGTGTGTGAATTATGTTTGATAGCCGAATGTTTTATTAACCCTGTAATCTTGTCATCCTTTTAACTCTGTTTTTCTTTCATTCGGCAAAGTCGGCCATAATAGTACTTAGACCCGAAAACGCTTCAACTATGACATAGCCGAATCCCATCCAGTCAAAGCCGAATACGACTCGATAAGAATCCCAAACGACATGAGAACCGATCGGCTGGAAAATCCTTTCCACCTTCCGAACTCTTCGGAATACGTGCCACGATCTTTGGCCATGATTTTCTCTGCGGGTTCTATAAATAAACACCCAGGCAGCCCACAGTTTCTTCACCAAGTTCTTCGCCTTCCAAGTTCTTGCCGGCCCAAGCCATTCTTTTCCCAATCCACAGTATTTCCAAGGAACTTCCAATGGCCGACAACAACAGGAGGCGCCCGGCCGCCGATGAGGCCGAAGGAAGTCGTGCCGGCGCTCGCCGCAGGTGAGTAGCTGCTATCTGCTCAATCTCAATCTTGTCCCCCAACTGATATTACTCTGCTGCCCCTTTTGTAAACTTGCAGCGCGTGATGCTGAACTCGACCGACTGAAGGCGCTGGTGAATGAGCTGGCGAACAAGGTGAATGCTCCTGGGGACACACCAGAAGCTCGCCTCGGTGCGGTGGCGGGCCGCATCGATGAGGTGGCCTCGCACGGCATCCGTCTGGGCACTGCCGCAGGCCTAGTTGCCATGTCGACGCACACCAACACCGACTACTCCAGGCTACCAACTGGCTTTGCTAATGGTAACCCGGAGGAGATCGACGACATCGAGGCCTCCATAGATCGCCTTGATGCTCATGGCGCCGTCATTGCCGATTCCATTCATCCTCAGTCCGTTTTGAACAAGCTATTCCATTAGTTTGTACTAGGGATTTATGGAATTTCGGCAATAAAACTTATCTTTTGTGATCTTGCATGAACATCTGATGTAGTATGTGCTAAGGGCAATACATTCAGTACTGGCCATTTTCCTTTTCTGTCAACATTTGTTCTGAAGGCGATTTCTTCCCGAAAATCGGCTGTTCGGCAAATTAATATATCAATCACCGATCGATTTCAACACTGGGATAATACCTCTTCAAATATCTTCCATTTATAGCAGAAGCAAATTCTTCTCCCAATAATGTCCTTAAAATATATGCATTTCCAGGCACGCATCTAACCACTCTGAAAGGACCTTCCCAATTTGGAGACCACTTGCCGAATGCTGCATATTTGGTTCCAATCGGCAATATCGCTTTCCAGACTAAATCACCTTCTGTAAATTGCTTAACTTTCACCTTCTTATTGTAATACTTAGCAACTCGCATTTTGTTCTTCTCAATATTCTCCAAAGCCCTGAGACGAATCATATGCAAATCTTCTAATTCGTCCATCATTAAATCTTTATAATCTTTAGAACTTAAATCCTTTTGCAACTTTATTCTCCTTGAGTCTAATTGTATTTCCCATGGCAAGATAGCATGATGCCCATACACCAACTCATAGGGAGACGTCTGTGTAGCCCCATGTGGAGCCATTCGGTAAGCCCATAAAGCCTCACTGAGTACCGAATGCCACTTTCTCGGCTTCTGATCAATCTTCTTCTGTATAATTTTAATCATAATCTTGTTAGAAGCCTCTGCCTGACCATTAGCTTGGGCATAATAAGGAGAAGAATTCAATAATTTGATGCCCATACTTTCAGCAAAATCTCTGAATTCTGAAGATGTAAATTGAGTCCCTTGATCAGTGGTGATTGTCTGAGGAATCCCGAATCTGTAAATGATGTGTTCTTTAACAAATTCAACCATATTCTCCGACGTCACCTTCTTTAATGGAATTGCCTCAACCCACTTGGTAAAATAATCAGTTGCCAAAAGCACAAACTTATGCCCCTTGCTAGATGGAGGATTTATTTGGCCAATCAAATCTATTCCCCATCCTCTGAATGGCCATGGCTTGACAATGGGATTCAAAACCGATGCCGGAACTCTCTGAATGTTTCCAAATTTCTGACAGTCTTGACATCCTTTATAATATTCAAAACAATCTTCCAGCATTGTCGGCCAGTAATATCCAGTTCTTCTAATAACCCACTTCATTCGGTAGGCCGATTGATGTGCTCCACACAACCCATCATGTACTTCACTCATCAGCCTTTTTGCTTCTTCACGATTTAAGCAATGTAACAGCACTCCATCCAGGGATTTATAATACAAATTATCATCAAGAAGAATAAACTTTAAAGCTTTATACCTGAGCTTTCTAGAAACCTTTCGGGATGGATTCCCCAGATAATCGGCAATCTCTTTTCTCCAATCATCCTCTGCCAGATTATTCCCGAATGCATATACATCATTAGCAAAAACTTCTCGAAGCTCTTTATAACCTGATGCACTTTGGGCCAATCTATTTGCTTCTCCATTATCCCCTCTAGGAATGTGTTGTAGAATTACTGACCGAAAGCTCTTCAATATTTCTTTGCATTCTTCATAGTAATTCCTCAAGGTATCACTTTTGCACTCATATTCACCATTCAATTGTTTTATAACCAATTCTGAATCTCCAAAAATTTCAACCGCAATGGCCTTTGCTTCTTTCAAATATTGGAGCCCCTTGAGCAATGCCTCATACTCAGCTTGATTGTTAGTAACAGCAGATTGAATAGGAACAGCAAACTCAAATGTTTCTCCTTTGGGTGAAATTAATAAGATACCTGCTCCACCACCCTTGTTGCATGAAGATCCATCGAAGAATAACACCCAAGGAACAATGTTAAGCAAATTTATCGATGTATCATGATGTTCAGTAATGAAATCGGCAATAATCTGTCCCTTAACAGCCTTTGCCGATTCAAATCTTAATTCAAATTCAGACAAAGCTAAAATCCATTTGCCAATCCTTCCGTTCAAAATTGGCATAGACAACATGTGTTTTATCACATCAAACTTTGAATACACAATGCATTCGGCATGTAGTAAATAGTGCCGAAATTTTGTACAGGAGTAGTAAACACATAAGCAAAGCTTCTCTATAGCCGAATACCTTGTCTCTGGATCTAATAACTTTCGGCTAAGGTATGCAACCACTCTTTCCTTCCCTTCAAATTCTTGAATGAGGGCCGATCCAATAGTTTGGGCATCGGCCGCCACGTACAACTTAAAAGGCTTGTTCAATTGTGGAGGCACCAATACTGGTGGCTTCTTCATGTACTCCTTTATTTCATCAAAAGCCTTCTGTTGTTCGTCACCCCATACAAACTTTTGATCCCTTTTTATTTTTAATAGTGAGGAAAAGGGCAACACCTTTTGTGACAAGTTTGATATGAATCTTCTCACAAAATTTATCTTGCCAAGCAGTGATTGTAGCTCTTTAAGATTAGTTGGAGGAACAATTTCATCAATTGCCTTCATGCTTTTCTTACCAACTCCTATTCCTCCTTCATGTATCAAAAATCCCAGAAACTCTCCAGCCGAAACTCCAAAAGCACACTTGTTCGGGTTCATCTTAAGCCCATGTTTCCTGGTGCATTCTAGAGTTTTCCTTATGTCGGCCAAATGAGATTCATGATCCAATGACTTGATCACCACATCATCAATATATATTTCCACAATCTTGCCGATCAACTCATGAAAAATATAATTCATAGCCCTTTGATAAGTTGCACCGGCATTTTTCAATCCAAAGGTCATGACAACCCATTCAAACAACCCTATGTGTCCAGGACACCTGAAAGCTGTCTTTACTATATCTTCCAATGCCATATAAATCTGATTGTATCCTGCGTTACCGTCCATGAAACTGAGCACTTTGTATCCAGCAGCAGCATCAACCAATGAATCAGCAATAGGCATTGGATATCCATCCATGGGTGTAGCCTTGTTTAGGTCTCTAAAATCTATGCAAACCCTCATCTTTCCATTTTTCTTATAGACAGGAACAATATTAGAGATCCAATCCGCATATTTACATGGCCGAATGAAATTTGCATCTAGTAATCTTTCAATCTCCTTTTTCACATCGGCCAACACTTCTTCCTTGTAGATTTTTCGGGGTGGTTGCTTGTAAGGCCTGTATCCAGGTTTGATTGGCAACCGATGTTCAACAATAGAACGGTCTAGACCGGGCATCTCCGAATAATCCCAAGCAAAGCAGTCCTTGTATTCCTTTAACAATGTCACCAACTTTTCTTTGAAAACCGAATCCAAGTTAGCACTGATAAATGTCGGCCTTGGCTTGTCACCATCTCCAATGTCCACTTCTTCTAATTTATCGGCCGACACAAACCCACGTCCTAATTTTCCATCAGTTCCATCAATTGGATTTTCCATCAAAAATTACTATGAGAGCCGACTGCTTCGATCGGCTGCTGATCACTGCTGGCTGGTGCCACAGGACCTTCTCCCCAGTCTTTACCTGAGAAACAATCTATGCCTTGATACTCCCAAAAAGCTGGTTCCATATTAGCCACGCTTATTGAATCATCTGCTTGGACAATCTCCACCTCATCATCTATCCACTGAATAAGCTGTTGATGCATGGTAGATGGAATACAACAATTTGCATGAATCCAATCTCTTCCAAGCAGCAAGCTATATGCCCCTTTGCCCTCAATGACAAAGAAAGTCGTAAGCAGAGTCTTGGACCCAATCATCAGATCAACGTGCACGCATCCCTTGGTGTCCGAAGGATTTCCAGCAAAATCATTTAGAATTATGCTCGTTGGTGTCAAATCTCTAAGGCCCATACCAAGCTTCCTGAATGTGGTATACGGCATTACATTGACAGCAGCTCCTCCATCGACAAACATCTTAGTCAATGGTTTGCCATTAACATATCCCTTCAAGTACAGTGGCTTCATGTGCCGATTCTGGATTGGCTTCTCAAAAACAGCTTGTTTGTTCAACATCAATTGTGCCATTAACCCAAATTGTTCGGCATCATCTATATCGGGCAATACCTCTTCCTGTACAATTTGGTTAGCTGGAGGCATGAATTCATTCGGCAGAAAACATACCATACATGTAGGAGCCGAATGACCATGTTCGTCAGGCCTGTCTTTTGGGAGCCATATCGATTTCATCCTAGGCCTTGCTTGCTTTAATTCTTGATTCCTCAGGCGTTGGATTCTTCTCTTCTGACTCCTTCTTAAACCAGGTGGGCACCATTGTCCTTTTTGCCAAACATAAGCATGATCCTCTTCTTCTTCGCGATCAACCCATTTGTGATCAGCATGTCTCTTTCTTGGTTGATCATTAAAACGCCGATCATCACTAGGATGCACCCTGCCAATTCTTTCATGGACAGATCGGCGATTGACAGTTCCCTGCCTATATTCATCATATCTATTATTGCATTCAGGACAATTATTCCATGTGGGAAGTTTCAAACCTTCGTTCCAACAGTGTCTGAAGAATGCACACCCCCAATGCGCACGTTCCTGCTCTCGAGCATACTCTTCTTGTTCTTCCTCAAACCTTTCTTCTTCGCGTCTTCTTTTCTCCTCCTCGTATTCACGCCTTTGAAAACGCTCTATTTCTTGCTGACGTTGCCATTTGTTGAGGAGAATACGTGTAGTAACTCTAGGTTTAAAGGATTCTCCCATTTCAAATCGGCTATTCGGGAACCGAAGATTTTTCTGGCGAACCTGCTCAATTGTGATCTGCCGAGTGGGATCAACTGAACCATCCTGTTTTGCCTTCTTTGAGGTTAAAACTTTCAATCTTCCCTTTTCTCCAGATGGAACAGCATTCACCATCTTAACCGAGAACCCGATCATATTCTGAGGGAAAGGGTTACTGTCTAATTTCATCTTGTTGTCGAATTTCAGATGTCCTTCCTGGATGGCTTTCTGAATCTTCATCCTAAAGACTCTGCATTCATTAATGGAATGAGAATTTCTATCATGAAACCCACAATACCTCTTATCTTTCACTCCATCGGGCCGAAGCATAGAATGCCCCTCTGGCAATTTGATTCGGCCTTCTTTCACCAGGAACTCAAACAATTTGTCTGCCTTAGTCACATCAAAATCATATGTTCCCTTCATCTGTTTGATCCATCTTTGAGTCATTGTAACTGGTTCTTTGCTCCACACTATCTCTGCTGCAGCTATTTCCTCGCTATCTTCATACTCATCTTCTTGATCTGCTCTTTCAAGGAATTGGTTATAGATGTCAGCTACATCGTTATTTTTAGCAAATCTGACATCTTTCTTGAAACCATATGCCTGGTTACTCATTAAGGCCAATCTGTGCGACAACTGGCCCAGATCATCAAACTCCATCCCGAACAGCTTCTCCCGAATGGCAGGCAGCATTCCAGCTACAGCCATACCAGCCAATTGATCATCAGGTATGTTCAGAGAAAAGCACATACTCTTTGTTTCCCTAAATCTCCTGAGGAACTCTGTAGGTGTTTCATTATTCCTCTGCCTTAAGCTGGTCAAATCAACCAACTTTTTCTCGGTACTGCCAATGTAATAATGAGCATGGAATTTCTGTTCCAGGTCTTTCCAAGTACAAATCGACTGAGCAGGCAAAGAAGCAAACCATGTAAAAGCTGGACCCGTCAGTGACAAAGGAAAGTATCTGATTCTGAAAGCTTCATCTGCCGAAGCCTCTCCAAGCTGCATCAGATATCGAGCTATATGTTCCACAGTGCTAGTATCATCTTGTCCTGAGAATTTAGTAAACTCTGTAGGCACCTTGACTCTATTCGGCAATGATACCCTTTGGTACCATTCAGGGAAAGGAGATGAGTACATATATCCCTGATTTTTAGGCTTCAGACCGAATTGATTTTGCAATACATCGGTCATTTTTTGCACCATGAGGTCAATACTGGTATCTTGATTCCCTGGTCTCCCAGCAAGCATGCCTGCAGTACCAACATACCCAGGATTCGGGAGAGCGTCGATAGCATTGTAATCCATAAACTCTGAATATCCGTTCCCATATAAATCCCTCTGCAATCTGTTGTTCAAGGGAGATATTTTGTAAGCGGAAGCAGGCGGATTCCCTGTGGTGCCGAATGCCATATCACCGTATGTGCGAGTTTTCGGCAGTGCAAGCTGAGGATCTTGCCGAATCGGTTGTCCATTTATATCTTTAGCACCAGAACCTCCAGTTTCATCAGCATTTCCTTTACCATGTGGTTTCTGAACTGGTGCTTGAACATTGAAGTATGTCGGGCCACCCAATTGCCCATGTATCTGCTCAAAGGGTTTATCCACATGCTGACCAAAAATGCTTATCATTATATGCCGAAAACTGTTTAAGAACGCAGCATTGTGATTGGTCATTGTCTCTCCCAAAGCTTTGTATAACAAGCCCGAGAATCTCTCCCTCTCTTCTTCTTCAGTAAGATCAGATTGCCCAGGAAGGAGAACTCTTGGCAGATCAGACTTGAGAAAAGGTGCACCACTCCTGTTCTTGGCGAAAGACAGTAAACATTTATTAATGAATTGGTTGGCAGCAACCTTTACCATCTGTTGATGTTCTTCAGACAACTCTTCCAAAGTGACATCCATGATGTCGCTCAACTCAGGCATCTTGAAAACTTGTGTGTGTCCCACCGGGCGTGCCAAAAAGTGTGTTGACGTAAAATCCGCACCTCACGCCAAGCACACAGCAAGCCGAACAAAGCTGGCTTCAAACGTGGCCCGGGCTTTCGAATCCGGAAGCGTGCCAGTCAGTTTGCCTGAAAACTAACAAAGGGATAAAAACGTTTAGATTAAAACCTGGAACGTGCCGGGTGAGACCAGACAGTTCCATGTTTGCGGCGTTGAAGCCAATCTTGAGAGACATATAGCTACAGGGAAGCTATCTGTCGGCAGTTAAAACCTCATTCGGCAATCGGCAAGGCACGCAAGGAGCGCACTGCCGAATGCGTGATGTAAGCATGACGAAAGATCGGCTTTCAACCGAATGAACACATACTCATAGCCGATTAACGAGAAACAGAGCATGATAAATAAATAAAAGGGTGAAACATGATCATAAATTCGCAGTAAACAAAGAATGCATAGGCCGAAAGCAGCACCCGTCAAGCATGATAACAAAACAAGTTAATCCACCGCATGATACGACTTGTTTGTAACCACGCCACTAATCAGATTAGATTAATCCACCGCATGATACAATCTAATCATGAAAAGCTAAAAGCACTCAATGTTTAGTTACGAACCCACAACACAGTCACGAATTTACATTGAAAACAAGAATGCATAGGCCGAAAGCAGCACCCGTCAAGCATGACAACGAACGAGTTAATCCACCGCATGATACAACTCGTTTGAAGCCACACCACCAATCAGATTAGATCAATCCACCGCATGATACAATCTAATCGTGAAAGGCTAAAAGCATTCATTGTTCAATGCAAACCCACGAACACAAGTTCACTCATGAGAGCACTGCCGAATACGGCTATTTAGCCGAATCGGGATCCATGGCGAAGGAACAAGCCTAATCGGTAAAGATAAATCTATCAGATCGAATCGAATTCTAATCCACCGGATGATTAGCTCTAAGACGACCCAAAAACCTGCATCTACCGCATGATACCCGGTTCTGTCAAGATCTACACGATGCCGACAAGCTTGAACCCGCGACACGTAGCAACCTAGATCGGTTTCGGATTCGGCTGTGAGGGGATAAGTCGTCATGTCATGAAGCAAAGCCGATTCTAGCCGATCTAGATTGGGCAAAGGTGTGTTGCATGAATTAAACACATAGTAAAAACAGAGCAACACGGGGTAACTTAATGAATCCGTTAGATCTTGCCAAAATCTAACAGAGCCGATAACTTGGTCCATACTAGATCTTAGCCCACCGCATGGCTCATGACCTAACAGAGGAACCTTCTTGAGACCATAACTTAAATCCACCGGATGATACTAAGCATGGTAACAAGACTACTTGCATCAAAGCTTAAATCCACCGCATGATACTAAGCATGATACAAGGTTGCCGGTACTTACGGAGGTCGACGGATCGATGACTCCTCTCGAAGAACTCGACGACTCGACTAAAGGACTCGATGTTGGCACGGGGCCGGTTTGTTGTATGATTGATTGTCTTCTTTTTACAGCTGCCATGGGTTCATATTTATACCCAGGTCTTGATACAACTCCTAGTCGGACACGACTACAACACTTGTTTCTAAAAATAAATGACGAATCTTCGTGCCCATATTGCTTTCCTTGTTCGAACCGGCCTTTTCCTTATGTTGATCCACGTCATCACGTCTTCCCGAATACTACCACTCTTCGCTTGCGGAACAATGCCTCTGCCGAATGATGACGCATTCCCGACCACAGAGTATCTCTGCCGAACGTTTCAGCCGAATGGCGACGCGTTCCCGACCGCAGAGCATCTTTGCCGAATGCTTCAGAAAAAACCCTTTTAGCCGAATGGCATCCTTCTACCAAATCTGGCCCACATGTCAGCCTCTTCCTGGTGCCAATTTTTGGTGTCAACAACTGTGAATTCATATAAACCATATCTAGTGGTGAATGCTGTCTTTGGAATATCTGACGTGCGGATTTTGAGTTGATGATATCCCGAGCGAAGGTCAATCTTGGAGAATATACATGCCCCTTTCAATTGATCAAATAGATCCTCGATTCTAGGCAATGGATATTTGTTCTTAATAGTTAGCTCATTCAATGACCTGTAGTCGATGCACATTCTCTGACTACCAAATCGCACTGGGGCTCCCCAAGGTAAATAACTAGGACGAATAAAGCCTTTGTCCAATAATTCCTTCAGTTGCTTCTTAAGTTCCTCTAATTCGTTCACTGGCATTCTGTAAGGCCTCTTCGCTATAGGAGCTATTCCAGATAGCAGGTCAATGACAAATTCAATATCACGGTCCAGCGGCATTCCAGGCAGGTCATCAGGGAATTCAAATACTACGCGAATATCACCTATGGAAACTCCCTTCATTTGGTAAAGAATACCTCCCGTGGCTATTATTTGAGTGTTATTTTTATTTTCACCGTGCAACTGCGAATACTTGCTCGGGCATTCCTTAGCATTGTGTCCTTCACACTTGCAACAATAACAAACTTTGGCTAGAGTATGGTCAGGTCCTTTTGAACGTCTCTTTCACATTTCTCGACGACTCATGTGTAGGCTAGTGTGTATTAGTCGAGCTTGACCAGTTCCCTGTGCCTGGTTAGCCTGATTATCATGTTTCAAAGCATAATGAATTCCTACTTGTGGTATAAGACGGAGGCGAGAACTACTGCCTGCTTGACTTTGGACTTCCATCTTCCTCTTCTTGTATATTATCTCTTTGAGCTTGACTTCTAGAGCCATTGCTTTACTAAACAAGTGTTGAAGATTGGGATACTCATGCTTCATTAGTTGACATTGAATTTCATCGCGAAGCCCGTCAAGAAATCTTCCTTGTTTCTCCTCTTCATTACCCACATCTTCAGGAGCATACTTAGACATTTGGATAAATTTATCATAGTATTCGCTCACTGTCATTATACCTTGCTTCAGCTTTAAAAATTCCTTCCTCTTGAACTCCATGATTCCTAGTGGCACATACAGTGATATGAATGTATCCTTGAAATCTTGCCATGAGATAGTACCAGGGCTTCTATGTCTTTCAGTGTAGTTGTCCCACCAGTCCGAAGCTAAACCGTACAACTGCCCACTTGCATAAAGTACCTTTTCACGATCATTGCATTCCACGACAATCAACTTCTTTTCTATGTCCTTCAACCAATCATTTGCAACCACTGGGTCTGCCGTGTGCTCAAAGACGGGTGGCATGAACCTCAAAAATTCCTTACGCCTATCCTTTGGCGGTGCTTGCATTGCTTGTGCCAAACTCTGAAGGATCTGAGTTTGATTTGCCATAGCTTGTTCCATCTGAAGTAAGATAGTGATAATGGGAGGGTATGAGCAAGGATACATGATGAATGAAACAAGAAAGATTTTCCCCCAACTAGATTATAATATAAGTCATTATTAGAAGATGAAATCATAAGCATGGCAGCTCACAACTCATCACAGTCATTATAGAAGAAGCAAATCACACTGAGCACAATAACAAGGTCTAACAAGCAATTAACAAACCAAGGTTGACCACACAAGGTGTAGAATAATTTAAACGGATCTCAGCGTTCTTATTATTTAAAACAAATAGGTTCCTCCTATTCTTCACGACGAGAGCAAGCAGTGTCCCTCAGTGACTCAGTGGTGTCGGAGGAGGAGTCAGAGAGTACAACGAAGAGTCCTTTCTTCCAACCTTCTGGATCTCCATAGCTACTATCCTCCAAGTTTTCTGGTGGCGGCGGTGGTGTAGCTGGGCGTGGCTCCATGGGTGCTTTTCCCTTGTCCTTGGGGTCAAGGGGTGGTGCCTACTACTCCTCTTCCTTGGGGTTTTCTTCTGGCGGGTCGAGCATCACGGGGCATGGCACGCTCGTACCCTCACCAAGGTAGCGAGTCTTCTGGTGTGGTGGCTCTTCCTCGGATGACTCGGTGAGCGAGCTATGTGACCTTCTTGGTCCTTCCTGCCTGTTGCGATTCGGGTTGCGGGGGATGATTCCATTGGTTGACTTGCGAGCCGTTTGCTTCGTGCGGGCCATCTACAAATTTTGAAATAGGAGAGTATCAGCAAAACAATTTTATAAAACAACAAGGGTAAAATAAAAAAAATACTCAAGGTAATAAGAGACATCAAAACATTTAAATACAAGGGTTATAATCGAAACAAATTTAAATAAACTGAAATAAAAGTATAATATAGTTTTTATATCAAAATAATCCTTAGAAAATGACCATTTCTATCTAGGGATGCGTCCTACGGTCGATATGGCTCTGATACCAATTTTGTCACACCCGATTTTATAAACACAACCGAATGCTCACTTTATGTATGTCAGGATCATATTTCATACATAAAGCACGACTTCATCATTGATACCTTGCCACATCACGTTATAATATTACAAAATGACCCGTAGGTCCAAAAGAAAAGTACAACTCATAGTTTATTTATCTTGTGCGGAAGCGAAGCTCCATGACCACAGGCAATCAACCGGGGGTCGCATCATAGATCTTCATGGCCTTCATCCTGAACAGCAATCAAGGGGGAGGGGGAAACACAGCAGGGGGTGAAGGGGAAAACAGTGAGTACACCTGGAGGCGTGTACTCCGCAAGTGGAGGAAAGTAATGACATGCATGGCTAAATTCAAGGAAGGCTGACACAACTGGTTGCACTGCATAAATTTTAGTTGATCAAATTTTATTAGACACTTAGATTAATATATGGAAGTCTTCCCACCCAAACCAAACTTATAGGACAAGCGCCTATTAGCTAAAGCCAAAACCACCCACCCAAACCACAGTTACCACACTGCGATTCACCCAAAACCACCAACTAAACATGTGAGGGTCCAGACCGCTCTTGACCGTGAGCACGACTGTTATAACAGTTTTACACTCTGCAGAGGTTGTACACTTTCACCATGAGTCGTGATACCTTTTAGCTGAGGTTGCAAGCCTCCGCACATTTCCGAGATGTGCGTGTCGGGGTACATTACGAGGCCTTCCATTGGTTCTCCGGGGAGCATTGACCCACTCAGGGCTTAGACCCGTCACCGTGCCGTGCAACGACATCTGGGACGCTGCCCTAGTCGGCTCCTACCCGCCCAACACGTACCCCTAGATTACCCAAGTTTCTCAGCCAAGACCATTGCCCATCTAGTTCCCATGGTTGTACTGTTGTCCTGGGTGGTCACTCCATGCATCAATCTTTGAGACGACTCGAGCAAGACTAGCATCATTCCATAAACACCGTCCACCGATCATACACTTGCTCGAGTCCCTAGAGTTCCATGTTGCTAAAAGATTACCCACCCAAGTTGTTGCATAATTGTTTAGTCAAGATTAAAGAATTAATCCATCCCAGGTGGATCAAGCTAAGCATAAAACTACCCATGACTCAACTGATTACTAAAGGCTTCAAGGTTGTCATAAGAAAATCTAGTAAACCCTACCATAGGATTCCCATCAATTTGACTCAAAGCATGCATAAAGTGTAAAATAAAAGGTGATACATGTTGTAGGTAAAGGTAAAAAGGAACATGTAGCAAGGACACTTGCCTTCTTCAAGCGCTTGTTGAATCCTTCGCGTACACCGGGTCTTGTCACAACACAGCTACTCGAATCAACTACCGGAAACAAGCATACACATAAAAGTATAAGAACAGTACACCAAACAGTAGTAAAATAGAAAGAAAAACATTTTAAAAGCTAGAGCTCGTCGCCACGAACGCGAGAGCGCAAGAATCATCTAAATCAGAGCTACGAGCAAAAAGTACTAATCGTTCTACTAAACTAGGGACTAAACTGTAAATAAACATTTCTGGAATTATTTAACACTAGAAAAAGTGAAATATGATGTCATCAGAAGGCATATGGCGTCCGCAGGGGTATATATGCAATTAACAGTAGTCAACAGGGGGTAGCTAGCAAGTTTTACAAGACTCAGTGAATAGTGCGCATGAAAATCTAATTTTCCAGGGGCTAGATCACAAAAGTGCCACAGCTGCGAGTTGACTGGGTCAGATCGATCAGTGGCCATCGATTTAGAGATGGATGGCTGGATTTTTATGAAACGAAGGGGTACGCCCTGATCTAATCTAGGCCGCCCGTGGTTGGATCAACGGTCGGTGCGCGCCGGCCGGCTTGGGAGGGCGTTGCCGCCGCGCACAGTGGCTCCCGCGGCGGTGGTTCCCCGGCGTTGGGCGCGCGGGCGCTACAGGCCACCATTCAAGACGGTGTTTGGACTGGGAGAGAGAGGAAGGGATGGCAAGCTCACCACGGGTAGAGGAGAGGCAGAGGCGCGGTGGTGGAGTTGCTCGACGGAGAGGGGCGGAGCAGCTCGGGGTCGCGCGTGGGGGACGGCGTAGCAGCCTTGGTCCGGGGTTCCTGGGCGTCGGGGAAGCTTCGTCGGGGTCCTCTGGAGCTGCCAAAGTAGAGAGGAGGGTGAGGGACGGCCACACCACGGAGAATGGCGACGGCGGCCAAGACTTACCGTGGTTCGGCAATGGCGGCGGGCGGAACCAATTGGCGCCGGGAGAAGTATTGGGGGATGGTGGTGGTGCGTTGGGATGGTAAAGGAGAGGCAGTGGGAGCTTCGGGTGGTTTGTTTAGGGAAGAGGAGGCTTGGAGGGGAGGGAATCGGCCGCCGGGCGTCTCGGCCTTGAATGGCCGGTGAATGGCCTTTACTCGCCATTGCAGCGCGCGGGGGAAGGGGAGAGGGGAAACGCCTGGGCGTTGATGGGGGATGGGAGGCGATCACGGGAGTGGGGCCGGGGCGAGGTGGAGGGGCACATCGTCGTGGGATTCGAACGGGGAACAGGCCGGGCGCTGCGCGTGTGACCCGGGGAAGAAGAAAGGAAGGTGGAGGGGGAGAGAGTGATAGGCGGGCCCCGCATGGGAGGGATAGAGGGAAGGCGGAGAGGGCTGGGGGCGCCTTCTGCGCAGGCGAGGGGGAGGGTGGGCTCGGCCCAAGTGGGAGCGGCAGGAAAGAGAGGAGTGGGCCTGAAAAAGGCCCAGCTCGGGGAGGGCTGCGGGCTGGTTTGGGATGAGGGAGGGAGGGAGAAGGTTTGGGCCGGGCTGGATGGGTTTCGGCCCAACAAGGTTTAATCAAGTTTTTCCTTTTTCCAGCATTTTAGAAATGATTCCACAAATGAACCTTAGCGCAAAGTTTTACAAACCAAAAATCATTTTTCTACCAAAACACAATGCAAGCTCGGCATGTATGCAACAAACATTATATAACATATGATCCAATTATTTGATTTATAAAATATTTGTTTGATTACAACTAGGTGTAAACAATTCTAAACTAATTATAGAAAATTGCCAGAAAATTTTAAACTATTGCAAAAATTAAAATTAGGGTGTTACAGGTGCTCTCGGATCTTGGCCACATTTTCTTCTGCCTCCACTATCATATCTGGACCAAAGAACGTTCGTTCCCCCACCTCTGACCACATTAGAGGTGTTCTGCACTTTTTGCCATATAGTGCTTCAAAGGGAGACATCTGCAGGCTGGCCTGGTAGCTGTTGTTGTAGTAAAATTCTGCATAAGATAGATTCTCAGTCTGTGCTGTAAGCCAAAACACAATCCCTCAACAAGTCTTCAAGAATCTGGTTCACTCTTTCGGTCTGCCCATCTGTCTGAGGGTGGTAAGCTGTGCTATATACCAAGGTTGTCCCGATGGCGCCATGTAGGCTTTTCCACAACTGAGCTGTGAATTGTGGTCCTCTATCTGACACAATACTCCTTGGTGCCCATGAAGCTTGAGAATGTTGTCTATATATAGCTCTGCTAGTTTGCTCACTGGGTATGTGCCTTTGACTGGTATGAAGTGGGCTACCTTTGTCAGCCGATCAACTATGACCCAAACGGCATCATTTCCTTTCTGAGTGCGAGGTAGGCCAACCACGAAGTCCATGCTGATATCTTCCCACTTCCACATTGGAATTTCCAGTGGTTTCAGCAGTCCTGCTGGCCTTTGATGTTCTGTCTTGATTATTCGACAAGAGTCACACTTGGCTACATATTCTGCTATGTCCTCTCTCATTTTCTTCCACCAGAACTTATCCTTCAGATCTTGATACATCTTGGTACATCCTGGGTGTATCGAGTACTTGGACTTGTGAGCCTCTGAGAGAATTGTTTTCCTGATTTCCTTGTCCTGCGGTACACAAATACGGTCTTTCAGCCATACTGTCCCTGCTTCATCCACCCGGAAGTCAGGTGCCACTCTTCGATGGATATCCTCTTTTACTTCTTGGATTTCTGGACACTTTCCTTGAGCTTCCTTGATTCGGTCTTCTAGGTTGTACTTCACCCTCATTTCCTTGGGTTTTCCTTCTTCTACTGGCTCGAGTTTTAGCATGTACAACTCCTTTGCTAGTTCCAGCTGACTTTCTTCTATCATCAAGTTGTTGCAATAACTCATTCGGCTCAAGGAATCTGCTACTACGTTTGCTTTGCCAGGATGGTAGTGTATCTCCAAGTCGTAATCTTTGATCAGTTCTAACCACCTCCTCTGCCTCATGTTCAGTTCAGACTGAGTAAAGAAGTACTTCAAACTCTTGTGATCTGTGTAGATATCGCACTTGTTGTCAATCAGATAGTGCCTCCAGATCTTCAAAGCATGTACCACTGCTGCCAGTTCTAGATCGTGTGTGGGGTAGTTTTCCTCAGGTTTCCTCAGCTGCCTTGAGGCATATGCAACAACCTTGCCTTCTTGCATTAGGACACATCCCAAACCTTGTCTTGAAGCATCGCAATAGACTACGAAGTCCTTGTGAATAACTGGCAGAGTCAACACTGGTGTTGTAGTGAGTTTGTACTTGAGCTCTTGGAAACTATTTTCACACTTGCCTGTCCACTCAAACGGGACATTGTTCTTGAGTAGCTCGGTCATTGGCTTGGTAATCTTGGAGAAGTTCTCAATGAACCTTCTGTAGTAACCTGCCAAACCCAGAAAGCTTCGGATTTCCGTGACACTCTTCAGCTGCTTCCATTCTGCTACTGCCTCAATCTTTTCTGGGTCTACTGCTACGCCCTCAGCTGTCAGCACGTGGCCCAAAAAGGCTACTTTCTCCAGCCAGAACTCACACTTGCTGAACTTCCCGTAGAGTTGGTGCTGCCTCAGCTTCTCTAGCACAATCCTTAGGTGCTCCTCATGTTCTTCGGCTGTCTCTGAGTAGATCAGTATATCATCAATGAACACCACCACAGACTTGTCTAGTTCTTCCATGAATACCTTGTTCATCATGTTCATGAAGTAAGCGGGTGCGTTGGTCAAACCGAAGGACACAACAGTGAACTCGTACTGCCCGTATCGAGTCACAAAGGCCGTCTTGGGAATGTCGCCTTCTCTAATCTTCATTTGGTGGTATCCCGATCTCAGATCAGTCTTATTGAAGTACTTGGCTTTCTTCAATTGATCTAGCAAATCATCAATTCGGGGTAGTGGGTACTTGTTCTTGATTGTCACTGCATTCAGGGATCGATAGTCTATGCACATGCACATTGACCCATCTTTCTTCTTCACAAACAACACTGGCGATCCCCATGGGGATGCACTTGGTCGAATCACCCCCTTTCTAGCATCTCTTTCAGCTGCTTCTTGAGTTCCTCTAGCTCTTCCACTGACATTATGTACGGTCTCTTGGCAATGGGCCCTGTGCCTGGTTCCAATTCGATTATGAACTCTACGTCTTGGTCAGGTGGTAGTCCCGGTAGCTCTTCGGGAAACACGTCGGGGTACTCACACACAACAGGCACTTCTTCGATTATCTTTTTCTCGATAGAGTACACCAACTGTCTCAGAATACACGTTCTGGACTCCTTCCCTGTTCTTCTTCTTTGTGGCTCCACTATTACCTTGACTCCGCTAGGGTGTGTCAACTCAACTGTTCTGGGCGAGCAATTGATTACCCCTTTGTGCTCCGTAAGCCAATCCATTCCCAGTATTACGTCAATTCCGTCCGACTTCAGGACTGTCAGGTCTCCTGCGAACTCATGCCCTCCTATCATCAGACTAACTACTGGGCACTCTATGGTGCACCTAAGCTCTCCTAGGGGAGAAGTAGTGACTATAGGTCTAGCCTTAGGTATTGTCGAGGGAGACTACTCTTTCACAAATTTTGATGAGATACATGAACCCGTTGCACCAGAGTCAAACAGTATCAAAGCTGGAATGTCATTTACTAAAACCTCACAGAGCACAACGTCGGGAGCGTCCTCGGCTTCTTCCTCTGTTAGGTGGTTGAGGCGTCCTCTCTGCGCCGAAGCTGGCTGTCTGGCATGTCCTCCAGGTGCCGGTGCCTTTGCTGGGCTCTGCTTGTTCTTTCTCTCTAGACAGTCAAAGGACTTGTGATCGGGCTTCCCACAAGCAAAGCAGACTACTGAGGTCCCTCCGCCAACTCTGGGCGTGTTGTTTGGCTTCCAATTAGAGTTTCCCTGTCCAGTGTAGTTGTTGTTTCGGTTGCCAAAGTTGTTGTAGTTGTTGCTTATGTTGTTTAGCCTTGCGCTTTTTCTCTCTCCACTTGTCTTCTAGACCCACTCTCTCCTTCTCTACTGCGATAGCCCTGTCGATCAGTTCTCGGAGTGACATGTGTGAACTCGCTGCGAGTGCTGTCCTCAGACCTCTGTGCAAACCACGCTGGAACCAAACTACTTCTTCTTTTCGGTGTTGACGTCTTCAGGGGCGTACCTCGACATCTTAGCAAAGTGTCGAGCGTACTCAGCTACAGACAAACTGCCTTGGGTCATTGTCCTGAACTCCATTGCCTTGTGCACCATGACTTGTTCTGGGATGTGGTACTCTTTGAAAGCTTCACAAAACTCTAGCCAAGTGATCTGGGCAGGGTTTGCGTGAGAGTCACAGTAGATCTCCCACCACGATTTCGCTGCGCCCTCCAGCTGGTGTGCCGCAAGGGCCACACACTCCTCCTCTATGTAGTCTATCAGGTCTAGCTTGGTCTCTATGGTACGCAGCCAGTCGTGTGCATCAAGTGGCTCGTCCGAATAGTTGAAAGTGGGAGCTTTCAGCCTGATAAACCTCTCGATCTTCCTTTGCAGGTCTTCTTCACGGTGTCCCTGACGGTTCTGGTTTCCCTGGATCTGTTGCATTGCTTGCATCATCTGAGTGTTGGCCTGTGCCATCTTTTGCATCAGCCGAGTTTCAGTAGTCATCACTTCGGCCAAGTTAGGCGGTGGTGGTGGCTGGTTGTTCTGCTGGTCCACCTACAGTCCCACTGTCGGTTCTCCCATTGCAACCTCCTCTTGTCCACATCCTACTGCGTTGTCCTCGGGCTGGAGCATGCCTGCTGCGCGTCCATGGCCCCAGCCTCTGGCTGCGACGGTTGCTCTCCCACGACCTCTACCTCTGCCACGACCTCTACCCCTTCCTGCCATAGCTTCTTCTTCTTGCTCAGCTTCCTCGAAACGTGCCAGCAGACGGTTAGGTCTTCAGATTGACATGTTGCTGCATTTTCGTTACAGATAGCGTGGCGATCAGATAATGGTTAGAGATAGTGAAATCTATATTAGGAGCTGCACACAAGAAATAGACTCAACACTAGATTACACTCAATAGGAAGATTGATAAAACAACAAGAACAGCCACAAGGACCGATCACTCATAACAGCATTACACCCTAGACATTGGTACTATCCCGAGGCCAGCTCCTGGAACCTTAAGGATTAGTACATCTACGCGCATGCTACATCGCGGCTGAGCCAAAAGGTGGGCATGAACTCTACATCTAAGCAACTGCTCATGAAGATAGATACAAGACTCATCATAACTTAGTACAACTGCTGAATCTGACTACTGCATCTGACACTGCCTACTGCTGCTGATGGTGTGTGAGGCGCGCTGCCAACCTCACAGTCTCAGACTGTGTCTGTCACTCCCATCTCTGTCTCTGGTGTGACCTGGTAGTGCTATGTCCGGGGCTCCACTCTGCGCTCCTCGAGTAGCTGCTGGTTCAGTGAAATCACTTCAGCCACCCTCTTTCTATCCGACCTTACCCAACTGCTAAGGGTCCTTCGTGTTTCTTCTTTTGTCATGACCTGCTGCATACCCAAGTACTTCACTAGCTGGTAGCTCCGTGAGTTCTTGTCCTTGAGTGTGTCCACTTCTTCCTGCAGGTCTGTTTTCAGCTCGTCTAGGTAGCTCAGCTCTTCCTTCAGCTCTTCAATTTCTTCATCCTTGGCAGCTAAAACTTTATCTTTTTCTGCTATCTAATCTTCAAGCCTGATATCGCGAGCTTGCTGAGTAGCCGCGATCAGTTCAGCCAGGTGTACTCTATTGACAGCTTCGTGCTCAAGTGCACAGATCTTCATTTGTTTTGCTTCTAGGTGCCGTTCAAGCCATTCTATTCTTTTGTCTTTGTCTATCAACTGGTTCTCCCTCTCCCACACTTTCTCCCTTAGCTTGACCACCTTCTCTTCGAGGCCCATGTTTAGGTATTCCTGCTCAACCACACACCGCACCGTGGTCTGCAAAGTTGCATTTCTTTCTCGGTTAGCCGCGTGTGCGTAGGAACTGACTGCGGCTCTGTCGCTTGGGTCTTCGAGGGCTCGCGGCATGTACCGAAAGCGGGTGTTGCGGACCTGGTCCCGGTACACGTGTGTAGCAAGGCGGAGTATCCTCAAGGCAACTGTCTGCACTGCTCGGTTGAAGGTGCTCTCGCTGGCTGCAGCTTGAAGTCTCAATGACCTTGGGCGCCCAATGATGTGCGGCACAACCATCTGCAACTTCGTCAGGACTCCTTCACCAGGCCCGTAGGTCCATCCTTCGTAGAAGATGTTGTCCACATCTATCCCCACTTCTTGCAACAGCTCCCTCAACAGTACTGCCAAACCTCCACATTTTGCTTATGTTGTCCTGATCTCCTGACGTTCAACGGCTTCTCTTCTTGCTTCCATCTGCCAGACAGTTAGTGGGGTTGTTAGTAAGGTAAGGTAAGGGTAAAAACAGTGTAAATAGTTGAGATTTACATAAGTATAGTTCTGAAACAGTCCAAGGAGTTTCATATAAAATGAGAGACTCTGTTAGAGCTTTTGTCCTAGGTTTCTAGTCTAAGGGTTACGCGTTACGGTCAAGTATGGCTCTGATACCAACTGAAACGAACTGGATTCTCAACGACGAGAATCCGACTCCCTGTACCCTCGAGATAGTCTTAGGAATAGTAGTTGTAGTCCCCCCACCTTGCTTGGACATGAAGCAACTCGATGCCCTTTCTCAAGGCAACCAAAGCATTTTCTCTTCTCCATATTTCTTTATCTTTTGGAGAGAGTTGGCTTGCCTTCTTTCATTGTGAAGCACTTGGTGTGAGCAAACTTTTCACCATTTCCTTGATCTTGGCTTGTGTTGTACTTGACTTGAGTTACACAAGAGCTTTGCACGGTTGATCCCTTCTCAAGCTTCTTCACCATGGATTCACGGTTATCTTGAGAAGGTTATGCATTGCTCTTCCCTTTGAGAGTTGTCAAGTTCTTTGTGAGTCTTTCCACCTCTTGCTTGAGTTCTTCATTTCCTTTGCAATGAGGTCGTCACAAGACTCTACACACACTTCATCATACCAAGATCGTTTTAATTGAGAGCAACATGGGTTAGTACATGATAGATTATATTGAATTTGAGAGCATGTGCATATGTGAGATTGTGGTTCAAAACATTTTATCGATGTTACCAAAACCTCATGAGCTATTTCTAGCATAGCATGCGATTCCACAAGCTTTTCATGTGAACACAAGAGTTCTTTATGCTTCACTTGTAGCTTCTCATGCTTACTAGATAGCAAGCCTAGTTGTTTCTTACACATTTGATTTTCTTTTTCAAGAGAAGCAACACATGTGAGTGAATCTATAGCATGAGCATAATTATTGACCACGACATCATACTTACAAACCAAGGAGAGGTTGATGAGTTTGACTCTCTCAAGCTCTTCGATGAGAGCTTGGATAGTCGCATCTTTTGCTTCCTCGTCCTTCTTGTCGCCATTGGCCATGAAGCATTGAGACACCTCATCAAGAGAGGATGTCACTGCTTTTGAGCTTGAGACTTTGCTTGCGCGGCGTCTCCAACCTTTCTTGCTGCCAGCTGTGCTCTTCCTGCCCAAACCGGTCAGACCGGTTTGGGAAACCGGTCGGACCGGTTTCTGCAGGGAAGTGGCAGCTGAGCCGTCTTGCTCTTGTGGCTCCACGGTGGTCATCACATGAGGCTTGGTGCATGTATTTGCTGATGTAGAGCACTCCTCATGTGACTTGGCTCTTGTTTGGTCTTGCGTGTCGCTTTTGATGTTGCCATATACCTTCTCAATTCGAGCCCAAATAAGATGAGAATCGAATAGAGTTGCTTCATCTTCTAGAATCAATTCTCTAACTTCATTGCTCACAACATCAAATAAAAAGTTAGTGACACGAGCGTTGAGTTGAAAGCAATTCATCTCATCTTCGGTTGGATTGGACACACTCCAATCAACGCTAGGACGATCAATGCCTTCAACTACAACCCGCTCAAGAATAGGACTCATAGCCCTAAGATCATTAAGTACATGAGCAGACCAAGTGGAATAATTTAAGTCGTCACTAGCTAGTGGCTCATAGGCTACCTCACAAGTGGTCGACATCTTTCCTCACGGCGGTTAAGCTTGGATGTGAGGCCAAGCTGTGATACCAATTGAAAGGACCTTGACATCACCTAGAGGGGGGGTGAATAGGTGAATCTGCAAATTACAAACTTTTTCACACAATTAGTATAGAAACCGGTCAGACCGGTTTCCAAAACCGGTCAGACCGCTTTCTTGAAAGCGGTCAGACCGCTTTGCCAAAGCGGTCAGACTGGTTTTCCACAGAGAAAACCAACTATGTAAATTAACCCCCTCTACGAGTTCTAGCACAAACCAAACTTGGTGATGGGCTCCTGTAGATGATAACTAGCAGGTTCACTTAGTCCCTACACACAAGTAGAGCACACCCAAGTAGAACGATGCGGAAGTGAATATAAATGCTAGAATTGAGCTTGTGAAGTAAAACAAGAGACAAGGATTTGTTTTCTCGAAGTTTAGAGTTCACCGCTGCCACAAAGGCTGTCACAAAGACACGATGAATCCTAGTCTCCGTTGAGGGCCTACGAAAGGCGGGTTTATCCACTCCAAGCCACTTTCCTCGGATTATACTAACTTTTGACCCTTTTCCACGAAGGAGGCAAGGCCAGCCTTTACAACCAATCTATGGCTTACCACAAACGAGGTAGCTCACCGGCGACGCCTAACCGTCTAGGAGGATTCACCTCCAAGAGTAACTAATGCTTCAATGGTTGCTAGACTCCACCGGAAGTGCTCAAGACTATAGATATGCTCTCAATGTTGCGTATTTGCTCTCACTAGCTATCTATGGCTCACAACACATACATCCCTCAACCCAAATCAAAAGATATGATCAAAATCAATCCACTCTCACAAAGAAAGGTTTGGGGAGAGCTTGCTGGTGCTTGAGAAGGCTAGGGACGAGCCACAAAGGCAAATGAACCCGCACCCCTCACAAGTGAGGGGTATGGGGTATAAATACCCCACACAACACAAACTAGCTGTTATAGCCGTTGGAAACTGATCAGACCGGTTTCCCAAACCGGTCAGATCAGTTTTCAAACCAAAGTAACAGTTGCACCTGTCAGACCCCCAAACCGGTCAGACCGGTTTCCCAAACCGGTGGGTCCCCTCAGCACACTAAGTCCCTAAAGGACTTCTCTCTAGAGGTTATCTCTCATTCTCACATGGGTTGATCTATTGAGCACTTTTTGGTGTTGTCAAGACAACTAATGTTGCATCCCTCTTGATAGTACGGCATTCCTAAACTCAAGATTAAAACAATAAATAGAATCTACCACTTGAGCTTTTATATCTTCATTGATGCCATACTTGATCATCTTCAACTTTGAGGGCTTGAACACTTCATGTCTTGCTGAGCAAATCCGATCTTGAGCTAATGGCTTAGAATTTCCATTGTATGAAACAATTCATAAGCCATTCCACTATATGATCAATAAAGATTAGATGTTTCGCATTGCTTCACTTGATATGACTTGATCGACGTATAGAAACCAAACTATAATGTTAGACCTTTCCACAAACAAAGTCCCTCGGCTACAAGACCAACTTGCCCTTCACTTTGTTAGGAATGTCACTCCCATCTAGCTTGATCTCTTCCGTCCTTTCTTGCCAAAATAAGCTACGCTTTGCATTGCATCATCAATGAAATCCACATTGAATATACATGTCTTCAATTGATTTGAAATGTCTTCAATATTTTCTTTGGCAATTAACTTGTCCATATGCTTTATGCACTTGAGACTTCAATATTTTCATAGGGTCATGTCTCAATTTGAATGTAACCATAGCCATGGATCAAGCCCAAAGAAATCCTAATTTCTTCAAATAATTTATCCCAAAAACCTTTGACAAGTATCTTATCAATGATACCAACTAATATGCTTAAGTCCTTGTCTCATTTGTCATTTCCAATCACTTGTCATTTTCTAGTTTGATTGCATGGGATGATTACCACTTGTTTGCTTTCTTGTTATTTCGTGCTCATACACTTAAGCAAACAAGTTAAATGACTAATCATGTTGTCATCCAAAATCACCAAAACATATAAGTGCCTAGATGCACTTTCAATCTCCCCCTTTTTGGTGTTTGATGACAACATGATTAAAGCTTACAAAATATATGAAATTTAAGCTCTAGATGATTGATATATATGGTGAGCTCCCCCTCAATATGTGCTTCGAATAGAATTTCAAAAATCGACCTCGAATGCCAAATGCACATATAAACAATAAAAATGAGAGCTCCCCCTATATCTCAGGATCCAACATGTGCAACAAGTGTGTGTGACAAAATAAAACAATGTGTGATGCAAATGACATGTATAGCACTCAATTAAAACAAAGAGAAGTGCATGCTTGCTGTCTCGGGCCAAACTGGTCAGACCGGTTTGGGAAACCGGTCAGACCGGTTTCACCCCAACAGCAAGCGTGTGTGAAACAACATTGCATCAACCAATACATGTAACACACTAGCAAATTGTCACTTAGAATACATAAATAGGTTCAACACACATAGTAGCACACAATACAAGTTCTCAAGTCCTCAAATAGATAAAGAACGAAATTATTACATCCAAAGTGACATGACTACAAGATCAACTAGAAAAACTTTAATCCATTCTTCTCCCCCTTTGTCATCAATCAGCCATAAAGGGCCTAGAGAAGCTTGTAGTCACGCTCCCATCATGCATCAAATCCTCGCCGCCACTAGAAGGTCGGGCTATGATCATCTGACGAAGAAGATGTAGTCCAATGAAAACCTTCACTCAAGTGAATGTGTATGTGTGATAATATGGAGTGACTCAGATGTGCTAGCCATGGAAGAAGATATGGATGAGCTAAACATACAATGGCCGGTATCGGAAGTGGCGCCAAAGATAGAAGCTACTGCCTATGAAGCAAAATCTCCGGGAGATGGAGATGGTGCACTAGAGAACTGAACTCCCGCCATAGAAGATGACGTACCACCATATGCATATGACGAGGACGGAAGTGTGGCAGCTGCATAGGTAGGTCCTGGAGGTGAAAATCCAAACAAGGAACCAAACAAGTCACCCTCTGAAGTAGGCATGTATGGCATGGCTCCTGGAGCACCAACTAACAGTGGAGGGGGTGGCAGAGGCTGTGAGCTCGACCCGACGTGTCTGTATCCAAATATGTCACCATACTCCTCAAAATAGCTTGCATTCATGTGATCAATCATGATATCTCGAAGCGGGGGTATCTCAGGCAACTCGAGAGGTGGTGAAATAGGTGATGGAGGATCATTTGGACTCAATGTTGTGTATAATCTCTTGATCGCATCTCGAGTCTTCTTGTTCTCAATTCTCTGCTGCCTAACATCCACTTGGACATCCCTCTGACTTCTGCAAATGCCTGTGAACATGGATATGAATTTCCGAATGGGAGAGGTTCGTCCCTCTGGCTGTGCACCACTGCAAGACCCAAACCGGTCAGACCGGTTCTGGGAACTGGTCAGACCGGTTTCGGCCTGCTGCTGTGGCTGCTCTCTATGCTGCTCATGGTCACCTCTGGTTGCTGCATCTGTGTCTGCTGGTGGAGGAGAAGGCATCCTATACTTGTGAGGAACAGGAGGGTGAAGTGGCTTGTGTGGGGTATCCTTCTTGATTTTGAGACTAGTGACCTTCTCTATGATAAACATGATAAACAGACTGTAGGCACAAATCTTTTGAGGGCTCTGAGAAATGGTCTTGATCTCATGTCAAATGAAATCGGCAACGCTGAATGGAGGAGTCTCCTCACCAATCCTCAGATAATACATCAAATTTCTCATGTAGAGTGAGATTTCTGAGGTGTTGCCATCTCTAGGAGTGAATGTCTTTCTGAGTAATCTATAGAGAGACCCATAGTAGGTGTAGAGACCACTCACTTTCCCCCCACTGCCACGTTGATCTCTGGGATACATGAACTTTATCTCTGATGGTTCCATAACACCCCGGTCATGTATCCTAACTGTGTCATCACTCTCATGTCCAACTCTGAGAATAGAAGCAAAGTTAGAAACGGTGACATGAAAGCGATGTCCCTCTGTCATCCAGTGCCTAGCTCTTTCACGCCCACCATTCTCCTCATGATAACCGAATTACACAGTAGCATAGAACTGAGCAATGACTTCCTTGTTCCAATTGTGCTTGAAGCCCATGAGATGTTTGATTCACTTTTCAGAACAAACTCTGATAATCTCATTGAACACCAGGTTGCCTTGTTTGCTCATGTATTCCCAATCTATGAACTGTGCATCTGATGTGATCTTGGTCTTCTTCATAATAGCTGTGGCATAGAAGTCCTACTGAAAAATAGTCCAAAACCTTTAGTCATTGTGACGAACCAGATTCTCACCGACGAGAACCCGACTCCCTGTACCCTTGAGATAGTCCCAAGAATAGCAGCTATCTGGTACAGAACTCATCTCAGTCGAATATCACATCCATACAACGATAAAAGATCCATTACATGACATATACAAGAACAAAGCGTCTGGTACAAGCCCTCTAGGCTAAATCGACAATAGGAAACATCTGCGCAGCGGTAGCTAGAACAACAGGGTCCACTCCTCCACAGGCATCCTTGAGCGTAGCGCGCTCCCTTCAATCGTACCACCCGTCCTGGTTGAATTCGTGGTCGGGGTCTTCACCTGTATACCCAAAGTCTGTCCCCAAGGAAATGGGACAGGTCCACGTCACCAACCATAATATGATGCAAGCTTTAAAATGGCCTATTCTAAGGATATAGAAATAATCAAGGTTTAAGCCAGGGTTTCCTTATGCAAGCAGCAGCAATAACCCAAGTTGATCTCATCACCAACTCCTTCCTCACAACCACATCAACTCCCCAATTCCACCCATCAGCCACACGGTTTCCCATCGGGCTCATCCAGCCACAGCAGGTTCCCGCAAACATCATTCACCAACAGCTTTCACTCGCTAGTCGAGTCGGTGAGCTCCCTCCCCACCTTGTTGGAACCCTCCCCATACTGGGTAGATGGTGAGCACGGTATTTCCCAAGTCCAAAGTGGGGGCACGACTCGGTCCTTAATTATCGGTAAAGCGAGTATCTGCATCATAAGCGATCCGCCGCAACGGTCCGCAATCGGCACCCATAATAGGTATTGCCGCCCAAACTCCTCAGGTACCCCCCTCGGGTACCAATCCCCAAGAAACCATGTACCCGCAACAGGTACCCCATAGGGACTGCCCGAGTGCAGCCCCTCAGCACCTCGATCGACGATCGAGTTGTTATTACTCGCTTAGACCGCCTAGCTGCACTACTCCTCCCAAACCACCCACAACTCACGCCAAGAGGATCAATCACAACCAATCCAACATATGCATAGCATAGCATATTCATAAAGTGACTAGTAGGTAGCAAGGTAACATGATAATAACAAAGGCAGTGCAGGTTTATTATGCGAGTAAAGTAAAGCGCTAGCATTCTATTTGCATGTCTAATAGGTATTTCAGAGAATGGTCGGGCGTGAACTTGGGCAAAGGTCTTCGTCTTCGTCAAAGCAGTTGTTGTAGTGGTCCGGCTCCTCCTGACTCTCCGGAGTTCCTAGGGTTGCGGAAAATAAAATAAGACACGGCTACTAGCAAAGAAACACTAAGACAGCGACGAAAGAAGACCCAAATAACAACAAACTCTACACCAACGCATAGTTCATGATTTTAGAAAAATATAGAAACTGGTTTCATATTTTTCTGAGCTACGGTTGAATTATTTTTTATTTTACAAGTTTAAATCATTTTCTGAAAATATTAAATAATTTCCAAAAAAGAAAAACAAACAGAAATTAGCCTGCTGACGTTAGAAAAATATGATTCTCTGAAATACCTGCTGACGTCAGCGTTGACTGGTCAACGGTCAACGGTCAACGGGGTCAACGGTCAGCGGGTCAACTCTGGTCAGTGGGCCCCAACTGTCAATGACTCGCAGAGTATGACAAGTGGGCCCCAAGCGTCAGCGCGATTAAAAGAAAAATAAAAGAATTAAACACTGGCTGGGCTGGAACTGGGCCGAAAGTGACTGTGCTGGAAGAGTTCAAGGGTGCAAACCAGACTTAATCGCGAACATTAGGCCCACGAAGGGGTGGCTGCAGGTGCTGCTCTGGTGGACCAAGTCCACCGTGAACCGTGAGAGGAGTCCACATGGGCCGGGTGCACGGGATCATTATGTGGCCGATTCGGGATTTTCCGTGCATGGCCGTGTGGCGACTTGGTGTGGTCTTGCGTGTGGCTTGGGCACGGCGCGACGCGACGTGCACGCTGCGCGCACCAGAACGCGCCGGCGGCGACGGGCGACGGCGGTTCTTGCCGGAAAAAGCTCGGCTGGGCTCAAGATCGATCGGAAATGCTCGGCCAGGTCTCGGGGGTTCGATTTGGTAGGTTAAAAGCGAACGATTTGGGTGGCTAGGGGTGCCTCCGATGTGAGCAGTGGCGGTGCGGGCATGGACGCCGGCGAGCATCGACGGTGACACGAGTTTTCGGTGAAAAAGTGCTCGGAAAGGGTTATGCGTGTGCGCGTGCGGTTCCAGCGGCTGCTGGGACGCATCTGGGTGCGCATGCGCGGGCTCGTGGTCGCCCATGGCCGCGCATGGCCTCGGCGTTCGCGCGCGGCGAGCAGAGCTCGGCTGCGGCGCCCTTGGCTGCGGAAACAAGGCGACGGCGGGTTGCAGCGGGGTCAGCGGCGACGGGATCCTGCAATAGAAGTCGGCCACGACCCGATGGTCGGGTCCCAGGGGGCTAGCAGCGGCGGCGGTGGAATTTCCCGGAGACCGAGAAGAAAGGGGGAACTCGGCGGCGCTAACCTAGGGTCACGTAGACGATCGCTACAGCTCGGGGAAGGGCTCGACGAGGTCTGGCGGTCCTCGTGCTCCTCCTCCCATCCCTGGTCCAGCTCGGGGTCGATGGCTCCACGAGCGGCGGCTCTCCGGTTCTTGGCGGCGACGCGGGGACGGTGCTCCGGCTCCTCTTCCCTTCCTCCTCTCCTTCACCACTCCTCCTCTGGTCCTCCTCTTCCCTCTCCCCTCTCGAATTGGAGACCGGGAACCCCAAAGGGGCGGCGGCGGCTTGAACAGGGAGTGTGCCCGGCGGGGGCGATTTATAGGGCGTCGGCTAGGGCTTCGCTGGGCACAGACAGCGAGATAGGGGTGCTCGAGCGGGTGCGGACACGCGGCGCAATCGCGTCGGGCCGCACAGCTCGGGTGGTTGGAGGTCACGGGCGGCGCGGCTCTCTGCTTTTCGCCGGGGCAGAGAGAGAAGAAGGGAGGAGGAAGAAAGGGGAATAGTGGCGCGGGCCCACGCGTCAGCGAAAGGAGACGGGCGACGCGGTGCGGACGCGGAGGGATGGGCTGACAGCCCGGGTCCACTTGCCAGCGGGAGAGGGAGAAGAGAGGGGCGCGCGGGAGGAGTTGGGCCGCGCTGGGCCGAAAGGCCGAGCAGGCCGGCTGGTTCGCTGGCTTGGGAAAAAGAAGTTTTGGGGTGTTCGATGGACTTGGCTTCGGGAATTTGGCCCACGAACATTTTGACATGGTTGACAATTAGTTTGGCCAATTAGAGTTTGAATTCAAATCTAGAATTTGAATTCAAACCAACCAAAAATCCAAATAAATCCAAACCACACTATTTCATCCTTAGCACTTCAAATTGATTTTAAATTTCAAGTTTAAATTGCCTAGGAATTTAGGGAGCAAATAGCAGACACTCTTATATGTTTGTTTGCATGCACACAATTCCACCAAAAAATATTAAATTCGCAATTTTGCACTCAAGAAATCCTATAGGGAATTTTAGGGTTGTTACAGTCTGCCCCCCTCACAAGAATCTTGTCCTCGAGATTTGTGATTACCTAAGGTTTAAACAAGTGGGGGTATTTCTCTTTCAGCACTGACTCCTTCTCCCAAGTAGCTTCTCTTTCTGAGTGGTTGCTCCACTGCACTTTGCAAAACAGGATAGCTGTGCTTCTGGTCTCTTTGACTGCTCTGTCTAGTATCCTCTCTGGGTACTCTAGATACTCTAAGGTGTCTTGTAAGTCTAATGCCTCTGTTTTGATCTCATGTTCTGGCACTCTTAGACACTTCCTCAGCCGTGATACATGGAACACTGGGTGTACTCCCGCTAGTTCCTCTGGTAGGTCTAGCTTGTAGGCTAGCTTCCCTATCCTCTCCAGTACCTGATACGGTCCAACAAAATGGGGTGCTAGCTTTCCTTTCACTTGGAATCTCTTATGCCCTCTGAGGGGTGACACTTTTAGGTAGACGAAGTCTCCCACTTCGAACTCTAGATCTCGTCTCCTTTTATCTGCATAGCTCTTTTGTCGGCTCTAAGCTGCCTTCAGGTGTTCTCGGATCTTGGCTACATTTTCTTCTGCCTCTACAATCATGTCAGGTCCAAAGAATGTTCATTCTCCTACCTCTGACCACATAAGAGGTGTTCTGCATTTCCTGTCATATAATGCCTCAAAGGGTGACATCTGTAGGCTGGCCTGGTAGCTGTTGTTGTAGGAAAATTCTGCATAAGATAGACTCTTCTCCCAGTCTATGATGTATGCTAGAACACATGCCCTCAACAAGTCTTCAAGAACCTGGTTCACTCTTTCGGTCTACCCATCTGTCTTGGGGTGGTAAGCCGTGCTATACTCCAAGGTTGTCCCGATGGCTTGATGTAGGCTTTGCCAGAATTGAGCTGTGAATTGGGGTCCTCTGTCTGACACAATCCTTTTCGGTGCCCCATGCAGCTTAAGAATATGGTCTATATATAACTCTGCTAGTTTGTTTACTGAGTGTGTGCTTTTAACTGGTATAAAGTGAGCTACTTTCGTCAGCCGGTCAACTATGACCCAAATGGCATCATTTCCTTTCTGAGTGCGAGGTAGGCCGACCACGAAGTCCATGCTGATATCTTCCCACTTCCACATTGGAATTTCCAGTGGTTTCAGCAATCCTGCTGGCCTTTGATGTTCTGCCTTGATTCTTCGACAAGAGTCGCACTTGGCCACATACTTTGCTATGTCCTCTCTCATTTTCTTCCACCAGAACTTATCCTTCAGATCTTGATTCATCTTGGTGCATCCTGGGTGTATCGAGTACTTGGACTCGTGAGCTTCTGAAAGAATTGTCCTCCTGATTTCCTCGTCCTGGGGTACACAAATACGGTCTTTCAGCCATAATGTCCCTACCTCATCTATCCGGAAGTCAGGTGCTACTCCTCGTTGGATATCCTCTTTTACTTCTTGGATTTCTGGACACTTTCCTTGAGCTTCTTTGATTCGGTCTTCTAGGTTGTACTTCACCCTCATTTCTTGGGGTTTTCCTTCTTCTACTAGCTCGAGTTTCAGCATATACAATTCCCTTGTTAGTTCTGATTGACTTTCTTCTATCATCAAGTTATTGCAATAACTCTTTCGGCTCAAGGCATCTGTCACTATGTTAGTTTTGCCAGGATAGTAGTGTATCTCCAAATCATAATCTTTGATCAGTTCTAACCATCTTCTCTACCTCATGTTCAGTTCGGATTGGGTGAAAAAATACTTCAAACTTTTGTGATCCGTGTAGATATCGCACTTGTTGCCGATCAGATAGTGCCTCCAGATCTTCAATGCATGTACCACTGCTACCAGTTCCAAATCATGTGTGGGGTAATTGTCTTCATGTTTTCTCAGCTGCCTTGATGCATAAGCAACAACATTGCCCTCTTGCATTAGAACACATCCCAAACCTTGTCTTGAAGTATCACAATAGACTACGAAATCCTTGCGAATATCTGCCAGTGTCAATACTGGCGTTGTAGTGAGTTTGTGTTTGAGTTCCTGGAAACTTCTTTCACACTTGTCCATCCACTCGAATGGGACATTGCTCTTGAGTAGTTCGGTCACTGGCTTGGAAAACTTGGAGAAATTCTCAATAAACCTTCTGTAGTATCCTGCCAATCCTAGAAAGCTTCGGATTTCCGTGACACTCTTTGGCTGTTTCCATTCTGCTACTGCCTCAATCTTTTCTGGGTCTACTGCTACTCCCTCAGCTGTCAATACGTGACCCAAAAAGGCTACTTTCTCCAACCAAAATTCACATTTGCTGAACTTCCCGTAGAGTTGATGCTGCCTCAGCTTCTCTAGTACAATCCTTAGATGCTCCTCATATTCTTCGGCTATCTCTGAGTAGACTAGTATGCCGTCAATGAATACCACTACGAACTTGTCCAGTTCCTCCATGAATACTTTATTCATCATGTTCATGAAGTATGCGGGTGCGTTGGTCAATCCAAAGGACACGACGGTGAACTTATACTACCCGTACCGAGTCACAAAGGGTGTCTTGGGAATGTCACCTTCTCTAATCTTCATCTAGTGGTATCCCGATCTCAGATCAATCTTACTGAAGTATTTGGCTTTCTTCAACTGATCTAGCAAGTCATCAATCCGAGGTAATGGGTACTTGTTCTTGATCGTCACTGCGTTCAGGGATCGATAATCTACGCACATGCGCATTGACCCATCTTTCTTTTTCACAAACAACACTGGCGATCCCCATGGGGATGCACTTGGTCGAATCACACCGCTTTCAAGCATCTCTTTCAGCTGCTTCTTGAGTTCCTCCAGTTCTTCCACTGACATTCTGTACGGTCTCTTGGCAATGGGCCCAATGCCTGGTTGCAGTTCGATTATGAACTCCACGTCTCGGTCAGGTGGTAATCCAGGTAGTTCTTCGAGAAACACGTCAGTGTACTCACACACTACAGGCACTTCTTCGATTGTCTGTTTCTCGATAGAGTATACTAACTGTCTCAGAATACATGTTCTGGGTTTCTTCTCCGTTCTTCTTCTTTGTGGTTCTGATGTTACTTGACTCCGCTAGGGTGTGTCAACTCAACTGTTCTGGACGAGCAACTGATTACTCCTTTGTGCTCTGTAAGCCAATCCATTCCTAGTATCACGTCAATTCCGTTTGACTTCAAGACTGTCAGGTCTCCTACGAACTCCTGCTCACCTATCATCAGTCTATCATCAGTCTAACTGCTGGTCACCCTAAGGGAGTAGTGACTATAGGTCTAGCCTTAGGTATTGTCAGGGGTGACTCCTCTCTCACAAACTTTGTCGAGATATAAGATCCAGTTGCTCCAGAGTCAAACAATATCAAAGCCGGAGTGCCATTTACTAAAAACTCACCGAGTACAACGTCAGGAGCGTCCTCGGCTTCTTCCTCTGTCAGGTGGTTGAGGCGTCCTCTTTGCGTTGTTGCTGGCTGCCTGTCATGTCCTCCAGGTGTCGGTGCCTTGGCTGGGGTTTGTTTGTTCTTCTTCTCCGGACAGTCAAAAGACTTGTGACCGGGCTTCCCACAAGCAAAACAGACCACTGAGGTCCCTCCACCAACTCTGGGTGTGTTGTTTGGCTTCCAATTGGGGTTTCCCTGACTTGAGTAGCTATTGTTTCTGTTGCCAAAACTGTTGTAGTTGTTACCTCTGCTACCAAAGCTATTGCTGTTACTGCCTCGGTTACCCTGGTAACTGTTTCTGTTGAATCTTGAGCTTCCTTGGCTGTTGCTCTGCTGAAAGCTTCTCCTGAGCATGTTGCTCTGGCCACTCCTCGGCCTCTGACTTAGTCTGTGGTTGTGCATCTGTTCAGCCTTTCTTTTCTTCTCTCGCCAAGTATCTTCAAGACCCACTCTTTCTTTCTCAACTGCGATAGCCCTGTCAATCAGCTCTCTGAGTGACCTGTGTGAACTCGCTGCGAGTGCTGTCCTCAGACCTCTGTGTAAACCACGCTGGAACCAAAACTGCTTCTTCTTTTTAGTGTTGACGTCTTCAGGAGCGTACCTTGACATCTTAGCAAAGTGTCGAGCGTACTCAGCTACAGACAAACTTCCTTGGGTCATTGTCCTTTACTCCATTGCTTTATGCACAATGACTTGTTCTGGGATGTGGTATTCCTTGAAAGATTCACAAAACTCTAGCCAGGTGATCTGAGCTGGGTTCGCGTGAGAGTCACAGTAGCTCTCCCACCACGCTTTCGCTGCTCCTTCAAGCTGGTGCGCCGCAGGGGCCACACATTCCTCTTAAGTGTAGTCTGTTAGGTCCAGCTTCGTCTCGATGGTACGCAACCAGTCGTGTGCGTCGAGTGGTTCGTCCGAGTAGTCGAAGGTGGGTGCTTTCAGCCTGATGAACCTTTCGATCTTCCTTTGTAGGTCTTCCTCACGGTGTCCCTAACGGTTCTGGTTCTGATTTCCCTGCATCTGTTGCATAGCTTGCATCATCTGTGTGTTGGCCTGTGCCATCTGTTGCATCAGCTGTGTCTGAGTAGTCATCACTTCAGCCAAATTAGGCGGTGGCGGTGGTTGCTGGTTGTTCTGCTGGTTCTGCTGAGGTTCCACTGCTGGTTCTTCCACCTCTGCTTCCTGTTCTCCACCTGGTGCGTTGTTCTCGGGCTGGAGCACGCCTGCTGCGCGTCCACGACCTCTGCCTCTAACTGCAGCTGCTGCTCTTCCACGACCACGACCTCTGACACGTCCTCTGCCTCTATCTGCCATTGCTGCCTCCTCTTGCTCGGCTTCCTCAAAACGTGCAAGCAGTCGGTTGGATCTTCGGATCGACATCTTGCTGTATTTTTCATAGATCAGGTTTAGTGGTGGTCGGTAAAGGTTAAGTTAGCGTATCTAGAGTAGGAGCTGCACACAAGAAAGGACTCAACACTAAAGTACACTCAAGATGAACATCAATAAAACTGCAAGAACAGCCAAAAAGATCGATCATCC
Organism: Echinochloa phyllopogon; assembly: GCA_033239725.1. Taxonomy (NCBI): domain Eukaryota; kingdom Viridiplantae; phylum Streptophyta; class Magnoliopsida; order Poales; family Poaceae; genus Echinochloa; species Echinochloa phyllopogon. The sequence continues at coordinate 3,937,716 of BTCW01000007.1, read as the reverse complement.
ATTACAGCATTACACCCTAGACACGAGTACTATCCCGAGGCCAGCTCCTGAAATCTCGAGGATTAGTACATCTAAGCGAATGCTACATCGTGGCTGAGCCAAAAGGTGGTCATGATCTACTAAGTCTAAACATCTACTCAAGAAGATAGATACAAGTCTCATCACTGCTACTGACATCTGCTGATACTGCCTACTGCATCTGTCTCATACTGCTGAAAGTGCCTGTGAGGCGCGCTGCCAACCTCACAGCCTCAGTCTCTGTCTGCTACTTGATCACTGTCTATCACTGTGGAGAGTGTCTGTGAGGCGTGCTGCCAACCTCACTGAGTCCATCTCAGGTTCTGTCAACTGTTTCTCTAGGTGTGCCAGTTCTTGTCTCAGCCTTGTCATCTCGGGAGTAAGGGTTCGAGCCTCAGGTGGTGGTATCGGCTCAACTCGTCTTGGTGAGACTCTGTAGTTCTCTGTCCTGGGTTCAACTCTGCGTTCTTCTGGTAGTCCTTGGTTCACTGTGATCATCTCTGCTACTATCTTCTTGTCTGACCGTACCCAACTACTAAGAGTCCTTCGAGCTTCATCCTTTGCCATAATCTGCTGAAGACTCAAGTACTTCATCAGCTGGTAGTTCCGTCCACTCTTCTCCTTGTAGCTATCCACCTCTTCCTGAAGTTCTGAGTTGTGACTGTCCAACCAGTATACTTCTTCCTTCAGTCCTTCTATCTCTTCTTCCTTGGCTGCCAGTGCTTTGTCTTTTTCAGTGAGTTGATCTTCCAGACGGACATCTCGAGCATGGTGAGTTGCTCGGATCAGTCCTGCCAACTGCCTGTTGTTGCGAGCTTCATATTCCAGGTTTCTGACTTCTCTTGCCTTAGCTTTGAGTCGCTCCTCAAGTAGGGCGATCCTGTTGTCCTTCTCCATCAGCTGGATGTCCTGCTTCCATACCCTCTCCTTCAGCTTGGCAACTTTCTCCTCTAGGCCAATGTTCAAGTACTCCTGCTCAATCATGCACTGAACTGAGGTCCGTAGAGTCACGTTACGCTCTCGGTCTGCTGCGTGAGCCTGCAAGCTGACTGTGTCTCTGTCTGTTGGATCTTCAAGAGCCCTCGGTAGGTACCGGAAACGAGTGTGGCTGACTTGGTTCTGGTACACAAGTGTAGCAAGTCGGAGTATCCTCATGGCAATATTCTGCACTGCCCGACTGAAGGTGCTCTCGCCGGTAGCTACTCGTAACATCAGTGACCTTGGTCGTCCAGGGATATTGGATACTACCATCTGCAACCGGGTGTGTACTCCCTCACTAGGGCCATAGGTCCACCCCTCGTAGAAGACATTGTCCACATCTATCCCCATTGTACGTAGCACCTCCCTCAGTAGCACTGCCAAACCTCCATAGTCTGCTCCTATGGTCCTGACCTCCTGTCGTTCATCTGCTGATCCTCTTCCTTCCATCTGCCTGACAGTTAGTGGGTTATTAGTAAGTTAGCAAGTTAGTAAGGTAAGGTAAGGGTAAAAATTTTTGCAAATACTTGAGATGTACTTATATATAGTTTTCAAATAGTCCAAGGGGTTTCATATACAATAGAGGACTCAGTTAGAGCTTCTGTCCTAAGTTTCCGTTCTAAGGGTTACGCGCTACGGTCAAGTATGGCTCTGATACCAACTGTGACGAACCGAATTCTCACCGATGAGAACCCGACTCCCTGTACCCTTGAGATAGTCCCAGGAATAGCAGCTATCTCGTACAGAACTCATCTCAGTCGAATATCACATCCATACAACGATAAAAGATCCATTATATGACATATACAAGAACGAAGCGTCTGGTAGAAGCCATCTGGGATAAATCGACAATAGGAAACATCTACGCAGCGGTAGCTAGAACAAAAGGGTCCACTCCTCCACAAGCATCCTTGAGCGTAGCGCGCTCTCTTCAGTCGTACCACCCGTCCTGGTTGAACTCGTGGTCGGGGCCTTCACCTGTATACCCAAAGTCTGTCCCCAAGGAAATGGGACAGGTCCACGTAACCAACCATAATATGATGCAAGCTTTAAAGTGGCCTATTCTAAGGATATAGAAATAATCAAGGTTTAAGCCAGGGTTTCCTTATGCAAGCAGCAGCAATAACCCAAGTTTATCTCATCACCAACTCCTTCCTCACAACCACATACACTCCCCAATTCCACCCATCAGCCACACAGTTTCCCATCGGGATCGTCCTGCCACAGCAGGTTCCCGCAAACATCATTCACCAACACCTTTCACTCGCTAGTCGACTCGGTGAGCTCCCTCCCCACCTTGTCTCAACAGCCTCAGCTGGACCAATCTCTCATAGCCCAAATCAAGGATGAGGTAAGAAAGCAGATTCCCATGCTAGCCTGGGCTTCTCAGAAATGGGCCGTCCGTAACCGTGGACACGGCTATACGTATAGTTTACACTCTGCAGAGGTGGCACTCCAGGAATCCATCCGGGCTGCAAGGCTAGTCCGCAACCAACCTGAGATGCAGCCCACAGCAAAGACCCTAAACAGTAACGTCGCCAATCCTGTCTCCCTGGGCTCGGGAAACATCCGATCTAACATCTGCCCCAGGGTCGTGAAACCTTCCCACCGGGGCCAGTCGGGGGCCGTGGTAAATCAGGGAGATTACGCCGCAACGAATCCCCCCTACACATATCAAGCTCGATTCTCCTACAGTCTCGGCGCCGCACTAGAGTAGGCTTGCTGGAACCCTCCACATACTGGGTAGATGGTGGGCACGGTATTTCCCAAGTCCAAAGTGGGGGCACGACTCGGTCCTTAATTATCGGTAAAGCGAGTATCTGCATCATAAGCGATCCGCCACAACGGTCCGCAATCGGCACCCATAACAGGTATTGCCGCCCAAACTCCTCAGGTACCCCCTTGGGTACCAATCCCCAAGAAACCATGTACCCGCAACAGGTACCCCATAGGGACTGCCCGAGTGCAGCTCCTCAGCATCTCGATCGACGATCGAGTTGTTATTACTCGCTTACACCGCCTAGCTGCACTACTCCTCCCAAACAACCCACAACTCACGCCAAGAGGATCAATCACAACCATCCCAACACATGCATAGCATAGCATATTCATAAAGTGACTAGTAGGTAGCAAGGTAACAGGATAATAACAAAGGCAGTGCAGGTTTATTATGCGAGTAAAGTAAAGCGCTAGCATTCTATTTGCATGTCTAATAGGTATTTCAGAGAATGGTCGGGCGTGAACCTGGGCAAAGGTCTTCGTCTTCGTCAAAGCACTTGTTGTAGTGGTCCGGCTCCTCCTGACTCTCCGGAGCTCCTAGGGATGCGGAAAATAAAATAAGACGTGGCTACTAGCAAAGAAACACTAAGACAGTGACGAAATAAGACCCAAATAACACCAAACTCTACACTAACGCGTAGTTCATGATTTTAGAAAAATATGGAAACTGGTTTCATATTTTTTTGAGCTACGATTGATTTATTATTAATTTTACAAGTTTAAATCATTTTCTGAAAATATTAAATAATTTTCAAAAAAGAAAAACAGACAGAAATTAGCCTGCTAACGTCAGCAGTGGGCCCTGCTGACGTCAGCGTTGACTGGTCAATGGTCAACGGGGTCAACGGTCAGCGGGTCAACTCTGGTCAGTGGGCCCCAACTGTCAGTGACTCACAGAGTATGACAAGTGGGCCCCAAGCGTCAGCGCAATTAAAAGAAAAAAAAGAATTAAACGTTGGCTGGGCTGGAACTGGGCCGAAAGTGACTGGGCTGGAAGAGTTCAAGGGTGCAAACCAGACTTAATCGCGAACATTAGGCCCACGAAGGGGTGGCTGCAGGTGCTGCTCTAGTTGACCAAGTCCACCGTGAACCGTGAGAGGAGTCCACATGGGCCGGGTGCACGGGATCATTATGTGGCCGATTCGGGATTTTCTGTGCATGGCCGTGTGGCGACTTGGTGTGGTCTTGCATGTGGCGTGGCCACGGCGCGACGCGACGCGCGCACGGCGCGCACCAGAACGCGCCGGCGGCGACGGGCGACGGCGGTTCTCGCCGGAAAAAGCTCGGCTGGGCTCAAGATCGATCGGAAATGCTCGGCCAGGTCTCGGGGGTTCGATTTGGTAGGTTAAAAGCGAACAATTTGGGTGGCTAGGGGTGCCTCCGATGTGAGCAGTGGCGGTGCGGGCATGGACGCCGGCGAGCATCGATGGCGACACGAGTTTTCGGTGCAAAGGTGCTCGGAAAGGGTTATGCGTGTGCGCGTGCGGTTCCAGCGGCTGCTGGGACGCATCTGGGTGCGCATGCGCGGGCTCGTGGTCGCCCATGGCCGCGAATGGCCTCGGCGTTCACGCGCGGCGAGCGGAGCTCGGCCGCGGCGCCCTCGGCTGCGGAAACAAGGTGACAGCGGGTTGCAGCGGGGTCAGCGGCAACGGGATCCTGCAGAAGAAGTCGGCCACGACCCGATGGTCGGGTCCCAGGGGACTAGCAGCGGCGGCGGCGGCGGAATTCGCCGGAGACAGAGAAGAAAGGGGGAACTCGGCGGCGCTCACCTAGGGTCACGTAGACGATCGCTGCAGCTCGGGGAAGGGCTCGACGCGGTCTGGCGGTCCTCGTGCTCCTCCTCCCGTCCCTGGTCCAGCTCGGGGTCGATGGCTCCACGAGCGGTGGCGCTCCGGTTCTTGGCGGCGACGCGGGGACGGTGCTCCGGCTCCTCTTCCCTTCCTCCTCTCCTTCACCACTCCTCCTCTGGTCCTCTTCTTCCCTCTCCCCTCTTGAATTGGAGACTGGGAACCCCAAAGGGGCGGCGGTGGATTGAACAGGTAGTGCGGCCGGCGGGGGCGATTTATAGGGCGTCGGCTAGGGCTTCACTGGGCACGGACAGCGAGATAGGGGTGCTCGAGCGGCTGCGGACACGCGGCACAATTGCGTCGGGTCGCACAGCTCGGGTGGTTGGAGGTCACGGGCGGCGCGGCTCTCTGCTTTTCGCCGGGGCAGAGAGAGAAGAAGGGCGGAGGAAGAAAGGGGAATAGTGGCTCCGGCCCACGCGTTAGCGAAAAGGAGACGGGCGACGCGGTGCATACGCGGAGGGATGGGCTGACAGCCCGGGTCCACATGCCAGCGGGAGAGGGAGAAGAGAGGGGCGCGCGGGAGGAGTTGGGCCGCGCTAGGCCGAAAGGCCGAGCAGGCCGGCTGGTTCGCTGGCTCGGGAAAAAGAAGTTGAGGGGTGTTCGATGGACTTGGCTTCGGGAATTCTGCCCATGAACAGTTAGACATGGTTGACAATTAGTTTTGCCAATTAGAGTTTAAATTCAAATCTAGAATTTGAATTCAAACCAACCAAAAATCCAAATAAATCCAAATAAATCAAAATCACACTATTTCATCCTTAGCACTTCAAATTAATTTTAAATTTCAAATTTAAATTGCCTAGGAATTTAGGGAGCAAATAGAAGACACTCTTATATGTTTGTTTGCATGCACACAATTCCACCAAAAATTTTTAAGTCCTATAGGGAATTGAGCCACAAAGCTAAATGAACCAGCACCCCTCACAAGTGAGGGGTATGGGGTATAAATACCCCACACAACACAAACTAGTCGTTATAGCCGTTGGAAACCGGTCAGACCGGTTTCCAAACCAAAGTAACCGTTGCACCTGTCAGACTCCCAAACCGGTCAGACCGGTTTCCCAAACCGGTGGGTCCCCTCAGCACACTAAGTCCCTAAAGGACTTCTCTCTAGAGGTTATCTCTCATTCTCACATGGGTTGATCTATTGAGCACTTTTTGGTGTTGTCAAGACAACTAATGTTGCATCCCTCTTGATAGTACGACATTCCTAAACTCAAGATTAAAACAATAAATAGAATCTACCACTTGAGATTTTATATCTTCATTGATGCCATACTTGATCATCTTCAACTTTGAGGGCTTCAACACTTCATGTCTTGCTGAGCAAATCCGATCTTGAGCTAATGGCTTAGAATTTCCATTGTATGAAACAATTCATATGCCATTCCACTATATGATCAATAAAGATTAGATGCTTCGCATTGCTTCACTTGATATGACTTGATCGACGTATAGAAACCAAACTATAATGTTAGACCTTTCCACAAACAAAGTCCCTCGGCTACAAGATCAACATGCCCTTCACTTTGTTAGGAATGTCACTCCCATATAGCTTGATCCCTTCCGTCCTTTCTTGCCAAAATAAGCTACGCTTTGCATTGCATCATCAATGAAATCCACATTGAATATACATGTCTTCAATTGATTTGAAATGTCTTCAATATTTTCTTTGGCAATTAACTTGTCCATATGCTTTATGCACTTGAGACTTCAATATTTTCATAGGGTCATGTCTCAATTTGAATGTAACCATAGCCATGGATCAAGCCCAAAGAAATCCTAATTTCTTCAAATAATTTATCCCAAAAACCTTTGACAAGTATCTTATCAATGAGACCAACTAATATGCTTAAGTCCTTGTCTCATTTGTTATTTCCAATCACTTGTCATTTTCTAGTTTGATTGCATGGGATGATTACCACTTGTTTGCTTTCTTGTTATTTCCTACTCATACACTTAAGCAAACAAGTTAAATGACTAATCATGCTGTCATCCAAAATCACCAAAACATATAAGTGCCTAGATGCACTTTCAAGTTAGCTTCACCCATTGGCACTTGAACAGTGGTATCTTCAAAGGTCCGTACTCTAGTTCCCATATCTCCTCTATGATTCCATAGTATGAGTTTGTATTGCCATTGGTGTCTGTCGCTTCGATCCGGACACCAGTGTTTTGGTTGGTGCTTTTCTTGTCCTGGGCTCTTGTGTAAAATGTATACCCATTGATGTCGTATCCTTGGAATGTCAAGATCGTGCTCGATGGACCTCTAGCTACAAAAGCTAGCTACGCATCAATGCCCTCGACACCCATAAGACGTCTTCGCAACCAATCGGTGAAAGTACTATTGTGCAGACGCTGAATGAAGGCCGCAGACTTTGTTGAGTTTTCGTCCCTGAGAATCTGCATGTGCTCCTCGATGTACGAAGCAACTAAGGTTGATTGTTGCAAAACTGTGAGGTGCGCTTTATGAAATGTCTCAATGTCCTTGATCACCATCGATCTTCTCCCTAGTGTTGCCTTTCCACCAAGTCTCCCCTCGTGATGTGATTCGGGCACACCAATCGGCATAAGATCGTCGACAAAGTCAACACAGAATTCAATGACCTCTTCTGTTTCGTATCCCTTAGCAATGCATCCTTCTGGATGAGAACGATTATGGACGTACTTCTTTAGGACAGCGAAGAACCTCTCAAATGGGAACATGGTGTGTAGAAATACTAGGGCCAATGAGTATGACGGGAAGCAGTTGTGTCATCAACACATGATAGTCGTGAGACTTCAGGTTTGTGAAGTTCTTCTCTTTCATATTTATTATTCCCTTAATATTGCAGGAGTAGCCAGACGGAACCTTGATATTGTTCAAGCATTCAAACATGCTTGCCTTCTCTTCTTTGCTGAGAGTGAAGCTGGCAGGACGCAAGTACTGGCGTCCTTTGTCTCTCTTTTCTGGATGTAGATCAGTCTGTTGCTTCAATCGTTTCAGCTTCTGACGTGCTTCTAGTGTATCTTTTGGCTTCCCATAAGTACCCAGAAAGCTTATCAAGTTCACACAAAGATTCTTCGTCAGATGCATCATATCAATCGCGTTACGGACCTCTAAAAGCTGCCAATAAGGTAGCTCCCAAAAGATAGACTTCTTCCACATCGCGGCATGACCATCCTCGCCCGTCGGAGCAGCCTGGCTTCCGTCTCCCTTGCCAAACACCACGTGTAGGTCCTTCACCATATCAAATAGCTCTTCTCCACTCCAGTGTCTCGGCTTTGTACGGTGGTCAGCATTCCCACCAAAATGCGCACATTTCTTTCGTAGCTCATGCTTCGCCAGAAGGAATCGACGGTGACCCATGTACACAACTTTACGACAATGTTTCAAATACATGCTTTCGGTTTCCTCTAAACAGTGAGTGCATGCTTTATATCCTTTTTTTGATTGTCCTGATAGGTTACTTAGTGCAGGCCCGTCGTTGATGCTTATGAAAAGCAGTGCTCGATGGTCAAACTGCTCCTGCTTGTCCTCATCCCACATGCTAACACCTTCATTCTTCCACAGCTGCAAAAGTTCATCAACCAATGGTCTTAGGTACACATCAATGTCGTTGTCAGGTTGCTTTGGGCATTCGATGAGCACTGGCATCATAGTGAACTTCCGCTTCATGCAGAGCCAGGGGGGTAGGTTGTAGATACAAACAGTCACGGACCAAGTGCTATAACTACTGCTCATTTCACCAAAAGGGTTCATGCCATCGGTACTTAAACCAAGCCTAACATTCCTCGCATCAGCATCAAACTCTGGGAATGCTCTGTCGATGTTCCTCCACTGGGATCCATCGGCGGGGTGTCTCAACATGCCATCCTGCTTACGTTCTTCTTTGTGCCAGCGCATCAGTTTGACATGGTCTTTGTTCCTAAACAAATGCTTCAGACGGGGTATCAGAGGGAAATACCACATCACCTTCGCAGGGATTTTTTTCTTAGAACGCTCACCCCCAACATCACCAGGGTCGTCCCGCCTGATCTTGTATCGTGCGCAGGTGCAAACCGGACAACGATCCAAGTGTTCATACTGTCCGCGATAGAGGATACAGTCATTAGGACACGCATGTATCTTCTGCACCTCCAAACCGAGATGGCAAACAACACGTTTTGCTTGATACGACGTCGATGGCAATTTGTTACCCTCTGGAAGAATCTTTTTACGAGTTTCAGTAGCTCCTCGAAACCCTTATCAGTAACACCATTTGCTGCCTTCCACTGCAAAAGTTCAAGTGTGCTACCCAACTTCTTTAGCCCCTCTTTGCAATCTGGGTACAGGTCAGTCTTGTGGTCCTGCAACATGCGTTGTATCTTTTTCAGTTCCTTATCATTGCCGCAGTCTTTCTCGGCATCACGCAACATTTGCCTGAGTCCATCAGTAGGTTCATTTTCCTGAGCAACATCTTCCTGAGCATCGCCTTCCCGAGCAACATCTTCCTCATCGGCATCACCCATTGCAACATATGCAAAGGAACCGTAGTATTGAGCCAATAACGGAATGTCGTCATCGGACTCGTCTTCTTCATCTCCATCCATTAGAATTCCTCTTTCACCGTGCTTCATCCAAACAGAATAATTCCACATGAAACCGTGCCTCATCAAATGCACCTGAAGACAACCTCTTTGTTTGTACGATTGTATATTTTTACAATGGGTGCATGGGCAGAACATGAAACCGGACGGCGTCCTGTTAGCCTCGGCGGCATCGAGAAACGTCCTAAGGCCATCACGGAACGCCTGAGCGTGGGGGTCCCCGTACATCCATTGTCTATTCATCTGCATTATTAACCAATAACAAATATACAATACAATTTAAAGATAAAAAAATTTAATATATAAATAAATATAAATTATAATATATATTCCATTATATAAATAAATTTTTAAAACTACATTACTATATTCATTAAATAAATAAATATACCTTCCGTTAAATAAATAAATAACTATTCTACCTTTTAATAAATAACTAATAATATATATTTCATTAAATTAATAAATAACTATTCCAACTTTTAATAAATAAAATACATAAGCCTTATAACTATTCACAAGTCATACAAAACAAAATACTAACTAGCTTGCCTTCTCTCTCCATTTAAAACACAACATGAACACTCTCTCCACCATGAACTCAAGCTCTCTCCTCTCTCTCCTCCAAGAACACAAGCTCTCTCTAGCTAGCTTTACTTTGATTCACAAATCCCTCTATTTCTAAATCATAGAAGGATTACAAGCTAAATAAAACATTAGAGAATGAAAGAGTGTACCTTGTAGTGCTCCTTAGATGAGTAGAATCTTCACAAATTTTGAAAAAAATTTGGGCAGCACCTCCCCTCCCACGGCCGAGCAGCATGAACACAGCGCCTAAGTGTTCAGCTGGCTCGTCCAGGGGAGGAAGAAGGTGCTATATACAAAAGACATTAGCACCGGGTTGTGGAAAGACCCGGTGCTAATGTGCACCAATTAGCACCAGTTGCAGCCAGCAACCGGTGCTAAATGGCCTCGGGCACATTAGCACCGGTTGCTGGCTGCAACCGGTGCTAAAGGGGGATCATTAGCACCGGGTCTCGCCACGACCCGGTGCTAATGTGTCCGCCCTGACACCCCGCAGCGCCGCCCCCACTCCTAGCCGTTGGACCCGGTGCTGAAGCCCCATCAGCACCGGGTCCAAAAATGGCCGAGGCGGAGGAGGCGGGCGGATGTGAAGCATTCTGGTAGTGAAGCATAGCTTGCAGGGAAGATATTTTCCAACAGCGAGCAGCCACCTTTCTTCCGATGGAACGAGCAAAGCGAGCCAGCATGTCACGATCGCCTCCCACAGAACACATTCCTTAGCATGCAACCCAAGTCTCTGGCTGTGTTTAGTTCCCAAACTTTCTTTCTCCAAACTTCACTATTCACCTATTACATCAAATCACATCAAATCTCTCTCCTCATGCATGGAGCACTAAACGTGGGTAAATAAAAAAACTAGTTGCATGGTTTTGATGTACACGACAAGGTGAATCTTTTGACCCTAGTTAGGTCATGGTAGGACAATGTTTACTAGAAATAAATGAAAAGTGATACAGTGCGCTACAGTGTCCAATGTTACTTTTTCACCCCCTTTTCACCATCTTTTCAGGAACTAAACACAGCCTTAATATCTGACTGATGGATGGTAGTAGCACATCACTGTCCAATTCATTGATTTGCCTGCCTTGTTTAGCCTTGTTTAGATGCAAATTTGGGGGGGCAAATTTTGTTCAAAGATGTCACTTCGTAATCATTGCGTCACTGTAGCATTTCATTTGTATTTATAAAAAATTGTGCAACCATTGATTAATTAGGCTCAAAATATTTGTCTCGCAAAGTACAACAAAACTGTGCAATTAGTTTTTGATTTCATCTACATTTAGTACTTCATGCATGTACCGATATTTTGATGTGATGGGATCTTCTTTTTGCATAGTGAACTTTGGGGGTGCAAACTTGGGATCTAAACAAGGGCTTAGTTCAGGTTATTTCTGTTTATTCATCATTCGTTCACTTTTTCTTATGTTTGCTTTGTATTGTAATATTGTGATTAAATATTGTAGACTCAGCTGGAAGTTGAAAGGAGATGGGAGGAGCTGGAGTTGATGGTGCAACAGATGAAGCAGATGGAGGCCGATAAACAGAGGCGGATTGAGGAGCTCGAGCGCTAGAGCCTACATGCAGAGTCTTGATGCGCGGGTGCGTGAAGCTCCACCACCGATGCTATTCCCTCCACCACGTCTTCCCATTTCTCCCGTGAGTCACTTGACAACCTTATAATTTCATTTCAAGTAGTTGTGTACCTTATATAACTTAGAAAACTTAGAGAACTTGAGTAAACATCCAATATATTCTTCTTTGTGCCGGATTCTGCATCGGCGACGTTGAATGACGTGCCCGAACAAGATCGAGACATGTCGCATCCGTGCCGCACTCTGTTCCCACTCCCTCAGTTATTTGTGGACTATTTGTCGTGATTTGTCGATTATTAGGGACTACTTATGGTTGTGAACAAACTTGTTTGTGAACTTGGACAATTTGTTGTGATTTATGCTTATATATTGTTGAATTATGGTTGTGGATTTATCTATATGAACTGTCTGTGATGCTTATTATCATATATATCAACTGTATGTGATGTTTGTTTGAGAAGGTACGTTATACGCGATCAAGCAATAAAAAAGTGGGGCTGAATTGCCACTTTGCCGAGTGACACTCGGCAAACAACGTGTTTCTGCCATTTCTAGAACATGCGTTTCTTGCAAGAGCTAAAGAGATTTCAAGTCAACCAACAAAGCAATGGGTTTGAACTAAATCAACTTCAGAATTTGACACAACTCAGAGAGCTTGGTGTGTATGACCTTGAGAAGATACACACAGAAGAAGTAATTGAAGCACTACTCAGAGACAAAAAGTATGTGTGGAAATTAACATTGGATTGGACTATTGAGGTACCTAGAAATGAGCGTGATGCAGAAGGAGTGGTTCTTGATATGCTTCGGCCAGGTAGCACTCTTGAAGAGTTGTGCATTAGAGGGCATGCAAGCTCCTCTTGTCCAACATGGCTGGGTAGTGAACTCTCTATTAAAAGATTACAATCTCCACATCTAGAAGGCGTCGATGGGAATTTCATTCATGTTTGGGACAATATCTCAATTGCAAGTTCTGATCATTAGAAGTTGCAGTGAACTCTTGGGGTTGCCTTGCATGGACCATATTTCTTACATTCAAATACAACAACAAGAAGGTAAATGCATTGGTTTCCTAATCTACAAAAGTTTGAAGTATATAACTGTCCAAAATTTGTGTCGTTTCCTCTTATTCCTTGGAGTAAAATTTTGAGCTCTGTCAAGATATGTTTTGTGGGAGTAAAATTTTGAGCTCTGTCAAGATATGTTTTGTGGGATCATCACTACTAGGTTCTCTGGAATACTCAAAATCACTATACATACAGTAAAGCTGGAAATTACTGGAAAGGATCAACTGCACAGGGTAGATGAGGCTTTAGCCTTGAGTAATTTAGCAGATCTGCTAGTTTTGAAGACACCAGAGACTGCCCAAAGCTAAACCTGGTGGCTTCTCCTCTTCTTAGCCATTATTATTACGAGGGAGGAGGGCTCCAAGCCTTGCACTACCTCCCGGAGCTATGGTTCTCCTATTGCCCTGAATTTCTCTCCACCTATGAGACTTTATCACCTTCTTATCGCCCTTTCCCATTCTCCCTCCAAAAACATGAGATTTATGGTGTTGTGGGCATGGTGACCCTGCAGCCCTTCTCAGACCTCACATCTCTCACTCAACTATGCATTAAGTATTCTGGGGAGGATTTTAGAGGAGAGGGCCGATGGCCTCTCATTACCCATGGTCAGCACAGCACATTATCTGTCTTTCGGTGCCCCAAATTCTTTGTTGGTTGGGATACCATGAGGGGGGTTGCAGGATGAAGATCAAGCGCAGCTTCTTCACCATTCCCTCAAATTGTGGGAGCTAACGACAGATGATGTTGCAGGAGTACTTGCTGCCCCTTTCTACTCTCTCGTTGCTTCCTACCTGTTGACGACCAAAATTGGCCCGGCGGTGCAAACAGGTCTGACCGGTATGCACAAACCGGTCAGACCGGTTTTGTAAACTTTGTCAAAATGCAAATTGGACTTCACCATTGCGTATCTCTCGTCGAGACGATAAAGATGCATATGTGGAACGCCTATTTTGGACTCCGGATGAGAGAGTTATGACTTCGGGAAGATTCTGCACCTGGGAAAACCGGTCAGACCGGTTTTCCAAACCGGTTTGGGTCTGAATTTGAGTAGGTTTAGGACTCTGAGTTTTATACCGTATTGTAAACCAACTCGACGGGGTAAGACCATCCCACCCTATAAATATAAAGGGCCAAGGCCGATTGAGATAACATCCTACATCAAATCCAATCGAATCTATCTTTTTTACCTTTTATCGTTTTATCTTTGCTTTTATCTTTCTATGTTCTGCACTACTTTTATTTCCAATTCCTAGCTCTTCCAACCCTCTATATCTTCTGTTTTTCTCTCGTCTCAACGACGTTTGAGGACGTTCTGGGTGGCCTGCCGACCCTAGAACAACCCTAGACTCTCAAGCTCCGACGGGGTCCCTCCCGAGCTCGAGATTTTAGGTTTTATCGTCGCCCCATCAAAAGCGGTCTGACCGGTTCCATAAAGCGGTCTGACCGGTTTCGCTCCAGGAAAGCGGTCTGACCGGTTTCGTTCCAAGGCATCGGCGACTTCGTTGGCGCGGTTTCGTGTCAACATATTTTTGGTGACTCCGCTGGGGACGAAAGCAAAGGGATCTGTTACTATGGTTAATCTACCAAAACCTAGTGACGTTGATCCTGCTAACATTGTTAAGCCGATTGTTGATGAATTATCGGCTGAGGATCGTCAAGCTTATGAGGCCTTCATGAAGGACCGTGAGGAGAAGGAAGCTCGACGCAAAGCAGCAGCAGATGAAAAAGCCACTTAGTGGTTTTTATCTCACTTCTCCAAGAATCGGAAGGGCGGCATCTCCAAGGACAACGAGGTAGTCTTCGTTTCGAGCGAAGACGAGCATGATGAAGAAGAAGACACTGTGAGTACTACATCACCACCTATTACTTTGGAGCAAATTAATCAATTATTAGTCAATGGTCAAAAACAAATGTTTGCTACTGTCCAAAACATGATTGATAATTCGTTAGGCAAACAACATTTGGTCAATGATAGTAATGCTCCTAAGTATGATGTTTCTAGTACTTCACAAAATAATGTCATGCCTCCTAGATCATTGGCAACACCCACGCCTCAATTTGGCATGCCGATGAACTATTTCGAAGGTCAAACGACTCCAGAACCACGCAGTCTGAGCAATGCGGTCAGACCTGTTTTACAAACCGGTCAGACCGGTTCTGGTAGACCGGTTCCAACCGGTCAGACCGGTTCAGGTACTTTAGTTGCTTATCAATCACCTCCTTATCATGATCAATTGCTTGAAAAATTGAAAAAAGATTTGGCCATTATGTTTAAAGAAACTTTCGGTGTAGAGATTAAAGATAAAACTCTAGTGTGTCAAAAACCATATCCTGAGAGTTTTGATGCTATATCATATCCTCACAATTTCAAGGTACCCGAATTTGATAAATTCACTAGGGAGGATAGTAGAACTACGTGGGAGCATGTTAGCCAATTTAATGCACAAATGGGTATTCATGGTAATCTTGATCATTTAAAAATCTGAATGTTCCTTTTGTCATTATCTGGTACTGCTTTCTCATGGTTTTCAGCATTATCCCCTAATTCCATTCATACATGGTCTCAATTAGAGGAAAAATTTCATGAACACTTTTACGATAGTGACAATGAATTGAGACTTTCTCACTTAACATCGGTTAGGCAAAAGAGTGATGAGCCTGTTTCTGAATATATTAGAAGATTTAGAGATACAAAAAACCGATGTTATAGTTTGGTTATTTCTGAAAAGGATCTTGTTGAATTATGTCTTAATGGTTTGAGATCTCATATTAAAGAAAGATTAGAAGGCTATGAGTTTCTAACCATTAATCAAGTGATGCAAAGAGCTTTGGCTCAGGAAAGCCGAAGTAAGGATTCTAAACCTAAAACTGATTGTTTTGGTGTGCATACCGTCAATTATGATTCTTCAGACGATGAGGGTAAAGAGGTTTATGCTGCTGAATTTGTATGGTCGTCTAAAGATAATCCTAGCACTTGTACTTCTCTCAAGCCGATTCGTAAAAATCGGCACGAAGAAGTCAAATTTAGCTTTGATGTATCTAAGTGTGATAGGATCTTTGATGAGCTTGCAAAAACTGGAAAACTGAAATTTTCTCATACTATACCGCCGAATGATGAGTTGAAACGGTGAGCTTATTGCAAGTTTCATAATACTTATTCCCATGCTACCAATGATTGCAATATTTTCCGTAGGCAAATACAATCGGCCATAGATCAAGGACGACTGATGATTAATGTGATGCAGATTGATGAAAATCCTTTTCCTACACATACACTTGAATTGGTGAACCCGAAAGTTTTGATTCGGCCGCATCAAGCCGAAAAAGCTAAAGGGAAAAATGTGATCATTGGTGAAGAAAGACCTACAAGTTCAAAGATGTCATCAGAAAAGACCCCTCGGTTCAAGTTGAAGACTCAAACACTCGGGGGGCAAGACAAGAGCAAAAACGCCGGTTCTGCACAAACCGGTCTAACCGGTTCTAGAACCGGTATGACCGGTCAGCGTGGGAGAAACAAAGACAAAGCAAGGCCGAGCTTTGAAGAGCTCTTGGCCAAATATAAAGAGAAAGGGGCTGCTCAGAAACAAAAGAAGCTTCAGAACAAAGTCAAAAGTATGAAGCCATGTCAGAAGCAGTCGATGAACAAACAAGAATCAGTGGGGCAACTTGCAAAGGTGGTACCAGCAAGATCAGCAATAATCAAACAGGTATGGAAGCCAAAACAAGTTGTTTCATCATCTACTTGAGTTAAAGCAAGGTATGGCCGATAATATGTTTATCGCCCTTAGAGCTTATATATGGCCAATGTATTGTTCATCATCGTCCTTAGATAATTTTGGTCCAGAAGGATATTTTTTAGCACGCAAGCTTTGCTAAAAAACAGGGGGCATATGTTGACGACCAAAATTGGCCCGGCGGTGCAAACCGGTCTGACCGGTATGCACAAACCGGTCAGACCGGTTTTGTAAACTTTGTCAAAATGCAAATTGGACTTCACCATTGCGTAGCTCTCGTCGAGACGATCAAGATGCATATGTGGAACGTCTATTTTGGACTCCGGATGAGAGAGTTATGACTTCAGGAAAATTCTGCACCTGGGAAAACTGGTCAGACCGGTCTGACCGGTTTGGGTCTGAATTTGAGTAGGTTTAGGACTCTGAGTTTTATACCGTATTGTAAACCAACTCGACGTGGTAAGACCATCCCACCCTATAAATATAAAGGGCCAAGGCCGATTCAGATAACATCCAACATCAAATCCAATCGAATCTATCTTTTTTACCTTTTATCGTTTTATCTTTACTTTTATCTTTCTATGTTCTGCATTACTTTTATCTCCAATTCCTAGCTCTTCCAACCCTCTGTATCTTCTGTTCTTCTCTCGTCTCGACGACGTTTGAGGACGTTCTAGGTGGCCTGCCGACCCTAGAACAACCCTAGACTCTCAAGCTCCGACGGGGTCCCTCCCGAGCTCGAGCTTTTAGGTTTTATCGTCGCCCCATCAAAAGCGGTCTGACCGGTTCCATAAAGCGGTCTGACCGGTTTCGCTCCAGGAAAGCGGTCTGACCAGTTTCATAAAGCGGTCTGACCGGTTTCGTTCCAAGGCATCGGCGACTTCGTTGGCGCGGTTTCGTGTCAACATATTTTTGGCGACTCCGCTGGGGACGAAAGCAAAGGGATCTGTTACTATGGTTAATCTACCAAAACCTAGTGACGTTGATCCTGCTAACATTGTTAAGCCGATTGTTGATGAATTATCGGCTGAGGATCGTCAAGCTTATGAGGCCTTCATGAAGGACCGTGAGGAGAAGGAAGCCCGACGCAAAGCAGCAGCAGATGAAAAAGCCACTCAGTGGTTTTTATCTCACTTCTCCAAGAATCGAAAGGGCGGCATCTCCAAGGACAAGGAGATAGTCTTCGTTTCGAGCGAAGACGAGCATGATGAAGAAGAAGACACTGTGAGTACTACATCACCACTTATTACTTTGGAGCAAATTAATCAATTATTAGTCAATGGTCAAAAACAAATGTTTGCTACTGTCCAAAACATGATTGATAATTCGTTAGGCAAACAACCTTTGGTCAATGATAGTAATGCTCCTAAGTATGATGTTGCTAGTACTTCACAAAATAATGGCATGCCTCCTAGATCATCGGCAACACCCATGCCTCAATTTTTCATGCCGATGAACTATTTCGAAGGTCAAACGACTCCAAAACCACGCAGTCTGAGCAATGCGGTCAGACCGGTTCTACAAACCGGTCAGACCGGTTCTGGTAGACAGGTTCTGGTACTTTAGTTGCTTATCAATCACCTCCTGAACCAATTACTTGTGTACCTCTTGTTCAGGCTGATCTTAGCCGAACAAATGGATTTGCTGGTAATTTTGGTCCTCCATATGCAACTACATATTATCCTATACCTCCTCAGAGTTCAGGTTATTCATACGGTGCAGTGCCAAACAATGTTTATTCGCAACAAACACTGTATGTACAGCCGAACCAGGTACCACATCATATGCCGAATAATATTACTTCTAGTGTGCAAAGGCCAAATGATCCTTATCATGATCAATTGCTTGAAAAATATAAAAAATATTTGGCCATTATGTGTAAAGAAACTTTCGGTGTAGAGCTTAAAGATAAAACTCTAGTGTGTCAAAAACCATATCCTGAGAGTTTTGATGCTATACCATATCCTCACAATTTCAAGGTACCCGAATTTGTTAAATTCATTGGGGAGGATAGTAGAACTACATGGGAGCATGTTAGCCAATTCATGGTAATCTTGATCATTTAAAAATCTGAATGTTCCTTTTGTCATTATCTGGTACTGCTTTCTCATGGTTTTCAGCATTATCCCCTAATTCCATTCATACATGGTCTCAATCAGAGAAAAAAATTTCATGAACACTTTTACGATAGTGATAATGAATTGAGACTTTCTCACTTAACATCGGTTAGGCAAAAGAGTGATGAGCCTGTTTCTGAATATATTAGAAGATTTAGAGATACAAAAAACCGATGTTATAGTTTGGTTATTTCTGAAAAGGATCTTGTTGAATTATGTCTTAATGGTTTGAGATCTCATATTAAAGAAAGATTAGAGGGCTATGAGTTTCTAACCATTAATCAAGTGATGCAAAGAGCTTTCGCTCAGGAAAGCCGAAGTAAGGATTCTAAACCTAAACCTGATCATTTTGGTGTGCATACCGTCAACTATGATTCTTCAGACGATGAGGGTAAAGAGGTTTATGCTGCTGAATTTGTATGGTCGTCTAAAGATAATCCTAGCACTTGTACTTCTCTCAAGCCGATTCGTAAAACTCGGCACGAAGAAGTCAAATTTACCTTTGATGTATCTAAGTGTGATAGGATCTTTGATGAGCTTGCAAAAGCTAGAAAACTGAAATTTTCTCATACTATACCGCCGAATGATGAGTTGAAACGGCGAGCTTATTGCAAGTTTCAAAATACTTATTCTCATGCTACCAATGATTGCAATATTTTCCGTAGGCAAATACAATCGGCCATAGATCAAGGACGATTGATGATTAATGTGATGCAGATTGATGAAAATCCTTTTCCTATACATACACTTGAATAGGTGAATCCGAAAGTGTTGATTCGGCCGCATCAAGCCGAAAAAGCTAAAGGGAAAAATGTGACCATTGGTGAAGAAAGACCTACAAGTTCAAAGATGTCATCAGAAAAGACCCCTCGGTTCAAGTTGAAGACTCAAACACTCGAGGGGCAAGACAAGAGCAAAAGCGCCGGTTCTGCACTAACCGGTCTAACCGGTTCTAGAACCGGTCTGACCGGTTAGCGTGGGAGAATCAAAGACAAGGCAAGGCCGAGCTTTGAAGAGCTCTTGGCCAAATATAAAGAGAAAGGGGCTGCTCAGAAACAAAAGAAGCTTCAGAACAAAGTCAAAAGTATGAAGCCATGTCAGAAGCAGTCGATGAACAAACAAGAATCAGTGGGGCAACTTGCAAAGGTGGTACCAGCAAGATCAGCAATAATCAAACAGGTATGGAAGCCAAAACAAGTTGTTTCATCATCTACTTGAGTTAAAGCAAGGTATGGCCGATAATATGTTTATCACCCTTAGAGCTTATATATGGCCAATGTATTGTTCATCATCGTCCTTAGATAATTTTGGTCCAGAAGGATATTTTTTAGCACGCAAGCTTTGCTAAAAAACAGGGAGGCATATGTTGACGACCAAAATTGGCCCGGCGGTGCAAACCGGTCTGACCGGTATGCACAAACCGGTCAGACCGGTTTTGTAAACTTTGTCAAAATGCAAATTGGACTTCACCATTGCGTAGCTCTTGTCGATACGATCAAGATGCATATGTGGAACGCCTATTTTGGACTCCGGATGAGAGAGTTATGACTTCGGGAAGATTCTGCACCTGGGAAAACTGGTCAGACCCGTTTTCCAAACCGGTCTGACCGGTTTGGGTCTGAATTTGAGTAGGTTTAGGACTCTGAGTTTTATACCGTATTGTAAACCAACTCGACGGGGTAAGACCATCCCACCCTATAAATATAAAGGGCCAAGGCCGATTGAGATAACATCCAACATCAAATCCAATCGAATCTATCTTTTTTACCTTTTATCGTTTTATCTTTACTTTTATCTTTCTATGTTCTGCATTACTTTTATCTCCAATTCCTAGCTCTTCCAACCCTCTGTATCTTCTGTTCTTCTCTCGTCTCGACGACGTTTGAGGACGTTCTAGGTGGCCTGCCGACCCTAGAACAACCCTAGACTCTCAAGCTCCGACGGGGTCCCTCCCGAGCTCGAGATTTTAGGTTTTATCGTCGCCCCATCAAAAGCGGTCTGACCGGTTCCATAAAGCGGTCTGACCGGTTTCGCTTCAGGAAAGCGGTCTGACCGGTTTCATAAAGCGGTCTGACCGGTTTCGTTCCAAGGCATCGGCGACTTCGTTGGCGCGGTTTCGTGTCAACACTACCTCATGAAGTTGGTCTTCGATGAGGATTGCGAGGTAGAATGCTTCACGCAGGAGCAGGAGGAGGCTTTTCAGCTCCTCACCACACTCCAGGATCTTGAATTTCTGTTCTACCAGAAATTGTAGTGCCTCCCTGCTGGGCTACAAGGACTCCCCAAACTCAAGAGGTTTTGTATCTGCAACTGCCCAGCCCTTGGCTCTCTGCCTGAGGATATGGTCTCCCCTTTTAAAAAAAAACTCGGGCGGGTGGGGAAAGACCGCCCCACCGGTATTATCTTAAGAAGAAGCCTCGGCTTCCCCGACCGAGAAAATCCCCGAACCCCGGCTCCGCCCTGACACTAGGATCCGTAACCCCTGGGAATTGTCTGGGCCATACACGGTCCTCAGGCCGACCTGGGCCGGTTCTTAACTAGTGCTTTGGCACACGGGACTGGCGAGGGGATTGTTTTAACCACAGCCTAAAATTCGCTCCCACAGGGATTCGAACTTAGGACCTGTGGACTGCCACTCGAGTGTCTTAACCGCTAGGCTAAGCACCCTTTGGCATGGTCTCCCCTTTTCACTATAGGAATTAGATTTGCGAGACTGTGGTAACAAGGAGCTAGAACGACATTGTAGAATTGTCACCCCGACACAACCCAACATCAATCTAGAGGCCTAATCCCAAGGTAACAAAATTCTTTCTTATTACCCTTAAATTAATTTTTCTTTTCCGTATATCTACCACTACCAGAAAAGCGCACCGGGTTTTCCAACCGATGCTACTCTTCCGAGGCTAAAGGGTGCCCACATTCCCACCTTTAGGGGGCACTAGCTGAAAATATTTGCTTATTTGCGTGTTGCGGGATTCGAACTCAATACCTCTTGGCTCGCGCGCATCCATCTAACCATCTCACCTACGCAACGCATGTGATAGGATAGAAGATGCGCTCCTTTTGAAGTAGCATGTGACACCTCCTTTAGCACCGGTTCGTAGCAAAAGGGCCTTTAGCCCCGGGTTGTAACACCACCCGGTGCTAAAGGAGGGGGACCCTTTAGCCCCGGGTCTTAACACCAACTGGTGCTAAAGGGGCCTTTTACCGGTTGGTGTTACCAACCAGTGCTAAAGGGTCCTCGGGGGCACCCCAATTTTACGCCCGGTGATAATGTTGTATTAGCACCGGTTCTTGAGTGCGTCGAGGCATATGAGGGGGCGGATGATGGATTTTCTGGTAGTGTACACATCCTAATATTATTTGTTCTGATCCGTCATGTAGGGTTCTGTAGAATCACGGAGTTGTAGATTCTGTTGTCCTTGTGGGGATTCGCTGCATCAAGCCACTCTACACTCATCTAGGCCTTGTGCAGTTCTCCTACATATGGTACGTAAGTTCACACTTTTACCACTTAGTATGAATATATCGACAATGTTTCATGTCACCTGGAATGGGTTATTCCTATATCATGTTCATAAGTTTCTCCTAATTGCATGCGCGATATAACGAACTCTGTCATTATTAGCTTAGATAATGGAAAAATGGTCGATGGATTATATTATCTACAAATATTATGCCTGTCAAGAGTTTGCAATAGAGAGTAGCTAAAAAAATGGCAGCATTTAGTAACATACCATATTCTACGCAAATTTAATAGTCTTGTACCCGAATAAGCGTCATAAAGTTTGCACATTATTAACGGCCTGTTCGCTTGGCTGGTGGCTGATGTTGATTTGTGCTGAGAGAAAAATACTGCTGACTGGCTGGGGCTGATTTCAACAGAGAGAAAAATACTACTGGTTGGTGGCTTTCAAGTTAGTGAATTGGAAAACACAGTTCCACCTTTAGGAATGAAGAGTAACAAATTTGGTAAATGGTCCCCAAACTGGGAGGGGCCATACAAAATTGTGAAAATTATCTTAGGGAATTTTTATATGGTGGAGACACTGCAATGTCAGCAGTTGCATAGAGCTTTTAGTGATACATATTTGAAGAAGTATTATCCAAAAATGTGGCAAGATATTTGATTTAATATGGCCGATATCTTTAAGTATCGCACCCTTAGAGCAAAAAAGGCTGATGAATTCTATGAGAGCAACAAACTTAGATGTGTTTTTTCCAAACATGTTTTCTGGTATGCATTCTTTACCAAAAACAATTCCTGGCCTGCTTGTCCAATATATTCCTCCCACGTAGCCACCAGACCAACAGGTCGTCTCCTGTTGTGCATTAAATCTTGGTGACCTGAGATATGGAGCACCTTAAACCAACATTCCCTTGCTGAAAACGCATCTTAATAAGAGGTGACCTATACCATTTCAGTTTCTTGTGAGCATAAGGCACAGTTGTCATGATTAGGCAGCCCCGTGTCCCTCCAGCCTGTCTGAGGTCCAGAAACGTTTGTAGATTGCGAGCCAAAAGAAAAAAAAAATTGCATTTCATGGGCACACATGTTTTCCAAATAACTTTGCCCCTGGAAGATATTCCTGCCCGTGGCACAAAGCCCTCAGAGTTGACTTTGACGAGTCCCCAATGACAGATTATTTCCTGATGAAATGGTCAGGAGACTCAGGAGTCCCTAAGGTTTGATCCAGAGGCGGAGCCAGGATTTCAAAATATATATAGGAGAGGCCAACCGCAACTTGTACCACGCCTCATCCTCCCGCACCTTTCCCCACACTAGCCACAACGGCACCAACCGCTTTAGCGGCCAGACCAGTGCCACCGCCACCTGCGGCAGCGCGCCCCCGAGCCCTGTGTTCCCATATTGCCATCAGTCGCCGGCATTCATGGCGATAAAAACTTTTGAAGAGAAAAATACTAGCAACAATGGTACCGTTAACGAGACGGAACGAGGTGAAGTCGCGGACGGCTGCAGACTGGCCGGACACAGCGACATCAGGGCGTCTCGCCTCGCCTACGCCGGCGGAGTCAGCTGCCAACATTGAGAAGAGGGAATGATGAAGGCTCACATCCGCTGCCAAGGATGTGGAGTACGCCGGCTTTGAACATCTTTATAGACGGGATCTATACTAATGGGACATGTATGTGTCGCACGTACATCCCTGCTAGTATATAGAAAAGATTCTATATATGCATTTTGCATGGACATATGCAGTAATTATTCCTTCATGATCTTCACGATGGGAACTAGGTGGCCCGATCTTCCGTGAGGTGAAGGGTAATTCATTTTGGGAGGAGCGCAACACACCGATACGGCTTCAAGTCAGCAAACTCGAACCCTGCAATCCTACCACCACGACTCCTTTAGTTATCAAGTGTGTCACAACCCGGTTGACCTCGCCAAGAAGGCTAATCCCTGCCCGCGAAACGAATAACACAAGCAAGAACTCGAAAGAACGCAGCTCTCAGTATGAAGTGACACCGCAGATGAATGATTAAGCACAAAAGTTGGAGTTCTACAAACCGATGACGGCGAAACTGTTCTCTATAGATTAACTAAGCAAAACCAGAGTCTAAATGACGATGGCTATACTGAATTTAAAAGTTTAGGGACAAGCTAGGGTTGAGGGCGCACCACGGGGCGTCCACAACATGAGCCGAATGGCTTGACACTATGCAAATCCTGAAAAGGCCCAAAACAGGTGACACAACACCTTTTGGTTGTCACACAGAATGATCCACGGGTTTTTTGGAGCTAGGACCAGAACCACAAGAAGCATCTAGTCGTCATGGTTCCAACACATCCAAGAACACCTTGATTGGACGCCGTGTGAGGGAGATATTGCAGTTTTGATGGAGACATATCGGCTGAATCCGAACCGAAATTGCTGTCCGACACGGCGATGACTTGTAACTTGGAGACGAGGCCGGCTCGTGTATGTCCAACATGGTGATGTTCTCATCACTTCATATTGACATGGAAAATAAGATTGAATAAATAAAGAAAAACTATATTAAAACCACATCCGGTACTCAAAACATCATGTGTATCCCGTTGTGACTAAGTGAGTAACAAGCACAGACATAAAACCTTGTTCGAACTATGATAAATAAAAACACACATGCCATATAAATTTCGAGAAATCTAGATATTAAAGTGATATTTTAAACTGATGCCTTGTAGGATAGATGTGTGATGATTATATGACGAATCTGTTTGCACCACGAAAATCGCCTTGATAAGCTCGCACTGAGTCTAGGTTTGAGGCCGGAATATATACTATAAAAATCCAGAACTTTTAACAACCGATGGAATCAACAGTCATTGAATCACTATCTATTCCCGGCAACCCCAGCTGTCAGGTTTTTTTTGTCGAACCCATGTTGGCGTGCTACCCACTACCAGAATGATCAACATCTGCACCGGTTGGGAAAGCCCTTTAGCACCGGGTTTCCCACCCGGTGCAACTAATCCGAGGCTAAAGGGGTACCCCTTTAGCACCGGGTTGAATAACCGGTGCTAAAGGGTCCCTTTAGCACCGGGTGCAGCCACGACCCGGTGCTAAAGGGTCTGCCCCGCAGCGTCTTTGGCAGGCCCTTTAGCACCGGTTGAAAACACGACCCGGTGCTAAAAATTTTTACGCGCAAAAAAAATAAATATTTTTTCTACTCTCGTCTGTTTCCCTCTCCTCTCTTTTCTAGCTCACCGTCGTCTTCTCTCCGTCCTTCAAGAACAAGAACAAAATTTTTGTTCTTATTCTTCAAGAACAGAAAAAAGAAGAAGGTGAGAGTAGATAAATAAGAGGAGAAAGAAAGAAATTAAGAGTAGAAATATCTTAATTTACATCACAACATTTAAGATCCAACAATTACAACATTCAAGATTCAACGTAGATTCAACATAGAAATTTAGATTACAGAGAGATTAGAAAAAGAGAAGCCTCCGCCAGTTCAACAAAAGAAGAAAAGAAAAGTGTGTGCCTCGATCCACTCCCTGCTGCCTCCGCTCCCCATGCGAGTGCCACACTAGAAGCATTCAACAACACCTATATATTTCCATCAGCAAACAGGAATAGAGAAGTAGAGAACAGGAAACCGACTCCTTTGGATTAGCATTTAGCAAAGTACCTGGCCCGCTGACCGTAGCAGACGAGGGACGTGTTGAATCTGGTCAGGGCGTTCTGGATCATGGGTAATCCAACAAGATCGAACGCGGGGAGGATGGACGAGGCCGCGGGCGACGGCGGCGTGGGCGAGGGCGACGGGCGGCGGCGGGGCCGAGGCGAGGAGGAGGGCCGGCGCTTTGGAGGAAGACGAAGTGCTGCGGGGGCAGGGGCCGGCGCGAGGCTATATAGATCCGGGGCATTTAGCACCGGGTGCAACCACGACCCGGAGCTGATCCGGGGCATTTAGCACCGGGTGCAGCCACGACCCGGTGCTAAAGGCCCTTTAGCACCGGGTCTATACAGCACCCGGTGCTAAAGGCCGTAACTGGCGCCAAACGAAAATTGGGGGCCTTTAGCACTGGATTTTATATCAACCCGGTGCTAAAGGCCCCCAATTTTCGTTTGGCGCCAGTTTCCAAACCGGCCATTAGCACCGGTGGCTACTATTTGGGAATCTTATAAATATAGTTTTTAATATATAGTTATTAATACTTATTTTAATTCAGTTATTAATACCTATTAAAAATATATATTAAATAAGAAAATCTTATAAATTACTAGAAAATCAATATAAAATGCTAGAAAATCTTATAAATTAATAGAAAATCTTATAAATTAATAGAAAATCTTATAAATTAATAGAAAATCTTATAAATTAATAGAAAATCTTATAAATTACTAGAAAATCTTATAAATTACTAAAATTGATAACTAAAAGAAAGATTTTGGAACATTAAATCGTCTTAGATGAAAAAGTCATGAATACCAAAATTTCATATCTCATCAAGATCTACAATCTGTATTTAAGTCATTTTTGCATTTGATAAAGTGGTAGTATACATTGTTCATTAATCCTAGATTCACTCGCATAGTTTCTAAAACTTTGTTAGAGACTTGTCAAATTTGTACTACATGTTATTACCACTTTTGAAAATGACAAAATGACCTAAATAAAGATTGTAGATCATGATGAAATATGAAACTTTGGTATTCATCACCTTTTCATTTGACATCACCTAGTGTGAAAAAAACATTGGTTGTAGTTGTCATTTTTAATTCAAAATTTGGATTGTTCAAACAGTTTCACACGAGAAGATTTTTCAAAATAATAACATTAATAAGTTTCATAACTTGATAGAGTATGATTTTAGGAATTTTTAGGAAGAAAAATGATCTTTTTTGAAGTTTGTACGAGGCAGAACGACTAGTTACAACTTTTATACAGAGATTAAAAAGAAAAATTGTTCTTGTTCATCCAGTGACCTCCCCTCCCACGGCCGAGCAGCATGAACACAACGCCTAAGTGTTCAGCTGGCTCGGGCGGGGGAGGACATTAGCACCGGGTCGTGGCAAGACCCGGTGCTAATGTGCACCAATTAGCACCGGTTGCGGCCAGTAACCGGTGCTAATGTGCCCGAGCCATTTAGCATCGGTGCTAATGTGTCCGCCCTGACACCCCGCAGTGCCGCCCCCGCTCCTAGCCATTGAACCCGGTGCTGAAGCCCCATCAGCACCGGGTCCAAAAATGGCCGAGGCGGAGGAGGCGGGCGGATGTGAAGCATTCTGGACCCGAGCCATTCTGGACTCGCTGTCGTCGCCGTCCTCCCCATGCTCCCGCTTCTCGCGGTCGATGATCAGCACGTCGTCGTCCTCCAGTGCAACACGCACGTTGTCCTTCTCTAGCCCCAGCACCTCGAACCGCAAGTTGTACCACGCCTCATCCTCCCGCACCTTCCCCCACACTAGCCACGACGGCACAAACCGCTTCAACGGCCGGACCAGTGGCTCCGCCACCTGCGACAGCGCGCCCCCGAGCCCTGCGTTCCCGTTGCCATCAGTCGCCGGCATTCATGGCGATAAAAAATTTTGAGAAAAATGCTAGCAAATCGTACCGTTGATGAGACGGAACGAGGTGAAGTCCCGGAGGTCTCGCCACGCGCAGCGACTGCCGCCGCGGTGTGCGGGTGCGGCCTTGGCGGCGGATGTGAGCCTTCATCATTCCCCCTTCTCAATGCTGGCGGCCGAATCTTTTCTATATACTAGCATAGATGTACATGCGAGACGCACATGTACCGTCACAATAGATCCCTTCTGTATAGATGTTCAAAAACAGAGATTTTTTAAAAAAGAATATATTCCAAATATTCCAGCCTATGCATTATGCATATAGTTCTCATTATTACAACTACTAAAGACCAAACATGTCTCTGAAAAAGGTATGAGAAACTGAAACAATAATCGTAGCAGAAAAATTAAAGCTGAATCGCAAAACAAAGATAATCGCTGCAATCACCCAGAAAGAGTCAAATAACATATGGAGTATCTTTTATCTGTTAGCTGGGAGAAAGAAGTGGTCTCCCATATCATATCTAACATGGACAAAGAAATGGTCACTGATCCCTTTTTCTCTCTCACAATCAATGCTATAAATACAACCTCATTTGCACCCCATTTGTGGCCTACCTCGTCTATATATATGTCAAAGAAGATGAGTCCAAAACTAGCTAGTCTCTACTTCCTTCTTTTAGTGCTCGTGCTACACGCAGATCAGACTTCTGCCGGTTCGTGTTGTTCATTTACTTCTCTTTCATTGTCTCCTAATTTATCAATTCCATAGCTATTTTTGTCCAAGATAGATTTACATAAGCTCCGTTTCTTTTTTCTAAAGTAGCTTTTCTTTCGTTCTTCTAATTTTTGTTTTATTAAAAAAACAAGTTAGTCTCATCTTTCACCCAGAACAAACTCAAAACATTTTACATTTTTATTAGTTCCATGGGTATTTCATGTGATCAAGAAGACATTGACACTATAAATTAATAACACGCAGATTTACATACATTTGTTTTTGCAGAGAACTGCATCTATACATCTCCTGCGATGCCATTCTGTAAAGGATGGATGTGCAAGAGCGAATGTTGGACTGAGGCAAAACTAATTGGAGCTACTGTTCAGGGACGCCAGTGCATGCGGGGAGGGTTCAAAGGCTGGTGTTCCTGCCATTTATGTCGAAACTAGCAGGCTCATGTTAATTAGCAAACGGTTGGAGATGTCATCATCGAAGAATAATGAATCAATAGGTGTTATGTCTTTTCGTAGTCTCTTTTCAGTAATTTAGGACAATAATGAAGTCTCTAGAGTTGTCTCTATGTTTGACTTGCCATTGTACTGCATACACCCTCTGGTTTGGTAAGGAAATCGTTTTGCACAAGATTTGAGTCAAACATTGAGAATATAAATCATAAATAACATTTAAGTCGTTGAGTTTAGAAATGTCAAAATTATATAAATAGATTGATCTTGAAAATTATTTTTATAAAAATATTCATATATAACTTTTCAAGAAATATTTATATAGAAAAGAGAATTTAAAGTTGTGCTTTGGTGTCCTAAACGACTTCATTTATTAAACCAGAAGGAGTAGTAGATTTGTATTATAATATTTATTTTATTTACAATAATTGTCTAGATTGTTTGGTGATTGCTATTTTTTGTAAAAAGTACTAGCTCATTGATTCAAGCGAGGAACGACAATGATTTGTAATGTGGAATTTTAGATGTTTGGACAAAAATGTGTACCACCAAGGAAATGAATTAGAAAATGCACATCACAGGTACTAATAAGCAACCAGTAATGGGTTAAATTAATTCGTTTGTGAAAAAGTCTTGTAAAACGTTTTGTGACCCGAGATGCACGTACTGCTGGGTCGAAAGGAACAATGCAGCCAGCAGCCGGGACTCGAGATTCTATGGTCCTATAAGGTATCCTGGTCTATGGCTCCCATGAAATTTACCCAATTTCCAATCATCTTGCCGAACATGGTTGTGTGATCTTTATTATTCTGAGACGCCCAGCATATATTTCAACATAATTTATCTCTCTAAACTTTACTATTCACCTATCACATCAAATCTCTCTCCTCATGCATGGAGCACTAAACGTGGGTAAATAAAAAAACTAATTGCATAGTTTTGATGTACACAACGAGACGAATCTTTTGATTTTTTCTACATTTAGTACTCCTTGTATGTGCCGATATTTTGGTGTGATGACAATCTTGTTTTTGCATAGTAAACTTTAAGGTAGAATTTGAGATCTAAACGAGGCCAAGTCAAGGACAAGCATTCGACAAATGCACTGTAGCTACAGCATTGATTGGCCTTTGCAGAGTTGAGAACCTGATAGTAGTACAGAAATCCATGTGCATGGAGCCATGACGTCAAGCGTTCCCATGATGGGGCGAGCCAGGGGAAACCATGAAACGTGTCGGGGAAGATTGAAAACAAGAGTACAAGATGTTTGGATCACACACAAAATTCAGTAAAGAGATAGTTCCATTGTGCAAATGCATTTGCTGCTCATGCTCGTGTATGCATATGTTCTATTGTCCAAGGCATCCAAGGTGCATATATATCATGGAGAGGGACCATGTAGATAGACTTGACAAGATGGAGTGTCTAATTTGTGATGTATGCAATGAGCTATTTGTGGATGGTTTTACAGGATCACTATACAATATAATTTATTATGTGAAATACATATGGATGAATCGAAATATGAATTTGATGGATGTTTTTGAAGATCGTTATTGTTTCTCTGATTTTTTTGCAAATCTTCATGTGATTGATTATCTGATTTTTTCGAAACTGATCAGTGAACCAAGAGAAAAAACTGAATGTCGTTATCGGTAGCAATTTTCCAGAAATAACTGGTCATTATTTGAATGCACTGCTTCCAGTAATAAAAGACCCGCATGCCGCCCCCCTGGGTTACCCGGCTCCACTCAGAACAGCATTCGATAAGCCCGCTCGCACACGCCTCTCATCCTCTTTCCCATCGCGGCGCCGCCCGCGATCCATCTCTCTCTCCCGTATCTCGCTCCCTCTCCCAGTCTCCTTTAATTTGCTGCCCCTCTCCCCCGCTCACGCTCGTGGCTGGTAGAGCGCTTCTCGTGGCGGGAGTGAGGAGCGGCGGCGGCATGCAGTTGCCGTGTAGGCGCGTTCCTACGTTGCACCGACACGGCATCAGGGTGCCGTACACTACAAGAATAACTCACATCCGCACCCCTCATATGCCTCGGTGCACTCAAGATCCGGTGCTAATGTGACGTTAGCACCAGGTGTGAAATTAGGGTGCCCCCGGAAACACTTTAGCACCAGTTGCTAACATCAACCGGTGCTAAAGGGTGACATTTAGCACCGGTTGGTGTTAGCAACCGGTGCTAAAGGCCCTCACACTTTAGCACCGGGTTTTTTAGGGTTTAGGGTGACATTTAGCACCGGTTGGTCTTTTAGCAACCGGTGCTAAAGGCCCTCACACTTTAGCAACCGGTGCTAAAGGCCCTAAACCCTACGACCCGGTGCTAAAGGGGGTGTCATATGCTACTACAAAAGGAAAGCATCTTTTATCTCATCACATGTGTAGCATAGGTGAGATGGTTAGGTGGGTACACGCGAGCCAAGAGGTCCTGAGTTCGAATCCCCGCAGCAAGGGCACCCCTTTAGCCTCGAATTGTAACACCCTAAAAATGCCTATTTTTAAAATTTTAGTAATTAAATGGTTTTTATTTAATTTATGCTCATATTAATCTAAGGAAAATAAATTATTTATGATAAATAAAATAAAATATAAGGTTAGAAACATTTTTGTTGCATTCATGCCGACTGCATAGTGTTTTGTTTGTGTGTGGTTCAATTGGAATTTAAATTCTGTTTAAATTCGAATTTGAATCGCTGCGTTTGGAGCCCTAGAAAAGTTTCTGCGGCCCGAGTCCGATTCTCCTCCCTTAACTATTTCCCTCGTCCAATTTTGGCCCTCCTACTCTTTTCTCTTCGCAGCGGCCCACCTCCCTCAGCCCCACTTTTGGCCCGCGGCCGGCCTGCTCGCCCCAGCCCGCGCAGCCGCTTCCGGCCCAGCTCCGCCTCCCCGGCCTGCTCCGTCCGCGCACCAAGTCGGCCCACCCAGCGGCCTGCTCGCCCTCCCCTTCTTCGGCCCAGTCCGGCCCAGCGGCGCGGCCTGCAGCCTGCCAGCGCAGCGCCCCGCGGCCCGCAGCGCCCCCTCCCCTCTCCACGCCGACTGACGAGTGGACCCCCCGTGTCAGCCCCGTCTCCCTCCTCCAGCCGAGTCCGGCTCGGTCCCGACCACCGCCGGAGTCCCGCCCGGCCACGTCGTCGTCGTCGTCGAGGGCCCGGTCTCTCCTCGGCGGGCCTATAAAACGCGCCGCCCTCGACTCCTCCGCCCCGCGACCCCCAAGCCCCGCCCTCGCTCTCGCTTCCTGCGCAGCCACCGCCATCGCCGCCGCCCGAGATCTGCGCCGCCGCGGACCCGCCGACTCGCCGCCGCTCGAGTCGAATTGGCTGGCCAAGGAGCTTCCCTAGCAGGTAAGCATGCCCCCAAGCCCGATCTAGCTCAGTTTCGCGCGCCGTAGCTATGTCGCCGCCGTTGCCCGAGCGCCGCCGCCGCCTCCGCTCGTCGCGAGCCATTTCCGCTGCTCCGCCGTCGACTTGAGCCCCCTGGACGAGTTCGCCGAGCCGCGACGCCTCCGTAGCGCTAATTCCCGACCCGAACCGACGCTCCTAGCTCGATTTCGAGCAACGCCGGCGACCCTCCGCCGCGCGCGCAGGCGGCGCCGCCGCAGTTCTGCTCGCCGGCGACACCCCCCTCTTCCCGATCTATTCTCAGCCGACCGATCCAAATCAGACGGCCCAGATCAATCAACCGAGCCAAGTCAAAGCTGACCGTAACGGTCAACCCCCAGTCAGCCGAGCCACTTTTTCAAAAGAACCCCTGTCCTTTTTCAAAATTAACCCGCAGTCCAAATCTATTCAAAAATAATTACAATTAAGTCCTGATTTTTACAGAAAACCCCCTGCCTTATTTAAAAATAGTACCCGAGGTCCTGTTTTGGTTAAATTGCAAATAAACCCTCCTGTTTTTATATAAAATTATGTTTTAGCCCCTGAGTTTTTGCAAATAAGCCCCTGGAACTTTTAAAACTTTGCCAGCAAGTCCCTGAACCTTAGAAAAGCCATAACTTCTTCGTTTTAGCTCCGATTTGAGTGATTCTCGCGCTCACGTGTTCGTAGCGAAGCGTAGATTAGTTTCTAAGCCTTCTTTTGTTCTGTTTTTATTGTTTGGTGTACTGTTCTAATAGATTAATATTGTTTGCATGTACTGGCTTGTTTGGATGCTTGTGTGTTGTTGTATGAGTCCAGTCGGTGAGCCGTACACGTTTGAGTTCGAGGGTTACGAGGAGCAAGACCAACAGCAGCAGCAAGAGCAGCAACAGCAGTTGGACGAAGGCAAGTACAGCACGGACATTCCTTGCTACCTAAACACACCTTTACAATAATTACTGCATATGCATGTGTCTAAATTGTTCCTATTAAGGTTATTCCTAGCTTTGTTTACCCTATACCTTGATTACCCTGGGTTATTGCATTTGGGTAGAACTTTGCTAAGCGCAGCTACTATCACCAATGTTTAACTGTTAATCTTGACTTAATGGTTCACTTCAATGTTAATGGTAAAACTTGCTTTTTAGCAACATGGATCAGGGAGCTAGGGTGTATGCTTCATGCCTGGCCCTAGTGTCTCTCCGTAAGGACTGGTTCTTTAAGCGGCAACCCAGGAACCTGTCGCCACCGCCGGAACTATAATGGCTCTGGTCTTGGTCAAGTAACTTGTACGGCTCTAATTCAGCAGTGGTTACCGGTGGGCCACCGGCGTTATGGGAAGCATGGGTGAGAGTATGGTTTGATCCACCGAGGACGGGTTTCCGTTGGCTTTGCCCTCGTGAGGCACAGTCCCGTGTAGGAGCTTCCGTTTGGCGGGGGTTCTGCACGTTGCGCTATTTAATTCTGTTTCTGCATTACTTTTCTGCGATTGGACGCCATTGACCCCCTCGTGCTGCGGCACGGGCGTAAGTCAGTCTCGGTGCCTCGGGTCATGCTGCCTAGGTTGTACCATAACGGCTACTGTTTTGTTAGGGTGTCTTGTGAAAAGCCTCGTAGCGTCCCTATGCAGTCACACCTCGGAAGTGTTGATGTGCGTGGTTGGGTGCAAAGTTCCTTTGAACTTTTACGCGACTGGTGGGAAAAGGGCGAAACCTCTGCAGAGTGTATAATCTATCATGATAGCCTTGCTCAGGGTCAAGAGCGGCCTGGATCCTTTTTGATTAGAAGTTGATGTTTATTATTGATTAATGTTCACCTCTACTACATTAATTGGGAAATTGCAACTGGGATTCACATAATTGTAGTAATCTTGGTTTATGTTAAAAAGAATCAACTAAAATTGCTAATGCAGTACAGCCGTGTCAAGCCTTTCTTTTAAGCCTTCATTACCCGTGTTGTATTTGCTAAGTAAGACAATTACTTACACTTGCCATTCAACAAAATCCCGGATGGGTAACAGATGGATTAGATGGTACTGCTGCTATTGAATTTCCTGAAGATCTGCCATTCTACTAGCTGTGCTCAACCAGTCAGAGTCCCTGTGGATTATGGATTTCGTCTTCGTCTTCGTCTTCGTTTAGAGAGAGAGTTAATAATTAGTCTTCCGCTGTGTTATTTAGTTATTTTAGTCAAACTCTGATGTAAAACCATTTTATTCGAGCATATGTACTCTGTTTATCATATTTGTTATCTATATGTGTTCTGTGGACTTCCTGGGCACACATATAGAAGCATTCGGATTTCTGTGTAAATCCGGGTGTGACAGATTGGTATCAGAGCCGTGCTGACTGTAGGAACGCAGCCTAGTTAGAACGGTTGAAAAATCACTAGGAGACCACCATGATTTAGTTTCAGATCATTTAGTTACGATTTTCAAAACCAGTGCTGTCGAGTCTTGCGTGAATCATGTCCTTGGATGCTTGATTTTACTGTTATTATGCTTATGTTTGATTTGGATCTTTGTAATGATTGTGATGGTCATAGACGTAAGTCTATTTCCATCTAGTTATAGGACTAAGGTTTAAGGAATATTAGTGAATAAATAGTTGGGTTAGCTATCTCCTTTGCACTTCCTCTGTCCTACTCTCTATACCTCCGAATCATATCTTTCCAAGGCATGGGTTATCTAATACCAGTTGGCGGGAATACTGATGGGAGATTTCTTGATATGGTAGATGGTTAACACCAGAAGCAACCCCGGAGGCAGTGGAAGCAACCAGAACCAGAACCCACCACCTCCACCACCGCCACTCACCATGGAGCAGATGATGCAGATGCAACTCCAGCTGACACAGCAGATGGCGCAAACCATAGCACTGATGCAGCAGAATCAGCAGAACCCGCCCCAACAGCACTACGTGCAACCCAGAGATAAAAGGGGCGAGTTTATGAAGGGACGCCCTCCTACCTTTAGCAAGTCTAGCGACCCAATGCAAGCAGAGGACTGGCTCAAGGCAGTGGAACGACAGCTGGACATCGCACAGTGCAACGACCGGGAGAAGGTGTTGTAAGGAAGTGGACAGCTCCAGGGAGCAGCTTTGGATTGGTGGGATGCGTACCAATATGCTCACCCCAATCGTGATCAGATCACTTGGCAGGAGTTCCGCGACAGCTTCCGTTCTCACCACGTGCCGGAAGCGCTGATGACCTTGAAGAAGAAGGAGTTCCTGGCTTTGAAGCAGGAAGGTATGAGTGTCACCGCTTATCGTGACAAATTCATTGAGTTGGCCCGTTATGCTCCAGAGGACGTGAATACGGATAGGAAGAAGCAGACCCGATTCCGTGATGGCCTACATGATACACTCCAGTACCAGCTCCTGTGCTCTAGGTTCGCCACCTTTCAAGAACTGGTGGATAGCGCACTACTGCTGGAGCACAAGCGCCGTGAGATGGAGGAAAAGAAGAGAAAGCTTCAAGGCGCACCGTCAGGAAGCAATGTTCGCCCTCGCTTCAATCCTCAGCAAGGAAACCAGCAGATGGTGACTCCACAGCGTTTCCAGGGACAGTCCGGTTTGATGAACCGCAACCAGTATCAGCAACGTCCCCAGTACCAGCCACGTCCCCAGTACCCCTCAGCACTACCTCAGCAGCGTCCTCAGAACCAGCCACAGAGTGGTCCTGTCCAACGTCCCAATCCGACCAACATTGCACCTACGGCTCCGAGGTGTTTTGGTTGTGGTGAGCTGGGACACTATGCCAGCGCTTGTCCTCGCAAGGCTCAGAACACCGTTGGTCAGAACAACAATCCGAGGATTGGACAACCGCAGCACCAGAACGGGAATCAGCAGCAGAACCCAGCGAGAGGAAAGGTCAACCACATGGGTGCGGAAACCACAGAAGGAGCAACGGATGTCGTTGTGGGTACGTTCCCTGTCAACTCGTCTCTCGCAACTGTTTTGTTTGATACTGGAGCTTCGCATGCTTTCATATCTGCTGCTTTCGTGAAAAAGAACATGATGATCTTGCAACCTATGGGAAACCCCATGGTAGTTAGTTCACCTGGGGGAGAACAGCGTGCCACTTTACGTTGCCCCTGTATCACCATCACAATAAGGGGGGTAGACTTTGTGGTGAACCCGATAGTCCTAGAAACCCTCGGGTTTGACTTGATTCTGGGTATGAGCTGGTTAGCCAGATATGATGGAGTGATCCAATGCTCCAAAAGAATAGTGCAGCTGACAGCAAAGACTGGTGAGAAAGTGGAGTACCAAGCAACTAGTCCCGTGGGACACAATCAGATCTACCAAGCCGAAGGTGTAGCACTGGAAGACATCAGAGTGGTGTGCGAATTCCCAGACGTGTTTCCGGATGAGTTACCAGGTATGCCCCCAGACCGCGAAGTTGAATTTGTTATTGATCTTAAGCCTGGTACTGCCCCTATAGCTAAGAGGCCATATAGGATGGGAGTAAAAGAACTAGAGAAACTTAAGGAGGAATTAAGGGCATTGTTAGCAAAAGGGTATATTCGTCCTAGTTCGTCTCCTTGGGGAGCACCAGTTTTGTTTGTGGATAAGAAAGATGGAACCCAGAGATTGTGTGTGGATTATCGAGCTTTGAATGAAGTGACCATCAAGAACAAGTACCCGTTGCCAAGGATTGATGATCTCTTCGACCAGTTAAAAGGAGCATGTGTGTTCTCTAAGATCGATCTCCGATCCGGTTACCATCAGATGAGGATACGAGTGACTGACATCCCCAAAACAGCCTTCACAACCCGATATGGTCTATATGAGTTCACTGTCATGTCTTTTGGTCTGACAAATGCACCGGCATACTTCATGTATTTGATGAACAGTGTGTTCATGGACTATCTTGACAAGTTCGTGGTAGTGTTCATTGATGACATTCTGGTTTTCTCCAAGAACGAGGAAGAACACGAAGAACATCTGAGGTTGGTGATGCAAAGACTTCGTGAGCATCAGTTGTATGCCAAGCTGAGCAAGTGTGAGTTTTGGTTGAAGGAAGTAGCATTCTTGGGACACGTGCTGTCCAACGGTGGAGTGGCAGTTGATCCGAAGAAGGTTAGTGATGTGTTGAGTTGGAATCCGCCTAAGGATGTGAGTGAAATCAGGAGTTTCCTTGGAATGGCTGGATACTATCGGAGGTTCATTGAAGGATTCTCCAAGATTGCTAAACCCTTGACGGCATTATTGGAGAAAAATGCCAAGTTTGTCTGGACTGAAGAGTGTCAAGTCAGCTTTGAGGAATTGAAGAAGAGGTTGACAACGGCACCTGTGCTAGTGTTGCCGGATATAACCAAGAGCTTCTCTATCTACTGCGATGCATCTCGTCTAGGATTGGGATGTGTACTCATGCAGGAAGGCAGAGTAGTAGCTTATGCATCGAGGCAGTTGAGGAAACATGAGCAGAACTACCCGACACACGATCTGGAGTTAGCAGCTGTAGTGCATGCTTTGAAAATTTGGAGGCATTACTTGATTGGTCATAAGTGTGATATTTACACTGACCACAAGAGTCTCAAGTATGTATTCACACAGTCAGATCTGAATATGAGGCAACGTCGTTGGTTAGAATTGATCAAGGACTACGATCTGGAGATTCATTATCATCCAGGGAAGGCCAACTTGGTGGCAGATGCTCTGAGTAGAAGGAGTTACGTGAATAAAGTTACAGGACATTACTTACCAGAAGAACTCAGTGCAGAGTTCGAAAGGATGAGTTTGGGATTTGTGACCAGCGTCACCGAGATGGTAGTAGAACCGACCTTGGAACAAGAGATCCGAAAAGGACAGCTCACAGATGAGAAGATCAGGGAGATCGTAGAACTAGTGGCATTAGGAAAAGCCCCTGGTTTTCGAGTGGATGACCAAGGAACATTGTGGTATGAGCAGCGGATCTGTGTACCAGATATAGTACAGATCAGGGATGCAATTCTCAGGGAAGCCCATGAATCGGCGTATTCAATACACCCAGGTAGTACCAAGATGTACCAAGATATCAAAGAGAGATTTTGGTGGTACGGATTGAAGAGAGATGTGGCCACATACGTAGCTCTATGTGACACGTGTCAGAGAGTCAAGGCTGAACATCAGAGGCCAGCAGGTTTACTCCAGCCCCTGAAGGTACCTGAATGGAAGTGGGAAGAAGTCGGTATGGATTTCATCACTGGCTTACCTCGCACCCAGAGGGGATTTGATTCAATTTGGGTAATCGTGGATCGTCTGACCAAGGTGGCGCATTTCCTTCCAGTAAAGACCACCTACTCGGGAGCCCGACTAGCAGAGTTGTATATGGAGAGGATTGTGTGTTTGCATGGGGTACCGAAAAGAATAGTGTCAGATCGAGGTACCCAATTCACATCGCACTTTTGGCGACAATTGCACGAGTCTATGGACACTAAGCTACAGTTCAGTTCAGCTTACCATCCGCAGACAGATGGGCAGACAGAACGGACAAACCAGATATTAGAGGATATGTTGAGAGCATGTGCTCTACAATATGGTGCCAGTTGGGACAAGAGTTTACCGTACGCGGAATTCTCGTACAACAACAGCTATCAGAAGAGTTTGCAGATGGCACCATTCGAGGCTTTGTATGGCAGAAAGTGTAGAACGCCACTATTCTGGAATCAGACAGGAGAAAGTCAGGTATTTGGTCCTGAAATACTAAGAGAGGCAGAGCGACAAGTGCAGATAATCAGACAGAATCTGAAAGTGGCACAATCCAGACAGAAGAGCTATGCAGATAACCGACGGAGGGATCTCAGCTTTGAAGTTGGAGATTTCGTGTATCTCAAGGTGTCACCCATGAGAGGCGTGAAGAGGTTCAACGTCAAGGGCAAGTTAGCACCTCGATATATTGGACCGTTCAAGGTACTTGGTCGGAAAGGTGAAGTGGCATATCAGTTAGAGCTACCAGAGAAGTTAGCAGGAGTACATGATGTGTTCCATGTGTCTCAGTTGAAAAAGTGTTTGCGAGTACCTGAGGAACAGATTCCGATTGATGAGCTGAATGTGGAGGAAGATCTTACCTATACTGAGCATCCTGTCAGAATTTTGGAAGAGTCAGAAAGAGTCACCAGAAATAAAGTGATCCGGATGTGCAAGGTCCAGTGGAGCCGTCATTCAGTGGATGAAGCGACTTGGGAAAGAGAAGAAGATCTCAGAGCTGAATATCCACAGTTATTCCCATCCACATCCGAATCTCGAGGGCGAGATTCATCTTAAGGGGGGTAGGTTTGTAACACCCTAAAAATGCCTATTTTTAAAATTTTAGTAATTAAATGGTTTTTATTTAATTTATGCTCATATTAATCTAAGGAAAATAAATTATTTATGATAAATAAAATAAAATATAAGGTTAGAAACATTTTTGTTGCATTCATGCCGACTGCATAGTGTTTTGTTTGTGTGTGGTTCAATTGGAATTTAAATTCTGTTTAAATTCGAATTTGAATCGCTGCGTTTGGAGCCCTAGAAAAGTTTCTGCGGCCCGAGTCCGATTCTCCTCCCTTAACTATTTCCCTCGTCCAATTTTGGCCCTCCTACTCTTTTCTCTTCGCAGCGGCCCACCTCCCTCAGCCCCACTTTTGGCCCGCGGCCGGCCTGCTCGCCCCAGCCCGCGCAGCCGCTTCCGGCCCAGCTCCGCCTCCCCGGCCTGCTCCGTCCGCGCACCAAGTCGGCCCACCCAGCGGCCTGCTCGCCCTCCCCTTCTTCGGCCCAGTCCGGCCCAGCGGCGCGGCCTGCAGCCTGCCAGCGCAGCGCCCCGCGGCCCGCAGCGCCCCCTCCCCTCTCCACGCCGACTGACGAGTGGACCCCCCGTGTCAGCCCCGTCTCCCTCCTCCAGCCGAGTCCGGCTCGGTCCCGACCACCGCCGGAGTCCCGCCCGGCCACGTCGTCGTCGTCGTCGAGGGCCCGGTCTCTCCTCGGCCGGCCTATAAAACGCGCCGCCCTCGACTCCTCCGCCCCGCGACCCCCAAGCCCCGCCCTCGCTCTCGCTTCCTGCGCAGCCACCGCCATCGCCGCCGCCCGAGATCTGCGCCGCCGCGGACCCGCCGACTCGCCGCCGCTCGAGTCGAATTGGCTGGCCAAGGAGCTTCCCTAGCAGGTAAGCATGCCCCCAAGCCCGATCTAGCTCAGTTTCGCACGCCGTAGCTATGTCGCCGCCGTTGCCCGAGCGCCGCCGCCGCCTCCGCTCGTCGCGAGCCATTTCCGCTGCTCCGCCGTCGACTTGAGCCCCCTGGACGAGTTCGCCGAGCCGCGACGCCTCCGTAGCGCTAATTCCCGACCCGAACCGACGCTCCTAGCTCGATTTCGAGCAACGCCGGCGACCCTCCGCCGCGCGCGCAGGCGGCGCCGCCGCAGTTCTGCTCGCCGGCGACACCCCCCTCTTCCCGATCTATTCTCAGCCGACCGATCCAAATCAGACGGCCCAGATCAATCAACCGAGCCAAGTCAAAGCTGACCGTAACGGTCAACCCCCAGTCAGCCGAGCCACTTTTTCAAAAGAACCCCTGTCCTTTTTCAAAATTAACCCGCAGTCCAAATCTATTCAAAAATAATTACAATTAAGTCCTGATTTTTACAGAAAACCCCCTGCCTTATTTAAAAATAGTACCCGAGGTCCTGTTTTGGTTAAATTGCAAATAAACCCTCCTGTTTTTATATAAAATTATGTTTTAGCCCCTGAGTTTTTGCAAATAAGCCCCTGGAACTTTTAAAACTTTGCCAGCAAGTCCCTGAACCTTAGAAAAGCCATAACTTCTTCGTTTTAGCTCCGATTTGAGTGATTCTCGCGCTCACGTGTTCGTAGCGAAGCGTAGATTAGTTTCTAAGCCTTCTTTTGTTCTGTTTTTATTGTTTGGTGTACTGTTCTAATAGATTAATATTGTTTGCATGTACTGGCTTGTTTGGATGCTTGTGTGTTGTTGTATGAGTCCAGTCGGTGAGCCGTACACGTTTGAGTTCGAGGGTTACGAGGAGCAAGACCAACAGCAGCAGCAAGAGCAGCAACAGCAGTTGGACGAAGGCAAGTACAGCACGGACATTCCTTGCTACCTAAACACACCTTTACAATAATTACTGCATATGCATGTGTCTAAATTGTTCCTATTAAGGTTATTCCTAGCTTTGTTTACCCTATACCTTGATTACCCTGGGTTATTGCATTTGGGTAGAACTTTGCTAAGCGCAGCTACTGTCACCAATGTTTAACTGTTAATCTTGACTTAATGGTTCACTTCAATGTTAATGGTAAAACTTGCTTTTTAGCAACATGGATCAGGGAGCTAGGGTGTATGCTTCATGCCTGGCCCTAGTGTCTCTCCGTAAGGACTGGTTCTTTAAGCGGCAACCCAGGAACCTGTCGCCACCGCCGGAACTATAATGGCTCTGGTCTTGGTCAAGTAACTTGTACGGCTCTAATTCAGCAGTGGTTACCGGTGGGCCACCGGCGTTATGGGAAGCATGGGTGAGAGTATGGTTTGATCCACCGAGGACGGGTTTCCGTTGGCTTTGCCCTCGTGAGGCACAGTCCCGTGTAGGAGCTTCCGTTTGGCGGGGGTTCTGCACGTTGCGCTATTTAATTCTGTTTCTGCATTACTTTTCTGCGATTGGACGCCATTGACCCCCTCGTGCTGCGGCACGGGCGTAAGTCAGTCTCGGTGCCTCGGGTCATGCTGCCTAGGTTGTACCATAACGGCTACTGTTTTGTTAGGGTGTCTTGTGAAAAGCCTCGTAGCGTCCCTATGCAGTCACACCTCGGAAGTGTTGATGTGCGTGGTTGGGTGCAAAGTTCCTTTGAACTTTTACGCGACTGGTGGGAAAAGGGCGA
Source organism: Echinochloa phyllopogon (assembly GCA_033239725.1). Lineage (NCBI taxonomy): Eukaryota > Viridiplantae > Streptophyta > Magnoliopsida > Poales > Poaceae > Echinochloa > Echinochloa phyllopogon. The sequence continues at coordinate 3,896,013 of BTCW01000007.1, read as the reverse complement.
AACCTCTGCAGAGTGTATAATCTATCATGATAGCCTTGCTCAGGGTCAAGAGCGGCCTGGATCCTTTTTGATTAGAAGTTGATGTTTATTATTGATTAATGTTCACCTCTACTACATTAATTGGGAAATTGCAACTGGGATTCACATAATTGTAGTAATCTTGGTTTATGTTAAAAAGAATCAACTAAAATTGCTAATGCAGTACAGCCGTGTCAAGCCTTTCTTTTAAGCCTTCATTACCCGTGTTGTATTTGCTAAGTAAGACAATTACTTACACTTGCCATTCAACAAAATCCCGGATGGGTAACAGATGGATTAGATGGTACTGCTGCTATTGAATTTCCTGAAGATCTGCCATTCTACTAGCTGTGCTCAACCAGTCGGAGTCCCTGTGGATTATGGATTTCGTCTTCGTCTTCGTCTTCGTTTAGAGAGAGAGTTAATAATTAGTCTTCCGCTGTGTTATTTAGTTATTTTAGTCAAACTCTGATGTAAAACCATTTTATTCGAGCATATGTACTCTGTTTATCATATTTGTTATCTATATGTGTTCTGTGGACTTCCTGGGCACACATATAGAAGCATTCGGATTTCTGTGTAAATCCGGGTGTGACACGAATGATCTGCACCGGTTGGGATACCCGGTGCTAAAGCCGGTTCCCAACCGGTGGAGATGTCCGTCATTCTGGTAGTGGTATCTGTGTATGGACACGTGGGGATACGCGTTCAAGGAGGCTATATGTGTACACGCGGCCCATGGGCCGGCGGCACGACCCGCGGAATGGCCTTTTGGCACGGCCCATGGACGGCACGGCCTTGGCCCGCACGGCCAGCACGCACGGCACGGCGGCGGCACGCCCTCCCCCCCTCCCCCAACGGCTAATTTGGCCTAGCCGCGGCCCAGCCTGCGTCGCCCCTGCGTCCCCCCGCGTATAAAGGCCGCGGCCGTGGCTCGCCCGCCCCAAACCCTAGCCTCATTCTCTCCCTCACCGCGCCGTAGCCCTCGCCGCTCTCCTCTCTACGTCTGCTCTCTCGCTCGACTGCTCGAGTCGCTCTCGATCTGGATCTCGATCTCGATCCGAGCCGCCGCCGCCGTTCGCCTTGAGCTCGCCGGCTCAGCTCCGGTGACCTCGAGCCTTCCTCCTCCTCCTCCTCCTTTCCGGCCTTCCCTCCTCATCCTCCTCCTCCTCCTCCGGTGTACCATGTGAGTCATCGTTGAGCTGTCTATTATTGCGCCGTCGGCGTCGGGGTCGGTCTAACGGTGTTTGTCTCGTCGTTCTCTGCTTGGATGCTGGCTCCTTGGCCTCTTCTCCGGCACTGGGCTCCGGTGGCGTAGGTGAGTTGTCTCGAAACCCTAACCCTAACCATAACATCTTCTTCATCTTCTAATCCTCTTCTTGTTCTTGTGTTCTTCGTCTTGTCTGCAGGTTGGTGCCGGACGCTTCATCCTCCTCCTCTGGAGGCACGATGGCAACAAAGCGCCCCTGCCTACCCTCGAGTGACGGTGCTGGAGATGCGGTTAGGGGCCGGAACCGGCCTTCCCACCCTCCTGTGACCGCGGCCGACGGCGAGCACCGCGAGGACCAGGAGGCCGTGGAGGAGATGGAGATCGGGGACGCCTCCATGCCGATGGAGGTCGACCTCGACGCCGGCGGCGACGGTTAGGTGGAGGTGGATGGCTCTGAGGACACCAATGGTACTGGTACCTCGTCTGGCAAGCGCACTTCTGCTTGTTGGGAGGTGTTGACACGAAAACGCGCCAACAAACAAGAAGATCGATCGAACGCGCAGCACGACCGTCACCACGGCCAGCACCCGGCTTCCCTCGGGCAAACCGGTCTGACCGGTTTATAGAACCGGTCTGACCGCTTTATGTCGGGAGGTCGTGAAGACCTAGAAACCCAAGCTCGGGAGGGACCCCGTCGGAGCTCGAGCAGATCTAGGGTTGCTCTAGGGTCGGCAGGCCACCTAGAACGTCTTTGAACGCCGTAGAGACGAGCAAAGAACAGAATATGGGGGTTGGAAAAGATTAGGGTTTGATAGATACAAAAATAGAAGACAAAAGTATTTGATTCGATTGGGAATACCTCAATCGGCCTTCTAGCCTTTATATTTATAGGCCGGGGAAGTCTTACTCCTTTCGAATAGGTTACAATATGGGATTAAACTCGGAATCCTAATCTTACTCGAATTACAGAACCAAACCGGTCAGACCGGTTTGGCCGGGCCAGAGCCAATTTTGACCGTCAACAAATGCCCCCCTGCGTTTTTAGTGAACTTGAGAACTAAAAAGCAAGTAATTACGATTTAGAAGCTAAAATTTATGCTAAGGGAGATATCAACAATATATCGGCCATTGGTTTTCATGCATCTTGCCAAACACTTGGATATAATTTCTTCAAGTATCTCCCATTGATAGCTTTAGGCAAATGATCTCCCTTCAGTGTCTCTAGCATATAAGAATTCCCAAAAATGACTTTGACAACTCTATAAGGCCCTTCCCAACTTGGTGACCATTTACCAAACTTGTTGCTTTTCGTCCCAATAGGCAAGATCGTCTTCCAAACAAGTTCACCAATCTGAAAATACTTTCCTCGCACCTTCTTGTTGTAAGCTTTAGCAACCCAAAGCTTATCTTTCTCAATCTACTTCAAAGCTTTCAATCGTTTATCGGTTACCTCATCGATATTGTCCAACATCAAGTTGTGGTAATCAACAGCATCAAGGTCATTTTGTTTAGCAAATCTATAAGCGTCCAGATTCACCTCAACAGGTAAAACGGCCTCTTGACCATACACAAGCTCAAAAGGAGTAACTTTAGTAGCACCATGTCTAGATATACGATGAGCCCATAATGCTTCGGATAAAACTTCATGCCATCTCTTTTTCTTGATTAACTTGATCAAAGTTTTATTACTTGACTCGGCTTGTCCATTAGCCTGAGCGTAATATGGAGATGAATTGAGCAACTTAATTCTATAGGATTCGGCGAATTCACGTACCTCTTTGGACATAAACGAAGTACCTTGATCCGTAGTCAAAGTTTGAGGAATACCGAATCTATGAATAATATTTTGTGTAACAAACTCAATCACCTCTCGATGCGTCATATTCTTCAATGGAATCGCTTCGGTCCACTTAGTAAAATAATCCGTAGCAACCAACACGAAACTATGTCCTTTCGATGATGGAGGATTAATTTGCCCAATAAAATCCAATCCCCAACCTCGGAACGGCCATGGCTTAATAATAGGATGCATCAAAGCAGCAAGAACAAGTTGTAAATTCCCAAACTTCTAACATTCCTCACATCCTTTGTAATACTTGAAACAATCTACCATCATAGTAGGCCAATAGAAACCGGCTCGCCTAAGTAACCACTTCATTTTTGGAGCCGATTGATGTGTACCACAAATACCTTCATGGACCTCACCCATGGCAAATCTTCGGCGTTTCGACGATAGAGTTCATCGTTAAGCAAAACATATTTAAACGATATTCGCCGAATATTTCTTTCTGCACCACGACCAGGATCTCTCAAATAAGTAATAATAGGCACCCTCCAATCCTGATCCTCAACTTTGGATTGATTAGTATCATCCAAAGGATTTTTGCTTCTGTCAGGGGACGAAGCGGTCAGACCGGTTCTGGCAGTCAGACCGGTCTGACCGGTTTCTGAAACCGGTGTGACCGGTTCGTCTAGAACCAGAACCTCGGCTTTCGTTTGCATCGGTTTTTGGAGATAGAAATATTTCTTCGCAACCATATAACCAGATGCTTTCTGAGCTAGAGTATTTGCCTTATCATTCTTTTCTCTTGGAATATGTTTGATAGTAAATTCATCAAAATAAGTAACGATATCAAGACATCTATCAAGATATCCATTTAATGAACCATTATAACATTGGCATACCTTTGTTACTTGTGGTACCACCAGGAGCGAATCACCAAAAGCCTCAACATGCTTTACTCCCATGTCTTGCAAAAATTCCAAGCCAAATAGAAGAGCTCCATATTCAACTTGATTATTGGTTCGCTTTTCTTCCTATCGGTTTGAAAATTCAAAGACGGCACCACTTGGAGATATCAAAACAACACCAATTCCTTGTCCATCATTGCAAACTGATCCATCAAAGTATAACTTCCATGGTGTACAAGCAACATAGCCGACATCGAAGTTGTTTGTATCATTTATCCGATGTTCAACAATAAAATCAGCTACAATTTGGCCTTTCATTGATTTTAAAGGTTCACAAGCCAAATCATACTCAACTAAAGCATAAGCCCATTTACCGACTCTTCCACTAGAAATCGGCTTTTGCAACATATGTTTAATCACATCGGTTTGACACAACACAATGCAAGTACTAGATAATAAATAATGTCTTAATTGAGTACAAGCATGGTACAAGGATAAACACAACTTCTCAATGAAAGTGTACCTTGTTTCTGCATCAATGAGCCGTCGGCTTACATAAGCAATCACATACTCCTTGTTGCCGATTTCTTGAGTCAAAACAGCTCCAATAGTTCTATCTTCAGCCGCCACATAAAGTCTAAATGGTACTCCTCGATTAGGCGCCCTAAGCACCGGTGGTGAAGACAAGTATTCTTTGATTTTCTCAAAAGCTTCTTGTTGTTTTGCCCCCCAGGTAAAATCAGCTTCATCTTTCAACCGAAGTAAAGGAGTAAAAGCATCAACCTTTCCAGACAAGTTAATTATAAATCTTCTCAAGAAATTTACCTTGCCTAGAAACCTTTGCAAATCCTTCTTGCAAGTAGGAGCTTCGACTTTCTTCAGAGTTTCAATTCTCTTGGGATCAACTTCTATGCCGTCCTCATGAATAACAAACCCAAGAAACTTTCCAGCCGAAACACCAAAAGCACATTTGAGTGGATTCATCTTCAAACCATACCGTCGCATCCTTTCAAGAGCAAGTCTTAAATCGGCTAAATGAGAACCCAAGCCATCCGATTTAACTACAATATCATCAATATATACTTCCACAATAACACCAAGTAAATCATGAAAGATTAAATTCATAGCTCTTTGATAAGTCGCACCAGCATTCTTTAATCCAAAAGTCATAACCACCCACTCAAACAAACCAATAAATCCTGGACATTGAAAGGCCGTTTTGTGCATATCCTCTTCGGCCATGAAGATTTGATTATATCCAGCATTACCATCAAGGAAACTTACAACACGATGTCCAGAAGCTTCATTGATTAAGACATCGGCTAGAGGCATGGGATATGAATCTTTTGGAGTGGCTTTATTAAGATCTCTAAAATCAATGCAAACTCTAAGTTTTCCCGAATCTTTCTTTTCAACGGGATTAATATTAGAAATCCACTCCGCATAACGACAAGTCCGAATAAAACCAGCATCTAGTAAACGATTAACTTCTTCTTTTATTCGGTCATAAATAGCGGGATTAAAACGTCTAGCCGATTTCTTATAAGGTCTAAAACCGGCTTTTATTAGTAAATAATGTTCAACTAAATCACGACTCAGTCCCGGCATCTCACGGTACTCCCAAGCAAAACAATCGACATACTCTTTCAACAAATTTATTAATTCGGCTTTAAACTCAGCCGATAAATTCTTGTTTACAAAAGTCGGCCTAGGAATAGTACCATCACCAATATCTATTTTTTCTAGAGGGTCGGCTGACGTGAAACCCTGACCCAACTTATCCATATCACCAAGATCTTCAATAGCTTCAAACATACCGGCCGAATGAGCTCGATGATGATCAATTCGGTCTTGAAGCCACTGTCCAGACGCAAACCGGTCTGACCGGTTCCCAGAAGCGGTCTGACCGGTTTGGCTCGGTCGGCGCTGTTCAGATCTAAACCGGTCTGACCGGTTTCCAGAAGCGGTCTAGCCGGTTTGTTTCTGTTGATTTTGTTGCTCCATGAATTACAGCAAATAATTCAACCGATTCTCCATCGGCTTTAATGTAGCAGGAACAAAACCATCCTTGGTGCAACTGATCAGCTCATAGTCGGTCAAATCCATGCCCGACAAACATTGGACCTTCTCATTTGCACTAAGAGAGTCGGAATCGGACGTTGCAACAAAGGAAGAAGTGTCACCATGGACAACTTCAACTTCATCGCCGATCCACTGAATAAGATATTGATGCAAGGTAGATGGAATACATTTATTTACATGAATCCAATCTCGACCAAGGATTAAACTGAAATTACCTTGCACCTCGGAGACGAAGAAAGCCGTAGCAATAGTCTTGCTCCCAACGGTCAACTCCATAGAAGCCACCCCCTTATCACCAATGGGATCACCTCCACCAACTCCACTGACCTTCATGCTCGTCTTGATCAATTCTTCATCTTTTCCACCAATCTTTTTGTAGAGAGAGTATGGCATAAGATTTACAATAGCTCCACCATCAACCAACATACGAGAAATTGGCTTCCCGTTGATGTGCCCCCTCATATATAAAGCCTTGAGATGATTTTCTGATTCACTAGGCTTCTGAAAAACGGCATCTCAAGGCCCAAGTTGAAGATGAGAGATTTCCTCATCCGGCACCACATAATAATCAGAAGATAAATAAACAACATTAATTTCAATGTTGTCACGCTCTGGAGAAGGCTCAAAATCAACCAATTCTTCATCTTCAACCACTGGAGGAATTGGCGGAGTAGTATCAATAGTCGAAGCAACTTCAGCTCACGCTTCTGTCGACAAACCGGTCTCACCGGTTCCAGAAACCGGTCTGACCGCTTCTACAGCGGTGGGCTGATCCAAACCGGTCTGACCGGATTCAGAAACCGGTCTGACCGGTTGTGCTGCTGATTGCACAATGGGCTTAGCTTGCCAGATCTTGGTCTGAGGAATCATAGGTCTGTAATTGTTGAAGTATTCATCCCTCAGCTTCTCAGCTTCCTGTTCCATTTTTTCTTTGTTCCGTAGGCGTTGTAACTTTCGCTTTTGTGTATGAGTCAATCCGGAAGGACACCACCTTGGTTGGAAGACCCTCTTCATGCCCTTGCTACTGCTGGCCTCATGATCATTAGCTATGACCGGCCTTTTGACTGGAACAGGAGCCAAATCTCCAATGACTATCGGCTTTCCACCCAAGTCTTGCATAGCCACTGGAATACTGCCAATTTTCACAAACCCATTGCTTTGGCTTGCACATCCTCCTCCTTCTCCTTGACACGATATTCTTGCTTAGGAGGAACTTGGAACTTCTGTTCAGACCGAAACCGGTCTGACTGGTTCATAAAACCGGTCTGACCGCTTTTGAGAGCAGCCAAAGGACCTGATTGGCATGAACCCAATTGGTCATGTATCGAAGTCCCAGTAACATCACCACGGCGTTTATAAGCTGTAGAGTTGATCCAACGCTGCGGTGACCTCTGTCTCTTTTTTGTTGGCCGATCGATTTGAACGGCCTTTGTGTACTTGTTCATGAGCTGAGAGAAAGTAGGTCCTTGCTTCAGAACCCTCCCTTGAACCTTTGGCTCATTAAATTTCCAAGTACCCACTTCCGGGTGCTTGGGCTTGAAAGTCCTTGGATGGTCTGGAGACAAACCGTTCTGATCGGTTTGGGAAACCGGTCTGACCGGGTTCGCCTGACAAGCGAACCGATTTTCTTCCAAGGAATTTCCTTGCCCCCCGGGCCTTGATGTGTTAATTGTAATTTTCAGAGACTCTCTACCATCAAGAGTCTTCCCAATCATCACTGTTCTGACTGGAACTTTTTTATCAACTTCTTCCGGCCTTGGGTCTCCAATCACCACGTTCTTACCTTTAGCTCCATCGGCTTGTTCCGGCCGAATTAGCACCTTAGTATTCAAATCCAAGGTATGAACAGGGAAAGGAGCCTTGTCAACTTGCATTTCAGCTAGCACCAATCGCCTTCATTAAGGGCCGATTGTACCTGTCGTCGAAAAACATTGCAATCGTTGGTTGCATGAGAAAAAGAATTATGCCACTTACAATATGCACGATTTTTCAATTGATCGGCTAGTGGAATTGCATGAGAAAGTTTTATAAAGCCATTCTTAAGCAATTCATCAAAAACACGATCACATTTGGCTACATCAAAGGTAAACTTAATTTCTTCTTGCCGATTTTTATGAACCGGCTTCAATGAGGGACAAGAACCAGGTTTACTTTTTGATGACCAAACAAATTCAGCAGCATAAATTTCTTTATCATCGTCCAAACTATCAGAATCATTATCAAGAATATGCACATTCGAACGATGAGGTTTAGAAGATTTTTTTGAATTTTTAATTTTAAGGTCTAGACTCATAGCCTTCATTTGCAAGTGGTTAATAGTAAGGAAATCAGAACCTTCTAACTTTTCCTTGTAATGAGACCATAAGCCCGCGAAAGTTAAATCTGCTAAATCCTTTTCAGAAACAGTTATGTTAAAACATCGGTTCTTAACATCCTTAAATCTTTTAAAGTATTCAAGAACCGACTCCTCTCGGCTTTGCTTAACCGATGTTAAATCAGACAATTTAGCTTCGTTTTCTCCGCTAAAGAAATGATCATGAAATTTGTGCTCCAATTGAGTCCAATTTTGAATAGAATTAGGAGCAAGCGAAGAAAACCATGAAAAAACAGTTCCAGTTAAAGATAATGAGAACAACCGTATACGCAATGCTTCATAAAATGATGCCTCTCCTAATTGCAAGATATACTGACTAACATGTTCCCAAGGAGTTCTATTATCTTCACCACTGAATTTAATGAAATCAGGAACACGCCAACCATTAGGATAAGCAACTAAATCGAATTCAAGCGGATACGGTTTTTGATATAAGCGTGCACTACCCAATTCAAGTTCGAGTTTTGCTCTAAGTGTATTAACTATATCTTCTTTAAACTTAGCTAACTCGGTCTAATAGTTCCCATCACCTCGGTTTTGTGGAAAACGAGGAACATTATATGCAGCACTTATGGAAGTACTCGGAATCGGCCCATGAGACGCGCCAGATCCGTGGGGTATACTTCCCGCAACCGTAGTACGTGGAATAGTGTAAACAGGACTAGGAACAACCGTATTAGATAAAACCATCGCACCCATTGCCCCTGCACCCATGGAACCGGTCTGACCGCCAGTAGGGGCCAAACCGGTCTCGATCCGAGCCGCCGCCGCCGTTCGCCTTGAGCTCGGCGGCCCTGCTCCGGTGACCTCGAGCCCTCCTCCTCCTCCTCCTTTCCGGCCTTCCCTCCTCATCCTCCTCCTCCTCCGGTGTACCATGTGAGTCGTCGTTGAGCTGTCTATTCTTGCGCCGTCGGCGTCGGGGTCAGTCTAACGGTGCTTGTCTCGTCGTTCTCTGCTTGGATGCTGGCTCCTTGGCCTCTTCTCCGGCACTGGGCTCCGGTGGCGTAGGTGAGTTGTCTCGAAACCTTAACCCTAACCCTAGCATCTTCTTCATCTTCTAATCCTCTTCTTGTTCTTGTGTTCTTCATCTTGTCTGCAGGTTGGTGCCGGACACTTCGTCCTCCTCCTCTGGAGGCACGATGGCAACAAAGCGCCCCTGCCTACCCTCGAGTGACGGTGCTGGAGATGCGGTTAGGGGCCGGAACCGGCCTTCCCACCCTCCTGTGACCGTGGCCGACGACGAGCACTGCGAGGACCAGGAGGCCGTGGAGGAGATGGAGATCGGGGACGCCTCCATGCCGATTGAGGTCGACCTCGACGCCGGCGGCGACGGTCAGGTGGAGGTGGATGGCTCTGAGGACACCAATGGTACTGGTACCTCGTCTGGTAAGCACACTTCTGCTTGTTAGGAGGTGTTGGCACAAAAACGCGCCAACAAACTCGAAGATCGATCGAACGCGCAGCACGGCCGTCACCACGGCCAGCACCCGGCCTCCCTCGGGCAAACCGGTCTGACCGGTTTATAGAACCGGTCTGACCGCTTTTCTATCGGGAGGTCGTGAAGACCTAGAAACCCAAGCTCGGGAGGGACCCCGTCGGAGCTCGAGCAGATCTAGGGCTGCTCTAGGGTCGGCAGGCCACCTAGGACGTCCTTGAACACCGTAGAGACGAGCAAAGAAAAGGATATGGGGGTTGGAAAAGATTAGGGTTTGAGAGATACAAAAATAGAAGACAAAAGTATTTGATTCGATTAGGAATTCCTTAATCGGCCTTCTAGCCTTTATATTTATAGGCCGGGGAAGTCTTACCCCTTTCGAATAGGTTACAATATGGGATTAAACTCGGAATCCTAATCCTACTCGAATTACAGAACCAAACCGGTTTGACCGGTTTGGCTAACCGGTCAGACCGGTTTGGCCGGGCCAGAGCCAATTTTGACCGTCAACAGGAGGATTTTGTCCCGATCTTTGATGAGAATGAGGTGAGGACGCATGCCATTTGTAAACGTTGTGGTAAGAAATTTGTTGCTAGGAATTCGATTGGCACTGGATCCTTGAATAGGCACATGTTAGCTTGTAGGAAAAAACAGGCTGCTAATCTTAGGGTCTAGTCTAGGCTTGCTATGAATGCTGATGGGTTGCATAACATGGTTTATGATGCTTGTCGTGCTCGTAATGAACTGTGTCGGTTGATTGCTAGGCGGGATCTTTCATTAGGTGTTGGTGAGACACAGGATTGGGAAGATTACATTAAGAATGCTCATAATACTAGATTCCAGAAGGTTTCTAGGCAGACCACTACTAGAGATATGCATAAGTTGTTTCCTGATCAGCGTGCTTTGCTTATGCATTCTTTAACTTCTTGTTCATCTGTCTCTTTAACTTCTAATATCTGGTCTGGTAATGCTAAGGAGGATTACATTTCTGTTGTTGCACATTATGTTGGGGCTGATTGGGAGTTGCATAAAAATGTTATTGGTTTTAGGCTGATTGATGCATCACATACTGGTGAAAACATTGCTGAAAAAATTGCATCTGTGGTTGAGGAGTTTAGTTTGATTGATAAGGTATTTGCTGTGTCTTTTGATAATGCCTCAGCTAATTCTAAGGCTTTTGATATCTTGCAACCTGTCTTTTTGGGTTACATGGGCTCTTATCCTGCTCCTACGCGTGATGATCCTCTTAAAGTTCAGTACTTGCTTGTGCATCAGCGTTGTGCATGCCATATTATTAATCTGATTGTTAAGTCTGGGTTAAAGAGATTCAATCCTTATCTTGAAAATTTTAGGACTGCAATAAACTTTTTGAATTCCTCTAATCAAAGAATTGCATTGTTTAAGAATTACTGTGCTGCTAGGGGTATTAGACCTAGAAAGTTTGGCTTGGATATGGATGTTAGGTGGAATTCCACCTATTTCATGCTTAAACATTTGCTGTCATATAAAGAAGTGTTTTCTGTGTTGTTTGAGTCAAATTATGGTGAGACATTGTTGACTCCCCAGCATTGGCATGCTGCTGAACATATAATGAATTTCCTTGAATTGTTTTATGAGGCAATTGTTACATTGTCTGGTGTTTACTGTCCTACTGCTCCACTTATGATGCATCGTATCCTTGATTTTGCTGAGCATTTGCATAATGTTGAAAATGATTAGGGCTTTAGAAGTATTGTAATTCCAATGAAACTTAAGTTCCTTAAGTACTAGGAGAAAATTCCACTGTTGTATTCTTATGCATTCATTCTGGATTCTAGAGCTAAGCTAATAGGCTTCTCTAATGTGCTTGAATTACTTGCTTCACATACTGGAACCTCTTATACTCTTTACTATGCTGATGTGAAAGTTGAAATGTCTAGACTGTTTGCCAAGTATGAACAGAAGTTTGGTGCAGCTAGGTCTGAAAGGCCTTCTATGCCTGCTGGTCCTGGTAAGAGGAAGCAGGCATGGGGAAAGATTTATGCCGGTCTTGGTGCATCCTCTAGCTGTTCCCCTGCATCATTTTCTCCATCTGCATCTGGTTCTGCTGGTGGTAATGCACTGTCAGCATACTTGGACAGTAATCCTGTCAAGGATTAGGGGGAGTCCTTTGACATACTATTGTGGTGGCGTGACCATAAGCTATCTTATCATGTCTTATCAATAATGGCTCACGATATCATGTCTGTTCCTGTTTCTACTGTGTCTTCCGAGTCTTGTTTCAGCTGTACTACCAGGATACTTGAATAGCGGCGACGACGCTTGTTGCCTGAACATGTGGAGATGCTCACCTCCATGAAAGACTGGGAGCAAGCAGCAAGCAAAGAAAAACATGCACCTGAGGACACAGAACTGGAGGAGTTGTTCGACAACTTGTACCTGGACGAAGGTGGTGAAGGCAATCAAGGAAGTGGCAGCGGCAGTACTGGCGCTGGGTGAAGGTGAAGCATGATGAAGATGAAACGGAGTAGGTAAAATATTCAGTCCTTCATCCCTTGATGTAATCATAATCATGTTGTATTGTTCTAATTCCCAATTTTGCAGGCATTTCTCCATCTTTTGCCCTTTTGGTGCTACAAGACTCAAGTGGTAGTGGTGGCTGTGGCTGGTGGCTGTGGGTGATTGCTCTTGGTCTGATCTGATCGTGATGGATGACTTGTAATAGGATAGATCATAGATAGAACTTTAAACTTTGCCTTGCCACTTGATTCTTGATGGCTTGAAGGCTTGAAGCATTGAACAACTTGCCACATTCCACCGATGTTGGGCTGTTGGGTATTGTAATAGGATAGATGTATGCTTGGACTTGTGAAACTTTTGAGTTTTGAGCTGGTTGTACTCTTTTTTTCTTTCTAGGGTTTCTCACAAGGGTGAGTTTTACCTATAAAGGTTTTTAATGAGCCAACATTGCACAACAGCTCTTTTTGATAATTAGTTCATCATTTTCATGAAATTTTGACTCCGTGAAGTGTTTACTGTTTTTTATGTTGGCGTGCCAAAATGGGCCATGGCACGGCACGGTAAAATGGCCCATGTGCCGTGTCATGGGCCGAAGGCCTGGCCCATAGCACGCCCTGGCACGGCATGGCCGGCACGGCGTGTGTCGCGCCGTGCCGTGCTGACACGGCACGACCGTGCTGCGTGTCGTGTCGGCACGACACGCTGGCCATCTATAAAGGAGGCCGTGGCCGAGACCTACAGCGTGCAGGTGCCGCAGCAGTATACTGCCTGATCTACAGGAGCCGCGTCAAGCTCGTGCCCCCGAGGTTAGTGGAGACTTGCTTCGCCGGCCAAATTCCCAATTCGATTCTATGCGATCACTCGTAGGATCCACGGAAAAGTGATTTTCAGGCAGGGGACGAATTGCTACAGTGCACAAAATGATTTGTAGGAACGGACCATAGTCTTATCCGCTGCTACAAATTTATTTTTAGGAACGGACCAGCCCATGGTGCGCACCTAAAAATCGACCGTGGCCCCCACACACTCTCTCTCGTTTATCTCTTTGTCTCCCCACTCTCTCTCCTTATCTCTCCGTCTCCTCTCGTCCACATCTCATATCCCTCTCTTTGTTTTGTCACTTCCGGCCACTCTTCTCCGTCTGCTCCCGTGGCTGCCGGCGGCGGACCTAGAGCGCTGCAGCGGCGTGGAGGGCGATGGTGTGGATGGCTGCAGCGGCGTGGAGGGCGATGACGTGGAGAGCTCGATAAGCAACCCCACCACCGGCTAACTCCGTGACCGAGCCGTTCCTCACCCTCCTATCTCTTTTGGCAGCGCCGCAGGACCCCCACGGAGCTATCCCGACGCCCACGAACTCCGGACCGAGGTCGCCACGCCATTCCTGGGCCGCTCGACGCCGGTGAGCGGCCGCCGCGCCGACCCAGCGCCGCTGCTCCCTGCCTCAGCCAGCTCCGGCTGGGAGCGCTGCCCCCAGGCGGCGGCGCGGACGTGCGGCCCCGGCGGCGAGCGGCCTAGTGTGCCCGGCTGGGGCTTTTTTTTGTTTTTAAAATTGATTTGTAGGTGTGGGTGACCACCCGCGCCTACAAATCCATTTCTAGCCACGGGTTCAACGCCCGCACCCGCAAACGTGCTGTTTCTAGCTGCGAAAAGCTTTGAAATGCATTTCTAACCGTTGCTACAAACTTTTTCTGTGGTAGTGGATTTGTCCCCTTCGGATCTCTGTTGAATCTTGGGATATATATATGTTGTGTTCTTTCGTCGTGGGTGTATTTGGTTCGATGTCTAAGTCATCTTTTTTCTTTTTTGCATAGATGTGTACGTAGTTGAGGCTGATAGATTTTCCCTCAGATAATTTGTAAGAATACTAGGTGCCGCAGCCGTAGATGCTTTTCTCCGTCTCCAACACTGCAGCGGCATTGACAGAATTCCGATTGTACCTGCAGGGCTCCCCATCATGCATGTCCCGTACCTATGCATCTTCAGTTTCATCTTTGCTCAAACTCATATATATATGCAGCAGCAACTTGTTCTTCCTTCCGGCTTCCCCCAGCTGGCAGCTCTCACAACAACATAATAGTCATGTGATGTTTAGTTTAGATTCGAAGGTTCATAATACTTAAAAGATTAATATGATACATATTTTTAGCTTTATATTTGTGAAGTGAAATATAGTACATAATCAGATAACTAAGTTCATGTTGCAAACTGCAAATTAGGACAGTCTGTTATTAACCGACAGCACCGGAGATTAGCTTCAATTATTTTCAGATTCAAAATTTAACTCAAGGATTTATTAGTTAGTTTTTACATGATATAGCCGAAAGGCAAGTTAGGGAGGGGCAGCAATGAAGTGTGCTGCCGAATTTCTAGAATTTCATAAAATATCTTCAAATCTCATTCGTTTTCTAGTGTCTAACGAGGCAAAGAAATCAAACGTGTTGTTTGAGAAGGAAAAAGGGTAACTAGAGGAAAAAACAAAAATAGGCTCTCCCTGGGCTCTACGTAGGACTTCTTTCTAAGCCTAACATAATTTGAATTTCTCTGAGATTCCATGTTTCCGAAAGGGATCCTATAAAATATTTCACTTTTTCTTGTGATGACACAACCTCTTTCACTTCTTGTAGAAGAAGGATGGAACACAAAATGGTTGAATGAACCAGTCTAAATGGGTTCAATTCTAAAGGATAAGAATAGTCTTTGTTGCCTCGGTTGTCTACTGCTCCGTGGGTTGCTAGATTGGGGTTTATGAAATCTAGTTCTTTTGGGGTTATAGTTGATGGTTCTTAATGAACCTATCAGGCACGGATCCCTACAACATCACGGACGTCCCCAACAAAATTAGACACACGTTCACCTCGTTCTCTCCCCTCAACAGTACCAGAAGAACTAACTTCTGTCCGTATTAGAGTGGAGCAAGTAATTAGCGTAACCATCCATCGACATGTGGTCCGGGCTAGCTAGCTAGCGTTCTATTTTGGGCCGCTACCGACATGGCTCTCCTATGTGAAAAGGCCGGCCTAGTCTTTTGGAGGCAATTCACCAGCTCGCTCTCGCTTGCCAAGGGGAGGCTTGACAATTTGCGCCTTTTAGACATGCTTACAGGTGCAGGTGTGCAGCTGCGTCTGTCTTCGTCGCCTACCGCCGTTGTCAGCTTCCGCCCTGCAGCCAGCCAGCCGAAAGAGTGTCCGCAACGCCGCCTGCATCATCGATTCCGGCGTTTGTAGAATCCCAACAAAGCGCCAGTCCCCGCCGGCCCGGTGAACGTCTCGCAGCTCCGACCCTGGCTCATGGGACACACCTCCTCCAGGCCCTCAAAATTGGTCCTCCCTGGCCCAGGACTTGGCGGTTCCTCGCCTTCCACGCCTGCCACGTCCAGGGATCCAATTCCAAATTTACTAGTTATGCACATTGTATCTTGTAGGTTGTAGTAGATAACTGATGCACTCAAGGGGAATATATATTGGACTCTCACATTATTAGGTTAAATGTTGTAGGTTATAGGGATCAAGAACTCGGTTGATTCTTGACGTGTATTTTCTGTCTGCTGAGTTACTTGTATATTGATGTGCTAGGTAAAATTCCCCCTTTCTGTTATAGGTTTCTTCCTATCCAAAGTGGCAGAAGCAGGAAGTGAAAGAGGCTATCAAGAGCATCATCCACGGGAACAAAGGTTTAGTAATTTCCATCCCATCTCCCTGTTCAGTGTTTGGTCAATATATTTGAAAAAGGTAACAACAGGTAGCAGCTGTAGAAATATTGGCATGGCTTAGTAGGTACTCCCAACTGTGAGATATAAAACATTTGTGTATTGTTTTTTTAATAGGTAGCAGTAAATTAACATGTCAGGAGACAACCAGACACTTGAAGTGATGTGAACTAGGGTTCCCGATCTTCCGCCAGGTGATGGATAACTCATTTTGGGCGGAGCGCAACACACCGATCCGGCTTCAAGTCAGCAAACTTGAACCCTGCAATCTTATTACCACGACTCCTCTGGTTATCAACCGTGTCACAGCTTGATGGAAACTAGGGTGCCCAATCTTCCGTCAGGTGAAGGATAATTCATTTTCAGCAGAGCGCAACACACCGATCCGGCTTCAAGTCAGCAAACTCGAACCCCGCAATCTTAGCACCACGACTCCTCTGGTTATCAACTGTGTCACAACCCGGTTGACCTTGCCAAGAAGGCTAATCCATGCCCGCGAAACGAAGAACACAAGCAAGAACTCGAAATAACGCAGCTCTCGATATGAAGTGACACCGTAGATGTATGATTAAGCTCGATAGTTGGGGTTCTACAAATAGATAGACGGTGAAACTGTTCACGATAGATTAATCTAAGCAAAAACCAAACCCTAATGTAGCGGCAGCTATTGATTATATAAGGGTTGGTGCATGCATAACCCACTAACCACGTCCATAATGGACCCCAACATGATATACGGGCCAACATCCCAAAAGATGGTGGCGCAGCACCCTGACAAATTCAGACGATTCCCGATGATTCAGAAGGAATCTTGAGGTGGGACTGGTGTCATTGGAAAGCTTATCTCCTTATCCTTCCAAGCATATGTAGAACGTCAAAACTGAGCCCGTATGCGACTTGGGCGACACTTTTAGTGTGGGCTGCTCCTGGACTCTGAGGCAGACTCGAACTTGAGTTTCTTTGGGCCTCCACCTTGGGGACTCAAATCGAATTAGCCTCGGGCCTTCTTCATGACTTGGAAAACTTGTTGGTCTCCTTCTTCTCCACCCCATGCACCACTCATGGACATATGCGTGGGTGTCATGTCCTCATCATCCTCCCCTTCTTGACGAAAAGCCGTCCTTGACGTCGATTGTACTTGAATCCAATCCTGCATAACACAACGAAGAACGGGGTTTCGAAAATAAAGCAAACCAAAATAATTGTAGGGAAGAATCTGACCGTGTGTCCAATTTTGTATTGTGTCATGTCGCATAAAAATATAAGCAAGCTTATAGGCTCTTTGATCGGAAGACACACAATGTTTGTCATTAGTATCCTGCAAAAGATTAGAACCAACAAAAGACACTACAGGAATAGATGGTTCATTGCAAGAAAAGTCAGCACCAAAAAGCATGGGTAGCCACCAGCAATTCTCCTCTTCTTGGAAAACACAACTTCTAGAGGAACCTATGATTATATTTACATGATGGTTTCCCTGTGATCGATCACAATCTTGCACCACAGAAGGAGAATTTATATTGCTACGAATGTAGACTCTATGTATCAGATATTGTCCTTTGTTGTCATATTTGCCAATAACATGATATGTGTTTAGAAAACCATGGCAAATTAGCATGATGGAAAAGTCTGTCTTTCAAACAATATAGGTTACACAAATCATCAAATTCAATATAAGTATTTAAAGAAGACAATAATTTTTGCTCATCGAGTGCACTAGGAATTGGGATGAACACTTTATTTTCAATACAAGTGTACAGCTCCAAAGTATGTGCATAATTAATATGGACCAGTGGTGGGTGTAACAACCCTAAATTTTCCCATAGGATTTGATGAATGCAAAAATGATGATTTAAATTTTTTTGGTGAATTGTTGTGCATGCAAACCAACATATAAGATTGCTTCCAATTGCTCCCTTTGCTCTTAGGCAAATTTAAATTTAAATAAAAATAATTTGAAGTGCTAAGGACCAAATAGTTGTGATTTGGAGTTATTTTGGTTTTATTGGATTTTTGGTTGTGTTTGAATTCAAAATCTAGATTTAAATTCTAACAAATACTAACTAAACTAATTCAAACCCTGCTAACTCCTTTGGGCCGAATCTCCAAACCCAAGTCCAGAAAAGCACCCTTAACTCTTCTTCGAGCCAGCCAACCGAATCAGCCCAGCCGGCCTTTCAGCCCAGCAGTGGCCCAGCAGCTCACCTGCACCCCCAACCTTTCTTCTGTCACCGACAGGCGGGACCCGCCTGTCAGCTTTCTCTTCTTCCCCTCTCTTCCCCGCGCCCGCGACGCTCTGCTCTCTGCCGCCGCGCCCGTGACCCGAGCCAGTCCCATCAGCCCCCTTCGCGGCCCGTCGCGATGACGACGTGTGTCCGCGGAAGCTCAAGCCCTCCATCTCAACGTTCGTGCCCACAAACCCTAGCGCCGAGCCCTATAAGATCCCCCACCGGGAGGCCATTCCCCCTTTGAGCCGCCGCTGCCCCCCTTGGGGTTTCCGATCTAGAGTTTCGACGGGTGAGGAGAGGGAGGTGGAGTTAGGGTTGGAGGAGAGGAGGGGAGGAGAACGGGAGAAGCCGAGGAGTTGCCTTCCCGTGATGAAGCCAAGGACCGCGGCCGCCGCCGCCGCGGTGGACGCCGGAGAAGAGCCGGACGGAGCTGTTCGTGGAAGCGCGAGGATCACCAGTGAACCACGAGTCTTCCCCGAGCTGCTGAGTACGCTGACTAGCCCCTAGGTGAGCCGCCATTGTGAACCCCCTGTTCGTCCCCTGTTCCGGCCGAGTGCCGCCGCCTTGTAATCACTATCGCATCTGTGCTCGCCGTGCCAGCCTCTCTGGAGCCAGCCTTCGTGCTGTGCCTCGTCTTCTGTAGGACCCCGTCAAGATGCTAACCCTTTTTGCAACAATCGTCGACCGAACCGCAGCCGAGGCCACCGCAACCGAGCTCTGCTCGCCGTGCGCGCACACCAAGGCCGTGTCGCGGCTGTGGGCAACCACGTGCCCGCGCACGCGCACCTAGCCGTGTTCCAGCCGATATTGGTAACCGCGCGCGCGCAGGCCTACCCTTTTTCCCGGCCGTGTGCTGCTGCGTCGCCACACAGCGCCACCGGCTGGTCGCCGCCGTGCCCCCCTTATTCCGTTGAACCGTCGCCGACGCGGACCTGGGATGCCAGGACCCTGCGTGTGGACGCGCGTGGTCAAGCAAAACGAAACCCTGACCAATCTTGAATCTGGCCGTGGCCCTGGGGCGTCTCGCCGGAGCGCCGCCGCTGCGCTGTGGCCGCGCCGTCGCCGCGACGTCGCGCGCGTGTGCGGAGGAGCTGGGCCATACCGATGACCACACCAGCACGCCACATGCACGGCCGCAGTTTGATCCCGTGAAACTGGCTCACCATGAACCGCTGACTCCGTGCACGGTGGACTACGTCCACCGCGTCAGCCCCTTCAGCCTCGCGTTCGTGGGCTGAAGGCCCAAGCCTCTTGGGCCTGCACAAAGCTATCGACCCGTTTCTAGCCCAGCCATCTCATTTTCTTTTTCTTTTTCTTTTAACTGCGCTGACGCGAGGGCCCCACCTGTCATAGAGAGGATTAGGCTGACCAGTGGGCCCCACTGACCGCTGACCGTTGACTGGTCAACGTTGACCAAGTCAATGCGACGTTATCCGGGCCCACTGATGACGTCAGCAAGGCTGACCCCACTGATGACGTCAGCACGTCAGCAGGCTGATTATTTGTCTGTTTTTCTTTTTCGGAAATTATTTAATATTTTCAGAAAATGATTTAAACTTAGAAATTAATAATAAATCAACCGTAGCTCAGAAAAATATGAAACCAGTTTCTATATTTTTCTAAAATCATGACCTACGCATTAGTGTAGAGTTTGGTGTTCCTTGGGTCATCTTTCCTCGCTATTTTGGTGTTTCTTTGCCAGTAGTCGCGTCTTATTTTACTTTCCGCGACTCTAGGAGCTCCGGAGAGCCTGGAGGAGCCAGACTACCCCGACAACTGCTTTGAGGAGGAAGAGGAAGCTTACCCAGGTTCATGCCTGACCAATTTCTAAAATACCTATTAGACATGCAACTAGTATGCTAGCGCCTTACTTTACTCGCATGATAAACCTAAATTGCCTTTGTTATCATCCTGTTACCTTTCTACCTACTACTCACTATATGAAATATGTTATGCTATGCATGTGTTGGGATGGTTGTGATTTGATCCTCTTGGCGTGAGTTGTGGGTGGTATAGGAGGTGTAGTGCAGCTAGGCGGTGTAAGCGAGTAATAACAACTCGATCGTTTGATCGGGGTGCTTGGGGACTGCACTCGGGAAGTCCCTACAGAGTACCTGTTGCGGGTACATGGTTCTTGGATATTTGGTTACTTGAGGAGTTTGGGCGGCAATACTTGTTATGGGTGTCGATTGCGGACCGTTGCGGCGGATCGCTTATGACGCTGATACTCACTTTACCGACAATTAAGGACCGAGTCGAGTTCCACCTTTGGACGAGGGAATACCGTGCTCACCATCTACCCAGAATGGGGAGGGTTCCAGCAAGCCTACTCTAGTGCAGCGCCGAGACTGTAGGAGATTCGAGCTTGATACGTGTAAGGGGGACTCGTTGCGGCGTACTCTCCCTGATTTACAATGGCCCCCGACTGGCCCCGTTGGGAACGTTTCACATCCGTGTGGCAGATGTTAGATCAGATGTTTTCCGAGCCTAGGGAGACAGGATTGGTGTCGTTACTGTTTAGGGTCTATGCTGTGGGCTGTGTCTCAGGTTGGTTGCGGACTAGCCTTGCAGCCCGGATGGATTCCTGTATTGCCACCTCTACAGAGTGTAAACTATACGTATAGCCGTGTCCACAGTTACGGATGACCTGCCTCTAATAAGTTCCGACTAGCATGAGAATCTTCTTTCTTACCTCATCCTTGATTTGGGTTATGAGAGATTGGTCCAGCGTTGCTGATGAGACAAGGTGGGGAGGGAGCTCACCGAGTCGACTAGTGAGCGAAAGGTGTTGGTGGATGATGTTTGTGGGAACCTGCTATGGCAGGACGAGCCCGATGTGAATGTGAGGCTGATGGTTGGATTTGGGGAGAGGATGTGCTTGTGAGGAAAGGAGTTGGTGATGAGATGAATTTGGGTTATTGCTGCTGCTCGCATAGGAAAACCCTGGCTTAAACCTAGATTATTCCTATACCTTAGAATAGGCCACTTTAAAGCTTGCTTCATATTATGGTTGGTGACGTGAACCTGTCCCATTTCCTTGGGGACAGACTTTGGGTTCTCAGGTGAAGATCCCGACCATGAGTTCAACCAGGACGAGTGGTACGATTGAAGGGTGCGCGCTATGCTCAAGGATGCCTGTGGGAAGTGGACCCAGATGATTTAGCTACCGCTTCGTAGTTGTTTCTTATTGTCGATTTAGCCCAGAGGGCTTGTACCAGACCACTATGTTTTATATATGTCATGTAATGATTCTTTTATCGTTGTATGGATGTGATATTCGACTGAGATGACTTTTGTATGAGATGAGAAGCCCCAAATAAAGCTCAACAAAGGATTTCTCAAGGCACAAGCAAAGTACAAGGAAGAATTGGTTACCGAGTAACACAAGAAGAAGGCAACCAACATCAAGCACAAGACATGCTACTCATGTCGGGAGAAGGGACACTTTGGTAAAGATTGTCCCAATGGTAAAACTACTAAACCCGACATTGTCCATTCTATGCATGTGAAGCTTAGGGATTCTCCAAATGCCCCTTGTGCTTCCAAGGTGATTCATTCTCCAAGGAGCGGCACAAGAGCTATTTGGATTACTAAGCATATTGGAACAAACAACATCAGACCCAACACGAGTTGGGTACCAAAGCGTGCTTGATGAGATTGTAGGGACTACGAGTTGCATTGGTGGCTTGTCTTGAATGACAATCTTCAAAGATCTACTAGCAAGCCAAGAAAAAATTGCTCCCGCTTCATACTCTATACCCAATGACATCTCGGTAACTTTGCGCTAAATTGATTAAGTTTGAGTCACTAGTGCCTTTGGTAGAATCAAGTGTCTCTAAGCCTTTGACTCATGAGACGCTTGATAGTGACATAGATTTCTTTATTGGACTTTTATTCACATATGCCATGTGATGCTTTTAATGCCCCTCTAGCAGAGAGATATTGTGTTAAGTTGCAGTGGATCAAGTTCCGACGAGATTTGAATCAAACATCGGAAATCCACGCCAATCGGTATAAGTCTGGCAAAACCGGTCTGACTGGTTTTCCAAACCGGTCTGACCGGTTTGGCCCAGACACTTGCAACTTTGGCACATTCATAAGAAATGAAGATTTTAATTAATGATTTAAGCATATGCCATGTGGTATGTCTAATAGCTCTCCAGTAGATAAAAGTTCTATCATTTTCAGGGCATACCACACAAGATCCGACACTGAGGCCGGAAGATCCAACCAGATGATCCGGGCGGCTCTGTGGTGAACTTCTCCCGGCCAGATGATCCATCGGAAGATCCGAGCTGAAACCGGTCTGACCGGTTTCCCAATCAGGAAGTTGGGACTTGGCCATTTCTGTGAGAAATAAAGACGCAAGCAATTCATTTCATGAATTTCTCACTCTTGGCATATGTTATCTATATTACTTCTTCATGATGGTATGATTACTTGGCATATTTCATTTTGAGTAATTTATTGTATGACTTGACCGAATATTGAATTAATCCCTTCCATGTCATTTACAAGACAAAGTGCATGTCTCATATTGTCTACATATGATGCACACATTTAGGGGGAGATTATTTCAATATTTGTGTCCTTGAGACTAACATTTCTTTTAGTGAACTTGTAGTCTCAATGGTGAGAGAGTATTTCTCTCAATTGGAGTTGTCAACTCACTTAGTGTGATTCATGACGATAACCCTATAGTCATCCTCATCATGAATCTTGATCTCAATTTATGTTTTGACAACTCAACATAATATAGCATTAAATTCCTTAAATTGATTTAATCTTTCAAAACTAGTGCATATGAGTCCCTTCTAACCACATCATCACAAATGCACTAAAATAAGGAATTTGGTCTATATTGTGTGGCTTCGTAATTAATGACCTATGTTTTCATGCATTTATAAAAGTCATTAATTATGAAATCATGTGTTATGCACATTAATGTTTTCTCTCTATGTTTATCAAATTGATTATATCATGAGAGAACTCATATGGACAAGATTGACAATATTGCACAACACCTTCTACTAGAGGCCAAGGTATGTTTTCTATGAACTAGTATTTACCTTGTGCATCTAGGCCCTTGTCATGCTAGAATGTGCATTTGCATGCAAATATATCAAGCTCCCATGCGTCCATTAAATATTTGGTTAACACTTTCTTGGTGAATAGTGTACGCTAAATATGTTAATGTCGGTATGTGCTTAATATATGTGCATGTTCTTGGGTGACATAGGATAGTTTTTGAAAAACCGAACTAGCATGATAGGATTGTGTGATTTTGAAAATATTTGAGTTTTGGTCTTTTAACCTTCGTCAATCTATTTGTGACTATGGTTACCCTTGCTTGATTGATGGCTAGTCACAAATAGTGAGATTTTCTCAAGTCTATAAATCTTTATCTATCTCATCCTATCACATTTCTTTCGGAAGAAACGAAAGAAAATAGATTTATTGGAAATATTATCTTTTCATGGACAATTTTGAGAAGTTTAAGACCATGTCTATCACATATACTCTCAGATCAAGTGAACAAGTTTTGGAGCTCAATTTCCACCCTTTCGAACTAATATCAGCTGACTGGGAGAAACCAGTCTGACCGGTTTGGCTGACCGGTTTCCCAAACCGGTCTGACCGGAGACCGGTTTGGGCCCAAGCAGCTGGATGAACTTTTCTGTGGAAATTCTTGGAGTTTTGAAGGACAAATTTCATTATAATATATTCTCAGATCAAGGGAACAAGTGTTGGAACAATTTTGAAGCAAGTTCCGACCTTGTGTCGGAAGATCCGACATGAAGTTCCGAGCAGTTCGGTCTTGAGTTGTGTCTGGCCCACAAGATCCGACATTCATCGGATGATCCGACTATTCTCGGAAGATCCGGAGTACCTGACCAGACCCAACTTCCTGGGAGAAACCGGTCTGACCGGTTTGGCCCAGGAAGCTGGCCCACATGGATTTATCTCATCCCGTGATTCCCTCTCTCTCCTCCATACTCATTCACCACACCAACCCTTCTCTCTCCTGTTCTTCACCGCAAGGAGGACCTCCCATGACGATTTGAAGATTCAACCAAGGAAAAGTCGTTCTCTCTTCGGTTTTCGAGTGCCCCAAGGCTTCTAGATCGAATCCCCATAAAGTTGTGAACTCAAAACTTCATCTTTCTCGAAGTTCTTGGCTCTCAAGGTATTCAAATCTTCCCATCGCCCGATCTACTCACTTGTTGAATTTCTATCAAAATCCTTTGATAGAACATCTTCTGGCATGACTAGGCACCTATCCCTAAGAGATCATACAATTTGGTTGGCTACATTTTGCGCAACAAGGATTTGCAATTTCACTGCGCAAAGCGGTCTGACCGGTTTGGCAAACCGGTCTGACCGGTTTGGGCAGCGAAGGCTCAAGTCCCTGTTTTGCACCATGCTAGCTCACATATGGACTAGGGATAGCTTGTATATCAATATCTTGTCAATATCCAGATCAAACTCTGTCTAGATTGGCCCCCAACTAGTTTTGGCTCAGCTCAGGCAATAGCGGTTTGACCGGTTTCTGAAACTGGTCTGACCGGTTTGGCCCTGAGCTGACCCAAAACTTGTTAGGTGCTCTCTGTTAATTCTATTTTTGACCCAATCTTTTTCTGGGCACTTATATCTTGTTTTATCCACCTATCTTGACCCAGAAAGGACAGTGAAGATGCCGAAGGGATCACATGCCGAGAGGGTGAAAAAGGGGAAGTTTGATACGCTCGGGGGCAGTAGCTCGGGTACGGCTAGTGGCAGATCTTTGAGGCCTAGGAGGACAAAGAGAGCAGCTGATCAGGAGATTGAGGAGGTGGATGTAGTGGAAAATTCCACTAGTGATGAAGATGAGGTTGAGGATGAAACTTATAGGGTTGAATATCGGCGTGATCAATTGGGTGGTGATGATGATGAGGAAGAGGAGATGGCTGCCAGTGATGACGAGGAAGAGGAGGCAGCAGATGATGATTCACCAGAGGCAATTGCCCCACTTGTTCTTGAGATTTGCCGACCCACTGGCCCAGCTAGCAGGAGAGTGACAGATTACTCTGCTGGTGGGATGACTGATGTTGTCAGGAGGTTGAGGAGGACTAGTCCACTTGATGTTGATAGGACAGCCACTGCCTACAGGTTTTGGACTCTTTTTCAGCAGGACTTCTATGCCATAGCTATTATGAAGAAGACCAAGATCACATCAGATGCACAGTTCATAGATTGGGAATACATGAGAAAACAAGACAACCCGGTGTTCAATGAGATTATCAGAGTCTGTTCTGAAAAGCGAATCAAACATCTCATGGGCTTCAAGCACAATTGGAACAAGGAAATCATTGCTCAGTTCTATGCTACTGTGTAATTTGGTTATCATGAGGAGAATGGTGGGCGTGAAAGAGCTATGCACTGGATGACAGAGGGACAGCGCTTTCATGTCACCGTTTCTAACTTTGCTTCTATTCTCAGAGTTGGACATGAGAGTGATGGCACATTTAGGATACATGACCGGGGTGTTAATGAACTATCAGAGATAAAGTTCATGTATCCCAGAGATCAGCGTGGCAGTTGGGGGAAAGTGAGTGGTCTCTACACCTACTATGGGTCTCTCTATAGATTGCTCAGAAAGACACTCACTCCTAGAGATGGCAACACCTCAGAAATCTCACTCTACATGAGAAATTTGATGTATTATCTGAGGATTGGTGAGGAGACTCCTCCATTCAGCGTTGCCGATTTCATTTGGCATGAGATCAAGACCATTTCTGAGAGCCCTCAAAAGATTTGTGCCTACAGTCTGTTTATCATGTTTATCATAGAGAAGGTCACTAGTCTCAAAATAAAGAAGGATACCCCACACAAGCCACTTCGCCCTCCTGTTCCTCACAAGTATCGGATGCCTTCTCCTCCACCAGCAGACACAGATGCAACAGCCGGAGGTGACCATGAGCAGCATAGAGAGCAGCCACAGCAGCAGGCCGGAACCGGTCTGACCGGTTCCCAGAACCGGTCTGACCGGTTTGGGTCTTGCAGTGGTGCACAGCCAGAGGGACGGACCTCTCCCATTCGGAAATTCATATCCATGTTTACAGGCATTTGCAAAAGTCAGAGGGATGTCCAAGTGGATGTTAGGCAGCATAGAATTGAGAACAAGAAGACTCGAGATGCGATCAAGAGATTACACACAACATTGAGTCCAAATGATCCTCCATCACCTATTTCACCACCTCTCGAGTTGCCTGAGATACCCCCGCTTCGAGATATCATGACTGATCACATGAATGCAGGCTATTTTGAGGAGTATGGTGACATATTTGGATACGGACACGTCGGGTCGAGCTCACAGCCTCCGCCACCCCCTCCACAGTTAGTTGGTGCTCCAGGAGCCATGCCATACATGCCTACTTCAGAGGGTGACTTGTTTGGTTCCTCGTTTGGATTTGCACCTCCAGGACCTACCTATGCAGCTGCCACACTTCCATCGTCGTCATATGCATATGGTGGTACGTCATCTTCTATGGCGGGAGTTCAGTTCTCTAGTGCACCATCTCCATCTCCCGGAGATTTTGCTTCACAGGCAGCAGCTTCTATATTTGGCGCCACTTCCGGTACCGACCATGGTATGTTTAGCTCATCCATATCTTCTTCCATGGCTAGCACATCTGAGTCACTCCATATTATCACACATACACATTCACTTGAGTGAAGGTTTTCATTGGACTAAATCTTCTTCGTCAGATGATCATAGCCCGACCTTCTAGTGGCGGCGAGGAGTTGATGCATGATGGGAGCGTGACTACAAGCTTCTCCAGGCCCTTTATGGATGATTGATGACAAAGGGGGAGAAGAATGGATTAAAGCTTTTCTAGTTGATCTTGTAGTCATGTCACTTTGGATGTAATAAATTCGTTCTTTATCTATTTGAGGACTTGAGAACTTGTATTGTGTTCTACTATGTGTGTTGAACCTATTTATGTATTCTGAGTGACAATTTGCTAGTGTGTTACATGTATTGGTTGATGCAATGTTGTTTCACACACGCTTGCTGTTGGGGTGAAACCGGTCTGACCGGTTTGGCCCGAGACAGCAAGCATGCACTTCTCTTTATTTTAATTGAGTGCTATACATGTCATTTGCATCACACATTGTTTTATTTTGTCACACACACTTGTTGCACATGTTGGATCCTGAGATATAGGGGGAGCTCTCATTTTTATTGTTTATATGTGCATTTGGCATTCGAGGCCGATTTTTGAAATTCTATTCGAAGCACATATTGAGGGGGAGCTCACAATATATATCAATCATCTAGAGATTAAATTTCATATATTTTGTAAGCTTTAAGCATGTTGTCATCAATCACCAAAAAGGGGGAGATTGAAAGTGCATCTAGGCACTTATATGTTTTGGTGATTTTGGACGACAGCATGATTAGTCATTTAACTTGTTTGCTTAAGTGTATGAGCAGGAAATAACAAGAAAGCAAACAAGTGGTAATCATCCCATGCAATCAAACTAGAAAATGACAAGTGATTGGAAATGACAAATGAGACAAGGACTTAAGCATATTAGTTGGTCTCATTGATAAGATACTTGTCAAAGGTTTTTGGGATAAATTATTTGAAGAAATTAGGAATTCTTTGGGCTTGATCCATGGCTATGGTTACATTCAAATTGAGACATGACCATATGAAAATATTGAAGTCTCAAGTGCATAAAGCATATGGACAAGTTAATTGCCAAAGAAAATATTGAAGACATTTCAAATCAATTGAAGACATGTATATTCAATGTGGATTTCATTGATGATGCAATGCAAAGCGTAGCTTATTTTGGCAAGAAAGGATGGAAGGGATCAAGCTAGATGGGAGTGACATTCCTAACAAAGTGAAGGGCAAGTTGGTCTTGTAGCCGAGGGACTTTGTTGGTGGAAAGGTCTAACATTATAGTTTGGTTTCTATACGTCGATCAAGTCATATCAAGTGAAGCAATGCGAAGCATCTAATCTTTATTGATCATATAGTGGAATGGCTTATGAATTGTTTCATACAATGGAAATTCTAAGCCATTAGCTCAAGATCGGATTTGCTCTGCAAGACATGAAGTGTTGAAGCCCTCAAAGTTGAAGATGATCAAGTATGACATCAATGAAGATATAAAAGCTCAAGTGGTAGATTCTATTTATTGTTTTAATCTTGAGTTTAGGAATGCCGTACTATCAAGAGGGATGCAACATTAGTTGTCTTGACAACACCAAAAAGTGCTCAATAGATCAACCCATGTGAGAATGAGAGATAACCTCTAGAGAGAAGTCCTTTAGGGACTTAGTGTGCTGAGGGGACCCAAACTGGTCTGACCGGTTTGGGAAACCGGTCTGACCGGTTTGGGGGTCTGACAGGTGCAACAGTTACATTGGTTTGAAAACCGGTCTGACCGGTTTGGGAAACCGGTCTGACCGGTTTCCAACGGCTATAACGACTAGTTTGTGTTGTGTGGGGTATTTATACCCCATACCCCTCACTTGCGAGGGGTGCTGGTTCATTTGCCTTTGTGGCTCAATTCTAGCATTTATATTCGCTTCCGCATCGTTCTACTTGGGTGTGCTCTACTTGTGTGCAGGGACTAAGTGAACCTGCTAGTTATCATCTACAAGAGCCCATCACCAAGTTTGGTTTGTGCTAGAACTCGTAGAGGGGGTTAATTTACATAGTTGGTTTTCTCTGTGGAAAACCGGTCTGACCGCTTTGGCAAAGCGGTCTGACCGCTTTCTGGCAAAAGCGGTCTGACCGGTTTTGGAAACCGGTCTGACCGGTTTCTATACTAACTGTGTGAAAAAGTTTGTAATTTGCAGATTCACCTATTCACCCCCCCTCTAGGTGACGTCAAGTTGAAGCGGACAATGGAATGACGTTAGTGGACCTAAACAAGATTGGCTTTCTAGACGAACCGTTCGTCCTGGCCAAAGCTGTCACACAAGTTTTTTATGTGAAGGACATGGCTAGCAGACCGAAGAAAGGGGTGGATAAGAAAGGTGGGGGTAAGCAATTGGACCCATCACAAGACGAGCCAAAGTGTCATATAGTTCTTCCTGGAAAGAGAAAAATCGTAGGAGTTGAGGACAAGACGGATGAAGATTATGATATGCTCGATGGCCGGCCTCCATTCTCAGTGGCTGATGACCCAAGCATCCTGTTAGCGGCGGAGGAGACACCGTATCTACGACGTGATCACAATCAAGGAACATTTGTAAAGAGGAAGTTTATTAGTGTCCGAGTAAATGATGATGCCATGTAATTTAATTGCATTATGTTCAACCCAATTTGTAATGACTATATTTGCATTTATGTTCCACCTATGTTCTAAGATTTTCTATTGATTTATAAGATTGTTTTTATTAATTCTAGCATTTTATATTGATTTTCTAGTAATTTATAAGATTTTCTAGTAATTTAAAAGATTTTCTAGTAATTTATAAGATTTTCTATTAATTTATAAGATTTTCTATTAATTTATAGTATTTTCTAGCATTTTATATTGATTTTCTAGTAATTTATAAGATTTTCTAGTAATTTATAAGATTTTCTAGTAATTTATAAGATTTTCTATTAATTTATAAGAATTTTCTAGCATTTTATATTGATTTTCTAATAATTTATAAGTGTTGACGACCAAAATTGGTACGGACCGAGGGAAACCGGTCTGGTTTGGATCTGTAATTCGAGTAGGTTTAGGATTCTGAGTTTTGTCCCATATTGTAAACCGACCTAAAGGGGTATGACTTCCCCACCCTATAAATATAAAGGGTCATGGCCGATTGAGATATATCCAAACCAATCGAAACTATCAAATATATCTTTTATCATTTTGTCTTTACTTTTATCTTTCTATGTTTCGCATTACTTTTATCTCCAAATCCTTGCTCTTCCAACTCTACCATGATGTTCTTCCTTCGTCTCTATGTCGATTGAAGGCGTTCTAAGTGGCCTGCCGATCCTAGAACAATCCAAGGTGCGCCTATCCTGACGGGGTCCCTCCCGGATGGGCGTTCGTTGGTCTCTCGCCGGGCACCGCCAGCGAAACCGGTCTAACCGGTTATCAAAACCGGTCTGACCGCTTTGCACGGGAGGGCAGCAAGGAGCTAATCCGCGTACTTGTTGGCGCGGTTTCGTGTCAACATATTTTGGCGACTCCGCTGGGGATGAAGTCTCTGGTTATCATGGCTGATTTATCAAGTGATTTGATGTCGTGTAAAGAGCTGATTGAAGAATATCATCAAGAATATGACAGAGCAATTGAAAGGATATCCTTGTCTTGCTTCATTATGACAGAACAAGGTGTCATCAAGATTAAAGAGTTTCAGCCACCATCGAACATCGCCGTATTAAAGGAGATACAATCTTCCGGTATTATATCTACCCGTCTATCTTCTTATGTTAAATTTTTTATTACTCAAGAGGATAAGGTAGATTCAATTCCTGTTGTTCAAAAGTCGGTTGTTGAAAAGCCGACTAATGATATTATTGATCCTTGCAATTTGCCAAATTGTGATGTTGTTGGTCAAGAAACAAATCGGCCGTCTCTAGCCGAAATTGTTGATCCAAAATCCCCTAGCCAGAGCATAGAGGCTACATCTAGCATCTCGACGTTCGGGGGGCAACAAAACAAAGACAAAGGTGATGGTTGCAACACAACCAGTCTGGCCGGTGCACTGACCGGTCTGACCGGTTCGAAAACCGGTCTGACCGCTTCAGCTAGGGCTTCAAAAAATAAATCAAAATCAAAGACGGTTAAGCCAAAGAAGCCCGAGATTGGTGTTTGGAAAACCATTGAATCCAAAGGCCGTCATAAGCATCAAAGAGAAAAGCCGAAGTGTAACAAGAAACTTCCGGCTAAGTCTCAAAGACAAAAGATTGTCAATGATGCTAGTCGGTCTAAAAATTCCAAACAATCAAAATCTTCTCCTAGAGAGAAGTTCCATAATCGGAATTGGCAATGAAATAATTCTCACAAATCAATGCCGTTTCCACCATATGGATCACCTACACCGATGCCATGGGAGTTTTGTTTTAATGTGCCTTATTTTTATTCTCCTTGGTATTATAATTCATATATGTCGTCTCTTCCTAGATATTTATGTTCAGATTATATTACTTATAGGGAGCCGGTAATTAATAAGCCATTACCTATGCATAATGACCGTTTTGATCAAAAGAATCGGTCCACACAGCAAAATAAGCGTAAGGTGATTAAACAAGTCTATCGTGTCAAAAAAGATGGAAGATTAAATAAAAATCCAGATTTGACACTAGACGTAGAAAAGCCGTGTATTGAAAAATTATCGGCTAGTTATGTTGATCAAATTGTCTCCAATAAGCATATCACAAATATTATAGCTGAGCAACAATCATGTTCGGCTGGGGGGCAATATGATCTCACTGTGACTGGTTCTGAAGGAACCGGTCTAACCGGTTCTAAAAACCAGTCTGACCGGTTTGACAAAAAAATTGATAAATCTACAAGTGTCACTTCAAAGAGCAAGGTGATGAAGAGGAAGCCAAGTTTTGCTGAATTGTTACATAAATATCAGAAGATAGCCGATCAAAAGCAAAGTAATCGGTTAGAAGATCAAAGTTGGAATTTTTCATCATCAAAAGCGAAGAAGCATCAACGGTCATCTCATTATTCTTCAACATTTATTCCGTCGATGCATGTGCCATGGAATGCGTATCCAAGTATACCTAATTACAATTCATGGTTTTGGTATAATCCTTTGTCTTCCTTTTACAATTATCAATATTATGCTTCTGATGTACCAAGGAACTATGATTGGTTGTCATGGCCATATCAAGATTTCAATTATTAGATGACCTGATCATTGAAGATTATTTTCGGGCACGCAAGCTTTGCCAGAAAACAGGGGGGCATATGTTGACGACCAAAATTGGTACGGACCGAGGGAAACCGGTCTGGTTTGGATCTGTAATTCGAGTAGGTTTAGGATTCTGAGTTTTGTCCCATATTGTAAACCGACCTAAAGGGGTACGACTTCCCCACCCTATAAATATAAAGGGTCATGGCCGATTGAGATATATCCAAACCAATCGAAACTATCAAATCTATCTTTTATCGTTTTGTCTTTACTTTTATCTTTCTATGTTTCGCATTACTTTTATCTCCAAATCCTAGCTCTTCCAACTCTACCATGTTGTTCTTCCTTCGTCTCTATGTCGATTGAAGGCATTCTAAGTGGCCTGCCGATCCTAGAACAATCCAAGGTGCGCCTATCCTGACGGGGTCCCTCCCGGACGGGCGTTCGTTGGTCTCTCGCCGGGCACCGCCAGCGAAACCGGTCTGACCGGTTATCAAACCCGGTCTGACCGCTTTGCACGGGAGGGCAGCAAGGAGCTACTCCGCGTGCTTGTTGGCGCGGTTTCGTGTCAACAATAATATTTTCTATTAATTTATAAGATTTTCTTATTTAATATATAATTTTAATAGGTATTAGTAACTGAATTAAAACAACTATTAATAACTATATATTAAAAACTATATTTATAAGATTCCCGAATACTAGCCACCGGTGCTAAAGGCCGGTTCGCTAACCCATACATTGGAAATGCATTGTATTGGAAATCTTAGAAATATATATGCTTCATATGTATTGGAAATATTAGAAAATATTAGAAATTTATTTTATTGGAAATGCGTTTTATTGGAAATATTAGAAATATATATGCTTTATATGTATTAGAAATTTAAATGTATATATCCTTCATTTAAATGTATATTTGAAATTTAAATGTATATTGGAAACGCGTTCGCTAACCAAATGCGCTTGGCCGAACGCGTTCGCTAACCACATACATTGGAAATGCATTGTACTGGAAATATTAGAAATATATATGCTTCATATGTATTGAAAATATTAGAAAATATTAGAAATTAATTTATTGGAAATGCATTGTATTGGAAATAAAAATGATATATTGGAAATGTTCTATATTGCAATTCTATTAGAAATATGCATGCTTCATATGTATTGAAAAATGTTGCAAATGTAAATTGCAAATATTTATATGCTGAATATGTAAATGTATATGCATGTTTATTTATTGGAAATGTATAGGCATGTTGAAATGTGTATTGGAGATATTTACATTGAAATGTATATTGGAAATGTTATATGTTTGAAATGTATTTTGGAAATGCATTGTATATTTACATTGAAATGTATATTGAACCCGAACCCCTTAGCTAATCTGTTCGCTAAGCGCACCGAACCCCTTAGCGAATCCGTTCGCTAAGCGCACCGAACCCCTTAGCGAGCGAATCCGTTCGCTAAGCGCACCGAACCCCTTAGCGAATATGTTACAAATATTTGAAATATCTATGCTTTGTATATATTCCTTATCAATTATTTTTAGTTCTATAGATGGCGGACAACAACAAGCCTGTCCCACCCATGAAAGAGGACAACGACACGTTCTTAGCGAATCAACTTTTTGATATTGTAACCCAACCGATGAGCGTGGATGAAGTGTTGAGGGCCATTGGAAGGGACGACAATATCCAGGGCGACAATGTTACGAGGGCCGAAAATGTTGAAGGGGTCGGCAATGTCCAGGGCGAACGTGTCCAGGGCAGCACTATTAAAGGGGCCGGTAACGAGCCCTCGTCTAGTCAGGTGTGTATATATATAACATAAATTTGTACTGTACATGTCAATTATGTATACCATCTCTATATCATCTCGTATATATGTAATTTGTGTAGGCCGCCTCTGCTTCTACAAGTCGAGCTAAGAAATCAAAACGATCACCACGAAGAAGCTGAAGGATGTCAAGTTGCACATCACTCGAGTGGAGGATGACGGGGAGCCAGTTGAGCCCGCAAAAGTGGCAAAGAAATTTGTATCTCAGTGCGGGGTAATTGTACGGGACAATGTGCCCATTAATATCAGAAAATGGAAGTCCACGGACCCCACTAAGGAGTACATGCTCCCCGATACAGAGAAGGAGATGCTATGGAGGGAATTAAAGGCAATATTCGACTGGTCTAGCACTCATGAAGCAGAACTGAGGGATTGGACAATGAAGAAGATGACAGTTCTGTTTCAGGATTTAAAGAAGAAGTTGTACTTGTATTTTCTCAAAACCGGAGAGGCCCCGGATCCTGAGAAGTATAAGATCACTGATGACGAGTGGGAAGCATTCCTTGAGTACAAAACCTCCGAAGAGGGTGCAACGGCTAGCGCTAGAAATGCTGGAAATGCCGCACATAAGAAGTACTCTCATAAGATGGGATCGGGAGGTTACAAGGCAAGCATCGCTAAATGGGAGAAGATGGAAGAAGATCTATATGCTAGAGGCATCACTCCAGCGACACATTACTGGCCCACAAGGACCAAGCATTGGTACTATGGTCATGGAGGCACCCTCAGCCCAATCGACGGCTCCTTAGTTTTTCACGAGCACTTGCGAGAACTAGCTCAGCGTCTCCTCGATATCCTCAGGGCTTCTGAGAGGGGAGAATTTGTTGCTGATAGGGACAGAGATGAGCTATCATATGCCTTAGGGAACAAGGAGCATCCTGGACGGATGCGCGGTGTAGGCACAAGCATCTGATGGAAGAAAGGTTTCCAAGAGCACGCCGCCACCTATAGGAGCCGTTCGAGGAAGAAGGCCGAATATGAGCAGAGGGTGAGGGACCTAGAGCAAACGGTTGCCGCCCAGGGCTCAAAGCTCCAAGAAGTGGAGTCAGAGATGGAGCGACGGATGAAGGTAGCATGGCTGCAGATACAACAAGCCACAGGCGGGACCGGTTCCACAGAGCATGCACCTCTCCAACAAGCCGCAGGCGGGACCGGTTCCACAGAGCATGCACCAGGCGGGATCGGTTCCACAGAGCATGCACCTCTCCAAGATGCGGCCCTTATTAGCCCTCCACAACAATATCAAAGCAGTCACGCTTCCACACAGGCTGCCAAACCGGTCCGTTACCCCGTGGATGAAATAACTCAACGAACCGCGTGTGAGCTTGTCGTCAGGCAGAAGAACTTAGCTATGGTGGTACGTATGCGACCTTAGTTCGTACTGCATACATTTCACCGTACATACCATTCATTTACTAACTTTCTTTGTGACTACTAAATTATCATGTCACATACGGTATGACCAAACGTGTGGAAGAAGGGCAAAAATGGCAATGCAATGACATTCCACATGGTTACGTACCTATTGAGGTGGAGCAAGTCGTCACCAACTGGGAAGACTTGGAACTTGACATCCCCGGAGGTGACGGAGAAACAAAACTCGGTCAGTGTTCTCACTGCATCATTCTATGGACCAAGGCAGACGTCGTCATACCCGGTACACCTGCGGCTACCAACAAGCCTCCGTCACCTCCACCGTCTCCAAGAGATCCACCAGATCATGACGATTCTCCGGGAGCTCCTGATGCAAGCCCGTCTCCTCCGCCGAAGAGGTCTCCGTCTCCTCCGCCACGGAGGTCTCCGCCCCCTCCGCCGAAGAGGGGACGCCGCACTAAAGCCTCTGCCCCCACTCCACCAGGGACGAACCAGAGAGAAGCCCGCACCAGAGAAAAGAGCGGGTGAGAAGACTCTAGAGGAGCTCGAAGCCTCGGTCAAAGCAGACACAAAGAGGCAAATGGCCGAGTGGAGGAAAAAACCGGAGCCGGAGCCGAAGCTTGATCCCACTGTCGTCAAGTCATTCCTCGGTAATTTGAGCAAGGGTCAACAGAAGGAAGTACTATTAACAGACTATGACCGCTCATTACTGAAATCTTGCCGGAAGCGGAAGGCTGCAGATAAGGAGGCGGGCATATCCAAAAAGGTTCCTTAGCTCGGCCAGCAACCTCAGCAGCCCTTGGCTCCATTGCCAACTCCGCACGAGCTACGGATCCAACAATTTGAGGCAGAGACTGGACTATCCAGAGCACAACTTGTTGACACCAAAAATTGGCACCAGGAAGAGGCTGACATGTGGGCCGGATTTGGTAGAAGGATGCCATTCGGCTAAAAGGGTTTTTTCTGAAGCATTCGGCAAAGATGCTCTGCGGTCGGGAACGCGTCGCCATTCGGCTGAAACGTTCGGCAGAAATACTCTGCGGACGGGAATGCGTCATCATTCGGCAGAGGCATTGTTCCGCAGGCGAAGAGTGATAGCATTCGGGAAGACATGATGACGTGGATCAACATAAGGAAAAGGCCGGTTCGAACAAGGAAAGCAATATGGGCACGAAGATTCGTCATTTATTTTTAGGAACAAGTGTTGTAGTCGTGTCCAACTAGGAGTTGTATCAAGACCTGGGTATAAATATAAACCCATGGCAGCTGTAAAAAAGAACACAATCAATCGTACAACAAACCGGCCCCGTGCCGACATCGAGTCCTTTAGTCGAGTCGTCGAGTTCTTCGAGAGGAGTCATCGATCCGTCGACCTCCGTAAGTACCGACAACCTTGTATCATGCTTAGTATCATGCGGTGGATTTAAGCTTTGATGCAAGTAGTCTTGTTACCATGCTTAGTATCATCCGGTGGATTTAAGTTGTGGTCTCAAGAAGGTTCCTCTGTTAGGTCATGAGCCATGCGGTGGGCCAAGATCTAGTATGGACCAAGTTATCGGCTCTGTTAGATTCCGGCAAGATCTAACAGATTCATTAAGTTACCCCGTGTTGCTCTGTTTTTACTATGTGCTTAATTCATGCAACACACCTTTGCCCAATCTAGATCGGCTAGAATCGGCTATACTTCATGACATGATGAATTATTCCCTCACAGCCGAATACGAAACCGATCTAGGTTGCTACGTGTCGCGGGTTCGAGCTTGTCGGCATCGTGTAGGTCTTGACAGAACCGGGTATCATGCGGTAGATGCAGATTTTTGGATCGTTTTAGAGCTAATCATCCGGTGGACTAGAATTCGATTCGATCTGATAGATTTACCTTTACCGATTAGGCTTGTTCCTTCGCCATGGATCCCGATTCGGCTGAATAGCCGTATTCGGCAGTGCTCTCACGAGTGAACGTGTGTTCGTGGGTTTGCATTGAACAATGAATGCTTCTAGCCTTTCACGATTAGATTGTATCATGCGGTGGATTGATCTAATCTGATTGGTGGTGTGGCCACAAACGAGTTGTATCATGCGGTGGATTAACTCGTTTGTTGCCATGCTTGACGGGTGCTGCTTTCGGCCTATGCATTCTTGTTTCAATGTAAATTCGTGACTGTGTTGTGGGTTCGTAACTAAACATTGAATGCTTTTAGCTTCTCATGGTTAGATTGTATCATGCGGTGGATTGGTCTAATCTGATTAGTGGTGTGGTCACAAACAAGTCGTATCATGCGGTGGATTAACTTGTTTGTTATTCATGCTTGACGAGTGCTGCTTTCGGCCTATGCATTCTCTGTTTACTGCGAATTTATGATCATGTTTCACCCTTTTATTTATCTATCATGCTCTGTTTCTCGTTAATCGGCTATGAGTACGTGTTACAATGTTCAATCGTTTGAAAGCCGATCTTTCGTTATGCTTACGTCACGCATTCGGCAGTACGTTCCTTGCGTGCCTTGCTGATTGCCGAATGAGGTTTTAACTGCCGACAGATAGCTTCTCTGTAGCTATTTGTCTCTCGAGATTGGCTTCAACGCCGTAAATATGGAACTGTCTGGTCTCACCCGGCACGTTCCAGGTTTTGATCTAAACGTTTTATCCCTTTGTTAGTTTTCAGGCAAACTGACTGGCACGCTTCCGGATTCAAAAGCCAGGGCCACGTGTGAAGCCAGCTTGTTTGGCTTGCTGTGTGCTTGGCGTGAGGTGCGGATTTTACGTCAACACACTTTTTGGCACGCCCGGTGGGACCCACACAAGTTTTCAAGATGCCTGAATTGAGCGACATCATGGATGTCACTCTGGAAGAGTTGTCTGAAGAACATCAACAGATGGTAAAGGTTGCTGCCAACCAATTCATTAACAAATGTTTACTGTCTTTCGCCAAGAACAGGAGCGGTGCACCTTTTCTCAAGTCTGATCTGCCAAGAGTTCTCCTTCCTGGGCAATCTGATTTTACTGAAGAAGAAGAGAGGGAGAGATTCTCGGGCTTGTTATACAAAGCTTTGGGAGAGACAATGACCAATCACAATGCTGCGTTCTTAAACAGTTTTCGGCATATAATGGTAAGCATTTTTGGTCAGCATGTAGATAAACCCTTCGAGCAGATACATGGGCAATTGGGTGGTCCGACATACTTCAATGTTCAAGCACCAGTTCAGAAACCACATGGTAAAGGGAATGCTGATGAAACTGGAGGTTCTGGTGCTAAAGATACAAATGGACAACCGATTCGGCAAGATCCTCAGCTTGCACTGCCGAAAACTCGCACATACGGTGATATGGCATTCGGCACCACAGGGAATCCGCCTGCTTCTGCTTACAAGATATCTCCCTTGAACAACAGACTGCAGAGGGATTTGTATGGAAACGGATATTCAGAGTTTATGGATTACAATGCTATCGACGCTCTCCCGAATCCTGGATATGTTGGTACTGCAGGTATGCTTGCTAGAAGACCAGGGAATCAAGATACCAATATTGACCTCATGGTGCAAAAAATGACCGATGTATTGCAAAATCAATTCGGTCTGAAGCCTAAGAATCAGGGATACATGTACTCGTCTCCTTTCCCTGAATGGTACCAAAGGGTATCATTGCCGAATAGAGTCAAGGTGCCTACAGAGTTTACTAAATTCTCAGGACAAGATGATACAAGTACTGTGGAACATATAGCTCGATATCTGATGCAGCTTGGAGAGGCTTCGGCAGATGAGGCTTTCAGAATCAGATACTTTCCTTTGTCACTGACGGGTCCAGCTTTTACATGGTTTGCTTCTTTGCCTGCTCAGTCGATTTGTACCTGGAAAGACCTGGAACAGAAATTCCATGCTCATTACTACATTGGTAGTACCGAGAAAAAGTTGGTTGATTTGACCAGCTTAAGGCAGAGGAATAATGAAACACCTACAGAGTTCCTCAGGAGATTTAGGGAAACTAAGAGTATGTGCTTTTCTCTGAACATACCTGATGATCAACTAGCTGGTATGGCTGTAGCTGGAATGCTGCCTGCTATTCGGGAGAAGCTATTCGGGATGGAGTTTGATGATCTGGGCCAGTTGTCGCACAGATTGGCCTTGATGAGTAACCAGGCGTATGGTTTCAAGAAAGATGTCAGATTTGCTAAAAATAATGATGTGGCTGACATCTATAACCAATTCCTTGAAAGAGCAGATCAAGAAGATGAATATGAAGATAGCGAGGAGATAGCTGCAGCAGAGATAGTATGGAGCAAAGAACCAGTTACAATGACTCAAAGATGGATCAAACAGATGAAGGGAACATATGATTTTGATGTGACTAAGGCAGACAAATTGTTTGAGTTCCTGGTGAAAGAAGGCCGAATCAAATTGCCAGAGGGACATTCTATGCTTCGGCCCGATGGAGTGAAAGATAAGAGGTATTGTGGGTTTCATGATAGAAATTCTCATTCCATTAATGAATGCAGAGTCTTTAGGATG
The DNA here is from genome assembly GCA_033239725.1 of Echinochloa phyllopogon. NCBI lineage: Eukaryota > Viridiplantae > Streptophyta > Magnoliopsida > Poales > Poaceae > Echinochloa > Echinochloa phyllopogon. The sequence continues at coordinate 3,856,170 of BTCW01000007.1, read as the reverse complement.
AAGATTCAAAAAGCCATCCAGGAAGGACACCTGAAGTTCGACAACAAGATGAAATTAGACAGTAACCCTTTCCCTCAGAATATGATCGGGTTCTCGGTTAATATGGTAAATGCTGTTCCATCTGGAGAAAAGGGAAGATTGAAAGTTTTAACCTCAAAGAAGGCAAGACAGGATGGTTCAGTTGATCCCACTCGGCAGATCACAATTGAGCAGGTTCGCCAGAAGAATCTTCGGTTCCCGAATAGCCGATTTGAAGTGGGAGAATCCTTTAAACCTAGAGTTACTACACGTATTCTCCTCAACAAATGGCAGCGTCAGCAAGAAAAGGAGCGTTTTCAAAGGCGTGAATACGAGGAAGAGAAAAGAAGGCGCGAAGAAGAAAGGTTTGAGGAAGAACAAGAAGAGTATGCTCGAGAGCAGGAACGTGCGCATTGGGGGTGTGCATTCTTCAGACACTGTTGGAACGAAGGTTTAAAGCTGCCTACAAGGAATAACTGTCCTGAGTGCAATAATGGGTACGTCGAACGTAGGCAAAATGTTGCCAATCGCCGATCTGTCCATGAAAGAATTGGTAGGGTGCATCCTAGTGATGATCGGCGTTTTAATGATCAACCAAGAAAGAGACATGCTGATTACGAGTGGGTTGATCGTGAAGAAGAAAAAGATCATGCTTATGTTTGGCAAGAAGGACAATGGTGCCCACCTGGTTTAAGAAGGAGTCAGAAGAGAAGAGTCCAACGCCTGAGGAACCAAGAATTAAAGCAAGCAAGGCCTAGGATGAAATCGATATGGCTCCCAAAAGACAGGCCTGACGAACATAGTCATTCGGCTCCTACATGCATGGTATGTTTCTTGCCGAATGAATTCATGGCTCCAGCTAATCAAATTGTACAGGAAGAAATATTGCCCGATATAGATGATGCCGAACAATTTGGGTTAATGGCACAATTGATGTTGAACAAACAAGCTGTTTTTGAGAAGCCAACCCAGAATCGGCACATGAAGCCACTATACTTGAAGGGATATGTTAATGGCAAACCATTGACCAAGATGTTTGTCGATGGAGGAGCTGCTGTCAATGTAATGCCATATACCACATTCAGGAAGCTTGGCATGGGCCTTAGAGATTTAACACCAACGAGCATAATTCTAAATGATTTTGCTGGAAATCCTTCGGACACCAAGGGATGTGTGCACGTTGATCTGATGATTGGTTCCAAGACTCTGCTTACGACTTTCTTTGTCATTGAAGGCAAAGGGGCATATAGCTTGCTGCTTGGAAGAGATTGGATTCATGCAAATTGTTGCATTCCATCTACTATGCATCAACAGCTTATTCAGTGGATAGATGATGAGGTGGAGATTGTCCAAGCAGATGATTCAATAAGCGTGGCAAATATGGAACCAGCTTTCTGGGAGTATCAAGGCATAGATTGTTTCTCAGGTAAAGACTGGGGAGAAGGTCCTGTGGCACCAGCCAGCAGTGATCAGCAGCCGATCGAAGCAGTCGGCTCTCATAGTAATTTTTGATGGAGAATCCAATTGATGGAACTGATGGAAAATTAGGACGTGGATTTGTGTCGGCCGATAAATTAGAAGAAGTGGACATTGGAGATGGTGACAAGCCAAGGCCGACATTTATCAGTGCTAACTTGGATTCGGTTTTCAAAGAAAAGTTGGTGACATTGTTAAAAGAATACAAGGACTGCTTTGCTTGGGATTATTCGGAGATGCCTGGTCTAGACCGTTCTATTGTTGAGCATCGGTTGCCAATCAAACCTGGATACAGACCTTACAAGCAACCACCCCGAAAAATCTACAAGGAAGAAGTGTTGGCCGATGTGAAAAAGGAAATTGAAAGATTACTAGATGCAAATTTCATTCGGCCCTGTAAATACGCGGATTGGATCTCTAATATTGTTCCTGTCTATAAGAAAAATGGAAAGATGAGGGTTTGCATAGATTTTAGAGACCTAAACAAGGCTACACCCATGGATGGATATCCAATGCCTATTGCTGATTCATTGGTTGATGCTGCTGCTGGATACAAAGTGCTTAGTTTCATGGACGGTAACGCAGGATACAATCAGATTTATATGGCATTGGAAGATATAGTAAAGACAGCTTTCAGGTGTCCTGGACACATAGGGTTGTTTGAATGGGTTGTTATGACCTTTGGATTGAAAAATGCCGGTGCAACTTATCAAAGAGCTATGAATTATATTTTTCATGAGTTGATCGGCAAGATTGTGGAAATATATATTGATGATGTAGTGATCAAGTCATTGGATCATGAGTCTCATTTGGCCGACATAAGGAAAACTCTAGAATGCACCAGGAAGCATGGGCTTAAGATGAACCCGAATAAGTGTGCTTTTGGAGTTTCGGCTGGAGAGTTTCTGGGATTTTTGATACATGAAGGAGGAATAGGAGTTGGTAAGAAAAGCATGAAGGCAATTGATGAAATTGTTCCTCCAACTAATCTTAAAGAGCTACAATCACTGCTTGGCAAGATAAATTTTGTGAGAAGATTCATATCAAACTTGTCACAAAAGGTGTTGCCCTTTTCCTCACTGTTAAAAATAAAAAAGGATCAAAAGTTTGTATGGGGTGACGAACGACAAAAGGCTTTTGATGAAATAAAAGAGTACATGAAGAAGCCACCAGTATTGGTGCCTCCACAATTGAACAAGCCTTTCAAGTTGTACGTGGCGGCCGATGCCCAAACTATTGGATCGGCCCTCATTCAAGAATTTGAAGGGAAGGAAAGAGTAGTTGCATACCTTAGCCGAAAGTTACTAGATCCAGAGACAAGGTATTCGGCTATAGAGAAGCTTTGCTTATGTGTTTACTACTCCTGTACAAAATTTCGGCACTACTTACTACATGCCGAATGCATTGTGTATTCAAAGTTTGATGTGATAAAACACATGTTGTCTATGCCAATTTTGAACGGAAGGATTGGCAAATGGATTTTAGCTTTGTCTGAATTTGAATTAAGATTTGAATCGGCAAAGGCTGTTAAGGGACAGATTATTGCCGACTTCATTACTGAACATCATGATACATCGATAGATTTGCTTAACATTGTTCCTTGGGTGTTATTCTTCGATGGATCTTCATGCAACAAAGGTGGTGGAGCAGGTATCTTATTAATTTCACCCAAAGGAGAAACATTTGAGTTTGCTGTTCCCATTCAATCTGCTGTTACTAACAATCAAGCTGAGTATGAGGCATTGCTCAAAGGGCTCCAATATTTGAAAGAAGCAGATGCCATTGCAGTTGAAATTTTTGGAGATTCAGAATTGGTCATAAAGCAATTGAATGGTGAATATGAGTGCAAAAGTGATACCTTGAGGAATTACTATGAAGAATGCAAAGAAATATTGAAGAGCTTTCGGTCAGTAATTCTACAACACATTCCTAGAGGGGATAATGGAGAGGCAAATAGATTGGCCCAAAGTGCATCAGGTTATAAAGAGCTTCGAGAAGTTTTTGCTAATGATGTATATGCATTCGGGAGTAATCTGGCAGAAGATGATTGGAGAAAAGAGATTGCCGATTATCTGGAGAATCCATCCCGAAAGGTTTCTAGAAAGCTCAGGTATAAAGCTTTAAAGTTTGTTCTTCTTGATGATAATTTGTATTATAAATCCCTGGATGGAGTGCTGTTACATTGTTTAAATCATGAAGAAGCAAAAAGGCTGATGAGTGAAGTGCATGATGGGTTGTGTGGAGCACATCAATCGGCCTACCGAATGAAGTGGATTATTAGAAGAACTGGATATTACTGGCCGACAATGTTGGAAGATTGTTTTGAATATTATAAAGGATGACAAGACTGTCAGAAATTTGGAAACATTCAGAGAGTTCCGGCATCGGCTTTGAATCCCATTGTCAAGCCATGGCCATTCAGAGGATGGGGAATAGATTTGATTGGCCAAATAAATCCTCCATCTAGCAAGGGGCATAAGTTTGTGCTTTTGGCGACCGATTATTTCACCAAGTGGGTTGAGGCAATTCCATTAAAGAAGGTGACGTCGGAGAATATGGTTGAGTTTGTTAAGGAACATATCATTTACAGATTCGGGATTCCTCAGACAATCACCACTGATCAAGGGACTCAATTTACATCTTCAGAATTCAGAGATTTTGCTGAAAGTATGGGCATCAAATTATTGAATTCTTCTCCTTATTATGCCCAAGCTAATGGTCAGGCAGAGGCTTCTAACAAGATTATGATTAAAATTATACAGAAGAAGATTGATCGGAAGCCAAGAAAGTGGCATTCGGTACTCAATGAGGCTTTATGGGCTTACCGAATGGCTCCACATGGGGCTACACAGACGTCTCCTTATGAGTTGGTGTATGGGCATCATGCTATCTTGCCATGGGAGATACAATTAGACTCAAGAAGAGTAAAGTTGCAGAAGGATTTAAGTTCTAAAGATTATAAAGATTTAATGATGGACGAATTGGAAGATTTGCATATGATTCGTCTCAGGGCCTTGGAGAATATTGAGAAGAACAAAATGCGAGTTGCTAAGTATTACAATAAGAAGGTGAAAGTTAAGCAATTTACAGAAGGTGATCTAGTTTGGAAAGCAATATTGCCGATTGGAACCAAATATGCAGCATTCGGCAAGTGGTCTCCAAATTGGGAAGGTCCTTTCAGAGTGGTTAGATGCGTGCCTGGAAATGCATATATTTTGAAGACATTATTGGGAGAAGAATTTGCTTCTGCTATAAATGGAAGATATTTGAAGAGGTATTATCCCAGTGTTGAAATCAATCGGTGATTGATATATTAATTTGCCGAATAGCCGATTTTCGGGAAGAAATCGCCTTCAGAACAAATGTTGACAGAAAAGGAAAATGGCCAGTACTGAATGTATTGCCCTTAGCACAAAATATACTACATCAGATGTTCATGCAAGATCACAAAAGATAAGTTTTATTGCCGAGATTCCATAAATCCCTAGTACAAACTAATGGAATAGCTTGTTCAAGACGGATTGGGGGTGAATGGAATCGGCAATGGCGGCGCCATGAGCATCAAGGCGATCTATGGAGGCCTCGATGTCGTCGATCTCCTCCGGGTTACCATTAGCGAAGCCGGTCGGTAGCCTGGAGTAGTCGGTATTGGTGTGCGTCGACATGGCGACTAGGCCTGCGGCGGTGCCCAGACGGATGCCGTGCGAGGCCACCTCATCGATGCGGCCCGCCACCGCACCGAGGCGAGCTTCTGGTGTGTCCCCAGGAGCATTCACCTTGTTCGCCAGCTCATTCGCCAGCGCCTTCAGCCGATCGAGTTCGGCATCACGCGCTGCAAGTTTACAGAAAGGGCAGCAGAATAATATCAGTTGGGGGACAAGATTGAGATTGAGCAGATTGCAGGACTCACCATCAATAACTTCGAGCAGTTGCTTACGCTCGTGCTGCCATTCGAGGTCAGCAATCCCGGCTTGCTTGGAGATAGCCTCCAGTTCGCGACGAGAGTCGTCGCGCTCCGCCTTGAATCGGCGAGCATCGCCGTCAGTGTAGCGGTAGTCGTCCGATTCGAGAGATCGATTGGACGAACTCGAAGATGCCGCAGGAGCGGCGGCTGGAGCTGCGACTGGCGCACCGGCGCCGGCAATCCATTGGATTACCCTAAAAGAACAAAGAGATTCGTCAAGAAAGAGGGAGGAAATCTCGAAAAGAACAAAGAGAAGCAAGCAGCTACTCACCTGCGGCGAGCGCCGGCACGACTTCCTTCGGCCTCATCGGCGGCCGGGCGCCTCCTGTTGTTGTCGGCCATTGGAAGTTCCTCGGAATGACTGTGGATGGGGAAAAGAATGGCTTGGGCCGGCAAGAACTTGGAAGGCGAAGAACTTGGTGAAGAAACTGTGGGCTGCCTGGGTGTTTATTTATAGAACCCGCAGAGGAAATCGTGGCCAAAGATCGTGGCGCATATTCCGAAGAGTTCGGAAGGTGGAAAGGATTTTCCAGCCGATCGGTTCTCATGTCGTTTGGGATTCTTATCGAGTCGTATTCGGCTTTGACTGGATGGGATTCGGCTATGTCATAGTTGAAGCGTTTTCGGGTCTAAGTACTATTATGGCCAACTTTGCCGAATGAGTCATCCACAATGAAGGAAAACAGAGTTAAAAGGATGACAAGATTACAGGGTTAATAAAACATTCGGCTATCAAACATGATTCACACACCCAAGAACTTTGAGATTACATTTTTGGCATTTGATATCATATTGCTAATGTTTTCTAATAAGTTTTTATCAGCTTCTTGGGTTCTGGTCAGAGCAGCCAGCTTCGCCTTGAGTTGTTTGTCTTCGTTCAGAGCTGCTAAGGCTTCCTTTCGCCTTCTCTCTGTTAACTTGGGAAGCTCGATTATTTTCTTCTTGTCAGCTTCAATTTCGGCCGATAAATTTCTCAATTCGGCTTCGAGCGCAGCTTTTCTGATCTCCTTCATTTCAAGTTCAGATTCCAGTTTGATCAATGATTCCTTGTCATTCTGAACTTGAGTATGCAGGTCTTTTACAGATTGCTTGACCAAAGTTCTCCTTTGCTCCAAGGCTGGTTGAGCCGATTGATTCTTCAGAGCTTGCTTCACTGCGATAAACTGATCATCCAATCTGGAAATTGGATCTAAAGAAGTCTTGATATCGGCAGGAAGATCTTGGTCAAATGATTCAAGCAAATCTCTTAAAAGATCAGCATTGGTAACTTGTTCCCGAGTGTCTTTTTGCAGAAAAGAGAGAATTTCCTTCAATTTTGCTTGATTCTCCTCTGATAAAGTTGAACCAGAAGAGGTCTCTTCTCCTTGTTCGGCAACTAGATCATCCACAGCAAATGAATAGCTGGGTGAAGAAGTGGTTTTCTCCTGAAAAAAGATATTGCCGAATTATTGATGATCCATTGAATAAAGAACTGGAAGACTGGGTAATTATCTCTACCTCATTCCTGGTCTCTTGGATGGAAAGAGAGGGCAGCTCGAGCTCAGGCAGAGATTCTTGTATATCATGCTGAGGAGAGCTTGGAAGATCTGTTGGTGGAGGAGAGGCTTCTAGTTGAGGAACATCAAGAGAGGCTGAAGCTAGTTCTTGATGAGAAGGAGAATTCTCCAAGATTGGGTCTGTTGAGATTTGCTCTGAAACTGAAAAGGAATAAATGCCGATGGAGAGGAACTTTAAAAACAAAAATGTGAGAAAATTTTACCAATCATTGAAGCATCGGCAGGACCTGTACTGATTGCTAGTTGTTGTTCTTTGGACTGAAATCAAAAAGAAATAAAGCTGAGCAAGAAACACCAAAAGCATTATAGTCAAAGAAAAAAGACTCTGACCTTGATTTTGCTACTTGTTCTTTTCTTCTTTACAACCGAAGGAGCAGCTATAAGGAGGGTTTTCCTCTTGACAGATGATGGTCTAGTGAGTATTGGATCTGAAGAAGCTTGTCTAGCCATCAGCTGAGCCAAGGTGGGGGATTGGTGCCCCAAAGCAGAGATTGGGCCTGCAGTTTTGTATAAAATTACCCTGGCAAGAGGGGCAGGTGTTATGTCCTGCAAAATAATAGAGTCAGAATCAATTAGGGCTAATGTTATTAAGACAGATAAAGGAATGAGCATATTACCTCTGCAGTTGGCTGGTAATCAGGCATTAATTCGAGACAGAAGGGATGAATTGGCATGTTGAAGATATGATCATGGAATTCTTGCCACCAGAGAGTGAAGGAAGGATGAGCAGATATTATTAGCACAAAAGGATCAGGTGCATAAATAGTTCCACAGCATTTATAGTTGAAGATCCTTCTTGTTTCTGTGAAATCCTTGATTATCTCCCTAGGTCTGAGGAATTCATGGAGGAATAGCCTAGGGGGCACTTGGCCGTATCCCAACTGTCTAGCCATCATGTTTGGCTGGTAATATTCATAAGTGCTTTGGACTAGCCTCCCTCCACAGAATTCGGCTGGCAGGATGCAGGGCTGGATGAAGGCATTAAAAATTGCTACAGATTGTACATCAGTGCATCCAGTCTCAAAGCTGAATTCGCAAGGGAGAGTAAGATTGTCATTGTCCGAATAAGGGAACCAAAGAGGATTGGCAAAACCTCTGAAGAAGAGCTCAAACAGTTCACCAATGTTTTTGCTGATAGGTACAGTGGAGGCAGCTTCTCCATAAGTTTGACAACCTTTGGTTCTCCGGGTTTCTCCTTCTTTATAATTGATTGAAGGGAAGTTTCGGCTGTTGAGATCAATAGCAACAATTTGATGCATGTATAATTGCAGCCACATTTGAACAAACCACCAGGGACCATTGACACAGGGGATCTTCTTGCTGGTGTGCATCAGGTGGGTGGTTTGGTTGAGCATATGATAGACGCTTCCCAGGAGGTATTTCCCAAGTGGGATGACTTTTCCAGCAGCCAGCTCTTCAGCCATCACAATGTGATTCAAGGTTGGCTCATTGGCTTTGCCACAAAAGACTGATCTGCATAGCCACATATTCAGGAAGGCCCTGTATTCAACATCGGTCAGAGGGCCATCAGACATATGATTCTGAATATATCTCTTATATCCAACCCCTGTTTTCACTCCTGTCTGCTTGGAGGAACCTTTATGATCATATGGGTGTACAGTTCCTGTAACATTCAGGCCGGTCATCATGTAGACATCGGCCAAAGTAGGAGACATTGGGCCATGACCAAAAAGAAAGGTATTTGTGCCATTGGACCAAAAGTGGCAAGCTGCAATCAGGAGGTTCTCATTCTTTGGTGTTTCAGCTAATGACAGCTCCAGACAATGAGAAATACGCAAATGATCCCAATTCTGTGTTTGAGGGCTTTTATCATCAGACATCCTTTTATACCAGTTTCTCCATCCGGCGATTGGGGGCAAAGGCCAGTTCTTGAAAGCGTCTTGCCATTCATGAGGTTTTGTCAATGAAATCTTAAAAGGAATCCGCTGAGATTCGGCCGCAATAATTTCAGAAGGATCTGAATCTCCTACGGGACCGAGGAAATAAGATGGAGATTTTTCCTCAACAGGGATGAGGATTTCGGCAGCTAGGGCCTATCAAGAATGAAAGGGGATAAGAAGAAATTTAAAATGCAAATCGAAAGAAGACTGCCGCACATGCTTGAGGGGATTGAAGTTTACCTGGAGAGCAAGATCTTGGTCCGCCATTTGAAGGTTGGATCTTGGAAGAAGATGACTTAGGGTTCGGATCCGGATGAGAGCTCTGAAGATTCGGAAGGAGAAGCGGGTGCCGAGCAGAGCTAACTTGGAAATGTTAAGTGCTTTTGGTCAATTCCGAGATAAAAGTTACCTCTTATCCCGAAATTGAAGGGGCATGTGTTGACACCAAAAATTGGCACCAGGAAGAGGCTGACATGTGGGCCGGATTTGGTAGAAGGATGCCATTCGGCTAAAAGGGTTTTTTCTGAAGCATTCGGCAAAGATGCTCTGCGGTCGGGAACGCGTCGCCATTCGGCTGAAACGTTCGGCAGAAATACTCTGCGGACGGGAATGCGTCATCATTCGGCAGAGGCATTGTTCCGCAGGCGAAGAGTGATAGCATTCGGGAAGACATGATGACGTGGATCAACATAAGGAAAAGGCCGGTTCGAACAAGGAAAGCAATATGGGCACGAAGATTCGTCATTTATTTTTAGGAACAAGTGTTGTAGTCGTGTCCAACTAGGAGTTGTATCAAGACCTGGGTATAAATATAAACCCATGGCAGCTGTAAAAAAGAACACAATCAATCGTACAACAAACCGGCCCCGTGCCAACATCGAGTCCTTTAGTCGAGTCGTCGAGTTCTTCGAGAGGAGTCATCGATCCGTCGACCTCCGTAAGTACCGACAACCTTGTATCATGCTTAGTATCATGCGGTGGATTTAAGCTTTGATGCAAGTAGTCTTGTTACCATGCTTAGTATCATCCGGTGGATTTAAGTTGTGGTCTCAAGAAGGTTCCTCTGTTAGGTCATGAGCCATGCGGTGGGCCAAGATCTAGTATGGACCAAGTTATCGGCTCTGTTAGATTCCGACAAGATCTAACAGATTCATTAAGTTACCCCGTGTTGCTCTGTTTTTACTATGTGCTTAATTCATGCAACACACCTTTGCCCAATCTAGATCGGCTAGAATCGGCTATACTTCATGACATGATGAATTATTCCCTCACAGCCGAATACGAAACCGATCTAGGTTGCTACGTGTCGCGGGTTCGAGCTTGTCGGCATCGTGTAGGTCTTGACAGAACCGGGTATCATGCGGTAGATGCAGGTTTTTGGATCGTTTTAGAGCTAATCATCCGGTGGACTAGAATTCGATTCGATCTGATAGATTTACCTTTACCGATTAGGCTTGTTCCTTCGCCATGGATCCCGATTCGGCTGAATAGCCGTATTCGGCAGTGCTCTCACGAGTGAACGTGTGTTCGTGGGTTTGCATTGAACAATGAATGCTTCTAGCCTTTCACGATTAGATTGTATCATGCGGTGGATTGATCTAATCTGATTGGTGGTGTGGCCACAAACGAGTTGTATCATGCGGTGGATTAACTCGTTTGTTGCCATGCTTGACGGGTGCTGCTTTCGGCCTATGCATTCTTGTTTCAATGTAAATTCGTGACTGTGTTGTGGGTTCGTAACTAAACATTGAATGCTTTTAGCTTCTCATGGTTAGATTGTATCATGCGGTGGATTGGTCTAATCTGATTAGTGGTGTGGTCACAAACAAGTCGTATCATGCGGTGGATTAACTTGTTTGTTATTCATGCTTGACGGGTGCTGCTTTCGGCCTATGCATTCTCTGTTTACTGCGAATTTATGATCATGTTTCACCCTTTTATTTATCTATCATGCTCTGTTTCTCGTTAATCGGCTATGAGTACGTGTTACAATGTTCAATCGTTTGAAAGCCGATCTTTCGTTATGCTTACGTCACGCATTCGGCAGTACGTTCCTTGCGTGCCTTGCTGATTGCCGAATGAGGTTTTAACTGCCGACAGATAGCTTCTCTGTAGCTATTTGTCTCTCGAGATTGGCTTCAACGCCGTAAATATGGAACTGTCTGGTCTCACCCGGCACGTTCCAGGTTTTGATCTAAACGTTTTATCCCTTTGTTAGTTTTCAGGCAAACTGACTGGCACGCTTCCGGATTCAAAAGCCAGGGCCACGTGTGAAGCCAGCTTGTTCGGCTTGCTGTGTGCTTGGCGTGAGGTGCGGATTTTACGTCAACATATGGGCATCAAATTATTGAATTCTTCTCCTTATTATGCCCAAGCTAATGGTCAGGCAGAGGCTTCTAACAAGATTATGATTAAAATTATACAGAAGAAGATTGATCGGAAGCCAAGAAAGTGGCATTCGGTACTCAATGAGGCTTTATGGGCTTACCGAATGGCTCCACATGGGGCTACACAGACGTCTCCTTATGAGTTGGTGTATGGGCATCATGCTATCTTGCCATGGGAGATACAATTAGACTCAAGAAGAGTAAAGTTGCAGAAGGATTTAAGTTCTAAAGATTATAAAGATTTAATGATGGACGAATTGGAAGATTTGCATATGATTCGTCTCAGGGCCTTGGAGAATATTGAGAAGAACAAAATGCGAGTTGCTAAGTATTACAATAAGAAGGTGAAAGTTAAGCAATTTACAGAAGGTGATCTAGTTTGGAAAGCAATATTGCCGATTGGAACCAAATATGCAGCATTCGGCAAGTGGTCTCCAAATTGGGAAGGTCCTTTCAGAGTGGTTAGATGCGTGCCTGGAAATGCATATATTTTGAAGACATTATTGGGAGAAGAATTTGCTTCTGCTATAAATGGAAGATATTTGAAGAGGTATTATCCCAGTGTTGAAATCAATCGGTGATTGATATATTAATTTGCCGAATAGCCGATTTTCGGGAAGAAATCGCCTTCAGAACAAATGTTGACAGAAAAGGAAAATGGCCAGTACTGAATGTATTGCCCTTAGCACAAAATATACTACATCAGATGTTCATGCAAGATCACAAAAGATAAGTTTTATTGCCGAGATTCCATAAATCCCTAGTACAAACTAATGGAATAGCTTGTTCAAGACGGATTGGGGGTGAATGGAATCGGCAATGGCGGCGCCATGAGCATCAAGGCGATCTATGGAGGCCTCGATGTCGTCGATCTCCTCCGGGTTACCATTAGCGAAGCCGGTCGGTAGCCTGGAGTAGTCGGTATTGGTGTGCGTCGACATGGCGACTAGGCCTGCGGCGGTGCCCAGACGGATGCCGTGCGAGGCCACCTCATCGATGCGGCCCGCCACCGCACCGAGGCGAGCTTCTGGTGTGTCCCCAGGAGCATTCACCTTGTTCGCCAGCTCATTCGCCAGCGCCTTCAGCCGATCGAGTTCGGCATCACGCGCTACAAGTTTACAGAAAGGGCAGCAGAATAATATCAGTTGGGGGACAAGATTGAGATTGAGCAGATTGCAGGACTCACCATCAATAACTTCGAGCAGTTGCTTACGCTCGTGCTGCCATTCGAGGTCAGCAATCCCGGCTTGCTTGGAGATAGCCTCCAGTTCGCGACGAGAGTCGTCGCGCTCCGCCTTGAATCGGCGAGCATCGCCGTCAGTGTAGCGGTAGTCGTCCGATTCGAGAGATCGATTGGACGAACTCGAAGATGCCGCAGGAGCGGCGGCTGGAGCTGCGACTGGCGCACCGGCGCCGGCAATCCATTGGATTACCCTAAAAGAACAAAGAGATTCGTCAAGAAAGAGGGAGGAAATCTCGAAAAGAACAAAGAGAAGCAAGCAGCTACTCACCTGCGGCGAGCGCCGGCACGACTTCCTTCGGCCTCATCGGCGGCCGGGCGCCTCCTGTTGTTGTTGGCCATTGGAAGTTCCTCGGAATGACTGTGGATGGGGAAAAGAATGGCTTGGGCCGGCAAGAACTTGGAAGGCGAAGAACTTGGTGAAGAAACTGTGGGCTGCCTGGGTGTTTATTTATAGAACCCGCAGAGAAAATCGTGGCCAAAGATCGTGGCGCATATTCCGAAGAGTTCGGAAGGTGGAAAGGATTTTCCAGCCGATCGGTTCTCATGTCGTTTGGGATTCTTATCGAGTCGTATTCGGCTTTGACTGGATGGGATTCGGCTATGTCATAGTTGAAGCGTTTTCGGGTCTAAGTACTATTATGGCCAACTTTGCCGAATGAGTCATCCACAATGAAGGAAAACAGAGTTAAAAGGATGACAAGATTACAGGGTTAATAAAACATTCGGCTATCAAACATGATTCACACACCCAAGAACTTTGAGATTACATTTTTGGCATTTGATATCATATTGCTAATGTTTTCTAATAAGTTTTTATCAGCTTCTTGGGTTCTGGTCAGAGCAGCCAGCTTCGCCTTGAGTTGTTTGTCTTCGTTCAGAGCTGCTAAGGCTTCCTTTCGCCTTCTCTCTGTTAACTTGGGAAGCTCGATTATTTTCTTCTTGTCAGCTTCAATTTCGGCCGATAAATTTCTCAATTCGGCTTCGAGCGCAGCTTTTCTGATCTCCTTCATTTCAAGTTCAGATTCCAGTTTGATCAATGATTCCTTGTCATTCTGAACTTGAGTATGCAGGTCTTTTACAGATTGCTTGACCAAAGTTCTCCTTTGCTCCAAGGCTGGTTGAGCCGATTGATTCTTCAGAGCTTGCTTCACTGCGATAAACTGATCATCCAATCTGGAAATTGGATCTAAAGAAGTCTTGATATCGGCAGGAAGATCTTGGTCAAATGATTCAAGCAAATCTCTTAAAAGATCAGCATTGGTAACTTGTTCCCGAGTGTCTTTTTGCAGAAAAGAGAGAATTTCCTTCAATTTTGCTTGATTCTCCTCTGATAAAGTTGAACCAGAAGAGGTCTCTTCTCCTTGTTCGGCAACTAGATCATCCACAGCAAATGAATAGCTGGGTGAAGAAGTGGTTTTCTCCTGAAAAAAGATATTGCCGAATTATTGATGATCCATTGAATAAAGAACTGGAAGACTGGGTAATTATCTCTACCTCATTCCTGGTCTCTTGGATGGAAAGAGAGGGCAGCTCGAGCTCAGGCAGAGATTCTTGTATATCATGCTGAGGAGAGCTTGGAAGATCTGTTGGTGGAGGAGAGGCTTCTAGTTGAGGAACATCAAGAGAGGCTGAAGCTAGTTCTTGATGAGAAGGAGAATTCTCCAAGATTGGGTCTGTTGAGATTTGCTCTGAAACTGAAAAGGAATAAATGCCGATGGAGAGGAACTTTAAAAACAAAAATGTGAGAAAATTTTACCAATCATTGAAGCATCGGCAGGACCTGTACTGATTGCTAGCTGTTGTTCTTTGGACTGAAATCAAAAAGAAATAAAGCTGAGCAAGAAACACCAAAAGCATTATAGTCAAAGAAAAAAGACTCTGACCTTGATTTTGCTACTTGTTCTTTTCTTCTTTACAACCGAAGGAGCAGCTATAAGGAGGGTTTTCCTCTTGACAGATGATGGTCTAGTGAGTATTGGATCTGAAGAAGCTTGTCTAGCCATCAGCTGAGCCAAGGTGGGGGATTGGTGCCCCAAAGCAGAGATTGGGCCTGCAGTTTTGTATAAAATTACCCTGGCAAGAGGGGCAGGTGTTATGTCCTGCAAAATAATAGAGTCAGAATCAATTAGGGCTAATGTTATTAAGACAGATAAAGGAATGAGCATATTACCTCTGCAGTTGGCTGGTAATCAGGCATTAATTCGAGACAGAAGGGATGAATTGGCATGTTGAAGATATGATCATGGAATTCTTGCCACCAGAGAGTGAAGGAAGGATGAGCAGATATTATTAGCACAAAAGGATCAGGTGCATAAATAGTTCCACAGCATTTATAGTTGAAGATCCTTCTTGTTTCTGTGAAATCCTTGATTATCTCCCTAGGTCTGAGGAATTCATGGAGGAATAGCCTAGGGGGCACTTGGCCGCATCCCAACTGTCTAGCCATCATGTTTGGCTGGTAATATTCATAAGTGCTTTGGACTAGCCTCCCTCCACAGAATTCGGCTGGCAGGATGCAGGGCTGGATGAAGGCATTAAAAATTGCTACAGATTGTACATCAGTGCATCCAGTCTCAAAGCTGAATTCGCAAGGGAGAGTAAGATTGTCATTGTCCGAATAAGGGAACCAAAGAGGATTGGCAAAACCTCTGAAGAAGAGCTCAAACAGTTCACCAATGTTTTTGCTGATAGGTACAGTGGAGGCAGCTTCTCCATAAGTTTGACAACCTTTGGTTCTCCGGGTTTCTCCTTCTTTATAATTGATTGAAGGGAAGTTTCGGCTGTTGAGATCAATAGCAACAATTTGATGCATGTATAATTGCAGCCACATTTGAACAAACCACCAGGGACCATTGACACAGGGGATCTTCTTGCTGGTGTGCATCAGGTGGGTGGTTTGGTTGAGCATATGATAGACGCTTCCCAGGAGGTATTTCCCAAGTGGGATGACTTTTCCAGCAGCCAGCTCTTCAGCCATCACAATGTGATTCAAGGTTGGCTCATTGGCTTTGCCACAAAAGACTGATCTGCATAGCCACATATTCAGGAAGGCCCTGTATTCAACATCGGTCAGAGGGCCATCAGACATATGATTCTGAATATATCTCTTATATCCAACCCCTGTTTTCACTCCTGTCTGCTTGGAGGAACCTTTATGATCATATGGGTGTACAGTTCCTGTAACATTCAGGCCGGTCATCATGTAGACATCGGCCAAAGTAGGAGACATTGGGCCATGACCAAAAAGAAAGGTATTTGTGCCATTGGACCAAAAGTGGCAAGCTGCAATCAGGAGGTTCTCATTCTTTGGTGTTTCAGCTAATGACAGCTCCAGACAATGAGAAATACGCAAATGATCCCAATTCTGTGTTTGAGGGCTTTTATCATCAGACATCCTTTTATACCAGTTTCTCCATCCGGCGATTGGGGGCAAAGGCCAGTTCTTGAAAGCGTCTTGCCATTCATGAGGTTTTGTCAATGAAATCTTAAAAGGAATCCGCTGAGATTCGGCCGCAATAATTTCAGAAGGATCTGAATCTCCTACGGGACCGAGGAAATAAGATGGAGATTTTTCCTCAACAGGGATGAGGATTTCGGCAGCTAGGGCCTATCAAGAATGAAAGGGGATAAGAAGAAATTTAAAATGCAAATCGAAAGAAGACTGCCGCACATGCTTGAGGGGATTGAAGTTTACCTGGAGAGCAAGATCTTGGTCCGCCATTTGAAGGTTGGATCTTGGAAGAAGATGACTTAGGGTTCGGATCCGGATGAGAGCTCTGAAGATTCGGAAGGAGAAGCGGGTGCCGAGCAGAGCTAACTTGGAAATGTTAAGTGCTTTTGGTCAATTCCGAGATAAAAGTTACCTCTTATCCCGAAATTGAAGGGGCATGTGTTGACACCAAAAATTGGCACCAGGAAGAGGCTGACATGTGGGCCGGATTTGGTAGAAGGATGCCATTCGGCTAAAAGGGTTTTTTCTGAAGCATTCGGCAAAGATGCTCTGCGGTCGGGAACGCGTCGCCATTCGGCTGAAACGTTCGGCAGAAATACTCTGCGGACGGGAATGCGTCATCATTCGGCAGAGGCATTGTTCCGCAGGCGAAGAGTGATAGCATTCGGGAAGACATGATGACGTGGATCAACATAAGGAAAAGGCCGGTTCGAACAAGGAAAGCAATATGGGCACGAAGATTCGTCATTTATTTTTAGGAACAAGTGTTGTAGTCGTGTCCAACTAGGAGTTGTATCAAGACCTGGGTATAAATATAAACCCATGGCAGCTGTAAAAAAGAACACAATCAATCGTACAACAAACCGGCCCCGTGCCAACATCGAGTCCTTTAGTCGAGTCGTCGAGTTCTTCGAGAGGAGTCATCGATCCGTCGACCTCCGTAAGTACCGACAACCTTGTATCATGCTTAGTATCATGCGGTGGATTTAAGCTTTGATGCAAGTAGTCTTGTTACCATGCTTAGTATCATCCGGTGGATTTAAGTTGTGGTCTCAAGAAGGTTCCTCTGTTAGGTCATGAGCCATGCGGTGGGCCAAGATCTAGTATGGACCAAGTTATCGGCTCTGTTAGATTCCGGCAAGATCTAACAGATTCATTAAGTTACCCCGTGTTGCTCTGTTTTTACTATGTGCTTAATTCATGCAACACACCTTTGCCCAATCTAGATCGGCTAGAATCGGCTATACTTCATGACATGATGAATTATTCCCTCACAGCCGAATACGAAACCGATCTAGGTTGCTACGTGTCGCGGGTTCGAGCTTGTCGGCATCGTGTAGGTCTTGACAGAACCGGGTATCATGCGGTAGATGCAGGTTTTTGGATCGTTTTAGAGCTAATCATCCGGTGGACTAGAATTCGATTCGATCTGATAGATTTACCTTTACCGATTAGGCTTGTTCCTTCGCCATGGATCCCGATTCGGCTGAATAGCCGTATTCGGCAGTGCTCTCACGAGTGAACGTGTGTTCGTGGGTTTGCATTGAACAATGAATGCTTCTAGCCTTTCACGATTAGATTGTATCATGCGGTGGATTGATCTAATCTGATTGGTGGTGTGGCCACAAACGAGTTGTATCATGCGGTGGATTAACTCGTTTGTTGCCATGCTTGACGGGTGCTGCTTTCGGCCTATGCATTCTTGTTTCAATGTAAATTCGTGACTGTGTTGTGGGTTCGTAACTAAACATTGAATGCTTTTAGCTTCTCATGGTTAGATTGTATCATGCGGTGGATTGGTCTAATCTGATTAGTGGTGTGGTCACAAACAAGTCGTATCATGCGGTGGATTAACTTGTTTGTTATTCATGCTTGACGGGTGCTGCTTTCGGCCTATGCATTCTCTGTTTACTGCGAATTTATGATCATGTTTCACCCTTTTATTTATCTATCATGCTCTGTTTCTCGTTAATCGGCTATGAGTACGTGTTACAATGTTCAATCGTTTGAAAGCCGATCTTTCGTTATGCTTACGTCACGCATTCGGCAGTACGTTCCTTGCGTGCCTTGCTGATTGCCGAATGAGGTTTTAACTGCCGACAGATAGCTTCTCTGTAGCTATTTGTCTCTCGAGATTGGCTTCAACGCCGTAAATATGGAACTGTCTGGTCTCACCCGGCACGTTCCAGGTTTTGATCTAAACGTTTTATCCCTTTGTTAGTTTTCAGGCAAACTGACTGGCACGCTTCCGGATTCAAAAGCCAGGGCCACGTGTGAAGCCAGCTTGTTCGGCTTGCTGTGTGCTTGGCGTGAGGTGCGGATTTTACGTCAACACAACTCCTGAGGGAAGCAGAGGTGCCTGTAAACACAAAGTTGAAGTGGTCGTTTAAGCTTGCGAGCCTATGGTCCCTCCTGAAATGGAGAGCAAGCTACATACGAAGATGCGCCGATTCCATGAGTGGTACTTGGAAGAATCAAGAAGGAATAAACGGCGCATGATCAACGTAGGCGTGAAGGACCATGATTTCTACAATGGTGACGAGGATTGGGTCTGGCTGAGGTTTCAGGATATATATGAGGTGTACCACCGTGACGCAATGGACGTGGTTTTGATCACCTGTTGGACACTGTAAATACTTTGTTGTTGCTTATAATTCACAGTTTGAAAACAATAATTCCAATCTATGCTGACGCGGGCTTTATTTATTGCTTAACATATGCAGAATGGAGATTCAAAAATGTCGAAGATCCTCAATATATGACGTTGGTTTCGTGGATCCTCGAAGGATAAGTGAACAAATGATATTGATGAATCCTGAGGAAACATATGGAAACCTATACAAGTATATTAAGAAACAAAATTACTACGACTTCATACTAATCCCATACAACATCGAGTGAGTACATACACAGGCTTCTTCTTATACTGTCTGTGTACTATTTCATTTCTGATTATAATGTATACATGTATACAGATTCCACTGGTTCTTAATAATATTGTTTCCTGACCGGGGTGTCGTGAACGTCTTTGATTCCTTGCACACTCCAATAGAAAAACTACAGAACATCATGGACATGATGACAAGGTGATGTATATTTTCCACTACTTAATTCACCCCTTACAATCGCAATGACTTAACTCAATTTTTTTGTTCGCAAGGCCTGGAATCAATTTCGTCAAGAACACCCGGGTATTCAACATGAAACACTAAAATGGAACATTGGCTTTCCGGTAAGCAAGTAATTTGTACATGTAGGCCTCGGCTAATATATTATATGAATTTTACTTAATTTCTTTTGATCGACGGTGTGCTAAACAGGCGAAGGGAAATAATTTATGTGCATACTATGTTTGTGATTACATGTGGAATTGGGGACATAAAAAGCTTACACAACACGTTATTATGGTACGTAATAATAAACACATTTCCATTATTATTAAGTGCACAATTATTGTCTCCAACTCGGCGGATTAAATATCTTTCAATTATTTGTAAATTATAGATGTTGAGCCTGAAGGAAGAGTCTCTAGAGCGAGAAAGAATTGACGCAATTGCAGAACAGCTCGTCGGATGGATCTGGGACGAGGTCGTCAATCCCCGAGGAGAATTCCACGTGCCACTGGAGGACGTGCCGGACAGTTAAACAAGTCGTCATTCTTAATTAAGTAGAAAATACAGTTTAAATATATATAACTCGAGTTGACATGCATGAATATCTACTTTTGTAATATATATGTCTTCTATTTTGATGAAATATCAGCTAATATGAATATAGAGTCGGCCGAATACACATTAGAATACACGTATTAGAATATATACATATATACACATTATAATACTTGGGCAGGAATTGGGTGATGGTCACCCCAGGCGCTGGTCACGCCCGCAAAGTCAACGACATCCTGGGTCTTCTTTGCAGGGAGCTGTTTCCGGGTCTGGTGACCATTGGCAGCAGGGAGGAGCCGGCCTACACCTTTGACCACTACGTCGCCGCTGGCGATCGGGAGGACCGGGAGCGCAGGATCTTCAACAACAAGGCCGAGCGGGTAAAGGGAGAGCTTTGGGTAAGTATTCGTTGCACTACATTGCTCAACACAGCACTTTCATTGAACAATCTACAAATAATGCAACATTCATCGTGTATATATGCGCATGACTTTTACAGATGCGCCCCGGTACAAGAGGCTTCAGCGGATGCTGTGGCACACGCAGCCTGCTGGAAGCTTGTCAAGGACCTGCACTACGTGGCGCGAGTGCAGGCCGTAATTGATTATTTTGCGGCACTCAAGATCTTCGTGAAGAAAACGGAGGCAAGAAACATGAAGTTGACCAAGGAGCAGTATCTGGCGGTATGTAAATCGATACTGTTTTATTCTAGGATTAAGTACCTTAAATTCGATCTTGTTATATGTCGTACACTTGACGTTTGTAGGCGATTCCGTGGTGCTGCGCCCCGCATCCCACGTGCTGGGAGGTGATAGTCGACAAGTGGTGCAGCGCCGAGTGGGCCGCTCAGCACGACCTTTGCCAGGAGCGGCGTTTGCTGATGCCCGGTGTCTCACACCATCAGGGCAACCTTAGCCTCGAGGAGTACAGGGCCAAATGGGTACGCCGAGTCATTTCTATATTCACTCACTCTATTCTGTGTAATTACTAATTCATATTGTTTGTTTTTTCAGTCGGCGTCACATGGTGGTGCGCCTTGCTCACAGCTCGAGGCTTTTGCTATGGCCCACAAGGGCAAGGCGACCTCCGACGTCCGGTACAACCCAGAGGACGGGCCCGCGGCATACAGCAACGCCAGCGTCCACAGTCGCCTCACAACATATCAAGAGGTCGCAAAGGAGGTCCACGGGTCAGACTGGGATCCGACCGCCCACGACATTGATGGAGAAGTGGTCATGAGGGTGGGAGGAGGCAAGAAGCACGGGCGGTACTTGATCGCCAACAGCACCATCGACACGGCCGCTACCCCCACGCTCTCCCAGATTCGAGCCAGGAGCACGAGCTCTTCCGCGCCTATCCGCCAGCCTCCTCCCGGTTCACACTTTGGGATGTAGGCACTTCAGGTTATTTCTGTTTCTAT
The DNA here is from genome assembly GCA_033239725.1 of Echinochloa phyllopogon. Lineage (NCBI taxonomy): Eukaryota > Viridiplantae > Streptophyta > Magnoliopsida > Poales > Poaceae > Echinochloa > Echinochloa phyllopogon. Next base: position 3,835,086 of record BTCW01000007.1, on the reverse strand, counting down.
CTTTGTACGTGAAGTTTGCTTATGTTTGTAATGTATTATAACAATGTGATTGAATATTGCAGGCCCGGTTGGATGAAGAGACGGAGAGACGGAAGCAGCTGGAGTTGGAGGTGCAGCAGATACGGGAGGCGGAGGCCGAGAAAGACAGGCAGAAGGAGGAGGCCGAGCGGACGAACCGAGCGTGGCAGGAGCAGGTATTTGCCTACCTGCAGAACATTGGCCAGCGCGTGGGTGAAGGTCCGCCGCCGCCGATGCCACCACTGCCTCCACCATCACGTGTGCCTATTTCTCCCGTGAGTCACTTGAGAATCTTATGATTTCATTTCACAACTCATTTCTATCGAAAATCTTGTAACACACACCACTAATCTCTTTTGGGCAGGCTCCTGGCTCGGCCGCGTCGAATGACGGCCCTCAAGACGAAGACCTTGCGGCGCGGGCGGGGCAGTTAGAACGTTGTTCGGACCCCCTCTTTTCGTTAGTGATGGATGTTGGACTTTGTAAACATATGAATGATGGATGTTGGATGTTTGGATATTGAATTTGTGACATTTCTGTGATGTTGGATGGTTTAGTGACTTATATGTGTTTGTTTATGGTTGTTTAATGGTTTAGTGGCTATATATATATGAATTGCCTATGATGCCTATTATAAACTGCCTGTAATGCCTATTAGAAACTGCCTATGATGTTTTTGTTGAGGGGTCCTTTTAACGCAAAAGTTAATAAAAACAGGAAAAAAATTGATGCTTTGCCGAGTGTTACACTCGGCTCGGCAAAGAGGTGCTTTGCCGAGTGTATTAGCTTTAACACTCGGCAAAGAGGTTGTTTCTGTCATTTCTGGAACAGCCTTTGCCGAGTGTTCAAGCTTTGCCGAGTGTGTTGGCCTTAACACTCGGCAAAGATGCAACCTTTGCCGAGTATTAAAGCCCTTACACTCGGTAAAGGGTTGTCCAGGGCCTGCCCCTAACCGGCCTTTGCCGAGTGCGACACCCAGCAAAGGATGGAGTCTTTGCCGAGTGCGACACTCGGCAAAGGCTCCGTTAGCACTAACAGCCGGCCAGCGCCGTCCTCGGCCGTCTGTTATTGCTTTATTTTGCCGAGTGCTGGCTTTTGCACTCGGCAAAGCCTTTGCCGCCTTTGCCGAGTGCCCGACAGAAGACACTCGGCAAATGGCCTGTTTGCCGACACGAGCTATGCCGTAACCCCTTTGACACTCGGCAAAGGCTTTGCCGAGTGCATAACTGTCTTTGCCGAGTGCCCCTGGCACTCGGCAAACGGGGGTTTTCCGTAGTGATATGACATGGCAATGGATTTAGCCTTCAGCTGGCTAAATCATTACAGGACCATAGAATCTCGAGTCCCGGCTGCTAGCGGCATTCTCTTTCGACCCAGCAGTACGTGCCCTCGGGTCACAAAACGTTTTACAAAAAATTTTCACAAACGAATTAATTTAACCCATTACTGGTTTCTTCCATATGATGGAGTACCTGTGATGTGCATTTTCCACTTCATTTCCTCGGTGGTACACATTTTTGTCCAAACATCTAACATTCCACATTACAAATCATTGTCGTTTCTCGCTTGAATCAATGAGCTAGTACTTTTTACAAAAAAAATAGCAATGACCAAACAAACTAGACAATTATTGTAATTAAAATAAATATTGTCCATTAGAATGCTAAGTCAAACACAGAGACAACTCTAGAGACTTCATTATTGTCCTAAATTACTGAAAAGAGACTACGAAAAGACATAACACCTATTGATTCATTATTCTTCAATGATGACATCTCCAACAGTTTGCTAATTAACATGAGCCTGCTAGTTTCGACATAAATGGCAGGAACACCAGCCTTTGAACCCTCCTCTCATGCACTGGCGTCCCTGAACAGTAGCTCCAATTAGTTTTGCCTCAGTCCAACATTCGCTCTTGCACATCCATCCTTTACAGAATGGCATCGCAGGAGATGTATAGATGCAGTTCTCTGCAAAAACAAATGTATGTAAATCTGCGTGTTATTAATTTATAGTGTCAATGTCTTCTTGATCACATGAAATACCCATGGAACTAATAAAAATGTAAAATGTTTTGAGTTTGTTCTGGGTGAAAGATGAGACTAACTTGTTTTTTTAATAAAACAAAAATTAGAAGACCGAAAGAAAAGCTACTTTAGAAAAAAGAAACGGAGCTTATGTAAATCTATCTTGGACAAAATAGCTATGGAATTGATAAATTAGGAGACAATGAAAGAGAAGTAAATGAACAACACGAACCGGCAGAAGTCTGATCTGCGTGTAGCACGAGCACTAAAAGAAGGAAGTAGAGACTAGCTAGTTTTGGACTCATCTTCTTTGACATAGACGAGGTAGGCCACAAATGGGGTGCAAATGAGGTTGTATTTATAGCATTGATTGTGAGAGAGAAAAAGGGATCAGTGACCATTTCTTTGTCCATGTTAGATATGATATGGGAGACCACTTCTTTCTCCCAGCTAACAGATAAAAGATACTCCATATGTTATTTGACTCTTTCTGGGTGATTGCAGCGATTATCTTTGTTTTGCGATTCAGCTTTAATTTTTCTGCTACGATTATTGTTTCAGTTTCTCATACCTTTTTCAGAGACATGTTTGGTCTTTAGTAGTTGTAATAATGAGAACTATATGCATAATGCATAGGCTGGAATATTTGGAATATATTCCTTTTTAAAAAATCTCTGTTTTGGATTTTCTCTCGTTGCTTTATTTAGCTCCTCCTTGGCATTAGTATTTGCATGACTGAGAATGGCTGAGTATGGGTCAAATAATTACTGCATGTGTCCATGCAAAATGCATAGAATCTTTTCTATATACTAGCATAGATGTACATGCGACAGGCACATGTCCCGTCAGGCCAAGGAGTATATGTGTACACGCGGCCCATGGGCCGGCGGCACGGCCCGCGGCACGGTCTTTTGGCACGGCCTTTTGGCCCGGCCCATGGGCGGCATGGCACGCCTGCCGCCGTGCCCGTGCTGGCACGGCCCGAAGGCACGTGCGTGCCATGGGCCGCCGGCCTAGCCCATGGCACGGCCTTGGCCCGCACGGCCAGCACGCGCGGCACGGCGGTGGCACGCCCTCCCCCCTCCCCCAACGGCTAATTTGGCCCAGCCACGGCCCAGCCCGCGTCGCCCCCGCGTCCCCCGCGTATAAAGGCCACGGCCGCGGCTCGCCCGCCCCAAACCCTAGCCTCATTCTCCCCCTCACCGCGCCGCAACCCTCGCCTCTCTCCTCTCTGCGTCTGCTCTCTCGCTCGACTGCTCGAGTTGCTCTCGATCTGGATCTCGATCTCGATCCGAGCCGCTCCGGTGACCTCGAGCCCTCCTCCTCCTCCTTTCCGGCCTTCCCTCCTCCTCCTCCTCCTCTGGTGTACCATGTGAGTCATCGTTGAGCTGTCTATTCTTGCGCCGTCGGCGTCGGGGTCGGTCTAACGGTGCTTGTCTCGTCGTTCTCTGCTTGGATGCTGGCTCCTTGGCCTCTTCTCCGGCACTGGGCTCCGGTGGCTTAGGTGAGTTGTCTCGAAACCCTAACCCTAACCCTAGCATCTCCTTCATCTTCTAATCGTCTTCTTGTTCTTGTGTTCTTCGTCTTGTCTGCAGGTTGGTGCCGGACACTTCGTCCTCCTCCTCTGGAGGCACGATGGCAACAAAGCGCCCCTGCCTACCGTCGAGGGACGGTGCTGGAGATGCGGTTAGGGGCCGGAACCAACCTTCCCACCCTCCTGTGGCCGCGGCCGACGGCGAGCACCGCGAGGACCAGGAGGCCGTGGTGGAGATGGAGATTGGGGACGCCTCCATGCCGATCGAGGTCGACCTCGACGCCGGCGGCGACGGTCAGGTGGAGGTGGATGGCTCCGACGACACCAATGGTACTGGTACCTCGTTTGGTAAGCGCACTTCTGCTTGTTGGGAGGATTTTGTGCCGATCTTTGACGAGAATGAGGTGAGGACGCATGCCATCTGTAAACGTTGTGGTAAGAAATTTGTTGCTAGGAATTCGATTGGCACTGGATCCTTGAACAAGCACATGTTAGCTTGTAGAAAACAACAGGCTGCTAATCTTAGGGTCCAGTCTAGGCATGCTATGAATGCTGATGGGTTGCATAACTGGGTTTATTATGCTTCTCGTGCTCGTAATGAACTGTGTCGGTTGATTGCTAGGCTGGATCTTCCATTAGGTGTTGGTGAGACACAGGCCTGGGAAGATTACATTAAGAATGCTCATAATCCTAGATTCCAGAAGGTTTCTAGGCAGACCACTACTACATATATGCATAAGTTGTTTGCTGATCAGCGTGCTTTGCTTATGCATTCTTTAACTTCTTGTTCATCTGTCTCTTTAACTTCTGATATCTAGTCTGGTAATGCTAAGGAGGATTACATTTCTGTTGTTGCACATTATGTTGGGGCTGATTGGGAGTTGCATAAAAATGTTATTGGTTTTAGGCTGATTGATGCATCACATACTGGTGAAAACATTGCTGAAAAAATCGCATCTGTGGTTGAGGAGTTTAGTTTGATTGATAAGGTATTTGTTGTGTCTCTTGATAATGCTTCAGCTAATTCTAAGGCTTTTGATATCTTGCAACCTGTCTTTTTTTGTTACCTGGGCTCTTATCCTGCTCCTACTCGTGATGATCCTCTTAAAGTTCAGTACTTGCTTGTGCATCAGCGTTGTCCATGCCATATTATTAATCTGATTGTTAAGTTTGGGTTAAAGAGATTCAATCCTTATCTTGAAAATTTCAGGACTGCAATAAACTTTTTGAATTCCTCTAATCAAAGAATTGCATTGTTTAAGAATTACTGTGCTGCTAGGGGTATTAGACCAAGAAAGTTTGGCTTGGATATGGATGTTAGGTGGAATTCCACCTATTTGATGCTTAAACATTTGCTGTCATATAAAGAAGTGTTTTCTATGTGGTTTGAGTCAAATTATGGTGAGGCATTGTTGACTCCCCAGCATTGGCATGCTGCTGAACAGATAATGAATTTCCTTGAACTGTTTTATGAGGCAACTGTTACATCGTCTGGTGTTTACTATCCTACTGCTCCACTTATGATGCATCATATCCTTGACTTTGCTGAGCATTTGCATAATGCTGAAAATGGTCAGGGATTTAGAAGTATTGCAATTCCAATGAAACTTAAGTTCCTTCTGTATTGGGAGAAAATTCCACTGTTGTATTCTTATGCATTCATTCTGGATCCTAGAGCTAAGCTGATAGGCTTCTCTAATGTGCTTGAATTACTTGCTTCACATACTGGAACCTCTTATACTCTTTACTATGCTGATGTGAAAGCTGAAATGTCTAGACTGTTTGCCAAGTATGAACAGAAGTTTGGTGCAGCTAGGTCTGAAAGGCCTCTTATGCCTGCTGGTCCTGGTAAGAGGAAGCAGGCATGGGGAAAGATCTAGGGCCTGTTTGGAATAGCTTATCTTCAGCTTATGGCCAAAATAAGCTAAACCTAGAAGTCAAACGGCTTGCTTTTTTCCAGCTTTTTTTGGCCACGCTTCTCCCCACCGCCCCCATTTGTACTAAAATGCAGAAGCTGGTTCAAACCTGCTTCTCAAATAAGCGCTATTTCCATATTCATACAACTTATCTGATAAGCGCTTCTCACGACCGCTGTTCCAAACAAGGCCCTATGCTGGTCTTGGTGCATCCTCTAGCTGTTCCCCTCCATCATTTTCTCCATCTGCATCTGGTTCTGTTGGTGGTAATGAACTGTTGGCATACTTGGACAGTGATCCTGTCAAGGATTGGGGGGAGTCCTTTGACATACTATTGTGGTGGTGTGACCATAAGCTATCTTATCATGTCTTATCAATAATGGCTCGCGATATCATGTATATTCCTGTTTCTATTGTGTCTTCCGAGACTTGTTTCAGCTGTACTGCCAGGATACTTGAAGAGCGGCGACGACGCTTGTTGCCTAAGCATGTGGAGATGCTTACCTTCATGAAATACTAGGAGCAAGCAGCAAGAAAAGAACAACATGCACCTGAGGACACAGAACTGGAGGAGTTGTTCGACAACTTGTACCTGGACGAAGGTGGTGAAGGCAATCAAGGAAGCGGCAGCGGCAGTACTGGCGCTGGGTGAAGGTGAAGCATGACGAAGATGAAACGGAGAAGGTAAAATATTCAGCCCTTCATCCCTTGATGTAATCATAATCATGTTCTATTGTTCTAATTCCTAATTTTGCAGGCATTTCTCCATCGTTTGCCCTTTTGGTGCTACAAGTCTGAAGTGGTAGTGGTGGCTGTGGCTGGTGGCTGTGGCTGTGGGTGATGGCTCTTGGTCTGATCTGATCCTGATGGATGACTTGTAATAGGATAGATCATAGATAGAACTTTAAACTTTGCCTTGCCACTTGATTCTTGATGGCTTGAAGGCTTGAAGCGTTGAACAATTTGCCACATTCCACTGATGTTGGGCTGTTGGGTATTATAATAGGATAGATGTATGCTTGGACTTGTTGTAACACCCTAAAATTCATCTCAATTAAATTATAGCAACCCTTTGAATTTTTTTAGAATTTATGAAGGCTTAAATAAATTTTCTAGAATTTAATTGGAACTTCTAGCATTTTTATCAATTTAAAACATCATATTAAATAATTATTTTAGTCAAAATAAGTTTTGTTGCATTCATGATGTTGCATGTACTTTTGGATGCTAGTAAATCAAGTTGGAATTTAAATTTTGTTTAAATTCGAATTTGATTTGCTTTTGTTTAAGTTTTAGAAAAGTTGTTTAGGCTGAGTTTAGTTTTGGCCCCTGAACTCTTGACAAAGTTCGCTTTTGCTCCTTAGACTTTCCCCCACCGTTCACGTTTCCTCCCCGCTTGGCCCGTTTATTCTCCGCTTTCGGCCCATCTGCGGCTCAGCTTGAGCTCGCCGTTTCTCTCTCCTACCTGTGACGCCGACAGGTGGAACCCACCTGTCATCTCCTTTGTCTCCGCGCCGGACTCCGCCCCGACTTCGAGTCCCGACGCCGCACGCCGCCCCGGAGTCCGGAGTCCTGCCCTATTTATTCCTAGCGCGTGCCGACGATTTGCTTCGCCAGCGTCGCTACGACAAGCTGCAGCACGGAAGCAGGTGCCGCCGCCTGCCTGAAGCGCCCGTCACCATCGTCACTAGTCACCTCCGTCTCGCGGTGAGAATCCCAGGCGTGATTTTTCTTCCTCGTTCGCATGCTGCTCACTTGACCGCGGCCGTCTGGGCAAATCAAGCTGGCCATCACGTGTGCTAGCAAACAGAAGCATGCATGCCTTTTTGCGTATGATCAAGCAGGATCATCGTCGCCTATTCTTTTGCCGGAAATCAAAGTGCGGCTCTGTTCTGCAGTAGTTACGAGTCTCTCCATAGCGAAAAGATAATCCTTCCCAGCATTGCTTTGATCCCCGTACTAATATTTTAATCTGTTCAAGTGTTATCACACCAACCCACCATTGCCTTGCCAACGTCATGTTAGTGATTCATTTAATTATTTCCTTGTTTATTGCATCATGCTCACGTCACTCCGCCATAGTAATTCTTGACATTCATTTATCTTTCCAAATTCCAGAGATTTCTATATCCTTCGATCTTGTTTATCTCATATCTTTTGCGTTTTAACTCCGATTTTAGTGATTCTCACGGTGACGCGTTCGTTGTAACGTGTAGATTTGTTTTATGTTGTTGTTTTCTTCTGTTGGAATTGTTTGGTGTACTATTTCTTATTTGTTGTATTGTTTCCTTGCATGTGAATGTGTGATGCGATTAGGAAACGACCAATTCGAGGATTTCTCTGAAGATCCAACTATAGGAGAAGGATTTGAGCAGCAACAAAGTTGGGAAGAAGGCAAGTGTATTATGTCATGCAAATGTCCTAATAATTATTAATTTAACCACCTATGCATATGTCTTAAATTGATGGGTTCCTATTTAAGGATTTACCTAGCCACTATATTTTTCCTGTCCCTGAAACTGGGTTATTTAATTAACTTTGATGGTAGATGATGCTTAGCTTGCTCAACTGGGATTGGTTAAATGAACCACTACTCTATGTTCCAAATACTCTATTAATTAAATGGCAAGATCACATTTTTTTTAATTGGAACATGGAGAACCACCCAGGAAAACAGTACAACCATGAGTGCCATGTGGCTCTGGCTTTGACTGACTAATTAGGTGCTCTAGTTTATGGTAGTTTTACTCGAAAGGGGCATGGGGGGCGGTGGTTGACGGGGTATAGCTCGGTCCTTTTGAGCTGTGGGCTTTGGTAAGAGACAGACCTCATTAGGGAGGGTTATGCTTTGCTTCTGAACCGGAAACCTTAGCGGGCTATCATTTATTAGAGTGCTTTTGTAAAGGTCTCATAGTGAAACCCAGTATTCGGTCCACGTGGTGTGGGAAGGGTACAATGCTTCGGCAATGGGAATCACGGCTTATGGTGAAAGTGTACAACCTCTGCAGAGTGTCAAACTGTTATAACAGCCGTGCTCATGGTCATGAGCGGCCTGGACCCTTACATGATAATCATACTTGAACAAGATCTAAATCGTGGTTACTTGAATATGTTGGGAATTTGACATTCATTAATTTGTGGGTGGTATATACTTTCATTTGCTAGTAAATAGTTGCTTAATAAAACTTGACCAACTAAAAGTGCTTAATGCAGTATGGTCAGCCAACCTTTTTGCCTCAGCCTTGTATGTCATATTACATTTGCTGAGTACGTATGTGCTCATAGTTGTTGCCTTTCTTTCTTTTATTGCATCAACTACACCCAGAATGCTGCTCAGATTGAGAGAATTTAGAGGATTACACTGCTGATTTTGAGGAGTTCTAGGCGAGTCTCCCCCAGTCAATGCCTGTGGATATGGAGTCACTTTTGCTTCGTTAGATGAACGTTTATTTAAGTCTTCCACTATGACCTTTGTGTCAACTCTGAGATTGTAATAAATGCACTTTAATACTCTTTTGTTATGCATGGTTATGGATATTCACTTGTGACGTCTACCATATGTGTGTAAACTGATCCTGGCGCACATATGAGATGCACCTGGTTTTGCCTTTAATACTGGGTGTGACAGAGGTGGTACCAGAGCTATGTTGACTGTAGGATGCAAGCCTAGATAGCAATGGTCATTCTCTAAGGATTATTTTACTTAACTACTCTTGGTCTAGCTAATTCTTGGTTTAATTTGCTATGATTCCAAGTCATTGATAATTGTCTCCTCCTTGATTTTGTGTTCTAGTCTATGTTTTTCACCATCTCACCTGGTTCTGATGTCTTTAGAACTGTTCTCACCCCTTTCTTGCTTAAACCATAGATGGTGTTGACAAGGCAAGGTGCTCGTAGATTGGCAAGCACTCTTTCCTCTTTTTCGTCGCATTCGGTGCACGAAGAGGAACCGGAACCTGAAGGGATGGAAGTAATGGACGAAGAAGTCAACTCAGTAGGGAATGCTCCAGCTGGTTCTGAAGGAACTGAAGGACCATCTCCGCCGCCTGACATGTGGGTAGTGACTATTCATCACCACGACGGAGGCAACAGTGGGTTCCCGATGATGCTTCGACTGCTCTTCGAACGTCTGAACTACCCAGTGGAGATAGAATACTGTGAAAGGAGGAGGACACATCCAGATCACCCAGAGGACTGGGAAGTTGCTGTATACATCAGGGAGCCTGATTATGAGTTTGGAGGAACCAAAGATGCTGTTGTACACCATGCCATCGCCATGAGATCAACTTTCGAAGCTGGAATCCAGGATGCAGCCAGGAGGGCACTTTCTGTGCTTTGTCATGAGGAGGCTGCTAAAGTGTGTCACACTGCTTGGGCATATCTTCCTCGAAGGCAGCAAGGCACTCCAACTGGGGATGTACCACAACCGCCTGGCTTAGACTCTACACTCAACGTCCAGGTGGCATTCACCCAGATGCTCAACGTGCACGCTGATGACACTACAAGAGAGCTACAAGAAGTGCGTGAAGAACTCGCTGCTGAACGAAGGAAGAACAAGAGGCTGATAGCTGAACTCAAGGGAGAAGCACTTCCGCCCTTGGATGATGATGTAGAAGGGTTGATGGGACATTTACCGCCCCGCTAGACAGTGCTTGGTGGATCGTCTAGTTGCTTCGCCATACCTATTAAGATAGGATACTCTTTCTTTTGTTAGTTCAGTACGTTTAGAATCGTTGAGACTCGTGCGTAGTGTGTGTTTAGAAAGTGTGGTAGAGATGTTTGCTTTTGTGCTAAGTGTGTGATTTGGATCTTTGTAATGATTGAACTTAATTGTGGAGTGATGACCACAATTGAGTAATTATTAAATAAATAAATTTAGTTAGTTTTGGGTTATCTTGGTCTCTGATCTTAGCCCCTAAGCTATCGAGTTAACCATACAATTGAACCCCTCTTATAAATCATGTTATGCGGCAATCTGTTCTCGTCGCTGCATGATATCCTAGTACTGTCCGAATTGTTTCTGGAGTTTTAGAACTCCGATTGACGTAAATCCAGTTGGGTTGGATTAAGGACTTGATAAATAGGTTCTGGGAAGTTTTCGTGATTTTTGGAAGTTCTGGCAGAGAGATATAATGATTTTATTGGAGTAACCAGAATCTGTCCCATGGTCCTGACACAACTGTCTTGTTTATTTTATACCTCGAGCTACAAAATTCCGATTGAGGTGATTCAAGTTGAGTTAGTTTCAGAATTTTATAGTCTACGTTCAGAAAAAAGATCATGACTTTTGGATTTACAGAATGAGAGTTACAACTGTTTAATTAGGACGAACAGAATCTGTTTCAGAATTGATTTGCCCGTCATTGGCAACTCGTTCTACATTAACTCTTATTTGTTCATGATTTGAGTTATATCTTTTTATCACCCTCTGAACCTCATGTTCTAACCACCAGATGGTAAACACCAGGTCTGGAAGTGGGGTGGATCAACCACCTGTGAATCGTCAAAGACGTGTCAACCCCAACCCAAATCCTCCGCCGAATCAAGCATCCGTAGCAATGGATCAGATCCTCGCCAACCAGACTCAGATTCTCCAAGGCATGGCTAATACCTTGGCAGCCATGCAAGCACAGAACTACAACAATAACAACAACCAGCCGAGAGACAAGCACCGGGAGTTCATGAGTCACAAACCCCCTACCTACTCCCACTCTGCAGATCCTCTTGATGCTGATGATTGGCTGAAGACTGTTGAGAAGAAGCTGGATATGGCTCAGTGCAATGACAGGGAGAAGGTCCTGTATGCCTCAGGTCGTTTGGAAGGATCAGCTTCAGATTGGTGGGATGCTTATCTTGCTGCTCATGCCACCCCTGATGCTATCATGTGGCAGGAGTTTAGGACCAACTTCAGGAGCCACCATATTCCTGCTGATGTCATGAAGCTGAAGAAGAAGGAATTCCTCTCACTCAAGCAAGGTGGGATGACCGTCAGTGAGTACCGGGATAAGTTCATCCAGTTGTCCCGTTACGCCCCGGATGAGGTGAAGGATGATGAGCTGAAGTAGGAGCGATTTCTGGAAGGATTGATCCCGCCGCTCCAATATCAACTCATGTCTCATACCTTTCCAACATTTCAGAAGCTGCTGGATAAGGCTATTGGCTTGGAGAGCAAGCGTCGTGAGTTGGGAGAGCAGAAGAGGAAGTTCATGCCCTCAGGACAGTCAAGCAGTAACACCCGCCCCCGTTTCCAGCAACCTCAGCAGAACATGCCTGTTCGTTTAGGTGGGCAAGGGAGTAACTTTGTGCAGAGTCAGGGTCAACGGTCAGCACCTCCACCTCAGCGTCCAGCATTTCAGCAGAATCGCCATACCACCCCGGCTCAGACTCCAGTGAAGACCCCTGCACCAGGCAGTGCTCCTACTCCTCGTACCTGCTACATCTGCGGAGATCCCAGCCACTATGCTCACAATTGTCCTAAGAAGACTGCTCAGACCCCACAGCGCCAGAGTGGCAGTGCACCTATGCAGAATACCCCCCAGCAGCAGAACAGGAATGTGAACTCGACGCCCCAGAGTAACAAGGGTCAGCAGAATCAGATGCGGGGCAAGGTGAACCATGTTGCTGCAGAGACCACCCAGGAGTCCCAGGATGTGGTACTTGGTATGTTTCTCGTCAACTCAGCCCCTGCATCGGTTTTATTTGACTCTGGAGCATCTCATTCTTTTATTACTGCTCAGTACGTAGCTAAGTATAATATACCTATGGTCCCTATGAGAAATTTCATGCTAGTTAGCTCTCCCGGTGGAAACATGAAAGCAAACTTTATCTGTCCCCGAGTTAATTTGAAAATAGTTGGGGTAGATTTTCCTGCGGATTTGATAGTCCTGAACTCTGAGGGAATTGATGTCATACTTGGAATGGGATGGTTAGCTGCTTTTAATGCGGTGATTCAGTGTGCCAAAAGGTCAGTGTTGTTGACTAGCCCTCAGGGAGAGAAGATTGAATTTGGAGCCACGCAACCCTCAGCTTCAACTTACTCAGTGAATCAGGCCAGTGGTGTTCCTTTGGAGGATATCAGAGTTGTTTGTGAATTTCTGGATGTCTTCCCAGATGATTTGCCACGTATGCCACCCGAACGAGACATTGAGTTTATTATTGAGCTTTTACCTGGTACTGCTCCTATTTCTAAACGACCCTATAGAATGGCTGTTAATGAACTAGAAGAACTTAAGAAACAACTTAAGGAATTGTTGGATAAATGTTACATTCGTCCTAGTTCTTCACCTTGGGGAGCACCTGTAATATTTGTGGGTAAGAAGGATGGTACGCTGAGGATGTGTGTGGATTATCGATCATTGAATGAGGTAACCATCAAGAACAAATATCCATTGCCCAGAATTGAAGACTTATTTGATCAGCTGAGAGGAGCTAAGGTTTTCTCCAAGATTGACTTGAGATCTGGTTACCATCAGATGAGAATCAAAAGTTCCGATATTCCTAAAACAACATTCACCACCAGATATGGGTTGTATGAGTTTACGGTGATGTCGTTTGGATTGACAAATGCACCCGCCTACTTTATGTACCTGATGAATAAGGTGTTCATGGAGTACCTGGATAAGTTTGTGGTGGTGTTTATTGATGATATTCTGATTTACTCTAAGAATGAAGAGGAACATGAGGAGCATTTGAGGTTGGTATTGCGGACTCTTAGAGAGAACCAGTTGTATGCTAAGTTTAGTAAATGTGAGTTCTGGTTAAATCAAGTGTCTTTTCTTGGTCATGTTGTTACTGATGGAGGTATTGCAGTGGATCCAAGTAAAGTCAAGGATGTGTTGGAATGGGAACCTCCTACCACAGTCTCTGAGATCAGAAGCTTTCTGGGATTGGCTGGATATTACAGGAGATTCATTGAAGGCTTTTCTAAAATAGCGAGACCTCTTACCTCGCTATTAGAGAAGGGCAAGGAGTTTGTTTGGTCAGAAGAGTGTCAGGCCAGTTTTGAAGAGTTGAGAAGGAAGTTGACTACAGCCCCAGTGCTCGCTATGCCAGATATTCACAAGAACTTTGATATATATTGTGATGCTTCTCGTAGAGGTCTTGGATGTGTGCTCATGCAGGAAGGCAGAGTTATAGCCTATGCATCCAGACAGTTGAGGAAACACGAGTTGAACTATCCTACTCATGATCTGGAACTTGCAGCTGTTGTCCATGCCTTAAAAATCTGGAGGCACTATATTCTTGGTAATAGATGTGAGCTGTATACCGATCACAAAAGCCTGAAGTACATATTTACTCAGAAGGATCTGAATTTGAGGCAGAGAAGATGGTTGGAGTTGATCAAGGATTATGATCTGGGAATCAACTATCATCCTGGCAAGGCTAATTTAGCTGCTGATGCGTTGAGTAGGAAGTCACAAGTAAATGCAATGTTTGGTCGCCAGTTGCCAGCTGAGTTGCTTGTAGAGATGGAAAAGCTGAACTTGGGATTCCTAAATCAGACAGAAGGTGTGACTATGGAAGTTGAGTCTACACTGGAACAAGAGATTCGGAAGGGTCAGCTTACTGATGAGAAGATAAAGGAAATCAAGGAAACCATGTTAGCAGGGAAAGCTCCTGACTTCACCGAAGATGATCAAGGTACAATTTGGTTTAGAAAGATGATATGTGTATTGGATATCGAGTCTCTCAGAGAGCAAATATTGAGGGAAGCTCATGATTCCGCATATTCTATTCATCCTGGAAGCACCAAGATGTACCAAGATCTGAAGCAAAGGTATTGGTGGTATGGACTAAAAAGGGATGTGGCTGCCCATGTGGCATTGTGCGATGTTTGTCAGAGAGTTAAGGCTGAACACCAAAGACCAGCCGGTTTGCTTCAACCACTCAAGGTGCCTGAATGGAAGTGGGAAAAAATCAGTATGGATTTCATTGTTGGATTACCCCGCACTCGTGGAGGATATGACTCTATATGGGTTATTGTGGACAGATTGACTAAGGTCGCTCACTTTATACCCGTTAATACTACTTATACCAGCGCTAAGTTAGCAGAGTTATACATGTCCAGAATTGTTTGTCTCCATGGTGTACCTAAAAAGATAGTGTCTGATAGAGGTACTCAGTTTACATCTAGATTCTGGCAGAAGTTGCATGAGTCTATGGATACAAAGTTGAATTTCAGTTCTGCATATCATCCTCAGACAGATGGTCAGACAGAGAGGACTAACCAGATTTTGGAGGATATGCTGAGAGCTTGTGCTTTGAAGCATGGAGGCAGTTGGGACAAGAGTCTTCCATATGCAGAGTTCTCATACAACAACAGTTATCAGGCTAGTTTGAAGATGGCACCATTTGAAGCGGTTTATGGTAGAAAGTGCAGAACACCTTTGTATTGGAGTGAAACAGGTGAAAGTCAGCTGTTTGGGCCAGAGATTTTGCAGGAAGCTGAGAGACAGGTTCAGATTATCAGAGAGAATTTGAGAACGGCTCAGTCTAGGCAGAAGAGCTATGCAGATACAAGGAGACGAGAATTAACTTTTGAAGTAGGTGATTATGTGTATCTGAAAGTGTCACCTATTCGAGGCTTGAGAAGGTTTAAGGTGAAAGGAAAATTATCTCCTCGTTTCATTGGACCTTTCAAGATTGTTGATAGAAAAGGTGAGGTTGCTTATCAATTGGAGTTGCCAGCCAGACTGTCAGATGTGCATGATGTGTTCCATATCTCTCAGTTAAAGAAATGTCTTAGAGTTCCTGAGGAAGAATTACCCTTGGATGAGTTGGATGTGCAAGATGATTTGACTTATAAGGAATACCCAGCTAAGATTTTGGAAACTGCTGAGAGAGTTACTCGGAGTAAGGTGATTAAGATGTGTAAAGTTCAGTGGAGTCACCATGCGGAAAGTGAGGCAACTTGGGAAAGAGAGGATGAGTTGATGGCAGAGTTCCCTCAGATTTTCTCCAATCCGTCCAAATCTCGAGGACGAGATTCTTTTTAAGGGGGGTAGGTTTGTAACACCCTAAAATTCATCACAATTAAATTATAGCAACCCTTTGAATTTTTTTAGAATTTATTAAGGCTTAAATAAATTTTCTAGGATTTAATTGGAACTTCTAGCATTTTTATCAATTTAAAACATCATATTAAATAATTATTTTAGTCAAAATAAGTTTTGTTGCATTCATGCTGTTGCATGTACTTTTGGATGCTAGTAAATCAAGTTGGAATTTAAATTCTATTTAAATTCGAATTTGATTTGCTTTTGTTTGAATTTTAGAAAAGTTGTTTAGGCTGAGTTTAGTTTTGGCCCCTGAACTCTTGACAAGGTTCGCTTTTGCTCCTTAGACTTTCCCCCACCGTTCACGTTTCCTCCCCGCTTGGCCCGTTTATTCTCCGCTTTCGGCCCATCTGCGGCCCAGCTTGAGCTCGCCGTTTCTCTCTCCTACCTGTGACGCCGACAGGTGGGACCCACATGTCATCTCCGCGCCGGACTCCGCCCCGACTTCGAGTCCCGACGCCGCACGCCGCCCCGGAGTCCGGAGTCCTGCCCTATTTATTCCTAGCGCGTGCCGACGATTTGCTTCGCTAGCGTCGCTATGACAAGCTGCAGCACGGAAGCAGGTGTCGCCGCCTGCCTGAAGCGCATGTCACCATCGCCGCTAGTCACCTCCGTCTCGCGGTGAGAATCCCACGCATGATTTTTCTTCCTCGTTCGCATGCTGCTCACTTGACCGCGGCCGTCTGGGCAAATCAAGCTGGCCATCACGTGTGCTAGCAAACAGAAGCATGCATGCCTTTTTGCGTATGATCAAGCAGGATCATCGTCGCCTATTCTTTTGCCGGAAATCAAAGTGCGGCTCTGTTCTGCAGTAGTTACGAGTCTCTCCATAGAGAAAAGATAGTCCTTCCCAGCATTGCTTTGATCCCCGTACTAATATTTTAATCTGTTCAAGTGTTATCACACCAACCCACCATTGCCTTGCCAACATCATGTTAGTGATTCATTTAATTATTTCCTTGTTTATTGCATCATGCTCACGTCACTCCGCCATAGTAATTCTTGACATTCATTTATCTTTCCAAATTCCGGAGATTTCTATATCCTTCGATCTTGTTTATCTCATATCTTTTGCGTTTTAACTCCGATTTTAGTGATTCTTGCGCTCACGCGTTCGTTGTAACGTGTAGATTTGTTTTATGCTGTTGTTTTCTTCTGTTGGAATTGTTTGGTGTACTGTTTCTTATTTGTTGTATTGTTTCCTTGCATGTGAATGTGTGATGCGATTAGGAAACGACCAATTCGAAGATTTCTCCGAAGATCCAACTATTGGAGAAGGATTTGAGCAGCAACAAAGTTGGGAAGAAGGCAAGTGTATTATGTCATGCAAATGTCCTAATAATTATTAATTTCACCACCCATGCATGTGTCTTAAATTGATGGGTTCCTATTTAAGGATTTACCTAGCCACTATATTTTTCCTGTCCCTGAAACTGGGTTATTTAATTAACTTTGATGGTAGATGATGCTTAGCTTGCTCAACTGGGATTGGTTAAATGAACCCCTACTTTATGTTCCAAATACTCTATTAATTAAATGGCAAGATCACATTTTTTTAATTGGAACATGGAGAACCACCCAGGAAAACAGTACAACCATGAGTGCCATGTGGCTCTGGCTTTGACTGACTAATTAGGTGCTCTAGTTTATGGTAGTTTTACTCGAAAGGGGCATGGGGGCGGCGGTTGACGGGGTATAGCTCGGTCCTTTTGAGCTGTGGGCTTTGGTAAGAGACAGACCTCATTAGGGAGGGTTATGCTTTGCTTCTGAACCGGAAACCTTAGCGGGCTATCATTTATTAGAGTGCTTTTGTAAAGGTCTCATAGTGAAACCCAGTATTCGGTCCACGTGGTATGGGAAGGGTACAATGCTTCGGCAATGGGAATCACGGCTTATGGTGAAAGTGTACAACCTCTGCAGAGTGTCAAACTGTTATAACAGCCGTGCTCACGGTCATGAGCGGCCTGGACCCTTACATGATAATCATACTTGAACAAGATCTAAATCGTGGTTACTTGAATATGTTGGGAATTTGACATTCATTAATTTGTGGGTGGTATATACTTTCATTTGCTAGTAAATAGTTGCTTAATAAAACTTGACCAACTAAAAGTGCTTAGTGCAGTATGGTCAGCCAACCTTTTTGCCTCAGCCTTGTATGTCATATTACATTTACTGAGTACATATGTGCTCATACTTGTTGCCTTTCTTTCTTTTATTGCATCAACTACACCCGGAATGCTGCTCAGATTGGGAGAATTTAGAGGATTACACTGCTGATTTTGAGGAATTCTAGGCGAGTCTCCCCCAGTCAATGCCTGTGGATATGGAGTCACTTTTGCTTCGTTAGATGAACGTTTATTTAAGTCTTCCGCTATGACCTTTGTGTCAACTCTGAGATTGTAATAAATGCACTTTAATACTCTTTCGTTATGCATGGTTATGGATATTCACTTGTGACGTCTACCATATGTGTGTAAACTGATCTTGGCGCACATATGAGATGCACCTGGTTTTGCCTTTAAAACCGGGTGTGACACTTGTGAAACTTTTGAGTTTTGAGCTGGTTGTACTCTTTTTTCCTTTCTAGGGTTTCTCATAAGGGTGAGTTTTACCTACAAAGGTTTTTAATGAGGCAGCATTGCACAACAGCTCTTTTTGATAATTAGTTCATCATTTTTATGAAATTTTGACTCTGTGAAGTGTTTACTGTTTTTTTATGTTGGCGTGCCATGGGCCGGCACGGCACGGTGAAAATGGCTGTGGCCCATCCGCGGCACGGCATGGTAAAATGGCCCATGTTCCGTGTCATGGGCCGAAGGCCTGGCCCATAGCACGCCCTGGCACGGCATGGCCGGACGGTGGCATGGCGCGGTACGCCGCCGTGCCGTGCTGACATGGCACGGCCGTGCTGCGTGTCGTGTCGGCACAACACGGTGGCCATCTATACCAAGGAGCTCATGGTGTAGCGGAAAAGGCCACTAGCTAGAAGGCTCCGACCCAGGGTTCAAATCTTGGGTGAGGCACATTAAACTTCAGGGGTTTCCCTTGGGGTGTTTTCTTTCAAAAAAACATGTCCCGTCATCATAGATCCCGTCTGTATAGATGTTCAAAGTTGGCGTACTGTGCATTCTTGGCGGCCGACTCTGCCGGCGCAAGCGAGGTGACACGCCCCAATGTCTCTGTGTCCGGCCAGGCCGCACCCGCACAGCGCGGCGGCGGTCGCTGCTCGTGGCGAGACCTACAAGACTTTACCTTGCTGCGTCTGGTCAATGGTACGATTTGCTAGCATTTTTCTCCTCAAAATTTTTGATCGCCATGAATGCTTAGAGACTGATGGCAACCGGAACGCAGGACTCAAGAGCGCGTTGTTCTAGGTAGCGGAGGCGCTGGTCCGGCTGCTGAAGTGGTTGGTGCCATTGTGGCGTGTGTGGGGGAAGGTGCGGGAGGACAAGGCGTGGTACAATTTGCAGTTCGAGGTGATGTGGCTAGAGAAGGACAATGTGCACGTTGCGGTGGAGGACGACAGGGTGCTGGTTATCGACCGCGAGAAGCGGGAGCATGACGGTGGCGACGATGATGACGGCGAGTAGTGATCAGTGAGTGGGTACCATGCCAACATGGGTTTGACGAAAAGAACCCTGATAGCTGGGGTTGTTAGGAAAGATAGTGATTCAATGACTGATGAGTCCAACGGTTGTCAAAAATTTTGGATTTTTATAGTATAGATTCGCGTTTCAAGCCTGGACTAAGTGTGAGCTTATAAAGGCGATTTTCGTGGTGCAAACAAACACTACGTGAAAACCTCAAATAGGTAACGCGGGATTGGTAACGGACTCACGAAGCCCGTTACAAGGTGCGACATCAGTAACGGGCAGAAACAACGACAGTTACCAATAAGCGTGTCAGGACCTGGCCCAGCCCCTGCACAACAACGCCCGTTACTAATAATGATTTCTGGTAACGGTCGTTGTTCGCGACCGTTACTAGTATTCCTTGTAACGGACATTACACACAACCATTACCAATAATACTACCATCCGTAACGGTCGCTTAATGTCCGTTACAGGCTGGGACTAGTAGTAACGGTAGTTGTATTAGGCACTTCAAGCCCGTTACGTATCTTTGACTAGTGGTAACGATGTTAGGTTTGGCCAGTTAACGCCCGTTACTAGTGTCGGAACTCAATTATTATTTGCTTAAGCTACAGTAGCTACAGTGTGTCGTCTTCCACCCCGCTGTTGTTGTCGGCGCAGAGCAGCAGCCGGCGGCGAGCGACGTCCACTCTGTCGCCGTCCTGGCGCATGCCCGTTCTCTCTCCCGCTCTTCGACTCATCGTCGCCGCGGGGGGACCGCGCCTGCTTGCCGCCCATCCGGTCGTGCCACACATGCATGTTCAAATATATAACAGGACACACATTACATATATAACAGGCATGTCCACAGACATTACATCCTAGTTAATTAGTTATTAAGTACTGCATACATAGTGCCAGAAGGGACAAAAGAACAGAACATGTTCATCTCTTTTTATCAAACTCCGACCGCGCATCGATAAGTGCATTTTTAAGAACTCTTTTCTTCTCTTCTGCTTCTTTGAGTTTTGCTTTGAGTTCTTTCTTCTTTGATTTCTTGCGCTCCAGTTCGGAGGTCAGATAATCCACTTCTGCTTTGAGATTTGCTGTCGTTTCCTTTTCTTCCCAGAGAGGAAATTTCAATTATTCTTTCTTCTTTCCTACCTCACTTAGCCTCATTTCCAATTCCTTGTTTGCCTCCCTAGCTTCATCGAGGTCTTGCAAGGCCTTGTTGTACTTCTGTGCTGCCTCCTTCTTCAGCTGACAAAGAAGACAAGGATGGATGGATCATATCTGAAAATAAAACAGATAGTCAAATGAGGCAGTGCCTTAACATGTGGCTAGATTCACACAATCAATTATTTCACACACAAACAGCAATGATCTGCCAAACAACAAGATATGTTGTTCACACAGCCAGTCCTGATACTATATGAACTGCATAGCACAATTTTTAATTTTATAGACATAAACACACAACCTATTATTTCACACACATAAACTGCATAGCATAATTGTTTCACGTAGCTTGACAGTCTAACAAGGATGTTACATAATCTATATGAATCACACTGCCTATTATTTGGCACACATGAATTTGCATTTCCAGCTCACAATCAAAGGCATTCCCATATCATAATCGGAGGCATTTCTAGTTTATCAAACATTAATCCCTAATTAAATAGAGCAGATTCTTCAGCATTTAGATACACAATTCAGCCTCCAGACGAGGAACGTCAGAGTCATTGTTTGATAAACTCATTGCTCACCTCGTCGCCGGAGTCATGGTCGGAGGAAGAAACTTGGTCGATTTCCACCGGAGGGGGAGCCGGAGGCGGAGCCAAAATGACCGACGAAGAAGGACCACCCTCTCCCAAAGGGACGATTCCTCGCCCCAGCCTCCAGACGCCCCCCGCTCTTGCTCGGGGAGGACTCCTCCTCGCCGGAGCCGGAGCCGGAGCCTCCTCTTCGCCGCTCGCGGCCGCCGCGGCTTCCCTTGCAGCAGTGGTGGCGGCCTTCGGAGGGCGAGGGTGCTCCCTTCCCTAGCGCGAATGAAGCAGCGGCAGCAGCCCTCCTCGCCGCTCTCGTGAGCCCCGGCGGCGGCCTTCGCAGCAGCGGCGTGCATGTAGGGATGCCGGCCCACCACGGTGGAGGCGGTCTTCGTCGTGCAAGAAACCCTCTCCTTGTGAGGGGAGGGCTTTTTGGCGCTTCTGCTTGCCCGCATCCACCGGCCGGTGCGGGGATCCCGCATCTGGGCGGGATTGAAGCCGGACATCTCCGCCGCTCACCGCTTGCGCTTCTTGGATGGGGAGAGATAGTGAGAGCGAGTGTGCGAGAGAGAGGGAGAGAGAGAGACCCTTCCCGCCGCTTGCGCTTCTTATCCTATTCCCAGCGAAGGAAAAAAAACTGTAAAAACTTATCAGTAACGGTCTTTATCAAAGGGCCCGTTACGAAAAAACTGATGTCGCCTTCAACTTTTCAGTCGCTTCATGTAACGGGCTTGACCAAAGCGCCCGTTACGAAAAAGTGGATGCCGCCTTCAACTTCCCGGTAGCTTCATTTAGAGGGTTTTCCAACCAAATTAAATCTAATCTTCAACAAGACTTTGCAATGATCGAACGATCCAACCAAGATCCTCCTCCTTGGCAATCAACCAGTCAAATTTATTCAAGCAGTCAATCCAATCACATGCATTCAAGCAGTTAATCAGACCACGTACTATGAACAAAAAAACACACATAATGCAGTCATAATATTCAGAACGAAGAAGAAGATGCAAAATGCACACATAACATTAATTAAAATAGTTCAGGCGAAACCACGTACGCCGCAAAATAATATTTACAAACAGTGCAAAATAATAAAATACTATCATCTACTCCTCCGCCTCGTCCTCGTCGTCGTCGTCCTCCTCCTCCTCGTCCTCCGCCGCCGCCGCCGGGGGAAACGCCGGTGCGATCGCCGGATGATGAATCCTCATCACCTCGGCGACTTGCCACAGACCGAAGACGTAGAGCTGGACGGTCTGGTCCACCGGCTCGTTCACACTCGGCAGACCAAGAAGAGGCAGATATGCATTCATCCTGGTCAAGGTGTCACGCGGGACGTTGAGCGTCCACTGGGGGTCGATGCCTGGGAGCACCACCGGCGCCGGCGGCGATGGAGGCTGCGGCACCGGGTTGGCGGCGGAGGAGGACTCACCTTCGGTCCTGCTACACTTGGAAGAACTTCCCTCACCGGCGAAGGCCATGGCGGTTGCTAAATGGCAGCGAACGAGAATGGAGATTGGGGATAGGAGAGTAAATGGCAGCGAATGGAGATTGGGGAATGAGAATGGAGATTGGGGAGAGGAGATTGGGGCGGTTGATATACTGGGCGAACGGGGAATGGGGAACGGTTGTTGTACTGCGCGCGGTTGCGAATTCGTGGCATTAACAGAGTCCATCTGCAAATGTCGTGAACGCTTCGTGTTCATCCCTATCCATAACGGGCTTTGTCGAAGTAATCGTTACAAATGTGAGGCATTCCTCCGTCAGCCATCCCCGTCGGTAACGGACGTTGTGTCAGTGACCGTTACAAATTGATATAAGTAAAGGACATTGGGAAAGTTCTCGTTACAGATGTGAGAGCGGAGTCCGTCAAATGTCGTTACGAATTCTATTTCAGTAACGGGCTTTAGAAATGTGCCCGTTACGAATATGTGTGAAACAGAGTTAGTCAAAACCGAGTGACGACCTTTCCTTTGGTTGTTACCTCGTTTCCCGTGCTCATTTACTTCTTCCTCCACTATCTCCTTCCATTCTCGTTTCCCGTGCTCATTTTTCTCTCACCGGAGGACTCCAGGTAAAAAACCCCTCTTCTCATCTGACGCCGGGGAGGACTCCCCATTTGATTTTTCTTCTTCTTCTGATTGATCTCTCGGAGGATAGTTATTTTGTTCTTTAATAAATCTTGGATTCTTTTTGTTCAGATCTCATCTCTTGGAAAGATCCCAACACTGTCCATCCCCTAGGTAGCTTCGAGCTCGATCTGCTCCTTCTTGCAACTGGTAGATTGCTGCTTAATATCTATATTTTGGACTATATATGCTGGTAAAATTTAGTTGTGATATTTGTGATATGCTGATAAATCTCATTTGGTTATATTGGACATAGCTAGTATTAATTTTGGTAATATAAATCTCTTAGTATTTGGTTATATAAATCTCATATAGTATTGGGTTATATAAACCTCATAGTATTTGTGATATTTGATTTTTTTAGATCTAATTGGTTATATAAATCTCATAGTATTTGTGATATTTGTTTCTAGTAACATTTAGTAAAATTTTGTTCATCTTTTCTTTCTTGCTATATACAACAATGATTTGGTTAATGTCTTTTCATTTGTTTATTTTTCAGATGGCGTCATTGCGTCTTAAGGATGATTCGGCTTTTGTTAAGGAGATAGTTCCCATCTGCCGTGATCAGAAGATCTATCTTGGAATAGAAAATGGTGCACAGAAACGTCTTGTGTTAGCTTGGTCTTCGCACAATACGGCCAACGATATGTTCATGGCAACCGTTCGGGCTTTGGATTGTATCGTCACTGATACGAAGAGTGTTTCTGGGTACCGCATTGCTCCGATGCTGCACGGAACCATGCATTTGTTCTTTGTCCGGATGCTGCAATGGCTCAGGAGCTTCGTGGTCGGTTTGTGAAGGTTGTCAAGGAGACGATATTCTTCGACTTCGTGGCAAGTGTTGTGCCGTTGTATGAAGAAGTCAACCAGCACAAGCGAGTCCGTAGGTGCAACTGATCTGTGACGACTGACGATGGAGTTATCAAGCTTGCATTGGTCTTCTGTTATCATCATCTGCACTTTTATCATCTTTGTGTCAAGCTTTGTGTTAAGCTTCGACTTTGTGATATATGAACTTCATGTGTGTTTGTGTTATGAGGTGGCTGAACATTTATGTGTTTGTATTATTGTGCAAGAAGTTTAATTGCACTTTCATCATTGTGCAGTGTCTAATGAATGGTTGCATCTCAATAATTTGGATGAAACTTATTCATATATAAGATGTAGGCAGTTTGACTTTTTTGACCCCACGTTGACCGCTCGTCTTATTCAAAAAATTTGTGAAAATATGGTCAAATTTAAGTCATTTCTGTAGATTTTATATTAATAAAGCAAGTCACCACAAAAAATATGATAACTTGCGCACAACTTTGAATAGTACGAGCGGTCAACTTTGGGTCAAAAAAAGTCAAACGGCCTACACTTTAGAACGGAGGGAGTATGAACTTTATGAATTGTATGAAACTTTATGAGTAAAGTGCACCCACCATACATAGAGTTGCATTATTGTGTCACTTTGGTCCAACAAGTTACAAATATAGCAATAATACTATACATTAAGTTACATAATGCGGTTTGTATGGTCTAAAATTACGCAACAATACGTTGTATTTTGTGTCATGATATGTACTAAGATGGAGTCCCCATTTTGCGATGTGTGGATCTCAAAAAGTTGGATGACAATTTCAAAAAATATATGAACTTTATGAAAGTTCATGCTCCCTCCGTTTTAAAATGCAGGGAGTTTGACTTTTTTGACCCCAACGTTGACCGCTCGTCTTATTCAAAAAATTTGTGAAAATATAGTCAAATTTAAGACATTTCTGTAGACTTTGTATTCATAAAGCAAGTGGCCACAAAAAATATCATAACTTGCGCAAAACTTTGAATAGTACGAGCGGTCAACTTTGGGGTATAAAAAGTCAAATGGCCAAAATAGTTGCCTTGATTTGCATCACTTTCAGTAACGGGGTTTACAAAGTGCCCGTTACGAATGAAGTTTGTTTCGTTAGATGCAGATCCAATGGTCAAAATTTCATCCGCGCCTCATTCCCGCGCCCAAAATTTGCATATTTCCCCCGACCCCGCGGTATTACCCCCCCCCCCCCCCCCGACCCCACGCCATTCCCCATCCCCCGACCCCGCGTCATTTCCACCAAACCCTAGCGGCGGTGCGGCGGCATCCACCCTGGCGCATGCGGCTTCCCCAACCACCAAACCCTAGCGGCAGCGCGGCGCAGCTGCATCCACCCCGGTGGCGCGGCATACCCGCCCAAGAGCCCGGGACCCGGCCCTGCGACGGCGACGCGGACCCAGCCACCTCAAGCAACGCGGCGACGCGGATCCACCCCTCCGGCAACGACGACGGCGAGTAGGACTGCTTCCTCTGCGGTGCAGGTCAGTGCTCCTCCAACCCCATACTGTTGTGCGCTGCTGCATCTGATGCTGCTGTGCCTACTACGCTGTGTGCACCAATCTTCCTATTACTTTGCTGTTGTTTAGGCTCCGTTCACCTTGACCAGATTTGGCTCGATCTATATGTCATGGATACAGATCCTGCTCTGGCTGCTGTTCATTTCCAATTTTTATTTGTTCAAAGGAAACTCGATATGTATGTCATGGACATAGATCCTGATGTGGCTGCTGTCAAGTTATCTTTTTCCTTCTGCATTTTTTCCATTAGTTCTGCATGTTCATCTTGTGTAGAATCATATAATCCTAGTGCTTTCTCTTAGTGCTTGTTCATCAACCAATCAGGCATTTAATCTGCCTTGTTAATCTGCCTTTATCATGTTTAAATTGCAAATTATCTATCAATTGTTCTGGACTATGTACTGCTACAATTGTTAGTTCTTGTTAGTATATTAATCTTGTGTAGAATCATATAATCCTAGTGCATTTTACTAACCGTTACTTTGTCCTCTTCTTTCATGTACCTGCCTAATGTAATGTACACTTCAATGATGCTTTGGTATATAAGCATCGCACAAGGAAGCAGTTGAAGGAACAACAGAGCTGCTTTGATATAGGATCTCATTTCTTCGGCCTGTCTAAATATGGTTAGTACCTATCCCCAACCAGTATGTTAAGTAAACTATCAATTCTATGTGTATATGTTGTACATGCTGATTTTATCTAGGAATTGTATTGATTTCCAGTCTAATAGTAGCTAATAATAATTTTGTTCACATTTCCATCCCTGCTTATATTTCTGTACTGACAAACTGATATATCATCTATGCAGGCTAACTCATCAGGAAGCTCCTCTGGTGACAATGGTGCACATAATGTAGAGGAGGAGTATGCACCTGCTTCACAGGGTAATTTAGCACACACTGCTAGGAGTACTAATCGAGGACGGCGGTCACGGACACAGACCAAATGGCCAGAAGACAAGGTGATTGCAACTGGACTTGACGACCAATGGATCCCTACCCCAAAGGTGGCAAGGGACTGATTCATATTGGTTTGTGGCCTCATTGCTCGGGAGAGGGTGTCAATCAACGCAAAGCTTGAGGATTTCACACTGGAGTAGAAGCAAGCCCTGTTCCCTACTCTAGAGGAAAAGCTAGAGTACCCACCCATGTCCAAAGGTGTCCGCGATAAGGCAATCAAGGCAGTTGTGAGCAAGATTGGGGAGTTACAGCGGTGATTCAAGAGCCATTTAAGATATGAATTTGTGAACCAAGACGAGCTTCCCTATGAGAAGCATCAGTTTTTGAAGCCAGAAGACTGGCAGCAGTTTGTGGAGACATCCAAATCTCCAAGTTTTGAGAAGGTGAGCCAGGAGATGAAAGAAAAGAGAGCAAAGCACGATAAGCCGCACAGGACGGGCAGAAAAGGTTATGCTGGTAAACAGCTAGAGTGGGAGGAGGAGGATGAAAAGCTAGCTGTAGAAGGAAAAGAGAACCCTTGGGACCAATTTCCCGGTCGTACGAGGCCATATATGCGGGCAAGGGCATCGAAGCAGGCCACTAGTGAAAGCGGGGGAGGGGGGAAATAACATTCAGCTCCCCTCTGGTCTCGGATGTAGCAGAAAAGGTGAAAAGAATTGCAGCTGAAGCTAGCGAAGGTTCTTTCCCTGGGGTTAGGGAGGATGATATTCTGACCCAGGCACTTGAGAATCCAGAGCATCGAGGTCGGGTCCGAGCCGTGTCTAGCTCAATAGGCTGGGGTAAAGGGTTTGGCTCGGAGTTTGTTGGGATGTACCGGATGAAGAAGAGGAAGAGGTTTGCTACCGTCGACAAGGAAGAATTATTTGATGAAACACTCGCTAGAGTTGTGAAGGTGCTAAGAGTTGCAGGCGTGCAGATACCGAATGATATTTCTCTGGGGTTACACAAGGGTGATATCTGCAACAAAGAAGCGCTTGTCAATGAGGATGACAACAGGCAAACACCTATCAATGCAGACAACAGACAAAAGTTTTACACCAAGAGACACGTTGGTGCAAAACTTTTATTTAACTATGGCCTGTATAATTTAATTACCAGTACGACTTGTTGTTTTTTTCAAAACTCTTAGCGTTGTTAACCTGCATTTAAGTTTTGTGTTGTATAGTTTGTAATAAGTCATACCTCTAAGTATTTTTGTAAAGTTTGTAATGTCTGTTGAGAGCTTCCTATGTGAACAATCCTGTATGCATATATGTGTTCTTAATGTGGTGTTTCGGGTAGTCTACGGACACCTGACGGACACCGGGTTTACACTGTTTCAAGTGCATTAAGTTCTCAATCATCCTTAGATGGTGATTAATGCATTTGAGCCAGTTTAAGCCGGACGGTTCTGCCACAGCAGATCGACATTTTTCATTGAGTGTCAATAGTCAGTTTTATTTGATTGGCCAGGACCATTTTCTTGTAATGTTGAGCACCCACAATAAAGTAGCAAAAGATCTTAACTTTCATCCAAGTATATCCCGTAAAGTTCCTCAAATAATCTACTTTCTGTTTTTCAACTTGCAGACCAAAATGGCATCAGGTTTCACTCTAAATTAATACTCATTGTAGCTCAGTTCAAATAGCTTAATTCAGTTTCGTTGGAGTTGCAGGTGCTTGCAATGTCTACTGATTCATTGTAGAGCCTTAAGGAAAATAGCAATTCTTTTATTCCATCATACTAGAATCACTCTATGATGATCACCATACGTTCTACATCCATCTTATGCATAATTTATTCAAGCCTATAAAGAAATCTTGAAACCTTTACAGGGAGCCACTGAGATCATTGACATACAATATGGCACTGCCATATCACCAAAAGCATTTCTTTTATACTTAACCAAAAATCTCCAAAAAAAAATCCTCAATATAACTTTGGTTCAAATTTACTTCATTTGAACCATTTAACTTATTACCAATAATGACTATTATTTGGAATTAATTCATCCTTAATTATGCTTAAGGGGTTTTTAACATCCGTGATGTTACAACCCTTCCCCCTTAAAAGAATCTTGTCCTGAGATTCGCATGAGTAGACATATGACTGGTGAAGCGGAAAGGAAAATATATTATATAACTGATCCATACTGATCTCTATCCAAATACTGGGGTGGAATTTGCCCTGTTCAATTAACCCTTATACCAATTACTCCAGTTCCTCGAACCTTCAAAACTTCTATTAAACATATTTTTCCAAGTTTCTGGACACTTAGAGGCTAGGTAACTTTCTCGTTCCCAAATAGCTTTGTCTTCTGTATGATTGCTCCATGGTACCTTATAAAACTTGATACTATGCCTCAAAGTATTTCTGCTCTTGAAGCTAATAAAGGTGAAACCGGACCTGATGAATTCTGTGTTTGTGCTGGGGCCGGATAAATCTGTCGTGGTATCCATCGACAATATTTTGATCTACTCCAAGAATGAAGAGAATTATCCTACTCATGATTTGGAATTAGTAGTAGTGGTCCATGTTTTAAATATTTGGCGACATTATCTTTTGGGAAGCGTCTGCAACATCTATACGGATCACAAGAGCCTCAAGTACATATTTACTCAATCTGAGTTGAATATGAGACAACAAAGATGGTTGGAATTAATCAAGGTTTATAATCTAGAGATTCATTACCATCCCGAGAAGGCCAATGTGGTAGCAGATGCTCTTAGCCGAAAAACACATTGCAATTGCATTACTGCTCAACAGAGGGAAGAGACTCAAGGCAATTCATCAGAAGGTATCTAGACCGTTGCAACCATTGTCTATTCCTCAGTGGAAGTGGGAAGATATATCCAAGGGATATAATTCTATTTGGGTGATCATTGGTCGACTTACCAAATCGGCACATTTTATACCAGTTAAGGTAATCTATACAGTCAAGCAGTACTCGGAGCTATATATGAAAAAGATTGTGTCTTTACATGGAGTACCCAAAACCATAACTTCTGATAGAGGATCTCAGTTCGTTTCTCGATTTTGGGAACAACTGCATGAGGTTATGGGTACGACCTTGATAAGAAGCTTGGCAATATCACCCCCAAACCGGCGGACAGACAGAAAGACTTAATCAAATTCTTGAACACATGTTATGAGCTTGTGTCCTCACTTTCTCCAAAAAGTGGGACGAATGTTTGCCATTGGCAGAATTTTATTACAACAACAGTCATTAAGAGAGTATTAAAAGACACCCTTTGAAGCTTTATATGGAAAACGCCTCTGAATTGGTCGGAAGTAGGAGAGAGGTCAGCGTATGGACCCGTGGCTTACAAAAAGCACTTACGGCACACTTGTCTGCTTTACATGATGTTTTTCATGTGTCCCAACTTAAGAAATGACTGAAAGTGCCGGAAGACCATTCTTTGGAATTAATTCATCCTTAATTATGCTTAAGGGGTTTTTAACATCCGTGATGTTAGACCTAGGCCCTCAAGCTCCGTCGGGGTTTTGGGTTTTTACCGTTTTCCTGTCAAAAGAGGTATGACCGGTTTCTGAAACCAATCTAACCGGTTTGCCCAGGGCAGCGACGGTGTTGATCGTATTAATTAAGGATCTTGTCACGGGTTTTAGCATTTTCGATTGTGCTGGTGCTACTTTGTGTCAGCATACTTTTTGGCGACTCCGCTGGGGAAGAAGATCTTGGTAAAGATGCCGGACTCCATCTCCAATCTTAAATAAAGATTACATTATTGCAGCGACGATAAAAGAACTTGCTGAAGAGGAGCGCAAGAACTAACAAATCGTTAGGCAACACTTCAAGGAACATTTCTTGAAGGGCTTCAAGAAGGATCATGGTGGCTCCGTCAAGAGGTCGAAGAATTCATCATACCATCTTTCAAATTGACTAATGGTCAAGTTGAAGAACTTCCCAAGGTAAATGATGACCCTCTGATTTAATCAAGAAATTATCACTTACGATGAATGAAAAAATCTCATTAGCAAAAGTACCTGCGAGTGATAGGCTTGTTTCTATATCCGATGAAGTAAATACATTGAAAAGGAATAAAAGCATTATAGATGATTCTTTTCTAATAATTTAAAACCTAGTTCATCAGGTGTGATAGGGACTGCATTAGACCCACCTTTAGGCATACAAACAAATTATTTCCAGGAAAAATTCCCCATCCACAACTGGTTAAGGTCGAACCGGTCAGATGCAACCGGTCAGATCGGTGCTGATGAGGACATCACCATATTGGACATACACGAGCCGGCCTCATCTCCAAGTTACTAGTCTTCGCCATGTTGGACAACATCTTCGGATCGGATTCAGCCGACATGTCTGCACCAAAATGGTGATATCTCCCTCATACGGCGTCCAATCAAGGTGCTCTTGAATGCGTTGGAACCGTGACAACGAGACGCTACTTTGGTTCTATTCCTAGCTCTAGAAGCCTTGTAGATCATTCTGTGTGACCATGAAAATTTGTTGTGTCACCTGTTTTGGGCCTTTTCATGCTTTATATCGTGTCGAGCCGTCGGCCCATGTTGGGACGCCCCCTCCCTCCTCCTCCCCCCCCCCCCCCCCCGGTGCGCCCCAAACCTAACTCTCCCTAGGCTAATAAACTCAGTAGTCATCATCGTTTAGACTCGGTTATTGCTTAGATTAATCTGTCGAGAACAACTTCGCTGTCATCGGTTTATAGAACCCCAACTTTTCTGCTTAATCATACATCTGCAGTTTGTCACTTCCTATTGAGAGTTGCGTTCTTTCGAGTTCTTGCTTGTGTTCTTTGTTTTGCATGCAGGGATTAGCCTTCTTGGCGAGGTCAACCAGATTGTGACAAGGTTGATAACCAGATGAGTCATGGTACTAAGATTGTAGGGTTCAAGTTTGCTGACTTGAAGCCATATCGGTGTGCCGTGTTCCGCTCAAAATGAGTTATCCTTCACCCGACGGAAGACCGGGCCACCCTAGTTCCCATCAAGTGGTATCGGTGTGTCATGCTCCACTCAAAATGATGTATCCTTCACGTGACGAAAGATCGGGTCACCCTAGTTCTCATCAAGTGGTATTCAGAGACAGGTTTACCCTAGCACATCCTTTTAGGCTAAATAAAGTTAGTAGTCGCTACCTTTGAGACTCAAGTTTTGCTTAGATTATTCTGTCAAGAACGGTTTCACCGTCATCGGTTTGTGAAACCCCGACTCGAGTGCTTAGGGTGGGTTTGGTTGGGCTGAGGCTTTTGGAAAAGTGTTGTGGGCTATGGTCTATGAAAAAGCAGCTGTGGGAAAGCAGATGTGGGGAAACCAGAAGGTCGTTAGGTTGGAGGTGCTATCAAACTGTAGTCCGTGTATAAGGTACATGTAATGCCCGCGAAGGCCAGAGACGTGTTTATATGGAAATTGCTCATAATAGTATAATTTAAGCAAATTAAAAAAATTACATTTTTATCCTTAACAAACTGATTGATCCACATAAATAGAACAGTACCCATCCAAGGGTTACCTAATGAGAACAACAATTATCTGCTCCAAGTATCTTTTCTTTGTAACAATATAAAAGCAGCATTTTTTCCTCCGTTCTCTTTGTTTGGGATAAAAACTCAAATTGGATGGGCAATCTAGCTATTCCAAAGAAATTTGGAGCATGCTAGAAAGTAGGAACAGAGGACGGCGGAGGACTGGAACCGGAGGTCTCTCTTGAAGTCCTACACGATTTCACGGACCAGCCGCTGGAACAGGAGCTTCTGGATTAGCCACTGGAACGGGAGCTTCGGGATCAGCAGCCCCGTGCTCTTCTGGTACGATCGGTTGAAGCGCCACGCAGGTCGCCGCCATCTGCTTCTGCCGGGACTTGTCCGGCCGATCGCCTTTCACGCCATCTACTTGGTCCGGGAGCCACTTCGGAGTCCAGGAGCAGCACACACAAAAATCGTCGCCCAGGTCGCATACGGGATCAGTTTTGACGTTCTACATATGCATGAAAATCTAAGGAGATAAGATTTCCAAAGGCACTAGTCCCATATCAAAATTTATTATGAGTCAACAGGAATGGTGAAAACAATATGACTTCCAGAATCTATCAGGGTGTTACGCCATCGTATTTTGGGCCATTGGGCTATTATTGTGTTAGAGCCCATAAGGAGGCGCTGCCTCCAACCCTAGCACGCCCCTTTAGTCTATATAAACTCAGTATCCATCGTTTTGAGTCTCGGGTTTTGCTTAGATTATTCTGTCGAGAACAGTTTCACGTGTGTGAGGGTGTGGTTCCACCCAGCAAACCGCATAGTTCATAGGGTCTTTGTTGATCAACCATGCCAGATGATGTTCCTATTTTGTCTAGTCACTTACAGGAGGTAGCGAATGAGCTGAAGGATTTCTTCATAAAGGAGATGAGCAAGCTAAGATGCCTGTCATACAATTGAGAGTGTAGACAAGCGAGTATCCACGCTGACCACAAGGGTTCAGCAACTAGAGTCCACCCCCCCTCCCCAAGCCCAAAGACTAGATGACGACGATGATGTAATCTTTGGGTATGATGGCGAGCCTAATCTCATTGAGACCAAAGCCGAGAAGTTACGTCATCGACGTCTTCGCAAAAATACAACAGGTATGGGAGGTAACAAGAACCAACACAATCAAGGTAATGATGATATTTACGCCAAAGTTAAATTAACTATACCATCTTTTTATTGGTGTTATGATGCGGAGGAATATCTAGATTGAGATATGACAGTAGAACAGAAATTTGCTTCCCACCTTGTTTCTCATCAACATAAGGTTAGACAGGCCACTAGTGAATTTAAGGATTTTGCTACTTTAAACATACAACATGCTTCTTGGAGTGTGCTTAAACTAGCAATGCGTGATCGATTTGTTCCTTTCTCTTATAAGTATGATTTGCATAAGAAGTTGCAATGTTTTGAGTAGGGAAATATGTCTATTCAGGAATATTATGTTGAGCTGCAAAAGGTAAGGTTCGTTGCAGGGTAGTAGAGGATCCTGAGGATAAAGTATATCGTTTTATGGTGGTTTGAGACGTGAAATTCAGGATATTGTTGACTATAAAGATTTTACTACCACCGACATAGTATCATCATATGACCTTTGTATCACCAACTCATACTCTAATGTTACTACTGACATAGTTCCATTCTAGGTATCGGACCTTAGGACCGGCAATCCACATGGGGATACCCGAGTGATTGATTTGTAGGAGAGGGATCGTTTAGTGAGTAGCTTGATGGTACACAGCAGGCACTGATTTAGACAGGTTCGGGCTACCCGAAAGTATAATACCCTACGTCCTGTGTCGGTGGTGGTGTTTGTATTGTTGTAATCGGATGATCTCCGATGGTTCCCGATGCCCCTGTCTAGGGCCCCTGCCCTCCTTTATATATCCAAGAGGTTGGGTTATAGTATGAGTATTTATAATACGAGATTATTTACAATATGAGAGTCCTAGTAGGAGTCTACTAGGACTCGGTCTTCTTTGGGCCAGCCGCTGCAACAGGTTAGAGCGGCGTGGTGCTCAGTTAAGTTGTTCTTGTTCAGCGTGCGAAGTCGGTCGCGCGACGAAATGAACACCGAGTCACAGTGCGCGCCAGCTCCCGAGCATGCGAGGTCGGCCAAGCGACACGAGATAACGCCGAGTGGTCGCGCGCGCCAGCCCCTGAGCATGTAAGGTCGGCCGAGCGATGGGACGAACGCCAAGTCGTCGCGCGCGCCAGCCCCAAGCATGTGAGGTCGGTCGCCCGACAAGACGAACGTCGAGTCACCGCCCGCATTAGCCCCCGAGCGTACGAGGTCGGCCGAGGGACGCGAGGTAACGCCGAGTGGCCATGCACGCTAGCCTTCGAGCATGCGAGGTCGGCCACGCGACAGAAGGAACGCCGAGTCGCCGCGCGCGCCAGCCCCCGAGCATGCGAGGTCGGCTGAGCGACGGAAGGAACGTCGAGTCGCCGAGCGCGCCAGCCCCCAAGCATGCGAGGTCGGCCGAGCGACGCGAGATAATGCCGAGTGGTCGTGCACGCCAGCCCCCGAGCATGAGAGGTCGGTCGCGCGACGAAGGTAACGTCGAGTCGCCGCGCGCGCCAGCACACGAGAATGTGAGGTCGGCTGCGTACGAAGGGAACGCTGAGTCGCCGCGCGCACCAGTCCCCGAGCATGCGAGGTCAGCCGCGCGATGAGGCGAACGCAGAGTCACCGCGCGCGCCAGCATGCGATGTCGGCCGCGCATCTACGTGTCCTACATCGTTGTACCTGTGAGGTATAGGAAAAAAACGGTAGTCTTTTGGAGAAACGACAGTAAACTTATTTGTAATAAGTACTTGATTTTGCTTTAGTGTTTTTGGTTTGAGTTTATTTATCAGCCCTTGTCACTTCACTGTGATCATGACAGCGTTGGGTACTCGGTCGAGGAGAATGGCTGGAGCTC
Organism: Echinochloa phyllopogon; assembly: GCA_033239725.1. Taxonomy (NCBI): domain Eukaryota; kingdom Viridiplantae; phylum Streptophyta; class Magnoliopsida; order Poales; family Poaceae; genus Echinochloa; species Echinochloa phyllopogon. Next base: position 3,800,308 of record BTCW01000007.1, on the reverse strand, counting down.
TCATGGAGGCAGCGCGCCTACATGCTACAATGCTCTCATTGAGGCTTAGTCATATGTAGGGTCCCAGCCGGGTACTTTCACGCGTGTTTAGATGTTGGATATAGTGAGTCGGTCTTACCGTTTCGTTTTGGTGCTTGCATGAGCAGTTTTAATGGGGGGCGAACACATGGTTGCCGTGAATTAAACAATGCAGGTCCGCAATTGTCTCATGGACATGGAAAAAAACTATGCACATGGCGATCTGTAGTAGGTGTAAAAATAAAATTAAATAGAATAGAAATACTTAGCTTAATTTGTGGCCGAGTTTAAGTTGTCGTTCTGCGAGATCTGAAACTTGCCACAATCTGGAAACTAGGTGGGCCGGGCGGGATCTCAGATTGGATCTAACCCAGTGACGATCTCGTCGGGCGGTGGGACTCGGCGGGCGGTGGGACCTGGATGCCGAGTTGCTCGACCTGCTGCCTGAGCAGATCGGATCTAAGACTTGCTTAGGGCGCGCCTCCATGTATGCAGGGAAGACGACGTGAGATTGATCTACCATCAAGCTCGCGGGGTTTTCGAATCGAAAAAACTCAACAATCACCCCTACCTGGCGCGCCAACTGTCGGACCTTAGGACCGGCAATCCATCTAGGGGTACCCGAGTGGTTGATTTGTAGGACAGGGATCGTTGAGCGAGTAGCTTGATGGTACACAGGAGGCACTGATTTAGATAGGTTTGGGCTACCCGGAATTATAATACCCTACGTCCTGTGTCGGTGGTGGTGTTTGTATTGCTGTATTCGGATGTTCTCCGATGGTTCATGATGCCCCTGTCTAGGGACCCTACCCTCCTTTATATATCCAGGAGGTTGGGTTACAGTACGAAGTATTTACAATACGGGATTATTTATAATATGTGAGTCCTACTAGGAGTCTACTAGGACTCGGTCTTTTTTGGGCCAGCCCCCGCCCCTCCTGGTGATGGGCCCTAGGGTACCCATATCCCACACTATGATCTCCATAAGGTTTTCCATGTGAAAACTTGTATTACCAATTCATACTCTGATGGATCTCCGTACTATTCTCATATCCCACACTATGATCTCCGTACTTATACTATGATTGTCGATGATCACTGACTCATACTATGATTGTGTTAGTGATAATTATTCCTTTGCAAAACTCGTCCAATTCAATTTTGTTGAGTTTTGACTTTGATATATTGAGCTACTTGATGGTCTTCTAGAGTATTTATCACATCCATCCATTTAAACGTGTTTTGAGGTGTTTGATCAGCCCAAGTCTAGATATCATCATGCATTCATCACATTAAGTCCTTGTTACTATAGTGCTATGGTTTTTGTTCACACTCCGTCAGCAAAATCACTAACTGGCAGATATCAAAGCTAGTTTTCTTCTTTTCTTAGTTTTAGGTCATCCTTTTCTTTTCCATGTAATGTAATTGTTTGTTTTTTTATTTTAGGTCGATCGCGTGTTTAGGTTGTAACTAATTAATTTTTTCCTCTTCTTAATGAAATGTTTGCTCAGGTAAGTTTTTGAAAAAAATTGTTTGCTATTTACATTAAAAAAAAGAAGGGAATGTGTCATCCATATTTTAGTTTTTTGCAGAATGTAAACTGTCCTCTAATTTTGCAATTGGTCTAGAAAGTGAGATATAGTCACTTTTTTTGCAGAGTACTTTTCCTATGAGATTCGTGTGTTACTTCGAGCGGCCTAAACAATCACAATGCATGCTCGTCGCCTAGTTAAAAGCAAGCTTTTTCTCTGCTTGCTTAGATGAGCCGGCCGGCTGAGCCCTCCTCTGCTTGTTTATACGAGGTCAGCAAAACAGGCAAGAAAACTAAACACACCCTAAATCTGTGTTCGTGTAACCATGTATGGTGTCGCCAAAGTGAAATTCCAATTTTTAACGTTGAATAGGTATGATCTCTACCCAACCATTAACAGCGGTAATCCGGCCATGCTGCAACTGGCCGTATATGGTGGCCGCCTTGAAGGGGTGGACTAGATCTAGCCACGAGCATGAAAATACAACTCCAATGGAGATTTGCCGCTCTGCATCTTTCTCACAATTAACCAGCACCAAACAACCACGCAGCAATAAATGAAATATTAGAGGCAGATGCCGGAGAGGGGGATGAAGAGAGGGAGGGAAGGATATGATGCTGCGTAGGATACCACTTATTTGTTGCGAAAGGATGCCACTTGGTGCTACTGTATCCTGTCATCACTAGCCGGAGGTGGTGGCAGCCAGGGGTGGATATCAAGCCGGCTTGGCTTGATTTGGTTTAGCTCGAGCTAGCTCATTAAGATAACGAGCTGGCTTGCCTCGGCTCGTTATCTCAACGAGCTACAAGTCCGGCTTGGCTGGGCTCGTTTGCTAGCTCGAGCTGGGTCGTTTAGCTCATGAGCTTACTCGATAAAAAATAAGTGTAAGGTAAAATTAAAGTAAAAAATCTAAGATTCATAAATTAGGCATAGTATTGAAAGGAGTATAATCAATACACCACTAACCCTTACAAATTTATGAATCATAAACAATCAATTGTATCGCATCAGACCCCAGATCACTCTCACGGGAGAAATAGAAGCAAACAAAAAGGAGTACTTAAGAGAATAAATGAAAAAAATTTATAAAAATCATATATTTTACATACTCTTGAATTGAGGAATTGTTAGATGAGTCTAATGTTGCATATTTACTATTGGGGTCGGGCAGAGACGTTGGGTTGTTGCGGCTCGTTTTGACTTGCGAGCAGCTCGCGAACCAGCTCGAGCTGGCTCATTATACTACCAAGCTAAAACATTGGTTCAACTCGTTATAATTTTCTAGCGAGTCGAGTCGAGCCAAGCCTTGCCGAGCCACTACCGAACCGAGTCGAGCGAGCTAACAAGTCACGAGTTTTTTGTCCAGCCCTAGTGGCAGCGGCCACGAGGGTCAAGAGGGGCCCCCTGGTTCAGCCACAGTTGGGTTAACCCTTGTGTCACCATAGTATGGTAACTTACTTATAGACTGACTAGGAGTGTATAAATGGGCTTGAATTGAGAGAATCATCATGGTTATCTGATTGTCCCAGGCTCCCAGCATCATACATAATGGAGCCATCGAGGAATGGAACTATCAAAGGTACATGCATTTCTGCATGGATGGATCGATCCTAGTTCCCTAATTTAAGTGCCAGATTTCTGTTCTGATTTGATTCATTCCAAATTAGTTAGGATATCTTTCCGTGAAACATATAATGCAAATATGTAATATATATATTAGGAAGTGCTTACTGATCTACTCCTTGTTACTTACTTCAATACTTTTGTCCAAGAGAAATCAAGACGTACTCATTGCATCATTCAGTAGTGCGCTTTTTTTCAAATGGCAATTAATGCGAACCAAGAAACTAGCTAGAGACCAATAGTATTATTGAACCAAAGATTTCAGAATAAAAAGTTCACACTAGCATGCCAAACTAAAGTACCCGAAGTAACACTAGAGACTTTACTACTAGCAATCTTAAATTTCTAAGACAACACTAGAGACTTAGTACTAGCTATATCTTAAATTTCTAAGACAACACTGACGAAGGACGTGAGGATCTATTAATTGATTCCTCCTTTATGGTGATGGATCGATTGCCCGTTTTCCGAATTAGCACCAGGCAAATTTACACAAACTAGGCACTCACACTTGCCCTTGATTCCTCCTTTGGTACACTTGTGGTCTTTGAGAGTAACTTTACGTAGTTTCTTCTGAAGCCAGCACTCAGACTTGCACATCCAACCTTTACAGAATGGAATCTTCATAGTTATAGTGGCACAAAGGGTCTCTGTAAAAAAATGAAACATGTATATGCCCACATATTATTAATTTATAATTCTATATGTGTCGCGCAACTAAGAAAAAATATAGAATAATGATTAGATAGAAAAAAATTGAAACACGAGCTAAGTGAGAAAAGAAATGGGATTTTCACTTTGATCTTGAAGAAAATAGAACAGAGATACATGGATCACGAACCAGCCGAGGAATGTTCTGCGTGTAGTATGATCCCTAGAAGAAGGCAGCAAAGAATAGCTTGTTTCGCATCCATCCTGTTTTTTGGTATGGACTATATGGTAGTATAGGTTGTAGGCTAAAGGGATACAGGGGAGAATATATTTATAGCAGCCTGCATATATGACAATCGGAGAGAAAAAGGGATCGCTGACCATTCTTATTAGGGACTATGAGTCAAACTGGAACTGCCTGTGTGCATGAAATGTACTCATAGCCCCAAATTAGTGTGTGAGCAGAAATCTAGATTCCTGATTTACCGAGTCTAAGAACTAACATGCATACCCCTGCGAACTGAAAACTAGATGCTTTGACGGGGTACATGCAGGAGATGATGAGTAGCCCATGAGTTGGTCTCACCACTCGCCAATACATGCATCGTTTAAGCCTCCACATTTAGAAATTAAAGTACTTCCTTGCAAACATGAAGGCCTCGTTATCTTTGGTTCGTGAATTTCAGTTGAGAAACTTATCTCCGTCATCTTGATTTTCCCAGTGCACCAATCGGAGGCACACCACTCGTGAAAGCCAATTAGTTGTTTGTTTCAAAAAAAACCACTCAGTTGAGCTGATTCAGTTTGTCGCTTTAGTTGTTTGCTACAGCCCATTCATTGCAAATCCGTCAGAATGTTCTTGATTCATTTATATGGTTACTAAGTTTAATTTTCTCCTTGTCTAAATAAAAATATGCACATTCAACGTTCTGGGATAATTAATTAGCAAAATAGAGGATTGGATAATTAGTTCGTTATCAATGATATATAATTTTTACATATCTAGCACAAATATCTCCATATATCCTTACCGGACTTTTGTTAGGTGCCAGTAGGGGATTTGATCATATCGTTATTGATTGCTCTCGCGTGCTACAGCCTACAGCCCATGCCATGCAAATCCGTCAGCAAAATAGAGGATTGTCATTTCATATTTTCATTGAAAATCCTGTGAAAAGCCTACGTTCCAAACGGTCCTCAATGTACATGATGGTGGATGGAGCACCAAATAACCTAGCTAATGCAGCAAGAAAAGTTTCTTGGTGGATGGTGTCAGCCCGTCCAAGCGGCATGTCGACTGGTTCTCCCAAGAGGGAATATACACAGTAACAGACCTCATTTTGTATGGTGCTTAATTAATCCTCATTAGTGCCGGTTTCTAGAGCCTCACTACGAGGGAGGCACCGATGAGGAACTGTATTCGTGCCGGTTAAAAAGCCAGCATGGATAATTAGTTATCAATGATGTACTTAAACACATCTAGCACGAGTCTCCATATGTCCATACCGGAGTATTTTTTGTACCGGTAGGGATTTAATCATATCGTCGTTGTTGTTTTTGGGGACCCATATGAATATTGTTTGTATCCTCACATGTTATATTAGTGGTGCGTGGAGATATTTGAGTATCCATACCGGTGCTAATTTACAAGCCGCCACTATTACAGTGCAATGGGCAAAATAAATTCAACCATTCATATTTTTGCTTGCTCCAAAAAACAATACAAATCATTTGATTCTTTGTGTGTGACCATGGGTACTCATGAAAGTGCATTGCCATCTTAATTAATAATCGGTGATCATCACTTTATCTTGACCTGTGGTCTACGCGGACTAAATCGGTGTCCATTTCCTTGCAATCACCTGGCAAGACTTCCGAATCCAGATATAAACTCTTCCTCTGTAGAAAACGTTAGTGATTTTGCTGGTTTCATTCATAACCACTAAATTGGTGACCTAATTTTCTTAAGCCAACATACACTGCATCCATGGTGATTCACTATTATGTGCCATATTTAACTTTAGGCTATTAACCCTTGCCCCATTTCATAGTATGCACTACTCCAGCAACCGCTATCACAAACGGTTCCCAAGCCCTATCACAAACGGTTTTGGGAATCGTTTGTGACATGTCGTTTGTGATGCCCGCGGCATCACAAACGGTTCCTGGAGAAGAGACAAACCGTTTGTGATGTACCAGACATCACAAACGGCTCGTGACACAAACCGTTTGTGATGTCTGGTACATCACAAACGGCTCTTGATACAAACCGTTTGTGATTTTCTTTTTTTTTTGTTTTTTATATACAGACCGTATACTGCACATATACAGCCCATATACACATCACAATCACATATACGACACATATACACATCACAGGCACATATATAGAGCTCAAAGATATCACATATTCACATCACAAGCACAATTCAACAATATTTGACAAGTTTTGAACTTAAACCAAATTCGAAACTTATTACAAGTCCAACGAGTCTAAAAGTTCTACGTATACCATGTGTCTTAGATCTTCATTATGTTAAACTCGCCATTTTCGCTCACAATTTCATCCATAATGAACCCAGCTAGTTGTTCTTGGAGTGCCAGTACCTTTCCTGCAAGCATCTCCTCACCACCTATTTCATTTTCCTGCACAAACAACATTCGAATCAAAGGAATGCATTAGCATATGGTTTCAAAAATATGTTCAGAAAGCAAAAGTTATGATTAGATTGCTAGATTAGTATGAACCATCTCCTCTAATGCGGTAAAGTCATCTCTACTGTAGAGGTGGATGTAGTGCATTGCATAGAACCCGCAAAGGCCGGTACCCGGCCGCTGTCTTTTAATCCACTTGGTGAGAAATGGCCGCAACAATGGTGAAAGAAATGGTGGGCGTCGGGTTGGAGAAGAAGAGTGGGAGGGGGAAGTGGGGTTTTGTACTGTGCGATGTATCACAAACGGTCCTAACATGAACCGTTTGTGATGCTCATTATCACAAACGGTTCAATATAAACCGTTTGTGATAATGGTCCATCACAAACGGTTCGTGTTACAAACCGTTTGTGATGGCCCTCATCACAAACGGTTCCATCGGTTACCAGTCACATAGCCGTTGGAACCGTTTCACTACAAGAAAACCAACCTTCTATGACGAAAATGCTCATGACGGGGAGGAATATCGTCGTACAATGTGTCATAATATGACGCCATGATAGGAAGGGTCATAAAGTTAGGACGCTCTAAACTATATATGACGATAGTCCTGCATAAACCTTCCTTCCAAACATCGGTGTGACTCCACAATCCAAGCCTGCCAGGTCTACTATAGCCACGGAAGCGCGACTGCGTTCTGAGTTTGAGGCCACAATCCAAGCAGAAAGAGAGGAAGCTGCTAGGAAGCAGGAACAATTGAAAGCACAACTTCAGGCTCAACAAGTCACGATTGAAGCAAACCAAGTTGCACTTGAAGAAAACCAAAATTTGCTACGCCATACCCAACAAGATATGAAGGGGATGCAGTCCAAGTTTGAAGAGACTAATGCACTACTACGAGCTGTGCTGAATCTACAGAAAGATGGGGCAGGTAGGTCCAACTGATTGAGTTGATGATGCCTAGTCTTTTGCTGCATTGCTACAACAGCAAACTTTGTCGTTATTGGAACTACATGTGCCCTCTGTGGTTGCAAACTTGTGTTCATCTGTTGGTATGTTGCAACTGTGTGTGATGAAACCTGGAACTTGGTAGTTGTGTGTTGAAACTGGGAACTTGTAGTTCTGTGATGTTTAAACCCATGTGTAATGTATTATGCTTTGGATCATCTATGGATGTATATGCTATGGATTGTATGTGGATGATGAGTTCTTTCTGATGAGTCATTGAAAATATGTGCCTGGAATGAATGTATTAATTTGACAGCAGTGATCATGTCAGCGTTAATTAACAGTTGACAGTCATACATTACATGACATAACACAAACGGTCATAAATTCTGCTTACTAATATATGACAATGTGAGATCGTCACAAAAACCATGCTGAATAAGGGTACTAGAGCACTTATTGTGACATTTTCAATTAAATTATGTGACACTAACAGGCATCATATAATGTCAAGAATATGTGACGCCTTACAGAACCATCGCATAAGGTCTCACATTATGTGACAGTGCACGATATTATCGTCACAAGGTACATTTAGCGACGGTTGATATGTGACGCCTCTTGTGACGGTTGGTTTTCGTCATACGACACTTTCTATGACACTTTCTTAACTTTAAATGACCATATCATTTTGTCATGGATACCTATTTTTTTGTAGTGTTTGTGATGAGAGCATCACAAACGGTTTACCATTTGAACCGTTTGTGATAGACCATTTGTGATGTCGAGTTCTATAGTAGTGATGGCCAATGAAAAGTAAAGACCTAAAACTTACTATACATGTCTTTCAATTCAAAACAACACCTAGAACTAGTTCATACTTAGTCTCCGCCCATATTCTTTACATCAATACTACATTAAGAGTTGAGAACCAATAATGGGGTCAAAAATACCATGAGAGCTTATGACTATGACTATTAGTTTCGGCCGCAAAACGCACGTCAGTCACAATAATATATCATATCATCACTGATCACCAAAATCGAATTAGGGGCATAGAACCTCTTTCAATCTTTCCTCATCAACACAACATCAATTATGATCGGAAAGTAATATTGTGAAGCAACAACATTTGCAGGGGCGACGCCACGTTAGGCTAGCCCGGCAACTTTTGTTAGTAAATTGATTACTATTCACCCTATTTTACAAGAAGAAACTATGTATTGTTTGAGTGGTGCACCACATTGATTTTAGGGCTAGCTTCGCCTTTGAACACTTGGTTTCCATGAACTTGATGATAATAAGAGTGAAGGGTTAGAATTAGTTCATGCAAACTTGCAAATCAAGCCCAACAAATACGTATGAATCGTGGCGTTGCCAATTAGCTAGCTTACAAAGAGGGGGATTTCGGAAATGTGGTGATAGTGGCACAAAAATCACTCGAGTTTTGTTCACCAATATAATCTTGGCATACTTGACACTACTTTCGGATTAATAGTTATATTATCAAACGCAAGGAATTGACATGTATAAGCTATTTAGTAGTGTAAGTATACAAGGGTATGCAATGATCTCGTTGATGGTGCTAGAGAGAGTGGGGACTTGTTTCCCTCATAAGATGTAGTCTTAAGTCTAGCGTTTGATCTTCTTCATGCTAATTTCTTTCATTTTGAAATTTTGGTTCCTCCTCATTCTTTACAGCAACATTGCGAATGTTCTCTATTGCGGTTCCAATGGAGGTGGTGGTGGTGGCAAAAACATGAGTAGTAACTCTTTTGGAAATGCGACGTACAGACTTAAGTATCCTGACAGTGATGACGAGACGAAGACACCACCGTGAAATAAGTGTCTCTGAGCTCTCTTCTGTTTCCTCTTGGTTAGATCCAGAAACGATAAAAGCTTGTGTGAACAGTTTTACCTCTTAAAATGATTTTGATCGGTTTTGGGTTAGGTAATTTAAGATGAGTCTCTCTTTTCATCAGTTGCAGAAGGAAAACGAAGAAAGATGCAAGAAGAAAGAAGAATATTATGCTCGTTTCTGCCTACAGGATATTGGACGTCGTCATCTGGCTGCTTGTTCTCAGCTTCCTAAACGTTTACCTATGTGGTTTTACATAGAATTTGTATACAAGTTTGGGATTAAGACTTGGAGCTGCACGGCGTGTGTTAATGCAATGAAAATTGAAAGCAGTATTTGATTATTTTTAAGTATAACTTAATTTTTTCGAGAAATGATGGATGTAACTTTAATAATAATATATTAGTACAATTATTTCTTTAATTAAAAAACGACGGAGGAAGGCAAACAAACGCATCCATCTTCAAAATAGTACGGAGCACAACTCAAGCTGCAAGCTAGCTAGCTACTGTAAGGAGCTGAGCCACGCAACGCCGTCGGCAAAGCTCTTCTGGAACCGCTTCATGTCGCCATCCGCCGCCGGCAGAGACACGCCCACCTCCACGCCGCCGCCGCGCGCCTCCGCCACCGGCATCCCGGCGCCCTTGGCCGCCGACACCATCGCCACCTTGGCGGGCCGGCCCAGGCCAAAGTCCACGTCGTAGACTCTGAACCTGGGCGAGCCCGCCACGGACAGGAGCCCATGGGCCACGGCCTCCTTGACCCGGTCCACGCACCCGTCCCACCTGTCCCGCGCCCCCTCGCGCACCTCCTCCTCCACCGCCGCCGCCACCGCCGCCGATGCCCGGCGCCGCCACCTCCTCCTCCGGCGCCGCGGCGATCGCCGGGCAGAGGCAGTTGCCGAAGTACGCGGCCGGGACGGAAGGGTTCGTCAGCCGAGGCCGCTGGTCCACCGAGAAGAGGAAGTAGCTCGTGGAGCTCATCTCCCTCCGGCGAGCCCCCGCCTCCCCTCATCGCGCGGCAGTAGCAGGACCAGATGAATCCGTACGTGGCGAGGATCGACGAGCACCGGGGCGGCGGCGCTATGCCCCGCCGCGCCGCCTCGCCGGCGACGGCACTCTTGACGCCCTGCAGCAGGGCCTGGGGCAGCGTGAACGTGGCCACGAGCTTGTCCTCGTAGGCGCTGGGCGGCTTGGCGACGAACTCGAACCCGTCGTCGGTGATCATCGGCGGCAGGCTTTTGAGGTAGATGTCGTAGAGGACGCGGGGGTCCGGGATGACGAGCTCCCGATCGATGACCGGCGGCGGAGGAGGAGGCAGGCTGTTGTTGGCTGCGGCGGCGGCCCAGGTGTGGAGGAAGTGCGTGGAGCCGGCGCCGTCGCAGGCGGAGTGGTGGACGGTGACGCCAACGGCGAGGCCCCGGAGCAGCACCGTCGCCTGCACGGCGAGCACCGCGCGGCCCTTGGGCAGCGGCGGCGCGAGCGGGGCGAGCGCGGGGACCCTGACGGGATCGTCGGAGGCGAGCTCGTCGACGTCCATGTCGTACTCGGCGGTGGTGAAGGGGACGGCGTCGCCCGGGCGGTAGAAGAGCTCGTGGCGGCGCTTGTCGTTGTTGCCGGCGGCGGCGAGGCGGACGTGGCCGGCGAGCGGGTAGAACGCGCGGAGGGCGTGGGAGAGGGAAGCCTTGAGGGCGGAGAGGATGGCGGCGACGTCGGCGTCCGGGGAGAGGCGGTAGAGGAAGACGCGCTCGACGGGCGGGAGGTGGAGCCACTTGACGTCGAAGAAGGTGAGCGGGATGGAGCGCGCCGGCGGTGTGGGCGCCGCCGGCGCGACGAGGGCCGTGTCGAGGACGCGGAGCTGTGGCTGGGGGAGGCTGCTGCTGACGGCCGCAGGCGCCATTGTTGTCAATTGTGGTTGGGCTGCTGCGATGCTCTCGATCGATCGATATAGCTTGCTGCTGCTGGGATATATATGTTGATGACTGAAAGGACAGCTGAGTTATATGTCCGCGAGGATGGAACTCTTAATTACCCCGTATACATAGATAGCATCAGGCATCAGCTGGGCACCTAGCTAGCTACCCGCACGTGCTCGCTCTAGCAACCTGGTGGTGGGTAGCTGCTAGCGGCTAGCCTGGTGGTGGTGTTTCAGTTTGACTGTTTGTTGCTCGCGGGAGCTCCTTCGTTCAGTACGTGCAGCTCCCCGTCGCTACCATTTTCTTTAATTTGATTATATGCGTCAACATATGTTACAAATGACATGATCGAGCCAAGCTATCGACGCCTTTTTCATTTGACTATTTGACCAATGCGTGTCTTCAAATTTACATCGAGGTGTGCCACATAGATCCCCAAGCTATTAATAATTAGCGTATTCATTACCCCTATGCTTATTATTAAGTGGTTTACTTGATGTTCAAATCTCTCATAGTCGGTAATTTTTTAAGAAAGACAGCATCTATACCGTCCGCTTTTCAACTTGTCACTTATATGACTGGCAGACGGGTCAATGTGACACTGGCAGACTCGTCATTACCAACACAGACAAGTGTATGAATATAATTCCCAACAAAGAAATGGATAGATTAGGTTCTATTCTCTTTATTATGTAAACATTCAAAATTTTCTTCTTAATATAAGACATTTTAGGTACATGATTTGCACAAATGTTTATTTAATTCTTCAACATAATTAGTTCACTTGAGGATTACTTGATGTGAGCTAGCTCTTTGTGTCTGCAACTGCAAACAACACACTTTCGCATGTTATAACACAATTTCTCCTCATTCACCCACATCGCCGCAATAATGGATGTTAGTGTAGCCCAATCCGGAGGAAGAAAATGCCTTCTAGTGAACCCGACCGACACGCGACACCACAAACCCCAACGGTTCAAATCAAGCCACGAGACAATGTTTAGGCGTTTGCTGGAACATTCATTGGCATTTTCCAATTAAGAAATTCAACTGGTTTAGAAGTTGAACATTGTTTTTTGCGAAAAGAAGTTGAACAATTACCGAGTGGAAAGCCAAACAGACTAGTTATATTTATGCATAGATGATTTGAAGCTTGAAGTAAAAAAGATTGGCAATTAAGTTGGACACTTTTCTTTTGTGTCCGAGTTTGTTTTTTGTTGGCTATTTTTTTAACTATATAAGAAGTTTACAAGTTAGATGAACAATGAAAGTTCACTGGAATACTGGATAGGATCTGGCACAGAAAGAGAACTTTATTTTATACACAGATTAAGGTTTCTTGAAAGAGGATTGAGCATCTATAGCTTTGTATATTGTTTGAATTGGTAATAATATGTTACTATGCTTACCCTAGTTTTTTTATACACATACTAAGGCTCTTGAAAGAGGATTCAGCATGTATAGCTTTGATGGAGGTACATCAGTTAGAAGCCCTTGTAGCCTATTTTTTTTTTTAAAAAAGCTGCAGGAGCGTTGCTAATTCATTTAAGAAAGCAAATCTGGATTACATTATAGTTATGATTACATAAATAAATGATCACTATCCGAACTAACGTAGAAATACAAGTACGCCTAACGCAGCAAGTATAATGTAATTTCCATACAAGGGCCTGTGTCTGCTTCTAGAAAAAAAAACGCTTTTCAAACGTTTGCAAGTACTCTTTTCTGATAGATGATCTCATAAATTACTGTTTGAGACACAGGGTTGATACCATATCACTGTTTGGCGGGATGAAGCTGAATCATTATTATTACCGCTTGAACCTAGGTGCATCAACTTGGTGGCTGGTGCCGTGTAGGACGCCGTGAACTTTTTAAGCGAATGAAAGAGTAGGGGTTCAGCAGCATTTGCGCTGCGCTGTGGCATTGCTGAATAACTCAAATACAGTGAGAAAGCAAACCAAAAGAGGGAAAAAACCGATGTGTAAATATGTGATACTTGACGTATGTAACTCAAAGCCTGAAAATTGAAAACAGCAGGAAACAACACCAGAAAACCCGATATCTCGGTTCATGATACTTATAATGCACTTGTGTAGCTGATGAAACATGAAACCACCGAAAACCAAACCAAAACCTCCATATTATGATAGTTGCAATGATGGATAGTTCAACAAATTAGGCATACACCATTTAAATTGGTCACATTAACATATTAACTTTTACCAAAATTTACGATATTAATGTTTTGATTCATCTCAGTTGTCACAGAATAAATTAAGCTGAAACCAGCACAATGTCTTCAAAGTTCTGACGAGTTCTTCAGCATACAACTTATATCATATCAACACGTGATTTCAGGAAATCATAGTGTAGGCCAGCCTTGCTTTTCCTCTTAATCTGGCAAGATTTCAGTGTTCAATCATACGAGTAAAGCTCCACAGTACACATGCTACTACTGACAGGAAGGCTGATTTGCTATCAGAGATAATATTCAAACTGTCAGCAAAAGGATCACATCTTCTAGTTCTCTGCCTCTGACTACATAGTGCAGTAAACATTGAGGCTTCAGTTAATACTATTCATTGTGGTGTCCTGCCCTAAAATGGAAAAAGAATGCAGGATAACCAACCTAACAAAAGTTTTGAAAAGTCATAGTGGCATAATCCTTCCTTCTGGCATTTTTCTATCAACTCGACCAAATCTGTGGGGTGGCCAGACTACATGCGTGACTCTGCCCTGCATCAGACCCAGAGGAACCTGCAGGTATAAAATGTTTAGGACATTTAGTAACAAGACAAAAAAATTGTGACTGCACGCAATTTGTTTTGGTCTGTTTTAAAGGATAGAAAGATATGAAAATAGCTAAAACAGGAAATAGGTCAAGAAGAGGCACTGGTATACTCTTTTTACTTGTCCTCTTATCCTATTTATTAAGGTTTGCAATTTGTAAGATATTATAATAAAGCATGAGGAAAAATATCAGCAATGAAAATGAACAGGATATGATATATTCAAGGCTTCAATCAAGTTCTTAATGAATGAACTTTGGAAGAAATTGGTATCCTGAATTTTCAATTAATTTGGAACTGCAAATCGGGTGCAGTTCATCAGTGCTGATACCCATCAATCATGACACTAGAGCACCACAATTTGCCCAAATATTGCCTCGAGCTCCCCAACTCCGCTTCGTATTTCTCCAAGGAGGCAATTCAACATTGTTACATAGGTAACCAACAGTACAAAAACCACAGTAGGTAGGTATATAAAGATCCATACTGAAATAGCACTGTGTCAGTGCACTCGGATTTGCAATGAGCATATTTGTTAAATGCCTCCATTGACCAAGATGTCAATTCAAGACCAAGATATATTCAGGATTTAAGAAAATCACTGGGAATAGAGGAAGGAATTGACTAGTTGATGTTCAGTGCAAAAATTGCAATTTCATAACCAAGTAAGCAGCTGAAAATATCTTGTAACACATACATCATCAGGAAAAGAGCCATGGGACTAAAAATGATATCTAATCTAGTACTAGTTAATATCAATACACCAACTTGTTTTCTGCCCTCTTTATTGAAAATAATATTTTTCTGCTCCATATTAGCAGCAAATTTTCACAAACCCAAGCTATGAATCAACATTGTTATACATAACCAACAGTACAAAAACCATAGGGATATAAAGGTCCATAAAGAAATAGCACTGTGTCAGTGTGCTCGAATTTGCAACAAGCACATTTTTTAAATGCCTCCATCGATCAAGATGTCGATTCAAGATCATGATGTATTTAGCATTAAGAAAATCACTGGGAATAAAGGAATAGACTAGTTGATGTTTAGTGCAAAAATTCCCAATTCCATAACCAAGTAAGCAGCTGATAATATCTTGTAACACATACATCGTCAGGAAAAGAGCCGTGGGATCAAAACTGATATCTAGCAATACTTAATATCAATACACAACTTGTTTTCTGCCCTCTTTATTGGAAATAATATTTTCTGCTCCATATTAGCAGCAAATTTCACAACCCCAAGCTATGGCTCTACAATTTCCTGAAGATGCACTGAAATCAATGTCACCAAGAGGTACGAATTGACCATAGTAAACAAATGCATTCCTTTTGCAATTACACCGCCAGTCTGTGCAATTTGTTTTTTTTCCCTAGCTACTAAGAAACGCAATTGTGTTCAGACATGGGATACCCTAAGTAGTAGGGTTTGAAATTCATATGAGCAAGCAAAGCAGAGGGGGGATAACTTACAGGTCCGAAGAATCTCGAGTCCAAGCTGTTGGCGGCATTGTCCCCTTCTACCCAGCAGTGCCCCTGCGGGATCTGCCGGATCTCTTGGTTCTCCGGGATCTGGATCCAATCCCCCGGCAGCGCAATCAGCCTCTTCACCATCAGTTCACGGTGGTTCCTCGGCGACCTGGGACGAGCAAAATCAGTAACCACCACAAACGCCTAGGAACTCCGCGGCGGCGGCGGAGAGCTTACCGGAAGACGACGACGTCGCCTCGGGAGAAGTCGTAGCGGTAGAGGCAGCGCTTCTCCAGCAGCGCGCGCTCGGCGTGCTGGTCGTCCAGGGTGGGGTACATGGAGGAGCCGTCCACGGTGAAAACGGAGGCACACCAGTCGGCGAAGGTCCGGCCGAAGACGCTGCCGATGATGCAGGCCTTCACGTACGGCCAAACAGCGGGTCTTGCCATGTCCGAACCGGAATCCACCCGCGAGAGAACAGCGCCGCCGCCGCCGACGCCGCCGACGCACAGCACACCGGCGTAGAAGGGTGTGCTGCGGAGAGAGCTCTCCTCGTTTTTCCCTTGGTTTCTTTCTTTCTTTTTTTTCTTTGCAAAATTTTCGATTCCGACGACGACGGCGCTCGTTCGGGTTAATCTTCTCGCTCCACTGGATTACATACGACTCGGTTAGGGATCGCCGACTTGGATTGAGGCCCAATTTACGGCACCCGTGCGCACCATCTCCTGGGCTGCATCTTTCCTATGGGCTGGATCCTTTCGTCACGCGAATCACTCTCCCGGCGGCCCGGACCACGTTTAATGGTGCTGGCCCTTGTAAATACAGCTTCAGATGGTCAAGCATATGATTGTTGTAATAAAGAGATATTGTAGCTTTGCCCGTTGCTACGGGTATGATATCCATGGAGCAAAAATAAATAAATCATACAAAAAATTCAATGTTGACGGTTGTAGGATTGCACCGAAGTCCATAAAAGTTAATACTTTTATTTTCGGCAAAGGCATGGATGGTGGACAACAAAACTGTAGTCGATGCCACTGCATATTTTTTTCGAGACGAGGCCCTGCCCCATTTCCATTGCATAACGGAAATAACGAAGTCTGGTTACAGAAGCAGAACCGAAGCATAGAGAAGAAGCGCTCGTCTCCCAGGAGGATCTAACCTAACCTGATTCAAGCTAGTCCTACCGGCACTCCCTACAACCAGGATTCCCAGCTGCAAAAGAGCAAAGTTCCAAACTGACAACACACCAAGCCTTAAGCTTGTTTGATTACAACCCAGAACGAAAGCAAATCCAACAAAACGAGCATCCTCTCTCCCAGGATCCGTCCTCGACTGACTTCATCACTGCTCGTCGTCGTCCTCCATGCCGTCGCCAGGAGCCGCTGGAAGAGGGGGAAGTGCCCTTGCCGGCTGTCGCGCCAGCACCCTGTGAGCGCAGGCCAACGTGAGCTTGACGCCGTCCAGGATTGCCCCCTGCATCTCCACTTTGTATAACCCTTCACCTGATTCCTCCATGGATGCTGCTGCATGATCCACCTCCAGTTGTGCCTCTTGGTTCTTGTACAATCTCTCACTCCATCTTCTCTTCTCTCTGTCTTTCCTCATTTGATCACAGGGATTGTTCAGCTTCATGACATCCAATGCCTTATCAGCTAACCCAGCATGTTCACCACCACTCTCTTGAGATGTGGCATTGTTCACAATTTCAGAAATTACAACAGATGACTTTTTCATAGCATTGGCTTGTATCACAACCATGTCCTCAGTCAGGTTGGTTTCATTCATCTCACAACCGGCTAACCACACATTTTCAAACTTCTTCCCTGATATCACTTCTTTTTCACCCCCCTCCTCTTCCTGAGTTTGCTTGTCTTCACTACTATCCCCTGGTTCATAAATAGCAGCAGGGATAATGTCCTCATTTTCCATCCCATCCTTTGTGAACAGCAAGCTGCTTGGTAGCACATTCTTCTCTTTAGCAGTAGTAACCCCTCCACCACCAGCAGGGTTCAAGTTAGCAGAATAACCATGTTTTCCAGCACTGTAACTGGAGGAAGTGTTTTTCTTCGGTGTGCCAATCACTGTATTTGCTTTGGGATTATCAGTCTTCTGCTTCTTAGGGCTTGGCTGCAAATCAGAGTCAGCAGCTCTAACCCCCTGTTGTTGCCTTCCACCTTGCAATACCTCGGGTTCTTCCAATTCATAGAAAAAAATCATATATATACATTCCAAGAGAGCACTCAGCAGAGTCAGGCACCTCAAAGATGTCTCTGCATGCAATTTTAATTCTCACATAGTCATTATTGAAACTGGTATTCTCATCAATCATGACTGTTTTCCCTACCAGACCTCCCACTTTAGCTATAGTCCTGATTCCTCTTTGGTCAGATGGAATCCCTTTAACTTTGAACCATGCTTGCTGCAGCATTCCTTTAGCACCCAAAGCAGGAGACCAAGGCTCAATAGAAATCTGTGCATCAACACTCCTCATCCCCAAATTGAACCTACTAAAGTCCTGCACCATTTTGGCATTAGGGAACCTCATAGTGAACTTATTATCAGCTACTTGCTTAGCAGACCACCTCCACACATCATCATGAATGATACTTTTAAACTCAGCTTCAATCTGTCTTGCAGATAGCTCTCCATTGATTACAGTAGTGATAGCAGTATTAGCTTTATCTCTCACCAATTTCCGGTCAACATGCTCATCAATGAAGAAAAAACTTTGGTTATAAACCTGAGCAGCACACAATTCAGGGCCCAAGGACCAAAGTGGTTCCCTTCTGCATTCATATGAAGTATGATTGTTAAAACCACACAACTCAAGTAACATGATTTTTCAGACCACAGAACTCACATCCAGTTCTATTACGAAGTTGTTGATGCCACTGCATATGCTATGACTCATATTGCCACAAACGTTTAATGAACGCATTAGGTTTTTAGACTCAGAAACAGGGGGTAAGTTCTGAAGTTCACAAACTTATGTATTACATTTACTCTTAAGAAAAAATACTGAATATTTTGCAAACATACATACACGACCATATGGATAAAAGTCATGAAATTGAAAACCATAAAATAAGCTGCATTGATGAATGACAGTATCCATGTCTATGTGCATGCTCAAGTCACATGTACAAAACTGGTTTTCAAAGTGACATGTTCATGGCAACCCAGCATTTGCCCCCAAATGGTGAGGATCTAGAGCTATGGCTAATTAGAAAATGCCACATATATGCCAAACCATCAGAATCTATTATTGATTGGATAGGAATGTAAAATATTTTTAAACTGAACATAGTCAAAGAAATAGCCAGTATTGCATTAGTAGTAGGAAGAAAGCAAAATGGAATCTAGCAACTAACTGTTTCAGAATTCAGTCACTGTTTCAGAATTCAGTATTGCTCGATGGATTCCTCAATACCTTTCATGCAAAATTCTGATGAACCTAACAAAGAAAAGTTATATTGAAACAACATAGAAAAAATCTAAATTTAATTCTTTACTAAAACAGAATAGTAGCATCTCAACCATTCCCCAACCACCAAATACACAACTCTACTTTTGTGTGGCATTTTAGTGACCATATCATTCCAGGCATGTAAGCTCTTTGGATGGGGCTTGCACCAGTTAGCATTGCATGGGCCGCCATTCTTCGAAAAGCCTCCGATGGTGTCGTTGTTGTCCACGAGGTGCGCCAGAGAGGCCAGGCAGCAGAGAATTAGACCTATCAGAGAGCTTCATTGCTGCATCGGCAGGAAGGAACAAAGGAACTTCACAATGTACCTGCATAGAGCTTCAAAAAATATATGCAAATATGAAACCACTCACGATCTTCAAAAAATATATCCAGGATGAACAATATTGCACTAAAAATCATCGACATATCTCTTGAGCTACTGGTTCAAGTTACAAAACATAGACATGAAGCATAGTCCTTTGTGTCATGACCAACAATTTCAAAGAACCACAAACTTGATATGAACAAGAACTGTAGTTGGTCAATTCATAAATCAGTTTAAGGTAAACTGGAACCCAACCATACAAATCATTCTTCAAAACAGGCAACGTTAGGTTCCAAAGTGGATATATCAAGAATCAGTAGAAGTTAATTTAATTATATATGAATCGGGTACCATATCTGAACTGGCATTAGCGTTCACCTGTCCGAAATACACCATTCTGCTAGAATAGCAAGGCATTTGTGTCGGCATCAACGTTGACATTATTCACTGTGTTGTTTGAATATACAACATTGTTTGTTGATCATGTAAAAAAATCAAGAATAGATAAGGAGCTTTATTTAACCTTTTACCTCCCAGGAGGTGAAAGGGTACCTTAGCAAAGCCCCCCAAACTGAAACTGCCCATCAGGTGCGTGTTTTATTTTGGACTACTGCACAAAAGAGAGTTGAGTTAAAACAGAGCAGGGAGCAATGGACGCGCGAGAAGATGATCGCAGGGTCGCTATAACATTCAGAAAATTTAGTAAAGAACTGTAGGCGGGTAAAAGTCCTAATAAACAGTGTGCAATGTAGAATCAAAATTCAATTGGTTGTTTAAAGACATAATAAATTTGATGGCCCCACATACTCATTTTAGTACACTTGTATATTGCAATATAAGCAGAGTTCGCCTAGTAATTTGCACATGTAGAACAATTTAAATTGTTGAAAAATTAAATTGTTGAGTAATTGTTGAAAAATTTAAAAGATTAAGTACCGCACAGTAACAAAACTATAAGCATTCAGAATACCCACACAAAGACCATTCAGTCATAGTTACTCCAAGCTATGGTGTTTCACAAGCAATGCCAGTATTCAATTTATGCGTTGTAAACTAATTCAGCCACATCGAAATAAAGACTCCATCCAAGAAATCCAAACAGAATATATCTACAATTTCCATGTTCAAGAACTACATCAGGAGATGCACTACAATTTTCATATGCAATGCTTTTTCACTTTTGCTGAAAAACAGAATGTCCTGGTAGGTTTCATGTGCATGCAGTTTTCCTGGTTGTTCAGTATCTGAATATGTTATCATTAATCGAAATTCCATCGTGGCTTGTGGATCAATCGGCAGATGTGGACCCAGTTTCTCATTTCGGGAAAGCAGCCAAAAGGTAGTTCCAACCTAGTCAACAGTTCCGTCCAGATTCATTGACCTCTAAGGTTCAGCCAGGAGAGCCTGAACATGCTGCTTACCATCGAGCCGGTGCCGGTCATGAGGCCAGGTGAAGTAGTCCCAGTCCCACCCCTCGAAATCGTACGCACTGGGGCCACCGCAGCTTCACCAGCGGCTCTCGCACGGCAGCGGCAAAGCCAAACCACGGGCGGGGTCCCCGACGAGCCCCATCATTTGAAGAAGGCTCCGGCGTTGCTCCTGCACGGGCGCCGGCTCGGACGTCCACACGTCGAGCGCCGCGGCGGCGGAGGCGGCCCCGTCCCGGCGCCGTCCTGAGTGGTCGTGGTCGTCGTCGTCCGAGGCGGAGGTGGAGGAGCAGGAGGAGGAGAGCACGCGGTCCCGCGACTCGTAGAACACCTCCTCCTCCTCTCCGACGCCGGAGCTCATCTCCGCGCCCGCATTGACCGCCGATCCCGGGGCAGATCGAGCAGGCACGGCGCCGCCACGCGTGGAATTGCCCGGCCGGCATGCGTCGACGACGCGGCGGCGAGGACCGAGGGGGAAGCGGAGCGACCGCGCCCCCGTGCGGGTGGCGTCAGATCCAGCGCCGGGAGGGGAGGCGCGGGTGCGGAGCGGGTACGGCGCGCGGGGAAGGAGGGGAGGGGCGGCGTGCAGGGAAGGACGGGAGGGGCGGCGGGGCCTCCCAACACACTAGTACCATAGGTTACCCGTGTGTCTACGAGACTTTTTTTATTTCATTGAAAACAAAGTCGCACACATAGCTGTATTCGAATATTTTTTGACATGAAATTTTATTAGCCTCCAACAGTTTCACATGATAGCAGATTCAACATTTTTATCAACCCAATTCAACATTTTAACAATATTGATTCAACATTTATAGAAAACTAATTCAACATTTTCTAAAAAATGTTGAAATAGTAAATTACAAATGTTGAACTTGTTTCCGAAAAATTTTGATTTTAAAAAAACTATCAAAAAATATAAAATATATTCAAATTGGAGCTTGTTTTGTCGTATAAATTCTAACGAATATCATGGTTCAAACGGATTTGAAAAATAATTTACAGTTTGAGAGAAATTTGAAATTAAATATCGAAATCTAAATGGAATCCCGTCCCACCAGCTCATGCATGCAGCATGCGCGTACCGCCAGCTATCCACGTGTTCCTCTCTTACCGCCGTTGGCTTTTCTCTCACAATAATCTAGTTCGTTCATACGATGTGCACGGATCTCGAACATTGGAAGCCAAATAGCTAAAAAACTTCCGGAAGCCGTATAGGATTCCCGAGGGGCGGCGCGATTGATGGCGTGGGCGTGGACATCCGACGGTGGAGCGTACCGATCCGTGCGTTAAAACCATAATTAACGATGCAGGAGACGCACGATGGAGGCGGAAGGGGCTTCCAGAAGACGTAATTACGGTCGCGGTTCCTAAGAGCAACTCCAGTAGGGGCCTCTATATGGGCCTCTACTCCAAAATTTAGAGGCTTAGAGTAAAAATGCAACTCCAGCAGGGCCTTCAAATGGACCTGCATTTTGCATAGGCCTCCAAATCTCCCCATCAAGCCTCCATTCTTAGAGGTCCTCAAATTCCCTCTCCAAAAGTGGGTTGATTCACTGACATATGGGCCCACAACCAAATAGATGGTTGAGTTGATTTGTTACTGGAGTTGGACTCTAATTTGAAGGGCCTCTATTTTTGAGTTGGGCCTGCAAATTAGTTTTGAAGGCCTCAATTTGCATAGCCTTGCTGGAGTTGCTCCAAGCTTGTTCTTATTAGGAGTAGAGATTGGCATCTATTTCGTACCTACAACCGTACATACGCGTTGTGTCTTTCGCTAGAAACCACATATCCCTACTACGACGAGTGTTTGTTATCTGAGGCTGGAACTCATTTCCTTAATAATCTAAAAAACGACGATTGTTTGTACCGACGGGTCACGGTCTTCATCATCACGAGAGCAATCGGCCAGCCCATGGCACCAAAATAACGGTACAAATATAATCCTTTTCCATCCACGGTTGGTACTAAACTTTTATTGCGGTCACTTCTTATGGTACATTATCTTCCAATCATGCAATGGTGATGGTAATATGAAAATTGTATTCTATTTTTAAAAATACTATATATGACTCTATCATTCAACAAAATTTTAACTTAAAACACCACTTATACATATAGAAAAAAAATCTTACAAAGGGATAGATTAGACCGATTGAGACAGTTGTGGGTGTAAAATAAACCAAATTATATTTTAGGGGTTATCCAGACTTTATTCATGCTTGAGGGTAGTAATTTAGATTTTTTTTCATAATATTAATACCAACATGACATAGCATTGCAACGGTGGAGTTATATTTCTCTTATCAAGTACAGGCAATGGAAAATGGGCGTAATTGAAAAACCAACTTACATGGGGCATCAAATACAAATATATAAATTTTCATTTTTTTATCTGGTTTAGTCTAGATAAATGCTTCCTACTACATTTGCTTGCAGGGCGGAGCAAGAACTGGCCGAGACCCGGGCTAGCCAGGTTACAGCAAGTTTCCGGACCAGTGAAGGCCGCTTGGGTCTCTTTTTTTTATTATTATTGCTAAGCTTAGTGACTTGTCCAAGAGGACATCTGGGCTGGACCAAGGCTGCAGCCCCCCTCCAGCCCAGATCCTAGATCCGCCACTGGTTCATTGAGGTTGAGGTTATGTTTTATCCAACCAACTATACAAAAACTCCACATTATGAATTATTTCAATGCTGAATCAAAGCGAAAGATTTTTTTTTATGAGTAAAGAAACTCATTGCTAGTATTACTGAACCAAAATTTCAGTACAATCATAGATACTAACATTGCAAAGCAAACAACAACACAGATCTGGAGACTTAACAATCTTACAGTGCTGACTACTGAGATGACGCTAACAAAAGACACGAAAACATTGATTTGTTCTTCTTCGGTGATAATGGCTTCACAATCATGGGGGATGAGGGCAAGCGTCTATTTCGGACAAAAAAGGCAGTAACACCTGCCCTTGATCCCTCCTTTCGTACACTTGTGTTGGCTGACTGTAGAGGAAGTTAATTTTGCCTCAAGCCAGCACTCTGCCTTGCATGACCAACCTTTGCAGAATGGAACCTTAATATATGATTCGCTGCAACTTTCTACAAAAAAATTGAAACATGTATATATATCCACATGTTATTAACTAATGACATGTTATGTGTTCTTTCCTTTTTACGAAAATATCATGTGTCATTAAATGAACATGTACATGAAACTAAGAAACATATGAACATGTACATGAAACTAAGAAACATATGACATAATTTATGTTCTCCGAGGAAAAAGATTAGAAGATCATATTTATCGAACACAAACAAAAATCCAAAAGACCGGACAAACATTAAGTGAGAAAAAACTGGAAATGCAGTTCTACCTTGGACCGTATTAGTACCAAATTAATAAAATCTGAATACAACATAACAGAGATGTAATTAAAGAACACGAACCTGCCATGGTATGGTTTGCATGTAGCATGAGCATCAAAAGAAAGCAACAAAGAGCAGCATGCTTCAAATTCATCTTGTTTGACATGCAGAAAATGGAGTGTCGCCGAAGGATCAAGTACATATGTGAGTACCGAGTATATGTAGCTATATGTATATATATAGCCGCCAGCCGGTTGAAGCCACCATTCATGAGATAAAAAGGGATCACTGACCACTTCTTTATAGATATAGGGCGATGGCTATTTCCTTTGACATGTAATGTTTTAACTTAGCTGGCTCATCATTGACAATAATTGCATGTAGAACACGTACCGAGTCCAGTCTGTTAGCGAGCAGAATCTTTCATGACCCATCCCTCAATCACTGTGTGAGCAGGAATGAAGATTCAATTCTTTGACCGGGTGAAGCATGGAAACATGCAGAATCTCTTACTCTTTCCACTACACTAGAAAGCAGGGGCGTGCAAAAGAACCGGTGGCTATGTTGTTGGATTTAATGGGGCTAAGACGTATATTTTTAGTTAAGTCTAAAATATTTAAGGACCACGACTAAATGTAAGGGAGTTAAAAAAATGGTTACTAGTAGTTAATAAAATTCTAACCAACTTATTAGGTGAACTTTGTGTACACCATTTGTGAAGTTGGTAGAGTAGATTGACGTGCCACATACGCATGCACACTTGTTGGCGAGTCGAGTCGCGACGAGACATATAGACGGCCGTGATTTGTTGCGCATACAGATCAAGCGAGAGCAGAGGCCTGACGGACCATGTGAAAGGAGATCGATGGCCCAAAGAGGTGGGTTGAATATGATATTTTTCTCTAAAAAAATAAAAACACTGATTAACAATATGAAAACATTAGTCTATTTTAATGCTGGCCAAAACCTTTAATTCAAATGATAAAAAATTGCTAGGATCTTCCACAAGGATCACACTAACATGAATGGATCCTAATGATCAAATTAAGCACACTAAGGCAAAACACATCCTAACAGAGGCGGAGCCAGAGAGTGAACATGGTGGACCAGCCATGGCCCACCCTAAAATTATGTAAATAAAGCATACTATTAAATTTTATTTAAAAGATACATATTTTAGACTTATTTATTCTACATGTATAAAACACTTCTTTGATTTGATTGTATTGTATTTCATAAATCTTATATTTCTATGTCATCGTATTTTCACATGCCATGCTAGCTCAAAGTTACTAGTTAGCAAAAGACTAGTGAAAAATAGCATTAAGTTAGACCACCCTAGTTCAAAACTCTAGCTACGCCACTGCATCCTAAATTATATCTTGTAAGAAAGTAAAAAGAACAAAAGTATTTGCAAGAATGAAATACGAAAAGTAAAGAGAAAGAACATGAGACAACCAGAATTTTTCTCGTGGTATCGAGGAGTTGACGCTCCCTCCTAGCTTCTGGTATGTTGTTGCAAATTTCAGAGATTCGAGGTCTGAGGTAATCTGCCCATTCAAAGATGCCACAATCGTCGGAGATAATGCCATTCGGTTGATTGCAAACTTTAGAAAGGTTTACAAGGTTGTACGTTCCAGATCAATAAAAGTTGATATATAGGACTTGCCAACAGTAATTGGCAATGTGTCAGCCTGCACGAGTCAGTTTAGTTATCTTTCAAATTTCTAATTTTACCTTTTTCAAATTACTATTGTCATTTCTAATTCAATTACGTTTTTATTCTAACCTAAAAACTTTTCAGGAATGACAACTGTTGGCTGTCGTTACGGACCGATTTCCGACCTCCAACCGAGTATAAAACAAATGCAATGGAGACACACACCATAGCTATAGGGCTTATTACTGACTATTTCCACAAGTTATGGTGATTATCCATTGTGCAGGTACAAAATGGAGAAACACGTGCTATAAGGGTCGGAATTGGCCGATTCGGCCGAACGACACGATTCGACCGGTTACCCCCTTAGTTGTACCCGACACGGAGCATGATCAAGAGGCCGTCCACGTCACCGACAACCGAGCAGTAACCGGACATGACACATGGACCACTACCACGCAACTCCGGGCCGGCACATAGCATGCCTAGAAGACCGGCGGCCCGAATCCACTCCTATCCAATACCGTTATCCCATGTCTTGTCTAGTCATGTACCCTTCTCTGATAGTCTCGAATATCTGTACACTAGTATTCTTGCCAAAGCTTCCCTGCGGAAATATAAATTACGATACCTCGGGATACTCCCAGGTGAAGTGCTACAGCGGTGATTCTGTGCGCTTGCAAAATATTTCTATATTTTACTAAGCCATAAGGAAAACCACTGAAACACGCCTTACCCTAGTACCAGGATTCTCAATTCTGATATTGGATCCTAAGAAGTGCCAACAGCCCCCAGCTCAACTACGCAACCACAGAGGAGGAGCTCTTAGCAGTTGTATTTGCTATAGACAAATTCCGGTCCTACCTAGTCGGGGCCAAGGTCATAGTCTATTCAGATCATGCTGCTCTGAAGTACCTTCTGACCAAAAAGGATGCAAAACCAAGACTAATCCGCTGGATTCTTCTACTCTAAGAGTTTGACATAGAAATAAGGGATAAAAAAGGAGTAGAGAACTCAGTGGCAGATCATCTGTCTCGAATGCAAGTTCCGTCGGATCTTCCAATCGATGATTACTTACGGGATGACACACTCCTTAAGGTCACCACCGGAGATTCGTGGTATGCCAACATAGTGAACTACATGGTAACCGGGTACGTCCCACCTAGAGAAAATAAGAAGAGACTGGCTTATGAGTGCCGACTCCATCTGTGGGACGACCTGTACCTTTTTAGGATATGTAGTGACGGACTCCTCAGAAAATGCGTATTTGCACACGAGGCATATAAGATCCTAGAAAGGTGCCATGCAGCTCCGTACGGAGGACACTATGGTGCATTCCGGACCAATGCTAAAGTCTGGCAAAGTGGGTTTTACTGGCCCAGCATGTACGAGGATGCGAGAGCATTCGTCATGCGGTGCCCCCGCTGTCAAAAACACGGGAACATCAATACGAGAGACGCAATGCCACTCACTAGCAATCTTCAAGTAGAAATCTTCGATGTCTGGGGAGTGGACTTTATGGGTCCATTCCCGATTTCAGAAGGTTGTCAATTCATTCTAGTGGTGGTAGACTATGTCTCTAAGTGGGTGGAAGCCCTGCCTTGTGCGGCTGCCGACTCTAGGAGCGCGAGACGGATGTTCCATGAATTCATCTTCCCTCGTTTCGGCGTACCTAGGATAGTCATAAGCGACGGCGGTTCCCACTTCATTGATTCAGCTTTCCGTAGGTATCTCTCAAGTTTGGGGGTGCAGCATAACGTAGCTACACCCTATCACCCCCAAACTAGTGGTCAAGCAGAGACTTCCAATAAAGAAATCAAAAATATTCTGCAAAAGACCGTAAATGAGATGGGCAAGCAATGGAAGGATAAACTCCCAGATGCACTTTGGGCATACTGCACAGCCTATAAAACACCTATAGGCATGACCCCTTACCAACTAGTCTATGGCAAGACCTGTCACTTACCAGTAGAGATGGAATTTAGAGCTCACTGGGCCATTAGAAAATGGGGTATGAACCTTCCAGCAGCCGGCCTCAAGCGAAAAATCCAACTAGCCGAATTAGATGAAATCAGGGAGTGAGCATACCACAGCTTCCGGCTATACAAAGAACGGACCAAGAGATGGCATGACAAAAAGATTAAGGTCAAAACGTTCAAGCCGGGAGACAAGGTCCTCGTCTTCAATTCCCGTGTCAAGCTTTTTGGTCTTGGGAAGTTAAGAAGCAAATGGGACGGCCCATTCACAGTGATTAACGTAGCACCTCATGGGGCCGTCACACTGCAAGACGAGGATGGAAATGCCTTCAAAGTTAACGGACAACGGTTGAAGATTTTCCTAGAACCTGAGCCTCCGCCACTCGATGACTTAGATGTTATCGAGTTTCTAGAACTCTGAAACCTGTCCGTGGAATTCTGGCCCAAAACTTTCATTTTCAACCCTTCTGGGCCAAAACTCCTTCAAACCTTAAAGACCCATGACCAAAGACGCAAAACCCGATTTGGACCGCACCCAGGGGGACCCTTCGGGCGAACCAGCCAGTTCGGCCGAAGGCTAGGGTTCGGCTGAACCCAGCCCCCTGGCCCCTCGTGCGGATATTTACCCCCATACTCATCGAAAGTTGGTTTTATCCCGAATCTCACGAGGGAAACGTCGGGAAACTCGTTTTTCGATCGGGGGAAAACACCGATAAAAGTCGGGTTTCTCTGTCGACCCTTTCATCTCATCTACAGGTCTTCTAGCCCCTAGCACACAGCCGCCATGGCCACATCCTCCTCCAAAGATGGATGCCTCCTCAACCAAGAGCTCAAGCCTCGCCAGCCGGAACGGCGACTCCTCCCGGCGCGAGCACGCCTATCGTGTCTCCGACGCCGACATGATGGGAGAAGGGCAGCGGGGAAGGACGCCTGCTCGCAGCCCACTGCGGCGTCCCAATTCCCCTCACCGTTCAGCGATCAACGAGCTCCTCGCCCCACTGAAAGGAATCAAGAAGCCGCCCCGTTCGCCATCTCCGAGGCCGAACACGGGGCAGTTGCGCCCAACATCAATATCCTCCTCAAGTGTACCGGACATGGCGCTGCTGCTGCCCAAGGAGAAGGCCGAGGAGGTGCCGGAGTACACACCGGAGAGCCCGCCTCATTTCGTCATAAAGGGCGAACGTACCGCTACGGGATACGGCAAGGTCCTCGTCCCGCCACTAAACCGGGACGAGCTGGGGCTGACAGAGTCGTCCCAGTCCACTCCTCTGCGCCGGAACCCCAGGGTCTTGCGCCACAGGCAGCCTCCTACCATCAAAGGGCCAGCCGGGAACATGGAGTTCTCCGGTGAGGAGGACGACGAGGAAGAGGAGGAGAAGCCGCCTACATTGGAGAGCCTGAAGGCGGACCTGGTGGAGGCGCGGCAGAAGATCAACCACCTGGACGAGAAGGTGGCAGAGGCCGAGCTTGCGCGCCTAGAGACGGAGGACAAGATGGAACTCCTCCGCAGGGGCCTGTGCGCGAAGCTTAAGAGACTCTTTAAGGCCACAAGCCACATGACACATGGACCTCTACGATTTGCCTACAAATTAGTGTCCTGTAGTTGCCTCGTTTTAGATAGAGCACCAATTAGTTTAGTAGTTGGTTTGCTAGTTATATAATTCATTTATTTCCTTTAGATCATTGTTTAGGGTGCTCTGATTTATTTCCCTTCCAATATTTTGTTTCCAATCTTAGTTTGACGAATAAATAAAATCAGAATTGTTTGCGAGAAAAGAATGAAGATGACACTCCGGCTGGTGCATTTGAGCCACCCGGAGTATGCCACGTTTAACAGAGAGATGCACGAGTACAGGAGCACAAAGGACCGAGGGAGTGCACGAGGGCCAGTTCGGCCGAACAAGGTGGTTCGGCCGAACTACCCAGTTCGGCTGAACCAGCCCGGCTGCTCCCCTTCGCGCACCTGCACGCTGGTTTGCACCTTTCTCCTCCTGTTTATTTTCCTGTGTTGTCACGTTTCAAAAATTTTGAACTATGCATGCCTCACATCATCTAAACGAAACGAATTAGGTTTTTCTTTCATGTCATGAATCTGCCTGTTGTTTGTTTCAAACCAAGTACCTAGTACCTGTGAAAATATCTCATGTTAGAAACCCCTTGATCTAGGTTGTTTATTATTGTGATATGTCTCGATAAAACAAACCAATTGTGCATTCCATCATTCGGGAGAATTTACATTTTGAAAATATAAAACTATACCCTATCCTTTCATCCTGTCCATAAATACCACTTGACATATATACTTGAGAGTTTACTCCTGAAACCGGTCATGACTAGTATGAAGTCTTGTCGAATTTTGAGTCCCCAGAGATAATCACATTGCTTCAGGTATGTTGCAAGCAAATTTATCATCAGAGTGTAGTAGAAGCCCTTATACCTCGGTGATACCCTGAAAAAAAAAGAGAAAATAAAGGACTCATGAAAGTCCAAATGAAAAAAAGAGAAAAAGAAAATTCCCAATAAGGGAAGAGAAAAGAAAAGGGGTCACGAGGCTGAGGACCGACATGAACTCTCTATCATCAACTTGCAACATGACCAAGGGTGGTGATGAGAAGCTCCAGGAA